>CM042237.1:4113053-5444719 GCA_023566465.1 Cottus gobio
GAAATGATCTCAGCCTGTCGGCAGTGAAGTGACGGGATCTCCCTGTTTGTTTTTTTCAAAATTCATGTTAAATATTCCCCCTGCACCAGGCCTGGGTGGGCAGAGGGAGGTTAGGAAACCCCAAATGTGTCCAAATCCTTAAATAAAACCCTGCAGCAGGCATCAGATCTCATGAAGTGGACTTACATGGAGCGATGTCATCATAAAGGGGGTCAATGTTGTGCAGCAGCTCCAGTCTGGGTGAGGCAAACCCTTCACTGCAAGATAAAAACAAAAAGCATATGGGTACACACACACACACACACACACACACACACACACACACACACACACACACACACACACACACACACACACACACACACACACACACACACACACACACACACACACACACACACACACACACACACACACACACACACACACACACACACACACACACACACACACACACACACACACACACACACACACACACACACACACACACACACACACACACACACACACACTGTCTGACTCATGCACTGTAAAGTCCACTGGGATCTGTAAATCTGAAGCAGCTGGCCGTCGTATGCTGTGACCGCACTCCACCGCAGAGAATACACAGCGCCCACTGCCCACAGTGTCTGATAACACAACTGAAATAACCATCTTCTGTTCTGGGCCTTTATTCGCTGCTGGTTTTTCTGTGACACACAAAAAAAAAAAAAAAAAAAAAATGAAATGAAACTGCAAAGCAGTGGAATAACAGAACCGGAGCGTTTGTGCCGGGCGGCCGGCGGCGGCGGTCAGCTGACGTGCGTCGGCCAATCCGGTCGAGCGGAGGCTGTGAGTGGTAGTTTGCGGTCCGGGGCTAAGCCTTGATTTTTCTGCTGCAGCCCTCAATTTCACCTCCTTTTTTTCACCGTGTCCACATTTAGTTTACAAACACATCGTGTCAATCAAGCGGGGGAGTCGCGAATTAGACATGTGACCTATAAAAGAATTACGACGTCTCAGGTGTGCTGCCACATGAAAGGGTTGGCAGCTGAAGTAATTAGCTCATCCAATAGCAGGCGTTCGTGGTGGGGATGGAGAGAGGGGGGGGGGGGGAGGGGGGATGCAGATTTGTGTGAGAATGACTGATGGAATTTCCTTCTCTTTGAGCTCCCATTGCCGCCGCAACAAAGGGCTTATTGAAGGAGAGGGGGCTCCTACAAGAAGGAGATGTGGGGTCAGGGAGACGGGCAGGGGGAGCTGGAGGGAGATCACAAGTGGGGGGGTGAGGAGGGGGTGTAGGGAGGGGGGGTGGATCGCAAAAGAGGCGCCCAAAAGTTAGGAGCACGGCGTCGCTCACGCTTGTAAACTCCGACCCGCCACCCAGGAAACACCCAGGGGAGCAGCTCGGCTCACCTGATCGTCTTCCACACGTCGAACCCGTCCAGCGGCTTCGCGGCGCCGGCATTCCCTCCGGCGGCGCTCCCTCCGGCGGCGCTCCCTCCGGCGGCGCTCCCTCCGGCCAGGCCCACGAGCGTCGGCAGCCAATCGGAGACGTGGATGAGTTCGCGGCTGACGGCCCCGGGTCTCTTCAGCAGCGGGCTGGCCACGAAGCCGACTCCCCGGACGCCTCCTTCCCACAGCGACCACTTCCTCCCTCGCAGAGGCCAGTTGCTGCCGCCGAACAGCGTCTGACCCCCGTTATCTGGGGGGGACGAAAAGTCAAGACACAAGATTTAAAAAAATATATACATAGAATCCAATCAGTGAATGTATAAAATAAAAATAAAATCATAAAAATGAGATCCAGTGAAACAGAATGCTCAACAAGACTAAGAATCTGCAGCTTAACCCAAAGTGGAAATATGGCTTTTAATTGTTTGTTTTTCCCACAAACATTTTATCCAGGTAGAAAGTAGTGAGTTCAGGAAAATAAAAAATATATATAAATTTCACATTGTTTGTGGAGAGAACGCCATGCGTTACAACATTAACGATCACCAAAGTTAATACAACTCTCCCCGAGAGGGGCATGACAGTCAGAGGATCACTGAAGTCTTTAAGACCCATCCTCTGGATCATTTAATAAAAGATTTAATGGCAATCAACGGACAAGTGAGATGTTTCAGTCTGGCTCAAGAGCCACATACGGAGCACTAACACAACAATGCTCATTTGTCTCCTTCCTGTTAGGACGCACAACTTCCCAAAGAGCCTGTCCAGTATAAACACGGCTCCCCGTGTCATGCGAGTCCAGGAAGTAGTCCGGCTCGATTCCCGAACCGTTCTGGAAACGAGCGTCTGCTCCTTAATGCCTTTTCAAGCTGCTCTCTCTCTCTCTCTCTCTTCCAGCTTCCCCTCAAGCTCTCTCGTCTAATTTACTTACAGTAAAGTCCCGGTGAGGCAGTTTCATCATGGAGGAATTTCAAGGTTAGGGCCCGATTCATTTCCCCGTGGAGGCTGACGCATGCGGCCCAAGAATAACAGCTTGAACACGACTTGTCGATGTGACTAATAACGTAATTGATGGACCCGACGAAAGGGATGTTTATGTGTTTGGAAACTGTATCCTGTTCAGCTGTTGCATAACAGCAGAGCATCACATTGACACACAGGGAAGCAGGAAGTATTTGGAGGTTTTTTCCCCCCCTCAGTGTCTGCCAGGCACATGGCCGGCCGAGTCCATCCACTCACGAGCCGACCAAATGTGTGGAAGGGGAACAATGAAACGGGCCACCTACCGCAGGCATGAGTACAAACCCAGAGAAACACTTTGAACTTTCACAGTATTGTTCCTGTCTTCTAATTACCCTTTAAAAATAAAAACTAAAAATAGCCCTCAAAGGAGGTACCTACTTCAGACGTGATTCATTTGATCCACACGTGTGGAGCCGAGAGCAAGCGGGCGAATGTTTGGATGTTGCTCATCTTTGACGTGTTTACCGGTTTGTTCCTCATCCAAAAGGTTAATAATGATCGTTTCAAGAATGGACCGGACAGAGCGGTGTGGATGGAAGCCAATGAAAGTCCTTCAGTGAGATTTGTCCACATCCAGCTCAGCAAACACAACAAAACACTGCCCCCTAGTGGACATCTGGTGGATTGCAGGAGCTCTTTTCTCTTAAGAATCCTGAGAAATAACCGAACATGGAAGGATATCTGTTTTCATGTGCCTCCCTCCTGTGTAATAAAACGTATAATCAATCCCTTTGATGTGTTAACTCGATAATCCCGTCACCTGAACTCCTCTCAGCGCTGGAGAACCGGCTTTGACGCACAAAGGAAAATGTGGTTGTGAGTCCGCGGACATCAAATGTAATTGCTTTAGTTTCCATTCTGGCACGCTATAAAAAGAGTCGGACAATAAAAGCAGCGGAAAATATATCAGCATTCCCAGAGGCGTCCACCTGATTATCCTATTTATGTGTAAATAAAACCTGTTCCTGCTTTGCTGAAATGTCAGCAGTGAGCGCTAATGAAGTAAGACGACCCGGTGCGTCGGCGATGTGCAGCCTTTGCTGACATCTTTAAAAACAAAACAAAAAAGTGTCCATGAGATCCGACAGAGGATGAATTGCTCTTCATCCGGCGTCTCGGTACAAACAAACCTGTCGAGAACACCAGGATGGTGTTGTTCCAGAGCCCTCCCTTCTGCAAAGCCCGGGTGATGTTGCCCACCGCCTCGTCCATGGCGGCCACCATGCCGGCGTACAGCCTGCGATGGGGGTCTTTGATGAAGCCGTAGGGGGCCACGTAGCGCTCGGGCACCTGCAGGGGACTGTGGACGGCTTGCAGCGCCACGTAGAGGAAGAGCGGCTGCGAGGGGAAGAGAACGCGGTGTAGCGGCAGTACCAGTCAGAAATACTCCATTAAGGGCCTCTATTCAAAATGCTGCTTACCTAAAAGTACAGACGTTTTATCAATGAAATGCACTTAAATAACCGAGAGTAAAAGTGTTAGTTTTGCACATTAATTAACGTGGAAGTTGCTTATTAAGCAGTTAAAATGCAACATTATTATTCATTTAGTCTTTTTTTCTGATAATTGATGAAAAGAAGTCCAATATTCTCTCTTTTAGCTCCGTTTTTGACTCCTGAGGGACATTTCTGTCCAATTAGCTGCTAAATGTTTACTATGAAAATCAGTATATAGTACATAAAGTATACTATGAGTGAGTACTGTATGTTTAAATGAGACATTTAGAAATAATGAGGTGAAATAAGTACTCTTAGATCCATGCTGTCGTCTCTTCCTAGGTGGCAAAGGTCATTTATTAAGACGGCTAAAATCAGGATTGACTGCTCTACATTGTTCCACTGTGTGTGTGTGTGTGTGTGTGTGTGTGTCTGTCACCTTATCAGAGTTGTGTTTTTCAATAACGCTGGTTGCCCTCTGGCTGAACATCTCAGTGGAATAAACTCCGTTGTATCCCTTGGCGACCTCTTCCCCGTCCCGCAGGTCCAGGGCACAGCGGGTGACGTTCAGGGCGGCGATGGGAGCGCAGCGGGCGTGAGTGAAGTAATCCTCGCTGCCCATCAGGTAGCCTGGAGCACACGTTATTCATCTGAGTGCTATAATGAATACTTAGTTACATCAAAGGCTTTGTTCCTAATGAAATATACCAAAGTACGTGTCGAAGCCGCGGCGCGTGGGCAGGCAGTCCTTCTTGTACATGCCCAGGTGCCACTTTCCCACCATGTGCGTGGCGTACCCCGCCTCCTTCATCCGCTGGGGCAGCAGCTTCTCATCCAGAGGCACGCAGTAGGGCTGACAGGGCCAGATGATCTGATGCTGCATGCCCGTGTGGATCTGAGGAGGTCAATAACAAATGGACATGTTGGGAAATAAATACGCCTCGTGTTGAAAATGCCATAAAGCGATGTGTAAGAAGAGCTAAAAGGGGAAACCAGTGGGGACAGTGATGCAAAGAGAAGTTTCAAAATAAGGACTTTGTCCTTTTGTTCTTCTTTCCACTGGCGTTTAAATTAGATTTGTTCTTCTAAATGCGGAGAAGGGCACAAAGCCAAAGTCATCATGATGCAGAGGAGGCTCCTTGGATGATACGTTCCTTATGATTTGTGTTTAAAGTAAATGTAATGCTAAATATATAATAATTCAGTGTTTACCTGCTCCCAGGGGTGGAATGTCCCCAAAAACATTTACTCAAGTAATGTACTTAAATAAAAAATGTAAGGTCCTTTTACTTTACTTTAGTATTTCCAGTTTATGCAACTTTATACTGTACTTTTTACTTCACTACATTTGTCTGGCATATTCAGTTACTAGTACTTTATAAACTGAAGGATGGAGTGCTTCCTTTTTCTTTTGAGAAGATGTTCCTACTTCTTCAGATGAATAAATAAAATAAAAAAAGGATCAGCTGGAAAAACGCATCGTCACAAAGCTGAAAGTTTGTTTTATAGAATATGATGCATATGAGTTTTTTTTTAATATGCAACATAATCAATAATGCAGCCGGAATATTAACCCAGAAACATCAGATATGATAGTAAACATTTGACTACACAATGAGGACTTTTCTTCACACTTGCTAATACATACTTTTACTTGTGTACGGTTTTGAATGTAATACTTTTACCGGCAGGGGAGTATTTGTACAGTGTGGTATTTGTACTTTATCGTGTACGTCTTCCACCACAACACCCTGAAGGATAAACACACACACCCGTGGAGCAGGCAGCGGGGTGCGGGTCTCACCTGGTACCTCCCGGTCATGAGCTGGTTCCTGGACGGGGTGCACAGAGGCTGCACGTAGTAGTTCTCCAGGCGGACTCCTGCTGCAGAGAGCTGGTCCAGGTTCGGGGTGAGGATCTCAGAGCTGTGATATCCGACATCGTTCCACCCAAAGTCATCCGCCAGGACGAAGACGACGTGAGGCCGCTCCGCTGCTGAAGACACCGGAAAGCTCACAAGAAACACAGCTATAAACAGCGAAAAGTCCATCGCTAGTTTCTCCGTTAGTCGAACTAGTTTAACGCAAAGTGAACAAAAACGTCCGTTAAGTTTTGTTTGTCGGTTAAATAAAGACGAAAATGGCGAAAATGTGGCTTCGTTAACTGGTTAGTCCCTTTATTGTATTAATATATGAGAGAAATCACGGAATTATAAACGTTACAACCGCGTCCAGCTGTCACTTCCGTGTTCTGCAAGTTGAAAACGTACATCGTCTGCGGCAGCCAATCAGATGGCTGGAAAAACAGCCAATCAGACGACTGGAAAAACAGCCAATGGCGTGAAGGTATGGAAGCCTACTTGGGTAAATATAAATACGCGTCGCGTCAGTGAGAACATCCGTAGAGAAAAACGTCCATCAATATATTATTAGAGCCGAAGCGATTTGTTGATTAATCTGCAATTAATCTGCAACTATTTTGATAATATATTGATCGTTTAAGTCACGTTCCAAGTTAAAATATTTATATAATTGGCTATTTGAACGTCACTTTAAATTATTATTAATTTGTCACAAGATGTAGGAATGTATAATAAATCAAAAATAAATAAATATAATAAATTATAATAAATCTCCTCTGGCCAAATCAATCACTCAACCATAACACAGTTACACTGTTGTTTGTATGTTTAGATCTTTGTACTATTGATTTGTCGGTTCATTTAATATTATTCTATTTTTGTATATTGTGCATTTTACAGTGTATATTTCATAATATTGTATAATATAGTATACAAACACTATAAACTATACTGTAGTACACAAGCAGGGGCCGCTGTTGCAGGGATAATACTTTGCACAAGTGTTTTTTCTATTAATTGTATTCAGTTGGGTGAATTAGGAAAAATAGACATTTTGAAATGAAAACTATATATATATATATATATGTATATACTTTTTTTTAAAGTCTGGAAGAAGAAGAAGAGGAAAAGGAGTTAAGACACAAAACACCTTATATAAGACAGTGAGTGCTTTGATTTAATTATCAAGGTATTAATATAAACCAATTGAATTACATATTAGTACAAATAAAAAAAAGAACAGATTCATAAAACAATCTTTTTACAAGTTGACGAGCCTTCTGTTTCTTTGGGTTATTGGTGTTTGTATACTTTGTCACATTTATCACAAAGTGCTAAACGCTATTCTTCAAAGAAAACTTTAAGAATCAAGCATCCTTCACAAAACATTTGAACTATAAACATTTACATCCATTCAAAGAATTACAAAAAAAGTGAATTATTCACCCAGCACTTTCAGACATTTTAGTGCAGGAACATTAAACATTTTTTTATTTCCCTGTTGCTCAAAAACACATTCATGAAGCGCACGTTTTCAACGTCGCCCGGGAAGAGTCAAAACAGGAAGAAGACGTTGTGAGGTGACATTTCCTCCTAAACTGGCCACAAACAGTCCAGAGTACGGATATAAGACTCTCGTTGATGCATCACAATAATACTGGTGAGGAACTGATCGAGGACGGCTTATGCTTTCCCCTTTGCTTTCTTCTGCAGCCGGGTCCGCGTGGGTTCGGTGAGGGCTAGGGGCTCCTGGATGACCATGGCGCGGTATTTCCTCCCCAGCAGCTCCACCTCCACCTTCTGGCCCACCGAGCACAGCTCCACGGGCAGGTAGGCGAACGCCAGGCTCTGCTGGCTGCTGTAGCTGTAGGCTCCGGACGTCGTGTTGCCGACCACCTGACGGGGGAAGGGACACCGGGTTGTGTGAGAAATAACCACGAAATAGCCACGAAATAGCCACGAAATACCCACAAAATACCCACAAAATACCCACAAAATAACCACAAAATGCTGACCTTGCTGTTGTGCCAGATGGTCTCGTTGCCTTCGGGGTCGATATCATCCGTGTCCAGTGAGATGTAGGAGAGCTTCCTCTTCAGGCCCTTGGCTTTGATCTCCTGAATGGCGGCTTTGCCAATAAAGTCAGCAGGCTGGACAACAGAAAACAGTGTTATTCAGAATGTATTCCTGGTTATAGAGGAAATAAATCGTATAAAAGATAGTAAATGTATGTTTTATTACGAATGAGATGGATGGTTACCTTGTTCATTTTGATGAAATAATCCAATCCAGCCTCCAGAGGATTTGTGTCACAGTTCATCTGTAAATATTGACAGGCGTCACTCTTATATCTGGTAATGATGAAGCTACAGCCAGCAGCTAGTTAGCTTAGCTTAGCATACAAAAGTGGAAACGGCTAGCCTAGCACCTTTAAAGCTCACTGATTAACATGTTATATCGTGTTTGTTCAATCTAACAAAAACAAAAGGACAAGTTGTGGTGAAGTATTGTGTGTGTGTGTGTGTGTGTGTGTGTGTGTGTGTGTGTGTGTGTGTGTGTGTGTGTGTGTGTGTGTACCTCGGCTCCCCAGCCTCTGAAGCCCTTCTCCAGTCTGAGGGAGGCCATGGCGTAGGTGCCAAAATTGTCGATGCCCTCGTCTTTTCCGGCCTCCATCATGGCCTGGTACACAGTCGCCATGTTCTTCTGCTCGATGTACAGCTCCCACCCGAGCTCACCTACACACACACACACACACACACACACACACACGTTTAGTGTCACTGACCAGTATGTAAAGACACACTAAGCGCTAAAAAGTGTCATTAAGATGATAAAATAAAGCATTTATTCCATTAATACACCAATTAAAGAATTGCACACAAGTAAGAATACTAATCTGAGTCCAAAACCCAAAGCTACAAAGATTATAAAAAGTGTGTACACACACACACACACACACACACACACACACACACACACACACACACACACACACACACACACACACCTACCTGTGTAGGAGATCCTGATGGCCCGTACGGGAACGCCGGCCAGCTGGATGACCTTGCAGTGGAGAAACTTGAACCCAGCGTCACTCAAATCCTCATCGGTCAGCTTCTGGAGAACTTTGCGGGAGTTTGGTCCGGCGATGCCCAGCACGCCGATATCATCCGTCACATTGCTGATGGCCACGTCATACCCTCCGTCCTCAGCTTCGTCCTCTATCCACCTGGAGAAAGTGACAAAAAACCAATGATTTGTTATTTTTCAGGTGATTGTACACACAATAAAACATACTTATTAATATTATATTTAATTTCTGCCAATAGATGGTCCTAAATGTCCCGCACTGTTCCTTTAAATGTGCAAATGTGTTTGTGAGGAGGTGACTGTGAGACACTGAATGTAAACATAACTCTATAATCAAATGTATTTTCCACTCTCAGTATTTCATATATATTCACATCTCAGCCACATGTGGGAAAAGTGAACTTGTTGACTTCTTCCTCTGTAGTCTTCACCAGTAGAGGGCGCTACACAGCACTAAAGTGTCCTCCACCCCTTTAGGCTCCTGATTGGAGCAACTGGAGGGGAGTTGTGGACAGCTGCTTAAAGGTTTTATGTTTCTGAAGTATTAAAGAGACTGTGAGAGAGTTTCCTTCAGCGCAGCTCTGGCCACGGTGTGCACTCGGTGTTCTCTGCAAAATGAATATTGTTTGTCTGCTTGTGCACGAGTGTGTGTGTGTGAGGGTTTGTGCACGTGGCCCTGGTTGAGATGCATGAGTGGAGTTTTATCAGAAAGCATGGCTCAACGCTAAAACTACAAGGTCTACAAGTTGCAAAGTGGAGGGAGCCGTTATTTAACTTTCTTAAACTACTCTTTTTCATTGAATTAAAATGCACTGGTGGCATCTTTAAGCATATAACGATAAATTCCTTAAGTCCAATTTCGGGGCGTCCCTGATAGCGGAAATAAATGCTTTGTTAATTTATTAATAAACAATATTAGTTGGAGTTGGAGCCCTTCAGTTAAAAAATATATCTTGTATCTTCTCCATGGCAGGGGTGGCCGACGCTCATGGGTTTTGTAGTATTTAGACCACAGACTGTCTCTATGAAGTTGTTGAAGCACAGTTTCACCTGAGGTCGTGTCCCTCGGACCCCGAGCCCGTGATGAGCAGGAACTCTCCCGGTGACAGCTGGGTGATGGTGACCTCAGCGAAGACTCTCCCGGTGGGTGTCAACATGTGGCTGATGTTAGTCAAGCCCACCTGAAGACACAGAGGGTGATGAGCCGGAGAGAGGACTTCAAACAGTTCACACAGGCGTTAGCAAAGCGTTAGCAAAGCGCTAGCAAAGCGTTAGCAAAGCGCTCTACCTTGGGCATGGTGTTGGCGAACAGGCGGTCCAGCAGCTTGTGCGAGTCCTTCCCCTTCACCAGGAACTTGCCGAAAGGCGTCAGGTCGATCACTCCCACCTTCTCCATCACCAGCTTGCACTCCCTGCCAACTGGTCCGAACCAGTTGGTGCGTCGGAAACTGGGCCTGATGAAATATCTTTAAGTCAGTCGCTATAGTGGATACAAACCTCTGTTTTTAAGTATTATGAATGAGCATTGTTCAAGATGTTTCCCTGTTGAGACTATTATAGTCTACAGCCATGTGAGTGGCCCTGTGAGGCTGTACTGAGGGCTAAATAGGGCATGGTAACGTACACAATGTTTAGCAGGTATAATGTTCACCATCTTGGTTTAGCGTCATTTTTGACATGATGGTGGCTCCAGAGGAAAAGTGCTCTAAAAAGCACCAATGTCTGCACAAAGTGTCATGTCAGTGCATTCAATGGTTGCTGAGATATCCAATTCTTTAGTGCCTACAAATACAATATTACATAACAAGATTATGACTGTGGCTTTAACATTTGTTCAAAGACAAACCTCACAGATATGAGCCAAGTATGCAGCTACTGAGACGGCCAAATGATTTAGACAAGACTCCAAAAAAAACAAGGGAAATGGCCAACAGTGTGCTTTGTGAATCACTGTCATGTCACATATTCTGAAAACCGAGATCCTGCACATGGTGACAGTTGTGTCAAACGCAGCTATTGGCATTTATATCTGCATGTGCTGTTTGAACGTTAGCAGCTGCCCTGTTCTTTCACAGTCTGAATATCTAAAAGGTTCGCTTGTGCTGCAGCTCAGAGTCGGACGATGTGCGGTGAGCTCGTCGCTGCACCAACCGAAAGAGCCCTGAAGGAGCTCAGTATGGGAACATGTGTTAGTGCCGTGTGCCAAGAACATCGTGTCTTCATCGTACACAATCAGAGGAGCACGCAACTCCAGCAGAAACCATCAGTGGATTTCTTTATGCATTGCTGAATAATCGTCCAGTGCAGAATTGTGTGATTGCTGGGTAATTAACAGCGGTTAGCAACAAACCATCAACTGATCAGCTGTGCGCTCAAGATCAGACTAGAAACAAAGATGGGACGCCATCTTCCCGACATTTGTACTTTTTAGAACATGTTTATGTGATATTTACTGGAAATTAAACTTTCAAGTGAGCTCCCTGCACCTTATTTAGTTTTTTGTTATTCGATCATGCCAGGACACATTAATAACTGTCAATTATTCAATAAAACAATATTTGCAGGGAGGAAAGGTTAGCATCAAACTTAACGAGGGGTACTTTTATTGTGAAGAACTTAAAAAGGAAATAAAATGTGTTCATCCGCCATTTTGCAGCCGCTCCTTTGACCACGAAATGTATTCGATCTTTATCCGATCAAGCAGGTCGCATTGACTGTGGACACGAGTACCCAAAAGGCGCATTAAAAAGATATGTGTGACCACGACCAACGACATCATTAGAGATTCTTAAAGAGCGAACATGAAAGTAATATTTCAGATGCGCTCTCCCGACTCGATGCCTTACTTGTATCCAACGTCATCTCCAGGTTTGTGGAACCAGTGCGGTTGTTCCCAGCCGGAGTGAAAGCCCATGGATGCTTTGTCCTTCAGCAGCTCGTAAACGCCACTTTTCCGGTACGTTGGTCGACCGGCGAATCGCTCCTCCTTCGGATAACCGACTGGCGAGGCCGACAGAGTGAGGGCGTTACCGTTTAGCGGTGGTGGAAAGAGAAGGTTTCGTCCCATGAAGGTGCGATCGTCTTGTTCTTACCCACATTGTTGAAGCCATAAGATTCCCGAGCTTTGGCGCACAGGAAAGACACGTCCGACCATTTTCCGTAGCGGTTGGGGTCGCATTCAATCAGGTCGTAAGGAGGCTCCCCGTTCCGGATCCAGTCACTCAGGAACTTCCCGATCCCGCCAGCATGAATGACTCCATACCTGAAAGGAGTCCAAAGCTTTGAGCATTAAGAATCAGCCCTCATCCGATCACCAATCTCCACCCCCAACACGCACCCGAAGCCAATGGCAGTCCAGTAGTTGCGAACCCCTTGGTGCGGTCCGACCATGGGCAGCAGGTCCGGGGTGTACGTGATCGGTCCGCACACTGTGTTGATGATGTCGGCCTCCTTCAGCACAGGGACCATCTCCATGGCCATTTCGACATGCTCCATTATCCTGTCAAGGTCCGACTCAAACAGCTCCTTACCGAAACCTGCAGCGGCCACACAGAAGGTCGTGAGCTAAAGGGAATCGAACGTTAAAGACAAATCTGTTTGCATGGCGGACAGACCTGGGGGAACGCCATCCCTGACCCAGGAGTCCTGCAGCACCATCTTCTCCATTCTTTCATACGGGCCGAACAGCAGGCCGTCTCTTTCCTGGCGCAGGTAGTAAGAGCCCTCCAGGTCCCGGATGACGGGCAGCTCCTTCTTCAGAGCCTTCACCTCTGGTACCGTTGCCGTCACCACATACTGGTGGTGCACCGGGATGGTCGGGTGATCAAACCCAATCATCTTCCCCACCTCTCGGGCCCAGAAACCTTTAAAAAAATAAAATAGGGTTAGGATTAAATCAAGCAACAAGATTAAGTTGGCTCTGCTTTTGTAAATATATATCTATAGCCAGCCAACCTGCAGGTCTGAAAAGTCAAAGATTGCATTCTTTCAAATTTCCACCAGGGGGCGACTCCTCTGGTTGTATAGAAGTCTATGTTTCATGTGTTTAAGCTGCATTCTCTCTCCTGACCACCAGGGGGCGACTCCTCTGGTTGTATAGAAGTCTATGCTTCATGTGTTAAAGCTGCATTCTCTCTCCTGACCACCAGGGGGCGACTCCTCTGGTTGTATAGAAGTCTATGCTTCATGTGTTTAAGCTGCATTCTCTCTCCTGACCACCAGGGGGCGACTCCTCTGGTTGTATAGAAGTCTATGCTTCATGTGTTAAAGCTGCATTCTCTCTCCAGGTAACACAATGTGCTGAGTAGCAGCTCTAAATCTCATTAATGTTGTTTTGTAATCTGGACAAAAACTGAAGTGGAAAAAAAATGACGAGCTGAGCTTTTTTATGGGCAGTTTTGTGAGTAGGCGCCCCACCAAGAAATGTACGCATTAAACACAAGACATAGGCACATCCTTTTACTGTTGGACCCGCTGGCAGTCGTTATTCACTGCTAACCAGCTGCTGGCTTTAGTTTCATATTCAACTGACAGAGAGATACTAGAGCGACATTAATCTTCTCATAACTCTTATCAAGGTAAGTAAAGTATTCTCAACTGTTTCAGACTTTTGGCAACTTGTTCTCTATTGCCTCAGATGTGAAAAATAAATGTCTTGTGACGCACAAAGTTAGATGAATGAATCCGTTTGTCAGAAAGAAGCCCCGCCCCTCTTTCACTATTTATTAGGAAAAATTATAAAGAGCTGCCAAACAAACTTTCCAACAGGTTTATAATTACTTTCATTGTCTTTTGAGATAAACTTCTCAACAGACTGACCAAAAACAAAGGAAATTTGATTATATTCATAATTCATTTGATTGGTGGTACACGGTTTATCGCAGACAAACAATGAGAAAAAACATATATGGGCCTACTTCCAAAGTCGTAGACCACACTCATCTTCATACATTTATATCTCAACTACCTGTATGGTTCTTTCACTGCATCTCACACGGTTGTGACGCTGTCCCTGTACTCAAAACCTCCTCTGTGGTGGTTCCTGATACAACAGGTGTCTCCAGGACCCACATTGCCTTACCAGCTGTCTGTCTCCTCGGCTGCTAAACGTTGCCCTATGTTCAACCAGCTGGTTCATATGTCAACAGCAACACAACCTGTGTTGTGAGCAAGTGGCAACCTCTGTTGCAGAGAAAGGGAGATGTGCCAAAACCTGCAGTTCCTCAAATGGCCACTTGAGGCTCTAGAAGCGAGTCAATCCCCATAGACCTCCATGTTAAAATATCCAACTTTAAAGCAGAAATACACATGTTTAAAGGCAGGTACCAATGCAGTTTTGATCTTTAAAGCTAATAAAGATATTAAGGCTTAAAGATAGGCATACGTAGAGGCGGCCGCTTTAAATGACAGGTTAGGTCGTCCAGGTCCCTGGGATAGGATTAAATCAAGCAACAAGATCAAAGTAACATCCACTTGAATTCCAATATATTTCCAACGGGGTAAATTACTTTAATGGTCATGCACGTCAACATTTACTCTTTAAATTCTGCATGTGCACCATGTGGACTCTTTCTCGTGGGCAGGGACGGGGTTGGGGTTGCAGGCACACAACATCCAGATAAGGTCTCAGGCGGTTTATGCAAGAGCTGGGCTGCAGAGCACCGTGTTGACCAGACGCCTGCACACAGGGCCGATTCACCGGGTTCCCCAGGAGTAGTGAGGAACGGCGTCAACAAGCTCGCCAAAATAACACAACCTTTGAAACAAGTCAGTTCTGATAAATAGCCAAAAGTAATGATGGTTTAAATAATTAGCTAAAAGCTTGACTGGACACTTGACGAAACCAACCTACATTGCATGAAAAAAAACACAAAAAATATCATAACAATACTTTTTTTTATAACATCGCTGGGTTTAAGCCTATTATTGAGAACACTTTTCAGTCTGCAGGTTTACTCTTCACACAATGGTCAAAACAAGTCTGACATGTTGGTCCTATGGGGTCATGTGCTAGGGAACCTTTGACCTTTATTTAGGGTCTCATGTCTAACTGGGAGGAGGGAGGACCAGCTTTACTGCTCCACAGTTTGAAGGAACAGAATTTGGGGGAAAGAAAATGCTTGCTGGACAAAATAAGTGGTTAAGGCTCTGCAATCAGATCTGTGAAGAATGGGAGGGATAAAGTAAAGAGAGAGAGCCTTTAACTGAGGATAGTTAGTGTTATGCAATCTTGTGGGTAATGGTTTTAAACAATGCCATGAGCACAATGTCTTTAAAAAAAAAGAAAACTGGGGTTCCTGCCGTCTCTTGGTGATCATTTTCTTTCTTGCTATGTTGGATTTATTCTGTGAGTGATGTCTGCAGTCCGCTGCTGATGTCAATCTTTATATCACATGCAAAAAGCAGTAAAAGCCTACATTTACCCATTTAATATCAGTCGTGAAAATTGCAATATATGGCCAAACATTTTTAAGGCCCTCAGGTGTGATATTTATCAGTTTGACATTTCAGTCCCTGGATGCAAAAAGCAAGGGAATGCTTTGGGGAAAAACAAAAAATAAATTCAGTAGGGAGGTGTGCAAGTGCTGCTGCTTTGTGATTGGATGAATGTGAACTGTTGCCCTGTTTGGATTGGCTGTCGGACACAGGACCCGCAACATTACCGGCTTCAACCAGAGTACAGACTGTGCCTATTCAAGGCAGGACAAATGGAACAAGACGTTATGTATGAGCTGGAGAAAACGTGTTCTGAGAAATATTTAATGTTGGAGAGTCCCAGAACATCAAGTCTTTGCATTGCAGCACTTTTTATTTTACCATGAACGCATATCCACATTCTGATCCACGAGTTTAATAACTGCAGATGCGGTTTCATTGTAAGACGACTGTTACTGCAGAGAAAAGGTGACCACGGATCAATTATGCATGACCTATATATATATATATATATATATATATATATAATTCTCTATTATATCTCTTCTATTGAGGACGACACACTGAAGCAAATTCCTGATCGTTGCCGGATAAACAAACAGCAGCAGCCTGGATGGAAGGAGGCCTTGCCAACAAAATCCCCTCAGAACTGGTATGACCCAGTTCAAGCCAAAGTCTAAATTACTCTGAACTCGGCAAGCAGTGGTCTGTGTGGGCAAAGGTCTCCTGCTGTACAGTGTCCACAGATAACATAGAGCAGCGGCTGTGGGATGTGTCCGCTATGTGTCTTAATCAGCTGATTCACTCAATTCGGCACCTGGGTTACATTTTAGCGTGGGACTTTTCCATTTTTCCAAGTAAACTTTGAATTTTTTCACATGTAAAGTGTATCCTGAATATGAAATCCCTTGTGAAACACCAACTATGAACTGCAGTAAATATGAGCCTCATGTTGTTGCATGTCTGAGGAAAAAAACATATCGTAACTAAAGCAGACTTTCATGCAAAAACGACATTTAAGGCCTGATTTTGCACAAAAAGACCCATCAACATTCGGTAATATCTAATTGGACACTGAATGCATCTGTGCAGGTACGAACCGGTTGCATTGACGATGCGATTGGCGCGGATGGTCCCGTGAGGAGTCTGGACGTCCCACTTGCTGTCAGCGGTCGGGTGGAGGCCGGTGACCGGGGCCGGGTTGTAGATCTGGGCTCCGTGCAAGCGAGCACCGGCTGCCAGGGCCATGGTCAGAGAGTACGGGTCAATGTGGCCGTCACCTGGGGTGTACAGACCTGCCAACACCTGGCAATGAAGAGAGAATATAACAACAATATTCATCATTAGTAATACTGAGGTCAGCTGATCAAAGATGTGCATCGCTATAATCATCATAGTACTAAAGTAAGTGGTGATAACAACATATGAGCAAATTTCCTTTTTTTTTAATGGTGCATTGAACCAAAGGGGTTTATCCACATGTTTGCCTCAATTGATAAATGATAAAAATGTTTTGTGTTGACATTTTGGCCTCCTGAAGACGATGCAAGATACAAAATGAAAAGGGCTCTTCTTCAGAAGAGCATGAATGCCAGACAATGTGCCAGTAAATTTAATTTGATTTGGACAATTCTTGTGCACAAAGATGGATTTCGTTCCTGTGGGGATACCGGACAAGAGAACAGGGGCTCACTATAGATGTTTTTTGTGTGTGCAAAGTGGACGTTTTGGCCTACTGAGGATGATTTAAGAGGGAAGAAAAATAAAAAATAAAATAAAAAAGTGTTCTTCATCTGATGAGCATGAATGCAAGAATGTGCCGGTATATTTCATGCAAAGGTTCTGTCTGACAGTGATGCTCAGAGGGAATAATCTTCTGGGGCTCATGAATATTCATAGGAAAATGTATAGCAATCTGATCCATAATTCAAACGCTTTATAGAAGACATTATGGGAAAGTTGTACTATGTTCTATAAAATACACGAATACGTCGGTGGTTCGTACAGACCTTGTCTATATTGAGGAGAGGGAAAAGCTCGTGGACTTTCTCCGGTCCGATGAAGTACTGCTCGGTCACATTCCAGTGTGTGCGCGTCATCTGGTACTTCATCTCATCCACTCGAGCCGCCGTTGCAGCAATCCGGACGCTGCCGGGCTGATGCAAGCCCACCGCCTGCAGAGGAGGAGACACGTGAGCCGGCGGAGGAAACCTCCTCAACGCATCAAAGTGAGGAGAGGCGAGCGGAGGCGCCTCACCTGTCCGGTTTCAGCCTCCAGCTTCTCGTATAGTTTGATGCTGTCATGGTGGACTTTTTTGACGTTGATGCCTGGATGGTAATATGTTGTCAAACCAGCCTGAAATACAAAGCAAAGCAGCAAAGAGTTGCTTATTTAGACACAGAGCAACGTCATCATTCACATTTATGGACTTATATTCATCCACCTGATGAATATAAGTCCAATATTGACTCTCTTGTACCTCTTTTTTGGTCTCCACCACCTTGTTAGACAATTATCTGGCTCTTTAGCAGCAAAATGCTTCACTATCTTCCCGACCTGGTTGCTATACAGTCACCTGACTGTTAGCTCCTAAACCTTTAGGAGCTAACAACGGTAATGAGAGACGTTAAAGACAAAACAATGAGATAAAAGATGCTAAAAAGTCTGCAGAGCTGCAAAGTCAGGTGGTAATTCTTCATCACGATGAGAGACCTCTGTCTCAATAGTCATTTTATCTATTGTTAATGTAAAAATATTGATTATAGCAGCTTTAATTAAACAGGCTATAACTCATAGAAGGGGTTCCCTGCCACTGGCACTAATGCATGCTGGGATAGGCTCCCGCCCCCAGAGGTGAAGAGGGTAACATAGTAAGAGTAAGTTCCTCTGTCTGTCATGTCAAACGTGTATTTATAGCGTCTCAGAGAAGGGAGGAAGTAAGTGAAGAGGTAAGAGGGTGAAAGCCTCAGATGCCTTGAACGCTTGGAACAGCTGCCGTCGATGTCTGTAAACATCTTCACTAAATTGAGTGATTTCTTCAGCAAAAATACCAAGTATTTCCAAGTTCCAGTCACCGAATTGGGAGAATTTTGCAACGATTAGTCAATTTATTAATTAGTCGATCTGAAGCAAATTAATCTGCAACCATTTCCATGATCGATTCAATGTTTCAGTCATTTTTCAATACAAAATACCCCCCAGTTCAAAACTTGTAAAAAATTAAATAATAATAATACAAATTTAAAAAAAATATATATATATATATATAATAATAATAAAAAATATATATATATGAGGGGCTGCACGGTGGTGTAGTGGCTAGCACTGTCGCCTCACAGCAAGAGGGGCCGGGGTTCTAATCCCGGTCTGGGCGGGCCTTCTGTGTGGAGTTTGCATGTTCTCCCCGTGTCAGCGTGGGTTCTCTCCGGGTTCTCCGGCTTCCTCCCACAGTCCAAAGACATGCATGTTAGGTTAATTGGACTCAAAATTGCCCATAGGTGTGAATGTGAGTGTGAATGGTTGTCTGTCTATATGTGAGCCCTGGATAGACTGGCGACTTATCCAGGGTGTACCCTGCCTTCGCTCAATGACAGCTGGGATCGGCTCCAGCGCCCCGCGACCCTAAAGAGGATAAGCGGTTCAGATAATGGATGGATGGATGGATATATATATGAGGATTTGTTGCTTTTCTTTGCTGTCAATGACACTAAATTAAATATTGTTTAGTTTTGAACTAGTCGGATATTTATAGTCACTTTGGGGGTCACTTTTATTAACTAATAATCCCAAAAAGTATGTGCAGATTATTTGAAGATGAGTCTTGACCCATAATTTGTATGTGAATTAAACTGGATTAACTAAACTATAAACTATAAATTTACATAAACTATAAAAGTACATTGTGATGGTCATTTCTTACTATTTTCTGACAATGTATTGAGAAACAAATAATAAATAATGACAGTAATGTTAGTTGCCAACCAAAATGGAAACGTGTCAACATGTGTGACAATGTGCTCGTGCTGTGTGACACAGATCACATGGGCCTTGCTAGAAAACTTATTTATCCATTCACACGTGTCCAGCTTCACGTTCACTGTATTGGATAAAGAGACGTACAGCGTGCCAGGTGGACCCAGCCGTCAGCTCAGATTTCTCCAGCAGCACCACATCCTTCACGCCACCTTTGGCCAGGTGATAGGCCACGCTGACCCCCACACATCCCCCGCCGATGATGACAGTGTCCGCGGTGTCCTTCCACCTCTTTCTCAGCGCTGAGGACGCATCACTGAAGACAGACAGAGACATTGCAGGTGAATCATTGCAGCTTTACAACAAGCGCCTCGCTAGTCTGTTTACAATACTGTCCACCTGCAACCAGAGCTGGCACATTATTCAAGTCACCACGATGATGCACCATAACTGCTCTAACGTTGCTGCGTAAAGTTGCGTGGATCGACGTGTGCACCTTTACGCACATTTTACGCACAACGCGTTCCATGTCATATCCTCATTCATAACATCTCACCTCTCCTCTGCTTGTTTTCTTGAGGTGCAGCAGATAGTCCTCAGAGGAAGCACAGCTCTCCCTCGACATGCGGCTAAATCTCTCCCCAAACGAAAGTTGATTAGGTTTAATATGCGCGACATAACTGGGGCAATATTTGTACAAACTATAAAGCATAACCAGCCCCCCCTCCTCTGTCTCACTGGACCCCTTCACTGCATTGAGTGGTTACAAATATCCCTTTTTTGCACGGGCAGTCATGTTGGCACGCCCACGGGTCGAGGACCAAGTCAGGACGAAACTTTACCCGGAACAACCCTCAAGCGCGTTAACCCTTTGAGTGCCAAAAAAAAAAAAATACGTAGGCGACAGAGATCCGAATATATGTAAATTATTTTAATAATGTCTTTTTTTTATAACAGTCATGCTCCCAGGTGTGATGTTTATTGTGTTTCAGTTTCAAAATGTAAAATCCCATTTGAGTAAAAGTCTACATTTACAGCTAATCTTTCGTAGTAAATTGATTATAAAATGATTAATGGGATTAAGAAAGGAGAAGAAAACTTATTATCCTGCACACATTTGTGACTATTCAGGCTTTTCTCTCCTCTTTTTGCTTTTTTTGTGAAAATGTTCACTCTTTGTGCCGTGAACATGTATTTAAAAATGAAATATGTGAGAAGTTAATGGGAAATGTATAATATTTATATTCTATTTCTGAGGAAATGTCTCCTTAGTAGACGTCACGACGACTACGTCCACTTCTTATATAGTCTATGATATTTAGTTATAAACCAAAGTATTGGACACATTTACATTTTGACCTGATGATGGCACTAGATTAAAAATGACGAGAACACTGAAGTGATTGTGCTTTATCCTGAGGGGATACTGTCAATATCAATATATCTGAGGGTCACCAGAGTCATGAGGTTTCATCCTCTGATGCCAATATATCCAATAGTTGATGAGATATCTCAGTCTGGACCACAGTGGAACACCTTAAAAAACAAACACAAGCCAAGCTCCTCATACCTGTTAAATTATGAAGCATGTATTATTGTTGCATAAATACGCAACAGTGAAGATAAACAACACTGAACTCTTTCCAAGAAAGCCTTTGCTCTGGTTATGTCTGGGTTATGTAACTTGAGTAAAAACGTAAACACTCATTGATCTCTGAGTGATCCTTGAGCCTTTTATTGCAACACAGCTTCCTCCAACACACCTGGAACAGCTGCAACAGGTTTGAACCGGACGTCTATCGTCACAGCTGCTTTACATGATCAGAAGCAAACGTATGTATGCACCAATTGGAAATTATGTGAATGTGTGCCCACTTTATGGAACATTATTGGGTGGATTTACAAGAAAAACTTGGAGTTAAATAGTTTGGCAAACATGGTGCATTTGACTATGTGGAGTTACACAACGTCACGTGGTCCCTATAGGCTGCCACTATCTCTGGTGGGACGACTACATGCTGGACTGTTTGCTTTAAGCCTCTCCGCCTTGGGGCAACAAATAATCTGTAGATAAATAGAAAACAATTATAATAATTAGTTGTAGACATAAGCAATTTCTGTGTTTCCTTGTCCACACATTGCTGCATCTACAGTCTCACTGTTTACCTCTTAATGTGTGTAAATAAAACAACATCATGAATCCAGAAAAGAAAGAAAAGATCATTTAAAATGGTGCTAATGAATTCATGACCAATGTAAAAAGTTTCACATTTCATTTTTGCAGCAGCGCATGGCACGATGCCTTCAGGGTGACGGATTTAACTGCTGCACACAAGACGTCTCCTAGTTCACCATGAAGTCCAGTCTCAGTGTTCGAGCACTGGTGGTTTCCAGTTTCTTCTTCTTTTATTCCCCCCGGGCTCCACTCTATTTGTGAAGTCACAGACTTATGCTCTGACATCTTTCTGCACTGAGAAGATCAAACATCTGAGTGAAGCAACAATAAGTAGGGGTTATTTTTGAGTGAAGTTTTTTTTTAAATTGAGGATATAAATGATGTCGAACCAATCAGGTCGTCGTCCTTTTACTTGTAGCTTCAGCAGCATCAGTTCTCTGGTGCATCACATGCTCCTGGTTTTAGCATTAATCACAGCCTTCTGACACCTCCATCAGCAAGCCTGGAGGTTGTATGTTTTCAGAACATAATCTAAATATACTCATCTCTGTAACATCTGCATATTTGTGGTTTATGTGGTTTATGTGTTTTGCATAATGTGCAAAATACAGTTAAAATCTGCACTTTGGTTTGCATGAGTCAAAACAGACCATCACCCTGTTCTCACCTACTAAAGCATTACATCTTCATAAAAATAAAAAATAAAAGATCCACAAAATATAGGCTCATGAACAACCGGTTGTCTTGTGCAAACTTCCCTCAAGAAAGATGAGCCGCGCCAGAGGAAGGCGGGTCCTCCGCTGAGTGACAGCAGGCACCCCGCCCTTCTTGGATTATAAATGCAGCGTGGACGTCTGCACCGAGACCTTTCCGAACTCAGAAGGACTCTGCAGCCGAGAAGAGAGGGCCGGTCACCGCTGCAATAACCATGGCACCAGGAGCAAAGAAGGTGAGCGAAGAGGATGCGGATTCCCGGGACAACTATGTTTGTGTTTGTTTACCTTGATGCAGCACGGTTGACGTTTTGATCGTTTTCGGGTTGCTTGTGCACTTTTTGTTTGTTTGTTTGTTTGTTTTTTGTGTGCAAAAGAAAGTGGGTTCAGTACAGTGAAGTGTAACAAACGCTTGTAACCTCTCGCAGGGCATTTTGGCGTGTCTGGACGCAGGAGAGGTCATCATCGGGGACGGAGGCTTCGTCTTCGCCCTCGAGAAGAGGGGATACGTCAAGGCAGGACCGTGGACCCCCGAGGCTGCAGCCGAGCACCCGGAAGCAGGTAACTCTTGTTTTTACTTCATTGTGTCACATAACCTGTACATGCAGTGGTGAATAATGAGCCATGTTGGTGTTTCAGTGCGGCAGCTGCACAGGGAGTTCCTGAGAGCAGGCTCCAATGTCATGCAGACCTTCACCTTCTACGCAAGCGATGACAAACTGGAGAACAGGGGCAACACTCAGCGCTTCACTGTGAGGAGAGCTCTGAAAGCCAAACCTGCAGCATGAAACGGGGGCGTGAAGCCAACAGTGTTAATGTTTTTTTTCTCTTCAGGGGCAGCAAATAAACGAGGCCGCTTGTGACCTGGCCAGAGAGGTGGCCGATGAGGGGGATGCTCTGGTGGCCGGAGGAGTCTCTCAGACCCCCGCCTACCTCAGCTGCAAGAGCGAGGATGAGGTCAAGGCCATCTTCAAGAAACAGACTGACGTCTTCGTCAAGAAAAACGTGGACTTCTTGATTGCAGAGGTATGTTGTGAGCTTCATTTGAAATGAGGTTTATTATTGCACTCCTAAAGCTGGGGAGGACTCCTGATTTTTCAGTAAAAGAAAAAAATACTGGACGCTACACTTCCCCTAATGCAACCAGTAACAATTTCATTAGATCCCTTCCGCTCATTGTTCAGGTTAATATTGTCAGTCCAGGGCCACACAAGATAAAAAATCAAAACCATCCTTTGTAGAGAAAACTGCCATTTTTCTTTGTTAAAATCAGTGAAGTGTCTCTGAAAAGAGTGACGCCTCTTTGTAAACCCATCAGACCCCCACAGGTGACCTGTGTTTAAATCAGCCATCGTTGCATCCAGAGTACATTTAAATCTTCCCGATAACGACATTAAATCACTGCCAACATGTTCCTGCTCACTGCTGATTGACAGATTGATCCGTTTCAACCTGCAGTAACAAAGTAGAAAGACCTCACTTTGAGTAGATGTGGAGAACTTGTTGCATGCAGCTGAGCAATATTTTTATTGGGTCTCCAACTCCAGAGGGAAATATCTCAGCTGTCTCTTCAGCTGCTCCACTGTGTTCACCAGCTGGTCTCTTAAACGGTGTGTTGAGCACAGTGGCTTTACATTACGTCTCATTGATATTGCAGCTTTAAAAAAGAATATGGCTGAGTCAGAAATTCAAGTCTTAAATATCTTCAGCTGCCTTTGGTGACTATTTTAATATGAAAAATGCCCATAAAAAGAGTAATAATTCCACGTACTCCATGCACGTGTGTTTTCGCTCGCAGTACTTCGAGCACGTGGAAGAGGCCGAGTGGGCCGTGCAGGTTCTGAAGAGCACCGGGAAGCCCGTGGCTGCAACTCTGTGCATCGGGCCCGAGGGGGACCTGAACAAAGTCAGCCCCGGAGACTGCGCCGTCAGACTCGTCAAAGCTGGTATGACATCACTTTTTATCCATCTGCTGTATGTCGAAGTTTTAAAAAACGTCCTGTTCCACAATGTGCTGCAGGAGTGAGCCCTGAAATACAGAAATCTGTGTTTTTTTTTTTGCTCTTCTGGCTCCCTCGTCTCAAAGTAGGTTTTTGTTTATATGCCTGAAATAAAGTTTGTAGGGAATGCACGCTGAAGAGATTTTAACGTTCTACAATATAAAATGCTTTGATAAATTGTGTCTTTAAAAAGAGTTCGCCAACAAGTGGCTAAATGAGATGACTAAACTACATCACGCCAGGAGATACTGAAAGTCTGTGTATCTGTTTTGAAAATAAAAAAATATATTTAATAGTTTAAAAGAGGATGGACAATGCAAATTTTCACCATTTAAATGATATGCAATTAAAAACGTTCTAATATAACATCTTTTAAAACTACAGTTTAAGCGTGTGGCGCATTTGCAATGATTTGACTTTGGCGCCATCTAGTGGACGTATACCACCACGGCAGACTAAAGCTCACACTGCTCCAGAGAGCGACACAAATTATGCTCTATAGTTCTCACCTGGATTGCCATTTTTTCCCCCTAAAGTTTGCATGTCTCCCCTCCGTAGGAGCTCACATTGTGGGCGTCAACTGCCACTTTGACCCGGAGACCTGTGTGAGGACTGTGAAGATGATGAAGGAGGCCGTGGAGAAGGCCGGGCTGAAGGCTCACTACATGAGCCAGCCGCTGGCCTACCACACTCCTGACTGCAACTGCCAGGGTTTCATCGATCTGCCCGAGTTCCCTTTCGGTACGTGTGCACGCTCCGAACCTGCTGCTTCTCAGCGTCTCCATCTAAAGGAGACTAACGTACATCTGTGTCCCCCGACAGGTCTGGAGCCGAGGATCCTGACCAGATGGGACATGCAGAAATACGCCCGGGAAGCCTACAATGCTGGCATCCGCTACATCGGGGGCTGCTGTGGCTTCGAGCCCTATCACGTCCGGGCCCTGTCTGAGGAGCTGGCCACTGAGAGGGGGGTCCTGCCTGCTGGCTCCGAGAAGCACGGCATCTGGGGCAGTGGTCTGGAGATGCACACGAAGCCGTGGGTCAGAGCCAGGTACCGGAGAGACTTCTTACTTTAACCTCACGCGTTTCTCTCCGAATGCCTCCAGTTTGGTTGAATCAGAAGCTGTTCCTCTCTGCAGGGCCCGTCGTGACTACTGGGAGAAGCTGAAGCCCGCGTCCGGCCGGCCCCTCTGCCCCTCGATGGCGACGCCCGACGGCTGGGGGGTCACCAAAGGTCACGCGGACCTGATGCAGCAGAAGGAGGCCACCTCCCAGGAGCAGCTGAAGGCTGTCATTGACAAGGCCAATAAAAAACAGTGAAGAGAAGAGAAGGCGTGTTCACACAGCCCCTGAAGTTTACATACCAAAAAGATTGAAATGTTCTTTCTCTCTGTTCAGGACCATTTGTACTGTTTGTAGAAGACTGGCATCCTATGCTGAAACTTTAAACTAGCTTTCAAGCCTAAAGCAACAAAGAAATATCCCAACTGTGAATTACTGAGGCTGCAAAAAAGCTGTGAATGCTAAAAAAAAAAAAAAGCCTTAACACTCCAAATGTGCCTGATGTTTTCTTACCAAAAAAATAAATGTGTAGCAATAAACTTCAAATTGAACAATCTCTGTGTTGTGTCTTTTTTTTTTTTTCACCATAAAGGTTCAACTGAGCCTGAGTTTTTATGATCATGTCTTAACTTATGCCGTGGTGGAATACGTACTGAGGTATTTCCGTTTTCAGCTTCATTTCTTCTACATGCATGTTATGCCTTTAGTTAGTTTATTGGTTAATGTTCTGAATACAGCTGTAAAGGAACCCCTTAGTGTGTCTGTATACCTTTAAGCCATCATCAAGACCGTAAGCCACTTTCTTCTTCTTGGACAACAGAGTAATTACATTTTAGAAGAGTGTTTTCACCTCTTGGTGCTGTGATGAGTTCTGCCCTGGTGAGATGGACCTGATGCAGCATAAGGAGGCCACCTCCCAGGAGCAGCTCTCTTTGATAAGGCCAATAAAAGCCAGTGAGCAAAAATAAATACAATCATATAATAAAAACCATACAATCACAATATAAAAATATTTTTTATATCAAAGATATTCTGTTTTTAATTGATGTCTTGATGTTTTTCTAATCGTTCCCTTTTTCATTTTGTTGTATGTAAAGCGTCTTTGAGTGGCTTGAAAAGCGCTATAGAAAATGTTTATATTATTATTAATCAGTTTTACTATTTGTAGAGGACTCACATAATGCGCTGCACAACTGTGAATTGCTGTAGCTGCAAAACACAAAGCAGCAGCTGGGAATTCACTTTATATTATGCCTCAATGCTCAATGTACCCATAACGTAGTCAGCAATAAACCTCTAATTGAACAAAATCAGCATGTGTGATACGGGACTTGTGTTGTGTTGGATTGGAAGTCACTGTCATTCAACTTGTGTTCAAAATGTGTCGGTTCTGGAGATCTGAGTGGTTTTCATGCAGAGGTTCATTTTAGCTAATGCATGAAGGTATTTATGGTGTTTATGGTATCAAACAAATGCAAACGATAGTGTTAATCTCTATGGATAGTAAGAACAATACAAAACTAATGCTGCCATCTAGTGGATGAAACAACACATAGAATATTAGGAGAAACTAAACTTTTTTTCATCAACTACCTTTTTTTATTTTTTTTTATTTTTTACAAATGATCTACAGACTTGTTAGTGCTCCTGTTTTTAAACCAGAGAACAAAAGGTATGCCGTGTGTGTGTTAAACTGGATGTCCAAAGGGAGTTGTGGTTTCCTGTTTTTGTCTACATAGTGATGTGGAAATATTAGGATGTGGTATTCCTAACTTTTTAAATAGATATAATGCTCCACCCAGTGCACCACATTTAAAACCTTTCCGAGCTTTTTGAATCAATCAACAATCTGAGTGTGACTCTGAGCTTTTTGTCCCAATCTAAAGGCAGGAAACATGATGTGCTGACACATGAGTGTGCTGACTGACCATTCTCAAGAAATAATGCACGGCCCTGCAGACATGATCATACCAGCTTTTCTGATTTGTCCTACTTTGTGAAACATTTTGGAAAAAAAAGTCACAATATATCCCGGTGTGGAAAATACCCAAATAATCATAAATAAACCTACCTCATAATATCATGTCAGGACCAACCAATTATATATATTAGAGTAGAATATATCAGGGTTGAAGGTAAACATAACATGAAGGAAGACGTATACATTAATAATACTAATCTAGCCTTCCAGATACTAATCTTATTAAATTTATGAATTATTATTATTTTAAGGGTTTTGTTTGCAATCTGAAGACGAAGTAAAAACACAAAGAGCACAAAAAACGGTTTGTTTTAATTGATTTACTAATTCGAAACCGACGTCTCTCGTTTGTTTATAATCATATTTATTTTGTCTTAGTTGACTTGCCGTACAGAATCAAGCAGTCATCACGTTCTGTACGGGCTTGCGTCATGGATTTGCCCACGTGCAGATGTTTATGCTCCTCGTGCACGTATGCGGCTAACAGAGACAAGCAGAGAGAGCGATTTAACTATTTTAATTGAAAACATGAAATCATAGAATAAGAAAAATAATTTATGCGGATATATTTTAAGCCTTTGCATTTCGCTTTGTTTAATAAACTCTCATTTTAAAGGGACTGTTATGGTGCCTTCACGTTGCATGGGAAAATTATGCTTCGCCTTCATGCTTCAAAGGTGATCGTTTTCAATTTACAGAACACTTTACTTGTTCATAGACGTTTTAATGTATGTATTATATTAATATACACCTAGTCCTGTCTATTCTTGTTATACATATACAGTAGTAATAGTTTAGAGAAAAAAGTAAAAATAAATACGTATATATATATATATATATATATATATATATATAACTATAACATAACATGTATGGGCAAAGTAACTAAGCACTACTTATCAACAATAATACAAAAGTGGGAGCAATATTGCAAAATGGAAATCATAAAAATGACATTGTAAATACTTTTACTTGTTTAAGTACTTGTAGCAGCGTATTTCCGAGCGCTTCTTTTACCACTGTTATTTCCTATTCTCACCACGGAGTCTGAACTCAACACCGTGGGGGAAGGGAGGGGGGGAGGGCAGTTTAATCCCTCCCCGGATTTGACAACACGCACGCACCTTGACTGCTTGTAAACAGAAGCTCACACGTGACACAGAGCTCGAGCCGCGCGACCGCATTGTCTGCTCGCGGACAAAGAGCGACACAGTCAGCGTTTATCTCATCTGAGCGCGAGCGTCGCAGTAGGGGGTCTAAGTGTGCGCGCGTGGGGGGGGTGGTGGTGGCGGCGGCAGGTAGACAGGAAGGTGACACGATGACAACAACCGACATTACGGAGCCGACTTTACGCCACCGTGTCCACGCGCGATCGGCCGCCTGAACTTCTTCACGTCTGGATCCCCCAAAATCCGACCGCTGGGAGCGATAACAACGCTCGCTGCGCGCGCAGCTGGCATCGGTTAAACAGAAAGCCGGACCTCCTTTGTGTCACCGTTTAATTTATCTTCGTGGGTTGTTTTACTTTTTTTGTTGTTGTAAACAAATCTCACTTTTATGGATAACGTCAGCTAGCTAGCATTAGAGCCATTAGCCGTGACGTCATTTTTCCCATTTTTTTTTTTTTTTAGCTCGCGTTAATCTGTATTTGTTTTTTGGAGGGGGGTATTTTATATGAGATGTCATTCACGATGGAGGATAACTTGGAGTCCGAGTGGGTGTCCGTCCGGCCGAGGGTCTTCGACGAAAAAGAGAGGCACAAATTCGTCTTCATCGTGGCCTGGAACGTCGTCGAGGGAAAGTTCGCCATAACCTGCCACAACAGAACCGTCCAGAGGCGGACTACTTTTCTCCTGGACCCGCTCCATCCGCCGTCCGCCGCCTCCACGGCTGAAAAACACGCGAAAAGTAGGAAAGATGAAGTCTGCCACGCGGGTAAAGTTAGACCGCACTCTGTCCCGAAAGGAAAGCCCACGACAAATACTATTGTTGGGGATAACAATGCTTTAAAACCCGGCGGTTCAAAGTCGTCTGAGTGCGTCAGCCCCACGTTGGGCTCCTGGGATGTTGTGACACCGAAAGTGCTAGATATCGAGCTGCTGGACCACGCGGATGTCCTGCTTTCCCCGGATGATGGAGACACAGAGGACGGCGACGGCAGCGGGCGTGAGGACTTCAGCTGGGCCGGCCTGTTCTCCTTCCAGGACCTGAGGGCGGCCCACCTCCAGCTGTGCGCCGTCAACTCGGACTTGGAGCCATGTTTGCCCTCCTTCCCCGAGGAGCAGTCCGGCGTGTGGTCGGTGCTCTTCGGGGGTGCCGCCGCCGGGGTGTCGCAGCGGGAGACGGACGCCCTGTGCTACCAGCTGCAGGTGTACCTGGGTCACGCCCTGGACACCTGCGGCTGGAAGATCCTCTCTGAGGTGCTGTTCTCCGGTAGCGAGGACACGGACGAGTACTACGAGAGCCTGAGCGAGCTGAGGCAGAAGGGCTACGAAGATGCTCTGGGGAGGGCCAAAAGAAGCATGCAAGAGGTGAATTCACGTGTGTTTGTATTTAGTTTGAATGAGATGCAGGTGTGATGGGGATCTTTTGGTGCTTGACGTTTATAAAACTACATTTATACAGCTTTAAAGTCAGCGATAGATCTCACAATAAGGTCAACCGCAGCACCCTCAAAGAACATAGTTTTTCTCAGCATAATGGTGCTTCATAGTCTGCTTATTCTCCTCCTCTTCCTTTGTCCCCCCCCTGTGATCTACCATCTGTTGCTGCACAGCCACAGACCTTGTAATATGATCTGGTCTGGCCAGACATCACAATCTAGTTGGCTGAACAGTTTAAAGGGAGTCTCGTACAATAAAACAATAAATAAGAACAACTAGAGAGGGAGTTACAGATGTGGTCACCGGTCACAGCTGTTGAGCTTGTTTAAGTGTTAAAGGCAGCTGAAAACACAAGTAAAAATACTAATGATACATCGTGAAACTATTTCAGTACTGCATTCTTTACTAAACTGTTCTTTATTGGTGTTTTACTACCACCTCTAATGTTTCTGGATTAATATTCCTGCTGCATTAATGTAGTATGTTGTATTCTAACTCTGTTATATCCAGTTTGCTAGTTTAAATTACAGCAATGCATCATATTCAATTCAACTCTGTGACCATGCATTTTCCAGCTGATCCAAGAGGCTTTTTAAAGAGTTTATTTGGCTGAAGAAGTAGGAGGATTTTCTCAACCCCTAAAGAAACACGTCATCCTTCAGTTTATCTCGAACACTCAACATCAACACATCCTGACTAAAGCCATCAGACTAATGTAGTTGAGTAAAAAGTGTCATAGAATGGAAATACTCCAGTATTTAACTTGTGATTGTAGTTTAATTACATTCCACCACTGCACATATGGCCTACCTGTTAGTAGACATGACGTGCACATCCAACCAGATTACAGAAACCAGTGTGGAGTCTCCATGAAGTCGTCATCACGGTTACTATTTTTAGAGGAGACAAAGCCTCAGGGAGAGTCTTTCACCTCCTCTGTTGTTTTGTTCAACTGAATGAAGCTGAGTCAGGACTTTGCCCAACCAGGAAGACATTATTTAATGACACTTAATGTCTCTTGTTTTATTGTGATTGAGCTCGGAAGCAGATGGTGACTCTTTTTGTTGCACCTGTTTTCATTAAAGTGACACAAATAGATGTGGTGTCTACAATCTAGTGGGGATCTGTCAGAAAATAGTTTAAAATGTCTGTTTTTCTCTGAGCAACTGCCCAAAATCCAAAGTTTAGTACCATGTATTGCAAAAAAAAAGTTAGATGCCATTTTTTCTTCTATCAGTTCGTTTTAGCACGAAAATCTTTTTTCTTTTTTGTCAAAGCAAGGATGATAATGGAGGCACACACAACAGACCGTAATAGATTTCAAATGGTTTATTGATTTTCAAAGAGTCGTAAAGAGGTCAACATGAGCTCTGGGTCACGGTGATAATGTGAGAGATGATTTTCATTATTTTCTGATGTTTTTTGGACTAAAACATCAGCAGATAAAATAAGCATTAGTTACAGACACAGAAAACAATGTCCTCCTATCTTGTGACCATGCCGATGTTTTTGTCTTATTTATTTTTCCCCACTATAGAAAACACAAAATTAGAAACATTTCAGAAGTTAACACAATCCAGAGCAACAGCCTCACAATTAGTCTCTCTGAAACAACAACAGAGGTAGTATTTAGTACAGGACTGTTTTATTGGATTGCACACGTTTCCATTTCCCTCCTACTAAATAAGTCGTGTAGCATGGCAGCCCGGCTCTCATAGCGATGGTGTATTTTTGGGACTATGGTTTGGTGTGTATGGAGCAGAATCACTGTGTTGCGTTTAATCACACATATCAGCCCTGTTTGTGATGATAACTGGACCAAATATGCACAAAGAAAAAATTCTCCTTATCTTGTTGTTAAACAGAACGAGGCTCTGCTACAGTCAAGCTGACACGTTGCAAGCTAATGTTAGAATGGTATGGACTCCAAATAACTGTCAAAAATAAAAAGCACTGTTTTATGCCAATGACAGAGGATGAGGGAACAAAATGAACGGCGAAAATAATTATTGAAAGGCTTCTTAAACTGTACGACGGCGTATTAAATTGCAGGGGCCGTTTATTTATATGTATATTTATCAACTGCCAAAATAATTTGTTCCTTTTTTAATTAATAAAAAAAGGCGATTTTTAATGTTTAAAGATTAGTGCGTCAGACTCCTCGTTAAAATAAAAAAAACAAGAGATAAGAGAGAGACTTAATGTGTACCTCGAGTAGTCCGCCTGTACATTTTAATCCAAGACAGGCATGACAGGAAGAATCAGCTTTTAAGATGTCTGCGATGGGACATAATGAGTTATTATCATGCCCCTATCATGTAAAAGCTGCTAATGCAAATTAAAACTTTTCATTATCAGTTAATCTGCTGATTAGTTTCCCCACCTTAAATTGATGCATTAAATGTCTTGTGTAACAGAACCAGCTGTTCAAAACCAAACAATAGAAAAAACAAACAAAATAAAACCAGCACAGATTCATATTTAAAAAGCTGGAACCAGAAATGTTTTGGCATTTCTGCGAGTAAGCGCTGGTCACAAGTGTCGTGTTAATAATTTTCTGCCGAACAGCTAAGCGTTCATCGACTTAATTGTTGTCATTTCTCGCTTTTGACACATTTTACTGTCACAAAAGGGGATAACATGCTGTTGTTTCAGTCTGTTTTGAGTGTCATGTGACCACCGTTTGTGTTTAGTCATGCCGCTGTGGCATTAGTCCGCCGTACTGTGGCTTCGTGGCACCACATTTAAGCTCAGTTTGTTTACATTGCGTGATTCATCGTTTCGGTATGCCGGCCTTCTATTTTTTTCTTTTTGCGCGAGCCGAAAGCTGTAACGTGTGCAAAGTGCATGTGACCGTTTCGAGACTGCGATTTAACCCACTTTGCTCCAATGATTTCTAGCTGTGGGTCTGAGTTCAGATGACAGGTGACACAGGTGCTGGCACCTCTACAAAGAACCTTGAATTGAGCTTCTTAAGATAACTGTCATTCCCCTTTTCCATTCATGTCTCCATGATGGCATTCAGTTCACTCACCGAGCAATTAAAGGAGGCGTGATCCTCCTGTGAGAAACTTCAATTAAAAAGCAGAAGAAAGTACTCCAGCTAGACGGAGCAGATTTAGTGCAGACAAACTGGAAGAGTTAGTCCTGATGATGGGGCTTAAGTGTTATACTGTAACTCTTTTTAATTATATACTCATCGCACTGTAAAGTGTTCCCCGTATGTCAACGACGGCTTTCAAATAAGTTGGAAAAGTGAGAATTAATGTTGCTCAGCCACTTTTCTTCTGTTGAATGTTTGTGATTTATAAACTGTGAAAATGTCAAACATTTAAAATATCTTTTTTTTTAAAATCATATTTGACTTCCCTTCCACCACACTGAGCCTGCAAGCTCTCAACATCACATGTGTGAGATGCAACCGAGTGTTAAAACTGGGGCAGCGGCTAACGATTATTTAAAAATCTAATAACCTGCTGATTATTAACTACGCCAGTTGAAACCTGTTGGGAGATCATGCGTTCGATCATGTGTCTGTGAGTGTGTGTGTCTGTCCACGGCTTATCTCGCTCACTTCTGGACGCCTAATATTTGTTGTGCTCATTTATGACACATATACTGAAGGAACTCATTGCATTTAAACATTTTTCTTTATCTTTACCATTATTGACTCCCGGCTCCTCACTCCTCTTAACTGGCCGGTATCTGTACTTATGTATCGGAGAATTTGCAGATTAATTCCACGCCCAATTTTTTTCTCACGCACCAAAAGAGATGAATAAATCTCAATCATTGTTATCTTCGCCGTCATCTTGACTGTAAGAGAGCCAGGAGGGGCAACGGAGGGAGATTCGACTTATCTTTCCTTTTGGGCACGGAGATAGAGACACGCCTCTATTAAATAATTAAAATTCACAATTTCCTGGAGCCCAGAGTGACTTCTTGAAACGGTCCAAAACCCAAAGATATGAAGTTTAACTTAACCAAGAAAATCTAAAGGAAACCCTCACAATGAGGAAGCTGGGGCGAAGACAAAGTTGGGAATTTTTGCTAAAAATATTACTCAATTACTCAAAATGACTTGTTTCATAATTAGTCAAATAATTGTTTTGCCTCTAATTAAGACAGGTGGCCCTGCTGCTGCCTTTTGTGAAGTGCTGACTCATCAAGCAACAGGCCCTTAGGCTTCTTTCCTTTCATCAACGCCATGATTTGACTATGTAAATAACCACAGCTGGACATGTTGCATCACACAGGAAACGACTCCGTCTTCAAAGGAAGTCGTAAAAGAGAATCCAGCGCCGGAGATCTCTTAATTCCACCATTCATATACGTGTGAAGAGGTCCACTGGTATAAATGATAAAAACTTTGTAGTTTAGCCCGTGCCCATGCAGGAGTCGGCTCATTTAGCCCGTGGGGTTTCCTGGCGAGCAGCGACTGCAGGGGCCAGTGGTTACCAGGGCGACGCAGGGCCAAGGTAAACAGTAGGCGCAGTGTTAGGAGCTGAATCGTGCAGTGTCCATCCCCCAACGTGGAGGGCTCTGGAAAAGCAGCCCGGAGTAAATATAAGAGTCTCTATTCATATCTAGAGAGAGAAGAGCACTTTATCCACCGAATTATTGGGCGGTGGCACGTTTCAATATTATCTGAGGCCGACGTGAAGCGGACGTATTGTTGTCCCCCGTGAATCAGAGCCACTGGTTTCTAAGAGCTGGAGGATGAGTTGTGTTTTGTGTGCACAATAGAGGTTTTTATAGCGTTTATCTTGCCAAACAATGAGCAGTCTGTGGATAGCAGCACATATGGTACCAATCAGCAACAGTCGGGTGCAATTTATTCTCATTGTGCTAAAACTCAAGCAATATATTTTATGTTATCGTTACAGACCACACGCATGCTTATGAAGACTCACCTTCTTGACTCATTGTGATCATGCATTGGATTCACTGCACAATAAAATCCAGTTCTTTTATTGATATCAAAGCTAGCATCACATTATGGTCTTATTTATAGCTGACCCTAATAAATAGGCTCTTTTGTTGTGCATTTGACAATATATTGAATTTATTCTCTGTTGGATGTGTTTAGAGGAAATTATTATTGTTGTCAAAGCACATGAAAGGACCCATAAAAACAGACTTTCTTTTTTTTTAAAGAAATACTTAAAAAAAAAAAAAAAAAGTTATGCCTCTTTATTTTATTTATATATATTTATACACACACACACACACACACACACACGTATGTCTTTAGTAGGAACCAAAAGTAGGAGTAGGGTTGTAAGTTGGAACGTATTAAGAGACGGACTAACACATCGTTAGTTTGGGTTTGTTGACGATAACAAAATGATGAAACCCCACCATCCTTGTCCTTTACATCCTTGACATCCTTGACATTTAAGTGACTCTCTGGTCCCGTTTCCCTGCCACGTCTTCTCATCTCGCCATGTTTGTTGTTGTTGTTGTTTGTCCCAGGTGCTGGACAAACACAAAGCCATGGACAGCATGGTGGAGCTGCTGCAGGTGTACCCAGAGGAGGACGAGGCGTACGGCGAGCTGCTGGAGGCCACGACTCAGCTCTACCACTACCTGCTGCAGCCCTTCAGGGACATGAGGGAGCTGGCCATGTTGCGCAGACAGCAGATTAAGGTAACGCACACACACGCTGATACAAATGCCATCTGTTTGGGGGCTTGATTTAAGCTGTAGATGGCTAACTGGTCTGTCCTGGAGCGCACTTTGACCTCCTATCATTATAACCCACCAGCTACAACGCTATTCATGTGGTTTTAAACGACCCCTGAACCATTGCATGGCAATGTCCTCCATTGAGCCTCCTAAGCCCACTGCAATGGCATTAGTTGGCGTGATGATGATGATGATGGTGGTGGTGGTGTAGTAGCCGGTCTGTGCATCTGTGGGCTGTGTGGAGGGTTAGGGGATCAGCCAGAGAGGCTTTCCCCTCCACCCAGAGCGGCTTAACAACCAGCATAAGTATTATTACAGCAGCCACTAAACCACTCGGTAATTCTGCAGCCTCAGCACACTCTTCTGTTTTCCACTCTTTCTCCACTCCATCTTTTGTTGTTGTCCTTCATTAGAGGTTTGAAAGGGGGAGTAAATCCGCAGGTTGATCTCCACTGTCTCAGAGCTCGGCTCAGCCCCGACCACATGCCTGGTTGAGTCGATAGTCGCACTTGTTCAGCCCTGCAGGAATACGTTTCCTACATTTATGCACAAATGTGTTTGATAATATTGAAATGCAACAGCAGAATTAGCTCTATTATTGCTTAGTAAGCTTCATTTCGACAAATTATCACCAACTGTTACTGGATTACTTTGATACTGAAGAAAACATAAAATCGTGATGATACTCAGGCAAGTTCTGCAGTCTTAAGGGGGGCGTCTTCTTCTCCATATGACTCCTCAGCAGATTTATGGACGTTAATTTGCGCTGCACATCAAAATGTTGTCTTCGGAAAGTCACACCACACACACACACACACACACACACACACACACACACACACACACACACACACACACACACACAAATGTGTGTCATGTCCGTGTGCTCGGATTTGACTTGGTTATGACTCCGTGGAGGAGTACTATGCTGACTCAGATACCAGGAATCTGTGTTTTTAATTACGTCCCATGAGCTGATTTTAGATTTATGGACGCTTTTATTGATATAAATCACTCTGAATCTGAAAGTACATGCATCACCTCTGTGTGTTCACTAGACTTCGGTTAGGACTAAACCACTTCCTGTTGTCGTCTTCAGATCACCAACATGCACCTGTTCCTTTTCATCTCGCTCAGTATCTCTACTTCAGTCTAAGCTCTCTGGTGGGCGGTAAATAACAGATTTCGGACGTGAATCTTATCCTATAAAATGCTTTTGCTTCATGGGATTATCAACAGAAACTAACATACATGCCGCTATTGTTTTTCGTTCCATTGTGAGAATATTTGAGGGGTATGCATAGAACATAAGCTGGATATTTTAAATGAAATGACTAGATGGTGCACTATAAAGTCAACAGGGATTGATTTCAGACACGGCCTTTGTACTTGAAATAACCAGCTGTGTTCAGGAGTGTCCATTGGAGGCGGAGTCTAATCCAGTTGCAACAGAGGAGAGGAGCAAAGATAACAAGCGTATCGCACAGTGTGAGATAATAAGAGTCTGACTTTGATATTATGTTTTTAGGAGTATTGCGTGCTGTTTGACTGCACACATGCTGTCTCTTCAGTTTTCCACTCTTCTGTTGTGTTGTGAGAACCTTCCCGTCTCTAAACAACATTCCTCGGAAAGCTTGCTCGCCCTGCATTGTGTCATCACCAACAAACAAGTGACTGTGGGTGTGTTTTATGAGTGTTTGTGTGTTGCAGTATAATGGTTTTGGGGTTCTTGGGCGGGTGCTGTTCTAAATTTAGACATTTATGGAACGTTTCTTGAAGGATCCGTCCTAAAAACATCAATAATTGCATCTGCTGAGAAGTAGATTGTGCATATTAAAGACTGATGCAACTTCCTTTTTGTCATAGAGCTCAACAAGTTATTAAGAACACATCATTGAGCGTCACTGTCGCACGAGTACCGAATGTGGATTAATTCGCCGCAGAAAATAGTCTCCATCAAATGCACCGTTCCTCCTTTTTGCAGAAAACTACAGTGACCAGCTTTTTAAAATATAATTACTTATCCTTTTTTAAGAATGAAAGGATGTATTTGCAATCGGTTTTTAAAGATTTGCCATTTGGAATTAATTCATTTAGGATTATGGGAATTATCAATTTACCGTCAAAGAAGACAAATACATTGGAATAGCCTTGACCAACGAAATTCGTTGTCGACTAATCGATAAGTTGATTTAATCGACAAATCTATAAAACTGAGTTTCTCCACTAATAATCACACAGAAGCACCTTTTTGTTTTATCTTGTTTTTTTTTTTACCAGAAATGTGCTCTGAAGTTTCTTGGAAATAGTTGCTAATTTGATTTTTCATCTCTACTTTAGCAACTCTAATATTGCTGACATTGTCAAAGATTTAGAAATCTATATTTTATAATGTAAATGTGTTCAGTAATGTAAAACCTTCCCAAAAATCCATCAATACAAACTGGAGCGGTGAGCTTTGAAATTAGTGGACGTTTATGGGCCACAAAGCATCTGATGCATTGCATTATGGGAACTGTAGTGTGCAGAATTTCAGGAGCGCGGCAGCTCATACCAGAGGCTGAAAGTCAGGCGTTTTGTGAGTTTGCCAACTTATAAAGAGCTTCTGGAAACAGACGGTTCAAATCACATCAGGTCCTGCTGGTTTCAGCCCTACGTCGTGGGGCATCTGGACTCTGTGGAGACGTTTCCGGTTCCACCACCTGCTCCCCTCGGGGCGATCCAACGGCTGAAAACAAAGCTGCATGCAAATGAGCGCTGGATGCCGGCAGAGGCGGCTGGTTTCTCCCAAGCCGATGAGTCGAGGCATCGGGGAGGGCCTCTGCTGTTTGAGACTGTAATTTACATACAGTTTGCGTGTGTGTGTGTTGACTTCATTTGCACGTGTGAATACGTATGGGAAAATGTGAGGAAGCTGGAAAGCAGACATACTGCTTCAAGCTTAATAAAAAAGGCGTCAAACTGTAGAGGAAATGTTCCTCAGGATGTTCAGAGGGCTGAGCCTCTCTAAGCTGGTGTGTTCATACGTTACACAGGTTGAGCTTTACAGTTAATTAGTGCTGTAACTAACAAATATTTAAATTATCCAGTGATCTGTTTTCTTAATTAATTGTATGATCTATTAAATGTCAAATGTCTTGATTTATACATCCAAACTTCAAAGAAACTCTGTTTATTATCACATACTATCCCACATGTTATTGTTGGGTGTTTTATTTCATTATATTGTTGTATTAATGTTATTTTATTTGCTCTTTTGCTGTCCTGAACTGTTTTAACCCTGGGTCCAACTTGGTTTTGATTATTATTATTATTATTATTATTATTATTGTTATTATAACATACAACAAGGAAGAGTATCAAATCCTCCCAAATGAGAAGCTGAAACTTGAGATTGTTGCTTAAAGAATTAATTGATGATAAAAAAAAATGGTTATTTTTCTCTTGATGACTCATCGTTTCAGCTCCACAGTGGAATTATATATTTCTTCTTTATTAACTCTTTCCTCTCTGCAACTATAAGTTCAGCTTCCCTTCATCAGGGAGCAGATGGACGTGAATGAACGCTCACCTGAATGAATCCTCGACAAAGGGTGTCGAGTATTTGGGCGAATGGGCCGTTGTCGGGCGGCTGCGTTGCATGTTTGTGCGCTGCGGTGTGTGTTTGTGCGCTGCGGTGTGTGTTTGTGCGCTGCGGTGTGTGTTTGTGCGCTGCGGTGTGTGTTTGTGCGCTGCGGTGTGTGTTTGTGCGCTGCGTTGCATGTTTGTGCGCTGCGGTGTGTGTTTGTGCGCTGCGGTGTGTGTTTGTGCGCTGCGGTGTGTGTTTGTGCGCTGCGGTGTGTGTTTGTGCGCTGCGGTGTGTGTTTGTGCGCTTCGGTGTCGCGTTGCCTGGAGGGTTGGAGGGCGGCCATGAATTAAAAATGTGGTTTCTCTGAGACGCTTTTGTCCACCGGCGAGCTCCAGTTACTGTTGCAACTGCATTGTTACACGGAGACGATAGTCATGGCACCTGCTGTGTTCACCTGCAGCAGTCAATCATATTCACATTTATGAATCTCACAAAGTAAATAAGTAGCTATATTGCCTGGACTACAGTATTTTTTTATTAAATACATCATGACTTTATAATTATTCTAGAGTTACAACAGCAGATTATCAATTAGTCAACTTATTTCCTCAAATAATGAAACTTCTTTTTTGTCCCATCAACTCTTTGATCTATTGTTTCCACTTTAAATAGTTCAGACTGCTTATAAATCTGAATTCAGTGTGTATTTGTATTTGTAGTTATAGCATATAAAGCAGACTCAACCCAGACATTTCTCATTATGACTTCATCGCTTGTCCAGACAGGTCTTATGTCTTAAAGGATAAGACTCGTGTTTTTCTTATATTTTTCTTTTCGTCAACATATCTCATAAATAAATAAACAAATCTCCCATACATATAGTTTTATTTCTTAAAAGACTGGACACCGTGTTTTTTTGGGGACAAACGGGTCATAATAGTGCATTTGTTGGGGACTACTTTCAGCGGCGGATTAATCCACATTTGGAGCTCTTGTTAGCGTTTCCATAAGCCGGTTGGTGAACGTGGGACTCAAAATGAGCCTCAGTGTGCGTCCATGTTAATGAAGGAAAATGTCACTCAGTGCAACAGTGTAGCTCATTGATGTGTTTTTAATCATTTTGGGACAACAATGGAACTCTATGGAGGAGATGTGTATCAGCTGTTGGACACAGACAAAACTCCATTGTTGGTTTTGGACTTTTAATGAGAGAGAATATTTCAACAATCTGCCGGCCATCCTGCTAACCTTTAGTGGAGGTCAGCAGTGTTGTATCCACACACACACACACACAACACACACACAGATGCCTGATAATCACTGCCTGCAGCTCACTGTTTTAACCAGGCGTGATAAGGCGTCAGCGTCTGTGGATCCACGCTGTGATCCCAGCTCTCCACCGCGGGAACCGGCCTCACTTCTATTTCCAGAGCGTTTTGACGCGTCTGTGTTTTGTCGCCGCGAGCTGTCGACTAGCTGTCACTCGCTGTCGCATCTTCCCCCGACGCTTCCTGCCTGTTTTGGTTGTACACAAGGTGGAAGCTGACTTTTGAAAAAGAATAAGCTGGTACTAATTATGTAGTTTACTTGTGTTTACAGACACCTTAGCATTAAAAAAAAAAGGTTAAAACCACCACGCAACTAAAATATAAACACAATTGAGAGTTCAAATCAATATGATTTATGAGTTAATAGATGAATGGTGCTCACAGGAACTGAGTGACAGCAGCAGGTGAGAGGTGAAATGCCTTGTGGGTGACATCCCATCATCCTTTCTGTGGTGTTGGTGTGATATTCAGCTCTGAACCGGCTCACTCTTCTTCTTCTCTTGCACAAGCAATCTTGTGTTTTTTTTGTTTTTGTTTTGGTGGCATCGTATCATTTGTCTCCCTGTTTTGAACATGAGACCAGAATAGAAAAGAAAGTTTCCGATATCTCTGCTTCTGCTGAGTCTATTTTGAGACTTTTGTTGGAGGGCTCTTTTTCAACCAGCCTGCTCCTCTTCTGGGATGAGGTCAAACTGGTGTTTCCTGGTTTTAATGCATTGATTTTGCACTCTCTCTCTGCATGCATCCCCTTGTGCAGCATCCTTTAATCAATCTGACCAGTCCATTCAGACTTGTGACCAGGATGTGAGACATGTTAAGATTAAGGGGTGCATGTCTGTAAAAGGCCTGAATGTACAAAGTACTGTTAAAAGAAACCCTTGTTGCTTTGAATAAGCTTGTTCTCTGTTGGTGGGAAAGCTTGGAGTCGGCCTCCTCCTCAGATGTGTTCACATGTCGGTGCTTTTTGTTGAAGGATACCTGAACACTGAGCTCACTTTCTAATTTGTTTTAGTTTCTTTCTCTTTTTTTTTTACTCCACTCATTTCCAATTTACAGACTTTTTCTTTCTGGTCTCTGATGTCATTTATCCTCCTCCCCCTTTCGCTCCCGGTTTCACCCCAAAACCACTCCCTGCTCTTGAGCCACACACTCACACTCACACACTGTCAAAAGCACACAGTATGCTAGCTAACATCAAGGCTTTTGAGGTTTGTTGTCTCATGTTTGAGCACCTACACACATCTGCTTCACATCGAGATCCTAGTACTGTATTTGACTTTAAGTGCACAAGGCCCTCACAAGGAGGTAATCCACTTGTGTACATTTTGTTCCTTGAGGAGGGGGGTGGGGGGGTTCAGGACTCCACGTGGCACTCCTCCTCCCCCCCCTCCCCCCAGATTCAACTTTATTGTTATTACACATGTACAAGTACAGAGCAACGAAATGCAGTTTAGCATCCAACCAGAAGTGCAATAGCAGTAAATACCAATATACAGATAATAATAAGTATTTTACAGATAATAACTTAGTGATATAGGTACGGGATATACAGATTGATTGATTGCGGTAATATGTACATGTTATACAGGTTGATTTGTGCATTAAATGTAGGTAGACTATAAGCAAGAGCTATAAACATAATTTACAAAAGGCAAATGGGCATATGATAAGTTAAGTAATACAGATTGAGTGAACGTTAAATAGTGCATAATAATAATAAACAGTAGCTGCCTAACGTTACTAGACTAGTGCAATGCTCAGTTTTTAGTGCAGACAGTTCAAAAGTGTTTGAGTGCAGGTGTAAAGTCTTTGGTCAGTGGGGGGAGATGACGAGGAGATGGGTTTGTGGGTGGAGGTGGTTGGGGAGTAGGGGGGGTGTCAGCATGGGGCAGAGTTCAATAAGGAAACAGCTCTGGGGAAGAAACTGTTCCTCAGTCTGCTGGTCCTTGTCCGGAAGCATCTGAACCGTCTGCCTGAGGGCAGGAGGGAAAACAGTCTGTGTGCAGGGTGGGAGGCGTCCTTGAGAATGCTGCGAGCTCGACGCAGACAGCGTTTCCTCTGGATTTCCTCAATGGCCGGAAGTGGAGTTCCTGTGATGCGTTGGGCAGTTTTCACCACCCGCTGCAGTCCCTTGCGCTCCGCAACAGAGCAGTGCTCGTGCATAAACATGCACGAGCACGCCGTGTGTCAGGAATACCGCCATCTGCTGTAATGTGCTGGTATTACACTGTCGGGAATAGTCTGCACTGAACCACACATTTACATGACTCTTCAGGGACTTTTCCAGGCCTGGAAATAAGCATTTTAAATGTAAATAATATGTGTTAATGTTAGGTAACTCTGTTATCTTTGCTGGTGCAAATACCTGTCTGCTTTGACCCCGTCAGATCTCCCTGGAGACGGAGCGCCTGGGTCCCCGCCGGGTGGAGGGCCTGAGGAAAGAGGATGAGGAGTGGCAGAAGAAGGCCCACGCCGCCGTCCTCTCCATACAAGACTTGACTGTCAAGTTCTTTGAAACCACGACTCGGGCACAGAAAGGTACGCGCGTGTGAAAGAGGCTTTTCCTGTCTTTTGTCTTTGCTGGTTTAAAACCAACAGCCGGCGTCTCAGATTTCCAACGTCTCACATACCAAAGAGATTTCTGTCCCTCCTTCCTCCGGAAGTATTTTATTCCTTGAACCATCTTGGCTATGAACTGATCGGAAATACTTTATAATACATCTTTTTACGTGAAACCGGCTTCACTTACCAACAGTTAAAGCACATATTTGCAATTTAAGGGCAGCAACTAACAGTTATTTTCTTTGATTTAATCTGTTAATTACTCTCTGATTTGTTGATTCCGGGTTCAGTTTATAAGACAAAGAAAAATATAGTCAAATGTGAAGGTGTCCTCTTCAAATGTTCTGGTTTTGTCTGACTAACCTAAAGATATCCTGTTTACAAAAATATAAAAAAGAGAAACTGACAAAAAATAATGTCAATCAACTAAATGATTAATCGTCTCTGGTCCATTTCTGACGATGGCAGCTTTGCACGAGCGGATGCGTGCGGACCAGAAGAAGTTTGGCAACGCGGCGTGGGCGGCGGCCGTGGAGCGCATGGAGCGGCTGCAGTACGCCGCCTCCAAAGACACGCTGCAGCTGATGAGGGCCAAAGAGATCTGCCTGGAGCAGAGGAAGCACGGCCTGAAGGAGGAGGTAAGGGTCACCACAAGGATCAAAGCTCGTTGGACTATAATGAGTTGGTCAGAAGCACTCGGATCTTTAGTAGCAGCACCAGTGTAGAAATGCTCTGCATGAGTCTTAAACTGGGAAAATTATTGTATCAAAAGTCCTAAATATGCAGAGGGACCCATGTCAGAATAATATATATTATTTTACTGGATTATTATTATTATTATTGATGCATTAATGTGTTCATCACTTTTATGTTCGAGCTGTTAAAGTGAAGCTGGGGAGTTTAATATATATAGTTATACATCATAATTAATAAGTTAATTCGTATTTTTGTACTAATCTGAAACGCAACTACTAAGTAAACAAATGTGTTTAAATACATGAGTAAAAAATACAATATTGTCTCAGAGAAATGGAAAATGGAGAAGTATGAATTATTATTATTATAAAATGGAAATATTTAGTACAAGTACCTCTAACTCGTACTGAAGTGCAGCACTAACCAGAGAGAGGGACACAAACAAGTTGAGAGAGAAGATAATGGACGTGTTCGACACATGACCTCATGGCTCAGACATCCTGCAGCGGAGTGAATAACATCCTGCTGTAACCGTGGAAATGACTCATTGGAAATGATTGTAGGGGTCAAACACTGGCTGTAAATACACATGTGTAAATACATAAAAAGTACCTGTTGTATGAAGAAGTGATGTAGGGATAGAGAGAGATTTGTTAAAAACAAGTGCGCAGACAGGAAGTACTACAAAGTCCTCCGGCCCGTGCTTCCAGATGCAGAGTCTGCACGGCGGCGAGGACGCCATGCGGCGCCTGGACCAGCTGGAGGAGCTGTACTACGAGCTGCAGCTGCAGCTGTACGACATCCAGGCCGAGGTGCTGCGCAGCGAGGAGCTGCTGCTCACCGCCCAGCTGCAGAGTCTGCGCAGGCAGATGACAGGTGAGCATCTGCTTTGGGACGCTGACGTTGGTTTATTAAAAAAATGCATGAAAGGAATACGTCGCTATTAAAATGACCCGGAGAATTCAGTAAATCCTTGTTGTTGAAGCAAATGTGGCGGCTGCATTTAACGGCAAAACTAAATCAAGACATCCGTTTAATTCACGTCTCATTGATGCTGTTGTATGTTCACTACTCCCCAAACACATGCATCTTTGTAAAAGCATATTATTTAAAAGACTCGTACAAGCGTAAGACAATAGAAACGTCCGTTTTTAAATGGTACGATTTTATCAAAGATGCATGTGTCGTAGTCCATTAGCTTTAATTCATCAGGGATTTGGTTGTTTTCTGATTCTCTGTTCACTGTGGAGGCATTTAAGAGTTCAAGGTACCGTGAGATGAGGAATTCATAAAGATGTATTCATTTTATGAGGAAAGTATTCCTTTAATCTCATTTAAAGACATAATGTAGCTTCTTTAGCTTTCAAGTAAAAACATTTTATTTGTAACTTTAATCAAGTTTTGCTCATTAACAGTCCATAGAGCTGTAATAAAGCACCTGAAACAACTATTTACCCACAATGCACTTCAAGCAGTGTGTATAACGGCGTCCCCTTGGCTCTGTTTTGGTGTCGTCCCAGAGCGGCAGGACGAGGTCGTTTACTACGACGCCTTTGAGAGCCCCGACGCCATGAAGGGGGAGGAGGGTCCCGCGGCTCAGGCTCCGCCCCTCAGAGACGAAGAGATCAGCGTCCTGCAGCAGAGGACCCGGCAGCTCGAGGCCCGCAGGGGCCGCATCACCGCCAAGAAGGTCTACCTCAAAAACAAGAAGGTAAGCGCCGGCGATGAAGACGTCTGTGAAGACTTAAGTCGGTTTAGAACTTCACATCTGTGGTTTTACGCCAACAGGAAATCTGTATCGTTAATCACAACCAAAAGATCCAACAGCGACAAGGTAGCCATGTGTCCCTGCAGACTCTGCAGCAGGTAAGACTCAGCCGGGAACAATGCATAAGCATATTTAGTTTCATGAGCTTTTGGTGTGATACATGGAGATGATCCATCTCTTGGTTTAGTTTTTAATGAAAACAAGTGCTTCACAAAGGGTTTAAAAGTAGTCAACTTATTTTAAGAACCTTAAAGGTACCGAGAGTCGAGCCACGACTTTCTTTCTCGTTTTAGTTGTCTGAACGTATTTTTTTTAATTTGCTTTTTAATGAGATTGTCGTCGTGTTGCGGCACAAAAACACACTTCTGTTACAGGAACTGAATCTTTTGAAATGTTCTTCTCACACGAGAAATAATCATCATGAACATTAATAGTGTAGACTGCAACTTGTACACGATACATAATTATAAACAGGAAGTAACACAACATCTTGCAGTGTGTGTGTGTGTGTGTGTGTGTGTGTGTGTGTGTGTCACACTGGCATCGGCGTCTGAGGTAAACTGTTGCAAATGCAGAACTATGCTCTTTGCTCCGGTGCTCAGACAGAGTAAGAGGGTTCAGGAGGCGGATCTGAGGTCGCAGGCCGAGATCCTCCTTTTTTTAAACGGTTCAGGGTCCGTTTTTTTTAGTCAGAGTTCACAGCGTCCGTCTGCACCCACACAACCAAACTGGTTTCCTGTACAGGGCGGGGACGCGGAGCAAGACGGCGAAGCCAAGAGCGACGCCAGAGTGAGCCAGGACCGGCAGCAGACTCTGGACCGGCTGCGCAGCCTCAAGCAGGTGAGCCGCTCACACATCCACCAACGCTCAGCATCCGCCTGAAGATCATGTGACTGACCTCCTGTCTGCTCTCTCGGTTAACCAGCGTTACCCGGGTCAGGTGACTCTGAAGTCCAGCCGGCTGCGCCTGAGCCAGCCTCTCGGCCGGAGGAGAGCCGGCCAGCAGCACGCCACCCACTCGGCCGGCGTTCAGACCGACGGCATCTCCGACCTCCCAGAACTCTCTGCTCCTCCTCCACCCGACGCCTGCAGCTGCGACGGCGTCTCTCTACCGACGGTCGGACTCGATAGCCGTGACTCTTCGCCCGCTTTCCTCTCGCTGCCTCCCCTCTCCTCGCGTCCTCCTCCTCCGCCACCACCCCCGCCTCCGCCTCCTCCTCTTCCTCCCTCAGAGGACCAGCAGGAGGGCGAGGGCCGGGAGGACGATCCCAGCCCGGTGCGGCGTCACCAATGCGAGTCCGAGTCTTCCTCTCTTCCCCTGGCGCCGTTCTCCCCTCGCTTCTTCGACAGCAGCCAGCTGCAGACGGCGAGGAAGAAGCTGAAGAAGACGGCCTCGCTGGACTCGTCGCAGTGGAGGAGAGGTGAGGCGGGAACTCGTTTTTAACATGTTTTATAACAAATTAAATGGAAATGTTGAATATAAAGTGAACCTCACCACTAACAATGAAAACTGCTATATAGAGGTGTGTGTGTGTGTGTGTGTGTGTGTGTGTGTGAAGAAAAAACAATTAAAAGCAGGGAAACAGGTTTCTTAAGTACAAGATTCAGGTGTCATGGCAGATATTTTATTTTGTTATTGACGTGACTTGAAGTACGGAAGGAGAGACAGTCGACTAAATATGCCTTGGAATCATTATTTAATATCTGCATGTCTTAAAAATACATCTTATTTATTTGACAAAAAGTCTTAAAACTGTCATTTTTATTATCCAGATTGCGTTATTTTTAATTATAACATATAAATAACTCAATCGTCCCACTTTTTTTCCATACTACTTCAATACTTTGTCCAGTATGATCATTAAACAGGTATTTAATGGCGTATTATAGGGTATTAAAAAGTCTTAAACAGTAATTTTTATTATCCAGGTTGCTTTAATACTTTGTCCAGTATTAAATGGCGTATTATAGGGTATTAATAAGTCTTCACATGGTGTGTTTCCAGCAGCGAGCTCCCCCATGGACGAGGTGCTGGCGTCCCTGAAGCGCGGCTGTTTCCACCTGAGGAAGGCGGAGCTCCGCGTCCTGGCCCCCGACCCGGACGACGACAGCGACAACATCCTGGCCCAGATCCGGCAGGGCGTCCGGCTGAAGAAGGTGCGGACCCGGCCGGAGCAGCAGCGCCACGCCCGCAGCTTCACCCACTCGGCCGACGCTCTGACCCGCAGCATCCACGAGGCGCTGCGCAGAATCAAGGAGGCGTCGCCCGAGTCCGAGTCCGAGTCGGAGGACGAAGGCCTCCCGTGCACTGACTGGGAAAACTAGCTGGCCTTTTTTTTTTTTTTTTTTTTTTTTTTTTTTTATGGATACGTGGAGCCAAAACGAAGAGAAAACAAGCGGACAAGCCGGAGTTAAACCCCCCGGAGATCGCTTCGTGCAATCGGAACAAAAAAAACATGATTTTTCGTCTTTTTTCTACTATACATGTCAGAAAAAACCCGCTCAGAAGTATGTTTGTTGTTTTTAATTCATACTTCTGTGCGTTTGTAAAGATGGACCACTAATCTTTTTTTCTCGGCGAGGAGACAACCTCTGACCTCTCGTTGTGTCCACATGGCGGAGTCGTACTGTAGCTTGCTGTGATGGGTTTGTTTTAGGGAGTGAGTGTTTAGTTTTTTACGTTCCTCGGACTCTTCACTGAATACGTGTGCTGTGCGCTTTCACACCCAACTACGCGACGACCATTTGAACTGTATATTTCAGTGCATAAAAAGCCCTAAACATGTCAGAGTAGGAGGATTCCCACTTCCTGAAAGTAATAGTTTGACGTTTTGCTGTAGTGAATAATCATTCATATAAAAAAAAGTCAAACTACGACTTACGTTTTCAGATTTTAGGTCGTTTTCATCATCCTAGTGGGAAGAATGTGAAAACTGGCTTTTGATTTGTGTATTTATCAAATCAACCATGCTTGTTTTTAGCATTTTCACTTTAAAAATAATAGATATATTTAAAAATAAAAGTTGCAATATAGAGGTCAAAGGTTTTAGGAGGAGGATATCAAAGTCTCCATCACCTGCACCACAGACGTGATGCAGAAGCTGAGAATTCCCACGTTTCTGCGTTTCCTTCAGTGATCGCTTTATAGTCGTCTTTACGTTCATTTCACCGCGAACAGGAAGTGCTGACGGCTAATTCTGCTTTTAATGGTGCCAATTTTCCCCAAATATGGGGTTAAAATTGGTTCCCACAGTGCAACTCACTGACTCCATGACGTCGTGCTTCCTGTTTACATCCCAAAGCTTCACGTGGAACGCAAAGAGCAGGATTTTAGTATTAGGAGTGACAGAACCCATTTAATATTTACTGTTTTTGTGAACTTTGAACTTTAACATGTAGCGGATGACGCTGTTGTTGGGGTGCGTTCCAAACTGTTTACCGGCCGCCGACACAGGATCCCACGTTTAGAGGCTCATACCAACACTGGAGATATCAGCACACAAACACCTGCAGTTTCTCAGATGAATATTCATAACAAATATATATATATATATATATAAATGAAGAGGGTTTTCTCGCCTAATGAATAATAACGAGCGTCGTTATGATTCATTTAATTACACCACAAAGAAACTTTAACTCTTAATGTTTAGAATTGGAGCTGGAAGAATTCTGCAGAAAATAAATCTGCAGTTATTTAAAACGATTATTTTCGTAACTTCTTTAAAGCAAAATGAAATAACTTTCTGGTTGTAGCTTCTTAAATGTGATGATTTGCTGCTTTTTCCGTCACTTTCTGACAAAACAAGCCATTTGAAAACGTCGCCTCGAGCGCTTTTCACTATTTTATAGACTCAACGATGAATCGATTACTTGAGTAAATAACCTGCAGATGAATTAGTGCTGAGGAATAGTTGATGACCCGCCTCCTATTTATATGTATACCTTAAACAAGCTCCATAATGTGGAGGATATATAGTTCGGATACTTGATGCAGGACCTTTTCCTGCAGCATATTGAAGCCTGTCTGCAGGGATCAGGCAGCCTGAGGCAGCAGCGCCCTCTGCTGGTCAACACACACATTTACATCACGTGGTTTTATTTATTTGTACTGTCATTTTCTTTTTAACCTGAGAGTCTCCTCTCTTTCCACTGCCTTCAAACATTCGTTTTCCAACCTTATTTTCGTACTGGAGTTGTTGTGTGTGTGTGTGTGTGTGTGTGTGTGTGTGTGATTTTTATACCAGTCTCCTTATTGTGTGTTAAACTGTGTCAAACCTGTCTTTAACAGAAACTCACCCTCACTCTCCTGTATTTAACAAGTAATGCACTGAGTACCATGGTTACATTTATAAGGAATAGTTTTACTTTTTTTTTTCTGGCCGAGAGTTTGATGAGAAGATTAGATTACGTTAAATATGAAGCTACAGCCAGCCGATGATTAGCTTAGCTTAGCTTAAAGAGAGGAAACCGCTAGCCTAGCTTTGTTTAAATGAGGAAAAAACACCCATAGCTGCAGTTCTCACAGTGGCCACAGGGGGCAGTGATGAGCACACCACTGAAGACAGTCAAATTACACACAATACAAATATTTAAGCTTAAGCCAAAGTATATTTATATTTAAACAGTATTTTTTTGAACTGGATAAAATACTATTTGATTGGTTAAATGTTTTAAACAAAAGCAAAATGTTAATTAGTTACCGTTTGACAGAGCCAGTCTTTATGCTAAGCTAAGCTAATCGTCTTCACATATAGATATATTACATTCTCATCAAACTCTGGGTAAGAAAGCCAAAAGGTGTATTTAGTGTCCAACTGTTAGCTGTAAACATAACGGCCATTTAAATAGAGAAACTGTTGCCAAGTGTTTAAAAACCATCGTGAGTCTTGAACATGTTTTTGCATGCAGCGACGCCGTGGCTCAAACTGTGAGATCTTTAATGACGCTTAACGTTTATTTGTTTTCGACATGTGTAACAGCTGATGTTAGCTCTGTCCCCTGAACGTGACACTAGTTTGACCTTGTATGACCTTATGCATGTGACTGGCTTTTCGGACGAACCCATCACAACGTAAGTGCAATAATTAAGAAAAGTAATTTTTATGAATTAAATACTGTAATGAAATGTACAATTATATCCGCATGCCTAAATGTATTGAAGTATTTATTGAAACTTCATATTTTAAAATGATTTATAAAAGCATACAAATGTAAATGTACTTTATAAAGTTCTTTTTGTCGCTCTTTTTGGTTCCTATCATGACATTCCTCTCTGCTTTCTATGTCCTTATTATATATATTTTCTTCCCCCTTTCAAAATAAAATGCAGCACCAACACGTTGTCTGAGAATACTTTGTGTCCTTTACTTTAAACCATTTGAGCATTTTATAAACATGTAATAGATGACTTACTTTTGGGGTTGTACTTTTACTTGATATTGTGCCTGGAATAGTACTTTTACACTGTAGTATTGCTACTTTTACTGAAGTAAAACACATGAAAGAACGACACGACAGCACAAGTTGCATTTGTTTTTTTTACTATAAACTCAAAATTACAATTTGTGTTTAAGCATGTGGTATATTCAACATTTAAAAGTCTTTATTCAAATGTTTTTCTTTTTTTTTTTCTCCTTTCAAGCTGTAATATTCATAATTTTCAACATGGTAAAGTCGCCGTTTAAATCATTTCAAGTCTCCCAAATGTACCCGAACCAACAACAAGCCCTTAAATAGTGTTCCTCAGGTGTGTGTGAACTATTCCTCTGAACGTCGCTGAATTTTTGGCAATAGTAAATCCCACAAAAAAATAAAGTACCGCTAGTTGGCTGCCATTGGTGCATCTCTGGACCAAAGGCAACATCAGCAACGATTCAATTCTGTACAAGAAAAGAAGTTATTTGGCAAAATAAAAAATAAAATGATTCTCTGCAAATCCAACCAGCCTTCTTTATATTCTCATTTCATTTTCATAAATAGTTCAAAAATATTGCCAGTTTTTCCAAAACAACAAAACTACCTCAACAACCAACGAACCAGACATTAATAAAAAAAAAATGCAAATAAATGATCTTTGCTCGTGTACGACTTTCATCTTCAGAAAGAGTAATAAATAAAAAATAAGGATTCAATCATTGCACTTCAAGTCGCAACAAACGAGAGGAGAGAGAAAGATTCACTCAGACACACAAACTCCATTTTTACAAGTGCACTATGAATTTATATATATTCTTTAAAAAAAAAAAAAGTGTATATAAAGAAAGTGAATAAACTCTCGCTTGTGGTCTAAACATATCCGAGAGAGGAGTAAAAGTACCTGAAAGTGAGAGTGGAAACTGTTTACCCTCTGGTGCTCCCTTTTTTTTTTAATATTGCTCATATATTGTATAAGAATATAAGACAAAAGTCCTCACCGGCCCTTCTTTTTTTTTTTTTTTAAAGTTTTAGTCTTTTTTGGCAGTCCCTCCGTGGATTTCAGTCGCAGGAGGAACCTTCGTCTCTTCATGACATTCGAAGCGCCTTCGGAAAACCGCTCGAGTCCCGAGAGTTCATTTGGCCGACGACGGAAGAGAGAAGATGGAGGGACGACGAGCAGCTCGTCTCTAGATCGATGGATTCAAAGTCTGCGGTTATTTTTGAGGCGGCGAAATACAACAAAAAAAAAAAAAGAGATTCCCCTTCAAAACGCCGTGATATTAAATATCAGAATATTCCAGAGTGGAGTGGAGGGAAGGCATGGACCAAGCGAGGCCTCGTTCACTTGGTTTCTTTGTAAACGTGTAGCCGTAGCAAAAAAAAAACAACATAAAGTCGTGTGTAAACTTTTACACGTATAAATGTGAAAACTAAATTCAAGTGGCGTGCCGACATGCGGCGTTTCCACATGCGGCGTTCCCACAGGCGGCGTTCCCACAGGCGGCGTTCCCACAGGCGGCGTTCCCACAGGCGGCGTTCCCGCGGCTCTAGCTGCTCTCCACCAGCCTCCCCAGCGCGTCCCGCAGCTCCGTGAGCTCGAACAGCTTCCCGTCCAGCAGCTCCAGCAGCGAGCGGAGGCTCTGCCGGAAAGATTCCCGCTCCTGCTGGTCGCTCTGCATCCGATGCTCCAGGTCGCTCAGCCGGGACTCGAGCGCCCGGTTCATCGACTCCGTGTCCTACAGACAAAACATGCAATGAAATGTGTGATTAAAGTAACAAAGAGAATTTCTAATGAGCTTTTAGTGCAAAGCTTTTAGAGCTTAAAGTTTTGATATTTCATCAAACAGGAAGTCGGGATTTATAAAGTGAGACCAAAAGTCATGTGACAAATATTCTGTGAAACTTGGACTGAACTGCAGGATGCTGAGGAGGACAGGAGGAGGAGAGGTGAGGAGAGGTGGAAGAGGAGAAAAGGAGAGGAGAAGAGAGGGAGGAGAAGAGATGAGGGGAGAGGGAGGAAAGAAGAGGTAAGAGGAGAGGAGGGGAGAGAGAGGAGAAGAGAGGAAGAGATGAGAGGAGAAGAAGAGGAGAGGAGAAGAGAAGAGAGGAGAGGGAGGAGAGGAGAAGAGGGAGGGAGGGAGGAGAGGAGAGAGGCGATCAGGGGCTCTTGAGCTGAAGGTGCGCCGGTTTCGCTCACCTGCAGCTTCTGCGTCAGGGAGTCTTTTTGAGACTGGAACTCGTTGGCACTCTCCACCTCCTCTTTAAGTCTCTCCAGCTCCTGGAGGGATGAAAAGAAAACAACTTATTAAAAAGATCAAAAAGAGACGCTCATCACTCCTCATCGCTCCTCATCGCTCCTCATCACTCCTCATCACTCCTCGTACCTCCTCCTTGGCCCTCAGGGCCGACTCCAGCTCCTCTATCGTCTGGTTGAGTTCTGTCTTTTGGGATTTGATCACCGTGGTTTGGCCGCTCACACACTCCAGCTCCGTCACCTGGAAAACAGAAGGGATCATCATCATCATCATCATCATCATCATCATCACCACCACCACCACCGGGTCCACCGGGTCCACCAACGCAGCCTTACCCGCTTGTGTAGCCGCTCCGCTTCCTCCTGGTACGCCGCCAGCTGCTGCTTCCACTGCTTGACGTTGGCCGTGGACTCCAGCAGCGCCGCCGTCAGCTTGGCGTTGTTCCCCTTCAGCGCCGCAAGCTCCGCCTCCCAGTGCTTGTTGATGTTGGGCGAACTGGGACGCGAAGAGGAGGCCGTTAGGAGGTCTGCGACGGACCCCGTTTCCCCGGGTCTGTGCAAACTGGGCCAGCACAGAGTATTTGTGGTCGTCGTGATATTATTATTATTATTGATAATCGTGATGTCTGAATATCCGAATGCTTGAGCGAGACAATTATTATTATTATTATTGATTGTCTCGCTCGAGCATTCGGATATTCAGACATCACGATTTAAAGGTTTTCCCCATTACAGGGTTCATACACATTTTTAAATAATGGATTTCCAGAACTTTAAACCAAATTCCCATGACCAAACATTTAGTGAAATCTGGGTGTGTCCATGAAAAAGTGATAAAATGTAGTATTTAAACTAACAATGAGGATTCCAAAGCATACAGTATTCCTTAAAGGACACAAATGAATGAGAGACAATAGTTTGATTAAAAGAATAAACATTTATAGATATACTCAGCGTATGCCTGCTTATATTTTGAGTCTTTCTTTTAAAAGCATATTCATTATTTCAAACTCAGCGTAAATGAACCACATGAACACATGAATATAACACATTTACATGACTTTTACTAAACTTTTGGGACTTTTCCAGGCCTGGAAATAACCATTTTAAAATTCCATGACTTTTCCAGGTTTTACAGGAAAACATATTCCTGGTTATCGCTGGTGAAAAACATTTGGAAAACTTAAACGTGGTTGTAACAGAGTTGTTTTCTGCTGCATTAAAATCTATCTCCACTCATTTATTACTGTATTATTAATAGGAAGCTTGCATGGTGTTTTAATGTAGCGCTGTCCAGAGGCCCGGGGGCCAGATTAATAATTAATGAATTTCATTTTAAATCAGCACTCCAGAGAGTAACTCTCGTATGCACTCCAGAGTGGGATCAGCCCGGCTCACCTGTGAGAGAAGGCCAGTGCATTCTGGGAAGGCTCTGCTCGGGGTTCGGCGTGCTGAGGGGTGCCCGGTGAGACTCTCTCGTCGTCTGTGCCGTTGATGCTCTCCGGGGTCAAAGGTGACAGCAGATCGCCTGGGGCCGACTCCTGGTTCCACACATCAGAAATTATATATATATTAGCATAAAATACATATATGGGAGTTTTTACTGAAGCAACAGTTCAACATTTTGGGGAAAAAAATGTCAAATAATTTGCTTTAATGCAGAGTTTCACGTCTGTATGATAAATATGAGGCTCGAGCCAGAACGAAGGTTAGCTTAGCTTAGCATAGAGACTGGAAACGGGGGGAAACAGCTAGCATGGCTCTCTCCCAAGCTAACAAACCCCCCCTACAATTAAATATTGAGCTTAAGAGCTGCTGATCCACGCTAGCTGTGTCCGGTCTTTATGCTAAGCTAAGCTAAGCTAAGCGGCTACATATTGATCCCACAGACATGAGGGATATTGACCTCCTGAGAGGCTGAACTGTACATTTTTACAATTTTAACAATGAGACGAAACAAATCCAAACAGTGTGAATGAGTCCGTGCTCTCAAAAGTGAACCGGATCTCCTGTGGACACACGGAGCTGCTGGTTTACCGTCTTTTCTGTGGCGCTCAGACATATTTGCCCCCACGTTTTAGACAGAATTAGACTTCTTATTCATTTATCTTCGTGTAATCGTTGTTATTTCTGATTGGCAGCGGCTCAAACATCCCCTAACTGTCACTTTCTGAGAGCATGAAAGGAGAACCGGAGGGTTTTTGTGGGATAAAGTCACAGAGACGGGGGTTCCTCGGGTTGTTAGTGTGACATCAGGGTGATAGACGAGGGTTTCAAACCGGTTAGGAAAGAACATTTTGTGGGGTGGGGGGTGAGGGGGGCCAGTCATGAAAATGATGCTTTCCACTTCTTTTTTTACCTTCTTTTTACCAGGTTTGTTGACTGACAACACATTCCTTTTTACAGCGCCCCCCTGAGGATGCTTTAGGGAGAGCAGAGGAGGCAAAGCAAGCCAGAGTGAACAGAGACAGCTTAGCATTCGACCACATGGGGCTGCTTACAACATTATTCACGTATTTTTACTTTAATTATTTACTGCAAGTTCCTCAAACACTGAAAATTATTAAAACATAATTTAGTTTTACTTTTTAAATCCTTCCTTTGCTGCTACTTGTACATACTTTGTTGTATTTTAATGTTTTATTCTATGCTCATTTTAATATTTGTCTATACGTGTGTGTGTGTGTGTGTGTGTGTGTTGCTCTGGGTTTCCTCATGCCGTCCTGTATTGCGTAAAGACAACAGGACGATGATGATGATGATGATGATGATGATGATGGTGGTGGTTACCTGGGAGGGAGAGCTGCTGAGCTCCATCTTCTCCTGAGACTTCTCCTTCTCTAACCGCGCTGCCTCCTTGAACTCTGCAAACTTTTCTGCAAACTAGAAGTAACAGGAGCGAGTAAAACAACAACAACAACAACAACAACAACAGCGGCGTCCATGTTTTTTTGCATGTTTCTGATCAGCAGGCGCTCACCTTGGCCAGGCTGCTCTCCGATGAGAAGCCGAGGCCGTACACGGTGTTGGCCCGGCTGTCGGCCCACTGGCCGAACTTCTGCGAGGTCTTGGTGAACGTCATGTTGGGGGTGATGGTGCTGTTGATGATGGCCTGAGGAGGACAGACCAGTTCAGACGCTGCTCGCTGAAGCCTCAGCATCATTCATTTTTATTTATTTTTAAGATATATTTAGATTGAGGGATTATTATTATTAGTTGGTGGATTTTTTTTGCGTGTTACACACACACACGAGGAATTTGTCTTGGCGGGTGGTCCATACATCAGATTAGTGGTCTAATGGGGGTACGTGAAGGCACAGATCTTTTTTTAAACATATTTAAAATGAGCATCCATTAAAAAATCCTTTAATAATTGTTATTTAATAAATATTAATTCAAATATAAGTAAGTTTATAAACTGAATTGATTATATTCTATATTAAATCAGAAACTGCCATCTTTTTTTCAACCAAAAATGCTGGTTAGCAGGAAGGTTACAAAGCACATTTAATACAAAACACAAGATATAAAACAAGATGTCATAATTTCAACATGGCCATATTATCATCAAACACAGAGTATTGTTTCATTGAGCAAAGTATGTTATATGCTCTCGTTATCCCCATCATTAAATGTAAAAAAAAATATTAAGATGAGCGTGTGCGTCGGGTAAAGACGTGGGTTCGATTTCCCACTGGTTGTGGTTCAGCGGGAATGAGGAGTTCTGAAGCGACGGCGTTATCGATCAGAGTGGGAGGACTCGCTGGACAAGAGAGGTATCGCTCAAGGTTTGTCTTGAAGATTAGCTTTACGTCTTTGGAGAAACATTCTGCAACCCCACCCGTCTGCAACCAATGACGGAGAGAGTTTAGTTTTATTTGGGTTTATGAAATCCACTGGCATTTTCTTTAAAAAAAAAAAAAAACGTTTTCTCCCATCTAGAATTTAGAAAGAAACACAAGCAGATGTATTTATATATTTTTTTTTTTGAAATGTGTGGCATCTGTCTGACTTGTTTTCTTTCTCTCTGCTTAAAAAAAATAAATAAATAAATAAAAAAACTTTCTTTGTCTTGGACTTGTTTGTCTGGATAATAACGTCCTCCAGCTCCAACCCACCCAATCTCTGCTATTTCCAGCAGAACAAAAAAAGAAAGAAAACTTTCTGGTTCAACAGCAGCAGCATTCGCCCAGAGCGGCTGTTACATAACTATGCTAACTCCACCCCTGCACCGCTCTCAAGACCAAAATAATCGCTGCCACATAGCGATGACGGACCCGACCGCCTCCTCCGGGGCTTCAGCGCCGAGGGAGGACAGGCCGAGGCCGACGAGCCGAGCAGAGGTGGGTGTTGACCTCTGGTGCTCCATTAGAGGTGGAAACACATGAATACCCAGACCGAATGCCACACACACACACACACACACACACACACACCTTAGATCCATCCAGGCAGATGATCCGATACACATTCCTGGTGTTGTCGAAGAAGTAGGAAACGGTGACGGCGTGTTTGCTGGTGGGAACCCAGTTCTTCTTGGTGCTGGGGTCGATCTGGAAGACGTGGGCCCGGGTGCTGAAGATGGGCTGCTCTCTGTGGAGGGAAGGGGGGAGAGTCAGTATCCGGGCCTCGACTCTGTGGGTTAAGCTTTAAGTGTGTGTGGTCCGGCCCGGGAGAAAGACGCTTCAGGTTTCACCAAAATACGACAACTCAGCGCCGCATCACGACTGTACGAACTCTGTATGCCAATCCATCGAGGACATGTTATATTATATTATGATATTTCACTGAATGAATTAGAACTTTGGACCAGAATTAAAGAAGATGAAGAGTCAGCATGGGCTTCATCCTCTGGGGACCATGAATGTCTGGACAAACTTTATGTGCCAATCCATCGAGGATATGTTTAGATATTTCAGTGAAATAAATGAGTATGCTGATGGATGGATGTATTAAATTCAGTATTGTAGATTTTACTGTTTTTACCGTTTATTATTTATATTATTTTACTGTCTCTTGTGTGCACTTTACCCTGTTTGCTTCTGTAATCCTACAAATATCCCCACTGCGGGACTAATAAAGGGATATCTAATCTAATCTTCATCCTCTGCGGACCATGAATGCTCAATTTCATGGCAGCTCCAATAAAATTGATAATAAAAACACTACTTTATATAGCGCTTCAAGAGGAAGCCAAAGACATTTCACTAAAAAAGCAGAAATGTCAACTTCTAGGTGAAAAGTCAGATCGGTGGACTTCATCCCGAGGAGAACACGAGCTTCCATTGCAATCCATCCACCAGCTGTTCATTCATTCATTCATAGAGTCTGGCCACAAGCGAAACCCGGTGAATAGAGCGCCACATGAAATATCTGAAGGACCGAGGAACGTGATGAATGAGGAAGGTGAGAGAAACAAACCTCCCAGATCCCATCACATCCATAATTCACCAGCCTGCTGTGTTGCTGCCGGTAACTGGACCAGAAGAGGAAAGAAAGTAACACCCATGAGGCCTTCACGGCGAGAGAGTGTGTGTTTGCACACACACTCCCTCCTCACACACACACACACACACACACACACGAGGGCAGATAGTACACACACTCAAATCGCTGTTTGTGCAAATAAAAGGACTTTTTGTCGAGCAAAAAAGAAAAGAAAATGCAGATTCATAATGAAGATTTTCCGCAATGTTCCAAAACACAAATAAATTATAATAATTCCCCGATCACTCCACTATTTGGAGTTAATGAATCGTTGCAGCCGGCGGGGTAATGAAGTCATTAAAATTGATTTATTTTGAAAAATAAAGCCCGACGGAAAGCTTGACAACATTATGCCATACAAACCATCATGACGCTCAGATTTAGACGAGCCAAATTATATTATATATATTATTGGTCTGCTAGAACTCTGCAGATTTATTGCCGTGCAGGTTTTCACATTCGAGGAAGTTGCCTCAGACTTTCTTTAAACCGTCTGCCTGCCTTGTGTGTGGGCGGTGAGGATATGTTTAAAACGGTTTGTTTTTTTAAAGCAGCAGAAGAAAGAGAGGGCAGACATGCTAATTTCACTCCTACTTTTAAAATAGGGGAACAATGCAGCAGCGCCCACGCAGACATGGCAGCCATCGGCACCAGTAACCCAGACCCGCTTTGCTGGTGGAGGCCTCTTCAATGCTTCTCCAGAGGAAGCGTTTATTAGAATTGATTTAAGATCCATACTGTGGAAAGAGTTGGGGCGCTTCCATAGGTGTGCACTGACGGAGAGACGCCGAAGCAAAAGGTGACCTGGAAGCACCTGAGCCAACAGCTCTGACCTCCAGGGGTCTTGGATGAAAAGCAAAACAAGCTGGTTTTAACTGGTCGTAACTGGTCTGAACACACAACGAGCAGCAGTAAAACCAGATCATCAACATCATCATCATGTTCAGGACACGCTGTCATGTCAAGTCAACACGGTTTGGGAGGGTTGGCGCCTGAATGCAACACATACGGTTGGCTCCTGAATGCAACACGTTACGGTTGGCTCCTGAATGCAACACGTTACGGTTGGCTCCTGAATGCAACACGTTACGGTTGGCTCCTGAATGCAACACGTTACGGTTGGCTCCTGAATGCAACACGTTACGGGTGGCTCCTGAATGCAACACGTTACGGTTGGCTCCTGAATGCAACACGTTACGGTTGGCTCCTGAATGCAACACGTTACGGTTGGCTCCTGAATGCAACACGTTACGGTTGGCTCCTGAATGCAACACGTTACGGTTGGCTCCTGAATGCAACGCGTTACGGGTGGCTCCTGAATGCAACACGTTACGGGTGGCTCCTGAATGCAACACGTTACGGGTGGCTCCTGAATGCAACACGTTACGGTTGCTTTCTGTTGTCTCTCTGAGGCTATATGTGATGTTTTCTTTGGGTTGGCTCTGTGGTTTTCGGCTCGTTGGTCTTTTATTTCGTTTGTGATGCAGATTGTATATAATGTGAGAAATCTAAAATAAAATCTTTTTAAAAATATTTCAAACTGATCCCTGGAAAACAACACGCCATTTCATCAGCCAATGGTCTAGTTTAGCGGGCGAATACAACTTTACATTTTAAATATATTTTCTTCCTCTTCCTCCTACAAAAGGAAAATAAAAGATCAATGTGTTAACCCTTTGATACACAAGCTATGCAAACCCCTTAAGGCACAGCATAGGGCAAAAATTACCCATATTGACCTACAATGTTATTTCATGCATTTCTTTGCTATATTTTTGGAAATCAATTTATTTCATCGTTTGATATTCAAAATATTCATTAAATATCTTGTTTTTGATTACCACAAATTAGTATTTTAATGTTTTCTTTCTTAATTAACTACAATATGTTTTTGTATTTTTACATCACGTTCTGCCTTCAAAGGCTAGCGATACAAAAATACATTTTATTAAAAAAGTACAAAAGGACCAATAAAAATAAGAATTTGGGGGATGATCAAAAACAAGTTAATTGAGGAATTCTGAATGATGAAATAAATTTATTGGAAATATATTTACAATTTAATCTCCATCGGGTCACTTTTGACCCCTGTAGTGTATCAAAGGGTTAAAACAAGAACAGGAAGTGAAAACTAACTTTAATCTCATTTGGAAGAAGTGCAGTGTTAGTAAAGAGAAACTCCTGCTTGAGCATTGTTTTAAATTGGAGAAAATGACTCCACTCCTTTAATTTGACCGGTGGAGCGAGTGCCAGCTTCAGATCCGCTCTTCCACAGCGTCACACTCTCAATTACTCCTCTTTTTAAAGATTTGCCGCCCCAGCCACATTTTTAGCAGGACATTATATATTTCATTCATTAGTCCGATAGAGTGGCTCAGAACAAAATCTGCCCCCGTTGTGTGTGTTATGTGTGTGTGTCTCCGGGAGAGTGTGTGTCGATTGTTAGCCCATAATCCCTTCTTACAATGAAGCGTACTGAGGCATTCAAGTCTCAATGACAAGAGCTTTGACAGAGGAATCTGACTGCTGATGCTATCAGGTCAGCATGTCTCCACCTCCACCCAGCAGAAAACAGAAGACACACACACTCCGCACACACACACACACGCGAACAAACAGTGTTTGCATACTTTGGGGGGAACAAAGACATGTAGTGTGTCTGTGTCTAACAAAGTGAATGTGTTCAGATTATCTGGATCTACATCCAGCGTGTTCTTATCAGGACATTTTGCAAATCAGTCACTCAGGACATTGAACCTGTTGAGGCCAAGTTTGAGTCACGGGATTAGTCACATTATCCCAATTTATTATATATATATATATATATATTTCCCTCAGTTTTCCTCAGAATCCTCAACTATATTAATCAATACTGTTTTCGAATGTCGTGTTTTTAAGCAGGACTGCAATTACAGATCATTTCTGTGTCAATGAAGCCAATCAGTTATATTCCTGATACATAAATGTCTTGTTTAGTCCAAACAACCATCGAAAACCCAAAATATTGATTTATGACATAAAAACAAAACAAAAAGCAGTATATTTGTCTTTGACGTGGCTCCTCCCACAGGAACACTTATTATCTTGTGCCGTTATTGATTAATCTGTTCATTTTCGTCATTCCCAGATTAATCGTTTGGTCCATAAAATGTCTGAAAAGAAAACTATTTTTCAGATTTTAAAGCCCAGATTCGAAAAGATAAATAGTTTAGATCATAAAACGACCAAGAAAACCAGAAAATGTTCACGATTCAGTGTCTTCCCTTTAAAGACTACTTAAAATAAGAATTAAAGGCCGCTTTAAATAAGTCATAAAACGGTAAACATTCATCACACGGCGCCGGCTGCAGTCTGGGCTTGCAGGGGAAAAAAAACTGCATTACTAACTTAGCTGGCGCGTTGTCGTGGCAACAACCATGTGACTTAGGGCTGGTCATGAGCTGCAGACATCCTCCAACTCTCTCTCTCTCTCGCTCTCCCATTCCCAGTACATGCTCTCTCGCCCAATCCCATCCCAGCATCCCCCGCCGGGTTAACTGACAGAGCGCAGCAGCAGGGGCTTGGCAGGGCAACACCTCCAGTTATAAAAATAAAAAAACACCCATATGTTGTTTACCGGGCCCTCAGATTATTGTTGAATATTATATTTTATGCTCGTGGGTAAATGTTCTGGTTGACACTCATCTGGGTGTCGTACGTCTTTTTGGGGCTTTTCAAATAACCTTTCCTCGACCTCCATGGAAGATATAATACAACTAATAAAAGGAAAGAAAAAGGGCAACAAAAGCCAACTAACTGGCTGAGAAATTAAAATAATTAGTTGTATTATTGATTAATATGTATTTGATTTGCTCCATTGATCTATTAGTTATTTTCTGTATGGAATGTCAGCAAAAGGAACAAAATAAAAGCCCATCACAAGTTCCCAGAACCCATAGTGTCTTCCTATCTATAATAAAAAAAATCCCAAAATGTTCAGTTTAATATCACAGAAGATGATTTACAAATATTCACATTTGAGAAGAGTGCAGGTGCGCATCACTTCCTCAATAGCAGCACAGGTACCCGAGATAAAGATGATGTCCTGTCTTTATATATCTGTACTGTGTTGATTTAAAAGAAATATATTAATTAATTTGAGATCTTTCTTCAATTGTGTTTAATTTAATACTCAGGTTAAGCCGCTAACAATCTAATATTGAAGTCCACCGTTGATATCCAAGAACCTTAGCTGCTGCAGGTCATCCCTCCTATTGTTCCACTCTCTACTGTCGCTATAAAATAAAGTTTCACATTTAATTATCCAGAGCTATAATAAGACCTGTCAGCCAATAAAAACAAATATATGTTGCTTATATGTTCTAGGCTTAACTATGGAAGCCCATTTCTGGCTGTAAAAGAAGACAATAAGATGAAAATGTAGCCGTGATAATTAAGATATCTCCACGATAAGTCACAATTAAGATATAAATTACTTTTTATCTCATAATTATACATTTCTATCTCACAATTATGACTTTCCATCTCACAATTATGACTTATCGTGGTGATATAATTATTATACCAGCTAATTTTTCATCTTAATTGATTTCTTTAACTGTCAGAAATGGGCTTCCGCACTTAACAGGTGTCAGTGCACACAGCGATGTGTCATCTCATAATTCATAACAGGATTCCCAGGGCACCGCCCTGTTCAGGGAATAGAAGCTCCAGGAATTAATTGTTCTTGTTGGACCAGCTACAGCTCTCTTCCTCATTATGGGGGGTAACTGCACACAAGCTCTCGTTCTGTGTCTGAGGAATTGATTGTTGGGGGTGGATTATGACCATTGGCCTTGAGCATTACAGAGGATGTTCTCCCCCCCCCCCCCCCCCCCCCACCCACCCCCCCACCCCCGACCACAATATGACAACAGACCAATCACATGCTACATCATCTGCTTTCATCGGGAACAAGAACTAGGTCGCTCTTGATCAGGAGAAATCACCATACATCTGCAGCCTCAGCTGCATGCATACACAGCCAAGTGCAAGGGGAGATCATGATTGTCTAGTGGGGGATTTAAATAGCTTTGATTTCCCTTTGGCAGCAACAAATATATATATATATATATATATATTCTGTAATGTCTTGCATTCTTTTTTAATCACGTACCAAAGCAACTGTCTGAGCTCTGACACTTTCCCCAACAGTAGCCTGCTTCATTGCAGACTAATCTTTTGGCTCCACTAATCTAAAATGTCAGTGTATGGAGGCTGCGAGCAGATACAAAGATGGACAGATACTTCCACCAGGAGTGTGTGGCTCATTTGTTGCATCCCTTTGGGGGCAGTTTGCTGCAGGGACAAGGCTCTAATACTTCTACACACATCCACCACAGCTGGCAGGAGGACTTCACACAGTTTGCCATGCAGGGTGGCTAAGCTAGCAGTTGTTTCCAGCTGAAATCTGCTGAAAGGCTGCACAAACAAAGTCAGTCATACCCCGACATGGAGAGTGAGAACTGCAGCTTGACATACCCCATTTTTGCAGGATTTTGGTGGCTTTAGTTGAGTCGAAAATGATCCTCTCGGGGGTCTCTTGAGGGCGGTGTGAGCAGGGTTGGAGGCTAGCTTTCAGCTTTTGATCCCCCCCGCTCCCTCTCGCTCTCTGTGCCCGACTAAAGCCGCTCTGGTTGTGGCGTTCACGGCCGCCGGTGCCACGGTGCCGCTCTCGGTCCAGACATTGGGCTCGGTAGTGGTGGTGGTGGTGTTGACGTTATGCCCTTAGGTGCATTTTTGTTTTGTCGGCTTCACCCATGCAAACGTGTCCGTGCATGCATGGTGGAGGAGGACAGCTCAACGCGACTCCTTACAACCGAGGATTAACGTTGTGGGGCTAAATTCGGGGCAACGCCGACAGGAAGGGTGCTGTGATTTATAGCCACGTTAAGCTTGTGAAGTAACCTTTATATATATATATATATATATATATATTATTATTTTATTAACATACAAATAGAAAAATGTCGAAAGTAACAAACAAACAAACAAAAAAGCGGTCCAACCGGTAAAATAGCGCAAACGATATACAAATGAAATTAAGTAGCGTTACTCGGTTAGCGGTTCCTGGTTTGTAGCGTTACAACACCGGGAAAACGGGACTCACTGGGACCTGTTAGAGACGCTTATCCTCAGCCGAAAAAATACACCGTAACCGGACTGTTCAATAATCCCACTTTCAGTCGCTGGCTCTTCCTTGCAGCCCGCTGTGCCATTAAATTAAATTCCCTCTACCGAGTCTGGCATCGGAGAGCAAGTGAGACCTTGAACGCCTCTTTGCGATGGTGGACGTCTTCCTTCAAGGGATTGCTTCATCTCCGGTGTTTCTGGAGAAAATACAGAAAACACTTGGTGCATACTCCGGGATTTAACATCACCGTCCTCCCATGAACGCTCCGCTTCACCGACGTTGACGTATATGGCGAATGAACGTGCACTCGCAAACCAACTGATTTAATTTACTATCTCGTTTTTCACTTGATTGTTCATGTAATTTGAGACGAGCGTTAAACTAGGATTTAATTTATGATCCCGATGCTCCATCGGCCGGTTCATCCTCTCACCATCCGCCTGTCTGTTCGCTATCAGCCCGCATCTCATTCATTTGACGTCCTCCTCTCTGTAGGGAGCGTTATACTAACGACGTCATTACGTCATCTCTGGAAAAGAAAACATCCGGCGTGTCTGCAAAGAATATAAATCAGGGAAGGGTCGTATCTCACAAATTGTACCAGCACAGTACTTGATGCAATGCAGTTATCAAACAATATTATCAATTATACTTTAAGCAAAACATAGCAAAAAAGTTGTGTAAAGTATAAAGTCTGAGCAGATTTTAAGAAAATGTATTCCTGTTTACAAATATTACATTTTTCCTGGTAATACATTTTAGGGCTGACGTTTATCGTTATTTTTTGTTATAGTTTCATTTAATTCGGCCTATAAAAGATGAGATAACCCATCCCAATATCCTAGAGCCCAAGGATACATCTTCAAATGTATTTGTTTTGTCCAAACAACAATACAAAACCAGATAATATTAAATTCACTATAATGCACGACAGTTTTAAAGTATATACAGTTACCAGTGACACATAAACACATTATCTGCTACTGATGATTGCCATCTTGTGGACATGTGTTGATATAAGCAGCACTGAAGTGCACCGATCCTTTACTCTTTCCAATTTTATTGTGACAAAGACATTTTATGGCCAAATTTATTGATAGATTGGTGAATTGATCACTAAACCACTTGTTACTGGCAGCCCTAAAATACACGCCCTTATAGTCAATCTGGTGATTAAAGTGGGAGACTGACAATCTGCAGATGACAATAGGTGCTTGACTCTAATGTAAAGGATTGATTGGTGACTGTTAACAAGTTGAATGTAATCAAAATGAGCTGAATGTGCTAAAACATTGGTAGAATAAAGTGCATGTTTATTACCAGTATATTTTTAGCCTTTATGGTTTGCTGAAGGTGTGCCAGACCAGTTTACACATGAGGACAACGTTTGCCCGGATACAACCTGTTGACTTTAAAGTAAAACCCTCCCCAACTCCTCCAGCCCTTCATTTCCATGTAGTGTCCCCGTCACACCGACAGACACAAACAGGTGCGAGATTAACATTTTGTGGTATGGAGTCACATAAAGCATTTATTAGCATTTAAATTTGTAAAGATAAAGATTAAAAAAACATGCACATTAGCCCATAAACGTGTGTTATTATAGGAGAAAGAATTATAAACATGCTATTTATTCATTTTGTTCTCCTCGCTAGTTCACTGTCAAAGCCTAATATGGGATCTATTGGATCCCTTATGACTAAAAAAACAAATTATAAACTTATATGCTTCTGACAGACCTAACAGACGGGATCATGACATTGGATATAGGATACCAGCAAAACATTATATTTAGACCTGGCTGAAAAACACTAAAGAACAGAAGCATGCTATACATGCTGATGCATTTTGTACAGTTCACTACACGCTACAACTAATTAACCCAGATTAACCTATGTATTGTATATGCCAAATGCAAGGGCTGCGCCAGTGTGAACAGATGACACATCAACCTCCCTGCATGCTGCAAATGCTTCAGATGAAACACTGGAGGACCAGTTTTCTATTTCAAGATTACGCTGAGCACGAAGACTCAGCTGGAGAACGGCCGGCGTCGAATGTGATCAACAGAGCAGCGCTGAGTCGTGGTGAGAGGGGTTCGAGCGCAGATTCATCAAGATATTAAGAACAATGGATACTTTGGCAGAAGATGTGTCGCGGGCGGATGTGGACTCTGAGATGAGAGCGATGACACCTGAAGATATCGCTGGACAAAACCTGGAGGCCGGTGATGAAGTGGAGATCCTTAGAAACAGGTAGAGATGAGTCCTCCTTCATATTACAAGTTGTCTGTGTAATGAGGTTTTCCTTTATAGTTTCCCGTATGAAATTAAATCCCATTAGTGCCACTGACCTGTCTGAGTGCTTGAGTGCATACATATAGTTGCCAGTTTATCGGGTACACCTGGTTAAGATTAATGCAGACTAATGCAAAAAATAAATCCTCCCTTAATGAAGGTTATTATGTTTTTTTACTGTTTTGGAGAGATGTTGATTCAACGTTATGATCATTTTGGAGGTGAATCTGTTGAATTGTATTATACAAACAGGTGTTCAACCTCGAAAAGATGAATCAACACCTTTAGAATATATTTTTTTAAACGAACAAGGGAGGATTTATTCAAAGACTGTTATACGACTGCATTAGTTTTAGTTTGGTGTCTCGAAAACAAATTGCAACGAGTGTGAAAGTCTGTGAATGGGAGACAAACATCCTCAATTCAATTCAATTTGTATTCATGCATCCCAATATCACAAATCTGCCTCGTTCTCCTTTACAATTTGTTTTGAGGTCAAACTGCTACGTGATAATTTAGCATCATAATCATCACGATGTTATTGAAATAATTTAATTTCTAATGTAAAGGTATATTCGGAGCAAGCTTGAAAACCACATTTGAATCTGTTATCTGATACTCGGTCGACCTTGAATTTCGATGCACTGCTGCCGTGTTGTGTCCCTGCCTTCAGTTTACGCGAGGCCGTCGACGATGACAACGTGCGGCCCAAGATGCAGTGCCTGATGATGGACTCCTCCTTCTCCATGGTCACCATGCAAGGCGAGGACAGCGGGATCGCGTGGGAGACGACGCCCAGCCGCTGCGCCACGCCGTGGGCGTCCGAAGCCGGAAACCCCACCGTGGATCCCGTCTGTGCCACACCGGGGTCCGTGCCAGCCGGGAAGATCATCTTTGTCATGGACGAGGAGCTGATTTCGAGACGGAAGAAAACCAAAGAGAGGGTTAATCAGAAGAGCAAAGCAGAAAGACAGCGAGAGGTCCTCGGAGAAAGTTCTGACAACGTCTCCGGGAGGCCGGAGTTGGTAGAAGTCTCGCAGCCGAATGTGAAACCAGAGGAAGGAGACGAGGAGGACGATTCTCTGGTGGATAAAGAGCAGCGGCTATTCCGCTTGGTCTCCGAGGGCTCTGAAATCCTCAACATTGTTGTTCCTCCAAAACTGGCGACTGTGGATGAAGAGGAGAGCAAAGAAATGGTGGACAACCTCTCGTATCTGGAGGACAGCCTCGTTCCCAGAGCCAGCGAGGAGACTCACGATAACGAGCTGGCGTTCCCAGGATCAGATGCGACGAGAGGGGCCCAGGTCGGGCCCTCACCTTCCATTGGTGCGAGCGTGATGGATCCACCGGGCGCTCCAGTGGCCAGGCCTCCGGGCCGAGGAGCTGCTGGCAACGTGGACTACTTCGAGGCCTTCGCCCTGTTTGATGCCCAGGCTCCGGGAAGTCCTGCTGTGATCGCACAGGGACAGATGGAGCAGGAGGCGAGGGTTGACCCCGAGATCCAGGACACCGAGAACCCTGTGCAGTCTAAAGACAACAACACCTCCACAACAGCGACTGTGGATAATGACAAGTCGGACACACTGAGTCTGGTGGAAATCACCAGCGAGCTTCTGGATGAAGTCTTCTACGGCGGCACGGGCAGCTACACCGTGAAACCTCTGGACAAAGACGGCGGACGCGGTGCGCCCTGCAAGTTGCCTTCAAAACCCAGCGGCTCCACTTTGTTTGGAAGCCAGGAGGACATCCTGACTCCAATCTTTCTGCCGGACGGACCTCCCAAAATCATCGACCAGATTTTGCTGGAGGAGCCCAAAGCCATGGCTTTCCTTTACAGCGACCTGTACGAGGAAGCGGTCGGCAGTCGGAAAATAGAAGAGGACAGAGAAAGTATGACGTCCGAGAAGTCCTTCCACAGCAGGCAATCAGACCGGGAGGCCCGAGGATATTTGGAGAAATATGTCCTCATAGATGAGACTCCTGCGCAGGAAGTGGGGCCGTCTGACGAAGACAAATCCCCAGAGGAGGGTCCTCGGGTTCTGGTCCAAGATTTGTATGATTTTTGTGATTTGCTTTCCGCGCCTGAAAAAGGTGAGATGCCAAATTCCGAGGACGAAATCACAGACTTCTTCAGGTCCGGTGACAACTCTTCTCCATGTGATGTGGATCCTTTCCCCCAATCACACGAAGAGGATGAACTCCAAACAACTACAAAAACTAAAGACAAACCAAGCAAAAGCGTCTCCATCAAGGTAGAGAAGGTGGCTAAGATCCCAGTGGATCCACTTGGCGTCTCGAGCTTCGAGTTTCTCTCGGAAGAACCCGACTGGGGAAGTGCAGACGATCATCCCGCAGCTCTGGACGAGAAAGATGTCGGCACAGATCAGGAATCGTGGAAGCAAGATTCGAAAACGCAAAAGCCAGTTGCCCCTCCGAGGAGAAAGGCCACATCCTCTCCCAAGGCATGTCTGGACCTCACACCTTTGACTCCGGTTGACGTTATTCTGCAGGAAAAGGAAGAGGCTGGTGGAAAGGAGCAGCGGGTGGAGGAGAAAGAGACGGCATCACCAGCGGAGGGTGCCGACGAGGGAGATGGAGAGGAAGCGACGCAGCCCGTCTGCAATGTTGCTCTACTTCAAAATGCTTTGGCTGCAATGGAGTCTCCACAGACTGAAAGTGCAGCCGCCGGCAGAGACACAAAACCAGCTGCAGCTCATGAGACGGACGCTGAAACGGTAGAAGAAATGGAAACAAGCGAGAGTGAAGCGGCTACAAAACAAACTGAACCAGAAGTAGATGTTAAGTCGCCAGAATTGGCCAAAAGAGAGGTTCATCCAGATAAACAAGGCGATAGTTCAGCTGAACCAGCTAAAGACAAAGGACAGTGTGTAATACTTTAGGTGAGCTACTGTGTTTTCAACAGGTTTGTGTTTTCAAGGTCTTAGAATCACAGTAGAATTAGCCAACAATCAACCGAGGGAAATGCTTTAAACTTCATATTTTAAAAGTGCCAATTAATTTGTAGTTTTTATAATTTGCACCCGGCTGTAATCATACTCCATGAAGTCAAAGAGCTTTTCCTTCAGCCTCTGCTGCGGTTTGAGCGGCTGGTGCATGAATCATAGCGTGTTTGAAGGGAGATGTTTGGGTCACGAGTGTGAATAAAACAGGGTAAGAGTGCACATGTCGGTGTCACTGTGACTTTAGTGCAGATCTTCAGCTATAAATAAGCCTCTCTGGCTTAACCTGACACCTTGTCTCAACTTGGAGTCGGTGAACTCTCTTGTAAACAGTCAAAACAACTGTAATATGGGCATAACTACAATTATTGCAAACTTAAAAATAAATGTTTTAACTGTGTGCATGCGTGTCTACATTATCCATACCAAACATCAGGCAATACACTGATGTTTATGACTGTGTTTAGATGGTTTTTTAGTCAATCTGAAGGTAATTCAACCTGGTTTAGGTCGAGCATTATTTGCAGATACCTGAATCCACTGGATCCCATATGAAGCTCAGCATATGGAGCTGAGGAAAGTCACAGATATTAATACAAACATACACAAATGTGATATAAATAAAATATACACAAGTAAAGGTGCAGTACAAGTTGTTTTGGTATACCAAAGGTTGTGTTAAAAGGCTTTTGGCACCTTTTATCATCAGTTAAAATGTATACTCTGGCGACATCCAATGCTACAAACGAGCATTTCCCAATTGTATTACTTTTTAAATCCCGTTCACTTCCTCGTCCACACCGACAGGTGGCGCTGTGAGTTAAAGCCTTAGAAATACAGCCAATAGAAACACGCTGGTTAGAACGGATATGCTTATTTACACGGCTAATAAACCGTAATGTAATAACAACATATTTCCCCCAAGAAAATGAATGAATGCGTGAACATAATAAGCTTAACATAAAAAAATACAACTCCCATCTTTTTTTCTAGCTGCTGTGTTTCTATAAATATATATTTATTGGCATCAGTTAGCGATGGACCATGTCCCCAGCTTTTGCCCGTCGGTCTCTTCGGAAGAAAACGGAGCCGACACCGGCGACAGCTCGTCGGCGGAGGACGGGCTGGTCGACGCCTTCGGCGACCTGGCGGCCCTCCCGGTCGAGGTCGGCGAGAGAAGACCGACGTGTTTGCGGTGCCGGTGAGCTGAATTCAAGTGAAGCTAATGCTAGCTAGCTGACAAGATCTTCCTCCCCCTCGTCTTCCTCCTCGAGTAACTGGCATGCTTTAATGAGGGAACAGATTAATGTAGCAGAAAAAGCTCGAGACCAGCTGAAACTGGGAGCTGTAGGCAATCACAGCTTCACGTCTTCAACTTTCCTCCCATGTAGTCGCCCTCAGAAGGTGTGTCTCTGTCCTTTTCTACCGACACAACCCCTGGAGGTCTCCACGTGTCTGTACGTGGTGCAGCATCCTGCAGAGGTGAGTTATTATCGGGTGTCACACATGGCACTGCATGCCCAACACTTCTATTGCTTGTTTTTTAGCATGTAAAAGTACCTTGAGGACTATTATTTACTTTTCACTGACCCTTTGGCACCGTGGGTTTGGGTTTTACGCAGGCAAAATAATGCATTGTCCATACAGGATTCTGTGTTACTCGTAATTAATTTAACAAAATCAGCAAACAAACAAAGGAACTCCTATTGCTGTCTCTCCTGCTCTGGTAAAAATAAATAAAACATAGGCCTACCCAGGTGCATGCTGGTCCTGTCCCTGCCTACTCCTACATATAACCCCAGGTGCCCAAGGTGTTACCAAACTAATAAATGAACAAACAAAAAACTATCAAAAGAAAAAGCTATCCTCCATATATCAAAAAATCAAACCAAAATAAGCAAACAGCTAGAGTAATTAAACAATACTACTTGTGAATAAAATAACTAAAAGCTAACAGCATATACATAGCGACCTATTATTAAGATTTGATATCCATGCCATAGTCCTTAGAGGGATCTGTGTATATGTTTGCATTATACCGTGTTGATATTTGATGTTATGCTTGCACTCTTCCTTTTTTTTATTATATTGTTAGATTCATACAAGCCACTAAATCATATTTATTGTGGGGAGTTATTTACATGGTTGATATGACTATATTTGAATGAGCTGCATTCACACAAATGTGTTTTTTTTATTTTTATTTGTTTATTTTGCCAGAAGGATGCCAAACTCTGTGTGTCCCACACTTTTACCCAAACCAGTAAAGTAAAATGCAAACAGGCCGGCTAATGACAACCATCTTCATCAGAGGCTCCTGATTATGGCCGATCATCCTAACCTCCAGTGTGCTTTCAGGAGAGCAGAGTTCTTCGCACGGTGCCGCTACTCGCTGCTTGCTTGCCGCAAGGAAAATGCAACGTCATAGTGGGAAGGAGATTCAATGAGGAAAAGTAAGCTTTATTTCTAGTTTGCACGCTGATTACGCAACATCGTTGTCATGGATTTCTCTTGATACAGTTTTTTGTCTCTCATTGTTTTTTTACCTTCTCAGGCACCCAGAGTTGGCAGCGGTGTGTCGGGACAGCCGGACCCTGATCCTGTACCCAGGTCCCAAATCACAGAACCTGGAGGAGTTGGTGCAATACCAGGAAGTAGGAGCGGCGAAGCATAATGTGATCATCATAGACGGCACCTGGAGCCAGGCCAAAAACATGTTCCTCAAAAACAGCCTGTTCCACCTGCCCAAACAGGTGTGTTTAACTGTGTTGTCTTTGAAGAGGCCTTAGTCACAACATTTTTCTGGAATAAAGCAGAGTGCCTTGTCCACCTGAGACAGTATACTATCTCCCATCACACCCGCTGGTGGGAACGCTGCTTCACCCACACAAAACACGGCCTCTTAAATGTGGGCAAGTGATCACTGTGGACTTATCAGCCTTTCTTTTCTCGCCCTCTGTTCTGGGACTTTTTTTATTAAGCTCCTAAAGTTGTAATGCTTACGATTTCAGGACAGCTTGATTTTACGACATTTGCGACTACTGGTGGGAACAACATGTCCAGATTAACACAGAATTGTGGTGGTCGCAAACACTCAAGCAGCTTTTTATTGGTCAGAAAAAACAGCAGAAGATCAGCTGCTGAATGTGGAACGTTTGGTTTGATGAGCAGTAACTTGATTCAATAGTGAGGCTGCAATTAGATTTCATTTAATCTGATTAATGACTTCCTGAGTCCTTTGTACATCGGCAATACAAATCCAGCACAATAATGGCTTCCACTAACAATGAAAACTACTATACAGAGAGGTAATTGCTGACTGTAGATACATTAAATGATATAAAAAAAACAAGGTTTAATTCCATGAAAATGATGAGCATCATAACATTTAATCTTTAAAAGCCATTATATGTCGGCGAAGAGAGAAGGCCCCACTTGCATCACTAATCTCCTCTGCTTTTGGTCTTCCAGGTGCAGCTCAATAGGACTCTTTCCAGTCAGTACGTGATCCGCACACAACCCTCCAACATCTGTCTGTCCACGCTGGAATGCGCGGCAGTCGCCCTGTCGGTCCTGGAGCGGAACGACGACATCCAAGAGGTGACGGGAAGTTTTTTTGTCAACTGTTGACACAAAACTGACATTTGTATTCTCAAGGTGATGTGGTGAAGTACATGGAGCAACATACGCCTCTGTTTGAAGTCAGTATGAGTCCACTAAATGAGTGCAGGTCTAATATTCACTCTGTTTTGGTCTCTACTGAGAAAAAAAAAAGTATTTTTAAGCTGCTCAATGCTTCAATATTCAGCTCATTTATGCTATCTTTGAAAACGGCTGCCTCTTTCTGGACATCTGATGAGAGTTGAAGGACGTAAAAACAAAACCATCAGCTTAAAAGACCCTAAAATGCTTCATTGAGCTGAGAAGAATTGCAGGTTCATTACGAGTGACCATTTTCCTATACACAAATATGTAGTTATTTTGAAATATTTAAGAAGTGTGACATCACTAAAGCCAAAGGACCAGATATTCACAGTACATGGACGTTTATTTCTGCATAAAACAAAGGTAGCAGTATAAAATATGTGTTTTGTACTCTTACCACTCTGCACAGGTTCTGCTGAGGCCTCTGAAAGCCTTGTGCTCCTTCCAGCTGCAGCACGGCGCCCAGGTTCACCACAGCAAGGAGCATCTACTGAAGAACGGCATGTACGACAAACCCATGCCCAAGAACAAACGCAAGATAAAGAGGATGGAGAAACTCGTCACGGACCACAACGTCTGCCCGAGATGAGGGAGCGGCTGAGCGGAGAAGCTCGGCTCGTCCCTGTATGTCTCTCAGCTGCACAGGATTGTTTCATCAGGGCACAGACACGGAAACCACTGGACTTTTTAGGGAGTTTGTTTTATATATAATTGCTGCTAAATGTAAATTATGTATTTGTCCTTAATTAAAAATAAATGAACGACACATTTTAGTTATAGTTTAAATGTCAAGGTGTGACAATAAACCAGTTTTCATTGTTTTAAAAATATTGGACGGGGTTTGTGGCAAAATCTTCATTCAGATGTTTACTCTAAAAACATGTGCTACTCCAAGAAACTACCGCACATTTGTGTTGTACTGTATGTGAGATATTTCCAATATACAGTGTGGTCATATTTATAAGATATTTTACAAGTTATTTTTAGATATTATACAGAAGGAATTCAAGTAAATCTGACTGAACAGGGTTGTGTATATTAGGGTTGTACAATTATACAATAAAATGTTCATCTTCTAATCTTATTTTATGTCGCAAAGTGTCAATTTTGCCATTTGTAACTGAATTGAGCGAGTTATATCTTCAAAAACAATGTCGTCGTGGTATAACTCAAACTTAATATTTGCAAAGCAGGCAGGTAAAGGGTATTTATATGTAAGCATGATAGATTCATGGGGTTTGCCCATGCGCTTACTACCACTTTTCAACTTGTACATGTTTACATCAAAATATAGCTTAAATTAATAGAATGTACACAAGTTACCTCCTGTGTAGAATAATTAAATACAGTCAGCCTGCTATGCTGTACTTTGAAATAAGCTCTGGGACATATGAGGCATCAAAGACCACATTTCACACATTAGATGATAAAGTGTGATTTCTCTTCCAAATATAATTTCCAGTAATGTGGAAATTATTTTTGAGCGTATAGAAAACAAAAAATATGCAGTAGTGAGACCTCAAAGAGAGCCAAATCTGCTGTTTGTGTATATATAATGATAAATGTAATACTTTTACAGGTATGAGTTGAATATATACAGCTGAAAAAAAGACATGTTAGTGCATGTTCTTCTGGCATATGGTTAAATGCATTTTAGAGGTAAAGGAAAGTCACATGTACACATGTATTTAATGTTTTTACGATATTTTTAATCAACATTAAATAGTGTGGTGATACATGGCACAGTACAGAATAATAAGAATATAATGTTAAAGTAAAGTACATCAATTAAGGAAATAACAGGAGATGATCCAATGAAGACATCATATACTAGTATATTAATTAAAAGTACAGTTCATATATTTCATGGGAAACAGAAAAAATGAAAAATGTTGGTAAACACACAAGAGAGAAACGTCAGTATTTTGTAACATGTCTTGATGTTGCATTTGGCTGAATCGCTTGCGCATGCGTGTTTCGCCTCGGCTCCGGTCGCTCCGCCATCTTTGTCGGCGGCCCCATTGTTCACTCAGCGGCGGTTAAGCAGTTCACACTGCGCAATAGGATAACTTGACGGGTGTTACAGGCAGCTGCCCCGCGACAGTCGTGGACTTTCTCTCAGGGTTGCGACTTGTTCTCGGCCAGCAAGTTAAACAGAATGGACGATGACCAGCCTAAAACCCTGTAAGTTTGTGCGTGCGCGCGCGCGTCTGCGTTGCCGCTAGCTTAACCGCTCGTAGTCGTCACGTAGCTCGGTTAGCAGATGCAGCGTATTATCCCCAAAAAGACGTCAAAAAGAAGTCAATTATAAATCCAGCAATTGTGTGATGTGTTGAACCGAATAGACTTGGTAATAACTAAACGCAGCGTTATGAGCTAACACCTGGTGAATTCGCCTCAGACGTTAGCTAGCTAACTAATTCCAGAAATAGCTCAAATGAACGCGTCGGTTCGCACTGCTCGCCGAGGAAAATGCCATTTTTGTATTGAAATAAATACGGCTTGATGTGTTTAGTGTGTGCCGAATTAAACGGTGAGTTGCACGGATTGGCCACATGTGAGAAGCTGCTCTCCACGGCCAGTAAGTCTGGCGATGGGCAGGAGAACACTGGACTGGTTTGTTTTTTTCCACGGAGTTTGGTGTGCCGTCACCTCCACAACGCTGAGCGATAGGATCATCAATGCACAGGCCTTGGAGCTAATCATTTGAATGGCTAGTTTTGATAGCAGTAACCCTCGTTTAATATTACCAAACGCTGATGTTAATTTAGTTTAGCAAACTGTTTATTTTCATTGTCCTCTAAGATTAACTTTAATCTATTTAAAGCCAGCAGTGTTGAATGACGAGGTCAGGGGCCAGATATTTTAATGATGGTATGTGTCCCGAGTTGATCTCTGTTTCTTTTATTAAATGCACACTGCATTTAATCATTTCCCATAAACTGTCTGGAGACGTTTGCATTTTCTTGAACACTATAGGTATATTTAAAATCGGATTATCTTTCTTTTTATTGTGTGTTTATGTGTGTTGTTTTGGCAGTTACCCATACGTCACTCATTAATATTTAATGGGAATATGGATTGGTAAAATGCTAACCTTAAAACACTACAGGAAAATGTAGAAACTTAACAAACAGCATTGTAATCGGGTAGGTGAAGCCATTCAAACTACCGCTTTACCTGGTGATCTAAGTATCTGTGTAAATGAATACCATCTAAAAACACTGCCTGCAACCAGAGCTACTGGTTAATTGCCTCAGGAACAAGTTAACATAATGTTTAGGCTACCTCTCCCAAATATATGTATAGGAATAGTACAAGATGTCACATTTATTCATCACAAAACTGTCTTTTGTGTCTTTTGTCCATTATAGGTATGTGGGGAATTTGTCCCGGGACGTGACAGAGGCCCTCATCTTGGAGTTGTTTGGGCAGATTGGACCCTGCAAAAGCTGCAAAATGATAGTAGATGTACGTTTATTTGTCATCCCCCTCCTTGTCTGAGAAGATGCTTGGATTACAACAAGTGCCTTTGGCAGTACAATCCAAGGACAACCATTGTACAACCTATGAGAATTCATAGATCAATATATTGTGCCCCGACCTTGGGGTCTGGTTTAGTCGCTTTTCTGAATGTTCATCCTGTTGATGCACAACAATTCCTCCAGAGTCCAGGATTATTCTGCAGCGTTCACCATCCTACTATTAACGACAAAGGCCAAAGTTAATTGTGATGTTTAATCTTCATTTAAGTAAATTGATCTGGGGTTTCGCCCACACCCTCTTAATGCCGACCAACTAAACTCCTGTTTCCAGGATAATTGCTCATTTATGCTGAAGCTGCCATTTTACTCACAAGTGCTCAATCAGCACTGCGCAGAGGCAACTCTCATAAGAGAAAAGAAGGAAGGAAGCCGAGATGGCTCACTCCTTAGCTGCTACTATCGTCGGCTCTGGAAAAATCTGTTTGTTCAATTATTTTTTATTAGATTAACTAGCTTAACGTAGCATTTTACAATCTCCTGTTGAGTCCTGTTTTGACCTCTCACTTTAATCCCAAATGATGTCATCATATTTGCTAAGACTTGTGTAATGGCCACAGTGACTCTAAAGTCCAAAGCTGTAAATCACCTTTTTAGGAAAACAACAACAATCAGAAACCAAAAAACAGACATTGTATATATTTTCTTTGATTGACGATGGTGTATAATATTTGTGTTTCTCGTCCGCTCAGACGGCAGGTCATGATCCATACTGCTTTGTGGAGTTCTATGAGTATAGACATGCCACTGCCACAATCGCAGCCATGAATGGTCGGAAAATACTGGGTAAGGTAAGCTATCATATCTCCTGGGTGAGTCAACTATGGCGAGGCTGGGTGGGCTTGGTTGAAATGAAGCAACTGGAAAAACGTGTATCTTTTTAAAGCTCATCTTACTTCCTTGTTCCTGCTCCACTTCATTCTTATTCCACTGCGCAAGTTATTCATCTGTGCTCAATCGGATATGACCGCGGTGGGAACACCAGCAACTCTGTAATGTTACGGCTGTGATTTAAAAAAAAAAAAAAAAAAATCTTCACGTCTTAATACTCAACAATGTGAGCTTTTGGTTATTCATTGAAATTGTTCTCTGGTTTCTTGTTTCTCGTGGTATTAACACAAGTCAGTCGTTACCTCATCAAGTGATTAGATTAAAAAATACAAAAGTCATGATGGATTCAAAGTAATTTGATTTAAATGACGAGATTATTAAAGTGTGTTCTGCCTTTTTCCCTGTTTATCCCTCTTATAGTTGTAAGTTTATGAGGTAAAAATATTTTACTTTTTTTATTCCTCTAAATAGAGAGAAGCAAATTCACCATAGGACAACATTCAGACTGATGCAGTTTATTTGCCACCTTTTGTGATTTATTTGAGACACTTTGAACAATCACTGAAACTATGAATATGTCAATAGAAATTTTAGCAATATTGTATTATACTTTAAATAATAATAATGTTAAGTGGATGAGAATACTTGCACATTAATCACAACCAAATTGCCGGATCATTATATATTATTATGTATACCTAATAAACTGGTAACTTATATTGTGTGTAAACAAGGTGTTGTTTGAAACGCATATTGTCCCTTAATGCATCATTCTGTCTGTATTTAATTAAGATTTTCCTCAATGTGAGCTTGCCATCATGTTGACTGATAGATAGACTTAACATGGCCCTGCTGTGTAATCATGCTCCATGTCTTTGATCTCCTTGAATTGATGCTCTTCTGTCCCCTCACATCTTTACTGCTATGTGTTCTTTTGCAAAGTTATTACCACGTAGAATCCACATAAGAGCAACTTGAAGATAAATACATTCAGTTGAAAATATTTTATCCTCAACAGGTATTGAAGGACCATTTGAGGAGTATAACAAGTTCGTAAAAATCACTTGTTTGTAAGTCCCTTGTTATTTGGACCTTACTTCCTACAGTTTTGCTCCAAATTATTTTTACTTGACTGAGACTGAAATGTTCCTGACTATGAAGGTGAAATCTTGATATCCCTTTTTTATATTCTCCACTGTATTTTGCTGTTTTTATTAACTTATGCAAAGGTATGTAAAATTAGATAATGACAATGGATGAATCAGTTTGTCGTGGTGGTTTAAGAACCCACGTATGGCCCAGAGAGACCACCTTATGAAAACATTCTCAATCACAAAATATAAACGTAAACTGGTGTGTGACAACCTCTAATCAAAGAGAAAGCATCTTCCTCCTTTATGCGAGTGTACGTCCCTGCTCACCGTTTTCCCTCTTCCTCCCGCTCTCGACTGTCTCTCCTGCAGGAGGTCAAGGTCAACTGGGCCACGACGCCTACCAGCCAAAAGAAAGACACAAGTAGTAAGTAGTTCATCAAGGTCACGTGGTTTCTCCTTCAGGGGTTCAAGGTAGAAAATATAATCGCTTTCCACATAAAGTACTCGGTCTACAGGGAGAGAAAATAGATTTCCTTCATACACAATGTGCACACTCTGGTAATACATGAAACAAATCCCAAAAACAAATAATTAAAAACATTATAAAGTACTTCTATATTTGAAATGACACGTTTTAATTTAGCGTGAACTGCTACATACCAGCAATCTTTCACAATGAAGAGCTTTTTTTTTTCCTCATTTTCGAAGCTTTCTCCAATTAACTAATATTGTGCACTTCTTTTTCAATAACACAATAAGAAAAAGATGATTTTTTTTTTTTTTTTAAACAGTGTTCTGGATAAAATCTTACTTGAAAATGAAATAATACCCACAACAATAAAATAGACGATGTGCATAATGGCAACAGGAGTTGTGCCATTTTATCCATTGTTTTAGTAATTAGAGTTATTAGGCAATGTTTTTATCTTTGACACATTAACATCATACTATCTCTGTTAAATACTTGTTTGTGTGAACCACAGTGTGAATGTTTTTGTTTTGTTTAGGTCACTTCCACGTCTTTGTTGGAGATTTAAGTCCTGAAATCACTACAGATGACATAAAAGCAGCGTTTGCTCCGTTTGGAAAAATATCGTAAGTGTATTCTCATGCTCGTTATTTGTGTAATTCTTTATGTTTATCCTATATTACCAATTTAGATCAGACGGGCTACATCCTTAGCGTACTTTAAATACCTTCTTAGAACATTCTTGATGTATATTAAATAAACGGAAAGTGCTATTTAGATATTATTTTGCTTAATGTCAACAGATCCTGTGAAAAGCTCAAAACCAATATTGTATTGATGTTGTGAAAGAGTTACAAATATATAGTTTAAGTAATTTACCTTTAAAAAAAAAAAAAAAAAGAAGTTATTTACTCAAACGGGAGGAAACAAGCTTATTTGTCTGGGACTATTTTCAGTGGCGGATTAATCCACATCTGTTGGTTTAGTGAGTATTTGTGGCAACAGGATGGTGAAATGTGTGAAGTCAAAATAAACTACAGTGTTTATGTGTGGTCATAATGAATGGAGATTTATGGTGAAGAGGAAGAAGATGCATCACACTTTAATACACATAATACTCGTTGGAAAATACATTTGTTGTTGGTTGTGGTCTTTTTAAGGGATTTGTTAACGACTATTTAATTAATACAATAATCATACTTTGCACAATCCCCTAAAATTATTGAGGGACTGTTGATAATTTCACATTTTATATGAATTTCTCGACTGACTGTTACGTTTGTCCACAGGGATTGTCGAGTGGTGAAAGACATGGCCACAGGTAAATCTAAAGGCTATGGCTTTGTCTCCTTCTTCAACAAATGGGTAAGTGTGCCGGTAATGCCCATGTGTTAGAGGACTGAGAAAACATTAGCGGGCTCTGATTGTTAACGTAGTTGTGGTGCAGGGTTTACATGCAGTGAGACGTTTGGTGTTCGCTGCCGAGTCTTGAAGAGGTTTGCATGTTTCTCTCTCTCCATGATCAGGATGCGGAGAATGCCATACAGCAGATGGGAGGACAGTGGTTGGGAGGCAGGCAGATCCGGACCAACTGGGCCACAAGGAAGCCTGCCCCGAAAACTACGAATGAGAGTAAGTTAGCTGTAATTGAATTAAAGAAGAAGAAATCGATGGGCTGCGTCTCGGCTCTCCTTTCTATTTTTTCTAGATCCATTTTTAATAAACACATCACCATAGGCTCTCAAAGAATTAAATATACTTTTTAAATTTAGCTTTAGTACGTTTGTATTGTTATATTTTGAAAAAAGCCAACAAATTAAATGGAAACCTTCTCCCACTCTTCATTTAGCGCCCAACACCAAGCAGCTATCTTTTGACGAGGTGGTGAACCAGTCCAGCCCCAGCAACTGCACCGTCTACTGCGGTGGAGTCACAACAGGTCTCACAGGTGAGTTTCTCCACAGGAGCCCAAGCTGCGGGTTTAGAAGCTCTTCTTTCAATGCAGAATAATCATCGGTTTCATCTTCTTTGTAGAGCAAATCATGAGACAGACCTTCTCGCCTTTCGGCCAAATAATGGAAATCCGGGTTTTCCCAGACAAAGGCTACTCGTTTGTGAGGTGAGGTGACTTTCTGATTGATCTTTTAATGTTTTTTCTTTCAAGTCTGACTCTGATTCCTATTTTCTCTCCTGAAGGCGGTATTAACTGTCAAATTTAAAATGTTATCCTTTAACTTTGTTGTTGTCATCTATAGGGGTTATTTGCATAAACACACACTTCATGTTTGGAAATAGTTTTGTATTTTTATTTAAACATTTGCTTTGATTAAAAGAGAAAAATCTTGGCATTAGTATTTTTAATTATGTATCATAAGCTGCTTGGAGCTAATGTTAGGAAGGTAAACGGTCTGTTTTGTTGTTGTTGTTAAAATATCTTCTTCAAACAACTGGATTCATCCAGCTTCTCATGAAAAACTTTTACAAGACTCGCGTTATAATTTAGCTTCGCCCAATACTCGTGTTTACCGAGTAGAGCCTGAACGCAGCATGATGCAAGTCAATATTAAACAGTCCGGCTCTTCTTCACGTGTGCAGGTTCAACTCCCATGAAGCAGCCGCTCATGCCATCGTGTCCGTCAATGGCACCTCCATAGAGGGCTACGTGGTGAAGTGTTACTGGGGCAAAGAAACAACAGACATGGTTAGCCCCATCCAGCAGGTACAGATGCCACAGGTACGTACAAAGGATGAGCCAACCCTGCACTGTTCACCTGATCGCCTCCCTGTGGTGCACCGGGATACTCTGCCTCGCTATAAAATATAAATCTGCATGTCAGCAGAACACGGTGAGCTTCGCCGCAGCGCAGCCCTACAGCCAGTGGGGTCAGTGGTACAGCAACACAGCCGCCCAGCAGATCGGCCAGTACGTGCCCAACGGCTGGCAGGTGCCGAGCTATGGCGTCTACGGACAGAGCTGGGATCAGCAGGGCTACAAGTGAGTGCTGGAGATGACACCGGATCAAAGGAACTTACAAACCTTGTTTTCATGCAGACTGTTGGTCTCTTGCTCTGCTGTTTGCCAGATGCACTTTAGTGACAAGGAGACTTTGTTTTTATTATGTTTTTCATGTTGTCTTCACTCATAATGATCGCCATCAGCAACTTAGAGAATAGCTTTGAAGCCTACACATGAAGCTGTCTTATTTACGGCTTAAAGCAGGTGTATAAATCCAGCTTTACTGGTCCTATATACACTTACATATAGCATATGCATATATGCTCGTTACTTTAAGTGGCGGAAGAAGTATTTAGATCTTTTACTGATGTAAAAGCAGCAATACTACAGTGCAAGTACTACATTAAACCCAGTCAATCTAGTAAAATGCTCGTGAGTAGAACTTTGAAGTAGCAAGGAAAGTACCCCAAAATTGAGCTTGAGTACTTCTACTTCTGCAAATGTCTCATCAATGCATTTTAAGTCCTAAATGCTGTGTTTCTGTCACCGTTCCAGTCATTTACATGCCGGTGCCGGATGGACCGGCGTGGGCGCTGTGAGCAACGGGGCCATGGTGGAGCCCGGCCAGGGAGTCAACGGGGCCGTGCTCACCAACACGGCCGGCATGAGCACCGCCGGCTACCACACCCACTGATCACTGATCACAGTAGGCCTCTCTAAAGCCTCTAAGGGCCACGAGGATGATACTCTGGTTATTCTGTTAGAGAAGCTGGTACGCCATTTTTTTTTTTTTTTTTTTTTTTTTTTTAAATCAACCTTTACCAGCCCATAACTTCACCCACTGCCCAAACCTGCAAGTGTAAAGAAACCGATCCACTCCAGAACACGTAAACACTGTCGAAAACAGCTCGATGCTAACACACCTCGCATTCCTGGGCCCATTTTATTGTTTGGCGTATTTTTGTAATGCCTGCAGATAACTGGCCAAATGTAAATTATACGACCGTGTGTAGATATTTCTAGCACAGCCACGTTTTCAATTTAAGAGGAACATCAATTAATTATAGTAAAAAAACAACAAAAAAACACCAGGTTTAGTTTTGTTTTCAGCCCTTCAGAGCCAAAGAGCAAGGGCCCGGATTTTATACCGATGTTTAGCAATCGTACGGGAGGAGAGGCTACCAACAGACGGCTCTCATTAATCCATAGTAAGTAATGCAATGTATTGAGTAAGGGGTGCGATTTAAAATGTTTATTTCTCTCGCTCTCACTTCTGTTCTGTCCACCCGTCACTAACGTGAACAACAAGTCCGAGGCCGTTCTCAGGGTGTTGTTGAAGTCATTCTGTGAAACGTAGGAAATCACTGAGCAGACGAAGTAGACAGGTTGAGGGGTGGACGTGGAAACCGGAAAACAATTAAAAATTCAGCGCTCCTTCACTTTCATCTCCTGGGACGGACTGAACAGACTGACGAGAATCCTGTCTGTGGATAAGAAGTGTGTGTGTGTGTGTGTGTGTGTGTGTGTGTGTGTGTGGGTGCACTTGTGTGTGTGCATGAACTGATGCTTTTACACACAAGAACAATGTCCAGTTCATCTTCCCCTGAAACAGAAAGGACTACGCCATCTTTTTTCTTTTCTTTTTTTGCAACAGATAAAACTCATTTGTTTTTTGTTTTGAGCAACTTTAAAAATGATATTGTATAAAGAGCTTTTGCCTTTTTCTTTTTTTTTTTTTTGCGTTTCATTTCGGGACTGTCTTATAAAGAAAATGTTGCAGTGACACCATCGAAGTCATGAGACCTTTTTATGTTTGTTTATAAAACACTAAGTGGCTGTCAACTGTCAACTTTATTTTTAAAATTAGATTTTCAATATCTCAAATGAACCAATTGCAGGGATTACTGCCACTCTTATCTTACTCGTAGGCAGATAAATATTGCACAAATACTTAAGGTTATCTTTTCACAAAATTTGAAATACTAGGTTTTTTTTTTTATGTTTTTGCATTCCATAATCTTCTGTCTGTTTTTATGTATATAACCAAACAGTCTGTTCAATTGTACTGAATCTGTATAAAGACAACATGTTAATTAAGGGAGCGAGCTTGCTTCTGCTTGGGCTAATGGACTCCACAAACAGCTGTTTGACAGTAGCATCCCTGTCCAGTGCTGGTCCGTGTACAGTAGAGACGTCATTTGATTCTTCCAGCGGCTCGAACGAAAAGCAGCATTGCTATGCAATGCAAGAGCCTTTTCGATTGACCAGTAATACATACTTTAAGTTATTCTGTCGTAAACCTAAATACTTGTTTTTATAGATCAAGAAGCAACCATATGAGGTTCCAAGTCTTGCACTGTGGCCACCATCATTTTTAATAAGAGTTGGACAAATCCATTGTGTTGCCTTATCCGTGAGTTACTTTTTTATTTTTATTTTTTTTGTTAACCAAAAAAAAAATCATCCAAGAGTAGGCGGTGCCTAAGAATGTTTTCAACCTATGTTTTGGCGAGGGAAGTTCTGTCGATGCTTTAGTAACATGGTTTGAGTTTTTGCTTTGTCCCCATTAAAATGCTGATGCTTAAAACAGCTCCCAGTTACACTGTTTGCATCTTATCTTTTAAAACCAGGTGGACCTTTAAAAACTCCTGCACCTCTAAATGTAAGCTTGTACGAAGCTATGGTCATTATTTTATTTTTACTTTAACAATTAGTAAATGCATAGGGAAATAAAACTGCATCACTTTATATTATGTTTAATTTATATAATTGTAAACTGAGTATTTTTGGGGTTTTGGACTCGTTTAACAAAACAAGACATCTGAAGACTTTAAGAGACAATTGGTAAATTAATCAAACATAACATTACAAGGTTACTCATTTTTTGTCATTATACAACAAAAACATTTACATTATAGTCCTAATTTCCTACATTTTTATATTATTTATTAAGATTATATATAAATTCTAACAAGGTATTGCATTATCTTTTTAATGTCTAGCATTAAATGAAGATTAACGCCGAACCGGGTAGATAAAGGTATAAAACCATGCTTACAGCTCTGGGAGACTGTACGGTTCAGTGGTGCTTTAAGCTAAATGTTATACTATATACAACTTAAGTTTTATGGGTTATATATCTTAGTTTAGAGTGTTGCTTTCTCTATATATATTTATGAGTGTTTTTAAAGGCTAAAGTCCACCAGAAAACGTCTGAAAACTAAACTCAAGCGTTCTACCGCCAATCTACATGAACTACACTTCCCATGAGCCAGCGCTCCAGAAGAAGCCGCCCCCATTTTCTTCACCACGTGATAGCCTCCGACCAATGGGGAGTGTCGTTACAGGCGCAATGCGGTTGTCGGGATGTAAGGAGGAATGGCGACGGTCGAGACTGTTTTGGAGGCCAGAGTCGAGATGAATTTCGACCAAACAGAAGCCGAACTCAGGTATTTTAAACATTTATTGCACCGTGAGATCGTGTGTGACCTCGTTTGTGTGTCCACGCGAGGTGGAGCTGCATTGTTATCATTTTACATGATGCTATCTGGAGCCTTATGAAGCGTTTAATTGTGTCAAATTGTTAGCAAAACTTAAGGACGCAATGGCTTTTTAAATAAAGTTTCATATTGCAAGTTTACTTTTTGCATTAAAATACACATTCTTTTTACTTCACTTTATTCTCACTGCATGATGCATGGATGCCACTTTAAACTACTGCCATACTGATATTATACTGCTAATGTACATATTCTACTACGGTACTTTATGTTTATCACTTATTACAACCTGTTTACTTAATGGAATTAATATTTCATATATTTATTACTACCTGTTCAAACCCACACACTATATATCACAATTTGTGTTTATGTATATATACGTGTGTGTGTGTACAATATATTTACTGTTTATATTTACTTTTATTTTTACATTGGAATCCTCTTTTCCTTCAATAACGGCTATTTTAAAAACGGTATAATTCAGTCACCAAATGTGTTATTTACTATTTAAATACCTTTTGGCCCCAACAGACGAAGAATTAAATGATTGCCCACATTTTGATGCTAAGCTTGCAGTTTCTTTTACCAAAGAATGGTGATTTCTTCTGTTTTTACTCAACTGTTTCAATTGTCAGTCTGGTAAACTTTTGCTTCCCCGTGTACAAAACAAAACAACTTCACCATATAAACAAATAGAGAACTCCAAACTGTCCCCGATTACAAACTTCTAAGCGGTAATCTTTACAGAAATGTATATTTTTTCCTTCATCCAGGTTTGAATCCCTTCTGTGACCGAGAATCCCGACATGGAAACTGAAGTGACGGTGTCCTCCTCATCGAGCGTGGTCTCGACCTCCACTCCCCACACCGCCGCGGCTCAGGCCAACCTGGCGGCGAAGCAGAGAGACGGCAGAAAGGCCGCGTCCACGACGCCCGCCTTCCTCTCCAACCTGGGTCGGGCCACCCTGCGGGGGATTCGCAAGTGTCCGCAGTGTGGCGTCTACAACGGCACCCGAGGGCTCAGCTGCAAGAACAAGGCCTGCGGGATTTCTCTCAGGAACGCGTCCTCGGCGGCGGGCCGGAGCAGCAAGAAATGTGCGGTGGACGTGATGAGGGTGATAATAGACAGTGAGGAAGGAATGGGGAAAGATGAAGGTGGAGGAGGAGTCCTGGGCGGCGGCGGCGGCTCAAGTGCAGGCGTGCAGGTGTTTTCCGTGTGTCATCGAGGAAGAGGAGCCACAGCCACGCAGTTGGGCTTTGTTGAGCTCATCCCCACGGACACGGCCATAGCGACGGGCGACGGCGCCACCCTGCTGACCCGCATCAACCTGGGGCGCTGCTTTTTGCCGTCGTGCAGGCAGGGTCAAAGGTCGAATCAGGCCGAGGCGGAACCGGGTGGCGCCGCCGGTTCGAAGCAGTCCTCGGACAGCCTCTGCGTCCACATCAAGCAAGCGATCGAGTGCCGGAGCTGCTCCACGCCGCTGACCCTGAAGAGCTCCGTCCTGGAGGGGCTGCAGGCCTGTATTCAAGCCAGGAAGGAGCTGTGGAGGCTGGCCACGGAGTCTCCGGGCCCCCTGGTGCAGCGCGTGGCCAAGCACACGCTGGTGGTGAAGTGCCACGTAGATTCCCAGCATCCCCTGGGGCTGCTGCATCTCACCGTGGGAGCAGGTGGACTGTCTGAGGGCTTAAAGAGCGAGAGGAAGGCCAGAGAGCAGCAGCAGCATGCCGTGTTTCACTGTGCATGTCAGGTGACCGGCGGCGGCAGAAAGAGTAAACCGGGCGTCGATGCCGCAGGCGGATCCGGCGGCTCGCGTCCTCCGTCTCCCGGCCCGGTCGCCCCACAGCCCTGCCTCCACTTCTACGCCTGCGTCTGCGCCTTTGCGAGCGACGAGAAGCTGGCGTCAGAGTTCGCCGCCTTCATCAAATACACGGCCAGCGGTAAAGTAAACCGAGCCTGTTGTACTTTAAATGTGCTATTTGGTTAAATATTGACCTGTGATGACTCATAATGTCTTCTTCTTGTGTTTGTCCTCTCCAGGGCTGCAGCAAAACGCCACCAGCCGGGTGGTCAGTCCCAGTGAGAAGCCTCTGCAACAGGCCGACCCGGTCAACGCTCATCTCAAGACGAAGAAGCTTCGCCTGGATGAATCTCTCTCTGGTGGTTTCATCGTAATACGTCCTGAAAATATCTGCCATCACCACATTTAATGCAGGAGGATTCTCCAAAAAACATCTGTTTTGTCTGAAAGGGGTCATGCGTGGCCCCCTCATTGGCCCCGCTTGGCCCCCTCAGAGGCCTCTATCTGTGGGAAAGCCTCTGAGACCAGATCCCCTGGTGCCGGTGGGCTGAAGGCTCCAGGTGCTGCCGGCCCGCCTCTCTCTCCTCTCTCTGCCTTTTTTTTGTGTTTTTCATCTTTCTGCTGCCTAAATCTGTGTGTCAAAAAGCCTTACGTCGTCTTAGACATCTGTCTCCATCTTTATCATTCACCCTGTCTAATCCCGCAGCATTAATCCTGATCCACTATTGAAAAGAACAGGGTGGCACATTTCCTTTGAAAACATTTGCAGGCCTTTTATTTATTTATTTATTTATTAAATTCGACATACTTTAACGAGGACGTATCTGGTAGTTTGGGGATCCCATGTTGCTTATACCCGCTGTGTTTGTGTCTCAGGGAGCACGCAGGCCGTGGATGAGCGGACGGTGGCGATGGGCTTCCAGCAGTGGCTGGCCGGCGTCACAGAGAGGATCCACCAGACGATGCACTACCAGTTCGATGGTAAACATGCAGCTAGCCTGTCTGTGTAGAATAATAAGAGCTAAGCTAAGCTAACTGGCTGTGTCCCGGGATCGAAACACCAGCAAAACCTGTAAAAATGCAGTTTTAATGACCGAAAATCTGAGAATAAGGCATAATGTCTCTGTTACTAGTTAATAACCTTATTAGGACTGTTGAAATCAGTAGTAACCCATTAGTAACAACACATTCTGGGTTTAAAGTTGATTTAAAAACAAGATTTGATGGATTGATGAGCAATTATTTAAAAACCCATCCATCCATCCATCCATTTTCCACCGCTTATCCGGGGTCGGGTCGCGGAGGCAGCAGGTCAAGCAGGCTGACCCAGACTTCTCTCTCACCCGCAACATCTACCAGCTCATTCTGGGGGATCCCGAGGCGTTCCCAGGCCAGCTGGGAGATATAATCCCTCCAGCGTGTCCTGGGTCTTCCTCAGGGCCTCCTACCAGTTGGACGTGCCTGGAAAACCTCTAAAGGGAGGCGTCCTGGAGGCATCCTAATTAGATGCTGAACCACCTCAGCTGACTCCTTTCGACACGAAGGAGTAGCGGCTCGACTTCAAGCTCCCTCCTGATGTCTGAGCTCCTCACCCTATCTCTAATGCTGAGCCCGGCCACTCTACGGAGGAAACTCATTTCGGCCACTTGTATCCGCGACCTCGTTCTTTAGGACACGATCCAAAGCTCGTGACCATAGGTGAGGGTTGGGACGTAGACCGACCAGTAAATTGAGAGCTTTGCCTTTCGGCTCAGCTCCTTCTTCACCAAGACGGCCCGGTGCAACGCCTGTTTTACTGCTGCAGCCGCACCGATACGCCTGTCGATCTCCCGCTCCATTTTACCCTCACTCGTGAACAAGACCCCGAGATACTTGAACTCCTTCGCTTGTGGTAGGCACTCTGTCCCCACCCGGAGGGAGCAATCCACCGGTTTCCGGCAGAGCACCATGGCCTCAGATTTCGTGGTGCTGACTCTCATCCCCGCCGCTTCACACTCGGCTGCAAAACGCCCCAGTGAATGCTGGAGGTCATGGTCCGAGGAGGCAAACAGGACCACATCATCTGCAAACAGCAGAGAGGCTATCCTGAGATCCCCGAACCTGACATTCTCCGCCCCACGGCTGCGCCTAGATATCCTGTCCATGAAAGTCACGAACAGGACCGGTGATAAAGGGCAGCCCTGGCGGAGGCCAACACCCACCGGGAACGTATCTGACTTACTGCCGAGGATACGAACACAGCTCCTACTGCAGGCGTACAGAGACCGGATGGCCCGTTGCAACGGGTCCAGCACACCATACTCCCGCAGCACCCCCCACAAAAAGCCCCGAGGGACCCGGTCGAAAGCCTTCTCCAAGTCCACAAAGCACATGTAGACTGGTTGGGCAAACTCCCAGGACCCCTCCAGTATCCTTGCAAGGGTAAAGAGCTGGTCCACTGTTCCACGACCAGGACGAAACCCGCACTGTTCTTCTTGAATCCGAGGTTCGACAAACGGTCGGAGCCTCCGTTCCAGCACCCTGGCATAAGCTTTTCCCGGGAGGCTGAGTAGTGTGATACCCCGATAATTCGAGCACACTCTCCGGTCCCCCTTCTTGAAGATGGGAACCACCACCCCGGTCTGCCAGTCCATGGGCACTGTGCCCGACCCCCATGCGACATTGAAGAGGCGTGTCAGCCAAGACAGCCCAAAAAAGTCCAGCGCCTTCAGCATCTCAGGGCGGATTTCATCCACCCCCGGCGCCTTGCCACCAAGGAGCTTTTTGACTACCTTAGTGGCCTCTGCCAGGGATATGGGTTCATCCAACCCCAAGTCTTCAGGCGCTGCCCCCTGTTCAGGGGACATGTTGACCGGGTTTAGGAGTTCCTCAAAGTGCTCCTTCCACCGCACGACGATATCCTCTGTCTGGGTCAGCTGCCCCCCTCACCTGCTGATAACAGCCTGGGGAAGGCCCTGCTTTCCCTTCCTGAGTCGTCGGATGGTTTGCCAGAACCTCCTTGAGGCCAACCGAAAGTCCTTCTCCATGGCCTCCCCGAACTCCTCCCATGCCCGAGTTTTAGCATCCGTGACCACCGCAGCTGCAGTCCTTCTGGCCTGCCTGTACCTGTCAGCTGCTTCAGGAGACCCCTGGGCCAACCAAGCCCGAAAGGCCTCCTTCAGCTTGACGGCTTCCCTCACCCCCGGTGTCCACCACCGGGTTCTCGGGTTGCCGCCACGACAGGCACCGATGACCTTCCGACCACAGCTCCTAGCGGCCGCGTCCACAATAGAGGCTTTGAACATGATCCACTCGGATTCCATGTCCCCAACCTCCCTCGGGATGTGTGAGAAGTCCTTCCGGAGGTGGGAGTTGAAGACCTCCCGGACAGGATCCTCCGCCAGACGTTCCCAGTTCACCCTCACTACACGTTTGGGCTTGCCAGGTCTCTCTGGCCGACTCCCCCGCCATCTGATCCAACTCACCACCAGGTGGTGATCAGTTGACAGCTCTGCTCCTCTCTTCACCCGAGTGTCCAAAACATACGGCCGCAGATCAGATGATACGATTACGAAGTCGATCATTGATCTCCGGCCTAAGGTGTTCTGGTACCAGGTACACTTATGAGCCACCTTATGTTCAAACATGGTGTTTGTTATGGACAAACTGTGGCTAGCACAGAAGTCCAACAACGAAACACCGCTCGGGTTCAGATCAGGCAAGCCATTCCTCCCAATCACTCCCCGCCAGGTTTCTCTGTCGTCGCCCACGTGAGCGTTGAAGTCTCCCAGGAGAACTATGGAGTCGGCAGGCGGCGCCCTTTCCAGGACCCCTCCCACCAACTCCAAGAAGGCCGGATACTCCGAAATGCTGCTTGGTGCATAAGCACAAACAACAGTCAGAGCCTTACTCCCCGCAACTTGTAGGCGCAGGGAGGCGACCCTCTCGTTCTCCGGGGAAAACTCCAACACGGCGGCGCTCAGCCGGGGACTCGTGAGTATCCCCACTCCCGCCCGGCGCCTCTCACCCTGGGCGACTCCAGAAAAGAACAAAGTCCAACCCTTCTCCAGGAGTTTGGTTCCAGAGCCAGCGCTGTGCGTGGAGGTGAGCCCAACTATATCTAGCTGGTAACGCTCCACCTCCCTCACCAGCTCCGGCTCCTTCCCCGCTAGCGAGGTGACGTTCCACGTCCCTAGAGCTAGTCTATGTCGCCGGCGATCGGCTCGCCCAAGCCCGGCCCGCCGCCCGGTCTACATAGCACCCGACCCCGATGTCTGTCCCTGCGGGTGGTGGGTCCACAGGGTGGCTGCACCATGATGTTTCTTCGGGCTGAGCCCGACCGGGCCCCATGGGCGAAAGCCCGGCCACCAGACGCTCGCTGACGAGCTCGCCTCCCGGGTCTTGCTCCGGGAGGGTGCCCCGGTTTCCCTGGTCCGGGCGAGGTAACTTCAGTCCTAGGGCTGCTTATCATCAGGGTTTTTTGAACCGCTCTTAGTCTGGGCTCTCCCCCGAGACCTGTTTGCCTTGGGAGACCCTACCAGGGGCAGATGCCCCGGACAACATAGCTCCCAGGATCATTGAGCCACTCAAACTCCTTCACCGCATTAAGGTGGCGATTCGCCCTTATTAATCAAAGTTTTTTTTTTACTACAATAATATTGTAATTCTGCAGTAATACTGCTTTATAGATCCAAATTAAGATACATTTCTGGGAAGATAGGTTCCCAGGCTTTATGCTAAGCTAAGCTAACCAGCTGTTTAACCTTTGCAAAGAAAGAGAATACGTACATTTTCCTAAACATTCCTTTAATAAATTCTGATGAATCCGTCAGCCCTGATCCATAAAGCACTATTAAACGTTGCTCCACCAGGGAAGCCACCTCCTCTGGTGTTCCACATACCGCTGGACTTCTTCAGCGCTCTGCAGCACCGCCTGTCGCTCGGCTCCAGGAAGAGGAGGCTGCCCAACTTCACCTCAGGTGCAACAGATTCATATTCTGGGTTATGTTTATTGTTTTTGATTATTCTTGTCACACTGACGGGGAATCTGGAGCTGCAGGTGTTTGAGGTGTATTGTACACAAATATCTCAGTACTTTTACTCAAGTGCTGTACTTAAAAACTATTTTGAGATACTTGTACTTTACTTGAGTATTTCCATTCCATACTTACACTCCACTACATTTTGGAGGCAATTATTGGAGAATCAGTTTCTAGATACTGAATATAAATCAATAATACATTAAGATGCATTACTTATTATAATTAAAATGACTACAATTAAAGTGCTAAACACATGAATGAATCACTAATTAATATAATAATGTATTTGATTCTGAAATGGATGTTTCTGCATAACGTGTACTTTTATTTCTTGTTTAAGTATATTTTAATCATTATATGTAAGTGGAGTATTTCTACCCTGTGGTATTGATTATATATAAATTATCTAAATTGGTGAATAAATCTCTCTCTCGCTCTCTCTCTCTCGCTCTCCCTCCCTCTCCCTCCCTCCCCCTCCCTCCCTCAGCGTTGGTGAAGGATGACAGCCTTCCTCTCAGCTCTCTTTCTAAGTACACCTGGCACATCACCAATCTCACGCAAGTCAAACGCATCTTTGACACCTCAGAGGTAAAGAATCTTTTCCCCTCTTCACAGTTTAAAGGTTAATTCCCCTCTCTCTCTCTCTATATATATATATATATATATATATATATATATATATATATATATATATATATATATATATATATATATATATATATATATATATATATATATATATACACACACACACACACCTCTATATCACACATTAAAACACTTTATTCCCTTCCACCTCACCGTCTGTCCATCAGTTGCCTCTCGAGCTCTCTCAGAGTTTTGTGAGGAACGCCGACGGCTCTTATTCCCGCTTTCGCTGCCCGGATCCTCCGCCCGACCCAGAACCACCGGAGGGGTGCCGGGCCGACCGGCCTCAGGCCATACGGCCGATGGAGCTGCGCACCTTCCTCAAAGTCGGTGAGTGACTCGCCTGCACGTCCAGAAGTTATCACTGAGAAAGTCGGGCCGTAATTTTGCACGCTGCCGTCTTCCTCCGCAGGACCGGCGGACCAGAAGGAGGCCGGCCCGTTCGTGATCGAGTGGATCCCGGACGTCCTCCCCCGCTGTCGCATGGGGGAGCTCCGGATCGGCTTCGAGTTCGGCCACCAGCAGAGCGGGCAGCCGGAGAACTGCGAGAAAACGAGCGCGCCGGAGAAGGGAGGTCGCAACAAGCCGGACTCCACCCAGACGAAGCAGGCGGAGGCGGTGGAGATCATTCAGCTGGTTCTCTAACGGCAGCTGATATGAATCAATATGCCTCATATGTCATTGTTGTATTATGCAGGGTATGGATAATCAATTGTGAATAACTCAGAATAATATCGATCAGTATTTTTACACAATCTAGTCTGCAGTGGAGTGTTTATCATAATGCCTTTTAAGTATCCATAACATCAAACTCAAAAAGAATAAACCAACAATAAAAGAAGTATGTTTTGGGGATTTCTTTTCTTTTTACACGGTTTAAATTTTGTTTTATCAGATTATAAGTATGTAAGTAAGTAAAGTTTATTTATTTTGCACTTTTCACAGACAAATTGTCACAGAGTGACATACACAAAAAATACACAGTAAAAGATTGTGCAATAAAAGACACAATAAAATAAAAACAGATAAAAAACAGGCCATAGAGCATGTAATTAACCATATATCAAAATATAAATACGATTTTAAAACAAAAATCTTTCAGCAGAAAAAACACATGTAAAATGCTGCCTCATTATTTGATACACGTGCTTGTATTTCAGATTCAGCTTTATTACAATTATTCAGGGTTCACACGGTCATGGAAAACCTGGAAAAGTCCTGTAACTCCATTAGTCAAAATGTGTATGAACCCTGTTACAAGTACTTCCATGAGTGGGTGGATGCTCAGACCTCCACCAGCAGATGGAGACACACGCCTCCTTTAACACAAGTAGAGAAGGTGGACGACGTGTTACAAGTTACACCAATTTACAAGATGACATAAATAGGAAAAGTTGATCAACTGGAGAATAAATATTTGCAATATATATTGCATAATGTTCCATTATATTTTAAATTGTGTCACCTGTGTGCCTAAATTTAGTGTTTTTCTTTGTATAAATAAAGACTTTTCAATCATACATGAATGCAGAAAGAAAATCTCCATAACGCTTGAAATTCAATATGTTTCCTTCTAGGGATGCAACGATACCACTTTTTACAAACCGATACGATACCGATATTTTTATTTGTGTACTTGCCGATACCGAGTACCGATACCGATACTTCTTAGATTTGGTCTCCATGAAAGTGCAATTAATTTGGAGGCAGATTTTATTTTATCCTCTGCAGATTATGTCAAGCCTATAGTACAAAATTAACAGAAGGCTATCCCAAGCTTTAAACTTCTTGTGGAAGTCCCTCTAATGTCGGACCATAAAACGCCCCGTGTCCGGGTTCATAATGTAAGCGATAATATTAGGGATCGAGCAATTATATAGGAAGCTGTGTTCCAAGTTATGTTTCCGGTGCTTTTATTGTGGAGGGAGAAACGGAAAGGAAAAGAGGAGTGGAATTGTGGGATATACGTGTGTGAAGGAGATAAAAAAGTGGTTCAAGTTACCCTGCAGCGTGTTTTCATTTTATTAGAATTACAAATATAGACACACAACAGACACTCGGCTACAATAATATCATCCGTAGCCGCACAACAGCGTCTGAATGAGGCCGCTGCCAGCGCTACTTCTGGTGGACCAGCAACAGTTTGATTCAAACCGGCAGGACGGCAGTCATTTTTTACTGTGTGAACGCGACGCACATTACTCTACACACCTTGCTGCAAGAGCTGCAAGAGAGCGACGAAAGAGCCGTATGCGGCTCTGGATCACGGGTTGCCGACCCCTGCCCTAGACGTTGAAGTCAGGTAGGACAACAAATCTTTTTCTCCACAAAGCGCGACCAGTTTGTTGTAGCGAAATACTGTTGAGTGGTATCGGTTCTTGGTATCGACAATTGAAATCGATACGAGTACGAGTATTTTAACGCAGTATCGGCCCCGTATCGGTGCATCCCTATTTCCTTCCCATGTTGAAACCAAACCTACGCCCTTGTGGTTAATGACGGAGGCACTTCCTGTGGAAAAAGATGGATGTTCAGACCTCCACCAGCAGGGGGAGACATCCGCCTTCTCTTTTCTACAACGGGGCCCTAGATTATACGTGATAGGGTTATTCAAACTGCTTTACTTTGAGAAAATCTCTGGAACCAGTGCCTCGTTGTTCCCTCGTTGTTTGTATGTTGGAAAAAAAAATCAACAAATATAGAAGGTAATTCAGTGTTAAACAGCATTTTGTAATTTGTCTGGATCTGGCTTTGCTCCCTTCTGGGCATCACAAAGCAGGAATTACACACTCGCTGTGAGATATATCACTGGAAACATCACGCACGCTTCCAAATATATGTCCAAAAAATGTTTGGTGAATTAATTCAGATTACAAGTTAATACCACGAGGACGCCACGCCAAATGATACGCGCTCCGTCGGAAATAGCAGCCTGCACAGTGTGCATCTACATCAGGGGTGTGGGCGTATGAGCACACTGCCAGCCCCGGGCCTCCTTCCTCCCTCGCAGGCCCCCAGGACGTCAGCGTTGAGTACAGCCTCTGCCTGCACAGGGGGCCCCGGCTGCCAGACAGCTCTGAGCCACGCATTTAGCTGTTTATAGCCTGTCAGTCACAGAGACGCATCCATCCTCTCTCTGCGAGGAATGGCAAGCACATTGTGACAGAGAGGCGTCCTCCGTCGCCTGAAAGATGTGTTGGAGATGGAGATGGAGAGGGGAGGGGAAGGGGAGGGGAGGGGGGTGCTGTCCATGAAGCAGGAACGTTTAATGTTATGTTATTAAAAATAAAAAGACAAATGGCCTCGCCAAATACTCGAAATATTAGTAAAGTATCTGGATGTAGGAGCGTGGTATGGAAGCCCATTTCCACCATCAAAAAAAGAGAAAGAGATCACTTAAAAATAAATAAATAAATAATAAGCCTTTTTTTTAATTACTTTTTCTGCACAAAAAAAATATTATTTTATTATTATTTTGGATTATTTATTTATTTTGTACTTATTTTTTTTAAGAAAAAGTCATACAAAAAAGGCTTATTATTATAATGTTTATTTATTTTATTATTATTATTATTTTTGATTATTTATTTATTTTGTACTTATTTTTTTGTAGAAAACGTCATACAACAAAGGCTTATTATAATAATTTTTATTTATTTTATTATTATTATTATTATAATTATTTTTGATTATTTATTTATTTTGTACTTCTTTTTTGCGTGACGGAAATGGGCTTCCATAGCTCGGGGATGTGGGCGAGCTAACCGCTAGCGCTAGTCTTGAGTTTCTCCTCCATTTCTTCTCCTCTGTTTCGTTCACTCCCCTCTTGGCATTTCGTCCACCATTCAATAAAAAGCTATTAAAGAGAGGCGCTTGCTAACAGGCAGTCTGCAGCTCAGTCGCTGATGGATCAATACGTCTGCCCGGCGGCTACAGGCGGCTGTAAGCTGTCACAAATAGTTCATTGATAAAATCACTATCTACATTTCATGGATATTAAACAAAGACTGAAAACTTGTTTTTAGACACGTTAGAAACAGGACGTCTTAAAGTTTATTTGAGTCTGTATTTTGTAGCCAAATTACATTGTTTACAGGATATTTAACCTTTTTGTTTCTTTATAATATGTCATACTTCACTTCTTTACAGGGATCGTTTAAAAGCAATAAAAGTAGCCCATGAATATGAATAATTATAATCTCTCCTCTGCATTGTGGAGGTTGGTTTCAGTCCATCGTTCTATATCTGCTTTTTGTTTTTTTTCCACAGTACATTTTGTTTGTCTGCCCTCTGAAATGCAATGATTGGCGCATTGAGCATAAACGCCCCCGTGCATGCTGGGAGCTTGCACGACATCTACTGCCAAACGCAGGTATGCTAATCAGCTCACAATAATAACGTTTACCACATTATATGATATTTGTAAAATAATACTCAACACAAAGTACAGATAAAGCTGAGAGCGATAACATGTCTTTAGTCTTGCAGGTAAAATATTGAACACATTGATCATTCGACCTGATGATGCCACTAGAAGTGTCATGGCCGTCCATCCAAGAGTTGTGTTGGACTGTTGGACTCCATGGTGGCATCACAAAAGTCCGTACATCATCTGTGGACCATGAATGTCTCACGGCAATCCATCTGAACATTTGCTGAGAAGTCATGGACTCAAGTTGGCAAACAAGTTTGTTAAAGAGGGAACAAAAATGTAGATTTAAGCACATTTCTTTACCACCACGTGGCAAACAGAATACGACAAAGTTCACGGCCGAGCCGCCGCCGCCGCCGCCCGTCTCTCTCATTGAAGGATTGAGTGAGTGGAAGCAGCCAAAACAAAGTTGACCGTAACGGCACGTCCGTCGACGCCGGGCGGCGGACACGCTGGGAGCTGACGGCTCTCTTCTAGCTGTCGCTCCACATCATCCGCACGCCAGATCCCATGAAGAGCATTCACTGGCACACGGGGGGGGGGGATCTAACTACCGGTTTCCTGTTTTCTTTTGTTGTGGCATATTTTGCTGTTGAGAGCAGGCTACATCCTTTTAAAACAACCCAACACAGATGTTTTTTTTTAGTGAAGAGACAACTCTCATTAATCAGAACTAGTCGTTATTGTGCATATTATTGTTATTATAAACCGTTTAAGTCAGAAAACTAGAACTTATAGCATTTTATTAGCTCTTTTTTCCGGTTTAAAGGCCCTCGAATTGAATCACTCGCTCGGCTCTCGTAAGCTTTAAAAACACATTGTACAACACCGGCTCGGCACCAAGAGGCAGGAAGCCAAAGTTAGCGAATAGCTGTTGGGCAAAGTGGAGCATTTAAAGATCCAGATGTTTCCCTCAGGAGTTTATGGAAACAAAAACAGAGAGCAAGGGCGGGAATATTGGACTCGATTAACAACGCCAAATAATCGGTAATTGCACGTTTAATATTGGACTGACAGACTTTAAACAGGCGTGCTTTTTAGCCAAATGCTAACATGCTAGTACGCTGACAGTAAGTGTGTTGACATATTTGGGAGCTATAATGTTTACCATTAGCTTTGCATGCTAACGTCTGCAGATTAATGCTCAACCGAAAGTACAGCTGCGGCTGATTGGAAGGTCATTAGTTTTGCAGACGTTTGGTCGTAAACCAACGGCTGGTTGGTGGATTAAAAGCCCATCATTAGGATTCAATTATCTGGGGATTATGAATGTCTGAACCAAGTTTTATGGCCATCCATCAAAGAGTTGCTGAGATATTTCAGTGGTGGATCGACCATCTTTTCCTTCTCTGGAGCCACGCGGCTCAAAACATTCACGTGTATTGATTTTGTATTAAAGCAACAAAGTGCAAACATATCCCGTCTCTCTGTAATTATTAACTTATGTCGTTGTCATAAACACATCTGTGTTACATATTAAATGTTTTGACATTTAACACATTTAAATGTTGTCCATTTACAAGTAAACTCAACGAGTTCATCCATTAATTGGCTGTTCATATGCTGACCAAATATTTGATTTTATGGATATATGTTGTGGACTTAAATATTATTTGTGTTGCTGCTAAACCGCCCTCTTAATTCAGGTGCGATTGGGAGAGTATAGCTTTTGACTATATTTTAAAATGTACTTTTTTAAAGGCTCAACTCAAACAAATATGGATTGGGATTGGAAATGATTACATTTATCTATTTTCAATAAACTTTGAGAAAGAAGGTGGAAGAAAAAATCTAAATGATGAATATCTTCATACTTGTACATCATAATTATGTAATTTAGTACCATTTAATCTTGCATTGGTGTGCAATATACATGTGGAAAGTACTCATAAATATATAAGAATCCGTTTTTACTTTCTCTTTGGTGATTTCTTGTTGCAGCATCATCATAGATCTCATCTACTGAGCCAACTGTGTAATAATAATAATAATAAGGTCAGAGAGGTTACTCCAATCTGCACGCAATAAGCAGATCTCGTGCTTTGCTTCTTCCTGCAGAAACTAAAACATTAAAAAGGGGAAAAACCTTGAGGAAACGCCGATCATCAGTTGCAGAGGTCAGCGTTTTCTGAGCCAAATGAACGAGGCAAAGCACACAATGTGAGCCCGGCTGGCAGAGTCGCACATATTAGATATGCATACTCGCTGCACCTGCACTCAACGACGCAGGCTAATCTAACGCGGCGCCCTTCGGTGTACGACAAGGGGGGGAAACAGACCTGCCAACAGGTCGTCCACCTGCCAGCTGGAAGAGGTAGAGGCGGGCCGACAGGACGTGTCAACACATCCCGATGACTGGCGACAAACAGGGCCGTGCAGCGTTTCCACATCCTCGCCGCTCAGCACCGCCTCATCAGAGAGTCCGAGGCCGAGGCCGGAGCAGACGGAGGAGGGGGATCTGGGACGACCTCTGAGTCCGGCCTGTCGATCCTCGGGTCAACCAACCCGATCCGACGCCGATCCCCTGACGATCCGTATCTCAATTATCTCGGTTGTCACTGCAACCCATATTGATAACCGCATATCAGGAGGGTTCAATCACCGTGAACGATGGATGACTTTGTTTAATTTGTCGATTTTGGCTCATGTAGAGGTGTTTTATGGGTAAGGGAGAATATTTTAGTCGTGAAGCTCCTCACTGGTGACTGAGACCTCGATAGAGTCCAGATTAAAAACTTAAGCTTCCTTTAATACTGTGAAAGCCACAGAAACAATATGCAAAGTTTTTGCGAATAATTAGATGCTGATCCATTAAGCTTATGAACGCTGCATAGGCCTGACCAGTTTGCACTGGGTTGAATGTAATGGTTTGAACCAGCATTTGTCTGGTGGGAGCATTGATGCGCTCACTTACTGGTTTTAATCCACCTGTTTTCATGCATATATAATACAATTGTTCAAAGAAAACCTGCGTTTTTACTTAATTTAAGTGCAACTGGAGCACTTTTAATTAGGTCATCTCTGGACAATTATAATGAAATAGTCCAATATTTATTATTCAATATGTGCATCCTATTATTCTCTGAACAGTAGTGGATGGAAACACATTCATTGGCATTTTTCTTTGCAGATTCTCTGCAAAACTCGGTTACAATTTGTGTTTCTTTTGAATCGAAATTGAACTGACTACGAATCTTTAAACTGAACTAAAAACAACTAGCGAATGGGGTTTGGTAATCTCCACCTTTACGACCACTTCATAAAGCATTGTGCATAAATGTGCATCATGTAAACGGCCCTGCTGCTTTCCTCATATGCATCCCCGCTGCACACGTGTTACATCCTCCCTCCCTCCCTCCCTCCCTCCCTTCCTCCTGACTTCCCCCTGATTGTTGAGCGGAGCGGAGTCATCATCAGATCCATCAGTGCGGAGTCATTGCCTGAGGAAACACGGGCCAATTATGGCCATAAATAATAATGTGAGTGCGCATCTGGCATGATGACTGATGGGCCTCTCTCACAGCTCATTTACATGGCTTTTGTGTGGCCATCAGCGGCTTCGCTCTAACGTAACGCTCAGCAAATGAGCCTTTCACTGAATATTGTACGATTCAAGGAGGGGGGGGGGGGGACCGGGGGTCCCACTTATCGCCACAAACATGGATCTGAAACAGGGGCAAGGAAAAAGAGATGCAGGAGTCGGATACATTTGGAGGAAGATGGAGGGTCACGTGTTGCCTCACATGCCCTCGACTTCCTGTCTTGCCTTGTGCGCTCGTGGGTCGGAGAAAGAGAAGTCCATCCATCAGCATCAATTACCGTGACACGGGAGGAGATCGATGGTGTCTGTGTGGTCAGGTAACAAACCAACCGCCTCCCACACTCGAGCACACACTCTGCAGATCCCTTACACGTGGCCGTCAGACACCTGCCTCGCTTCCTCCATCTCCCTTAATGCCGTCCACGTTGCTCCATAATGAGCCGGGTGAAAAATGATAGTCCGTAGCAGGGATTGGTGGTCAGTTTTTAATTTCTCGAGGTGGGCGTCGGCGCTTGTCGGGCGAATCCTTAATCTGTCCTTTAGGTCGGCGGCCGCCCGGAGCCACGGGACAAAGAGGCCGCGGTGACGTGTGTCCCGCCAGCTGATAAGCCTGGTTGTTAATGGTGTTAGGGTGGATTTCATTACCCCCTCCAGACTGCTCTCATTAAATAAACATCCATTTTTGTGACATCATCAAATATCGTATCGCTGTGCAAAGAAATGTTAAGTTACGGCCTCGTGATGAGAGTGGACACTTAGCTTTCCTTAACACGCAGGTCAGCGGCCGTTACTACATGATGATTTTAAGGAGCCATAGATTTTGAATTCGTCATCTTTCGGGGGACCGGTTGTCGGTGTCGTGTCTTCACAGGCGAACCGGTTGTTCCCGCTGCGTCACTCCGTTACCCATCTGTCTCTTTCCCCCGTCCTTCCATTAGTTTTCCTTCCTGCCGACCCTTCCTTACCCTCCCCTGACCTTGTGTAGACTCCCCCCCTCCACCTCCTCCCTCCCTCCTCTGCTCCTGACTAATCTATGCCATCACCCTCTCTTCATCTATCAGAGTGCTCTCATTGTTTTGACGTCTAGTTAATTCTCGGCTCATGATTTATCAAATTCTTATTACCGCTTGCTGAAAGCCTCATTCATTGTCGTGATGTATGGTAATGATAGTCCCGGTGTGGCTGCCTGAATCGCAACAAACCCGCTCATTTATTTCCTTCCTCCTCTCCTCCCTCCTCCCTCCTCCTCCTCCTCTTCCACGGCCGCCTTTTCTTTTTGCACACTGTTATCTTTTTACTTTGTCCTTGCGGTTGCCTCGGCTCATCTCCCCACAACGCGCACACAGATACATAAAGCTGTCCTCCCGGTAAATGCCATTCCTGCAACCTATAATAACAAACGTTGACGAAGCCTTTTCAAACAAGTTGTCAGTGCATTTAGGGAAATTAGAGCTTCTTTGGTGCATTTGTTGACAAGCGGTTATTAATAAAAAATAAAGGCACAGCAGGCTTCTCCTGCAAAGTGTGTGTGAGGGAATACTTTGTTGTTGGGTTGGTGTATTTAAACGTCATATGTGAGCGTGTAAACCAACAGGAAGACAAATAAATGCATTCGCTCATGTCTGCAGCTGCAGAGTTTGAGACTAGAATACATCAGTTTTATTATATCGTCAGTCATTAATTTTTAATAAATACAGATGCTTCACAGGAGGAGTTGTGTATATATATTATTGACAAATACAAACAATAAACAGTGTTCCTATATGTGTTGACTAACCCGGTTGAGGTAAAGTGTGTGCTAAGCTCCGCCCACCCAGCTTCTCGCGCTACATTGAACCTGTTTTTTTTGACAACATTTTGATATTCTACAGAAATTGGATGTTACTCTCAGCAGCTGCTTCCTCCGAGCTGCCAGCATCGAGCGCTCGGCTTCCCTCGCAGCCAACCGCAGTGGCACGGTGCCGGGTACATCGTTTCACACATTTCTGCTCAGGCTGTAGTTTAGACGTACCTTCTCAATTCAATGAGTTACAGAGGTGAATCCACACCTCTGTGATGTCATCGCCGCTCAAACTGCACATTTAGTTTGTTGATTTCACTTTTTTTTTACCGGTGTTGCTTTTATATGGAAGCCCGTGGTGTTTAATGCTAAATAATTATTTTATAAATTTAATAATCATATGAATAAACTGTGTGAAATATATAAATTAACTAAAAAGTATAAAAACTCAAACTTATTTACTTTAAAATGTACAAAATATTGTAAGTGTGCGAATTCCTGTATATTTTTCCTTTTACAATACCCCAAGAATATATATATAAAAAATATTTCAAATATTGTCTTTTTATTATTATTTTTTACAATATCATACCACCGAGCTAATTAGCTAGGTAGCTAGCATGCTATTGATATTGATTAATTTCTTCTGTAACCAGGGTTCACACTACAATATAACACAAAATGACGTCATCGACACATCAATGTAATAAAACAGATCTCGAGCAGGGAAAAGTCGTAACAACTCATACTGCAAATGTGTAAATATGCAAATGAGCAAATATGCAAATATGCAAATGTACAAATATGTAAATCTTTTTGTCTGATCAGATATCGCTGTCGTCTTTTTATTTTGTTTGAGTCTTGAAAAAACAAATACTCCTTCAGCAGACGTTATAAAAACAACCAACCTCCAAGTCCAAGAAACAGGATGTGATGTCGGACGATCTTTAATGATTGTCCGGTTTGAAGCTCAAATCCATAAAACCCCAAATGTATTTTCACCGTCTGAACAATGTGCTGACGTCGCGCTAAGAAAGCCAGTTATTCTCCGACATCTCAGCATTTCTCCCCCCCCTCTTTATTCATCCTTCCTCTCTTCCTCCGCTCTTCCTCGGTGGAGATGAAGGACGGAGGGCGGAGGAGGTCCAGCATTAGCACAACTATCTAATCACTACCTCTCTGCTCCTCTTTTTTTTTTTATTTCTTTTTTTCTTTCTCTGAAAAGTCATCTGTCAAAAGCCTGCCGGCTCTGGCCTCTCCATTAGGGCAGTGGCACCTGAGTATTTCTCAGTCCACACACACACACACACACACACACACACACACACACACACACACACACACACACACACACACACACACACACACACACACACACACACACACACACACACACTTTTACATGCATCTCCCTGCCCAGACACCCCACCTCCCCTTATGAGGGGGGGGGGGGGGAATCAATGCCGCCAGCTCCATGCATCATTTGTCACACCGCTGCCCTCTCTTTAATGAGCTTGTCTGGCTTCAGCTCCTCCTTCTGTTTCCTCCTCACCTCTCATCCCTCGTTCAGCTGACTATACCTCCATCTCTCCGTCTCCTCACTCGCCTGCATGTACAAAAGCTTTTTTCTCCACTTTGCCGCGCTGTCAGACGTCACTTCTGATCTGTTTGGGTAATGATGCAGCAGACAGGGGGCTTCATAGTGGGAGGGGCAGTGGAGCAGGTATTCAGTATTCAGATTACTTAACTGGTCCTGAACCAGTCTGAGTTTAGTCCTGATCCTCTATGTGACCTTCATCAGTAAAAAGACCACCAGAGAGAAGAGGGTCTGCTTCTATGAGGTTATTCTTAATGCTGGTCTTCGGGGCCACCGGATCGGATTCTAGTGAAACCAGATGACGTCATGCAGGTTCACCAGAACCTCCTTCAGCTCAGACCCAGAACCAGCAGAGACCAGTCCACCGCACACAAACCCAGATCCAGTAGAGACCAGTCCACTGTGGACAGACCCAGATCCGGCTTCACCTGCAGCCTTGGACTTGCAGTCAGAGCTCCGAAGGAAGGAGGAGAGCTCAGCTCCTGGCAGCATCTCTTCTTCTTCTTCTTCTTCTTCTTCTTCTTCTTCTTCTTCTTCTTCTTCTTCTTCTTCTTCTTCTTCTTCTTCTTCTTCTTCTTCTTCTTCCTCCTCCTCCTCCTCCTCCTCCTCCTGAACCCGCTGGAGGGAGGCAACGGGAGAACCAGAACCAGGACTGAGAGGACCAGACTGTCGGACCTGGCTACAGTAAAATGAGAGGTTTTCTAAAGGGACCCTGGTGCTCAGAGACCTCTCTAGTCCACATGGACTACCAAAATAAAAACATGAAGGTTCCTTGTAGTAACTTTAAGTGAAAGTACTAATACCTCCAGTGATGGAAAGAAACAAGCAGCTGAAACTGGAACGCTCTTTCTGCAGAGATTAGATCATCAACATCTGAATCCACTTAAAAACATGGATAGCATTTTGAGAATGCCCCAAAGTTATACATGTCTGCATCTGTACATACTGTTTATGTGCACTGTATACATATGTATAGAGTATATGTATGCATGTGTGTATATTTATACACATTTATGTTGATACATATTTGTTTTACCACTTTTTTGCTTCATTAAATCTTGCTTTTATTGACAGGGAACTACTGCTCAATGAGTACTTTTAAGAAGATGTAAGAAACTGTTGACACCATGTTGTTGTTGTTGTTGTTGTTTTTTTTTCTCGGCAGCTGTGTGAAGACGGTGTCAACATGCAGAGCAAAGACAAACCAGACAGTTTGGACCGCGATGGGAACGTCGTCATCTTGCATCAATGGTGCAGCTCTTCGGAATTGTTCACGGAAAGTTGTGCCGCCTCGTCAAAACTCACGGTGTGTGTGTGTGTGTGTGTGTGTGTGTGTGTGTGTGTGCCTTGATAGCCGCAGCTTGTTGCATTTATGCATTGGTGTCATTCCAGCCCGGAATGAGTTCCAAACAGCGATTTATGAGACATATGAGGGAATCAAAGGCTGGAAATCGCAGCTCTAATGGATGATGTCCCGTGGATACAGATACATAAAGACCGGCAGAGCAGGATGCCAAACTCTCCCACTGCAGAGGAGGGAGGCTTCAGGGGAGCATTTATCCTAAGACGCTAATTAAAATGCTCTTTTAGGACTATCGGTGATATAACTTGTTTTCCCGGGGCCTTTATTTGATATTTATTGCCGTGTTTATCTTCGCACATCAAATGTGCATGAAGTGATGTCATGTTGGGAAATCACAGTTTGGTAACATGTACCGGCTACCACATACACCAACAGTTGTCACTTCTTTCTAAACAAAGAGCAAGGGCTTCTTCTTTTTCTTTTGTATATTTTCACGGAGATAGTGGCATTCAGATCCTTTTCTGAAGTAAAAGTACTAATGTGTACTTAATGGATGCAAGTAGTAGTTTACTTAGCTGAAGAAGTAGAACGCCACATCATTCAGTTCAAGCATTCGACATCGTCACATCTGGAGATACGAGGACAGGAAGGGGCCGGTCATCTGAAGGCCCTAAAGCTGTCAGACAGAGTACAATGCGTCCTCGGTGTGCACAGATCAGGGCGGCGTGGCGCTTTTAGGGGATCAGACTCGTGGCTCAAGATGTCTTCGCTACACACACACACACACACACACACACACACACACACACACACGTCCTCCAGATGCAAATAAACGGCCGTAATGGAAAGATTTGTCACTGAAATGTGGCAACGATAAACGGGAGACGGCCGCTCGCACAACGCGAAAAAAACAATAAACACTTTCGCCTTTAAAGGGTCGACGCCATTGGCTGCTGCGATCAATATTTGTTATTTATTTATTTATTTATGTAAAGAAGCGCTGAGTATTTACTCCTCGTCCTTTATTTGAGTATTTCTATTGTAGATACTTTATACTTCTTCTGCTCTACATTTTAAAAGGGAAATGTTGTACTTTCTCACAGCACTAAATTTATCTGACAGACATTCAAAATATATGATCCGGTTAGAAAAAATATGATTTATTCTTATGAATGAAACTTTCATAACAGTATTTTAAGTTGTTAAAATGAGCTTTAGCTTAAAATACTGCTTCTTTGTTATTGCATCAAAACTGTTCTGATCATTTATATAGAATATATCACCTTTTACTTTTGATATTAAGTACATTTTGAGGCTTATACTTTTTTTTTATTACTTGGATTAAACATTACCCACAATGCAACTCAACCGCAGGCAGCTCAGCTGGAGATTCTGGTGTGTTACGTGGCTAGCAGCTAATTAGCAGCTAGCCTGCAGCAGAGACGAGGAGCGGACTCATCCCTTCTTTCTAACTCCACCCCCAGATTTAAAAATAATAATTTTCAAACTTGTGGTCTTCAGACTCCAGTGCTACGCTCCACTGCACCCCTCAAAGTGCAGACAAGCTCTGGGAATGACTTCGGTTTCACGCTCCTCATAAGTCTTCTTTTGGGGATGCACTGCTCCATCTCCGTCTCAATAAATCACCAGTAAAACCGTCTCTCGCTTTCTTTTTTGCCAAACTAAGCACTCTTTTGTTGCCAGTTTGGGTCACGTCGCATTGGAGGTGATTCAGGACTGTCTGTCGGTACTTGGCAACGCGAGGACAAGCTGTCATCTTTCACAGGCTCTTAGAAGAGTGAGGTCATTTTTCAAAAAGGGAATTTACTTATTGCTGCATTAGCTGCTCTCGTAACTTAAAGGACGGCTCCTCCATCTGAAAGTAAAGTGCACGTAGTTTTCTCGCAAACTGAAGAAACACTTGAATTGTTTTCTTTTGTTGCAAAGATGTATATATGAAAATGCTGTGTGTCTTTTCCTGCAGACATCACTGAGCCTGCAGCCTTTCCCGGTTTGACATTCAGAGAATCCCACGGACAAACAACCCTGTTGAGTTATTGCACGTCTGACATGCTTCGGTACGTTTTTATGACATGTAAATCAAAAGCGGCTCCTGAAAGAAGCCCCGTCCTCCCCAGAAGCTACTGTGCAACGCATTGTAATAAATTACTGGAGTAATAAAATCCACTACATGGAAACCTGATGGCATTCCCATCAGCCTCTGCTGTACTGTGTTACCTTCAGCTCAACTGGTAACATAGTAAACTGTAACATGGTAAACGTACACGCTAATCGTCGGGTGTTAGCATGTGTTTACGCTGCATGTCTGACACTTGTTGAATGTTAAATATCAGCAGCAGATTAAGCAATAATAAGAGATATCGGCACACGAACATCCGGTCTTGCATCTTCTTCTTCTTCTTCTTCTGCGTTTATGGCTGTTGATGTTGCGTAATTGTTGAAGATAAACCAGCAGGGACTGAATCCCAGAACAATGGAGCCCACACTGTCACTAAGTGCAATGACTAAATAATTATCTACTTTTTTGGAAAGAGAAAAGTAGACAGAAAGGTCCACAATATGTGTTTGAAGGATATGTCCAGGATGTGAAACTGATTCAGCAGTGAAAACAGGCTAGCTAAAACAAGCTAAAGCTACAGAACACGGTTTCTGTAAACCCGGGTCGTCTTTATTCATTGTTACAATCATTAAAATACAGATTTTATATCTTCAGTGGCTATGAAGAGCTTGTTACCTCTCCGGGTAACAAGTATCACTAATACTCAGCACTGCAAAGATTGCATGAGAGCCAAAGGTGCAGAGACGAACAGCTGGCTAATGCTAGCTAGCTAGCTAGCTAGCTAGTCTCCAGTCCAGTAGCGGAACGTAGCAATTTATTTAAAAGGTACATTTTGTGTGTGAAAGAGGCCTCAGTCTGTTACAGTGTGAATGAAATAAGACAAAAATAATGTGTTAAAATGGTGCCGGGTTCCAATTATTTGTTATTCCTCACCGCTGATGATTGATTACGCTTTGGCTTTGGCTGAGTAATTAGCATAATAACTTGCTGCATGTATTTCTCAGGGCTGCCCCTGCCTGGGTTTTTACTGGCTTCCTTCCCTTCCACCTTCCTTCAGGTCCACCAACTGGCCCATTCCTCAGTGTTATTATTGGATTTCAAAAAAGCCGGGAGGGGGCATATATCACATCTCCCTTCGTCACCCTACTCCCCTCGTTCACACTCATTCTTCCATTCATCATCCTGCTTTTTTAATAACTCCCTCTCTGCTCTTTGGTCATTAATAAAGATGAACTCACTCTGCTGTCGCCTCCCGTCTCGCAGTCGTCTCCCTTTTTTTTCTCTTTCCCCCTCATCTGGCTTACCTTCCTCTTTACACGTTCCTTGATGCCCTTCATCCTCATCCCTCCATCCATGCTCTTCCTCCTCCTCCCAGTCTATACCCTCTTGTCTTCCCTCCTCCACCTCTCTTTTTTTTCTCTCCTCCAATTTCTCTCCGCTTGACACAACAGTCCATCACGTGCCCGGCTCTGGACACCGGCCTCCTCTCAGACGCTCTCATTCATCAGGACTTTGAAAAGCAGAAATCACTCTCTCCTCTCCTCCGCTGGCCGCTGCCACTTATTGCTCTATCCATCACACCTGGCAGATGATCGATACGAGCGCTGCCCCTCCCTTCCTCTCGCTTCACACTGTATTTCTCTCACGTCCGGGCTCTCTGCAGCCCAGGTTTATGTGAGGAAACTTGTCAGGACCTCTTAGGCGGAACAACTGCACCTGAAACGTGAAGCCGGACGACGTGTCGACAGCGATAGATTATCCTCTCTGACACGGACATGTTATTCAGGTGGTTCAGTTTATATCTTTTCGTAAAAAAACAAATATCTCAGTGTACGAATAAGTCCTGCTTTCAAAATCGTACTCAAGTATAAGTATGAAAATATACAAAGGCAAACTCATTGTGCACAACGGCTCATTTCAGAACACCGTTATCATTTAGAATAAAGTAAAGCAGACGCTGATGGGAATATCATTGGTTTTGCAGGTGTTTGGCATTTCTTTATGGTCTGTTTCACTTTAAATGACCATAATTTACTAAATGAACATCATGAAGAAGACTTGAAACTAGAGATTGAGACATAAACTCATATTTACAATGTTTACTGAGGGAATACATCAAGAGTAGAGTCATTTATATAGACTTCTATACAACCAGAGGAGTCGCCCCCTGGTGGTCAGGAGAGAGAATGCAGCTTTAACACATGAAGCATAGACTTCTATACAACCAGAGGAGTCGCCCCCTGGTGGTCAGGAGAGAGAATGCAGCTTTAACACATGAAGCATAGACTTCTATACAACCAGAGGAGTCACCCCCTGGTGGTCAGGAGAGAGAATGCAGCTTTAACACATGAAGCATATACTTCTATACAACCAGAGGAGTCACCCCCTGGTGGTCAGGAGAGAGAATACATGCGTTACGACATTTCCGTTGCCATTTAGCCGTACACCAAAGGATTGGTCATCTTTAAAAAGGATCTCAAGTTCACATGAAAGTCTGTACCGATGACATCCATCCAAAAGTCAGGTGATCTCCAAAGTCAGTAGGAATCATCCACTGGGGACCATGCATATCTGTGCATAATTTCATAGCAATCCAACCGATAGCTGTCGAGATATTTCAATGTCCGGCTGACTGACGCCGCCATTGCTGCTACTGTCGCTGAGTCATCTTTCTGTAAATATGAGCCAAAAACATGGAGCCTTTTTCTTCTTCTTCTTCTTCTTGCGGCGGCAGAGCCTCTTCCAGGGACCAACTTGTTTCGGCAGCCGCTCTGAATTGATGGTGTTATTCCACCGATTCCTCTTCAGGTAGGACCCAGTTAATGGGGGCAGGCAATAAGAGGTGGATAACAGAGGCTATAATTCTGCTGAGAGCAGCTTTGCTTTGTAAAACTGATTTGTTCAGGAGGGAGGAGTCGTTAAGCAGGGCGGCCGAGCCTCCCGGATCCTAATGCTTCTCTAATCTCCTTCGGTATCGCTAATTCTGTCCGTTCTATAGCGCCATCAAACAGGTTGAATTAAATTACATTGGATGTATTGGGCAAACTAACCATTAATTGGCCTCGCTGGCCTCTCCGGTGTAGGTGGGAAGCTGGGGGAACCCACCGAGTGAGCTGCAGGCGCCCGGCAGATGTAAACGGACAGGAACAAAACTCCTGCATGTTTACCTGCAGCCCAGTTTGTGCCTCTCGGGTTTTAATATCGCATCAGTTGCTCCGAAACATGAATACCTGGTGACCTTTGGAAGCTATTCGACGCCTCATTTGACTGACAGTCTCACGGAAAAAATGTGGTAATGACACAGAGGAGGATGCATGAATAACAACATGGCTATTTCAAATTTAAGAAAGGCAAAGATGTATAAATCAGAGCAGTCACATAAGAACGTGGAGGTCTCCGTCTCCGTATTGGACATGTATCTCAGAGACAATAATGTTGTTATTACTGTTTTTCTATCAATACATAAAGCGTATGCAGAGGGAGATCAAAGAGGGAGGACACCCATAATACTCTGAATATAGTGCTCACCTCCTTGGGTTAGGTCCCAGAAAAAGCTATTCGATGCAGAGCCAAAGACATAAAAAAAAGGTGATGATAATCAATGAAATACTTTGTTTGTGTTGGATAATGCTGCACAGGAAGTTTCAGAAACTTATTCTTACGTTTTCTCACCTCGATCCCCTGAAAGCCTGATACCGGACCAGAGAGCCCCAGGAGGCGAGTGCTTGTTTTTAAGGGGGTCTGTTGCTTTAGCAGCACTTTTTTTTTTTAAATCTTCAGACCATCTGGAAGAAAACATCTTTTGTCAGCCACGAGATAAGACTGATTTTTAATTGTTTTTTTCCCAAGTTCCAGCGGCCATCTTTGTTTGGTTTTGAAGCTGCAATTACTCAATTTGTATAACATTAGAATAAAGAGGCATTTGACGATATTTGCTTCTGGTGACAAGGGCATCAAAAGGAGGAGAAAGCTTATTAAAATCTATTTTATTTTGCAAACAAAAAACAATATCTTTCTGTATATTTCAACATATTTTTTGCATGTTTACTTTTCTCATTTCCAGCTATCTGGCAGGCAAACTCCCAGAAACAAAATTCCTATATTTTTTCATCCATATAGTCTTTTAAGATTCCAGAAATACCTAAAAAAAAAAGAAAATCGCAGAGGACACGAGAGAGTCGCCCTACTGACACACATTCATCAGCAGACGGACGTGACCCCCGAGTCACGGCGATGTGACTCAGATCTCGACGTTACAACCAGGCAGGCGAACCTGCCAGCAGCTCAATTATCTGCCATTAGCAGGCGGGCGCCGCACGGGCCCATGGGTAATTTGACAAGCTAAACTGGTGTTCTTTCATACTGGACTGCTTCATTGGACCTGAGTAAATATATTCCCAGGCTAATGCGTATAAATAGAAGAGCCGTGTTTGAACAGCTGAGGGTTAGTGGAGAGACGAGTCAGGGAAATGCTGTGGTTTCAGGACTGGGAGAGGAGGCCGTGAGTGGCATCCGACCCAGTGATACCATCTCTGTGGACACACTGGGGTGAGCAGGGGTTAATCTCCTCTTCTCACCCTTTCTCTCCCAAAAACTGCTTGTTCACACTGATTGTGAGCTTTTAAACTGGAATAATCTCGGGGTCGCAGTCGGCTGTCTTATCGCTCCGATCCTCCCTGGGTGATTTATTCCTGATGTATCCGTGTGAGCGCCGGTCAACAGGCAGGTGCTTAAATACTGTAAAGCTTTGTTCCTCTGTGGCAGTTAAATGCAACATATGGACATAAAATAAATGTTTTCATCCACATTTTATATTTCCTAGTAGAGTGGAAAAAATAAAATAAATAAAGAGTCAAAATATTGCAAGTTGGTGAAATGTGACAAAGAACAATTGGAAAAATATTCTTCGCTGCGTCCACTGCATCAAATTTTAACCCAATTTGCAGAAAAATCTGCAAAACAAAGGGAAATATTTCCATCTGCTGCTGTTATGTGAAAACTAGGAGTCAGAAGAAGAGGCTTCATTAAAAGAGTCAACCTCAAACAATCAATAGTGACGTGGAAAACATTTTGGAAATATTACATTTTGTTTCATGTATTAATGTGGAAAAAGCTCCACACGAAAACAAAAGGCAATGATAATAAATTTTATCCATTTCAAAGCAAAGATGCTTTACATGGTGGAACCAGGGTTTTATATTTCAAATACAAATCAGACAATTACAATCATACAAGCAATATTAAAACGCCCAAATACAACATCCTTCATGTATGTTTATGATTTATTCCACAGAGTCTGTTACGCACAAGCGTAAAAAAAACTGACAACATTTTGAGTTTTTATTCTATTTCATAGTTTCTGATTTTATACCAAAATAAAAGAAAATGGATTGAAATGCACCGACTGCCCCCCGACTCAACTGTGTAGTTACTCTTTAAAAGAAAGGAGACGGAGGAGAAGACAGGAAAGATGGAGGGAGCCGAACAGAGCGAGATAAATGCATTAGATGTGTCACTGTGGGCCGACCTCGCCGCCCCGCTGTCCGTCACCCGTCACCTGTCCGACACCTGGGGATCAGGTGGAGCGGGAGCCATCGGGGGAAATAAAGAAATAAGAGTGACGGAGAAACAGGAAGTGACACGGAGCGTCGCCTGCACATCCTGTGTGAATGAAGCCTCTTGTTTGAGCGTGAGCAGGTGAGACACTGCAGGTGGGAACGATCCAAATGAAGACTGTCAGTCTGCTGGAGGTGGGACTGCATCCGGAGCTCAGCCCTTAATTTGTTATTACCCGCCACTCTGAACTAAAGTGGCAAGGGATGGCTTCATTAACACTTATTAAAGCATGCATTCTCTCTCTCTCTCTCTCTCTCTCTCTCTCTCTCTCTCTCTCTCTCTCTCTCTCTCTCTCTCTCTCTCTCTCTCTCTCTCTCTCTCTCTCTCTCTCTCTCTCTCTCTCTCTCTCTCTCTCTCTCTCTCTCTCTCTCTCTCTCTCTGTGGTCATCCTATTTAAATAATCAGGATGTTGACTTACCTTCTGGCATTGTCAATAAAGTTATTTATTAAAATATGGTTTTATGTTGTAAATAAATGGATTTCGGTCTTTATTTGGTGAATTGGTTTATTGTTGGCGGTATAATCCAGGTGTTCCTCTCTTTTGACAGTGATGCATCTACTTTTATGTATTTATACTTCTACTCCACTACATGCATGTGACATAGTTGCGACTTTACAGGTTATTAATACAACATATTAATAAAATGTAAAACATGATGAAGTATTAAAGTACAGTAATGTAAAGTAATTAAAAGTAGCCCCATGTCCACCAGATGCTTTCACATGAATGCATCACTCATTTTAATCTGATAATGTGATATTTATTATTCTACATAATGAGCAGTGTTGCTTATTAAAGTAATTTAATGGCATTTTACTGAGAAAAGTAGTTAATCAGAGTACTTCTGTTACCAAAATAAGACGTTGTGATTTCTTGTGCATGTTGGTTTAGTTATCCAGAAGTCACATCCTCGTTCACAGCATCTGTAGCTCTGCAGACAGAAGTAATAGACGCCCTCCTCCTCTGGTCACGAGCAGCTTCTCCTCCATGCACCTCCTGGTTCTCCTCCTGCTGGGAGCCAACACTGGAGACCCAGGATGGAGGGGGGGCAACGGGAGAACCAGAACCGAGAAGAGCAGTCGGCCAGACCCCGCTGTGGTAAAATACATTTTTTTAAAGGGGCTCTGGTGCTCAGGACCACCAAAATCAACACAAAACGAAAGTTTAAGTATAATCTGAGTACTCAGCCCACAATACAGTCTGTTTTCTCTGCTCCCCTTTGACATTGTTCTTGTTCTTGCAATAACTTCCTTCAACGTCTGCTCGACCTGTTTGTGGTTCGGTTTATTCTCTCATAATGAAAGTGGATGGTGCAACATGAATAATAGGAATGACAAGAGGATTTACGTCTTCTAATTGCTTCGCACTGTGCGAGCCGAGTGATTGCCGCGTCGATCCTCCCCCAAAAAGACTGATATCGAGTCACGTACAGTGTCAAGCAGTGATGAAACGCTCCGGCTGACCCGCTGATGATCACGCTGTTAACGCTGCCTGGGAACATTCCTCTAGTTGTCCTGGCAGGTTTGAACACTTATTTATGTGCCTGGGAATAACCTGGATTTCTTACTTTCTCAGTATTGACCAACATCAGGGTTTTTCCCCACCGAGAACATGTGGCATCAATTGCTTTTTTTCCCCTTCCCCTCTTCTTTTTTGGGCTAGTTTCCCCCACTTTAATCCCTCTTCTTGTGAGACGGAGTGCAAAGAAAAAGAAAGATGGGAGTGTCAGTGAGGAAGCACATGGCAGCTGAGGGTCATTAATCACTGTCATGGCGGAGGATGAAAGACATGAGAGATGGAGCGGTGCAGACATGGCAGGAATCTCTCTCCAGAGATGAGATGAATCAAACTATTCAGCGGGCCCCTCGCTTTGCTGTTGACACGAGGCAGCGACATCACATCCTCCTCCAGCTCCCGAGTCGGCGAAGCAGCAGCAGCAGCAGCAGAGTCCCGTTCAAGAGGGAGGGGAAGTGAACGCATCGCGCCCTGACCGACACATGGATTGTGCATTGAATTACTGACAGTCTGGCAGCTCCCGGAGGCCTCCGAATATCTCACGGAGACAACTGAGTTATGGATGACAAACATTTTCAGACTCCAATGGGAAAGGCAGCTTATCAATCCCCAAACGATGACACGCACACGTAAGAGAATGACAGATCAGACACGGCACACTTCACAAAAAGAAAAAATAAATGCACTTACGTCAGCTTTGTGCAACTCTGTCTCTAGCTGTCATAACTCACTTGTTTCGGCCGTAATATTACATTCAACGATCATTCAGGATTCATAGAACCAGAGTTACATTTTGTAACTTTTATTTTAGCGTCTCTAGACGATGTTTGGATGTATAGGGAGACGTAGAGAAGCTGCATTTACAGCTGTAACACTGTAGGATTACACTCACTCCTCTAGAGCTGGTTATATAAAGAAATAGTCAACACATGCAGTTTAAAATTAAGGTTATAATGTAGAAAAAAGGACAAATACAGGACCGCTAAAGACAGAGCTATCTTCCAGCTTCCCGGCCTGAAATTCCACTTTTACAATTAGTTTGTTTCCATTTTTTTTAATAATCCGTGTCTGGGAAGCTATGTTGAAAGCATAGCTTTGTATGGTATTTTGCACAAAAATATATGTACAATAATTACACAGTTCATCAGCAAATAAACCAGTTAAAAGTAATTTCCTGCGTTGGCTTCTGTGGTTTTCTTCTCATTTACCTCGATTCTCCTCGGCTTCTGATTGGTTAGCTCGGTCACATGCGAGTTAGCTGATGAAGTGAACCTCCTCCATCTCGCTGTTTATTCTCATTAAGACTGATCCAACCACCACATGTTGAAACCCTCACGTTACACAGATATGGTTTCAAATTAAGTGATTCGATTGGCTGCATGGAAACAATTTCTCCATTTAAGTAGACAGATAATTGGTATGAATTAATGCTAGGTAAGCGTTCTCATGAAACCACTTTTTGGTTTACAGAGCAGATATTCTGTTGCAGGAAAGAAGCATTTCATTTAATTGCAGCTGGACTCTATATTTTAAAGAAGAAAAAAGAACTAAAGAGGGAGGAAAGGGAACAACTCCTCTCTCTTGCCCACATTTCATACCACGACTCTGGCCTGCTGCGCTGCGGTCGACTCCTCAATATGAACCAGATATTTGAAATCACGATACTTTATTATTCTGGCCTTCCTGCAAATCTATAACATCCCTTGGCTTCAAAAAAAAAGAAAAGCGGAGCGTGCGGAGTGCATGTTCTGAATATATATTTGTCTTGCCTCGGGGCTGAGCTGTTGGGGTAAGGGAAGCAAAAAAAAAAGAAAGTTTTTTCCAGTCAGAGTATGATGAATGTGTTCTGGCCAGAGAAGAGTGGGTGGTCTTTATCTGTCAGCGCTGCTATTACAGCCGACAGCGGAGTTACAGGCCAATAAGCCACACTATCATCACCGTCATCAGCAGCAGATCCCCTTACAGCAGCTCTCAGCTGTCCACATCACAAGCCTGACAGCCCAAACATGCACTTACCCAGAGAGCACTTGAATGTCTCGCATAAAGAAAGAAAAAAAAAAACTGCATGGCTGTTTCACTGTAAAGAGCCCGGGTCACCCAAACATTTTTTTTTTATCACTTTTTCTGCAAGTGGCAGTGGTTCAAAAGTTTTACTTTGAAAGTAAAAAAAAAAAAAATTTACCAAGAGTGCTCATTATGCGGATGGCACCGCCCTCCCTTCCTGCCAATACCGCCGATTACCTTCTGGTCAGTTATGGCCTTCAACGCTCTGTTATTTCCTTGTATTGGACCGTAGCTATGAATGATAAACACATTTTTTTTTCACTCGTAAGCAGCCGTATAATAAGCAGGATAACGTACGTTTTCTCACCCTGTCAGGGTTCATGTCACAATAATGGACTGCTGGACATTATCCCTTTTTTGTTGATATTTGTTTTATATCTGAATCTGTAGAGTAATTACTGTAATAAATGTATCAAATAAATGTAGTTGATAAAATGTAGTGGAGTCAAAGTATAAAGTAGCAGAAAATATAGTACCTCAAACTGTAACCGAAATACAAATATTTGCCTGCTCGATACTGCAAGTGCAAAGTAAGTAGTTTTTTTATAGTTGGAAACCACTGAGGGAAAATTACCACACGGATCTTCTTTGTTTGTTTTCCCGGAGCTGTGACGCTCGTTCCCTGGATTATTTTTACGAGGGATTTACCGTACAGCAACATGAGCGAAGTAATCACCGAGCTAAACGGGCGCGCTGCTATCAAAACAGTGTGACATTGGTTAGCAGCGCTGATTCATGACTGTGAAAACATGAGACAAACACACACACACACACACACACACACACAAACAAACACACACAAACACACACACACACACACACACACACACACACACACACACACACACACACACACACACACACACACACACACACACACACACACACACACACACACACACACACAAACAAACAAACAAACAAACAAACACACACACACACACAGAGGGCAAATGCAGTTTGTTATCGTCAAGATTGTGGAGGAGAATAATGAGGTCACCTATGAGCCAGCGCGCTCCATTAATGAGGTCGCTGTTTTCCACAGTGGCCCGCTACAAGGACACACACACACACACACACACACACACACACACACACACACACACACACACACACACACACAATCATCATCTGTCCTTGGTGTCACTTGGTCCGGCCTGCACCGACTCTGCATCCAGCTCCTGTTGGACCTCTTCTGACAACACAAGCATTGCTTTATGACTCCCGTGAACAGACGCAGCCAGCAGACATCAACGCACAACCCTTGTGTGTGTGTTTTTGTGTGTGTGCTCACGTGATTGATTATCCTGTCTGTCTTGTCTGTGGCATTTTTTGAAATGTAATCTCTCCGAACAGCATGAAAGGTGTGAGCCCCCGGGATGAAACATCCACCCTTCCCTCCGGCGCCCCCCCCCCCCCGGCCCACGACTGGTGCGTGCGGGCTGTATTGTATTAGCATACCTTTTTGCTCAGGCACGCTAGGAAATTTAATTCCACCCCCTTCCTGTAAGACTCTCCCCGGGATTAATCCGTCACCAGGTGATTTACTGTAACCTTGCCATAAACGGCGTCATCCCTCCTGATTTATGCGCCCGGCGAGCGTTTCGTGTTGCCACACTGTCACGACATCTTGGATTTCACTTTGCGCACAACGACAACACCCTGGATGATGGCTTTGCGGTGGCGAGAGCCGCATGAAGGTTTTCAGGATTGATCTCGCTTTGCGGTGCAATTAAACTCCTCCCCTGAATAGTGATTGACCAATCACAGTGTAGCAACTGTAAGGCGTGATGTCGTCTATCGGTTTGGCGTTTGGAAGCCTTGAGTTTGGCTTTTTGACCTTTTTGCTTTGGCAGCGACCTGTCAATCACCCTGTAGCCTCGCCCTAAAGCGTACCCTGCTTTATGGTCTGTTTGACTCTAAATGAGCATCATTTACTAAATGAACATCATGCTGTATTGAAGAAGACTTGAAACTAGAGATTGAGACATAAACTCATGTTTACAATGTTTACTGAGGGAATACATCAAGAGAGAAGTAGAGTCATTTATATAGACTTCTATACAACCAGAGGAGTCGCCCCCTGGTGGTCAGTAGAGAGAATGCAGCTTTAACAGATGAAGCATAGACTTCTATACAACCAGAGGAGTCACCCCCTGGTGGTCAGGAGAGATAATGCAGCTTTAACACATGAAGCATAGACTTCTATACAACCAGAGGAGTCGCCCCCTGGTGGACATTAGAGAGAATGCAGCTTTAACACATGAAGCATAGACTTCTATACAACCAGAAGTCGTTTTTGTTTTCCCTGCTGTATCAAAAACATAACAAACCATAAAATATGTCTATTGTTCCACCAGTTAGCATGTCAAGCTAAATAACGTGCTTATCTACAGTAATACTAGCTTCGCTCCCTCATAAGATAAGACACTAGTAACCTAGATCGTCTGACTGAAACTCTTTACAAACCTTGCTTGTGTGTGAAATAATGGATAATTGGATAATTTCACCTTTTGGGCCTCAAACTGTAACAGTAAGGTGTGGTGAGGACCCAGAAGCAGTACCACAGACACATTAATATTGAGCTGGGGTTTAAGTACCAAAGGGAGGAGGCGCAGCAGAGTGAGCAGGTGAGCAGGTGGGGGGATTGAGCTGACGAGGGGGGCGTGGCCAACAGGTGCACTGAATGAGCTGATTAGGTGAAAGAGAGGAGGGAAGATGAACTGTGACACAAAAACTTACGTAACGAAAGATTGGAGTGTTATATTGTATAAGCTTATAAAAAGTACAATATTTGCCTCTGAAATGTATTATGGAGAAGTATAAAGTATCATTAAATTGAAAAAATCAAGTAAAAGTACCTCAAAATCGTACTTGTGAACGTTACCTTCCTTTGTTGTTTTCTTGCACTTTGTTGCCAACACTCTTATCATTTACGATAGCGCTGCTAAGACTACCCGAAAATATTCATTATAAATTGAAATAATCCTCAAAAGCTTCTGCACTGAAGCAATCCCAACAGCGACAACTTTGGCACTAACCCTCATTTTTCTTCCTGCGTCTCCGTGTGTGTGTGTGTGTGTGTGTGTGCGTGCGCATGTGTGTGTGTGTGTGTGCTGATGATAAATGAGCTCAGCGGATCCTGAGAGCTCGCAGAGGAAAGAATAATGGGTATTTAAGCACACTTGTAAATTACCAACACATTTGTCTTGGCCTGTCCCCTCGGGGACGTCTGACAGCGCTGCACACAAAGTATATAAAGCTCACATACATCTGTTCCACGTAGCCTTATTGGATCTGCTGACATCACTTAAATACAAACTGTCAAGCCGCGTGCCATAATTCATACTTTGACAAAGCACACAAAGCAGTCTTTTCGCTGTCTCTGCACCTGCATGTATGTGTGCTTGTCCCGGCAGGTGTGTGCCGGGTCAGGCAGAGTGCACGCCGATGTTTATCTCTAAGTACCGCAGACAGGCATGCTGGACCGCCTGGTGGGAAAAGTGGGATTACGGCTATCTGTTCCTCGGCGGCGTGCTGAGCGCCAAGCCTGCGATTATTTTTATTGTGTTTTTTTTCCCGCTGTTACGTGTTTCCATCAGCGGCACTCGTGCTTTGTTACGCAAAGGTGTTGTGCAGGGTTCACACACATGTTGACCAATGGACTTCCAGGACTTTTCCATGATTTAAACCAAATTCCCATGACCAAACATTTAGTGAAATCTGGGTGTGTCCATGAAAAAGTGATAAAATGTAGTATTTAAACTAACAATGAGGATTCCAAAGCATACAGTATTCCTTAAAGGACACAAATGAATGAGAGACAATAGTTTGATTAAAAGAATAAACATTTATAGATATACTCAGCGTATGCCTGCTTATATTTTGAGTCTTTCTTTTAAAAGCATATTAATTATTTCAAACTCAGCGTAAATGAACCACATGAACACATGAATATAACACATTTACATGACTTTTACTAAACTTTGGGGATTTTAGTTTTTTTCAAGGACTTTTCCAGGCCTGGAAATAACCATTTTAAAATTCCATGACTTTTCCATGTTTTCCATGACCGTATGAAACCTGGTTTTTGAGCGAGCAAAACAGCTGGTCATGTGACGAGGAAGACCAAACGGAGTGTTTTTCACTATTCGCTTGCCGTGAGCTTTATTTATTTATTTTTTCATCATTATGATTTACAGATTTGGAATAAAATCAAACAACTCCGCGGTGAACCTGATGACTTTGCTTTGACTCGTCCGTCTCGCTGCATCCTGCTCAGCGTCGTCGGCGATGTTTCCAGTTTCCTGCCAAAAAGTTCAGTTCATAACGCGGCGTCGTGTTTCTCCAGCCTTCCCCCGAAGGGAAAAGAAAGGCCTCCGATTCATCATCCTCATTCATAAACAGCCATTAATGTTTATGGCAGGTGTCGTGACATGTTTACGACAGCATTATGTCTGCTTTACGAGTCCACTGTCAAGTCGGGGGTTTTTTTTAAATTTTTTTACGAGCGTGGCACTTGGAGGCAGCGATGGGGGGAACCGCTGGCGGCGCGTCCGAGAGGTTCTGGGATGTTTAATCAGTTACTCGAACACACTCGCAAATAAAAAGAGAGAACAGAGCTTGGCAGGGAAGTCGGCCTGTTTGACGGCGGATACCCATCAAACCTTCTCATTAAACCCTCCGAATCCAGGCTCCCTTGGTCTTCGGGGCTTTTATAGGAAAATCACTACTCTCAATTTGCTAGCTGTTGTAAAAGTTGTGTTCCAGGTAGTGGTTGTGGGTTCTGGTGGGGGTTAAGCAACGCCACCCTAACCCCCCCGGCCCCCGTCCCCCCCCTCCCACCTTTCTTCTTTATGGCGGGCCATAAAGCTGTTGGCAGGCTGACAGCGGCAGTATCTTTTTATCCGGCTGCTAATTTAAGGACGGAGATTAAGGTTGCGAATTACATTCCTGGCGCTGGCTTTTTGCTTTTTTTTTTTTCGTATTTGTTGTTCGCGACAAAGGGTTTGGTTCGAGTCGTGCACGGGATGCAGAGCCGCTCTTGTTTTGCAAAGCTCTCGTGGTTTCTTTTTTAAATAGCACTTCATATTACGTTAAATTGTTGAGCATAATTGACTTTGTTGTATTTTTCTATATATTCTTGATTTTTTTGGAACCACTTTGCAGAGTTTTTAAGTGGTCAATATTTTATTAGTAGTTAATTTACCATTTACTAATGCAATCATTATTAATGGGGTCGTTTGGTGTGACTTCCGTCTGCACTGAAACCATAACAACTTATGAAGCATTTATTAATGGATTCCCAAAAATAATGGATTAAACAACTTTATAGTCAGTTTTGTATCTGTACATCACTGTTTTGAGTCTCTCACCGCTCTTATATTGTTGTTTTTGACTCTAAAAAGTCTCTGTACACCACCTGCTCAGCACCAAACAGCCAACAGACACAGTTAACAACCAGCTAGTGATCACAGCTGAGCATTTAGCATCTAAAGATAAAAGATATTTCCCTTCGGAGAAGGTGCAGAACAAAAACGGAGCTAAAACAGAGAGAATATTGGACTTAAATTCATCAGGTGGACTCAAATCCACGGCATTATGAATGATAACAATGCTCCATCACTGCTGGATGTGTAAATAGACAACTATTTAAACTTAAAATATGTTGATATGTCAACATTGTGTTGTTTACAACTTGTTTCCACTGACCCAAAAGGTCAGTCATTGCAGGTCAAGTACTCTCAACCAAACATCAACCTATTTGCCGTTTATTGCAAAAAAAGCAGATTAATTAATGTTTACAAATGGCAGAATTGTATTCAGAGAATACAGTGAGGGCTATCTCTCTTTAAATAGCTAATCTTTGACTTTAAATAGTAGCTGCGTGTCACTGGACATGCAATGCCCTTCTCCGTGCCCTGGCAAGCACTTTACAAACAAACGTAGGCAGTTTTATTGATAGGGTAATCCTAGACTGATTAATGGCCCAATAATCAGCCGTAACCTGCAATAAATCAGCCGCTGATCAATACGGCCTGTGCTCTGCAGCCGTGGCCAGATCATTACCATGTCACTGTATATCTACCATTAGCACAGGGAGGCTGAGAGCTCCGAGGCAGTGGGAGAAAAGGTGCTTCCTTTCTAATGTGTTGGAAAGGGAATTGATAGAGAGGTCATTTTTTTTTTATTTCATTTGTCTGCCCACCTCCCTCCCTCTTTTTTTTTTCCTGCCTGATTAATGAGCGAACAGCAAAAGACAGTGATGAAGATGGAGAGGGGTGAGCAGGATGTTAAATTATGATAATGACAGCACAATTAATGACATTTGGAGACATTATTCTTCAGCCTCTCGGTCTATCACAGCTAGAAGATGTACAGTGTGCTGATGCTGTTAAAGGTTCTCTGGCGAATAAGAATTAGGGATAAAAATATGAATGCTTTTTGGCCTTTTTGTAGCCAATTCATCCTCGTTTGGATAAATTATGCCTCTTAAAGGGATAATTCCCATCTGGAGTGAATGTGGTTTTATTGGGTCGTGCTTACTTTCCACTCGCCACCTTTGTTGTGGAGAGTCAGGGAAACGAGAACTCACCAAAAACAAGATTCACACCTCCTACACCTCCTACACCTCCTACACCTCCACAGCCTCCTACACCTCCTACACCTCCTACACCTCCTACAGCCTCCTACACCTCCTACACCTCCTACAGCCTCCACAGCCTCCTACACCTCCTACACCTCCTACACCTCCTACACCTCCACAGCCTCCTACACCTCCTACAGCCTCCTACACCTCCTACACCTCCTACACCTCCTACACCTCCTACAGCCTCCTACACCTCCTACACCTCCTACACCCCCTACAGCCTCGTACACCTTTCACAATAAAAGCCCTAGACATATACACAGTATTCATGAGGGGGTTCAAACTCAAAGAGCATTTTGCTAAAAAATAGCTTACAGTAGTTTAGCCTACACAACAATTTACCTCGGAAACCTTTTATTAAAAAAGTGTTGCATAATTTTGATGCAAAAATATTCACAGCTGAGTATTTTGCATCCTTAAATGTACTTTAAGGCCCAATGTGCTACATTCCTCCAGTGAAATAAATCAGGCGTCACTCAGCCAGACGGACCATAAAGAAAGAATATGCACACGGAGCTGCTGAAACGGATGCACCACATTCGAATGAAGTGTCCCTGAAATCAGAGATCAGATCGGAGGTCGAGGATTTTCTGTTGGAGGCGAGAGTCTCGATCCACAGAGGAGATGTGACAGATGGGGGAGGCGGGGCCCCGAAACGAGAGGAAATAAAGGATCAAATCAAGCAAGTGAGCGGACGAGAGGTGAAAGGAAGTGAGGATGACAAGGTGCATGCAGAGGATGGAGCATGTGGGGAGATAAGATAGTAAAGAGAGGGGAGGACAGAGAGGAAGAAAGGTAATGAGAGAGAGAGAGAGAGGGAGAGAGAGAGAGAGAGAGAGAGAGAGAGAGAGAGAGAGAGAGAGACCAGTAGGAGAGGTTGAGGCAGGGTTGACAGTGGGCCATTCATCCTCCATGCTAGAAGAGACAAACTGCTGGCAGAGGAAGACAGGCCCCATAAATCACTTTCAGCACACACACACACACACACACACACACACACACACACACACACACACACACACACACACACACACACGCATAGAAACCCACATGTGAACCGAAAACACACATCTCCTACAGCTTATTTTAAAAAGGTCTGTCCTCTTCTTCTTTTTCCCCTCCACACCATCTGGGGGTGAAAAGTAACTCATGTACTCTGTACTGTATATTTTATGTACAAATACTTGTACTTTTGCATTACTCAACTTTTCAGGGGGTAATATTTGACTTTTCACGTCACTGCAATTAGTTTTTTTTTTTTTCATTTTCAGCACAAAAAGATGTTATGAAATATGAAGATTTAAAACTACCCAACAGTAATAACATTGAGGTTTGGTGAGTTGGTTGGATATTTTTTTCATTTTTATGAACCAAATAATCAATTGATAAATGCAGAATATAATCAGAAGATGAATTCATAATGAAAATAACCATCAGTTAATAGTTAAAAATGAGGTCTACCATTAAAATCTTGCATAATAATAATAATACATGAACTACTTTAGGTAAGTTTTTCCTAATTCTAGTAAGTACTTTTTCATTGCAGGACATTTTCGTGTATTCTACATACTTTTACATGAGTAAAGGGTCTGCATGCAATTTGGAGGAGATTTTTGATGCTGTTAGATTATTTTCAGCACATAAAAGGCCTTTAAAAGATATGTATATATAATATAAGATATATTATTGGACACACAATTGAAAGCAGAACCACCAAAATCGTCAAAATCGTCTTTCTTCCTTGTCAAAACCTGACTCCTCCAATACCCATAATGAAAATCCATAATGAAAATAACCATCAGCTAATAGTTAAAAATTAGGTCTACCATTCAAATCTTGCATAGTAATAATAATACATGAACTTCTTTAGGTAAGTTTAGATAATCTACATACTTTCACATGAGTAAAGGCTCTGAATACTTCTACTGCTTCGGTCACATGTAACATGTAGAGTTTGAGGTGAAGGGAAACTAAGGACCACATATTTGGATTTCCCCCTCCCGGTCCGGTGGCACCCCTCCGTCTCCCTGTGGCGTCCGTCAGTCACAAACCTCCCTCTTTCCTCCGCCGCCCAGTGAGGGCGAGGAGTGCCAGTTCCTCTCCGCCCGGCCTTGACCTCCACGCCGGCGTGCACGGCGTGTTTGGACAGCGGGCCGCATGCTGACCGCGGCCGCCGGGCAGGTCGGGAGTGGCTGCCCTCATGTTTGCACTGGAGGATGTTCTCTTTGGTGTTGTTTCAGGGATTATTAAGGTCAGACCTTTTGGATTTTTTATAGAAACTATGAATTAAACAGTGGTGAGGATTTGACAGTTTATTCATACCCTCTCTCTCTCTCTCTCTCTCTATATATATATATATATATGTATATATACTTTATTGATGTACAATATGGTATACATGGATCAAAGAACAAGTATTTTCATGTTTTTTGTATGTGTGATCACTTTACAATAGTAAGGAGAGGAAAAAAATATAGTAATAAATAGTAGGAAAGTAAAGCAAACAAGCAAAAATAGAAAATAAGAGGAAAATTAAAGTAATAATAATGATAGTAATAATAAAAAATAATGAATCAAAACACACCCGCCCACAAATACCTTCTCTATCTTGTCTTTAAGAGCTGCTAATATATTGTTTAATGCCATATCTTAATGTTATTGATATTATCGGTGACTATGTAATGTAACTATGGGAAAGCAGTGCGATTTAATCACAACAAATATGGTTTGAGCTATTTCTAGGTCCAACCGTCCAAAAAAAACCAGTTTTTAGATGTTTTTTGAAATATATTGAATTGACTATTACCCATAATCCACTCATTATCATGCCGTATCTAAAATGCATCTATATATTCACACAAATGCATCTAAATATTTAACTATCTATTTGTAAAACCTGCAGTGATGGATTTTTGTGGCTTTAAAACTAATCAGGCTCATTGGCTTCAAATCTACAGAAACAGAGTGAGCGATGTTTGTCCAATTACTGGTTCGTTAATGCACTTAAAGTGTGCGTCTCGCTTGTGTGTGAGTGTGTACTCTCTGAATAGTCCTATTATGTGCAATGAGTGCGGACAGCACTGTAACAGCTGGTATTTTAATGGTGTAAAATACGGTGGCTCTCACTCAACATTGTGTTTACAGCGAACACCGGATTTAAATCATTAGTGTGACCGGGGTCATGTGTCAAGAGAGCGAATGTGACTCACATTAGCGATGCTGCAGAACAGTGGAGGGCTTTGTGGTGTGCGTGTTTGTGTAAGTATCACATGTATGTGCGTGACGGTAATAAAACCCACAACAACAAATACTACAATGAGCTAGAAGTTAGAAAAAACTTTGAAAGTAATGGAGATTTCTGTGTAATTAAGAATAAAGAAGCAGCATCTCACGAGACTAAAGAACAAGCAATATAATTGTACATAAATCCTATTTCGGCCTCTGGGTCTTAAGATAGAGCCTCATAAATTTCGCTGCACGTGATCCATCTCTTCAACGTGTGTGCATGAGGGGAGTTTTCTTTCTTTTTTTTAAACGCACTTAAGGAAATATGTGTACGTTTTTTGGTGGAGAAGAAATTAATCCAGTGCATAAAAATACAAAAAAATGCGGAAATGTGAAATATTCTTTTCGAGCCAGACAGACTTCTTGTTGTCATTTCCTGCTGTTCAGTTTCCCCTCTGCTTCTTGTTTGTCTCCCTTGACTGTTTTTAATGTGGGTTTATATTTTTCCCTCTTGACCTCTTATTCATTGACTTCAACCATATGTGGGGCGGGGTGGTCAACTCTTGTTAGACTGGAGTTTTTCCCACTTTCCTCCTCTTCTTCCTCCTCCATAAGACAGATGCTGTGATCTCTTGTTTCCGTCATCAATCTAAACCTTGATGATCGCACACGGTGGAGAGGAGAAGAGGAAGAGAAATGGTAAAATGGTAAGAAAAGAGACGAGAAAATAGAGCTCCTGTTGAACTCAAACATGATTTATTCGGAAGAAATCAGAAGTTTATAAGCCCAACTGGACTGTTCTCGAATCCCTATTGTCCACTATGTTTCTGACTGAAATGACAGCTGTTGCTAGCAGATTTTGTTAGCTGGAGCTAGCAGGCTAATGCTAGCTCCCACAAGTCGGCTGACTTCTTACTGCTTCAGGCGGACTGGTTCCAGAATAAGAAAAGGGGTCTTACATAAGGCCTGCATTGCGGTTTGATAGCGCATGATGTCATGCTGAAAGATTGAGGCCGAAGGGCTCATCGGATGGTTTTCGTTTCACAAATAAAGGACAAAAAAAACAACAAGGCCAATGCATAGAGGAGAGTCGTTGAAGAGCTAGTTCCTGAGTTTACATCAGCCATGGTAGCTGGAGTGTTAACGCCCCCAAATCCAGTAAAGAGCAAGACAGAGCTGCTCAAGTTAGCTTAAACTCTGATAGCATCCAGCACCGAACAGGGCTAACTCTTCATAACAACGTAGGGAGCAGATGACATGCTCCTCGGCCTTGAACATAACGCCTTGTTTACTACCGTTTCCTCGTTAGCTTGACATGCTAACAACGGCTTACACATAATCCGTTTTATCTGTTTCTCACACGTTTTGCTCTTTTTGTTTTTGGAAATCCAAACAATATCGACACCACCCTCCAACTTCTCAATGCACATTTCAGTGTGTGGACAAATCCAAAGTTTGCCTGGTTACAGTTACTGAACTGGGATTGGACAATCCCTTCAAACAGCCAATTAAATGTGGAACAAATGGTGTCTGACGGACTGGTTGTTTGACGCTGGACGTCGCCTTTGGTTGAGTGCAGTTTATCTAAACTTTTGGCTCATTAGTTTCCCCGACACCTCGCCAACCAGCGGCGGGCAGGAGAGACTTTGTGATTGTTTGCTAGTCGCAGTCGCGGCCAATTACGGGACTCAAAAGGAGAGGCATTAATCAAACGTTGAGTACGGTGGCAGACATCAGATTGCAGAGGGCTGCAAAACAAATATGTCACTGTCAGTGAGGCCATACAGCAGGCATTTAGGGGATTGCATTAAGTCGATGGCTCAGCCGAACAGCGAGCTAAGCTAATGTTGAACAAGGGCCTCTGGAAACTATTTGCTTGACATGGTGGGAGGCGGAGGAGGAAAAGAGTGGAGGAGTGAAGCCGCCTTCATTCTCCCATCCCTCATTTTTCTATCTCATCCTAATTCTTTCTGTCTATTTTTCCACCTTTTTGTCTCTTTTATCTAAGCCGACAGGCCGAACTGGAGGGCGTGGGATGGCCGGTGGGGGTAATGAGGATGAGAGAGAGCGGTGTAAGAGAGGAGGAGACAGATGCAGTGAAATAAATGAGAATGGAGAAGGGCTGGTGGAGGAGAGGAAACAAGGAGGGATGCAAGTGTTGAGTAAAAAACAAAGTGAATTAGTCTTTCTGCAGGGACGAAGAGGCTTGTCTTCTCATGCATACTTAACATAATGCCCAGATTGTATGATTATAGTGTTTCACGACAAGGATACCATAACGATTTGTAGCGGAACAAGTGTGAATGGGAAGTTTTCTTGTATTTAATCAAGTAAAAGTGCCATTAAGATAAATGAAAAGCCGCTGTTGCCGCCTCCTGGCTGCATGTTGCTGCTTCCCCAACGTCCTGGGCAAAGAAGCCATACATGCAATTTGGAGGAGGTTTTCGATGCCGTTAGATTATTTTCAGCACACAAAGGCCTATAAAAGATATTTATATTCACCAATCGAGCATTATTGGACTCACAGTTGAAAGCATAACCACCAACATCGTTTTTCAAAAATTCTCTCTCGCATTTTTCTTCCTTGTCAAAACTTGACTCCTCCAATACCCACAATGCAACGCGACCACCAACAGTTTAAACTGAGATTCAGGTGTGTTATGTTAGTAGCAGGTAATGCAGCCAAAGAAGTCCTGGACGCTCACTTCCTTGTAACTTCTCCGCTCGCCCCCTAACCCTCCTTCACACACTCAATATACCAGATTTCATGGATGCAGGCCAAGGCAGCTAGGCTGTAAACACTTTGCACACACACCACTGAGTGTCGGTAACAAATAGGCCACTCACACAACTACACAACTACGTCAAGCAACCGAGTCCGCACAAAAATGTTCTTATATTTTTATAGGTTATTGAGGCTTTTAGAGGGTCTGAAGTGACTTTTTCCCTCTTCGTAACGGGCTTGTTGAAGCCATCGGTGTTGAAATGTAACTGCGGGCGCTACAACACGCCCGTATCAGTGACATCACCTTGATGGCGTACGGTACAGCGACGGCACGGGGTGAGTCAAAGCCGGAGTTTATGGATCAATAGCTGTCACAGCTCGGGAGTCCTACGATCCGTAAAGCTGCCTGCTTAAAAAGATTATGACTGCACTGTGGCTGTACTGTGTGTGTGTGTGTGTGTGTGTGTGAGTGAGTGCACGGAAAAGAATAAATTACAGGGTAATGATATTAAAAGCACAAAGTCGTTAAGATGCCAAGTTAAGACACAATAAATCCAGTCATGACTTCTACAGCCTGTCCCCACACTGGGTAATTAAATTAGATTTATAAGCCATATTACATCAGCGCTAGATACTTCATCCACCCTCAGCTCCTGCGCCGTCCCTCCATTTTGCCTCGCTTTATTAGACGGCCTGACAGCCCGGCGAAAAAATATGGAGGAATGCTTCAGGTCCCGGGCGTGGAGAGCTCTGCACCGGGCACTCCGTCTCTCGATGGTGTCATTGGCGTCCACTGATAATATATTAAGCGCTCCACTTCTCTGCAGAGCCCGGGAGTAGCGAGGGCGGCGGCGGCGGCGACCCAGTCAAACAGCTTCATCATCATCCAGTGTTCACCACGGATGTGCCGCCGAAATGGTTCTTCAGAGTGGTGCCGTAGAAGAACCATTTCAGGTTCCACAATGAACCTTTCAAACCAGGGTTCTTTGAAGAACCATTTCCTTAAATAGTTATTCAAAGGACCTATAAATGTGCCTCAAAGAACCTTCAACATTTCCGGTTCCAGATCATAACAATTTAGACTTTGGGAGAGATGATTTCACAGATAAAGATGGCGTTTTTCGTTCAACCACATGCCTTCCCAAGAAGAGCGGTATTGACCCACAACAATTTACATTTTTTAATATTCTCCAGCGGCTGTAGTGAAAAAGGAGCCATGGACGAAGTCAGGTGACGTGAGAGCGATGAAGTCGGCGTAGGGAGGAGTTTGTTTCCCATTTCCAACCGACTTTCAACGCCTATCTTTTTATTTTAAGTTAGTTTCATGTGTGAAGCTTTCCAAAGCTTAACTGTAGTTTTGTCACAGATTTTATTTTCAACATTTGCTGTATTTTAGATCTTTTCTTTCGGTTTTACAGGCCACAAATTAACTGTTTTAGTTCACGTATATATAGATGTATCGTTACAGAACTCACCGAAAACAGATTTCATAAGGAACATTTCTAAAGGGCATAAATCTCAGTTGGATATCGCATAACCAAAACCAACATCTGCATTGCTACATTACCAAGTAAGATTTCAATTTGGGTGAATTTACCCTTCAAAGGACAGGCAGAGAGCAGGGATTAAAGGATGAACACGTCAATCAGTGGAATGATTGTGGGCAGAAACAAGCAAACACATTATGATTGATGTTATTACCATGCATGAAGACGTGTGTGTGTGTGTGTGTGTGTGTGTGTGTGTGTGTGTGTGTGTGTGTGTGTGTGTGTGTGTGTGTGTGTGTGGGAGGACACTTATCTGCCATCATCAGACAGAATTAGGAAAGACAATCGAGTGCTGCAGCGATGACGTGTTTTTGGAGGCCGACCTGGAAGTTAACGCCTCATTAATCCACGTATTAAAACACGTAAAAGCTTCACTATCATGAGAGGGGTACTTACTGGCATATTAAATATTGGAGAACAAAACGTTAAAAGGTTTGAAAGTTGTGTTAACCACGGACCTTTCAGACATCTTACAAAACCCCATTCAGAAACCCCATTGACTTCTAGACGAGGGAACAGGAAGTGCCATAATGCTGACTCCAGGTTTTAGGACTCATTATCTCATTATCAAGTATAATAGCGAGTGCAAGATTCATATTTTTCGGATATGAGCTGAGAAAACCTCCCTGGATCTGACGTTAATATTTAAGATTATAAAACAAGTCGGTTGTTAGCACCTAAGGGAGGAAAGGCCGGATAAATTGAAAGCCGTGGAGGAACTGGAGTTCAGCCTCGCGTGCTTGGTTTTCACGGCCCATGGCCCTTTTTATTATCATTTAACATTAACAGTTTGCAACCAACGGGTTGTGATCAATAAGGTGGACTGAAACAAATTTCAATGGGCCATTGGAATCGATCAGAAAGAGTTTTTATCTACATAACTGCCACTAAGTCGCGCTCGTTAGAGCCAACATTAGGAGATGAGAGATTTGCAGCATTTTTTAATTGGAGCGATACAACCGAGCCGCCATTTTTCTTCCTCTTCATGCTCCCTCCTAATCTCTGCAACGTTCCCCCTTTTCTCTTTGTTTCCCCTGTATAAGTCATTTTCCAGCAGCCGTATGCATGCAACACGCCACACATGCACACGCTCTAATCCTTCTCACCTCTTTAATCAGACAACCATTAAAATGGGATTAGAGACTATCTGCTGAAATTACACATTTCCAAGCGGGAGATGCTGTCCTTGTTTACTAAGCTGTGATTTTCCTCTCTGGGAAGTGACACAATCGTTTACGCTCGACACGACGAGAGCTTCAGACCAGTGTTTTACCAACAGAGTCTAAATCTGGAGGTATCAAAGGTATCGTACTGTAAGATCTGAACCGCTGAAGCTTCCTGTTATTCAAACACAATCGCTGTCTCTTGTTAAGTTATTAACCTAATATTTCCCATTTTTCAAAAAGAGGATGAAACAGTTTTTTTTGTGGACATATTTGAATCCAGCCGACTGAGATATCTCAACAACAATTAGGTGGATTGCCATGAAATTTGATTTGCGTATACATGTTAACATATTCATGAATTTGATCTCTTAACGTTTCATGCAGCGACATCATCATCAAGTCACAATTTTCTCGTGTTTGCAACGAAATTCCTGCAAAAAAAATATGTTTAGTGCTAATTAGCTAATTCTGACATTCTAAGAAGCTAAATTAAGAAGGTGAAAGTGTTAAACATGACACATGCAAGTTAGCACATTGTCATTCTGAGCATGTTAGCATGCTGACGTTAGCATTTAGCTCAAAGCGCTGCTGTGTATATAACATGTCATGTTTGAGGACCGGTCGTTCCGTTTATATTCCAGTTGGGAAGCAGAAGCTACCGACGGCGGCCTGAGCTCACCACATGTTTCCTTTTGTTTGTGTCATTTGAGGGAACAAGTTGTGGTCTCGCCTGTCAAAACACAGAAATCCTGGAGACAAGTACGACGACAGGGATTTAGATCACGGCCGAGGCCACGTGAACAACTCTTCAATGGTGAATGTCGAGTATTTATGTGATCGTTGGATCCCCTAATGATGATAAAAGATGGCATCCTACATTATATTTATCACTAACGTCACAAATATAAACATAAATCCACTGTTTCGTGTTGTATTTATGTCCCAATACATAATATGGCAAATCCAGCATGCTTTTCTGCCTATTTTTGACCCACAGTCCACTTGAGAAGGTCAAAGTTCAAGGTGCAATGGTCCAATTGAAGGCATACTGCAGACAACAGTGTACTTTGTTAGGCCAGTATTTACTAAAAAATAAAGAAAAAGTATGTGATTTCTATTAAATATGAATGTTTTATTTAGGATGGGGCGCCCCATCGTCCACTTGAGTACATAACGTTGGCCTCAGTTTGTAGCAGTTTCTGAAATAATATAACGACAAATTGGCTTTTACCTGCAAATAACATGATTAAAACTTAAATTCCTCCTTTTTGGTAATCACTGTTACACAAGTCAAAAAGTACAGATTTCTTGTAAAAAAAAACAGTTTTTTTAAATTTCACTTTAAATTCAACAAAATAATGCGATCATCCCTCTTCCTCTCTCTTTCCCCCTCTCCCTCCCTCCATCTTCTCCTCCCTCCCTCTTCTCATGGCAGTCAGCGGTGGAGGGCTACTTAGCACGCACCAGTTAATACCTGTCTAATTTATTAGCCTCCTGCCCCAGCCCTGAAGGGCCATTAGCAACACACACTGACACAGCACACCGGCCTGTGTCGTAATTTATTGTCTTATTACAGTGCTGCAGCGGCATCAATTAATTATCCATTAAAGCGCTGCTGTCCCAGGATTTATGGAGGGGCCTGTGGGGGCTGTGGGAGATACAGTCGGGAGAGGAATGAGGGGAAGAGTGGGTGGATGTGAGAAAAGAGGGGGAGATATATGGGAGAGGATGAAAGATGAATTTGTTGTTGTTGTTTTTTTTAGGTTTAAAAGTTGGGATTAAACACAAAGTTAGATGAAAGTGCTTTAAATAAAAGCAACGGGCAAAAGAGTCTGCAAATCAAAATGCGGTTCCTCTTGTAAACAAATGTTGTTTGATTGCGAGATTGTAAATCACGTCGAAGGCTGAAATATAATCTTTAATTTCCAGGATTTAATGCATCATTTCCTGCTGGTCTAATATGGTCAGAAAGGATGTTTTTTAAAAAGAGCTATTGATATGCGCATTAATAGTGCTGCTTGAGCTAAATGCTCACAGATATCAGTACACACAGCATAACACTTAGTTTAATAGAGTCAGAGTTAGCCAGGACATTATATTTCCCTTGATGGGAGAAGTTATCAGATCCTTAACTTGAATCAAAGCTGCTTCTGTACGTAATGTAATGTGGAAGGCGTCACAGAGTTATCCAGCTTTATGGAGCGTTTAAGTGTTTAACTTTGGTAAAAAACTGTAAATATGGAGATTTGAACCTGGCTCTTATCATTTCCAAAACCCGAATGATGCCCTCAGGGTTATGAAACATTTTAGGATCCAGTGTTGTTTGAGCTTGACTCATGTTAACGGCTAAAAGGGAGGATATCTCGTCCTCTGCTTGGATTTGAACCTTTTTTACAGTCAATAACAAAATTGTCTGTTTTGTTAATCGTCTCCAAATGCTCTCTTATATTATTTTTTTGTTTTATATTATTATTTATACCATCTCTATTTATCTGTACTTTTTCATATCTTATTGGATTTATTATCACTGGTGTGTTATTATTTAAGCAACATTAATGGCATGGTCAGTCAATATTAAGCTGATTTAACTGGCACTTCTATATTAATCATTCTATAACAATGCGTCATATTGGATAATCTCATATGTTTTGATTGTAAAATATTGAATAAATTAATTTGGTAGAAAAAGAGCTCCTCTAAACTGCAAATGTACCTCTTTGAGTATCCACTGTTACACAAAAAAACACAATTTATGTATTTTCTCTTAAATTCATGTACACATAAACACGGTAGAGTATGGAGCAGACTGTGTACTTTATATACATCCTCTGCCCTCAAAACCTGCATACATGAGACACACCAGCAGCCTCCACCACCTCCACCCCCCAACCAGCATCTTCCACCCAAACACAATTTGTACAGAAAACAAAGTGTTTTCCAGCGCTGACAGGGAGAATGGATTACTTCCATTACGCTCTACAAGAAACACATTCTGTTGAGATGAAAGGGTTGTAAATTATTGCAGAGGGTGCTGCTGCTAACAAGTCTGGTGATCCGGGGCTAATGGGGTTCACATTCACTTAATGCATCCCAGCGATGTGACAAATCAAACGCACCCAAATGAGCATCATCATCACCTTCGATCCACGGTAATCCTTACCAGCCTGAAAATTACAACGTAATTGAATTTAACAAAAATAGTACCACTTAAACATGAACACCTGCTTTTTCTTTTTTTCTTACAGAGGCTGCGTCACCTTCTTCTGTCCTTCTGAGGAAGAAGAAGAAGAAGAAGAAGAAGAGAGTGATTGACAGGACGACTCGCCGTGAGCTGTTGGGTGACAGGCGAACTTGGCAGCGCGACGACGACAGTGTTGCATCGCCGTGTCGGGATGTGTCAGCCGACTCGCCATGGCAACTGCTGAGCGACTGACGGATCAGGTGAGACTGAGCTGCTGCAGCCAGCAAACCAGCTCCTCCACAACACTCACATATGTGAATACACTCATTTAAAAAAAGTGTTCAAGGAGTCGTCGCCAGAGAAATAACGACCCATTTGGACTCAGACGACCTCTTTTTTTAACGTGGATTTGGCTCTAAACACGTCACCAGTACACCACCTACCAAATTAACAACCTGCTATTATTATTCTCCTCATCCTGCTGTTGGCATTAATGCTTTCACTCACTCAGATCCAACCTCCCACAGACAGACAGATCATCTGTTAGTCTTCCTCAGCCCCAATCATCAATGGCGTCCCTCAGGGTTCGGTACTAGGTCCCCTTCTTTTGTCTCTTGGTCAGATCCCGCATCATCACAGCCTCCATTTTCATCTCTACGTTGACAACATCCACCTCTTCCTCTTCTTAAAGACCCTGATGACGGTACTTTCGGACAAGTTAAAGGATCCTGAGGGGAACATGAATGAGTGAACACAACGTCATACCAATCTATCCAACACGTGTTGAAACATTTCTCTCTCAACCAAAAATAACAATCTAATGGGGATCAAAAGTTAGGATGTGTCATCTTCTAGGGACCATGAATATCTTATGTCGAGTAGATGTTGAGAAACGTGAATGAACTTTGACCTGCTGGTGGTATTTAGGAACAGTCCCAATGAATACCGAATTAATGGCAATCCAACGTATAGTTGGAAAAAACAAAACGATCAACCTCATGGTGTTGCTAGTGGAAAGGTTCTGGGAAATCAGTAGGATTCATCCTCTGGTGACCATAAATATCTCAACGAAATTTCCCAACAATACCTCTGAGAGTTGACATTTCCGTTTCGGCCAAAGTGATAAACAGTGCAACTTTTTAAATGATTAGCAAATATCTGCTTTAAATACTAAGTATGTACACAACATAGTAAACATACACACACAAACAAGTACACACACTGGTGATAGGAGAGGTGTTAATAGTTTGGAAAAAAGTCCTTTTGTCTTCCATTGTTTAGCTTTTCAACCAAACCAACAAACCCATCATCAGATTCCTCTTTTCATCGGCTCGGATGCACAGCCAGCGAGCGCCATCATCCCAATGGATTCACACGTCCTTGGCAAGAAGGAATATATCCAAACAGGATTTTTTTTTCTTTTTTCGCACCTCTCAGTTGTGCCGTCGTCGCCGTCCCCCCCCTCGGGTGACGCGGACAGGAAATGGGAATGACTGCTTCCTGTCCGGGCCGGCTTTGAAGGCAGGCTGCGAGGGACGATGTCACGGCGGAGCAATGTTCCTGTGCTTTCAGCGAGCTCTTTGTAATGTGTGATTTACTACTTCCCCCCCTGCTGTTTCATCTGTGATTTAGTGTTTCCCGGTCAGATGGCTATCGGCTGCCTGACATGTCCGGTCTGGACGCTGCGTCGGAAAAGAAGCGACACGGGAGAGCTGCAGGTCGCGTCAGGACTTTCAATAACAGTGTTTTCAAAGAGATTAAAACACTGATCTTTGGAAGTTCATATCGGGGGGTGGAGGAAGTATTCAAACCCTTTGAGTGCAAATACAACAATGCAAAACAAATCTAACTAAATAATATATATATTTAATATATTACAAGTAAAGTACTCGTTCTGCATAAAAATGTACGTCTATATACATGTAAGTATATATATATGTATATATACATGCAAGTATATGTATGTATGTATATATGTATGAATATATGTATATATTTACCGATGTATACATACAAATATATATATATATCTGCAAAATGATCCAGGAAAAGTGTGGAAAACCCATCTGCACTTTGTGTTTTTATTTTTTGTATTTTTTGTATTCACTATTATGTATTGGGTACCCTTAACAAATATTATTCTGCAAGAAAACAACACGTTTTTTTTGTATTCACAAAAAAGTGCTTTTTTTTTTAAGGCCATCAATATGCATGTATATATGTGTGTGAATGGCATTATGTAACATTTTAGGCTTACTTCCTTTTAAATATTGAAACAAATAAATGGAGATTGTTGTGAGATACTTTCCTCCCACATATCTCAAATCTTTCCCTTTAGTCATCTAAAGTGAATGTGTGTGTGTGTTCCCCTCTGGAACACACACACACATTCCTGTTAATACTCAGCACTTTCCATGCCTTGACCTCTGACCTTGTCCCTCTCCTGACCTTCACCCTCATCTTCACCCTCACCTCATCGTAAACTCTCTTAACTCATAAATCCTGAAAGATTAAACGTTGAGGTGATTTAAAGTTCAGCCCATCAACTCTCAACTGTCATGTTTCCATTTTGGCCTAATTTTGTAAAACACTTTTAATCCAATTAAAACCACATTTTTCTCTTGAAATTAACTTGACAGCTAAAAAAAGGCCCTAATTAAGATGCAAATGCATTTCCAGTAACATCTGTAAGGCAACATGCAGGAGAGTGATAATGTCTGTTTACCAGCTGACTGACTGTAAACAGAGTGTAAACAAAGTGGGAACTCAAGCTCAACAAATACATTATAAATAAAAAGTCCCTTAAAGTTGTTTTTCTGTTTGCTGCTTTTAACTTTTAACTCTTACTTCAACCTCTAAATGTAATCTTCAATGTGTATGTTAACTCTCAACTATACTCTCCGGCTATAGATAGTTATCTCAGCGCCACAAATAATCTTTATTACCATCTTTACTGCAGCAGCTGACTGTGATTGTGAAGGGCGGTATGCTGAGGGGAAGCTTTGGGGGTCACGAGTCCAAATGTTCTCCAGCGGCAGAACCACATGAGGAATGAGACCACCAGCCCAAGTCTGCACAATGTTTAAAGAAATCACACAATTTCAGATTCTCTTAACTGATGTATTATATCATATTCCATTATGCAAACCGGAGAACGTGCAAACTCCATACAGAAGGACCGGCCGGGATCGGGGATCGAACCCCCGGCCCCTCTTGCTGTGAGGCGCCAGCCACTGCACCATGTATCGAGTAGCCCTGTTTTATTATATATAGTATTTTGTATATTTTATTTCCCAAAACAATCTCCACACTGCCAGGAATGTAATTACAGTGTTCAAAACAAACAAACAAATATATAAATAATGATGAATAACGTAAAATAAATGCATATTTTCCCTTTTATTTGAATTATATATTTTTTTGTTTACCCAAAAATGCTCACGTTTTGAGATATGTAGCATATTTTATATTTTTTTACATTACATTACATTACTTTTATCCAAAGCGACTTACATTTTATACACCATAGACACAGCGGTGAGCAATTTGGGTTAAGTGTCATAAAATATACTATTTTATGCAACAAGTGCGAAATCCTAATGTTTTCTGCAGCCAGGTTAGACATTATTACCAGATAACATTTTGCACAAATAAATACTGATTTAATGAGCTGCAAGTAAGAGAGAAGTGCTAATAAACTGCATATTACCATAGATTTCCAACTGGGAACTCGGAAAGTCTAACTTCCTAGTTCAAATAAAACAGACCAAATACATACATATACATACAATATATATATATATACATATACATACATCATCCTGTAAGTGTGTGTGCGTGTATGGAAGTCGTGCTATTGTGTGAGAAAGTCCAGGGCCGGCCTCGTCCTGTTCCCTCCCTCTCATCACCGCAGTGCCTGTTTTTAATCTGGGCCAGTGATTTATGAAGGAGCTCGGCCTGTGTATATCTCCTCACTTCCTTTCATTTCTCAAATGGTTTGTGCGCTGCGGGATGATAGATTTATCTACACACAACCCCTGCATGACTAATTAACTCTGAAATATCAGGGCCAGATGTGGAGCTGAAAGACGGACCCCAGAGTGCCCTCCCTCCCTCTCCATCTCCCTCCGAGGGGTTTTTCCAACTGTTGCTTGTGACTTTTTCCCTCGTCTTCCTCTTCGTCAGGGCTCAGCTGGCTGATGATGCGAAGTGTTTTGAGGTGAACGTAAATTGTTAGACAGACGGAAATCGACACCGTTGGTAGTTTTGATTCGGTTGTTGAATAAGTATCTGCGGCTTTTTAAAAGGGTTTGAGACAGCTCTGCTACAAATAACTTTACATAAACAGCATTATTCACGTTGAATAAACCCTCATTTTCACGTCAATACATTATTTTAACCACTTATTTGGTGCAATTTAAGGCAAACAAGCTAACAGCCAGCAGGTTTGAACCACTAGACTTTCATTGGAAGCCTGATAATCAGACTAATTTTGCATTTAAATAAATATATTTCGTATTATTTCTGTAAGTCGGTTTAAAACAATCTGCTCAGCTTCGGTTTATGACTTAATAAAATTCCCATCAGCCTCAGCTGTGCTTTGTGTTTAGTGCTTGCTAGCTAACGTTAGCTTAACATCAGCATGCTCGTTCCCTTTGTGAGGATACGTGGACTCTTTTGCATTTCAGAAAATACTGTACTTTTTTACTTCACAACCTTTATTTGCAGATTCAGATTATTAATACAAAATATGATGACGTTAAACTACCCAACAGTATATAAAGTAGTTATAATTAGCAGCTGCAGGATCAATGAGATGAACACAATAATTATAATCAAGTAATACAACTGCATGATCAGTACTTTTGGTACTTTGTATACATTTTGATGCTAATACTTTTGCACATAAGTAAAGGTTTGAATCCATAACCACTGTTCCCGTGCAGCCTCACACAGCCGAAGACGCCGTAAAAAAAGAAAACGGTCCGAAATGAATGTTCTTTTTATCCAAATGAAAAGACAAACGTCTTCTATATTGAATCGTACGTCCATTGATGTGGAATCGGGATAGCTTCATGCCCCATGAAGCCGGTCTGCATGAGATGAGTCAATACGACCTCAACAAGGCCCTCGCATCACACACACCCATAAATCCCCTTTATGACAGATTAAAGAGAGCGATGGCTTTTCCACTCGTTTACCCATAAATACAGCAACACGCTCAACTGGTTTATGCTTCTCTCTCTTCAGACTGTGTTCATAGCTGTCACGGAGCAGCAGTGAATATGTCTCTCGCTGGCTAACGTCCAGCCGCGACTTCAAAGCAACCAGAAAATAGAGCCGCCCTGTAATGGAAAAGCAAAGCAGCTGTGTGCGACGTGATTTAGCTTTGTTCCTTCCAAGAGTGTGTTTTGCTGCGAGAGCGAGAGAACAAACAAGAACATTTGGAGAAATATTTCCTGCCGGAGAGATATTTCCCACGGCGGTTTTCTAAAGAAGAAGAGTTCACGTCACATATTTTGGATTTGAAACAAAAGGGAGGAAGTGAGTGCAAAAAAAAGAAAGGAGGGAGGGAGGTGTGAGACGGAGAACAGGTTAGAGAAGGAGCCAGGCGAGCCGTCAGATCTGATGTAGGCGTTTTTTCCCTGACAGCTGTAATTCTGCAGCCTGCAGAATTTCATCAACAGCGGTGGCGTCTAAGCCTGGCCGCGGGGCGGCGGCCCTTTCAAGCCTCCGTCCTCTGACAGGTGGATTTATTAGTCCTGAAATTTGTACAGATCACACGTCACTCATGGCGAGCTGTCAGCGAGGAGGAGGCCGCCTTCTGGCTCTCTTTTTTCCCTTCAGGTGGATCTGCCCAGGAGAGGTTCACTCATCACCCCCCTTCCTCCCCTCCTCCTCCTCCTTCCTCCCCCTCTTCCTCCCTTCCTCCCTCCTCGCCCACAACTTACTCAGCTCATATCCATTTTAAACAAGAGAATAAAAAGAGACAGAAAAAGGCATATTTTAGATATCAGTAACGCTGTAAGGAGACGAGCTGTGATGGAAGAAGTGTTCGGATCTTTTACTAAGTAACACTTTACAACAAGTAAAAGTCCTTAAACCTTACTGTAGTAAAAGTATTTATTTTAAAAGTACAAGTACTCATTGTGCAGAACGTTCCCTGCCAGTGGATTAATATTCCTGCATTAATGTGTATGTTGCATGTTAACTCCTTTATATCCTGTTGGATAGTTTAATCATAAATGCATCATATTCTATGAGATCATAATGTGTCCTGTGAGAACCTCGTATCTCCACAAAGAACTAACAGCTTTGTGACGATGCTTTTTCCAGCTGATCCGAGAGTTTTAAAGAGTTTTTTTATCTGAAGGAGGAGGATAAAGGAACATTTCATCCTTCAGTTGATCACAAACATTCAGCATCAACACATCTGGAGATACAAGGTTTTCACTGGACAGGAAGGGGAAGAAAAACATCATCTGAGAAGAAACTAAAGCTGTCAGACAAATGTAGTGAAGTAAAAAGTACAATATTTACTTCTGAGATGTTGTGGAGTATAAAGTACCTCACTAAAGTACACGTAAATGTACTTATTTACAGATAGTAGATGTAAGACTGGGCCTCATAATTGGTTGTAAGGGGCAAATAAAAGAGCTGTGACCCTCTTTAACCCTCCGTTGATCTGCTGCCCGGCTCAGTGACCTCCTGTCCCTGGTTAAACTCCCAGCATGCCCTGGGGCTAGAGGTTCACGCCTGAGTCTAGACCAACAAACACAGTCAGAAGGTCAAGCGGTCCTTTCTTCGCTCTCGTCTTCTTCACCTTTTCAACTCCACAAACACCCTGCAGGGAGCTAAAGACAACTGCATCCACCTGGGGTTCATTTGTGTGTGTGTGTGTGTGTGTGTGTGTGTGTGTCTTAATACATCTTGGAAATAGCTATGATTTATATTTTAAAGGAACATTTTTAATATTTGTCAACCTGGATCTTATTCTCATATAAATGTGTGGGACTATATTTGTCATGATGTTAATCTTTGTGTGTTTACGTTGATGATTAAGTTTAATTAAGTTTTTCAGACACAAGATAAATAAGATAAGAACTTTATTGATCCCATATCAGGGAAATGTAATCGTTTCAGCAGCTCGATAGTCAAAGAAGCGAGGATTATTAAAACATAAAAATAACTTTAAACATTCATTTAGCAAGTTTGTTAACCTGAAACAAGGAGTTCATACAGTTTAAATATGTCTTAAAAACACAACAGTTCATATTTCTTCCAGAGGAGGAAAAATAAAAGTGGATGTGGCAAAAAAATAAAATACTGCAGTGATGGATTTCATACACGTTCATTGTGTTTCTTCAGCTTATGGAATATATCAAACATAATTAGGCTCGGCTTTAGGAGAAACCGACTAACAAGTTGTGTCATGTGTCGAGAAATGGTTTGATTTACTGTCTAGATGACTGAAGAGTGACCCCCCCCCCTCCCCCCTTAGCCCCTCCCCCCCATGGAGCAGCTCCCTGCTGGTTTGAAGTTCCCAATAAAGCTTCTGTGGTCGCTGCTGTCTCCACGTCCCTCTCAGGTAATTTATGGGTTTCAAACCTGTGGGCTCTCCGCCAGCGTTACCCGTGAACTCTGCAGGAATTCAGCACACACACACACACACACACACACACACACACACACAAACACACACACACACACACACACACACACACACGTCTTGTGATTTTCGTTTTTTCCTCCCGAGTCGTAAAGTTCTTCCAGAGCTACAAATGCAAAACCTTTGGACACCGCCGCGCTCTGGAGTGCCGGAGATGAGCGGCACATTGAAACCATGTGTTTCCACTCCGCATTGTGACCTGGGTCTCCGAAACCCCCCAACACAAGCCCTGGAGCGCCTGCCACCGAGCATCGAGTCACCGGCCCCGCTCGACGCCTCGCTCCCAACCAGATTTTCTACTTCCCGAGCCAAGCCGCTGCCATATCCCATTTATCATCAGAGCTTGATGGACCTAATGTGGGAATCCATTCGCAGCCGTCATAGCCCCCCCCACCCACCCACAGCACCCCGATCTGGTCTACGCTGCCTGGGGGGGTCACCCTCCTGCTTCAGTCCTGTTCCACCGTTGTCAAAAGACATTCTCTTAGTGTCGGCGTGCAGAATAAGAGACAGTAGCTCCAATGTAACGGGGCCGGGATCTAAATAAAAGAAGTTTTTGTTGCCCGGCCGCACTTGATTTTTCAAGGCCGTGAATAGATGCTTGTGCTGCAGCCACTTGACCTCTCGGTGCCCACGGCTGAACAATCGGCGCTGTGTTGTGCAAACTCTCAGATGCTTCCTTTACTGTTGTTAAGAGTTCTGCAAATTATGCATAAATGCAGCACATATAGTGCAAATCTAGCTGCTGTATCTTTGCCACACACACACACACTGTCACACACACACACACTCTGTGCCTCTCAGTGAACTCTTCACCCCAGCTGCCACCAGAAGGCTGTCATGCTAAATTATACCTACGTTGTTTTGCGTTCCCCTCGCCTTTGGATTGACAGACAGGCGGTAAGATCAGGGAGATACAGATTAACTGGCTGTTTATGTCTTGAGAATTTCCCCTCCACACTTTGGCAATTAGATTACAGCCGGTCTGAAACACCAGAGGAAGAGAGGAGCACTTAAACGTCTTCCTTTTTGCCTAAATGGCAGGCGGAAACAAAAACAAAATATGGCGCTGCCGTCCTAGTCTCGGGGAGTTTGGTTTAATAGAGAGACCTTTTGGCAAATATGGCTGCTCGTACCACTTCTCCCACAGCTGCTTGTGAGTTTTTACAATTTTGTTTTGTTTTTGTTTGCGCGAGAAGTCGGCGATATATCCCGGAGAACACCTGTATTGTGTGATTGGCTTCGGCATTGTGCGGTATTAGTGCTTCAAATGACCCGAGTGCACTTCAGTCCGACACAAAGTCGGCTGTGTAGTTAAACCACGCTTTTGGAGGGTTACCAGATTGGCAACCATCCACCACAGTTTAAAAAAAACCCAAAAGAAATCCCCCAAATCACAAGACAGGAATTTTCCCGTTTTTGTCTGTTGTTATATATATTTTCGACGTAATCGCTGGCGGTTTAAACACATTTTCCTTTTCAAAAGCATCCGTGGCGAAAGATAAAGGCCTCACATCTGCTTCATCTGAACCGCGGCAGCACCTGCCGACTGGCTGTGAGGTCCCTTGGATCCCGGCCCACCTTTGACCGGCTCAAAGCTCCGTAGTAAACTGCGTTAACGGCTCAAAGCTCCGTAGTAAACTGCGTTAATGGCTCCTTTTGTCGAAGGCGTCCCGTGCGCCGGTGAGTGATTTACGGCCGACGCACAGCTGTTGTAAACTGTCATTTATTGCAATCTGCTTGAGGAGCGTGAGCTGATTAAAGCGGAGACGGCACAATGGATTCGGATCAACGCTCCGTTTGATTTCGAAAGCCAAGAAAAGCCAGTTAATAAAGAGGGCCGACCGAATGTTTTTGAAAACTTAATTATTCAGGAATTATTTAATTTGACATTGTTCACTCCTTTGAACATGTGCTCACTTGTTATAAAGTCAGAGAGGCGAGTTGTGTGTTTCACTGTCGAAGGCTTTGATTTCCAAGTTGATGCCAAAATACCAGCGGAGGTAAAACAAGACAGAAGGAAACTGAGGCGTTCTCACACCTGTGTGGGTTGGATCTGGTTGGTTTCCATTACAGCTGTGACCACATCGGCTGCACGGAGACCTCATCCCTCCAGCGGGTCCCGGGTGTTCCCCGGGGCCTCCTACCAGTCATAGTAATAGCACAAATGTAATAATATAAATTCAATCAGATTTGATCAAACGCAGAATTAAAACCCACTAATGTAATAACGTCATTGGCAAGTGTTCGGGGTTTTCACTTTAATGCGTCTTCGTCTGATAAAAACACGACGCACGCCACCGGGTTTCGAGTTCTACGTCGAGCCGAGAATTTATTTATCTAAAAACATGAAACCGGTGTCAAATGTTAATGTTTTCAGTCATGACACCAATATGTTGTATAGTAGTGAATATATGTTATAAGAATGTATATGTATATAAGAAAAAAAAGGACCCCTCTGAAAGGTATTACATTATCGCTAAAAATGTTATTTTAATATAAGTCAGCACATTTCATTTGTATAGTAATCACTTTATTTGGTTGTATTACATTATTGGGTGCTACAAGGCTCTTCAAGCACGTAAGTGCTAACACGTAAACATTACATGTGACCACCAGGGGGCGACTCCTCTGGTTGTATAGAAGTCTATGCTTCATGTCTTAAACCTGCATTCTCTCTAATGGCCACCGGGGGGTGACGCTTCTGGTTGTGTAGAATATGAGACAATGACTTCTCACCCGATTTATTCTCTCAGTAAACTTTGCAAATCTCCAAAACTCGAGACATCAAAGCAGCGGTCCACACAAACCAATGGGTGACGACACCATGACAGGAAGTGAAGCAAGAAACAGCCAACGTTGGCTAACTGGAAACAAACTACAGAGAACCAAAGCCCTGCCGTCACAGCCAGGAACGAGCTTTACTAGCCAGGGAAGGAATCGAGGTCTGAACTATGAGGAGCATCACCTTTGTGACATTCGGGCGGATGGATGCATCGGCTAGCGTCTCTCCAGGTCAACATGTCCCGGCAGCAGCTGAAGGAGAGGAAGACATTTGACCCACTTAGCATGTGTCGCGTAAAAAAAAAAGAGACATTACATTTAGCTGAGGCTTTTATCCAAAGCCACTTACATGCTATACAGTAGACACAGCAACGGGGAGCAATTAGGGTTAAGTGTCTTGCTCAAGGACACATGGACTAGCGGAGCCGGGGATCGAACCACCGATCCTCTGATTAAAAGGCGGACCTGCTAACCACTGCTCCACAGTCACATAAAGTCGACGCAGCAAGAAACAACATGGGAGATGTTTAAACGCCGCTCTACGTTGTGAACGGCTTCAAATCTGGCCTCCTTTTTTCTTTTTGGCAGCAGCTGGTCACATGACACCGAACCAGCTCCAGGATTGTCACGAACAATCGCCTCTCTCCTTTCAACGTGTCTGTCTCCACCGGTAATGTCTGGCTCACGCTCACCCTGGACGAGGAGGGTGGGGGGGTGCGCTGGATACTGTGTCAGCGCCCGTAAACTCCACCTGACAGGGTGCTGCTCCGAGCCGCCCCGGCTAACGTTACAGCCGAGCTCGCGGAGCCGGACGAGGGCGGGAATATAATGTTTGACATTATACGACGCCTCGCTTATTTTCTTTCTCCTGTGTTTCTTATCTGTCTTTCACAACAACTCGGGCATCGGAAAAAAAGGGCTGGTGGGGGGGGAAGCTCAGATGTGCGCCATCGCCGAACACCAGTTTGGGTTCACGGCTCGAAAGCGAGAGTGACAGAACGAGGGAAGAAAGAAAGAAGCAGCAGACGAGGAGCCTTTTGTGCTTTCTGAAAGCTCCTTTCATCGCAAGGCCTCGCTCATCAAAGCGCCTCAAATCTCCTTCTCCTCATCTCTCCCGTAACGACTCCTGTCTTGGAATTTTCTTTCGGGTTGATAACCTTTTTGAAGAGGGAAACAAGGCGCAGCGTCTTCCTCCGCCGCCGTGTTTTTCTTTATGAGCGGTTCCAGCGGGCGAAATTAATTCAGAGTCGTCTCATCTGCGGCGGGACGAAGACGGAGGAGGCTGACGGGGAAACGCCGTCAGCGCCTGTCTGGCCCGACTCGTCTAACCGTCTGTCAGACGGCTGATTGTTTTGGGCTGATTTGAGCCAGATGATCCTCATTGTCACGCCCTAAACTGAATCCTCACAGGAACATGGCCCGAGGGTGACGGGAGCAATTTAGAGGCCGCGGCCTGTCTCTCAACTTAAAGGGGAGGCTTCACATGATGAGCCCAGGCCTCTCGCACACCTTGGAGGGAGGGAGGAAGAGGAGGAAGAGGAGTAGGAGGGGTGAGGGACATGTCAAAGAGGAATGAGACAACGCGAGCACATGCTCAGCAAACTACAGACAGAGTATATATTTCCCTTCTGTAATGTTGAAACAACGCCGCAAGCTCTTTCTCTCTTATTAGTTTAAATATCAACAGGCAGACGGAAATATCAACTGTTGGACGGGTAACCATGAAATATGGTGTTTTCAGACCTCCGGTCCGAATCAGTGGACGAGTTATTCACTTGTGGAGTTTTCTGGCTCGGTTTCTTTTCCCTCAATTTCCCAAAATGCGTCACTTAAAGCCACGAGAATGTAAATCCCAGTTCGGACTCAATGCAAGGGGAAGTTTGGAGGTCAATGACAAGGAAAAACGGGCATGGACGGACTCCAGTTCACACATTGTGGGGATGATGCAGGAAGTAGGGGGTTCATTCTTCACTTAGAAAACATTAAGTGACTCACTTAAGGTAAATGATAAAAGTTATGTGTAGCCTTTAGAGCTAAACATGAAACCTGGAAGATGAAGTCAAAGTGTTAACTAGATTCAAGATATTTGTATTTTCATATGCACGGATAACAGAAAGTTACCTTATTTAGCTGGTTTCTCCTTACACACAGATTACAATAAACTTAAGGTAAAAAAAATTGAATTAGAATTAAGAATTGCTATGATGCTAATAGTATAAGAAAATATGTAAAAGAACTACGATTCCCAAGATGCATTTGGGCGAGAAATGTCCAATCGCAGAAAATTCTGTTACGTGGTGGAAGCTGAAGACGACTATGTTGAGGAAAAACTGAAAACAGCATAAATCAACTCACTTTTTAGTTCTGGGTGAATTCAGAAACCATGTGACTGACCTCCTCTGCATGGCGACGGCCGCCGAGGCTCATGGGTATTGTAGTGTGCAAAGCTGACGATCCAATAAACATGAAATAATCCAAACTGGTCGACCATTATTAGTTTAGATTCAACTTTATTGTTATCGAACGGAGTGCAAGTACTGAGACGATGCACATATTTATAGAATAAACAATAAGGGGTGGATATGAATACGCTAAGATAGCAGCAGTGAGACTGACAGTGATATTAGCCGCCCCTCTCTCTCTCTCTCTCTCTCTTTGTTTTCTGCTGCCCGTGCACAAACATGTCGGCTGCCTGCCGGCCTGCCAGCAGGTTTGAGGCCTATATTTAATCACCACGAGGCTTAACTCCCTCTGTCAGTGACGGCTCATTTGACGTGGCGGCCCTGGGCTTCTCTCTGCTGCCGGTTCGGTGCCAAATACAATAACTCCTCTCTTTCGTTACCCCGCTGTATGTTGTAATTTGGCTATTTTTCAGTGTCAGGGCCCGGGGTCCTTTTGAAGACTTTTTTTATTGAATTTCCTGCTGGACCTCGCTCCGGGGGCCATTTCTCCTCACTGTCACCGAGCTTTTCTCCATGAAACTCTGCCCTCTTTTTCTTTGTCTTTTCTAATTAAAGACAGTCAAACAGAAAATTAGAGCTTAATGTTATCATGCATAAAGTCCACTGCAAATGTAGTATTGAAGGTTCTTTAAATATATATAAATTTCTAATCTTGCAGCGTCTTGTTCTTTCATTATTTTTCTCTTTTTTTTTGTCTATTTAAAGACATTAGAATAGAATATTAGAGCATCATTTCATCATACGCTAAGTATAGTATTTGGTTTTCAGCACCGTGAATGTAATGAACTAAAGCCCAGTACGCAGACATTAAAGGTTGCTTTAAATTATATATTTATAACATTAAATCCTCTCCTTTTTTTTATAGGCGAACATCTCTCTGGAATGAAAATCTTTCCAGCAATTCCTCTTGTCCTTTCATTGTTTTTCCCCTTTTTTTTGTCTATTTAAAGACATTAAAATAGATTATGCGAGCGTTTCATCATACACTGAAGACCAGCGCCCAGAAAATCCCCTGCATATTTATTATCAACGTTGTTGTGAGCCATCTATCTCCTCTTAGTATTAATATCCAAGCCTCCTCAGTTACATGTGTTCACCATTCCTGCGCGTTATAAATCTTCCTGCAGAGCTGTCATGAGTGTCTTGAAAGCATTAAAATGCCTGTTGTTTGACCGAATGGAAAGAGAGTAGATTCAAACAATACTTCACTCTTCCTGTCTCCGAGTTCACAGAAGTTAATGCGTTTGGCGGTAGCAGATGCCGTCCTCCCTTCTGCGTTGTGTGAGAGAATGTCACCCAAGTCTAATCAAATTATGGCGGTTATAGCGAATGTCAAACCTTCACTTTAGATGTTAGGCCCGTTCCACTGATTCGTGCACTTTGTTGCTCCCTTTTTTGTTGCGTTAAAGTCGAGATACGATGCTAATGCTGCACAATACCAACAAAGTGCTGCGTGTAAAACCTTACGTAAGTACAAGTACACGTTCTTCTATACGTCCCCTGTCAGTGTTTTACTAATATCTGATGTGTATGTTGCAAGTTAACTCCTTTACATCCTGTTGGATAGTTTAATCTACATGAACGCATCATATTCTATGAGATCATAATATGTCCTGTGAGAACCTCGTATCTCCACAAAGAACTAACAGCTTTGTGACGATGCTTTTTCCAGCTGATCCGAGAGTTTTAAAGAGTTTATTTATCTGAAGGAGGAGGATAAAGGAAACACGTCATCTTCCAGTTGATCACACACATTCAGCATCAACACATCTGGAGATACAAGGTTTTCACTGGACAGGAAGGGGAAGAAAAACATCACCTGAGAAGTGTAGTGAAGGAAAAAGTACAATATTTACCACTGAGATGTTGTGGAGGAGGCCTATAAAGTATCATAAAATGCAAATACTATATAATACTATAAGTACAAGTACCTTAGATGTGTTCTTAGCTGCAGTAATTGAGTAAATGTACCTTTACATTCTGCCAATAATAGTGCAGCTATGGATCATATGGTTAAATATGTGTGTGTGGAAAGAAAAGGCCTTCGGTCTGTTTGTGTGTGTGCGTCAGCTCTTGTGACCTCTTAATATCGCATCACATGTCTGATCTTATTCGTGTCTGCCATCTGAACTCCTGTCATGTGCTCTTTTTGCCAATCTGTCACACTTAATCTGTGCGGAAAGAAAAACTTAAAGAGGAGAGCCTCCAGTGCCCCGGGAAGGCTTGGGGTTGGGAGGGAGGGAGAGAAAAGAGAGAGCGCAGAAACAAAAGAAGAAGAAGGGGAGGAAAATCACAACGGCGTAGCATTTCAGGGGCATGAATGGCATCAATGATTCGCTGAGGGGGATAAACGGGGTGAGAGAAAGATGAGAGAACAATGTGTCTGTTGTTCTTTAATCTGGAGTAAATCATCTGTCTCTCTCGCTGTCAGGTGTTGAGCTCTGCTCTCATCACACTATGCTTCAAGGGTTTGCCCGGTGCAGTCCTGTCCTAATGATTTAGACGGCTCTCTGCCTTCATCTCATCTTCCTTTGCAGCGCAGGAGGAAGAATTCCTCGAAGTAGTAACATCACGGCGTGGACAATTCTCTGTTGCAGTTTTAAGTCCTGCATTTAAAAGCACAAAGTATTAGCATTTATGCTAAATCCAAAAAAGTTAAAAAAAAGTTTTTCAAAATGTCTCTTTTCAGATTACAGTATATCACATATTTGGATTATTATTATTATCGATTTAACTAGTGTTCATCACTTTAATGTGAAAAACATGAGGCTAATTTTTTGTAACTTTTTCAGTAACCGCCATATAAGAGCAGTGCAAGCTAGCCAGCACTAGCAGGCACTAGCATGCACCAACATACACTAACATGCACCAGCATGAACTAGCATGCACCAACATACACTAACATGCACCAGCATGAACTAGCATGCACCAACATGCACCAACATGCACTAGCATGCACCAACATGCACCAACATGCACTAGCATGCACCAACATGCACCAACATGCACCAACATGCACCAACATGCACTAGCATGCACTAGCATGCACCAACATGCACCAACATGCACCAACATGCACTAGCATGCACCAACATGCACCAACATGCACCAACATGCACTAGCATGCACTAGCATGCACCAACATGCACCAACATGCACCATTGCATGCATGGATTATCAGTTAAACTTAAAAACAGACTGCAAGTGATGCAAAATAATGTTATCCGCTTCCTGTTAAATGCACCCCCTAGGACTCATATTGGCAGAGATGCTTTTAAAAGAGTAGGACTGTTGCCAGTACAGGTTAGGGTGGAGCAGTTAAAGCTGAATCATATGTATAATGTCATAAATGGTTCTGCTCCCAAATATTTACACTCCAATATAAAAATGGTTCATACACAGCATTACCATAATACTAGGGCCAGTGTCCGTTCTTGTAAAGTGCCCAGAGTCAACAATGCAGCTGGAAGTACTACTTTCTTTTATACAGGTATTATGTTGTGGAATAATTTACCAATTTCCCTCAAAATGGTAAATACCAGAGGGACTTTTAGATACCAGGTTAAGGCCCTTTTATGGAGTAGAGTAGCTGATCTTTTTAACTAGTGTAGACTGTTTAATTTATGTGATTTATGATTTTCTGATTTTAGGATGTTGTTGAAATTCGGATGATTTGTGTAAATGTTTTTGTCTCTGATTTATATTAGGTCTTTGTTTTTTTTGTGTGTGAAATGTGTTACCACCAAGGACCATGTTGGAAATAAGTGTTTTACACTTTAACATGTTATCCTTTTGGATTATGTATGTATGTCAATCCATAAATAAATCAATCAAAAAAAAAAAAAAAAACATGCACTAGCATGCACCAACATGCACCAACATGCACCAACATGCACCAACATGCACTAGCATGCACTAGCATGCACCAACATGCACCAACATGCACCAACATGCACTAACATGCACCAACATGAAAAAAAAAGAACATTGACTTACTTGTTACTGAAATATGAATATACCAAACCTTCCCCCTACGTACAGAGAGTTAAGGGCACCTGTGAACCCGATGTTGTTAAACGAGATGCATTCAGGTACGCCCGGAGAAGCTATGGCACTTTCAGTGCCGGCCGAGTTGCCGCGATTTCTCGAAATCGAAACTAAAATAATTATTAAATATAGATATATTAAATACTTAACTTCACTCAATCAAAACCAAACTTCGCACAGATACTCCTACCATATAGAGCTATTTTACAGATTTTAAAAAACCTTAGTTAATATAGTTGCGATAATGAAAATTAACTTTGAATTGTTTTATTCGAAGAAAAAAAATATATTTTCTTTTCTGTGTACTCTCATAAACCAATATACCACTAACACATATATGAACTTATTATACATGTTCACAAGGGTATATTATACCTTTTGAAATGATTCAAATAGACCTTGTGAATGAGGAGATAATCAGGATTCAGTATAAGATGCAAACCATTGACAATTTTCGCCACAAAATGTCTGGGGTGCAACTGGTTTAAATAAAGTTCCTCAGATTTGTACTTTCAGTCTCTGCTTTGGTTGATTTACTGACATCTGAAGCTCAATATTTCTCATTTATGCGCTTGTTGTAACTGAAGTTGATCATTGTGGTCTTTTTCCAGCCCTGATATTTGAAGTCTGATAATCCTCAACATTTCCTGTGGCGAAAACATTCATGACGACAATCATTTCAACGTTGCTCCAAAACCTTTTTTGCTGGTTTAGATTTGTGTCCCTGGAACATCATGAGTCAAACGTGTTCAGACTTAAGTCGTATCAGGCAACCAGTCCCCTTAACACAAAACATGCGCTCACTTTGTGTTTCCATCTGCTCGAGGTGCAGCTGAGCTCCACTGCACTCCTCTGGGTGAAAAGTTCATATCCAAAGTGGCAAAAATACCTTAAGTTTTACTAGTATGCATTACTGGAACACATACATGTACGTGTTTTTAACGTTCTCTGCATTGTAAGACGATAAGAATATCATATGTTGGCTGGACTCTTAAGTTATGGGCTCATGAATGTTTATTTACTCATTTAAATACAATTTGCATGTTAATCCAGATGAGTGTGATTAAGGACTGCACACACAGATATGAAACAGAACACATGGTCATAATCCCCGAGTGCTATATTCAGTATATTGCCAACATGAGCAGCTGACGGCTGTTAAAGATTTTAATTAAAGAAATTGTTGATTTGGCATTTTGGGAAATAAGTTTATTCGCTTTCTTGCAGAGAGTCAGAGGAGAAGATCGTTACCACTCTGGTGTCTGTACGGTAAATATGCTGCTGGTTAGCTTAGCATAAAATATGGAAACAGTCTACAAACAAAAAATAGGAACAATATTACAATTGTACTTTTAGTGAAAGTAATTGGCATCAGAATGTACTTTGAGTACCAAAAGTAAAAGACATCATTATGTCGAATGGTCTCACAGGATCACATTATATTATTGGATTACTGCAACTGATACGCTAGTGTGTTCATCCCTTTAATGCTGCAGCTAGTGGGGCTAGTTTTGATTACATTTTAATGCTTCTGGGTAGCTTGGGAATTCCCCCCCACAAGAATGTCTGCAACCACCACTGCTGCTTTGTGTGATTGGTTAACCCCCCTCTAGACATCGATGGGTTGTAAGTCGTTGTAAAACACAATTCATTCAAATAAAAAAAAAGCAGCGACGTACGCAAGCAATCGGCAGAAAATCTTTGTATAAGACACTTCATACAATCTTGCTATGAACAAAAAGCAGCAGCTGTGTGGCGGCGATGAACTCAGCAGTGTGTGTCGTGGTAAACCCGTTTGCCGTTTGCCGTTAGCGGTTAGCCGTTAGCGGTTAGCCAAACACACTTCCAGAAACAATTAAAGTAAGCACCCACCGGGTCTTTGGGCGCATAGGATTGGCTGAGAGGCGGTGAAGCACTCAGCTGTGGCCGGGGGTCTGTTAAGAGTAGTAAGGGAGGAGTCAGCAGGCAGTCAATAGCATTATAAAACTGTTAAAATACTGCTTTGAGTAGTGTTAGTCAGTTCTTATTAAGCATGCAACCATATTTTGCCACACAAAATATTATGCAGTTTGCTGCAGTAAAATGCAAGATTAGCCGTGGACAGACACAGAGGTGCACACTCACTCACACACACAACCACTTGCATGGTTCTCCCTGGCGGAGATAAAAATATATGTTGTGGAATAGAAGTAGACGGTAGCAGAATATGGATATACGAGTACAAGTACCTCAAAATTATACTTAAATACAGTACCCGGCTAAATGTACTTACAGACACTGAATATGTGTTATCAAGTGGTATCTCCCAAAATGACGAACTACTCCTTTTATGCAGAATGTTTACAGTGAAGAACGTCATTTCACGACATAACTGGAGATGAGTTTATAAAGACCCTCAGTGTTTCTCCATTCGAAAGCTCTATTAAATCGTTTATGAGAGGAGGTGGAAGTTATGGACTTCTACGAAAACGGAGAACATGTGGCAGGATGTGCAGCTGCTCTGCGTTTGACCCGAGCTCCTGGCATCAGCTTTAATATGTCAAATTAAAACCAGGAGTGCCGTCGACAGAGCAGCATTGACTCTCTTGTACCACCCAACCGAGGGCAACTTTCAACCGTGCTTTACTGCGTTTTTTTTATTTTTTACAACATAATTTACCCTTCCTGACAATTCACTTACATTTTGCATTGAAAGTGTCCATAAATTCAACATCTCGTGACCAGATAATGGAGGGTTCATGAGGGGGAAGTCAGTCAGCTCACAAGTAATCAAATTCTTGTCTGTAGCACTTAATGTCATGTGAGGACTGTTATTGTGCTGCGCTGCACTTTGTCTAATGGCTGCTGCAGCGTGGATTCATATTTTGTAAGGTTGCTCTGCTTTACTGTATTACAGGTTAGCTGGGTTTTTGTTTGATAAGTATATGCTTACAAGGCTGATTGGTTGTCTGTCCATCATACCGGTGACAGGACGCTGATTGGAGAGCTTCCTGCAGCCCCCATCGACTTCTTATTTTTTTTACTTTTGAGTCTTAAGGCTTTTAAACACTGAACGTGACAAATAAACGACACAAAATGCAAAAAAAAGTTTATTCAATTCTGTATTTTTTGCTTTTTAACAGTTTTTTTAATGTTTTAATGAATGTTCTTAATTGTTTTTAAATCTTGTTTTCTTCTGCATTATGTTTTGATGCTTTTATGTGAAGCACTTTGAATCACCTTGTTGTTGAAGTGTGCTCTACAAATAAACTTCCCTTGCCTTGCCTAATAAGATAAGATAAGATAAGATAATCCTTTATTAGTCCCGCAGTGGGGAAATTACAGGATTACAACAGCATTGCTCACATTAAATAAAATCAAGTAATATAAATAAACAGTAAACAGTAATACACATAATAAAATAAAAACAGTAAAGAAGAATATTGAATATACAGAAGATACCGTACATTACAGGTAAGCAGGTGTACAGTGAAATGAAATGTGCGTGGCTGGTTTCGGGCTGTGTGTGTTCTCCTGTGTGGGCGTTGGTACGCCGGCCTCCTGTCGCTGAGGAACACTTCACAGAACTCCATCAAAGAGGAAAACCGGAGAACAGAAGAGCAGAGAGGGAGAACCGAGTGTGTCGGTGGGGGGGGGGTTGAGGGAGGAGGAGGAGAAGGGAGGGCTTCAAAGGCCGATTCCTCCCACTGTTTTCACATGCTGCAACATCCCGGTGGTAACAGCTGACAAGCCCCTCCATAAACAGCCTGCTCAGATCCTGCCAGCAGGATGCACCCATTGAAAAGCAGTTGGCTCCCTGGGCTTTGTTTATTGAAGTGCTGCCTGGACAGCAGGGCAGCACGAAGGGCGGAGGAGTCAAAACAGAGAGAGCACAGGAATTAGGAAGGTAATTGTTTAGCCGTCCCGCCCACAAATTTATTGGTTCACTTTCGCTGCTCTCGTAGCGTTGTTTTTTTTTCCGGCTGCAGCTGTTCGTGGAAAGCTCTTAAAAGACATTGCACGCTACCTGCTCAGCACCACACAGCAGGCAGACATGAACTAGCTGGTGAACAGAGCGCGTAGCATTGAGCGTTTAGCAGCTAAAGAGCCGGATCGTTCCCTGAGGAGTTGGCGGAGACCAAAAGCGGAGCTAAAAGAGAGTGAATGTTGGACTTGATGGCCCAAAAACACGACTCCAAATGAACGCTGAAGATGTTCTTGATGCGTAACTGCTTGCTCACAAGTTCACAACATCAATTTTGAGTTGATGACATGGCGTTGAAACATCTGTTTAATACAATAATTCCCAATCTGTGAGCCCCGCCTCCCTCCTCCTTCCCCAGTGTTTTTGTTACCCAAACAATCCAGCAACCGCAGAGTCTTTTCTGTCGTCGCCTCTTCCTCAACGTGCCTCATTGCAAGCAACACAGCTGAAAGAACCTGAGAGATTTGGGGGTAAATATTTGCCGTCGGCCCTGGCGGTGATCTCCGGCGAGACGTATGACGTTCTCTCGTCAAGAGAAAAGTACAAAGAGTGCGGAGAGACGTCTTCTCCAGATGTCTCTCCGATGAGCGTAAACAGCACCGAGGCCTGCGCTTCGTTTTCCCCCGAGAGAGAGAGAGAGCGAGCGGTGTGACTTGCACTCTTCTTCCTCTCGCCACATCAAAGGTGTTATTCAAAAATGTGCTTTCCAGTTTGGAGCGATGCGTCAACAGGTTTCTGCTCTCAGGTTTATTTTCATTACTTCACCTCCTCCTCTTCCCTCGTGGATCCTCCCTTTGTCGGGGGCTTGATCCGTGTCTTTGTTTGGCCTCGGGATGAGCAAGAGGTGCGTTTACTCTAAAATGTGAGGTACTTGTATTTCGGAATTTACATTGTGTGCTACTTTATACTTCTACAACCACATACACCTCAGACGGAAACGTATTTTTCACTCCACTTAATTTATCTGACAACTTTGAACTTGTATTGTCATTTACATACTTTTTACATATACAAAATAGGGATTTAACACATCCTTAGCAGGACCAGTAGGCTGCTTTTAACCGGGTTTAACTTTTCAACATGCAAACTATCAGGAGACCAGGGATCTAATCACAATGATCTTAAATGTTGATGTAGATACAATAATATAGTAATTAATATACAGATAAGTGTTTTGGATACATGCAAACTATTGGGAGACCAGGGATCGAACCCTGTACCTTGCAAGGACGACCACACATCCCCATGAGTTATAGCCACCCATGGTTTAATTACTATGATCTTAAATACATTGATGTAGATACATTAAAATAGTAATTAATATACCAATAAGCGGTTTGGATGATGGAAAGGAAGGTTTTGATGCAGGACAGAGTATTTTCACAGTGTGGCATTAGTTATTTTCCTCTTTTTCCTCTTATTACAACTTCCAGTGTCCCTCAAAGGATTAAACCACAAGGTCGGCTCCGCTGACGCTGCTCTGTGTGTGTTTGTGCGTTTGTGTCGCTATTTCTTAACTTCAAAGATCAAAACGGCGAACATGACAGCCCGAGTCGCATTCCTCTCAGGTGATGACGGCGATAATCCACAAGCAGTCTGGATGCAGCCGAGCAGAGATGATAAGGTCGGACTGACACACTGACAAACACACTGGCCTCGCCTCAAACCCTGTTGAAAAAAGATGTGGGTCATGGGTGAAGACTACAAAGTCTCACACACACACACACACACACATTTATGTATGTGTGTGTGTGTACAGCCACAGCTCTAATCCTCCCTGCCGGAACATGATGGACAGATAGAGGGAGGGGGGAAGTAGCGTTAAGTGGCAGGGTGACAGCAAAATGACAGTTCTTAGGAAACGCACACACACACACACACACACACACACACACACACACACACACACACACACACACACACACACACACACACACACACACACACACACACAAAAACAATAATCACACAATCCCATCAACGCTTCTCACCCTTTACTGGTAGCATCTCACCAGAGAACACTGACTCACACAACATATCACACACATTCTTATATAAATTAAATAAATACAATATTTTTGTAAGTTATACCCAAGAGCCTATTTCTGACAGAAACAGCTTAAGTCAGAATAAGATAATACATCACAATAAAGAAATAATGGCTCACTAAAGCAAAATTATGAGATACTAAATGACAAATTATGGGATTGTCAAAAGGTTAAGTAATAATAATATCAGAGTGACGTAGAGACACCATAGAAGGCTCTGATAGTGGCAGCAACCTGTCAATCACCTTGTAGCCCCGCCCTAAATGAACATCGTGCTGTATTGAAGAAGACTTGAAACTAGAGATTGAGACATAAACTCGTGTTTACAATGTTTACTGAGGGAATACATCAAGAGAGTAGAGTATTTTTCTCACAGACTTCTATACAACCCCCATGCTGGTCAGTTGAGAGAATGACAGTTTTAAGACACTTCCACGTCGGCAGAACTGGAAGTTCTTCTACTTCTTGTTAAACCTTTCCCCTCTTATTCTCCTTTACTGGAAGCCAAAAAAACTCCCATATACACTTTAAAATTCAAACTACGTATTATAAGGGATTGATGTCGTCCTCACTCGACCGCGACTCATATCCTGGAAACCCGGTAGCCGACTGGGAACGATAAAACCTTCAACGTTTCCAGTAAAGCACCAATGCTGCGAGTCACGGCTCCCTAATACCTTGTGTTCCCTCCACATGGGCTGACGGCGCCGGAGGCAACGCCCCTCACTTTGTCACACTTTTTGGAAAGATGGCTGCCGCTCTGATGCCGGTGCCGATGGGGATGCATAACGAGGCTGGATCCCTGCATGCAGCAGTCTGGAACAAATGGTGCCTTTGTTTGAGGGACGGACGCAGAAATAGCTTCGATTCATCCACAGCTCATGAAGTTAAAGTTGAAAAGATTAAACAAGTGGTTGAGGTCAAGTCTCCTACTTTTACGTAAAACTATTTTCTTAATTATGCACATGGAACAAAAGCGGAAGTGGCATCTTAATGTGTCGGTGTCAGTAATAAGATAAGAACAATTTGAATAATCAAAGAGAGAACACACACACACACACACACACACACACACACACACACACACACACACATGCAACACAACCGTCACTTGTTGTCTCTTGCCCCCCCCCCACTCCTCTTTTCCTGCCAAATCATTTCCCCTAAATCCATTTTGATACGACATCACAGCGCCCCGCAAAGTGAAGATAATCCTTGACATTTTTATCATTCACCCCTCTTTTATTTAGTCTGCGCTCTCTCTGCTTGCCTGTCTTGTTCGCTGATAAAATCTGCCAGCCCCATGCGAGCCTCGGCGGATCGCACATCAAAAAGGGTCCGTTTTTCACCCCCGGAGGGTGACGAAGTGTCAAAATAATACTCCTCTGTGTGTGCTCCGGGTGGCAGCCTAATTTAAAATACTTCATTTGATGATTACAGACATTTACATGTTGTTCTCGGCTGACTGTAATGTCTGTATCCCCCTATTTGTGTTTGCTATATGACAACAAAAAATATATATTTGCGCCACAGTATGTACATTATACGTTTATGCACAGTATAAAAGTCAAACAAAATCTGTGAAATCATCCACTGTTGGCAACATTACATAGATTACATAATATACATAAGCAATAATATGCATGTTGGGCAGTGGGCTGAGCCAATAAAAACCTTCATAGAGGCAAATAAGGTAAAAAAATAAAAATAACAAGAAAAAGAAAGAAGAGAATAATGTAAAATAGAATAAAGTTGCAAAAAAATGAAAACCTTGGAGGACCACAGGTGTCATTTTATGAATGAATATGTAGTTAGTCAATCAATACATTGCAGACATTGATTTTAGAGATAATATGATACCTTGATTGATTTAATTATTAGATATTTCAAAAATGTGTGTTTCAATTTACAATAAAAATGAAAGGATTATTGATCTGGCATTGATCTAAATCTGGCAAGCCTGAAAATGTGTTTTCTTAAAATGCTCTAGAAGAGCAGTACTGTATTTAATTAGCTTTTTCATTATTTTCCCTCTTTTGGCCATTTACTTGACATGTTGGTCCTCGCCACAGTAAAACAATGCATATTGTGGCTGTAATCTGATCTCTTATTGTCTATAAAAGTCAAAAGTTTGACTTAGTATCTCATAATCTTGACTTGACCATGTGTATATTATATTTTTAGCATGCATCAACTGTTTTCTTTTCCATTGCTGGCGGATACAGGTTTCAATTACCATATGAGCGGTACAACGTTTGGACCCACTGATGAAACATTCCTGCTTTTCCTCCATGTCGCTCGGTTAATATTGTGGAGCACATGTCAGTGCGTGACAAACCGTAAACTGTGTGACTTACCACTACTGTGATCCTTTGAAATAGGCGAGATTTACACAACAATAATTCTCTCTGGCTCAAGCTTCAATGAAAATACATGCGAGCGTCCAGATAGACTGTAACAGGCTCTGACAAGGCTTACAGACAGCGAGGGACGACATAAAGAAGGAAAAAGCCAAAGATTTAAGGCCAAAAATCCACTCAGAGCCTCAGTTATGACATTTTGACTTGATGATAAATCTCATCTGTCCATGTTGATACAGAAAAAGCCCTTTTATCTAAGAAAATATGATATTTTTTGCCCGTTGGACCACTGTTTTTCAACGTTCGGAGGCTTTTCCTGCAACACGGCCGAAATCTTTCCCAACTGGTTCGTGTGGAATGAACAACCCCGGCCAGGCAATGGTTTTGATTTTTACAGCAGCGAGCACAAACACTATAAATTTACAGTCACAAGAGAGAGTTTTTTAATAGGCACTCGACTTTGCAGAGGCAATAACTCTCTCAGTCTCACTTTCTCTCTCTGAAATGCCTCCCACTGTTTGCTGAGGCAGCTGAGGCAGCTGGCAGTGCTCAGTGCTCACCCTGACAAGGTGCTTTGAAATACCAATCACTGAGTTTATACAACAGGGAGGGCTTGTAAACGTGTCGAGTGGGGAAATATACAATGCCATACTTCTGTTTTTTTTTCTGGAGAAGAAGGAGGTCTCAACAGTGTGTATACCTTACAGGTGATATAATATATGCTCAGTTTTGTTCTGAAAGCCATTCATCATGGATGACAGCACGGGAAAGTGCTTTTAGTTCTGTTATCCTCGTGACAATCTGCGCTAACCTCTCGCCAACATCACCCACATGTCTTCACAAATGCACACGGATACATGAGACAGGGGAAACTGAGGCTGGATGTGGCCGCGCTGTGAGTAATTTACAGCACGATTTGGCAGGAAGTGAGGAGAAAAACTTGCACTTTTACCCACAAAATAACACCTTAATGTAAGTGCTTTTACCACATGTGTCAGGCTTCTCCCTTCTACTCAACAAACTTGTTTTTTCTCCTCAGCTGTAGCTAGTTAGCTAATTCACGTAGCCACAAAATAACACCTTATAGTGGAACGTGTTTACCACATGTGTCAGGCTTCTCATTTCTACTCCACAAACGTTATTCAGCTGTAGCTAGCTAGGTAGTTCACTTGGCTACATGTGTGATTTATTGCTAAAGAGCCGAAGCCAAAGCTAACTTACATGTCTTCTGCAAGAGAGGGGGAAACTTTGACCCACAAAAAAAACACCTTACAGTGGAAATCTTGTATTTCTACTCAACAACCTTCGTTCTTTTCCTGCTAAAATGTTCCTCTGAGGTTTTTTTAAGCTATAGCTAGCTAGGTAGTTCACATGGCTACATACGGGATTTAATGCTAAAAAGCCGAAGGCAAAGCTAACGTACACGTCTTCTGCAAGAGAGGGGGAAACTTGTACCCACAAAAAAACACCTTAGAGTGGAAAGCTTGTATTTCTACCCTGCTAAAATGTTCCCCTGAGGTTTTTTTCAGCTATCGCTAGTTAGCTCATTCACATGTACGTGGTATGATGAGAAACGGCTGAGGCTAAAGCTACGTGTCCTCGACAAGGCACAAGGAAACTTGCACTGTTTACGTTTTAACCAGGTTTCAGGCTTCGTATTTTTACTCGACAACCTTTGTTTTTTTTACTGCTAAAATGTGGCTTCAATAATATAATTATACGTTATATAATGCCAAAAGGCTGAGGCCTTCTCATTTATAGTCGGCAACATTTGTTTCTTCTGAAATGCAATGAGGTGAAGCTAAAGGGCTAGCTTACTTACATTAGCGACAATAACACAATTTATGGCTCTATGACTCTTTTTAAAACAAGAACCTCATGAAAGACGTCTATAATGATATATTTTCTGGTTTCCTCGTCCACACTATAACTGAAAATTGTCTTAAAAATGCTGTTAATAACAGGTATATTTATGTAATTTACCTACATTATAACGCGTTAAAGTGTAATCTTTTTCCCAGATGTCTCCGAGCAGAAGTTATAAATGCCTCTGAGTCAACGTTTGAGTTACAGAGAGCGAGTGGGAGCGAAACAGCAGGGGGTGAACAGTGGAAAAAAGAGTAATCCGTGCTTCAAAGATATCAGGAGTAAATCTGTATTTATGATTCAGTGGAAAATCACGACATTATCTCACCCTTTAAAGTTCGCCGTACATTTGGAGCTGGACGGGAAACTCTGCACTTCAGCAGAAATCTGAGGTCAGCGCAGAAAATATTTCATGGCGTGTCAGAGCGCTCTGCACACGGTGAGTAATGTTCAACATGACACCGTAATGCTTGTTCAGGTGAAAAACGGTTCCCTGCGCAACTTTCTGGGGCAGCGGTAATAATATTCGGTCCGAGGGTGGGGGCGGCGTTGTGTGAAATATGGCGCTACTTCACATTCATGCATTCATCCTGGAGCGATAAATTAGGCCCCAGACAGTTCAATCTAACTTCCTAAATAGAGCACTTTGTCATCGCAAACGAAAGGAGAGGCATGTTGGGTGATCAACAGAGTAATTCATGACTTTCTGAGCGTTGGAAACGGAGGTGCCACGCATGATCTTCAGAATTAGCCGTAAAACATACTGTAAATAAGACTAAGTGCTGCTTTCATTTGAAACAATTCCTCATCCCCGCCAACTCTCCGAACATTGCAGCCGAGCGGTAACTGCATCCTCTATCTTGATCTCTGCAGTCGACTATCATGCACCGAATAAATGAGGCCGGTGCAGCCGGGTGAGGATCATTTGTTTGAAGTGACACGGCTGATGGGCGTTGATTTACTGACACAATAATGGCCTTTTAATTGAGCTCTTCCGCCCTTTGTTACATCAAAGCCTGACAAGTGGTTCGACAACAGCGCTTTCTTCTTCCCCTCCAGTGACTGACAGGACACCAACATGGCCGCCCTCATACCGCTCAGCTTCCCTCAACTGTCACGACGGCGCACGGCATCGAAACCGGACACCTTTTCGCCTCCGGGACACATCGCCCGTCTGACAGAATTAGAAATCAAGGTGGTTACGCAGAGTTACTGCAGGGCGGCTGGTTGGGTTTTTTTTATTCGGCGCAACGTGCGCGCTCCTCGGTTTGATTTATTTGCAAAGACAGAAATGCAAACAAAGAAAGCAATCTCATTTACCACCTTCCAGTGTTGCCATAGTCTGTTAAACCGCAAGTCAAGTGTTATGACAGACTTTGTCTGCTCTGCTGGCACGTCTTGAGGGAGAGCAGAGGAGGCGTGTGGTGTGCGCTGAGCGATGACAGATGTGGGACGAACGCTGAAATGCATCTTCTCCTTCTGTAAATGGAGTGTTTTTTTTCGGGGAGTGGGGGTGGGGGTTGGAAACGGTTGCCTCTGACCGGTGATTATGCAGCTGTAGGCACGCGGGAACACAGCCTATGTTTGGTGCAGCTCGCATTTGGGTTTCTAAATGGTGCGTGGATTCATTCCTGACATTTATGGATGAGGGTTGTGCTGAGGGTTAAGTAAATAAAGCCATCAAAGTGGGGAGCATGCGAGGAGAGAGCGCCTTCGCTGCTTCCCCTCCATGGCTCTGTTTAAATAACCCACAGGGTTTTCTATCAGTGTAACTTATTGAACAGGGGGAATCGATGCGTGACACAGTTCCTGGTCCAGCGCTCGGTTACAGCTAACCGCTTCTTCTTTGATTTTATAGACAGGCTGAGGATTAATGGGGATCCAGTATGAGAGCAATTGACTTCTGTGCTCTTTCTCTTTATCAGCACGGGGAAATCTGTTGGAAATACAAAATGGCTCGAAGAGGACATTTAGCACTCAACAGACTGTGTGACGTTGCTGCTGTTCCTTTATCGGTGTTGTGAAATGGGTTAAGTTGCATTTATGATAGATTACGTGCGTGCTTTCCAGTCTGAAGGCATGCAGTAAATTCACAGGCCAAATTTGTGCAGTATTAAAGAGCTTCCTCTCTCGTCTTTACAATTGTTCCATTTTTCTCCATCACGACGGGGCTTTTATATACTTTGCCACATCCTAAAGGCAGTGTAGTTCCCCTAAAAACTATATTACAGCTGCATTTCTGCTCTTAGTTATTGCATCTGTATCAAAGGTATACAACTAAACTGCACCGTTGCATCAATAACCATTTCCCAACATATGAAATGACCATTTACTCAAAATAAATCCATGCCAAGTGTGTCTCAATGTGCATATTAGATAGGGAATCAATTCATAACATTTACCTTTCGCCTCAAAACCTCCCGTCTCATCCTAATCCCTAAATGCACTCGTTATTGAGCAATTTCCAGTATTTGGACAGCTTTCTCAAAGCTTATCAGGTATCCCTCTTTTGCAGCCAAAAGCTCTAATTTGATTGGTTTTATGTTCTCAATGAGGACGTGTTGCAGTTTGGTGTGATACTTCCAAACCATGTGAGTAAGATGGACGTCAGCGTTAGATAAATCTGTGGCAAAAGCCCTGACAAATGTGATAAGCCTGGCCTCCGCTTTGCATCTGTCGAAGTGTTTCAAACAGAGGGGCGATCGATGGTAAATGATTGCCGAGCTACTGTGTTGAGTGAAGGCTGCAGGCAGCAATGGAAAGGTTTGCTTAGTGCCTCCAGGGCTGTGCAGTCACAATCAATTTCCCTGCAGCAGCCAAGCAAAGGTCCACTAGATCTCTCAAATGCCCTCAAAAGTAAAAGTAGGAAGACTGGATGTCCTATATCTTTACTTGCAAGGGAAGGGTTGTGGTTATGTACGTTAAAAACAGTGTTTTTGGAATTTAAGTGTTTACCATCTTAGCATGACATATATGCAGTTTACAATAATAAATAGCACTTTTAACCCCTAATTTCTTGACATTAAATGTTTATTCTGCTGAAATTTTGCCAGGGTTTTTCTTTTTAAGCTGTAGATAGTTAGCTAGCTAAATAACCTGCAACCTGCAACCCACTTGATGGCTATACATACTTGACATAATGGTAAAAGATTGCATCTACAGCTACATACTGGATGTGCAGAGATGCCAACGCTCCTTTAAACTTATAGTAGCACCTTGGCTCCCACACAGTGGGGGTACCAGTCCATAAAGGTTTGTCTTTTTCCCTTCATGCAGCCTGGGAAATAATGCGCAGGGCTCGTTATGCTCTTTAACATACAGGTGCGCTCTTGTATTTTTTATTTTGGAAAGGCTTAGTTAAAATAGACGACACCACATCCCTTTGTATTTAAATAAAAAGCTGCTTTAAAAAATAAAAATCATATTTCGCCTTTTAAATCAGTAAAACCAGGAAACCTTTTTTTTTTTTTTTCACACGGTAGCCAGCAGGCAGCTTTGAGTTTTTGGAATAAGATCCTATTCAAAAAGCCAAATCTAGAGGGTGTGAAAAAGTATCTTTGATGTCAGATGAAATTTTACTGAACAGCACAGTACAATCTGATTTCAGGCTGGCGTCCTCTGGCAGCCGGATCTTTCCGGATCGTTCCACCCACAGGACATGCAAAATGCATCTGTGCTGCTCAGAAAGTGTGTTTTATATGTGTGTGCTGAAAAAAATAAAAAAATAAAACAGCCTTTAATGATTTTATATGTGTGGGAAGTTGATTAGACAGGTGGATAGACTTAATCATTGGACATATTCTAATTAACTGATGTGCATTATGTTGATATTTACATTACATTAATGATCAACAGACAATGATCAACATATGAATGCTGAGAAGTATTTTTAGATGTAGCTGTTCTGCTTGTATTTTGTGTGGAGTGGATTAAACATTGTGTTTAATTAGTGGTTTGCTACTGAGTTGAGCTAACATGAAAATTTCTTAATGGTAACCCAGCATTGCTGCCAAATGTTAACGAGCAAATCATGCTAATTATTTTGTTACATAACAGGTTAGATTAGAAATATTCAGCATCTGAACGTCCACCGTGCTGAAGCTAAGATGCTACGATATCAGACTTTAAGCTAACATTAGAAGCTCTGTCCTCTTAAGTTTACTCTCCAGTCCGCTCATATGTCAATTTTCCCGAGCCAATCACAAGAGACCAACGCATCTGCCTGAATATAATGACCTTTTAAGTCAAGATTGATGCTAAAGTACTGTTTTTGCAGAGATTTTAAGAGCAGAAATTTAAAAAAAAACTTTAATTTAAGAATATTTTTCAGCAGCGCAAACTCAAAAGAGAGGCCGTTAAGTGAACGTTTCTGGGATGTCTGGGTCATTCTTTGTCTATTCTATGAGGATTTATGATTTGGATTACTTGCCAGATATGAAAATGCGCAAATTATTCTTAAGAAATGGCAAGTTGAGCTTAACATTCAGAAACAAACGAGGAAGTTTGAATCCGTTGACTCGGTGGAGTGGTCCGGACCCAGGAAACTGTTAGTCCTCATTACACATCAAAACCATCCGTAGGATAAACTATGTTACATTTTTATTCATAAATAAATCCTCATGTACATCAATATTTAAAATGTATTTGCAGACTTCTTGTTTAAGAACAAATCAGCTGTATAAACAGTCATCTGGACACACTGGAGGGTTCAACCACATTTCCAAGTTAAGCGTTCATTAGATAGCCGGCTAAAGCTGCTAACGTCGTCTCTCATCTAACGTAATCAAAGGTTGTCAGCTGGAAATGGGAAGTAGCTTTTGTTTACTTTTGTGTGAAATCGAAGACGTATTCATTCAACGAATACTCTAAACTGTTCCAAGCGGCCACAGCTGTTGTTGTGAACTGCATATTCATCACGCGGCGGACAGCCCGACAGGGTCAATAGGCTTAAAATAGAAACAAGCAGTTCGGAAGCAGCAGAACAAACATCCTTTATGTTGTAGTTGAAGCCTTTAAGACTGTTTTTTGTTGTCTGGTTTCATTGTTTTTCTTTGTGTCGCAGCTTTGATTATGTTTTTAAGATAAGGGAACAAGAGGAAACCCGTCTCTGCCGATGACCAACTTCAAAGTGACGAGAAGTTAAAGAGAAGAGCCGTTTTGTTTATCGTGGCCTCTTTCTCAGTGTTTGACCTTCTCTTTTCTCGCTCTCTCTCTTCCCCGACGGTCGCCTGTTCTCCGACTGATATTCCTCAATCTGAAGAGATCTGCACCTGCACATTGTGCCCGTTGGAAAAGAGGTTTTCCAAACTGAGAACCCGGGAAAAGAAACTCTCTGAAGGCTAGCAGCTCGATGCTACGTTAGCTGCTACTAGCATAACACAACCAAACCTCTGTGTCAAACTGACTGCGTTGAGGTGTATTGTGGGTAATATAGATGCCAGGAAAAATAATTAAAGATATCTCAATTTTGCTGCATTGATTTAAATATATATATATTTCTAAATAGTGTCTGATAATGTTGTAGGAGTGCAATTCTGTATTAATATAAATAAGTGATAAATAAGTAATATATTCCTCCAACCCCTTATTTCAGGCGAGATTCCTCTGTTAAAAAAAAATTGGTTAAAAAGTATTTCCTAATTTGTTATAAAACTTTCTAAAATGATAATATGTCAGTTTTGTATTTGCAGCTTGTTGCACTGCCCCCAAGTGGCCAAAAAACAACAAAACCTGCATTAATGATCGCAATCAAGAATGATTGGTTTCCATATGTGGCTGGTATTTCTTATTTCAGTAATATTGTTTGTGACTGTTCGTCTGCTTTAGCGTCCTACTTTTTGTATTCTTTTGATCATTAAACACAAATACTGATTATTTCAGAGGGACGAAAACATGCCTTGACTTTGCAAAATCTGCAGGAGAAGCGCTGCTAAATACTGCGGTTCAGAGACTTATTAAATGATTTAATGTTTAATGAAATAGTCGATACGCTGATGTAGATCCCTGCCTGTATTTGAACAACTTCTGTACTGTGCCAACACTTAGTGAGGAGAAGCCACCGCTCCTGCCGGTCTGCTTCCCCCCTAAAGCCACACAAGTGCTCTCTCCTCCACAGCGGTGCAGACTGTGACCTTGTTTGCTGATGAGATGGCGCTCTCTCTCTGCTTCTTATCACAAATTGGACATTGATGGATTGCTGAGAGTGGCTGTTTCTGCTGTTAAGGCCTTGAGGTCAAGGCGACAGTTGCTTTAGTTCTTTGTTGTTGTTTTTTTAAGTGACCTAATGCTGATTTCACAAGTCTTTTACAAGTCTCGTATGAGCATTTTCTAAAATAATCCACATTCTAACCCTTTTACAGTGTTAAGTTATTACCCTTTCCCTTATATTTACATGTGAACCATTCCTTTTGAAGATTAAGGAGGACCCTGCAGGATATGTACAAATATCCATCAACTAATTCACATTATGCAGCCTTTTGGCCACAGGTTATGAGGGATTAGGAATGATTCTGCACTCAATTGAGGCTGCAGAGGATTGAGAGATTCAAAGACTCTCAGACTGAGACTATTTTAGGCTGCTGCTAATAGCTCTTGTCAGCCGTAATTTTTAAGTACTTTAACCAATTCATTGTATAATTAGGTTAACAAAATTAGCTCATTGCAAAGTCAGTCAGCAGGCGGTAATGCAATAAAGTTATTAACATTCCAGATTTATAGAACCATTAATATTGAGGTGATCCGTCTTTATCACATTTTTCTTCCCCCGGTATAAATGGCATTAATTAAAAAAGAAAAGAAAATAGATTCTGGTGACATTTTATGTGTGTTTTATTGATTTTCTTTTTATGCTCAGAGCAAAAGCCGGAAGACAAATGATCCGTAACTCCACGTGTCAAAGCATACCTGCACTTTTTTTAATAAAAAAAGAAATGAGTACATGTGTCTCAAACCTCAAAATAATCGTGATGTATTCAGCATGAAAGAGCATTCAAGGATTTAGAGAAATATATGGCCTGTCAACTATGTCTTTTCACTTTATATCTGCGACTTAAAGTAGTGTAAAGGAACAAACTGTACAGTAAACGCATGCAATTATAGTAATAAAGTGGGTGGTGACATTTGACATGTGACATATAATCATATATAATAGCTGCTGACATTTTAAAATTGAAAACTTAAAAACATGATGATTGTGAGCGTCTTTTTTTGGATTAATGGACGTGTAGTTGAGATGGATTTCAGACTGAATCCATACAAATATGTATCACCTCTTTGTGTGCCGATCTGACTGGGAAACACTCGGAAAACTACATTTTTTTACCCAAATTGCTGTGAACAACCAGCCTCTTAGCTGGTAAAAACCCTTCTGGTGTTTGCCCTGTACTCATCCGCTTGTCGACAGCTGAGTGAAGGATGACTCATGTGACCAGATGACTTATTTCCACTGCTCGCTGACACTCACAAAAGAGCATTTTTAGTTTTAATACGGGGTTTGCTCACCGCATGCATCCCAGTACACTCATGGCATCCCTCTCTCTGTGAAGTCGTCAGCGGTGAAGCTCCGCTCGTGCCTTTAGATCTATGTTTCACGAGCTGGAAATTATACCGTCTGACATTTTGAGAGAAGTTAAGTTTTCCATTTAGGCTAACCTTTGAGTCTAAGTGGTCGTATGTCAAAGACGTTAAAACTGCACTCTGAGATTGAACCGTATGATCCAACGCTCATGATTATGTACTGAAACCTCATGGAGATCATATCGCTTCTCTTAGTCACGGTTGACAGCATCTCGTACCCACCAATTTTATGCTTTTTTTGTGCGTCTCCTGATCGGCCACAAAATCGAGACAGAACAACTCCTAAAAAATAATTTTATATGGAATAAGAGGTCCAAATAACTGCCCAGTTTATGAAGGCACAAAAGATGGATGTGATTATTTTGTTCTCTGCGTAAAATTGAATTAAATGGGTCATTTTATTTAGGACAGTTGGTCGTTGTATAAAGATAAACACTCGTGGCCTGGCTCAACCTCGCTTCATCAAGTACAGAGAGCAGAGTGACAGATGATTAATGATGGAAAGTCCCCACAAATAAAATCAAAGTATCACGCTGTTTTCCTAATAACCGGCGAGTTCATGACACTGTCCATCAACAAATGCCCCATTTGTTGCTTATTAAATGCTAAGATTACCTTTTTTAAACCTTTGATCATGTTCTTTGTGAATAAACCACAGTTATGTAAGAATAAAAGTTTATATTTATCAGAATTCAAACTTATATACAGCAAAGACAGCGGTGGAAAGTAACTAAGTAAATTTATTCAAGTACTGCACTTAAGCACAATCTTGAGGTACTTGTACTCTACTTGGGTATTTTACTTTTCTGCTACTTTGTACTTTTACATTTTTAGAGGCAAATGTACTTTTTCTGCATTTATATGATACATTTAGTTACTTTTCAGACTTAGACTAATACAAAATAAACTAATGAATCACAAGATACTATTATGACAGCATTTAAAGTTATTTTAGTTACCAGTTTTAATTCAGGGCTTGTACTTGTGACAGAGTTTTATTTTTTTATATTATACTGCAGTATTTCTATCTGTACTTATAAGTTAAAGCTCTGACTACTTCCTCCACCACTAAAGTCAAAAGGATTGTCACTTTGAGGACGCCGTCGCTCCGCCCTCGCGCGCGCGCTCCCCGCCCATCTCATCAGTGATGCGGCCGCCCAGCGGACACTTTGAAGTCCTGCCCGTTGAGATCAGTGAGCTGCTGGAGTCCGGACCGACAGCACGCAGTGGGACGTTTCCTCTCGAACACTTGGACTATATAAAGTAAACTCTGGTCTTTTTTTTATGTACAAACAGGACGGACACTGTCTCCATTTTGCGCAGTATTCACACAGAGGACTTCTTTTTCTTTTGGTTTTGGTTTGAAATTGGAGTATAAGAGCCGTGTCGGTGATGCTTGAGCTGAGAGGATTCTCCGTCCTTCGGGACATTTAAGGACGTCCAGCTGTGTGTGTTTATTTTTGTATTTATTTTGAGTTACATGGATTACATTTATCACCCGTAAGCACTATTCTGGACTAAAAGTAGCCTGACGCACATCCACCTCACGCGCAGCGCCCTTTCTCCGATGAAATATCTCCCTCTAGGATCAGTAAGTAAGCGGATCGAGCTCAGTGAGACCAGCGACAGTACTCAGTCTCGTCCCGGTGCTGTGGTGTCTCTGCTGACCCCTCTGGACCCACTTCGGCAGGCAAAGCGGCTTCCCATCCGAGTTATCAAGATGTTGACTGCGCACACTGGACACTTGCTACACCCGGAATATTTACAGCCTCTGACGCCCGCGCCCGTGAGCATCGAGGTATTTATTGTCTTAAAAAAAAACAAAAAAAAACATGTTTATTATTTAGTGAGGACTATTTTCTGTCTTCTTTTTTTTTTTTTTTGCACTGCAGTGTTTTCTGATTTCTCAGCAGGGTGGTGAAAATGAATTGCAGTGTCACCCTAATTTACATAGAGAATAAAATAACAAACCGTGTTGTGGTCACACACATTGCATAACTGGTCTTTAGCCACATTAACACACCCAGGACATGACAACTTGTGTTTTAATTAGAGCACGAGTGATTAGTCGATTAATCAAAGAGTCAATAATAAGCCACTTTTTTTTAATAATCAAGTCATTGTGTTCCCTACTTTAATAGGATGATTTACTGCTGTGTCTTTGTCACGTATTGACAGTTCATTTATTCTCATTGGCCAGACAAAGTAAACAGGTAGGGCTGCAATTATCGATTATTTGCATTATTGTTTAATTGTTAAGTGTAAAAAATGTAAAAATAATAACAACCCACAACTGATAAATTGAAGACATTTTGGATTCTGGGATATCATATTGGGCTTTTTTCCACTATTTCCTATTATCTTATGGTGAAAAGGATGAATTAAGAAACTAATAGTCAGATTAATTGCTAATTACTTTCTAGTATCTAGTTCAAATAAAAAACAGTTAATAGGTCTACAAAGGCATAATTAATTTAGTTTGAGTCCTTGCTTATTTTTCTTTTCTTTAAAAAAAAATCCACAGCTAACCAGAATCTTTGTTTTATTGTAGCTGGATGCCAAGAAGAGTCCACTGGCCCTGCTGGCACAGACCTGCTCTCAGATCGGTAAGCCAGACCCTCCGTCCTCCTCCAAGCTGGGCTCCTCCAGCAGCCAGGGGGACAAGGAGTCCAGCAGTCGGTCATCCGGCTCCAGCCTGAAGCACGGAGAGCACCGCCCCTCCCTGGAGGACAAGTGTAGCTTCAAGCCCTACAACAAAGGCGGCGGAGACTGTCGCAGAGACGGAGTTACCAGCAGCAGCAGCAGCAGCAGCGATAAAGTCGGGTTCAGGGTACCCAGCAATAATGTCACCGCTAACGGAAATTCATCCAATGGCCAGCAGTCCTTTCCAGCCCACGCTGCCTCACCCAGCTCCAGAGCCAGCAGCAGCACCCCACCAGGACACACTCAGCAGCAGCAGCAGCAGCAGCATCACAAACTGAGCCAGTCTCCGGGTGGACAGCCACGCTCTCACACTCCTGGGGGAGAAGCTGCACACGAGCAGGGCAGTCCCACCAGCACCAGCAGCAGCAGCAATAATCCCAAAAAAGACGCCGACGCAAACAAGGCCGGCTCGGACAGTCCGCACGACGCGAACTCCAGCCACGGGCGAGCCCTCACGAACTGCAGTAACGGCAGCTCTGACGGGGGCTCCAACCACGAGGGGGGGAAAGCGGAGGCCGCGCAGCCGAACCACGGCCCCGGACGCATTACGCCCATTTCCCCCTACAAAACGAGCCAGCTCTTCCCGCTGCCCTCCTCTAATATGGGCTACCACGGGTCTGTCGTGGGGGCGTACGCCGGCTACCCGTCTCAGTTCGTCCCCGGGCTGGATCCGACAAAGTCGGGCCTCGGAGGCATGGGCGGACCAGGCAAGCACCCGAGCTCCAGCCCTCTCACGGGGGCCTCCCCTCCGTCCTTCATGCAGAGCTTATGCAGGGACCCCTACTGCCTAAGCTTCCCGAGCGTGTCCCATCTCGGCGGAAGCAATTGCAACTCCTGCATCCACGACCCCTCCCCCGCCCTCAAATCCAACTTCCCACTGGTGTACCCCTCCCACCCGCTGCACTCCCTCCACCAGAGCTCCATGTCGTCCAGCGTGTCCTCCTCCCTCTCGCACCCCCTCTACACGTACGGCTTCATGCTCCCCAACGACCCCATGCCCCACGCCTGCAACTGGGTCTCGGCGGGGGGGCCGTGCGACAAGCGGTTCGCCACGTCCGACGAGCTGCTGGCTCACCTGCGCACACACACAGCGCTGCCCGTGGGGATGGACAGTAAGATGCTCTCCGTTTCCTCCTCTGGACCGGCCTCCTGCCACCTCCACCTCCCCCACCAGAGCAGCCCGGGGTCCATGCACAGCTCCCTGTCTCTCAGGGCGCCGCCCGGCCTGGGTTTAGCTCGCTATCACCCCTACAATAAGGTCCACATGCCCCCTGGACCGTCCTCCATCTCCCTGCACTCTCTGCCCACCACAGGCCCGTACTACCCTCATTACGCCCTCTACAGTCAAAGACTTGGATCTGCATCTGCTCTGGGCTACCAGTGATACACACCACCCACTTACATGTTCAAAGGAGACGTTCGACATTATGGGAAATGCGCTTATTCGCTTTCTGGCGGAGAGTCAGATGAGAAGATTGATAACACTCTTGTATCCTTCTCTTAAATATGCAACCACAGCCCACTTAGCTTAGCTTAGCAACTAGAAACAGGGTGAATCTGCTAGCCTGGCTCTGTGCAAATGCAACAAAATCCACTAAACCAGCACTAAATCTAAACCTTGTTTGTTTGATACATAACACGTTTTATGGGGAACACGATGGAACTCCAGCACGGAGAGAGTCCAGCACCTAACCCCTCGTAAAACCACAAATGAATAGCGTGCACTTCAGTATTTGTAGACTTAAACAAACAAGATATATAACGTGTTACTGAGTGAGCTTCTAAAGCCAAGCTAGCTGCTCTATTTCAAGTCATTGTGCTAAGCTAAGCTAACCAGCTAACCTGTAGCTTCGTATTCAATAGACAGACAGAAGAGAGGACTCATTATTCTCGTTTAACTCTGCAACCAAAGAGCCGATAGGCGAGTTTTCCCAAATGCCAAGCTTTGACCTAATTGGGGCAAGTGGAACCAGGAAGTGGAGGGTGCAAAAATCTTCCCACTTTCTTCCCACATTATATTTGAGATTCGGTGTTCCTAATCCGGCTCCACTCCTACAGCTCAGAGGACACATGTGGCTCTTGCATGTCTGCACATTGCTGGGACACTTTTGCAGCAGAAATGGCCGCCGCTCACCCCCCCCCTCCAACCCCTCCGGGTGACTTTCGCCGCCCCGCGGGCTCTGCAAATTGATGGTTGGACTCTGCGTGATAGCTCTTGGATGTTCAGGGCTCCCGCTGCAAATGATGATGATTTAGTGCGGAAAAATGCGGCGTGGCAAGGGGATGGCAATAAGCTGCAGCCGTGGGCTGATGCGAGTCTGGCCACAGTCGCTTTCTCCCTGCAAAGAGATGCATGTAAGCTCGACGCGGCGATACGCTCCTCAGCTGTTTATTCAGCCCGATGGTTTGCGATGATTTGTTTTGGTTCCTTATGTTTTGTTTATTCCTACTGAGAAGTTGTATTTATTTTTTACTGGGGATCTGGCTTTCTTGTTTACCACATAAATCTATTCTCATTTTACAATCCTCTGAGCAGAAGCTCAGATGACAGATGTCGAAAAATACGTCTTAAGAACTTCTTCGTGAATGAATGTTGAAATCACATCTCTCTCTGTCTCTCTTTCTCTCTCTCTCTCTCTCTCTCTCTGAACCCCCTCAGCTGTTTTTTATTATTTCCACAGCAAATCAATAAAAATGAGATGTGATATTTTTTATGTAAAAATTGGAACACCCTGTGGTGTTATCCAGTTAAAGTGGAGGTCATATTTTGTTAAATAAATCACACTGAAGATGTAAATTCTGTTGTCTTCATTTCCTGTGGTCCTGGTCCAACATAATCTCTCATCTAAGTTTCATTCATTTGTATACAGCAAAGTATTGAAATCACAAATTTGAAGTTTAATGCTTATATTTGCTTTTTAATTCTAATAACAATCAGATGTTGGTGATGATCTCAGCTTCTTTGACGTCAGTTTGTTGCACGTGGTGGTTCCCTTTTGGAGATAATCCTCACAAAACACAATCGGATGTGTTTCCAGGGACAATTCTTGATTGACAACCAAAAAAACTAAACATTTTACAAACAAGAAACATCTCCTCAGCCTCCAGGGTTTGAACTTCTCCCTCTAGCAGTGGTGGAGGAGAAGTACAAGTATAATACCACACTGGAAATACTCTACTACAACTTAACGTCCTACATGCAAAACTTTACTTCAAAGTATGTCAGTATTATCCAATACTTAAAGCTGCAAAAGTATTAATTGTGCAGTAGAACGTTCCCTGTCAGTGTTTTACTAATATCTGATGTTTCTGGATTCATATTCCTGCTGCATTAATGTGTATGTTGCATGTTAACTCCTTTATATCCTGTTGGATAGTTTAATCATAAATGCATCATATTCTATGAGATCATAATCTGTCCTGTGAGAACCTTGTAGCTCCACAAAGAACTAACAGCTTTGTGACTGATCCGGCTGATCCGAGAGTTTTAAAGAGTTTATTTATCTGAAGGAGGAGGATAAAGGAACATTTCATCCTTCAGTTGATCACAAACATTCAGCATCAACACATCTGGAGATACAAGGTTTTCACTGGACAGGAAGGGGAAGAAAAACATCATCTGAGAAGAAACTAAAGCTGTCTGACAAATGTAGTGAAGGAAAAAGTACAATATTCACCTCTGAGATGTGGAGTACTAGCATAAAATGGAATACTCAAGTACAAGTACTTTATATGTGCACATACATTCCACTTCTCTTACTTTTTCTAAACTATTTCCATACATTTAAACTGTTAGCTAGAAAGAAAGTTTGTTTTCATCCCGTCTTTAAGTGTGTCTGCTCTTAACAACTAATGAAAGCAAGATGTAAACTTTTTTTTTCCCGCCTGGCTTTGAGTGGATTTGTACCCGTGGGTATTTTTACAGTGAGCGGGTCACATGATTGATGACTTGAGGTGTGCTTCACTTCCGAGTCGACAGAGCAGCGTATGAGCAGACCACAGGGATGCGGCTCGCATTCCTCTGTTCTGCAGTAAAAACGGTGTCACCTTAAAGCAACAGCATCCTCACTTAACACCCAGTCTTAACAATGTGCTGTACAATGAGAGTCAGACCTGCAACGTGCACACATGTGCAGGATCCCGATAAGCATCAGGGCCAAGATGGCGTCCTGGCAGTGGCTCCTGCAGTCTCCACGTGATTGGCAGCGGTAATATGCCATTTCCTAGCAACATGACACTGGGACACCCTCGGCGGAGTATAGATGACCCGCGCTGGTCGCTCACAGCTCTGACAAGGGACCCACAGGGGGTCCGAACAGGCGGCCACCCCCCGCTGTAACAGGAGAAAGCGCTCCTGTTTCAGCGAGTCTGAGATGCTGTTGTGGGGCGGCTGAGTTCAGTAAGAGGGCAAGAAACCCTCCTGGAGGCTTGAAGTTGACCAAAACGCCCCAAAGAAAACACTCTTAGGTTTATCACGTCATGCGACAATGTAGGACAGGCGATGTCGGATTTGGACTTGATGTATTGGAGACATGTTTTTATCAATTTGCTGGATTTAAGTTGGGTTTTTTGTACTGCACTCAAAGGTCTAGTGGGAGGTGTATAGTGTTGGATTGGGATGCCACCTATTGGTGACCACCGAAACCTGTGTTTAAGCAAGAGGAAACATCTTAATGTCATAAAGTTCGCGGCAGCACCAACTTCTCTTGTCCACACTCCAGTGATTTTATATTGTGCTTTATCGAATACATCAACACAGAAACTCTGGAAAACAAATGTACCTTCTCATTTCTCGCTCCCATCCGCTGACATGACGTCACCCGGACTCGCAGCTGCTTTCATAATTATAAAAGCCTGTCAGGCTGTGAGACACTGAAACCCTGTTTCATCATTCACAGCAGCTAAATCACGGAGTCCTGAGGCACAAGGCATCTGTTGAAAGCTGATTCCTTATCAGCCTTCCAGCATGATCTTTGGGGAACATCTGGAGTTTCGGAGGACTTTCTGGCTCAGAACGAGCTGGAAAAAGCTCACATGGAGGGATAATTTTCCCTAGAAGGTGTTGACAATGTAGACCAGGTGATGTATTGCAGCATAAAAAAGTATTTTTGAATGAACTTTGTGCTGCGAAAGATGTCTTTGATTATATTAAACGAAGAAATCCCAGGGAACATGTTTCATTATTAACATAAATCGGGTATGTTAATGAAATGAACATGACCCCTGTTAATTGCTGTTGCTACGCCTGTCAATCAAAGCACACATGCAGTTTACATTGACGATGAGAAACAGCGTTATTGAGCTTGTATTGCAGTGCAGAGCTATCATGTGGTTTACCTTTATCCTTCATTAATGTAAGCTTACATAAAGCCGTGTGTTTCCTTGTTTTTGTTCCAAAGAACAAACTCTTTTAAGACCAGGACTAACTAAATTAAGAGATCTCAGGTGATACGTTTGGCTTTGGTTCTCCCGTGCAAATCCACGATCGAGCCGCTAACGTTTGCATAAACTCTGATAGTTTTCGGGATCGACTTCTACAAACACTACTCAGTGAATGTGCCACCGTGAACGTAACCTTTAACCCCACAGCCTCGGAAGTGACACTACTGTACGTATACGCCGGTGAGCCAGAGACGCTAACGTCTGCAGCTTGTGTCCATTCTCAGTTTGTTCATTCATCCTTCTGTAAATTCTCTTCATGTCTGTGGCCAAACGATTACAACCGCAACAGAAAAACACTACAATTAAAGACATTTAACAACAAGGTGCTCCACTACAACATCGCCAACATTTACGAATGAATTAGCGACAACGACGCATCATATCACCGAGATTTGTTTAAAGGGAAAGTTTCTTATGTATTCAAATCCAAACATTTTAATTTTGGTCAAAGTATGTGTAGTTTTAGCGTTAAAATGCTATTTCCTAAGCTCTTCTAGAAATGTGAAAATGAAACCTGGTTTCTGCAAAAAGGTTGGCTCCACCTACATCAATATAATATATCTATTGTATATATATACATATATATATATATATATATACCTATAGGACACATCAACATGGGCTAGCTGAGCCAGGGATTAAACCGCTGATCGAGCCGTGGTTCCTCTAAGTCAGGTTTTCATGACTTATGGGGACATTACATTGACTTATAATATTTACATGATATTTACATTACATTTTCCTGGAGACTCACCCTAACCCTCACCATCCTAACCTAAACTTAGCCTAACTTGAAACCCTAACAAGTAATGATTTACGTGATGGGCACACGCAATGTTGTCCCCCCAAAAAAGGCGAGTCCCCACATTGTTGCTTTGTAATCACAATTATGTCCCCACAGGACTGGTAAAAACAAGCCAACACACACACACACACACACACACACACACACACATCCTGTCTGTTCTACGCTAGTGGCAGAGATCAGGTCTGCTGGTTAGACTAAACAACAGCATTTGAGTGGATTTTCTGTCCCTCATTAATCATCCTGACAGCCTGAAAAACAACATTTCCTCCTTAATGACTGTATTTGAGTAATCATGTCTGCTTATTTCCATGCAGGCATCTCTTTTTCATTCTGCTTTGTGCGTTTTAACTTTTTTTTCTTTTCTTTCCGTTGCCGTCCATATGTGTGAGTGTGTGTATGTGTGTGTGTGTGTGTGTGTGTGTGTGTATTTTGGATTCTTTCTCTTCTGACCTCCCAAGTCTGTGGCGTTGGGTGGCGTCTGCTCTGGGTCACGCTGGCCAATTACGTTCACAAAGAGGGTGAAAAACCAAAAGGAATGAGGGAATGTGGCCGTGAGGATCCAGATGCAGGAGGAAGATGGTGTCACCAACACCCCCCCACCTCCACCACCGCCCACTCCTCTGCATGTGGCTAACCCTGCAGCACCCGCTGGGCTCCAGGCCTCCGCTGGTCGCTGCCAAAGCACGTCTTTGCGTTAAGCACCGGGTCTGTGATGCATGAGAGCTGACAACTGAGCTAGGAGCCCTTCAGAGCCCAGCCAGATCAGAACCAGCTGGGGCCATGCACATTAGCAAAGAAGCCATAATTGCGTTTGCCCTCTTGTACACCACTAAACTCCCTCTGTTGACATCTTTTTTTATACAGAGAGGCCGTGGAAGAAGTACTTTGATCTTTTACGTAAGTAAAAGTAATGTAACAGTGTAAAAATACTTTGTTTTTCAAGTGAAAGCCTTGCACACAAAATGTTACTTAAGTAAAAGTACCAAAGTATTAATAACAATCTACTTAAACAGCGGTAGAAGAATTACTCTGATTGTTTACTTGAATAAGAGTGTAACAGTGTAGAAATACTCTATTGCATAAAAGTTGTGCATTCAAAAAGTAACTTTAGTAAGAATATTAAAGTATACTTTAACTGTGGTGAAAAGGTAAACACGTATTTTTTGAAGAGGTAATCATATATTTTATTTTTAGGAGTATCAAAACGACGTAAGTAAAATGAATTATTCAAAAAAGTTACTTAAGTAAAAGTACAAAAGTATTAAGAAAGCTATCCTTAAGCAGTGGTGGAAGAAGTACTCAGATCATTTACTTTAGTGAAAGTAAAAAAGTAATAAAGTATACTTAAGTCCTGCATTCAAAAGTCAGACTTAATTAAAAGTACAAAAGTATGAATACAAGCACACTTATCTTAACAATGATTGAAGGACTTAGGTATTTTACTTCCGTAAAATACAATATAACAGTGTAGAAATACTCTGTGACAAGTAAGTTATTCGTTCAAAATTTGACTGAAGTAAAAGTACAAAAGTATCAATAAAAGTATACCTTAACAATGGTAGAAGAAGTATTCCGATCTTTTAAGTGTAGAACAGTGTAGAAAATACTAGAAATAGTAAAAGTTCTGAATTCAAAATGTTACTTCAGTAAAAGTATATGATTACTAATCAAATTACAAATCTTAGATACCAGTTAATCTGTATTTTGTGGGTGTAATTACTCTCACTGCCAGAAGGGGGAGTCAAACGTTCTGCGCTGCACCTTTAAGTGAAAGAACAAAACAGTTAGCTTCACTTTTAAAGTACGGAAAGTAAAAGTATACTGTTCATGCAGTAATTCAGAATAACGCACACTACACTATTTGATTATCGTTATTGATCTTTCATAACTTGTAAAGTCTGCGAACACGTTTACATACTCTCGGTAATCAAATCTACGGAACTGATTATAATATTTGGTATTGTCTATCTGAATCTGCAAACTTACACAACTATCAAATAAATGTAATGTCAGTAAAAAAAGAAGAATAAAAATACAAAGTATACAATTAAGTAAAGCACAAGTACGTATTGTGAGCAGCTCGTCTAAATGTGTTGTTCCTCTCCGCCTGTGGCTGTATGTAAATTATGGTTTCACGGTGTTTCATTTTTTTGTTTTGTTTTTAGAAACATCAGTGTAGCATTGGCTGACATCTGTGTCCTCTTTATTTTTGGACCACTTGGAAAAAAAAAAAAAAGAAAGCCTCATAGTCGGATGATGGATGAAGTGATAAAGCTGGAGAGAAGACAAAATGAAAGCAGAGGAGTTTATTTCTGGGCGGCAGACGTCTGCTATCCGTAACTCACACACAATACAGACAAAGTATCGGCGCATGTGTTTGCAATTTGCGATTTAATGATTTTAATGTTTAGAAACAATTTCACTGTCTCTGAGATTCCTCCCATCATTTCTTTCTGCTTTTTTTTCTTCTCTCCCCTTCTTTTTCTGTGCACGGGTTTAGGCTGATTGAGAGGTTAAAGGCTTGTCATGTGATGAAGGAGCAGCTCCACAGTCTGTCATCATTAATCACTGCAGCTGTCAAGCTGCAGCCGGGACTCACTCAGACCAACCGACCCGGCCCTCACCTCTAACTACAATACCCAGTGTCTTTTTAAATATATATATATATATATATATATATAAAGTAAAAAAAAAAAAAAGCTGTGGCAACCAAGAGATTAGGGAAGCAGAGTTGTTTTGTGAGGGATGAACTGTGGAAACCTGGGTGGGAATAGTGAATCAGTAACCTCTAGTCCACCCCCTCCCCTCCCTTTGAGTCGGGCCTTTGGTTCCCAGTTCCTTTATCGGTTGTGCTCGGCCTCTCTGAGGTGTGTGACTGATGGAAGTGAAGGGAACCGGCCAGATGAGGAGTCAGGTCTAGATATTAGCTGCAGGAATGAGTAACGACTAAAGATACTGCATGAAAATGATCTACTCGCAGAGGCTAGCTGCGTTGAGCTAAATGCTAACAATGGCAGCGCTAACATGCTCATCCAGAATAATGTTGTTATTGTGGTAACAGTGGCTAATTAAACACAATTTAAACAGCTTCGGTTGATGGGAATGTTATTAGTTTTGCAGGTTTTTGTACAGAAACCAAGAATTGGACAAAAATGTGCTTTTTTTTTATTGCATCTTATTGTTGGATACAGTACACATTTTTTCTTCTTCTTTCAATAACAGCTTTACAGCTGCATAACCAAACTACAATTATAATTATTTGGTAGATTTCCTGCATAAATGGCGAGTGTGTGAAACAATCATAAATACAGCTACGGTTACAGGATTAATATTGTCGAGTGTTGGCTCCAGATGAAACACTAAAATTCACCAAAGTTATTTTCATATGATGTAATAGTAATATGTATATTAAGTAAGATTACTGAACCGAGTATGGCGCTTATGTTCTTTTGAGTGAGGCGAAGGTCCTGAAAGGTACATATACACGTTCTCTTTCATGTTCTTTCTGAAGAGAAATACTAATCAGTATATGCTAATGCAGCGTTTAACAGGGGCGTCTATGGTTTGATGGAATTTTATCTCGCAAATCTATAAGAAATTATGAAAGTTTTTGTTTTGTTAATTTACTTCTTTACTTATTGAGAATATCCAAGTTTTCTTTCTTGTAAATTAACGACTCTTCTCTTAAATCCTAAGCATTTTTCTTTTTACCTACAACGGCCTCGTACTGCTGAGGGTGGCACGAATATCTGAAACAAATTTCATGGCAATCCATCCAATAAATCGTTTGAAAGGTTTCACTTTGACAAACAAATGTCAACCTCATGGTGGAGCTGGAGGAAATGTCAGGAGATCAAGAGGAGATCACTCATGAGGATTAATCTTCTGGGGAACGTGAACGTCTGCACCAGATCGTATTTTGAGGTATAACCTGGACCAAAGTGGTGGAGCCATCACGTTATAGCGAGGCTAAAAAAAAAAAAAACACTAAACAAAAAAACGTTGCATTCACTGACTCAAGTGAAAAGTAAAAAAAACCTGCGCTGCGGTTGGTCAAGAGGAGGTGGTGTCTGACAGCACGAATGAGTGACAGCAACGGAGAGGGAGTTGGACAGATGAGAGCCACAGGCACTGGGAGAGAGTGTGTGTGTGTGTGTGTGTGGGGGGGGGGGGGGGTCAACACATTGCATTGAGTGTGGCCCAGCAGCTGTATGCATAGGGGAGCCTTGGCCTCCTGCTCTGCATGTCAGGGGCCGTGATTAATGACCTGCTGGCCTTGCTCTTTACTCCCCCTCCCCCTCCTCACCACAGAAGCCACTGCAGCCACCGCTCATTTAGCTAATGGACACAGCCGTGCAGGGGTTACATACGAGTGCACATACATGTGAAATAGAAGCAATTTCCTTCTGACAAAACACCCCTTTTTTTTTTTTTTTTCTTTCCTTTCTCCGGGCTCTGTGTAATTTCAGGGCGATGATTTTCGTCAGATTACAGTGTGCCTATGCGGTGTCTTGACAGGCTGAGAGGGTGCCCGTGCCTGTGTACTGGTTCCCAGCTTGTCAGGCGGCTGTCGAGGAGTGATTTATGACCACTAGACTCCAACCTGTCTTCACTGCCAGTTCAGTATTGTTACAACTGACAGCTAATGAGGCCAGACATGCTTTCAAGCAGAGCACTTAACAGGACTTCAATCTTCCCCCGTCACGAGTACCAATTTTTCTCTTCTTTTTTTTTCGTGCACTCTCCCTCCACACACAGCAGCACCACCCTGCTTTTCTCTGTGCCGGCCTTGTTCTCTGTCTTTCTCTACTGGAATATCTGACAGGCTCTGAAAAGGACGAGATGTTTTGTCAGAAGGCAAAGGCTCCTCTTTCACATTTAATCTAATAATCATCCCCCGTTTCTTTTTAAAATCAGCCTTTAGAGGAATAGTTTTGGAAATATTTGCTTTATTGCAGATACTTTCATGTCTGTACGCTGAATGTTAAAGCTATACAGTGATGAGGGGGTTAGCTTAGCTTAGCATAAAGACTGGAAGCAGGGACAGACAGCTAGCTTGGCTCCAGTATTTCCAGTATATTTTTTACTTTATAGTTATATATTCTATGTTTTACTCCACTACATTTGACACCGATAGTGTTTTTACAGATTAGCATGGTTGGCTGCATCTTTATTATGTAGGCACAGCATTTGCTAATAATTTCCTTAAAAAGTTATTGTAAAGAACTGTGTAATTTGGTACTAAATACAGGACAATTAGTCATATTCCTTGAAATAAAAGCTTAATTTGAACTCAAGTTATCAAGTTATGTTTTTATTTATATTGACCAAAAGACTTAATTTCAATTGTACTAATTTGACACTTTATTTTATTAAATGCCAAATTCTATATTAAGTAGATAATGCATTAACATGTATTATAAAATAATATAATTCTGTCTTGACGTTTTATTTTTCTAACTATAGTCGGTGTATTGTATTAACTATGAAAATGTGGGGGTTTTTTTATGTCACTTTACATCAACTCCGGTCACATTTCTTTGTAGTTGTGAGTCGGTAAACAAACTCTCCGTGTCTCCCAGCGCTCCCTTTGCGGTGAACAAGCCGGCAGTTTATAACCGAGTCTGCTGTCAGCATTCTGACCTTTGACCCCGTGTGTTCCTTGTCAGCCATGATTAATGGCAGGCTAACTAGCTGCTAGCTAGCTAACTGCTAGCTTGCATCGCTGGCTGTGCCATTGTCTCCTGGATACTTTATTAATGAAGTCTTTTCATCCAAAAATAACTGATGTTTCCATTAAATGCTGCAACAGCAGCACCTAGTGGTCAAAGACCGGAAGTACAGATAAGAAGTGTTTCACGACATCTGAATAACAGAGATGTACATGTTTTAGAGATTTGGCCTATTGTACAATAAAACTTCCATTATTTGGTCTGTAACAATTATTTAGCTGTACGCTCACATCTGCTGTAAATGTTAAAAACTATTTGTGCAAAAAATAAATTAACCATAAGAATCTATTGCTATCGATTAAATATAGTGGAGTAACAAGTAAAAGGATGGAAATAGAGTAGTACAATACTACACTAATTATTTTTTACTTGAGTAAAAGTAACAATACAGTGTAAAAATAGGTTTAAGTAAAAGTCCTGTATTAAAAAAAGAAGAATATTAGCATGAAAATATGCTTAAAGTACAACAATTAAAAATGCTCATTTTTGAGAATATATCATTCCAAAATAATATACAATATATTATAGTATTGTAGTTATTGATGTATTATTGTGCTTATTTTAATTAATTTATATACTGCAGTTCAATCTATAATATAATATTATGATTTATCGAGTTGATTATATTTTGAAATCTGAAGCTGTAAAGTTACAATTAATTTAATATATATTTATATATATAATATTTTATTCTGAGATGTAGTAGAGTAAAACTATAAACTAGAAGAAAATGAATAAACTTTAAATTGTATTTGTTGATACTGTGTTGGTCACGTGAGGGTAAAACCTAAACCCCACCTGAAAGAACAGCTCACCTGGTCTCTGCTGCCCCCTGCTGGAAGTCTCTCTCTAACACACTCTGTTACAACTTTAGTCTGAAGTTTGAAAAGTCAGGACAAGAAGACAGTTTGGATCGAGCAAAAAAAAAACGCAAAAAATAACACAACTTTTTGCAGCGTTTTATTTATCTACGTTATTAAAGTGAAATAATGTGTCTCTGCAATGCTTATAACAGATCCAAACAGCCCCGGCAGGCGTCTTCCCTCTTGTTCCCTGATGTTGTTCCCTCCTCCTCCCCTTTCCCGGCTCCTCCTCTACCGGGCTTCTCGGTCCACCGAGTCGAGCTTCCCAAAAAGAAAAAGAAAGAAAAACTTTCCGAGCCAAGGCTTCCTGGAAGCTTCTGTGTTGGATCCGATGGATGAAGATATGAACTGAACATGGTGCTGATGGCCGAGCCGGCGGACAGACCTGTGACCCCGCTCTCCGCACCGGAGCAACTTTCCAACAGGGACTCCCGAGGGAATCGGTAAGTCCGGATAAGATGGAGAGGAAGGGCCCGGGATGCCTTCCAGGCCTCGTGCATTGTTTGGCTTATTTGCATTAACATCCTGCTTCTTTTTTTCTTTTTTTTAAATGGACCGTGCAACGCTTTTTAACAGATGCACGCGGCGCGTACGGGGCATTGTGTTGATTTGCATCGAGGAGACTAAACTTTTCGCGTTATGAACGATGGCTGATGGTCCGCTTTGGCTGCTTTATGCAACGCCTGCAGGTATCCCGCGTACTGAATGTGTTTAGGAACAGGGAAGCCGGCCCTGTGCAGCTGCCCCATGCCCAGGCATTGAGGGAGGGTGTCCTGTGTGACGTATGCAGGTCTGAGGTGGACCATGGAGGGGAGAGGGGACCCAGGAGGCGCGGAGGGTCACCTGGAGACCTCCAGCTGTGTCCGGACTCCGAGGCGGACCCGCCAGAGAGCAAGAGGAAAGCAGCCAGCATGAGGTGAGGAAGGTTATTGATCGTCCTCTGAGTGGCTGCTAAGCTTAAACCTTTTATAACAACTATATCTGAACATATCTGTCAATACATTGTTGTTTGAGTCCTTTTTTCTTCATCTTTTTTTGAATATTTGAGTGACAAAATAAGATATTTGATGATGTCATTCTGGTATTTCTTCACCTTTTTTCCCAGCAGTAAAAAGAGAAAATTATTGGTTGACTTTTTATGTATTTAAACAGGTTGTCTCAACAGGTCACACTTACAAAACATATTAGTTTCTAAATGTGCAACTACTAGTTGAATTAATGCTGCTATAATACAGACTGATAGTTTTTCTTAATAAATATATATATATAAATATATATATATATATATATATACATGTGTGTGTGTGTTCTCAATGCTTTTTTTTTAAACTATTTGCACTTTATTATTATTATTATTATAATCTGTATTCACTTTATATGTTGGACAGGAGAGAAATGTTTTTTCAACTCTTCAGTATGTTTGCACATGTTGAAAAATTGACAACAAAACTGACATTTGACTTTAAATTGCACATTTAATTGCACCTCGACAAAAATGAATAGCTGTGTCCTTTAAAACCACAACATCTAAATATGTTGATGCACTAAAACCACTGGACTTAATGCAGATTCCTTGATTCTTACTAAATCAAAACCGTCTTTTCTTTGGATTATTATCAACTGTGTATCTTCACTGATAGATTAAAGGCTGTAACAATAATAGAGCAACCCCCTGAAACAATCCATAGAACACAAGACGCATTTCCTTGAAAACATAATCTTATCGTAGCTCAAACTGGATTGATTTCACTAAAGTTGCCAACGCAGCTCCGCCTGACTGTTGTCACCTGCATGAACAAAGTGCTGTTTACAGATTTGACTGTTGCTGTGGGAGCAGCTCTTACGTAACCACCGCTGACACCACTCAAAGTCAAATGAAGGACATTTGCATCTGTTTTTCGTTGCCTTACGACACATATTCTTGACCCTTCCTCTCGTCAGATTGAAACCCGCCGAGCCGCTCGCTCCGCTGCTGAGTGACTGCGACAAGAAGTTGGAGAGGAAGAAATCCCAGTACAGTCACGTACGGACACGTCCAATCTAATCGGCAAACTCTCATCATATTTTACACATTTTCTTTTTGCAGTTTTGTTGACAAAATAAAATGCCTGGTTTGTTTTCAGTTATCAAAGACAAACGCCCAGTATCACAAGTTATTCAAGGAGGTCAGAAGAGAGGAGCTCCTCAAACAAAGTAAGTTTCAGATTCTCCTCTCGCACGTGAGAAGCGAATAAACGATGCTAATCCTCGTTTGTGTCGACAGGCTACACCTGTGCCCTGCAGAGAGACATTTTATATCAGGGCAAAATGTTCCTCTCCGATAACTGGATCTGTTTCCACTCCAAAGTCTTTGGCAGGGACACCAAGGTACGGCACCATAACGGTGATCCAGTTCATCTTCCACGGGTGAACTATCACGGGCATCATGGTGGTGTTGTTTTTTTTTTTTTTTTTACAGATTTCTATCCCAGTGGTGTCTGTGACGTTCATCAAAAAAACAAAGACGGCGCTGTTGGTGCCAAACGCCCTCGTGATTGAAACAATGAGTGATCAGGTGAGAAGATGGTCTGACATCAACAGGAAAGTGGTTCTAATTAAGAAATGATATAATATTTTAATTGTATGTTTTGTTTCCAGCATGTGTTTGTTTCCTTCCTCTCGCGAAACACCACCTACAAACTCCTGAATTCCATCTGCGTTCATTTGGAGGTAAGTAACGTCTTATTTCAATGGTTTCTAATTTGGATTATTGTGCCGTGAAGAAGATCAACATAACATTTGTTTATAACTATTCAATGGTTGATTTGATTCAAGCCCAGATATGAAACATTTGCATAATTTCTCCGTTTCATGTCACAGTAAATTGAATATCTTTGTATTTTTTGGACTGTCGCTGCCTGAAAATGCAGTTTGAAGACGTCACCGTGGCCTCTAGGAAATTGTGATGGGCTCTTCTGCACTATTTTATGATATTTTACAGTCCAAACACAAATAAAAACAATAACTCACTAACATTAAAGGAATATTTTGACATTTGTTGAAATACGTTTACCTGTTTTCATGCGTTTCAGATGAGAAGATTGATACAACTTTAATATTTTTATGCTACATATGAATAAAGCTACTGCTAGCAGCTGGCTAGCTTAGCTTAGCGCAAAGACTGGAAACAAGGGGAAGCAACTAGCCTGGCTTTATCCATAGGCACATGAAACTTGTTAAAGAAAAATAAACTTTAAAAAATACATAATGAAGCGATTAGCAGCTAAAGAGCCAGCTATTTCCTTCAGGAGGTGGATGAGACCAAAAATAGAGCTAAAAGAGAGACGATATTAGACTTGTATTTATCAGCCAGAAACTCCAAATAAAACATAATGTTGCTGCTGGCTGTCTAAATTAGTAACTATTAGCTAATGCGTGAGACGATAATAATTAAGTGTTGTGTGTAGCTTGTTCTGTTGCTGCAAAGTGGCAGAAAAACTTATATAACTGCTTAAAAACATGCATTTTGTTCTACATGTCCTTCCAGGTGGATAAGACTTGCAGCTCCGTTATTTCCTCCTGTGAGAACAGCTTCAGGGTGAAATGCCCATCGTTGCTTCCTTTGGTCAGTCAGGAGTATTGTCTTCATTGTTGTGTTAATCTACAGAAATACCTCGTTCTCATGTTATACAATACCTTCTCTGTATGTGGTACCCATTGTGTACTTTGTGTTCCATGTTTGTGCACCGCAGGACCTTTCTGCAGACTTCTCCAACCTCGATGGAGTCGTGCAACAAAGACGTCAGGAGATGATGGAGAGCAGCAGCTCCGGCTCTCAAACTCCGGATTATGACAAAATAACCGGTGTGTGCTCCATCCTCATCCCTTCATGTACTTTTTCCCTTTTGCTTTTTCCCTCTCTGCGAATGTGCGTAGGGTGTCATGTGTCACTGTGGCCCAGGCTCTCTTTAGTTTGCACATAGCTGAAGGGAAGCCAAGTGAAATTTGAGCCTCGGAGCCTTTTATTTGTGTTATAGAAAAGACAGTTGGCATGAAACCAGGGATGATCCTATCGAATGACAAATAACATCTTTTTTTTCTTTCATCTCGCAAGCGAATAAAAGCACTGGTCAATCTGTAAAGACGGTTGGTGAGTTTATTAATACTATTTACTTAAGCAGCCCGAGTCACGAGTTCTTTCCTTTTTGTTTGAGCAGACTTCACCGGCCTCCCGGACACGTTTCTAAGTGCAGTGAAGAGCGCCGAGGTTTCAGTCCATGCAGACGTTCATCTTCAGACTCAGAGCCAAAAACACGGAGCTGCCCTGAAGAACGGTACTTTGATGTCTTTGAGTTGGAATAAACTTTGTTCACTGAAATATCAGTTATAAACCAAGTAGTAGATGTACATGTAATTTAATAGTTTACTCTAATTTGCATTCCTGCTGAGCGTCTGTACAGTAAAAAGCTAAGCTAGCCGCTGGTTAGCTTAGCTTAGCATAAAGACTGGAAACAGGAGGAAGCAGCTAGCCTGAATCTGTCCAAAGCTATATCAGGTGTCATTACCAAGATAACATATTAATTAGTGAGATTTTTTTAGAGGGATTTTGTTTCCTTTAGACAGAGCCAGGCTAGATGTTTCCCCCTGTTTCCAGTCTTTATGCTAAGCTAAGCTAAACGTCACATGTATCGCACATACGCAAATAATGTCAGCTGATAAATAGCTTAAGATATATGATCTATTGTTGTTAATAATGTTATGAAAAGATGGAAAAAAAGCTTATTCTGCGTTGTTTTGATAAACACTCGTGCATTTAAGGGTTCATTCGCACAAAAAACTAAATGTAAAAACCTAAAAGTTGTGGTTTTTAAATCACGTTATATCTTGTTTACATAAACAAGACACAATGTGTTAATGGTGCTAGAAGGTGGATTATGTTACATTCAGACACAACCAGGCTCGCTGTTTTAATCTTTACCGCTAATGCAAGAAATATATTTCCTAAAACTGTCAAAATATTCCTTTAAAGAAAATGTTTTTCATTATTATTTCTTTAATTTTGCTTTCCCTCGTAGGGCCTACGAAGCTCAAAGACAAGCCCTCGCAGCCCATGCCCCTACAGGCCATCCTGCTCCTCTATTTGTTTTTGTGAGTAACCCTTTCCCGAGGCGGAATACGAGCCTCTGACAAGACAATCGCTCTTCGGGCGCGTCGGCAACTGTCTGACTGTGTTTGTGCGTCTGTCCACAGAGTCGCCGTCCTCGTCTTGTCCTCCTGTTACATGGCTTTCAAGATCGTGGCTCTCGAGCACCGTTTGAACTCCTTGGTGTCCGTGGGCCAACACATGCGTAACGAGTAAGAACCGGATTCACACGTCACTGAGCCTGAAGAACAAATGCACTCATGCTGGTTATTTGTTTTTGGTGGGGCGACATCTCACAGTAATACCTCATACCTCTTATTTAAATACAATTGTCACTTTCACACAACACTTACATTCTGTGCACTTTATTTTATTTTAACTTTAATTTTATATTCTACTGTAAATATTCATTCATTCATGCTCCCATTTATTGCACTCTGTTTATTGTTACATTTTTATTGTTAATTGTTAAATGTTATGCATCTCCCGCCAGGACAAATTCCTTGCATGTGGAAAACATACATAACAATACACGTTTCTGATTCTGATGCATGTGTTGGTCGTTGCAGACACACAGTGAGCCACCGGCCTCAGGAAGAAGTGAATGCCGAGATTTACGGAGAACTGTCTTCCAACTTGTTCAAGCTAGAAAAGGTTTGTCCAGTTTTCATGCTCTCGCACAGCAAACAGGAAGTTTTTCATGTTGCGCTGAGTAGCGTAAAGAAATACCTCACCCACATAAAAAAAAAAAAAAATGTGTTAATCAATAAGTCACCCTGTGTTATTTTGGTTAATTATTAAAACAAACAAGATATAACATTTTAATTTGCAAGCTTAAAGAGTGCAAGTAGGCAAACATTGCAAAGCTAGCTGTTTCCAGTCTTTGTGTTAAGCTAAGCTAACTATGTGCTGGCTGCAGCTTGGTATTTAACGGACAGATATAGGAGAGGAAGAACGCAAGAAAGCAAATGAGTAAATGTTTCAAGTCTGTGGATGTATCTGCAGTAGTTTAGATTAAATATGAGTTTAATAATCTTTTGTCCGAGCATGTTTTCTGATGTTTTCTTCTTTCTAAATCCTAGATTCAAAGAAGCCTTCGGAAGCTACTTGAGGAGACTTAAAAGAAGACTTTTGTCCGTCTGGACCGAAGCCTTTCTGTTTCATTAGAGATGATGGTTTATCACTGGAGATCAGCAGGGATCACGTCCGGTAATCCATTTGTTGCCGGACAGCTGACACAGAAAGCTTTCTCAAAACAGATTGAACTTTAACTTAAATTGTGCAATAATAGCTTCTTTCCTCGTTCCACTCAGGACTATTTTATAACTTTTTCAGAACAAAATGTCGTGCAGGAGGGTGAACTGAGGCAGGTGTAGGTGACGTGAACATTTAGGCATACTGTATATGCAGTATTTATCTGGGAGCTTTTATTTTGTATTTTTTCAAAGGTCCAAAAGTCATATAGCAATGTTTTCCAAACATTTCTTAAAAAGGTCAATTACATTATATTTATGTTGTGTGAAAATCACTCCGATGTGGATGTTCAACATCTTTTAATGACATGGAGAGGCAACTTCTTGTTACAGTGTGTCGTATCAGAAGATAGAAGATTAGCTGCTTAGAAGTTTGCTCGGTGAAACGTTTCATAGTTTTTCTTGTTGTAAATGATTTTCAACCATATGAATGGTTTTAATGTGATATTTCATTTCAGAGCTTCTCAGCTTATGGTAGTTTTTAAAAACTTTTTCCACAGAAACTTAGAGTTTTGTGGATGAAAAGACCTGTCTGATATTTCAAGAACAATAGAAGAGAAAGCGCTGGTGCTTTAAGCTGTGGTGGTTTGTTTACATCTAGATCTTTTACTATCCTTTGTATCGCAGTCTTGAAATAAATGTCTCAGATACAGTTTCTGTTGGTCTTAATTTGTATTTTTTTATGGGAGCAGCTGAGTTATGTCAGCAGGTCTGAACTCACAAATCATAAATAAATTAATGCAAACAAGTCTAAAGTAATATAATCACAAGTCGGCAGTGAAGTTTCCTGAAGTAAAAGCAGTACTACTACAGTGTAGAAATACTAACTGACAACAACAAAAAGCCCTGCTATCAAATGATTCAATTCAAAGTACTCATCCTTTTAGTGTTACATATTTATATATATATATATTATTTTTTCCCCTTATGTTTAATGTTGCAGAGCTGATTATATCTCGTTATCAGACTGTTTAGTAGAAAAAACAATAAAATCAAAACAGTATTGTTATAATGTGATACTACTACTTTTACTTTCTTTTTAAATGAATGTACTAAAACCACACCCTAGAAATATTCTCTTACTTGAGTAAAAGTACCAAAGTATTATCATCAAAATATATTCATAATACAAAAGTAAAAGTACTCATTATGCAGAATAGCCCTTTTCAGAAGAATATGGAATTGAATTATATATTATATACAATACACATATAGTTACTTAATATGCAGGGTAGCTTCATCTATAATAATACATCAGGATTTATTATTATTATTATCAATTTCTTTATCTTTCACTCTCTCTCTCTATAAATATAAATATATATATATATATATATACACACACACACACACACACCAATACATGTGTAAATGTATATTAATAAATGTCAGCACATTTTAAAGGATGAAGAATGTTTAATTAAACCGATGCCAAAAGCAGAAACATGCATTTATAAAAAATAAAAAAAATATGATCTGGATGTTTATTTCCCAATAAAGCGAACCCGCCCACTCGTGGGGGTTTGAACCAATGGCACGCGCGCCTCCACATCTCGTCTGCCTATCAACCCCGCGTCCGGCCCACCGCATGACGTAACACCCAGTCTGAAAGTGCAATGGCGATATTGGACAATAACAGCCATCGCTTTCGGGGGAGCACGTCTATATTATGTGGCTAACGTTGAAGAAACCCCCTCCAGACGGCTGCGAAACCACATGCGATAACCACACGCTGCGCGCGCGACTCCCTGCGACCAGGAAAGGTGATTCCTCAGCCTCTGCACGCGATGACAGTTTAGACTAAAAAAAAAAAAAAAAAAAAAAACCCGCTGGTAAGTGCAAACTCTAGTGATTGCAACGTTTGCAACAAAGCTTCTTCTTTTCTTTTCTTCTTCTCCTTCCAGTCGGTTAGTGGTGTCTTTCGGGCTGCAGGCTTCAGATTTGAAAGGGGCGTGGCGGCGCGCTGGGTACCACTTCTGACTAAAAGGATGCTGATAGCTTAGCAACAGCGACAAGGAAGGCGGAAAGGAAGCGGAGGAGAGACAATGGATGCGCGATTTGTCAGCGTCGTTACTGGGTAGGCTGAGCAGGGGGTTCGTTTTGAGCGGAGAGGGAGGCGGTGGGGCCAAGTCCACCACCAGAAGGAGCCAGGAATGTGTACTCGAAATGTAAACAAAGGGTGTGGGCCTTCCAGCTGGTCTGTGAGGGAGGGAGGGAGGGAGGGGGACCATGTTGGATCAGGTTTCACACTCACGTTTTTTTAAAGGATGCCAGTGCTAAAAACAGGAAATGCATATTCTCTCTTAACTGTTGCATCCCCCCCCCATCTCACCTCCCAGGTGTGACGCCTGAACAGACACCATGGCCACGCAGGAGCCGTCCCCTCCCTCGTCCATGGAGAGCAACAAGCCCGGCTTCCCCAAGAAGATCCTGGGCAACAAGCTGGAGGACAAGCACCTGTGCAACTGCTGCCACAACATCCTCCGACGGCCGTTCCAGGCGCAGTGTGGCCATCGCTTCTGCTCCTACTGCTTCAACAGGACTGTGAGGTGAGGAGGTGAAACTGTGTGTGGCCGTGTGTGTGCTGCAGAGCCGGAGGTGGCGGAGGCGCTGCAGCTGCCGTGCTGCAAGTAGAAAGTCACGCGTTCACTCATTTTAGTAAAAAAGTACCAGAAGTGAAGTACTCGTTATGCAGAATGAGACATTTCAGATTGGTATTTATTATATTGTGTGTGTTTTATAGGGGGTATCTGTAGTGGTGGAGGAAGTGGATGTAGTAATATCACAGTGCTGCAAGAAAAAGTTGAGATTTTATGAATTTATTTGAGTGAAAGTACAGAAAGATGCGCTGAAATTACCAAAAGTAAAATGTTGTTTTGTAATGTGGTTTTATTGCAGTAATGGACCTCAGAAATGCAGCGCCTGCATTAAAGAGGATATTTTTGAGGATCCAACATCGATTTTAAAACAAGGATGTGTGAGTATAACTACATTTTTATCCACTTAAGAAAAATTAAGTAAATTTCTTCATATGATTTATGCAGGTAATGTGTACCACGACAACTCCAATAGTATTTTAATCCTATTGATTAGTAACACGATTAATTGTTTGGTCGATAAAATAGTGACCAACACTCCAAAACTCAAATCATAAGAAGATATATGCATGAGAATAATACTTTATTAATAGCACCGTTCAAAAACAAAGTCAAACTAGGTAATACATATTCAGACAACATGCATTCATGCATTTACAAGATGTGATTATATAATTAGGACACTAACCAGTCGTAACAAATGTCTTCAGAGTCTAAATACAGCAGTTTGAATGAAGACTTCACCAGTTTCTGTTTCATTTTGATGTCTTTACATAGTATAAAAAACGAAGCAATGCTGTGAAAAGATCTATTTCTTGTAGTCAAGCAAAGCCACAGAGTAAAAGTAGAAGTACCAACTGACTAATATGTTATTATGTTTACTGTATACTAATAATATCATTATTACTATACTAATAATATGATTATTATGTGCTTCAGACTGACGCTTCAATGTGTGAACAGTGTTTTACTGATGCAGCTGCTTGAGCTGGAGCTACTTAATCTCTGAGAGGTCATGCGATGATTAACTTTCCTCTAATCTTTGCTTTTCTTTAATTAATTTGACCTTTTTGGGCCTAAAACGGTTATTTAAACAAATCCATGAGAGAAGTTTTGAGGGGAAACGTCTCTTTGGGGAAATTGCCAGTGCTGGAAGAAGTACACGCTTATTTTACTTGTGTAAAAGTAGTAATACTACACTGTAGAAATACTCTTTTACAAGTTAAACGTCCTGAAACAAAAACTCACCTGAACATTAATTATCTATAAAAGTGAACTTTGTTTTGTTTTCTCTTGTGTTTTCAGGCTTTTCCTGACAACGCGGTGCGACGGGAAGTGGAAAACCTTCCAGCTGTTTGTATCAATGAAAATTGCACTTGGAAGGGCAGCATTAAGGAGTACGAGGTGAGGCGACCTTTGACCTGCTTACAGGAGATTTCCCTGTTTCGCATTTTGTTTGATGTTTTATTTGTATCGTTTAGTTTTCTTTTATTTTGCATTTCTTTGTATGCACATTTTTGCATCTATATATTTATGTATATTATACTTCATACTCTATACTACTACTTATACAACTTCTAAGCTCTTTCATTTAAAACAAATACATTGTTAATTTCTCTTTCATAGTATTTTTTCATATTTTTTGTCTTTCTCACTACTTACACAGCTTTTATTTATATTTTCTCTCACTGTTTACTGTAATGCACTAAAACACAGCAGAAAATCCCTTCAACGTTAATAATTACAAATAAATCGGATTCTGATTCAACAACTCAAAGCGCCCCTTCTTTTTATTTTATTTTGAAATGTCTTCTGCAGCTGCTCCACGAGGGGAAGTGTGACTTCATGATCATCCCCTGTCCGTCCTGCAAAGAGCGAATCCGCTTCAACGAACAGGAGCGCCACAACGAGCGAGAGTGTCCGGAGAGAACGCTCAACTGCAAGTACTGCAAGGAGCCGTTTCACTTCAAGAACATCAAGGTGAGGAGGATTCATCGCACCTGCATGAAGAGACGTCCTCAAAGGCAACAGGTGTTTGTTTGTTTCATGTTTTTTAAATTTGTTTCAGGCGCACGATGAGATCTGTCCCAAGTACCCGATGATCTGTGAAGGCTGTGCCAAGAAGAAAATACCCAGAGAAAAGGTGAATCTGTAGAAAACGTATCACATATATATATATATATTAGGGATGCACCGATACCGGTATCGGGGGTCGATACTGCGTTAAAATACTCGTATCGATTTCAATTGCCGATACCAAGAACCGATACCACTCAACAGTATTTCGCTACAACAAACTGGTCGCGCTTTGTGGAGAAAAAGATTTGTTGTCCTACCTGACTTCAACGTCTAGGGCAGGGGTCGGCAACCCGTGATCCAGAGCCGCATACGGCTCTTTCGTCGCTCTCTTGCGGCTCTTGCAGCAAGGTGTGTAGAGTAATGGTGCGTTCACACCGAACGCGACGCAAATTACTGCCGTCCTGCCGGTTTGAATCAAACGGCTGCTGATCCACCAGAAGTAGCGCTGGCAGCGGCCTCATTCAGACGCTGTTGTGCGGCTACGGATGATATTATTGTAGCCGAGTGTCTGTTGTGTGTCTATATTTGTAATTCTAATAAAATGAAAACACGCTGCAGGGTAACTTGAACCACTTTTTTATCTCCTTCACACACGTATATCCCACAATTCCACTCTTTTCCTTTCCGTTTCTCCCTCCACAATAAAAGCACCGGAAACATAACTTGGAACACAGCTTCCTATATAATTGCTCGATCCCTAATATTATCGCTTACATTATGAACCCGGACACGGGGCGTTTTATGGTCCGACATTAGAGGGACTTCCACAAGAAGTTTAAAGCTTGGGATAGCCTTCTGTTAATTTTGTACTATAGGCTTGACATAATCTGCAGAGGATAAAATAAAATCTGCCTCCAAATTAATTGCACTTTCATGGAGACCAAATCTAAGAAGTATCGGTATCGGTACTCGGTATCGGCAAGTACACAAATAAAAATACTCGTACTCGTATCGGTTTGTAAAAAATGGTATCGTTGCATCCCTAATATATATATATATATATATATTATGTGTGTGTGAAAGATGTTTATAACCTCCAGATGAGAGAATATTCAGTCAAGATGGAAAGATTCCAAAAGATTTTTGTGATATTTTGATGCTATAAATGTGGTATTTTTGTATGAAAATATGAAATAACAGAAATTAACCTCATGAAAAAGACATATTTGCATATTTGCTCCTCTCACTCCATTTTTTTTACATTATTTTGTGTTTTTTATGCTTATTGCTCATGAGTTATACCCAAAATGTATTTCTGGAATATTTTCTCATCCAGATGGTTAGAATAGTCTTTTAATAAATCTTTAATTATCTTCTAAACAGCTATGAATGTTGTTAATTGAAATTCTGTTTGCACATAAAATTCAACAGCTTTTTATTGTTTATTTTTCAGTATGTGGATCATATTAAGTTCTGCAGCAAATTCAGAACTCCGTGTCGATTTCACGTTGTGGGATGTGATATGTCTGTAAGTAGCCTGACTATATCTATATATATATATATATATATTTAATAGTCACACACACATTCAGATAAGTACTCTATGAACATTATTGGAGATGGAGGGTCGTCTGAAGGCTTTTCCTGACCCCAAATTAATTCTTCCCTTCTGAGATTCATTGTTTAAGAACATCACAAAGATTCCTTTTGTTTATAAACTCCTATAAACTTTATATTCTCCCTTTTCTGTAGGTGGAAAAGGAAAAGATTCATGACCACGAGCGCGCCTTTGCCTACGAGCACCTCAATCTGCTGCTGCACTACATTATGGGCATGAAAGTGAGCATGGAGGGCCTGCAGCCCCAGGGCCTGGAGCTCGCCGGACACAAACTGGTGGAGCTCCAGCAGGCCCTCAGGGAGCTCGAGGCCAGAGTCTCCCAGCTTAGCACCACCTCCTCTGGGCCTCCCGTGCAGGGAGCCGCCGCCGCCGCCTCCTCTTCATCCTCCAGCTCCGGCCCCCCTGGTCCGACCGCTTCGGCCCCCCTGCCCACCCTGGCTCCCACTCTGTCGGTGTCCACCTCCTTCACGCCGCTGCCCAGCTCGGTGGGCGCGGCGCTGGAGCTCCAGCTCCACAGCGAGAAGACCAAGGTGGTGGAGCTGGGTCGCAGGTGCACGGAGCTCGAGGTTAAATCCGGCACGTTCGAGAACGTGGTGTGCGTGCTGAACAGGGAGGTGGAGAGGTTTGCCACCACCATGGAGGCCAGCAACCGCCAGCACAAACTGGACCAGGACAAGATCGAGGCTCTGAGCAACAAGGTAAAATCACGTCTCCTGGGAGTCTCGACTCAGGGAAATCTGAACACACAGACATGACACACATACTCATGGCTTCTAATCACTGCAGAACTTGCTTGAGAAACAAAGTTGCCTGGTGATGGTTGTGTGTACATCCATGTGTACATTGTAAACAGGGACTGCTCATAGCTAATTCGGCATACTTATAATGATGCCAGTTTGCCAAAATGTGAAAAAAAATGGGCTAAAAACACAGCATTACTCACTGAATCCATTGTGACATTATACTTCCTGTTTACATCCACCAGAGCATTATGGGAACTGTAGTTTCATAACTTAGAGCACGATAATCCCCTCAATAGGATAATAGAAAAACTATAATAGAAGTAACAAAATCATTTGATATTTACTTTTTTGTGACGCTTTATCAATATATTAATTTGTCATTATTAAGGCTCAGCTGTGACTCATCAACATAATTATCCTGGAACGCTCATCTGCCCATTTGCATAGAAATATTTGTGTTGTGTGGAAAATCTGTGGGTTTGCTGGCCTTCCTAAGGAGCTCAATGTATTCTGTAAACAACACATGTTGTGAATGTTGCAGATATTGACTGAATTTAACGAAGCGTTAATAATCCTGTTAAAAGCACAGTGTGTGTTGGTTGCCCAGGTGCGACAGCTGGAGCGGACGGTGGGCCTGAAGGACCTCACGGTCGCTGAGATGGAGGGCCGGCTGAGGGAAATGTCCGCCACGACCTTTGACGGCGTCTTCGTCTGGAGGATCTCCGATTTCGCCAAAAAGAGACAGGACGCCATCGCAGGCCGAGCCCCTGCCATGTTTTCACCAGGTAACGTTGTCCGTGGCTGCACCTGGCTCCTGCAGCTAGCTTTACCCAATTTTAGCAAGACAGGTCTGCACTAGTTAAGATAAGGTTAAGATAATCCTTTATTAGTCCCACGGCGGGGACATTTGCAGGAGTGGATACTGCAAAGGATCCAGATCAAAACAAGTATAATACGTAATTATCACACAGTAAAAGTATGATAAATAAGTAAAAAAAAGCAACAAAAACACAAATATGATGTCTTGGGCCCTGTTCAGTGGACACACTGGCTTTATATTGCACATGACAGCATAGCTGATGCTAGCTTTAAGCTAGGCTACTGGTTTCAGTCTAATGCAGGTGTTATGCCCCTCCCCCTTCTTCCCTCCAGCCTTCTACACCAGTAAGTACGGCTACAAGATGTGTCTGCGGATCTACCTGAACGGAGACGGGACCGGGCGCGGCAGCCACTTGTCCCTGTTCTTTGTGGTGATGAGGGGGCTGAGCGACGCTCTGCTCAAGTGGCCGTTCAACCAGAAGGTGAAGGACCTGCAGCCGTTATTTATTAATGAAACGTGGAAGACAGGGAGGATGAAAGTTGCATGTTTGTGTCTCGTGCGGTTAGTTTTAAAGATGCTGGAGCTCTCGGCCTCCTGCTTGAATATGCATTTGTTCTATGAAAAGCTCATATCCAGAATACTTTTAAAGTAGGCCTTTATATTCTTTTTTCACCCGTTTACAATATTTATCTTGTGGAAAAAAGTTTTCCAAAACGTGTTCGAGTCATCAAATCACTGATCTTTTAGTTGAGCCGATAACATCCAGATATTTATTATTTCCTCAAATGTATACTCTTGCATGATGAATGCACAGATCATATTTAGTGGCTCTCTTGGTCATTTTTATTTATTTGACAGGGAATAAACATATTAATACGACGGTGTATGTAATAAATTGCAGAGGAAAGGGTAATATTCCAGAAAAGAAACTCAGACTTTCTGAGATTAAAGTCATACATTTAAGAGGAAAGAACTTGGATTAAAGTGGTAAATTTACAGGCAAATCAAATAAAATCAGTATTTTGTTTTCTTCTGAATGATTTTATGTAATTGTTTTGCCTACGACGGCCCTTTAATATCACAAACAGGATTTTATCTTGATGTTGAGGTAAAATCAAGTACAAATAAGTTGCTTTTTTTCCGATAAATATCCCTCAAAAGTCAGAATAACGCCCCCCTCCCCCCCTCAGGTGACTCTGATGCTGCTGGACCAGAGCAACAGGGAGCACATCATCGACGCCTTTCGCCCCGACGTCACTTCCTCCTCCTTCCAGCGGCCGGTGAGCGAGATGAACATCGCCAGCGGCTGCCCGCTCTTCTGCCCGCTCTCCAAGCTCGACGCCAAGAACTCGTACATCCGCGACGACACCATCTTCATCAAGGCCATCGTGGACCTCACCGGCCTCTAGACCCCCCCCCCCCCCCCGCATCCCCCTCCAGGTTCTACAGTTTGGCAACCAGGCAGCTCTTTTGACCATTAAAAGCTTCATTTCGGGCTGAATCAATGTCTCCTTTCAGCTTCAGGGAGACCAACACGCTTGCAGCTTTTGTGCGGCTGCAGCTCGCTCCGTCCGGACGGCGCCGGCATCGTCACATCCGGGTGACCCCACCCTCCATCGCTGTACATTTCGAGGTGTGAAAAGCCTTTTTTTCTTATTTCTTTTGACGTCACTGCGCCGCTCCCTCTGTGGGTCAAATGTCACTTCAGTTTCAGTTAAAGGAGGACAGGAGCACCGGTGCAGCGAGGTCAGAGGTCAGGGAGGTCAGAGAAGTCAGAGAAGTCAGGGTTAGAGAGGTCAGAGAGGTCAGAGGGGTCAGAGAGGTCATGGAGGTCAGAGGGGTCAGAGAGGTCATGGAGGTTAGAGGTCAGCGCAGTATTGAGTAGGAGCAGAGATGTCGAAGTGAAGAGTCGATGAAAAAGATTGAATACGCATCGGATTTGAACCCCCGAGCGCTAGAACAGGGTTGTAGATTACAGATAGTTGACGTGATCGTTCTGATGACTCATCATATTTAGAGCATGGCTTCATCGCAGCTTTTTTTCTTTTCTTGCAGATTGTGGATATTGTGAGCTTCTCAATTCCAGTGTTGAGTGAATTTGCATAGACAAACGTGGAGTTATGTTATGAATAAGATTACAGGCATTTCTTTGCCTTTTTTTTTATTTTAGTTTTTTGGCGGGTGTTTTAAAGTATAAAAATGGCTCCTTATTTCTGACGGAGCTTTGCGAAAGCTCCCTCGTTTTCGTTGTTGAACTTGTTAGTGAATTAGCCATCCGTGATGGTGGACATTGCCTGCACGTCTTTGGAGCCAGGCTACTTTAACATGTAAAGTCAGTGTCGCGTGTGTGTTCCTATATATTAAGGTTTTTTTTTTTTTCGGTGGTTCTGATTGGTGGTTTGGTACATCTGTGGAAGATACAGTGGCGTTACCAAGGAGTCAGGGCAGCTTGCCGGTCAAGCCTGAGGCGTTAAACTCTGACGAGCATCACATAGCTGGGAGCTCCTCCCCCACCCAGGATGTGCTCACCAGCTCATCCCAACACATAGTACGGTGCCCCCACCACAGACTCCAGGTCAGCACAGCTTCCACCAGATGAAGGAGTTGTTCCTTGTTTCCTGTCCGACGCGAGTATACGAGTGTGTGTTTCTGCTGCTCTTCAGATCCCGACGTGAATCTAAATATATGTGTTGGTGCAAAATACACCAGAGGTAGTAAGTAAATGTGTGCTGGAGGCCGAAATGCGACGTGGAAAAAAAAACGGGAGATTGTAACACTTTGTCGTGGACATTATTTATCGCAGATCAGATGTTCAGTGCAGCCCCCCCCCCCCCCCCCCCCCCTCCCTTCAGATAACTCTTCAGTGTCTTCAACGTGCTCTCGCTGCACACAAATCCACATTATAACATGTAACACTGCTACGTGTCCACCAGAGAGTGCTGTTCCACTCACTTAGCATGCATGCTGAGGTTTTGAAGGTTCACGCTGGCCTGTTTGAGAACCAGTCTCGACCTGCATTGAAACCTCTCTGTGCATGGGAGGCTTCAATCCATTATCACTTTGGAGTTTCGCGCTGGGTTTCCCCCCCGCGGGCCACGTGTGAACGCCGTTTCTTTGGGTTCGGGACGGAAATAACCATAGAATAGTTATTATGTTATATCTGGCGCCGGCGTCTGTTCAACAGCGGCGGCCGCCTATATTCATAGCAATTTATAAATACGTATCTTTCATAATCATAATGTTGAAACAATCTATATATCAATGTTAATATACACGAGATGTTATAATAAACATAGTATTGCTGAATACCTTATTAATTCTATATCTATATACCAGCTTTTTGTTTGTCAAGATGGTTTGAACAGGCCAGGCCCCCTTTGTGCAGTAAGGACTTATGATTCCTTCTAGAGTGCAATATACATACACATATATATATATATACATATATATACATATATATATATATATATATATACATATATATACATATATATATATATATATATGTATGATTATGTCCGTTAGGTTTTGATGACACCTTTAAGGGTTTACAGAAGTCATACTCGACTTATTTGTTCCCATCACTCATTGCAAACGATTTCTAAATTTTCGAGGAAGGAAATGCCGCTTTCCTCACGATGTTTTTAATGTTGAGGAATTAATGCTGTCAGCGGGTTTCTGTTCTCACCTTTAAAATAAGAAAAAACTTTCCAGTGAAGATTGAGCATGTAATAATTTTTTTTTTTAAGTGGTCTTGTAACGTGCCAAAATCAAAATATTACCTCTGTGTACTAACAATGTTGTATTTGCAAGTTATATTTTACGTTCTATGCTAAAATATGGTGCCAAATATGTTTATATTTCAATTTGTGCTGCGTGTGAGTGTGTGTGTGAGTGCCATTTTAATATGATGCATGGGTCACCACTTCTGTAAGATAGTTATTCTGCCCCATGATTACAAACCCTCCCAAGGTTTTGTTTTTGAATGTAAGCTTTAATAGATTTATTTTTTTCTAAATGCAAAACAGCAGTTCTGTAAACGTGATGCAGTCGACTTGAACCAACTTTATTTGTGCACTTTGTATCGGATTGTATATCGTTTGTGCAAACGGTATTTCATTGAGTGATTTATGTACCTTGAAATCAGATAGTGTATGTATATGTATATAGATATATATATATATATAAATATATATCTATATATATCTGATGTTGATAATATTGACGTGTTGCGATTAAAAAAGGACAGCAGTGTAATAAAGTTGGCTGGTTTCAGCTTGTTTGGAGTATTTTAAATGAATTTCTCTGTAGAAAGCTTGATTTAGAAGTAAAAGTACCTAAAAATACTCAAAATCCTGTTCCAAAAAAAAATAAATAAAAAGGTTATGCCCTGAGACTAATTTATTAAATGTGACATCATGATATTGTTAATACTGAAGCATCGATGTGAACGCAGTATTTTACTGTTGTAGCTGCTTGAGGTGGAGCTTGTTTGAAGTACTTCGTGTACATTTAGGTGTATTTGTGTATCCTGAGATACATTTGAGATGATTATCAAGGGCTTTGGAAAGAAGGAAAAAAAAAGTTCTGTCATACAAATGTGTATTCATTTATTTAGTTTTCCTTTGCTGTTTTGGTGAAATATTGGATACTTTTACCTCTTAATAAAGCACAAGTACCTCACATGTGTACTTAGTTACTTCTTTGCCCACTAGAGGGCGCCACATGAACGGCCTTGTTGCTCTGAATGCGGTTACGTTGTAAAGAATAAATAAAAAATCCAGGAAAACAGGGAACATTGAACTTTTATGTGCAGAGTAATTTAGATTAATTTGCATTTTCAGATAATTACAGTCCTTCGATTACTGGAAGTGAACTTCTTCACACAAAGAACAAAGTGGCCCTCGAAACAACGCTGAGCTTTGTTCACAGCCGGCTGGATTTAAAAATAAAGATTCGTTTTGTGTCCTTCAACTACTTAAATGCACAAAAACAGAACGATTTGTATGAAACATAAAGAGAACTTTTGGATTAAAAGAGAACTTTGAATACTTTCATAATGAGTCAGAGGAGTTTGGAGGAAGTGAGCTGACGACACGGCGGCCACCTTCAGAGGATGTGGTCGGACGAGGAGACGGGACGGTGATTCAGAGTGCGCTTTCCCATGACCTCGTTCTTTAGACAATGAAATGATGAGAAAACCTGATTTAACGAGTCATCATTTATAACATTTGATCAAATCCAATGTACGATTTGCTTTATAATAAAAGATGACAAGAATGAGAAAATATTACAAAAATAATTACAACACGGTGCTTATAGACTTGGCTCATAGAATAAAAAGTAAAGTAAATATTCTTCTTTTCACTCCACAACTTTATTTCCTAGTTCTTTTGTACTTTATACAGAAAATGTATGATGATCTGTAGCAAGACAGTAGGTGGCAGGGATCGAACCGCCGACCTCGTGGATTTTAGGACGACCATGTTTTCAGCTGGCCGACTCAAGACTGATAAGAGTCAGCAGTGTGAATTAAAAGGCCTTAAATTTAGTCTGAAAACTTGTGGAGGCAGCAACCTTTTAGGCTCCGCCCTAAATAATAATCTTTAGGCTTTATAGTCTATTTGACTCTAAATGATCATAATTTTACTAAATGAAACTAGAGATTGAGACATAAACTCATGTTTACAATGTTTACTGAGGGAATACATCAAGAGAGAAGTAGAGTCATTTATATAGACTTCTATACAACCAGAGGAGTCGTCCCCTGGTGGTCAGGAGAGAGAATGCAGCTTTAACACATGAAGCATAGACTTCTATACAACCAGAGGAGTCGCCCCCTGGTGGTCAGGAGAGAGAATGCAGCTTTAACACATGAAGCATAGACTTCTATACAACCAGAGGAGTCGCCCCCTGGTGGTCAGGAGAGAGAATGCAGCTTTAACACATGAAGCATAGACTTCTATACAACCAGACGAGTCGCCCCCTGGTGGTCAGGAGAGAGAATGCAGCTTTAACACATGAAGCATAGACTTCTATACAACCAGAGGAGTCGCCCCCTGGTGGTCAGGAGAGAGAATGACATTGGCTTTGCATGCTGTCATCTGATTGTAAATCAAATTTGAGATCTTTTGGCTACACAAAGTAAATTTAATTAAAGATCAGAAACATCTGAAATGACCACAAAACTGAATTTTCTTTTTTACTATAACGCTGTCCAATCAGAAGACAGTATTATTCTGCAGGACAAGCAGAGCGTGCTGTTGTTTTAACTCTGGAGGACCCGTTGTTGTGTTGGCATGAGGATGTTTGCAGGATGTTTGCAGGCTGGGATAAACATTCGCATCCTCTTTTTTTCCAACAAGAAACCACGACCGAGTGGAAAAGACGTCGACCTGTTTCCAGCTCCTCTGTTGAACCTCCACAAAGATGTTCCAGTGTTGTCCTCTGAAGGAAGGATGTTGACGGTTGTTGGGCTCGGCCAATGTGTGTGTGTGTGTGTGTGTGTGTTATTTTCAGATAACTGCACAGTTTATTGTGGATAATTGACTTGCATCCAATGCACATGTTTGTCTTTAGTATGTGGGCATAAATTACACCTGCGTTGATGCACAAGATGGAAAAAAAAGAAAATATGTAGTTTTATATTCCTCTTCGGTAGAACCTGAGATTTAAGTCGTCTTTCTGACTGCAGACAGGAAAGCAGATGGAAAATTAATGAACTTGTGACTGAAAGATTCCACGTGTGCTTCCGTTTTCCTCTGGCAGGTCCTCTAACAGTACTGTACCTCCAGTAAAACCTCGAAGATTAAATTGAACAGAAACTGAATTGGGTTCATAGCAGTTTTATTTTGTAAAAAAAAACTGCGCTGCATAAAAATAATTTCCATCCCCCTTTAAAACATTTACAAAGTTATTAATTATAAATCCAGCATTGTTCAACGTCCATCTTTCCCAGCTAACGTCTCCTTCTTCCTGCCTCGGCCTCTACTGGTGCTTTGCTGCATTGTTCAGTGAACTGGTGTGAAACCATTGGCAGTTTGTCCTAACTACTGAGTGTTGGGATATACAAGTATTAAAAATACCTTTCTGTAAAGTCTTTATTGATGTTTCTTGGTCATTTTAAGCTGAAATTTATACTGGCATCATATTGTATACATTTTTTACGAGTTCTCTACAAAGAATCTTAATTTGTGAAGTGATTATGAGCAGATAAATGTAGAGAAGTACACCTTTTTCATCTGAAATGTGGTAAAGGAAATACTTAAGTTAAGTATAATCCCTTTTCATTTTGAACATAACTAAACTACTGTTTTCAATCAACATCCCAAAACAAAAGTTGTACAAAACTATGCACAAGAAACGTCATATTTGACATTTTTTGCATGAGATTTGATCCGTTGAGACGTCTCCGTGCAGAATTGCGTACATAAGCCAGACGCTTGAGAACGACGGAGGCATCAACACATCGGCACTTTTGGATCTCTCTTTAAATCCGACATCAAGCTGGGAAGCCGGCGGCCTCGCTCAGACTAAACAAGCAGAGGACTGGATGTGTTGTTTGGTTCCATGGAGACGCTCTGCGGCTCTAACCCAATGTGGGGTGATGGACGATCTGATCCAGAGTCTGCACAGAGGGCTTTATCCAACAACCTGTGTTTGGTGAAGGTCCCTTGGCTCATGATTTGGCCCGTTCATAGACATGAAGTGGCATCGTTGGATTGATTAAGTACGTTTTTTTTGGTGAATGAATGCTAAATTGCTCTCTGTGTAATACTTGGTAATTTAAAAATGAACTGAACATTTGGTTTAAGGCTGCTACACACAATTATTTCCATTTTTCACAATTAAAAATGTCCTTCACTAAGTTTTCAGAGTCCAATGGGACATCTTCCAACTGCTTGTTTTGATCGACCAACAGTCCAAAACCCCAAATCTATATGACTGAGCTGAGGCTACCATTTTATTCTGAAATATAAATATAACTGAAATGGTTTTATTGAGCCTCAAAAATATTTTTTGTCGACCTACTAATCGTTAATAACTGATTTGGTTCATATGCAACAATTAAAATCAGATTTTCACATTTAAATGCTATTGAATATAGTATCATATCCAAATGGCACTTAAGAGTTAAGGGTTTAATCTAATCACTTAAGTACTTTAATATTAATAAATTGAACAATGCTCAACACAGACATATCAATACATGTTGAATTAAACTGAAATACATGTATTTAAGGATTGTCATTATTAATAGCTTTACTAATAAGTGGACTGTGGGATTTTAATGCCATTTTTAGTTTTGTCTTTGGTGATCAGAATTCATTGTAAACCACTTGGTTTATTTAGTTCTCCATATGTTTTCCTGTATTATTATTTTTTTGGCCCTATTTATTGTCTTCCTAGAGATCCAGGTCAGGCATGAGTTGCTCTACTCCGCCATAGCAACAGCTGAGGTCTGATGATGTCACCGCTTTAAGGCCTCTGCTCAGTGTAAGTCTGACCGGACTCTTTCCTCAGATATGTGGCTGTTTGACAGATTGCGGCTGCAGAGTGCCGTTAAAGTTAATGAGGTGCATTCATTTAAAGTGAGGAGCTCTGCAGGAAGGAGCGGCGTCGGGTTATTTAGGAGAGGAATGTGGATGAAGTGTGTTCATCCACCGGAATACCTATTATACATGGCAATACATTCATGGTCCTCAGAGGTTGAATACATAAAAAAACGTGTGTTATCACTTTCCTCCAGAGCCAGCAGCAGGTTGACATTTCCATGGAATTTGGGTCAAGTATTCATGTTGTCTTTAAGTTAAATAAGCTTGATTTATTCCCTCAGTAAACATTGTAAACATGAGTTTATGTCTCAATCTCTAGTTTCAAGTCTTCTTCAATACAGCATGATGTTCATTCAGTAAATTATGGTCCATTTAGAGTCAAGTAACCATAAAGCAGGGGATGATTTAGTGGCGGGGCTTACGGTGATTGACAGTTCGTTACCGCTACCGGAGACGTATATGGCGTCACTCCTCCACAGTCCAAATATGACCACTTCTGTTCACTGGTTGATGATTGTGGTAGATTCTAGTTTCGTAATAAAGGACACACCCAGAGACGCATAAATACCGACATCTTTCTTTATAGCAAAACTAATTGCCATCTTTGTGCTTGAATTAGCGAACGTCTGCACGTGAACACGCCACACTGAGATGAACACGGTCAACACTACACCCGCTGAACGCCAAACACGTTAGCATTGCCGTCGTTAGCACGTTAGCATTGCCGTTGTGGGCGACTGTGGCTCAGTGGTTAGCAACTCTGCCTTTCGATCAAAGGGTCGGTGGTTCAAACCCCGGCTCAGCCAGTCCATGTCGCTGTGTCCTTGAGCAAGACACTTAACCCTAATTGCTCACCGATGCTGTGTCTACGGTCTACTGAATAGCATGTAAATCGCTTTGGGGCGACTGTGGCTCAGTGGTTAGCAAGTCGGTCTTTCAATCAGAGGGTCGGTGGTTCGATCCCCGGCTCCGGCAGTCTGTGTCGTTGTGTCCTTGAGCAAGACACTTAACCCTCATTGCTCACCGTTGCTGTGTCTACGGTCTACTGTATAGCATGTAAGTCGCTTTGGATAAAAGCGTCAGCTAAATGAAATGTAATGTAATGTAATGTTAGCATTGCCGTCGTTAGCACGTTAGCATTGCCGTCGTTAGCACGTTAGCACGTTAGCATTGCCGTCGTTAGCACGTTAGCATTGCCGTTGTTAGCACGTTAGCATGCCGATGCGAACACCACAGAGCCGCTGGCATGGCTGAAGACTCGTAGTCTTGTTTCCTCAAACTGCCAGTCGACCAACGCGGACGAACCTTTGGAAACGACTCCATTCCTGTCGACAGTATTCATTTTCCTCAGTAATCCAAACATTTACGTGTGCTGTCATGGCTGAAGCACGCTGCCCTCCTCCCCCCTTGAGATGAAGATGCATTTTCACGATGGCATGCCCGGTCTCCAATGTTTGTTGGCACCTCGTCAAAGGGGATTAGCAGGAACACCTGCAGTTCCTCTGTTTATTTAGTCTTCATACGTTTGAACGTCATATTCCAAGACCTCGTCTTTGAATCATGAGTCTGTAGTTGCCTGGAAGCGCTGAAAACAGCCTTGCAGTCGGGTTATTGTAGACCCCACTGGACTTTAATGAGTCTGGAGAAGCCCAGCAAGGACAGTAGTTTAGTCCACAAATACCAAACCAAAGTCAAAAGGTAATATATGTTGGGAGTTCAGAGTGGGAGACCAAGCTGTCTGATAAAAGTTAATGCATGTATATTTATGCTTTATGGGATCATGTCCTATCTTATAATCGTGGCCCACATTGGCTGGAATCAGGTCACTCCCCGGGGTCTCGTCAATACGTAATTAAAAACGACAGGACAGAGTCACGCTTCTCTGGCTGCACAGAGTGAACCACACTGTGGTGTGAGAGGAGGAGGAAGAGGAGGAAGAGGTATGTCTGGATGAAGAGCAGTGAAGGGCCGGCTGGTGGTTCACAGACTGATGTCAGAGGCTCCACCCTCGAGATGGAGCAGCCCGTCCTCCACCTGGACAGTGAGCTCCTTCATTTAATGCTCTCTGGCATTAGGGTCCACAATATGTTTGTAGGATATATTCAGAATGTCAAATTGCAGTAAAAAACAGTTAAAAAAAGAAAGATTACACCCTGTAGGGTATGAAATGGACCCTACAGAGGTGGACCATTTGGTTAAAAAGTAAAAGCCTTTTTCTTTAAGTAGAAACAGCAGCTACATTACTTAAATACACCAACTCCATTGAGAAAAACACAATTTCATTGTGCCGTAAAACAACGTTCATCCAACATTGACCGAAACAAAACGCGCTCAACTGATGATTTCTTACATTTTTAGAGTAATAAACTGCAAAGAAATCCTGAACTTCACATCGCTGTAGTTTTAAAGCTCATATAAGTTTATTTTGGTGGAACTCACACGTTTCTCAATCATTCATATTGTTCCTAAATAGCCGTCCGGCCCTGAGATAAATAAGCTTCTGGGAACCGAATGTGTTTTATTGGTGTTCCTGGATGAAGTATTCTTGTTCAACAACTTCCTGATAAAGCCTTAAAGATCTTCCAGGGCCTCCGGGGTCCTCCTTGTTCCTTTTGGAAAGCCTCCTGGAGAAAAGAGGAGAATGTTTATAGTTTGAGCTTTTATTTTTATTACACAATTAATGAGATTGGCTCAAAACAAGCAGAAAGATAAAGATTTATTGGGAGGCTGATAAATATCTACAGTGGGCGAGAAAACCTTTCTGTCCAGGTCCAAATTCCTACTTGTATGCATTTTTTCCATGTTTTTAGGGTCGTAAAACAACCTTTTTAAAACTGTGGGACAACATCAGTCACCTGCTGGAACATATTGAATAACCTGCACACTGTTTTGACTGCAGGGTGTTTCCAAAGATGAATAAATCGCTAAATCAAGTAATTGTGTCTCCTTACCTTTTCAAATAAGGCACGTTTTATAAGTTGTGGCCTTAACATCAAAACATTATTTATTAATCCTGTAATAATCAGTTATTTGCACAACCTTTGGGTTGCCAGGTTGTGAGAAATCCCTTTTGGCTCGCTGATGTTTATCCTTCTCCGGCATTATTCTGTCAATTCAGTTCTTTCATTTACAGAGAATTTACTTTATGGAAAAGATTTTCACATATTTTTGTGTTCACTACATTAGAGCTTATAACTGAAGACTTGATGACTTAATCATAAAGTGAGTATTTATTAATGGTTTAGCGCCATTTAGAATGAATTAAACAAGAGTTATGAATTGAGAGGATGAATATGAATCACAACCTGGCAACCCAATAATAAAAACATAGATTTGGATCTTAACAGCAGTTCAATGATCCAATATCATCAATGGAAAGTAAAAACAAAGATGCATATCTTTTTAAGATGCTGCTTTCATGGTCTCTCACGGTGCACCTCTTTTCTTACGGAGCCCAGTAATAAAAATATCAAATAATATTTTAGTTGCATTTGATTTAATTAAAAATAAATGACATGGCTGCAGACTTTGTGATATAGGCAAATATTGCATCGTCGTCTTAAGAGTTGATACAAATAATTGAAAATAGGTCTAATGAATGGCTTTTAAAAGAAAGAATATAAAGATTAGTCCATCCGAATTATCTCACGTTTGATTTACTGTTTTCATCCTGTAGCGATGACGTAATCTCCCGACGACCTGATTCATCAGCTCGACTTTGATCTCGGCTTCCTGTTTCAAAACCTGCTTACTCTGCTGGCTTTTGTCTGCTCTGGTTTTATTGCTTCTGAAAGTCTGGTGTTGCATCTAACGTTATAAATTATAGTGGTGCATGTCAGGGCCAAAGTACACATCTGCAATACAATACCAAAGAACTGTGCATGTGGGATACTCGGCTACTGCTGCCTTCAGGCCATGCATCATCGGGTACGATGTTAATCTCATCCCAAACATGCAAGAAGTATTATTGTTACTAAAAGTTGCCGATTAGCCAAAAATGAAGAGAATTCCTGTCAGCGCGTTTCAGAAAACATTTGAACATTTGTACTCAGTCAAAGGTTTCTCTGGAAACCAAATATTTAAATAAAATGACAAACACGCCTGCATGACAGAATGTAATGGTGTAAAACAGAAGACTTGTGTATTCGCTCTCCAGTAGATCACTCGCATGGCGACATGTTTTATTTGTTGGACTCTGAACACGGGAAAGGTCGCATGCATATTGATCTATTGGTGTTTGAAAAAAGAAGTATGCATGATATAGCTTGTTGTAGCGTGCGGTTTAATGACAGAAACAGGTTTTACGTCAAATAAATCTGCAACTCCCTCTTTCCCAAAAACATCTTCATGCTGCAGACACTGATCTGATCACATGGCTTTCAGACATTGCCTCCTGATTATTGTTATTCATGTTAAAACCAGTGGAGATTTCTGAGCTAATTTGGAAATTTATGAATTATCTTACCAATGCTGTCTAAAAATGGAAAAGATATGCAATATGCAGAGGTGTAAATATGTGTACTCACCACAGTAAGAATTGAACTTCAGGAATTTACACGTTTATGAGAGTTTTATCCCTCAGTATTTAAGAGGTTGATGAAATAGGGCTAAAGTCAATGAACTATTGTCAGATTTTGTCGACTTTTAAGTCGATTTAATCAACAGATCTGTAAAACTTTGTTTGTCCACAAAGACAGTTGCAGAAGCACGACTTTAAATACTGTGTTTACCAGATTTCTTTAAAATAAGTCATTCAGCCTGATACGAGCATACAAAACGACCAATTAGTCGACTAATCAATGAAGATGGGCCCCTATGAAATGTCACAAAAGTAGGTCACAATTTCACCTTTTTGAAAGCGCTTGTTTTGTCCAACTTGCAATCATCAAATGACTTAATTTACAATGATTCGAAAAAGAGAATAGCAGCAGATAAATTGGATGCCAGCATAAGTTTGCCACGTTAATTGATTAACACAATTGTGACGATGACTCAGCTGTTGGAGCCATTCTAGTGTTATTAGCTGCAGTGGTGGATAAATCATTGGGAAGTATGTTGGGTCATGAAATCTTTCCTTTCTAGGAACACAAAGTCAACGGGTGATACTCTGAGGTAATAATTAACATCCTTCAGAGGAAAAAAAAGATTTACTCATCACCTCCCTGTCTCCGTATAACCCCCGAGGTGGAATAACATCCACGGACAGAAGAGAGGAATTCTTCTTTGAGTCCTGGTTGCGTAACTGTTGAGCTAAACAGGCAGAGGATTTCCTAAAGCTACTTGTTGTTTGTCGGGACCAGAAACATAAATCAGTGGGCCAAAGATTATTTTTCCAAATACTTCTTCGGGGGCCAGCCTGCTGAAGAAACGCATCAAAGGCTCGGAGAGGGTATCCTTTACCGCTCGCCTGCTGACAGCGTAAACACAGAATATCATGAACACAGGACCTCAGACACCCAATGCCTTCTCTCCAGGAACCCCAGGGTTACGTGTTATATACGGGCTGTACGTTAAGCCAGAGGTTAGCTCTCTTTTCTCAGGGTATCGTTTGCTTTTCCTTTGTTTTTACATTTTTTTTTATTAAAACCCTCTTTTAAGCTTTTAACTCTAGTCTTCATTCGGTTTCTTTATCATGCAGCATTTTATGTTAAATTAGAATTAAAGCTTCATTAAAAGTCAACGTTAAGCCAATCGGAGCATTTTCGGACTGCCGTAATGAAGCCTGGAGTTCGGCGATGTCGCCATCTTGGAATACGACCATCGCCATGTTGTTTTTTGCAACTATAACTTATATATTTGGGGACTGTGGAGGAGTGACGTAGAAACGCCATATACGGCTCTGGTAGCAACGGCATCCTGTCAATCACAGTAGCTCCGCCCTAAACCATACACTGTTTCATGGTGTATTTGACTCTCAATGCACCATCATTTACAAAATTAACATCTTGCTGTAATAACGCACATTTTAAACTAGCAATTGGGACCATAAGCTCATGTTTACAATGTTTACCGAGTCAATAAAACAAGTATTTTTTCCCATAAACTTCTTTACAATCAGACTTCTTTTTGCACCTGGAAGAGTCGCCCCCTGGAGGTCAGTCGAGAGAGTGCATGTTTTAAGACTTTTCCGCATTGGCTTCACTCGGCAGAACCAGAGGTTGCAACCGTCATGGAGTCCAAAATGGGATTACTTATTTATGAGTTGCAATATCAATATTGTAAATGTCATTAAAAAGTAACATGGCAGGTACTTTTTTATATTTATGAGAGACATTTAAGAGAGACAAATATCTGAAAGGTGGATCCTAACCTTTACATGACGATTTGCGGGTGGGTGGGGGGGGGGGGGAGGGGAGGAGGAGAAAGCAAATATAAATATATTACCAATCTTTTAAAAGCCCAGTTAGACTATACAGGACATAAAAGTAGAAGTTCGGTAGTGAAACTGCAGGACGGCGGCGCTCGGCCCAGACGAGCTCTGATCCCTCTGTCTGGAAGCACTGACCTCTTTTGTTCAGTTGATGGCTTATTACCGGTATTGATTTCGGCTCCTTTTTATTTATACTGGCTTCCTGCGGGGAGGCAGATGACCGACGCACATATCAGCTAATGTTGGCGACGCCAACAGACATTGCACGTTTGTTCCCGCTTAAGAAAAATCCATTGTTAACTTCTATATTTTTTCTTTCAGTTTTTTTAATAACTGAATCGGTTCTCCGTCGATGGAAACGTTGGATGTGACTCTGAATGTTTTGGAGGATTCTTCTGGACTTGAGTTCATCTGCTCCGGTGGACAATCGTCTTTTACTGTAAGTGTTTCATTTTACTCTAATATTGGAAGAAATGTGCATTATTTACCCAAAACCTTTGATGTTATTCAGCAGACATTAATATTGTTCTGAGCGACTAGATTTGATCATTGCTGCATCAAAGAATTGTGTGAAAATATATAAATATATATCTAGTGGTGGAATGTAATCAGGTACATTTACTCACATACTGTACTTTAGTGTAATGTTGAGGTACTTTACTTGAGCATTTACATTTTATGCTACTTTATACTTCTACTCCTCTTCTACTATAGCTGCAACATTAGTGACGCTTTCCACATGAATGCATCAATTATAATCCAGTGATATATTATTATAATAAAATACTTTCACTTTTGGCACTGAGTATATATTGATGCTAATACTGATGTACTTTTACTCATAAGGTTTTGAATTGAGTATTTTTACACTGTTTCAGTAGAAGTTCTGAATATCTCCATTTTTCTTTAGCCCATCTACTGTATTTGTTGACTGTATTTTAGTGTAATTGCACACCAAATTTTGTCTTGGGATGGTTAGAAATGCAATATATTTATTTTAGAGTGCTCCAATCAAAGCAGTTTTCACATATATTTTACACACATAGTATATTATACACTTTGTTTTGTCATGCAAGTCAATTACCATATTATCCAATATCCAGTAATGATTTAAAATACTGTTACTTTTCTAGTTATGAGCGTTCGAAGAGAACCGGGTTCTGCAGCCTGTGGCTGAAATATGCAACTTTGTTTTGGAGTTGTTGAAAACAGCAGCTGGCCGACGTGTCGGCACATCTGGTTTAGACCGACGGCGTCCACCGTTCATCCCCCCCTCCTCACCCCCATGCCCCATTACTCTCCCTGTTTGAGATGTTTGTGTCTCCCTCACCATGGTTTTAGAGAGCAGCCATGTTCTCCTGGAGACGACAGCTTGAGACAAACAGACGGACGCTGAATGCAACCCAGGAAGTTTATCAGATACGGAGTCAAATCTCAATATCCTCACGGGACAAACCAGTTTTTCATGGGGACACTTGTGCAGAATGAAAACGTAGATACCTTAATGTGAACAATATTCTACCAGTATACCTTTCTCTTAGCATGGGACAAATGTGGTGGCAAGAGTCAAAAATAACTTGTAACTAGTAAAGAAGTGTAGTTATTGGGGCTTTAACTAACAATAGTTTGAATTTAGGATTAATCGGCTGATTATTTTCTGCTTGTTTGGTCAATAAAGTGTCAGAAGATTGTGAAACATGTGCAGCCATGTTTACCAGAGTCCAAGGTTGCATCTTTATGAGTCTTTATTGGTCTGACCAAAAGTAGGAAAGTCATATTTAATCAATTATTAAAATATTTGCAGAAGGCAGAAGCACCTCTAGCACCACCATCAGGGTCAGATATGATTCGTCCAATATATTTGTATTTATGGGCGGATACCTCCAAGAATAATGGCATTCCCATCAGCTTCTGCTGTATTTTGTTGGTGGTGAACAATAAACCTTATAATCTGCTAAACATCCGCTTGTTAACGTTGCCATCGTGCACATGCTAGCATGCCGACGTTAGCTCAAAAAGCGCTGCTGTGGACTCTTGTTTAGTAATAGATTAATCAGTATTAATGGTTTAGTCTTAGTATGGGCCGTCTCTTCTGTAGAAGTGAGAACTGCTCCGTGAGGTCTGTGGATCATCAGTCAGAATATTTTCATTGCTTTTGAGTTTTCCAAATGAATTGCCAACGCTTTCAGCACAACAAAAGAAATGTCTTTCCTCACACTGGAGAGAGGAATTACTCAAAAGATCCACACATACAGCGGCGTGGCAAATGGAAACTAAGGAAAAGATCAGCTAACTTGATTAAATTGAGATAAAAAGTCAGTAAAATGACACTTTTTCTCAAGATGACATACATATTTTGTCTAAAACACAGAGATATTCAATTCACGTTGACAGCCGCAGCAAATCTTCATTTAACTTGATGCAATTAAATAGTCACTGCTTGTAATTCGTCACTAATTGTGCAAAAATACCAATAAAGTCTCTCAAATAGTGCTATAAAACACCTCATAACCAGCAATGTTTTTTTATTGTCCCTTCTCTAATGGATTCAAATGACCAGTTGGTGGTAGAAAAGTGACACATAAACAAGTTTGTTTAAGGGCTGCAACTATATTTCCATTATCTATTAATCTTTCTTGTTTCCCCCAAATAATATGGTATACGAAACAAATAAATGCCACTGACCACTTAGCAGAGCTGACATCTCCAAATATTATAATATAGAAAATTGCATGACAATTCTACCATATGGAGAAGATAAAACATGAGAATCTGTGGCTTCTTGCACAATTTGATGAAAAAAAAAAAGTGGATTAAGATTGTTTTTATTTAATCTGGAGGTACAGATCTCCTCCACCAGGACTTCGAACAAACCTCTGACTTCATATTTGGAAGAACTTCACTGCTGAGCAGCTGTAGACTCGGTGGTTTGGTGTTTGCCACTGTCTGTGGCGTGGTCACGGTTTGCAGTCGACTGCTTTTCCCGCCTTGCAACGAGGTTTGATTTGGCCCCGAGAAATGTTTAAACTGGAACGTCAACGTTGGTGGTACTTTTTATGGATATCTTCACATCTTTTCATGTCTCTTTGTACAAAATCCCTCATTTACATTGAACATTATCTTTCCTTCTCTCAGTACCACTTTCTGAAGAGATACTTTCCAAAAGTTATAGTGTGATGTAAGGCTTTTGCAGTCTCGTCAGACAAATCCTAGGGGGTCAAAATTGATCCTTTGCTAAGCCCCGCCCCCTGCTGTTACTCCGTTTGGATGTCAGAGCCCACACTGTCATTAACTGCTCTCCCTGAATAAATATTGGAAAACATGGATTTCAGAGAGAAGAGTCCCGAGCATCACTATCGCACAACGTTTAACCACAACTAGCTCCAAATCCACAAAACCAGCCTGGTGATGATTGTATGAGAGATGGTCGATGCCTCAATATGATTGGCGAGAATGCGCTCGAGGGGCGGGGCTTAGCGAAGGGTCATTTGCCCTCAACTTTACAGACAAAATTCCCCGTTTTGTATCCCTGGGTTGTGTTTCCTGGTTGGTTTTGTCCCCCATCTCTTACTCTGGAAAAGATCTCTTCAGGAGGAATGATCAGTCACAAATAACAAAAATGTGAAGAAAAAAAAAATACATGTTTACTTTATTATCATTCTAAATGACAGCAGTTTGATATTAGCCATTTTCTTTAAAGTTTTGATTACATTCCTTTTGCCTTCCAGTAATTAATCCGATTGAACGGACACTTGGCTCAGGGATGTTTAACTTAACGTAGACATGTTTATCAAGTAGCTTGACTTGAACCAACGTTCCCAGTAGCCTGATAAGCATGACATCACCTCCTCTGTTGTTTGGACCACAAAGCAGCTGTGGACCTTTCAAGATTTCGCTCAGTTTGAGCCGGCATGTCAACCAAAACCCATCTTTGTCTTGTTGATGATGGTCTCATGGAAATGATTAGAGGTGTTTCGCTCCGGCAAATACAACAATCAGCAATTTAATATTTTGTCTAGTTTCCAGATTTAGAAAGTGGTGAAATTGTTGTTTATGAATTCTGTGTTTTTGGATCTCACCGGATAATTTCTCCAAACTGAGAAAGAATTATTATTGACGCGATAAACCTCTGGATGTTTTGGAAATACCCTCTGCGGATGTGATTGGCACCCAGTTTTCTTTTCCTCCCGTTTCTAAATCCGGCCTTAACACTCATGTCAATTACGTGACTTCATGTGGTAAATATTTGGTTGTGCCTTTGTTTATGTTTCCTGCCACATTTTATACAAATGGAATCACGAACCAAAAATGTTCGTGTCTTTTCACGCTAATTACGCTGCTGAACTCTGGCTCATTTGGACTGCAGACTTTTACTGGGATACCTCAGATCCTGTAAGAAGTTATTACATAGGAGGTAAAATATGAGGGGAAAAGCTCCTGTTGAATCTCGTAGATCAAAAAACAATATCAAATATAACTTTCTAAATCCAGAAAAACAAAAGACAATAAAATAGCATAAAGAGTACAAAGTAAAAAGTCACATAAAATAGAAAAAAAGTGAACGACAAGAGTAAACTTATGAAGTGTATAAGAAGTCATAAACACCAGCGCCTCATAGACTAAAATAGAAAAGCAATATCAAGTTATATTGTCAGTTATACTGAAAAGATGTCAACAATTATATTGCACAGAATTGAAAGAAGTAATATATGTATAAAATAATATATATGTATATTATATACACTTAAATATAATCTAAGATGAGCATGCTTCCAATAAAGGCCTAGTACCCTCTGCAATTAATGAATAAAAAAGCATGTACATCATGTTGGATAAAAATGACTTTCCCTGGTTTTTAAAGTTCCTGGTACTTGTTTCCCAAAAAGGTGTGTGTGTGTGTGTGTGTGTGTGTGTGTGTGTGTGTGTGTGTGTGTGTGTGTGTGTGTGTGTGTGTGTGTGTGTGTGTGTGTGTGTGTGTGTGTGTGTGTGTGTGTGTGTGTGTGTGTGTGTGTGTGTGTGTGTGTGTGTGTGTGTGTGTGTGTGTGTGTGCGTCTGCAGAATACCCTCCATGAGTAATGAAATGTTTGCCACATTGTGCACATGCTCTGCCTCCATAGCTCATCACAGACGGGCATCATTTAATTAATCTCCACTAACAGAACATCTCAATCATGTACAGCCAACCTTCTTTTATCAGACATGAAAGGATCTCCAGAAGATAATGATCAGTTGCAGACACCTTCCTGTCATCCGCAGAGGATGAAGGGTGCACCGTATCCATCTCTGTGATGTATTTATTTATGCCGGGTCATACACTTTATACCGTCCATGCAGCAGAGCCAGTGTTGAAGGTTATTGATGGCCAGCAGAGGAAATCATTTACCTCTCGTCTTGGCTGAATGTGGTGCAGTTGGTGGACGTTGGCCATATTTCACTCCACTGAGCCATTATTACTGTGAAAATTAGCCTGAAGTAAGGAGAGCGTTTCACTTTTAATGGTTTAACATTTCCTGATAGACTGACCCAGAAGTTTTTATTAGACTCATTTCTCGATGAAAAACTACGTCACAGCAGTGAGAAGGATCAGTTCCAGCTCCCACACATTTTCCATTTCCCCTCGTCCAAGTGGAGACCGCAGAGTTCCCGCAGCTTTTAAGCACGAAAGCTGCTGAGTAGCTGCTAACTAAGGCCAGACGGAGTAGCCTCTGTGAAGACCAGCCATCTCCCACAGGGAAATGTCAGCTGGATGGAATGAGCCAGGCCTGGAAACCGGGTAAAACAAACCCTGCAGCTCAGCAGACGGTGCCAGAGATACCGGAACCTGTTTTCAGCTTTAAAAAAAATAAATAAAAAAAAAGGCACAAGATGGCATGTTTGCAGCCACAATATTAAGCTCCCATCGCAGCAGAATCCACAGTGCGTGAAGAAACTAAAGAGAAGGGTTTCTGTTGACCACCAGAAAGATGTCCACCAATGTAATTTACATTATTCCTGTTTATAAGATACAAAAGATAGTCAAATACTGGATTTGGGCTGATATTGCTATCGATATTTGGCAGTTAAAAGCTTTTAATTGTGACTAAATTACCTAAGATATGTTACAGCTATGTAATCCAGACTGTTTTTAAATTAATTCAAACCTAGGTTTGGCATTTCAGCCCTACAATGTCTTGTCATCTAACGGCCAAATGCCGATATATCTGTAATTATCTAATATGAACTGATTTATCGTTCTAGCGTTGCATCATGTTATGATCTGCAAGTTAACAATGTTGCGTCTAGCAAAAACTAATATCTTGTTTGAATGTTCGAGCCAGACCCAGATTTCATGTTGCTGATGTTTATTCATTGTGTTTAAACACTGTATTTCTGCACAGTTGCAGATAAAGATTAGGGTACACTTAATATCATTGGTTCCAGCTGTGTTCTCTGTCACTCACCTTGTCTTTCGTTTCAGGCTCCTCCCTCCTTGGGTGCCGCCCTCCTGTGTGATTGCAAGCCCCGCCCTAATTGTTTCCACCTGTGCCTCCTTCCCCAAAAGTAGAGGCAAGGCAAAAACAGGTGCAAAAAACAAGGATTAAGTCAGGGTCCAAGACACAGGAACAAGGCTGGTACTCTCAGAGAACATTTGAGACGAACTGGACAGGACAAGGAGTTGACACAGACTAAATACACAGGGAATGAGGCACAGGTGGAAACAATGAGGGCGGGGCTTGCAATCACACAGGAGGGCGGCACACGAGGAGGGAGGAGTCTGAAACGAGAGACAAGGTGAGTGACAGACAACACAACAGAACACAGACAGTGACAGCGGCAGGAAAGTCCAAAAGTTTTGTGACGTCTTTTATCTAAAAATAAATTCTGCTTCAATCTGTATTTGTAGTCGGTTAACCAGATAAATTGGAGCGATTTAAAGATAATATATCTTTTATTAAAACAGTTATGCTACACACCGCTCTTACTACCATTTTCATCGTGAAATTAAACTAGCAGTATCCCTTCAGTACATGAAAAACTATTGAAATTAAACTAGCGGTATTTCTTCGGTACACGAAGAACTATTAAAATTAAACTAGCGGTATTTCTTCGGTACACGAAGAACTATTGAAATTAAACCAGCGGTATTTCTTCGGTACACGGAAAACTGTTGAAATTAAAGTAGCGGTACCCCTTCAGTACATGGAAAACTATCTGGCAGACACCTAACCGACACAGGCTCTGCAGCAAAGGTACCCATTAATTTGATTTGAACAGGTCACAATTCAACAAGGGAACACAATTGTTTAAATGCATTCAGGGTTTATATTCTAAAATTGCTCAAACAAACCGTTATTCAAAGGTTCGGAGCCGAATCGTTGCACAGAAACATCCCAAACGGGGAGCCAGCAGGATTGCAGTTGGCATGAATGTCATCAACACCCCGGAGAGGATTACAGCCTAATGCCAAGATGTAAACACCAGAGAGACGCTGGCATAAACGTCCACCGCCATATCGGAGGCGACACATTCGCGGCTTCGTTTCTGCTTCGCTGATGCATTCTGGGAAAAAGTGCATTGCTTGTTCTGAACGCCTCAGAAGATTTGTTGCATGTTTCCACTGGCGAGCTTCAGTGTTATTGTGTGACGTGTGCACACGCACAACTGAGCTTTGGGAGCCTCTGCTTTATCGTTGTTTGAAGGAAAGATTATGAAGTTTCTTTAAGCATGTCATAGCAGATGCAAGGGTAATGGGTTCGCTTCTCTTTTATTTCCGGACTCTCTCTTTGTGGTTAATGACCCCCGAACATCTTTCACTTTACAACCCTGCGCTCACTGGGCCGTGCAGCGGCCAACAAAGGGCTCCCGATGCAGTCATTGCACGTCTTTTATTTTTCTTTGTCTGTTTTTAATTGACGGTGATAACTCAGTAAAGCCATTAACTCGACAAATTGGATCGTGTCGACTACAACACCAGACACGCGTTCCTTTTGTCGTCCTAAAGCCGGGGCTTTGTTTTGAATCTGTTCAAGTGTTCAGGCTTATCTGAACTATTTGATGTTGAATTACGAATATAATATGAAGTATAAGATAATAGATTCATTTATTGGGCCACTTTGTTCTAGACTTAAATATTTAAACCACTTTCGGATCTATTGCTATGTAACGCCCTTAGGACTACTTTTTCTTTTTAAAAAATATTTATCTTGCTTATTGTAAATGTGTATATATGTACAATGAGAGCTATGTGTAACCGGAGTCAAATTCCATGTGAGTGTAAACACACATGGCCAATAAAGCTGATTCTGATTCTGATGAAGCATGCTGACGTTTTTCCTTCACCACCATGAAGTTGACGTGTTTTTTAAGATTAATTCTCAAAAACTATTGGATGAATTGCCATAAAATCCAATCAAAAATGTCCGATACTTTGCTTTGTGACTCATCTCTCTCGATCGGCCTCCCAGCTTCCTTACAGACGAGATCTCGGTGAAGATGACATAAAAAGGGGATTTGCTCATCTCGTACTGTGGATCATAACACATCAGATATGGAAATGATCTGCAGATGCTCCAGATTCCACTTTTCTATGGATGTTAGTTTTTGAGCCATGACAAAGGCCAAAATGTGGCCTGCAACAGACTAGTAAAGGCTTGTTTTTAGATTAGCGGATTAGTGGAAATGCCTTTTTTTACAGTCAATTAAAAGGAGTGATGAGATGGCAGTCACTGACGGTATAAAACTATGAATAAAATAGGTTTTAGGTCAAAAAAGCATCCAGTCATAGATGAGCAGAAATAAATATTAGGCTGATGGATCCGGTAGGATGCAAGATTAGCCGTGGACAGACAGACAGACAGACATTCACTCACTCACTCACACAAACACAATACTGAATGCAATATCTTACAGTTAATAAAACATAGAAAGTAGTGAAAAATGACAAAGATAACATTTTCACATTGCTTCTTTTGTCCAAATTCAGTCCTAAACCAAAAGATGAACAATTTACCCCCCCAGTTAAGAAGCTAGGACGGGGGAATTATTTGACAATTGATTATTAGATTGATTGACCACTGTTCCCAGTCCAATGGTGTAAAATATTCCAATATCATGGCAACATTTGAGACGATATTTGGTAATAAAGCGGGTCTGCAGTGTATATAAATGTATTTTCTCTGCTAAAGTAGATTAGAGTTCAAGCCCCACTAAATGGAGCAAACTGGACTTATATAATACATGTGTGATATTATTCATATGTGCCATGTTTAATGAAAGCAATGGCACTCATCACTGTGACATCAACGCAGTGACGACTGACTGATCGCGTTAAGGACATCAACCCTGCAGCCAAACACAGCTGTTAAAGGGTCACATGCAGGGCGGATCATTCACCAGCGTCAATATAATCCTCCAACTAATGCCTGGTTGTGCAGATCCTCTAATCTGTAAAGCGCACAAGCTCATTAGAGCTACCGCACTGAGGCAACAAAGGGGCGGTTTTTTTTTTTTGCCGTCTGTGGTTTTTTGGTCGCGGCCCGGCTGCAATCAGACGTTCAGCAGCTCTCCGGAGCGACCTGAGAGGGATTTGTGATGCTTTCAGAGCCATATTAGTTCATGTTTGTGTGAGCCGTGACATCTCCGGTCTGCTCAGTGTCTGCACATGGCCCGCGGCTGACTCAGAGTCAGATTCATGAGGATGCAACGCCGCATATGAGGATGCTCCATCTTCGTCATCTGAAAGTGTTAAACTGTGGCGCTCGCCGCCGTGATTTCACCTCGCGTGACCCCCGTTCGGCTTTTGACGAGCAGCCGTAATCGAGAAACAAAGTGTTTGTAGGCAGATACAGTTTCTCGCAAGTGTCCCGACTTTACGAGCATCCTTAAAAGTAATGAGGTCATCTGAGAAGAAGCTTCTGGCTTTGTTGCCGTGTTTACGAGTTACTGACAGTTTGTTGATAATAAATCTGGTGACGCTCGATGGAAAAAACCCTCCCGATGTTAAAAGTCTAGAGAAACGGATACGATTCTGGTCACCGGATGAGGTCGGAGGAGCCTTTAAGTATGCACTGCCCTTGCAACATTGAATACTTAAAGTATGATCCAAGTGGATTAATGATACTGATTGTTTAAAAAGACTTAACTCACAAAAGTGCTTAAAAACTGTCAGTTTTAATTGATGGCAGTTTGCATGCATGCATCTGTATATGGGAGATCCACATTCTGGTGACTTAGCGTCGTGATAAAAACCTCCATGAAGACGAAGGAACACATCAAACGAGTGAAGGAACAAGATGATTGAAAAGCATAAAACCGGGGATGATACAAGCTCCAAGTACAATTACATAAATTATACGTAAATGAAAGAGTTCGTCTAAACCATGAGGGTGGCCTCCTTTCCTAAAGGGAACCAAATGCACAATTCTATATTCATTTTTAGAGGAAAAACCTGCAACAATGATCTTCATCTCTCAACAAAAATTAATAAATCAAACACAAAACATCTAAACTTTATTCCACTTTTCTTTCTTTCCCTTATGTTTTGTACTCTTTAACTAAAACAAGTTTAAACTGCTAATTTACCTCCTACGTTAAAGCCTCTAAAACACGCAGTAATTACAGAGCTTCATAATGTTGTTAGTAACAATGTAAATATTTCACTGTGATCCATGTCTACATGAAAAAACGACTCTTTCATTGGCTTTTTCCACGTTGTTACACATAAACACCATTTTTTACATATAAACAATGTATAGCGTTTTCTTTGGCGCATATTGTGCCCATAAATGAAGAAAAGTAAATTTTCTTATAATTTATATTCATGTTGGAAAGGGAATAAAGCATGTACTGACCTCATGGTTCATCTTAGGTGAAGAGTTGAGCCCAAACTACCCATGATGCTTTGCGCTCTGTGATTACAACCCTGTCCAAAGTTCAGACTGGAGACACTTTGCTGTTCTTCATGCCAGTTTCAGCCGGTTGAGATTATAGAGGACTGGACCAAGTAGCACGTCAACTGTATGGATCGGCCATAATTTCTAGGAAAGAAGGCCAATGTATAAACTACCAATACATGTTTAGTCTTTGGAGACAAAAATATATTTTAGTGCACTTAAAGAGGGTAAAAAAGTAATTTTTGACTTCCTTGAAAAAGGAAATAAGTGAATTGTATGTGTTTTTTTCCCGTTATTGCTTAATCTGATGGATATTTTCTTCATTCATCAATTAAATGATCAATAAAAACATTAGAAAATACAGAAAAATGGCAAAAATACCATCTTTGTCTCTTGTTTTGTCCAAAACACAAAGATAATCAGTTTATTGTTAAATAATATGATTTAAAAAGTGGGGTTTCTTCCGAATGAAGAAGTTTAAAAGCAAGAATTATTTGAATCTTTGCTTGAAAAATGACTTTAATTATTAGTTATGATTAAAAAGATAGATCACACACTATCAAAACCCCCAGTCCCAAGTCTGAATACAATTAGTTTACCATCATAAGACTTGAAAAGCCAGTTTTCTCTGTAGTGTCGAAACTAAACAGCACGATATTATTTCACCGGACTCATATTCCCGCTATGAATCATAGCTCAATAAAAGGAGCTGCAGCGTTTTAAGTCGAAGACAAATTGTGTCTGTAACGCCTGCTCTGTTGAAGCAACACAGCTGACCCTCTGTTTAATTCAGAGGTGCTAATAGTCTTCATTTATAAATGTTTAGCTTGTCTAGTGGGGCTTAAGATCATATTTTGGCTTCTCGAGTTCAGCCCTTTGCTCAAGACTGAAATACTTCTTGAAGGGTAGAAATGTTGTGTACATGCACACTAATATTTCACTAGTATTCTGAATATTTGATATGGATCCTGTAGTAAACAGCATATTCAGAATTAGGCCTCATTTCCCAATGTAGTATTTTCCCATTCAGACGTGTATAGTCGCTATATGTGCAAATATTGCATCTTTTAAGAAGGTGTTTAGAGGAATGAACCAAAGTATGCATTATGCCTTATGCATTGGTGGAATATTCCAGTTTAGGAATATTGTCTTTTTCAGAATAAGGTTAAAAAAAACAGAAAATGTTGTTGACATGGTTTGTTTTTTAATACAAAATATATAATATATATAACGTTTCTATATCTTGCCATGAAATTTGGTTCAAATTTTCCTCAGAGGATGAATCGTAATGACTCTTAATTTCCTTTAGCGTCACCATGAGGTTGGTATCTTGACAACTATGGGGTGGATTGCCATGAATTTGGTGCAGATATTCATGTTGACTTGCAGTTTAGTTAATGTGATGTGTTCCCAGGCACCTGCAAAACTAAAGAAATCATCAATTATTCAATGTTAGCATGCTAACGTGCTAAGCTAACTGGTTCTACCTGCCCAACATCTGCGTGTTAGCATTGCCAATGTGTTGCCTGAGTCAGACATTCTTCAGATTGTGTTATCATCATAACTGTCCATTGGTTTCCAGCTGCAGTAGCAATATTTACGAGTGTTCGACATGCATGTGAAACACGTGAACGTCTTTCATTTAAAACCGGTGCCACGGTGCGACCACTCGGTTCCACACATCGTCTCATCTTTCAGGGCCGGACCCCCGGGGTCTTCTGAGGCGGAGGAGAATATTTGATTTAACCTCTGTGGGCGGAGCCTCTTCATCAGCTGTGAACTCAGACATGCAGTAAAGAAAACAAAGCCACTTGTTGTGGCTTCGTTTCCCTGAACCGACCGTCCTGCAATGCAAAGTGACAAATCTCCTTAGATTAGATTAGTCGGGATGTATTGTGTTAGTTTGATGCTGCTTCCTTCTTGTACGTTGGTAAAAAACAAGGTCGGAGAACATTTCTGATTGGGGTTCATTTTTATAACAAAGAGTGCAGAAGTATTGAAAATCCTTTGATATATATTTAAGATTTTGTACAAAAATGGATTATCTGTTTAGAGAGAAGGAAAAATTGATGGCAAAACAAATCAGTGTTCATCTATTATCAAATAATTACTGTTGATAGTGCTAAAAGTATTAGGCAATTTAGTCACGTAAGTAAAAAATACCAAACTTTGTGAGGATTTGTTTTAATTTCATGTCATTAAACTGAAGTAAAGCAGTTTGAAGAAGTCATCTTGGTTTTTGATGCTTTTTGCGCTATTTTTTTTCTCAGTTTTGACATTTTAAAATGATTTATTGAAGTAATACAGAACAGATAATACCCGCAAATAAAAATAATTGTTAACTGCAGCACTATTTTATTATGTGAGCTATCGGTCGCTCATTGGCTCATTTTAACCCTTATTACTTTTGTTTATTTAACATGTTTTCCATGTTTGTTCTCTACAGCATGCTGCAGGATGCTCGTAGTCGTATGACAACGTAGACATGAGGTGACAAAATACATGAAAGTTGGAGGGATTCACTAAAAACCGATCATCAGGTAACAGTCGGTTGAACAACACTTCGGGCTTTGGGATCCTGATATATGTATCTACAAGTTTCAAGCATTTTTAACCCAATTAATCATCGATAAAACTAAAAACATCAGCACATTAATCAACAATTAATTAATTAATTAATTGCCTAATCTGCATTGTTCCACAAAGGCTTTGTGAACACCTAACCCTCACAGATGTAATCCTCATGTAATCATATGAAGTTCAACCCAACTGAGCTGCACCTTTTCTTGCAGGTTTGAGAATAACTAATATTGCATAAGCCCTCAAAGCTTCCTTTAATTTTCATCCAACAAGGCTGGACGCTAACGTGTCTGTTTCCTGCTCGTCACATCTGCTAAATGCATGTAAGCGCGTCTGTGCAAGAAACAACTGTGTATGAGCAAGAAAACCTTCCTCCAGGTGTTAACACATCTGGCTCCCCTCCTAAACGTCCACTTGTACCACTTTTTACTGGAACTCTTCAATCAGGGATTCAATCAGATTTATTAAATTATGAGTCCTTTCATGCATGATTATAATAAAATGTGGTTTCAGCTGCTCTGACAGAGCTGGAGGAAGATTGTGAGTAATTTGTGCAGAATATGGGAAAGAAATGAGTAGCAGTTTGTCGGGATTTCGTCAAATAAAACATATTTGAGCACAGCGGATTCTGTGATTCTTCTTTATTTGTGCGGCAGACGATCGTAAATCGTTATTACAAAGTCACTGAAGGGAAACAGTCTGTCTGCTGTCTACATTCGGTCTTAACTTTCCTCCGATTCCCCGGCTTCCCCCCTCTAATTTTCCTGCACAACCACAAGCACCGCTCTCTCTCTCTCTCTCTCTCTCTCTCTCTGTCATGACTCCCAGTAACACTGGCATCTCATTTAAAGGCGGCAGCCCCCGATTAGTTACAGCGGAGGGAGGGAAGAAGAGCTGCGGAGGGAGGGAAAAGGATGGCTATTTAAGGGTTGGAGTTTAAGCAACGGGGGTCTGACCTAAACTACTCCTCACACTTTAAAAGACATTTACTCACACTCTCTCTCTCTCTCTCTCTCTCAGTCAGTAAAGGAGTGAGCTGTGAAGGACCGATAAGGAAGCTGGCTGAGGGAGGACCGGCTGACAGAGCTGCCGCCTTGCTGGAGAGGCTGCAGTTGCCACAACAGAAGCAAAAGCATCATTTCTTTTTCTTGGCTTCAATGAAGGTGTGAAGACTCGGAGGAGCTCCTCATCCGACCTGCAAGTGCTTGTGACGGGTAGGAAGATGTATTTATGTCCATGTAGAGACATTTCTTTGGGTTTCATGTGACAAAAAAGTCAATTTTCTTGACTTTCTTTCTTGAATTATCGTTTTTATAATAGAGGCGCATAAGATAGCGGTTACCTTTCTGTTGCTGCGAAACCAGAAGGCGTTGATTATAGGTTATTGGAAGTGCATTTTTGGTGTATACTTCAACTTCTGACACACACACACACACACACACACACACACACACACACCAGCCGATGCAGGATCAGAGATGACTGCCTGCTGAGGGCGTTGAACATGTGGAAGCTTTGATCATCAGCCAGCACGCTTCATGCCAAAAAGATTCTCTCCGATTTTTGTCAGGTTGTAGATCAATATTCCAAAAATGAAAATAAACTATCCATTCGTATGTGTGTGTGTTTATGGAGGCAAACATAGTGTGCAAGTACCTTCTTTCTCTGGTGCAGGTTTGCAGCCTGATGATTCATCACATTACCTTCTGCAATGCAATTCTGTTTTCATTGTGTGTCATTTTTCCATCATGGAGATTAAATTAAAGGGAGAAAGTGGATGGCAGTGTCTGCCAGTGTGGGCAAGGAGATGAGAAAAAAAAACATCCATGCAGTCCATTAGCTCTGCTTAATTGAAATCTGGCTCGCGGTGGTTTTTGGCTTCTGAGGAAGATTCATACGTGCACATCATGTCTGCAGCGTTTCATCGTGAGGATGTTTTACAGCCTCTCCGTCTGAGCGGAGTCTCCGTGGTGTCTCCGTGAAACAAACCTCCCCGTGACCTCCGTGCCCTCACGGAGCCAACGGGGTGGATCGTGACTCGGCATCGCACTCCTTTGGCATGTTACACCAGAATGAGTTGGCTCCAGGCTCAGTGGATGGGGCTGTTGTGACGGGCCTGATGGTCCATGTGGCTCTCTGGCCTCAGTTTTAGGGCAGAATCATGAATCTGTACGTCTGAGGATGAAGTGACGGTTTCAGGTTGTGTAGAAACAGGTGTGTTAATTACGAGGGCGACGGCTGTTATGTAAGTTGTTTAAATTTCTGGCTAGTTAAAATATGGATGGATGGATGGATGTATACTTTATTCATCCCCAAGCGGAAATTTGTTGGTCACAGTAGCAGACACAAAATAAAATAACAGGAATAAACTAAAAAGATACTCAATATATACAACAAAACAAAAACTCAAGTGTGTTAATTTAGGAATTAAGTGTAAACGATAAAGAAAGTGCAAAAATGCAAAGTATATGTAGTGAATGAGGTGTATACAGACTACAGGAGTATCTTCGGATGCTTAAAAAAAACTAAAAATTAGTGAATATTTTGACTGCATATTGCAACTGCAATATATATAATAATAATTAGAGGTAATGATCATTAAATTAGTTTTTTCCTCATTTCATACTTTACGATACGCTATATTTTATTGTCCCCATAGGGATATTTTGACCTTTCGTCTTCTTTTCATTAAAAAGCATTAAGTTTATATTTTTCGTGGGTCTTTACAAAAGGTTTTCTTAAGTCTGTAGATGATGATGCAGCACGACTATATTACAAAATAAACATAACATCCTCTAACATAATATTGTGCCACAACTATATTAGCGATTTCAATAAAAATGTACGTTTATCCAATACTTCAGTTCACCGTTCCAACTTGTTGTTTTCTTTGCAATGAGCTCTACAGCTGTAGTCTCCATCTGCAAGTATCCGAATCCTTTAATTTACCAATTATTTTCCCAGCAGATTAAAAGTCCCCCGCTGAGTTAAAGACCTCCAGTAGTGCTGCGGAGCTGTTTCCTCATGAGGGGTTAATCGTTTTGTTTATCTCGCGCTGCAACGCGATGCTCAGTCGCATTATTCCACCGATCAATATGTAATGAGGAAAAATATGACCTCAGAGATATACGTGTAACCCTTTTTTAATCAATTGTTTTGTCAATAACATGTGATGTGACGTATTAAAATAGCTTGATTTGTCCAACCCACTCTCCAAAATCTAAAGATATTCAGTTTACTGACGTGTACGAGCAAGAAAAGAAGAAATCAGTGAAGCTGGAACCAGCTGATTTCTGACTGAAACAACCAGCAGACAATTTCCAGTGATTCATTAAAGAAAGACACAAATCTTTAATCTCCTTCTCCTGATTGAGGAGAGACCCCAGGGTCTGCATCCTGTCCAGGCTCACAAGGGAACACATAAATCTCAGGTTTATTTTTAGCAACCCTTCAGTCCATCGTCATTAATTAGTTAATTCATTATTAACGGTAATTAGCCCAATTCAACTTGTCTTCAGATGACTTCCAGGTGCCGTCAGAATCAGACAAATACAAAAAGAAATAAAAACACAACAGATGGACAAACAAGCAGATTAATGTCCTGACGCGCCGCCGGCCACAAATGTTTTTCCATAAGTGCGTCCAGACTCCAGACGATGCACTCGGAGACGACGTCATCCGGCCAGCTGGGGAGCCGCTCCTGGTGGTCGCAGACGACGCATGCGTGTCACACTTTCAGTTTTTTTTTTTTTTTTATCTGAACAGCAAACAAGAAGCTCGGGTTTTGCTTTCTTTTCTTTTGTTTCTTTTGTTTCTTTGACTGAGCGAAGCAGATGTCCTCAGTCCGGGTGCCAACATTCCCAGTTTCCACGCGGGAAAGTTCCCTTCCCGCTGCCAGCATGAGGGAAGAGGCCTGAAGCTGCAGCGATTCTGGATTATAGCTTAGTGAACAGGTTATATTTATTTCAATCTTTCTTTCCAGAATTGTATTCCCATGTCCCGTAGTCACATGGGATGTCCTCAGTCAACCCCGAGTCTACTTTAAAAGACGTTAACTTGGCTTTTTTACTTAAGCAATATGGCTACAATATGAAACTGTGTATATAAATCCTCTTTGGGGTATTTTAAATATGGAGCCACTTTGTTGATTTCTTTATAGGTTTCATTCTTTACCTCCAAGACCTGCAAATTATCACTCGTTGTGTCTTGTAAAGTTTTGTAGAAGGAGTTCAGAAACATATTGACAGGCCTGGTCTTCTGATTTACCGCCACACGCCACCTTTTATCCTTCCGCTCGCCAGATGTGCGAGGACTTGTGAAACTCAAGCTCAGGTTTACATCTGTGTCTTAGGTGGAGGGGGTCAAAAGAGAAAGAAAGGTCGGCTCAAAGGTCAGGGCAAGAAAGGAGAGGAAGGAGGATCGATGAAAAGAGATTTAGAGGCTCTGTGGTGGTAGTAATTGAAAGCATTTGTCATTTGATTTGGGGAATTAAATCATGCAGCCAGAAATAACCCATTTAAAGAATAGAAAAGAAAGTTAAGGACAACCGTGAACTCCTCTGATCTGCATAAACCCACAAAATGCTGCATTCAAAGACAGTTGGACAATAGCCCGCAACTCACATTGTGGTGAGTTTGCTTCTGTTTTCGTGCTTTTCCCCCCAAATATTAAATCTTTTGCACCTGTGAAGAGCTCCTTCATATTTTGGAACAAAAGATAAATACACAACTTGCCCATTAATCCTGAACCTCTCTGTCATATAAACATAACGAATGACTAGTTTGTTATTTAAAAGTCTGAATATATTCTAGAATATCAGAAACTAAGCAGAGTTTTGCTTTGTATAACATTGAGGTGTGTGTGTGTGTGTGTGTGTGTGTGTGTGTGTATTTTTGAGGATCTTTGAGTGTTTTGTGTGTAGATGATGGGTCATGGGGAGCTGCATGATTCAGCAGGTTTAGTTTCAGGATAAATAATAGTTTTCTCTTCATGTGACAACTTGTATGTTTTTCCTCCATGTTTTTGCATATTATTATTTTTAATTTATTCTAGTTTCTTGTCCTACTCATATGTTAGGGCTTCTTTGTGTGTTTTTTCTTTTGCATTTTGATTGGTGTGGATCAGAATTGGATTAGTTTGCCGGCTGCCCCCGATTTGTTGTGATTCCTTATTTCTGCAGTATAAAATATGTATATATTTAAATATATATAAATATATCATAAATATACATGTGGAAAGGAAAAAGTGAACACAGGGCGAGATGGAGTCCTGCGAATACTCTGTTTTATGCTTTCTATATAGTGTTTCATGCAAAACAGCTGAGACTTATCGTATATATGTGCACTATGAAAAGCGCTGGACGTGCCAACACAGCTGTGGATTCTTTGCTTTTAACAGCTTTTCTTTGTGCAGCGGACTCCTGCACCCATGGGTGGCTTGTGGTGTTCTGTTGTCAGTTAGAAATGTAGCACAAACTGTAAATAATAATCAGGCTGACTGGCCGTGGGTGGGCCGCAGAAGTCTGGAGTCGGTTGGAAGTGTGAAGGGCTCCTGGTTCCTCTGAATGACCTCTGTGGTTTGTGCAAAGAACACGTTTGAATGCAATTTATTGCAGCATTGCAGTGGGAATTAGGTAATATCTCAGAAAAAGTGGATTATAAAAAATAGCTTATTCTCATAGCTTATTCTTTAGCAAATGCTGGTAAATAATTATGTTTGTGTGGTTTTCTTCTCACAAACTTCTGTTACAAACTATTCGATCATTGGCTCACTTATTGGCTTCTTCCATCGGCTTCTGAAAAGCTTATCGCTTCCCCCAAAATCGGCCAGGATGTAAACATCTGGTAGCAAGTGAAGTGTTAAAATGGTTTTGGAACATCTCTACTTTCCATTCTGCTGCTTTCTTCAAGGATTTGGTTGGTTGTTGGATCTGATGTTTGGTTTTTCCAATTATTTATCGATTACTTGACTCATCGTTGCAGCTTTACCTTTCATTCTGTTTTCCAGAACCCTCTCCTTAAAATAAGAATCGGCCATCGGTCAGAGGTTCAAACGGATATTTATTCCACTAAATCCTCGCCCCGCATCCAGCATGGGTACACGAGGCGTTCTGGGCTGCCTCCTGCTGACCGCTGTGCTCGGCTTGTCCAACGCCGGGCTCGTGACGAAAATCCTACGGCATCGCCGACAGACTCTGGAGCCCACCAGAGAACATAACATCACGCTGCCCGGTGCGGACCATCCCGTGGTTTTCAACCACGTCTACAACATCAACGTTCCCGCCAGCTCCCTGTGCTCGGTGGACCTGGACGCTCCGGAGAGCACGCATCTCCGACCTGAAGACGCGGCGGACCCTTCGGGCGAGCACTTCACCGAGCACACGGTGGACGGGGAGAACCAAATCGTCTTCACCCACCGCATCAACGTACCCCGGCAGGCCTGTGGTTGCACCGAAGACCTGACGGGCCTGAAAGCCCTCATGAGCCGACTGGAGATGCTGGAGGGAGAAGTTTCAGCACTGAGGGATCAATGCAGCGGCGGCGGGGCCTGTTGCGGCGCACAGGTCATGGGTAGGTGTCATTTATCTGCCGTGCTTTGTCTGGTATGCAGCGGTAAAATAATCCTTTGTTTCTCTAAAACGGAAAGTGCAAAGCTAAGAATATCACACGGCACATCTGTTGCATTCATCTGTTGAGGAGTTCAGGAATCCAGTGAGGGGGTGTAATGCTCCCGAAACCTCTCCGGTTTGAAAGGGCCTTTATTTGGCTCAAATGCCATGAGATACAGTTTCTGCATAACAATGAACGTAAAAAGTCAACTGCTGAAATGAGCTCTGGACCGTTTCTGAGTGATGTGCTCGTAAAGGAAGAGATTAACATTTGGGAGATACTTGCGTTCATCGAGGAGATCGATACCATTGATATACAAACCAGCTGCTGCTTAGCGTAGCATAATGCCCAGGGAAGAAAACATCCAAGAAATGGTCCTGCAGGTAATCCCCCACTATTTTTTTTTTTTTTTCGAGTTTAACAAACACAATATCACATTTTAATTAGTGAGCTTTAGCTTTGTACTATCGTGGAGAATTTAGGTGGATTTGTTGGCAAAAATTAGTTGGATGCAATCTGCATCCTCACCACTAGATGGCCCTTATTCCTACACACTTGTCCTTTAGGTTGCGAGTGTGGTATCGATCTTCTCATCAAACGTTCAAGAAATCAAATAAGCTATTCCAAGTTGATTGCATAAAAACAAAAAAAACAACTGGCATTGATAATGTAATACCACAGAAGATGATATTCAACAAAACTTTAATTGAATTGGCTTTACTTTCTTATCAAAGGTGCGGTGGGAACTAAACCTTACTGCCACGGCCATGGGAACTACAGCGCTGAGACCTGTGGCTGCATATGTGAGCCGGGCTGGACGGGACCCAACTGCACCGACCCCGAGTGTCCCGGTAACTGCCAGAACCGCGGCCGCTGCGTTGACGGGTCGTGCGAGTGCTTCAAGGGCTTCGCCGGACCGGACTGCTCACTCGAGGCCTGCCCTGCGGACTGCGGAGCACGTGGCCGGTGTGTCGGAGGCGCTTGCGTCTGCTCGGATGGTTTCTTCGGCAAGGACTGCTCGCGGACCAAGTGCCTCAACAACTGCCTCGGCCGCGGCCGCTGCGAGGACGGAGACTGCGCGTGCGACGAACCCTGGGCCGGCGCCGACTGCTCTGAGCTCATCTGCCCCAAAGACTGCTACGACCGCGGCCGCTGCCAGAACGGCACCTGCTCCTGCGACGAGGGCTTCGCCGGGGACGACTGCGGCGAGCGCACCTGCGCCAACAGCTGCCACGGGAACGGTTTCTGCGTGAACGGCCGGTGCGTCTGCGCCGCCAGCTTCAGCGGCGACGACTGCTCCCGGCTCACCTGCCTCAACGACTGCACCGACAGAGGCACCTGCTTCAACGGGATGTGCATCTGCGACGTCGGCTACCAAGGCGGCGACTGCAGCCAGTTGGCGTGCCTGAACAACTGCAACCACAGAGGCCAGTGCGTCAACGGGCAGTGCGCCTGCGACGTCGGCTTCCAGGGAGACGACTGCGCCGAGTATTCCTGCCCCAACGACTGCCTCCACAGGGGGCGCTGTGTCAACGGGCAGTGCGTGTGCGACGAGGGCTTCGCCGGAGAGGACTGCAGCGTCAAGGCCTGCCCCTCCAACTGCTATGGCCGCGGCGAGTGCGTCAAGGGTCGTTGTGTGTGTCACGCCGGCTTCACCAGCGAGGACTGCGGCGCGCTGAGCTGCCCCAGCGACTGCAGAAACCGCGGCCGGTGCGTGGACGGGCAGTGCGTCTGCGACGAGGGCTTCTCCGGAGAGGACTGCGGTCAGAAAGCGTGCCCCAACGACTGCCTGGCCCAGGGCAAGTGCGTGGACGGCAAGTGCGTCTGCCGGCGAGGCTACGAGGGAGACGACTGCTCGGTGCAAGCCTGTCCCAACAACTGCCAAAACCACGGGCACTGCGTGAGCGGAGAGTGCGTCTGCGACGATGGATATGATGGATACGACTGCGGAGAGCTGAGCTGCTTCAACAACTGCTTTAACAATGGCCGCTGCATTGGCGGTCAGTGCATGTGTAACGAGGGACACGACGGAAAATACTGCTCAGAAGGTAAGGAGCTGTTTTAATTCAGCCCAGAAACACACACACATACAAAGAAATGCTCCGGCAGTGCACAAATTCTGAAACTTTCCATGTGTTAACTAGATAAAATAAAATAAATCAAATCCAGGGTGATGTCATTTCCCCCCATATACTCAAAATTCACTCATCTTGAGAGAAACTATTTCTGTGAATATAAAAGAGGTGTTTCGGTTCGTGCATTGCTGTTGTCTGCTTTTTTTGGCAGTTCCTCACACCACAGCCAGATGTGGCTCTGGAGTTTGCATTAGCCGTGTGTGGTGATTGAGGGCATGAGGAACCGTCCAAGACTGCTTTTGTGTTCCTCCCCCCCCCCCAGTGTCTCCTCCACTGGACCTGACCATTGGCGAGGTCACCTCTGACACGGTGGATCTGTCCTGGTTCAACCACGTGCTGGTGACGGAGTACCTCGTGACCTACGTGCCCACCAGCCCTGGTGGTCTTCCCATGGAGTTCACCGTGGCGGGGGACAAATTGGCGGCCACCGTCAAAGAGCTCGAACCCGGCATTGAGTACCTGATCAACGTCTACGCCGTCTTGAACAACAAGAAGAGCGTCCCCGTCAGCGCCAGGGTGGCCACGGGTACGTCCCAGTCGTCCTCCTGCTAGCTTCCTGTCAGAAACTCTTAACAATGACTATTTATTTTTGTTCCCCACCCTCCAGAGCTTCCAAAGCCAGAGGGTTTGATATTCAAATCGGTGAGAGAGACCTCAGTGGAGGTGATGTGGGACCAGCTGGACATCTCCTTTGATGGCTGGGAGATCTATTTCCGTAACACGGTCAGTCTGCCCATCTCTTTTGAAGGCTCGCCCGGGATTTTATTAAGCGACAGGGGGAAAAAGTGAGAGGTTATTAAAGCCATGCCAGCTTATTGGAAGTCTCAGCGAAACATGGCTTTATTTCTGTGCTAACCATTTGAAATTGCTTTGACATGTGGAGGAAAAAAAAACTCAGTCAGGGCGAGGTCTGGATGTCCGTGCGGGTAAATCCGAGGCAATAATGCTTTGGAAATATATGACTGTGCCAGCTGATAAGTCGGAGGCCTTTTTCAAATTATGCTGCAGAGTTTTCGACTATGTTTAAATACGCCTGTCCTTTCCTGACCTTGGTGTTAATTATGATAACGGGCTGTGCGTAGTTTACATCACTGGACTCACACATTTCCTGTGATCTGACAGCTGCTGCGTCATGCAGACATAAACGTGTCAGCAGAGCTCAGTTTATGGCCACAGTGTCGTCTATTTTTGGTAGTCTGAGTTATGAAGTAAACACTTTTACTGTATCTGAAGCGAGAGCTGGTTACTGGCAGGAGAATACACCTGATTGGTTAAACATTTCCAGGAAAAATACAGAATATTAGTCATAATTTGATTAAAACTGCAATTAATCTCTGTTTTTAATTGAAATGTTCTCAAAAATAAATAAATTCTGGTGATTTTGCATTTGTTTATTTGTTTATTTGTCCTCGCAGAAAGAAGAAAACGGAAAAGTGACGAGCACCCTTCCACCGACTCAAACCCAGTTTCTCCAGTCGGGCCTCGGACCGGGGCAGGAGTACGAGGTCTCCGTCAACATCATCAAGAACAACACCAGAGGTCCTCAAATATCCAAAAAAGTCACCACCAGTGAGTCTCACGGCTGTAAACAAACATTTTCTCAACACTTTGGATCATTTAGACTGAACCGGTGGGATCATTAGATCTTTAAAATGATCCGAGAAGATGCTACCATCATGCAATTTTCCTTTCTGCTCCGTCTGGGACTTTAAAAAAAAAAAAGCATTAATGTCAAAGAGTGAAATTCCATAATGAAAAGAAGAAGAGTGATATCAGGAAAACCCCGCTGGCGCTCCATAGTTCCATCTCACAGATTTTAGCTGGAGAGTAACGACTCACACACATTGAATCTCGCCCTCTTATGACCACATGCAGATTTCTTTTCACTTTCACTAAATCTTGCTCTTCTCCTCGCCTGCTGAAGCTTTTACTGCAGCGCTTCCCCATACGTTACGCCGTGCATGGGAAAGCCGTTAAGCCGCTTTCGTTATGATGTCATTTATTTGAGTAGGTTGCAAACTGGACGTGGCTCCCAGGAATGAATGATAGAAGTGAAGTTAAACCTTTCGTACCCTTTTTACCCCCAGGGGGTCACTTTTTTTTTTTTTTTTTTATCAAGTAGAGTGAAAGGGGAACCACATTATATTTCATGGTAGCCTTTTTTTTCCCTTATTGATTCAAGTTATTGCTTTGTGTTATGAGAGAGCCAAGTGGAGTCTCATAAGAGCTGTTTTATGGATAAAGGTTAAAAAAAACATGACGGGAGTGTTGGTGTTGGGTCTGAGACGAGGTCTTGTTTTGATTTGTGAACGTCACTATTAGTTAAATCATTCCTTCACTGACAGAAAACAATCTTTTTAAACAACTTTGCAGACTTTTCTCTGCTGAAGAACCGTAAAGTAATAGTGCAACGCTTTAGTTAGTTAGCTGCTTTCTGAGAATTAACTTGATACCTGCATACTAAATATGATGCATGTATTAGCTTAGCATAGCATTAAGACTAGAAGCAGGGGGTAATGGATACGTTTTAAGTCCACCAGCAATTTAACATGTTATATATCTAAGTATTTGGTTTGTTTACGCCACACAGAAATCAAAGTGTAAAAGCAGTATCTTGTGTTTTTATAGGAGGCTTTGTATACTTTTTAATGGCGGGCACACTAACGGAAATTAATAGAGAGCTATTTTTTAAATAGGTTAATGTTATTTATCACAGAACAAGACTGGAAGTCTGCAGAAGTCTTTTTTTACCTGGTCTAATGTTTATCATGGTCTCCGGCTTGTTTTAGCATGTTAGCATGATCTTTAGCACATTTGCTAAATGTAATTTGTTTTCTTGGTACTATATTTCATCAAAAACCAAAATATTGGATAAAATAGAAAAGCGTGGACCTGAATATGGTGTTGGATAAAAAATGACTCTGACTCCCCCCTTCTCCCCCCCCCCCCCCCCCCCCCCAGAGATTGAAGGCCCCCGGCAGGTGGAGGTGAAGGACGTGACGGACTCCTCCGCCCTGGTGGGCTGGTCCCAGCCGGGCGCCCCCACGGACCGACTCAGCATGTTTTACGGGCCCAGCTCGGACCCCTCGGAGGAAACCAGGGTGGAGATTTCCCCCCAAAACAAGCAGCACAGCATCGACGGCCTGAGGCCCGACACCGAGTACAAGGTGTCGCTCGTCTCCAGGAGAGGGAAGCTCGACAGCGACCCCTCCATCGCCACTTTCACCACCGGTAGGCTTGTGATGGATGGTTTTACAAATGCACGATTTCATCCTTTTGGAGTGACATTTTAATTTAAAAGCTACGGTGACCAGCTGTTTAAGTAAAATATTGATCTTTTTATATAAAAGTATTATCACAGAGATTCACTACTTCAGTTGGAACCACTGGATTTTTGATTATTTTCAGATATTTCTTTATCTGACAATATGAAAAAATATATAATATAATATTCTATATATTTCTAATATAGAAAGCCTTGTGCTTTAATTCTATATAAACACTATGAAACCGTGATGTATTGCAGAACATACTAATGTGGATGTATTTTGCAGTTTTGCATTTATTTTGTGATACTTTGGTATATCTCAAATTGTTATTAGTAATATATTTTTTTAAACTTTTATTAGATTTATTTTTGCTTTATCAGTGTCTTATTTCTGGCCACTTTAACTGTACTCACCTGTATGAAAGGTGCTACACAGCTCAAATTTGATCAGACTGCAAAATGGAGTGCCCCCATTTCAAATAATAGGCTAAATAATAGATTAAATGTGCATCTAAAGTCTGTGAGCATGAAGTATTCTCCTGACGTGACCATAAACCATAAAATGTTCGTTAGCGCTGGACGCCCCCGTGGACCTGCAGCCTGTCTCCCAGACGGACGACAGCGTCACTCTGGAGTGGACCAACAGTGAAGCTGACGTCGACAGCTACCTGGTGAAATACAGTCCCATCAGCGGGGCGACTCACGGGGAGGAACTGGTCCCCCGAGGACCCGGAGGCACCACCAAAGCTACCATCACAGGTAAGGCTCACCTGTACGAGCACGAGCATGCACGACCTGTGTTAGCCATGCCACGTGGTCATTTCCCTTCTGCCCCTCTGGGTGTTGCAGGCCTGAAGCCGGGGACGGAGTACGGGATTGGGGTCACGGCTGTGAAGAAGGAGAGGGAGAGCCTCCCCGCGACGGCTAATGCTGCAACCGGTGAGCGGAAAATTACCTCGAGTCACGAAGGCAGAGGCAGAAGAGTTGAGACTTAAGGCTTGTTTAAAACAAATGTACTTAACAGACAATAAAGTCTCTATAATTGAAAAGAGTGTTCTTTTATTAGGAATGGGGAGGACTCACCCAAACTTAGGTTTTGCATGCTGTATTTGTACACAGATGAAAGGGAAAAGGGAGTAAAACTGATCCAGAGTATGCCGCGTGCTAAGTTTGACCTTTGCGGGTACCGGTGGCCAATTTCAGCTCATTATAAGCTAGAAGATGTTTTTGAAGTTTGAGTTTCTATAGGCTGTTGTGAGCTAGATTCACTCCCTCACTTAAAGACCGGACAGTAGAAATTCATAAGACTATGGCGTAGTTATTTTACCATTACACGCCCTCGCTTGTGATTCATGCAACTTTTACACATCTTTCCCTTTCGTGTCAGACATCGATCCTCCCAGAGATTTGGAGCAAATGGCGTCCACAGAGAATTCGATCGCCTTGAAGTGGCGGAAACCCCGGGCCAAGGTCGGCGCCTACAGGCTGGAGTACGTCTCCAGGGACGGCCAGGTCGGGGAGATGGAGATCCCGCCCACGGCGACGAGCTACGTGGTGTCCGACCTCACCCCCGGTATGGGCTACACCCTAACTCTGGCTGCAGAGCGGGGCCTCAAGAGGAGCGCGCCCGCCACCGTATCCGCATCCACAGGTGGGTGGGGAACTATTTCACCGCAACACGATCTTGGGAAGAATAACACATTGCACGACAGATCGGTCGTGCAAAACATGCTTTATATTTCTTCAGAGCATTCTTCTTAAATGCAAGTCCACCAGTATCCAGCTGGTGTGTTATAAATGGATTTGAAGAGTTTGCAGCCAACAGACAGCAAGAAAATAAGATGCACTTACACCTAAATGATGCTTTCTTGATTTGTGCCTTTTTTTTTCTTTCTTGTAGCCTCTTTCACGTTTTATTTAGCCGACTCAGACGACCGCGAGCTAACGACTCCCACAGGCTCGGAGGACAATGTCATTAGCTTTGCGTATTTAGAGCCCTCCGACGCTCCCGTCTCAGTGGGAAGCGAGGGGGAGGAGGAGCTCGGGGAGCTGAGCGTGTCGGGCGTCACGCCTGATGGATTTGACCTCACGTGGAAACTAAAGGCTCACGCCGTCTATGATAGGCTGGCAGTAGAATATAAAGACGCTCTGCGATTATGGGATGCGAGAGAGGCCCGACTGCCCGGAGATGCCACTGGCTCTCGAATCCAGGGCCTGAACGCATCGACAGAGTATCAAATAAAACTTTATGGAATTACCAGTAGCCAAAGATCTGCGCTACTTGAAGCGGTTGCAGTCACAGGTATAAGCTTTCTCTTTCCGTTTATTAGGGAAACTTTGTTTTTTTGTGTGTTTTTCTTTTGCATAGAAGACAAATAGTTGTTTAGCGGTATGATTTGCATGCTGGTATTTTACCCATTGACATCATATCTTTTCAGCATGACAGAATAACAGACAAAACTCATTTGACCTCATCTCAATGTTGCTTCAAATACAAGAAGAAATCCACATTTCTTCCTACATTTGACATTTTCTGCTCCCTGAAAGCTAATTCCATCTGCACCATTCATCGTCTCCATTCGCACAATCGACCAATTCTCCAGCAGTCGGAGAAAAATGCCGACGTACGTCACTCGCATGACAAAGAAGAGTGACTCAGAGTGACTCAGAGTGACTCGGCTGTGCATGGCTTCACTATTTGAAGGCAACTGTGTACTTCCACTCCGGTGGGCTACTCAAAAAGGCTTCAAAAATTAATGGCGCCGCCTCGGTTTGCCATTAATGCCCCTCGCTGCCGCTTGATGATTAAGCGAATACGAAAGAGAAAGAAAATAAGATAATGAGGTTATCATTTCTTGAATTTAACTGTACAATGTGTTCTTATTTTAACCCAGTTTCTTCTTCCCAGGTTCGTTTTCAGATCTGGTGACAAATTCCTCCATTAACCTGCTTTCATTCCCCGTAGCGCCCAAGCCCACCTCTCCAGATGTTCTCATGCTGAGCATCCAAGATGCCCAGAAAAGCCCAGATCCCCTCCGTCCTCTAAGCACTCCCGATACCGGTGCGGTGAGCGCCGGTGCCGAGCCCGAAGGCTCGAGCCCGGGCGTACTGGGGGGCCTCGCGGCGAACGTCACCTCCACCAGTGTGAGCCTGGCTTGGTCGGCGCCTGGCGAGGCGTTCGATAGCTTTTTGGTGGAGCTCAAGGCTCCAGGGCCGGCAGGAGGTCATGTGACCACACTACCAGGAAGTGTGAGAAACGCTGAAATAGAGGGTTTGAGCCCCTCCACGCGATATGATATCACATTGCGAGGGCTGGTGGAAGGGAGGCGATCTTTACCGCTCAAACTTTTTGCTACGACAGGTACATGGAGCAAATGTTTTCTTTTTTTTTTATAGGCAATCATCACAACCCATCATCATCATCATCATTTACTTTGTATGTTGTAAATATGTCGTGGCTGATGATGTGAGCGAGATATTTATATGATTCGTATTCCCAGTCATGTTATTTAGAGAAAAAGGTTGTAACATTTCATAATTTAAGTCAAATAATTTGATATTCTCATTTTTTTCAAGATTAATAAGGATGTACAATTTCAAGATTAAATTCATAATATTTCTTGATTAAAATTATTGTATTTTTAGAAAAAAGTTTAATTTGGAATATTTCACAACCAAATTAGTAGTAGAAAAAAAATATATTTTCAAAAAAACGTTTGTCAAATTTCAAGATTTGAGTCAAGATTTAATTTGATAAAATTTAAGTCTTAAATCATAATTTATTTTTAAAAAAGTATTTAAAGTCATCTTTTTTTCCCCTCAAAAAAGAAGACTTTTTTCTTAAGTATTACAACCTTTTTTTCCCTTCAATATCATGACATTTGATGTAGTTATTTAAACTTGAATCCTGAGGTCTCAGAGATGAATATTGTGAAAAGGTTGTGCGAGAGTCATTTTCTTTACAGTCCACCTTGCCCTTCGGTTGACCCCCACTCTGATCTGTCCATCTCCCAGAGGACCTGACTGCCATGGTGCACCTCACCACCTCTGACATTACATGGGACGGCTTCACTGCAGCCTGGCTCCCCACCGGTGGGGAGTTTGACAGCTTTGTCATTGAGGTCACAAACTTGGACAATTTGGAGGAGAGCCAGAACCTCAGTCTGTCCGGAGACGCCCTGAGCCTGGGCATCTCCGGGCTGAACCCCAACACCAGCTACATGGTGGGCCTGTTTGGGATGTATCAGGGCTCCTTCCTCCAGCCCGTGTACACTGAAGCCACCACAGGTACCTGCAAGCGTTGCAGCGTTTGCTTGGTTCCTTTTTGACCTTTTAACCCTTTAACTTTCTTTTCAGAACCTTGGTTATGTGTGTGTGTGTGTGTGTGTGTGTGCGTCCTCCCCCGACTCACAGTGGAGCGTCCACACTTCGCTGCATGAAACGAGAACGACGTAACAACCTCATTTCTGTTTCGTCATCGCTCTCCAGCTTAACCTTGACCCCGTTCTCTACCCTCCAGCCACTGTTTCTGTCCAGCTGAGAGAGGGTCAGGGTGATGGGGGGGACTCGTGCCGCATCACTGAACAAAGCCAAACGCCCCCTCAAACGTTCACCCTTACCCCCCCGAAACCGCTCCCTCCATCCCAGTGACTGAAGTGCATGAAGCCCCTCCCCCTCCCTCTACCGCCCCCTGCATTGTGGTTGAGGTTTTGACGCTGATGTGCTGCAACGATTGCAAAAGCAAAACCGATAACTTTCACCCACTTTCACGCCCGACAGCGTGACCATCTCATTTCATCCCATCAACACTCATTCAGTGTGTAATTGATTAACCTTGAGGGATCATTTGCTCGTGCGTTTGAGTTTTTTTTTTTTTTTTGGTGACATTTGAGCTCTGCTAGTTTGTGTGAGATCAGTTTGCTGATTCAGAACCTCAAAGTAAATGTCCTCGTTTCCTTTTGAACTACTAGGTGGCAAATGATTAAATCTCCTTGTCGTTGCCGAAGGTAAACAGCTGATAATGTGACCTGAGGTTTGAAGTGACGCCATCTTGTTTTACGTCTGAATGACGCCGACTTCATCCGCTGCATGTTTGCAAGCACTTTGTCATCGCATGCAGAACTTATGTCTTTATGAGTTTTGTTCATAACTCATAAAGTTTCTGCTTTGAATCGCTCAACAGTTTGCAGGATTTATCTCAGAGCAAGTGCACGATCAGATCTCCCTCCGCATGCATGAAAGATATTTTATACGATTATATTTCCTCCTTCGCCTCATTTTCACGTTAGAGTAACCACTCGCAGGCCAGTATTCTTCAGCTATTTACACCTTTTTTTAATAGCAATGGGCATAATTTGTTTAAAAATCAAGCTGCCGAGTAAAACTTTATGCAAAAATACATGCATGCATATAATCTTTAATCAGCAAGTGGGTGGTGGTGAGTGACCTGAAACACGTTTTTAATGTGATAAATCCAACCAATGAGCTCCCAGTAACTCAGTATGTGTTCTGCAAAAATGTTTTTCTTTAATGAAAATCTAATAATGATTTCCTCTCTTTAGTGAATCAACCAGTGGTTGGCAATCTATATATCTCAAACTTAACGTCAGAGAGCTTTTCAATCTCTTGGAACGGCACTGAAGGAGAATTCGATGGTTTTATCCTGGAGATAATTGATTCCGATTGGCTGACGGAGCAAAAGGAGTATAACATATCCCGCAGTGTAGCGTCCCACCACGTCACGGGGCTCAGGCCCAGCACTGACTATATAGCCTACTTCTACGGGGCGTTCAAGGGATCCCGAACAAGTGCCGTCAGTATTGTCGCATCCACAGGTATTTAGATTTTGTGTTTTCCAAAGATCAGGGTCATCTATTAGTGGTTTTTATGTCAATAAATGAACGTATCTTTATATTTCTCTCTCCCCCCCTTGTAGCCGAAGAGCCCGATTTGTCCGGGCTAGTTGTTTCTAACATTACCTCAGACAGGTTGTATCTGTCGTGGCGGACGGGAGCGAAGGCGTTCGATAACTTTATAGTAGAAGTCAGAGAGTCTGCTTTGCCCTCGCAGGCGATGGGCCGCTCTCTGGCCGGAGACGTGCGCTCCACGGTCATGGCCGGGCTCAAAGCGCGCACAAGCTACGACATAAAGCTGTACGCCAGCGCCGGCGGCCGGAAAACACAGCCTCTGTTTGGTGTAGCTACAACAGGTATCGCATCACATGCATTTTTTTTTTTTTTTGCCACTGCAACCACATTGCAACGTAACTGAAAAAGGGCCGTGTTCTTCTTTCTGTTCAGAGGACGTCCCACAGTTGGGGCCCATAGCCGCGTCGTCTGCGAGCCCTCATAACCTCAGCGTGTCCTGGAGCGCCGTGTCGGGCCACTTTGATGGCTTTGTTGTCCGGGTCAGCGACCCCGAGCAGCAGGCCGACACGCTGGAGTTCAGGCTGCCCGGTGAAGTGCGTAACTTTACCATCTCTAACCTGATGGACGCCACGGGCTACGATATTGAACTGTACGGTATCTCTTATGGGCGCCACACTCCCTCTGTGTTGGCCCACGCCGTCACAGGTACTACGTATTTTACTCATGTCTTGAACTCACAACAAAAACTTTAGCATCAAAATTTTGTAGCTTTTTGGGAAATGGTTCCTGCTATCAGCTTAAAATAGCAGAATAACTCTCTTAAGGCATTTTAAGCTTCAGACCCGCGGATAACAAACTCTATAAGAGCAAATTTTACATGCATCATGAGCACTTATTGTTATTAATATAACACACTATATACTATTATTGGATTATAATTATTGATGCTAGTGAAGGAGCAGCCTTTTTAAGTACAAGCTTGAGCTACTTCGTCTTTACTTGAGTATTTCCACTTTCGGCTTCTTCATACGTTGCACAACATTTGCCAAAATTGTGCTTTTTTCATATTTAGTTACTTTTCAGATTTCGAATATATTTACATCAAATCTTTTGTCATTATAACTGAAGCTATCCAGCAGTGAATAAAAGTACTTAAGTATAGTACTTGAGAAAATGTTCTTAGTTAATTTCCACCACTGGATAAACTTAACTTAACACCTGCAGAAGACATCGGGTGAGAATTAAGTCTAAAAGACAAAATTGTGTCAAGATGCAGTTCCACTAATGGCCACTAGATCCCAGTGTTGACCTCAAAAGTGTCATTTTCTACGTAATTTGAGATGAGACACTTTCTTTTTCCCCCTTGCTTTGGTTTTGTGGCTCCAGCTTCACAAATGTTGCATTAGGAAAGAGAGGCTGCGTCCATTTTCTACAGTCTTAAGTTTACAAAACTCTATGATGCATGCAAAATTCGCCCTTTATGTGTGTTTGGCCTTTTAAAATTAGGCGATATTCAGATCCGATGTTCCCATCTTGAACTTATTTTTGTCCTCCTGAAAAACAGATTTCATGATATGCTTTTGCAATCTTTGCACACGTTATCCTCCTGACGGAATCTTGTTCCCCCTCCCACACACTCACACACACACTCACACACACACACACGCACACACACACACACACACACACACACACACACACACACACACACACACACACACACACAAAAACTCCTCCTCTCCAGCTCCTCTGCCAAAAGTGGAAAACTTGACCATTTCCAACATAACCCCCTACGGCTTCCGTGTGTCGTGGGAGGTGAAGCAGCAGCAGCAGCAGCAGCAGCAGCAGCAGCAGCAGCAGCAGCAGCAGCAGCAGGAGGAGGAATTAGCCCCCTCTAGTGGCGGCTTCAGCCATTTTCACATAGTGGTGACTGACTCTGGCTGGCTGCTGGAGCCTCAGGAGTTCACTGTGCCAGGGAACCAAAGTCACCTGGACATCTGGGGCCTCATCACCGGCATAGGCTATGAGGTCAGGCTGACCGGGGTGTCAGAGTCGGGCCTTCTCTCTCGGCCTCTGACTACAGTGGCTGTGACAGGTACCGCTCACAGAGCGCCGCCAGGCCCCTCCTACTAAAACGTGTCGACTGCTGTACACATGTGATCGATTTAACTGAAGCTTCGCCATCACAACCTGGCCGGTTTATTATTAGCTAGCTTTGAAATTGGAATAATCCATAGTATGGATAACGTTGGCTCCCGGCCATGTTTGGATGGTGAGGCTGCAGCTCGGCTCTGAAGCCTACCCCTAACCCTGTATAACACCATTCTCTTCCAGATCGATCTCTCTTTTTTCCTTCTAAGCATTTGCTTCGTCGGCGGGAGGACGAGATGTGACGCTCCCGCCTGTTTCTTCTGCACCTCCCCAAAATATGAGCAAGCAACTTTGTTTGTTTTTCATATTTTAAAATGTGTTTTCCTTCAGGTTTCTGATTGGCGTCTGTGGACGTCTTTTTTTTAATCATTATTTATTTTATTTTATTATTTTATGCTAACTTTTATTTTTCTCTACCTTTTTCTGGTTTAAATAAATAAATAAAAAATAAATCAGATGCAGGAAAACACTGATAAATCAGCAAGACATTCTGAGCATGAAATGTCAGCTGATTTACCTTCGAATGTCATTTCTTTTCCTTGTCTTTGAATGCACCGAATGCCTTGAAGACGCATGGGGACCCGGCGTTTGACGAAATCCGTCCCACCAGATATCCCTTAGAGCCTTTTTAATTAAGGAATGTGAGCGTGAATAAACTTGTACAAAGAAAAATAAAGCATCTTGACTTTTTTAATCCACCCAAGCCTTTGTTGCCTTGAACCAACTTTCACTAACGGACGCCTGAGCATGGCCGATACGGAGGCGGCTGGAGCGTAACCCCGTCTGGAAACCTTTCTTTCCCGATTGCCGCCTTCTTCTGTACCTCTTCCGAAGTTCATGAATATTCCCGTGGGGGGAAAAACCAACAACTTCCTGTCTTCCTTGTCCAACCAGAGGCCGAGCCGGAGGTGGAGCATCTCTTCGTCTCGGACGTCACGCACGACGGTTTCCGTCTGTCGTGGACGGCCGACGAAGACTTGTTCGACCGATATGTGATCAAAATAAGAGACGGCAAAAGGTTGGCTCACCCTCGAGAGTACAGCGTCCGTGGCTCTGAGCGAACCAAGGTTTTAACCGGACTCATGAGCGGCACCGAGTACGAAATCGAGCTTTATGGCGTCACGTTGGACCAACGCTCCCAACCGATTACTGGGGTTGCTCAGACAGGTATATACACAGTGTGTATGTGCAACGTGTGCAGTTTTTAACTAACAACTAAACCTTTGGGTGTGACGACTGCAGTGAACTGAAGTCCCACTAATCCCACTTTGAACCTCTGGTTTAGGTTTCACTTCCATGTCTGACTTCTGATGGAAGATCTTTTCGGCTCCTCCAAGCCTCCGATGTTATCGGACATGTTTTCTTTACTTTAATACATTTTTTTTTTCCTGTCCATATCCACTTATTCTTTACCAGGCCTGAGCACGCCAAGAGGACTCCTCTTCTCTGAGGTGACGGACTCCTCGGCTGTGGTTCACTGGTCCATGCCGAGCTCCCCAGTGGATAACTACCGCATCACCTACGTGCCCTTTGAAGGAGGTAGGAGGTCCATCAGCTGCACATTTTAGTTACATAGTTCAGCTGGAGGTGGATTTAATAAATATGATTTAGATTCATCAAACTGAAATGGCAAAATAACTGTTTTTTGGTCAACATTCTTGATCCCCAGAGGATGAATCCTCTTGACTTTGATGTTTTTATTTTTCTTGACAACTATTGGACAGATTGGAATTTGCTACAAGCGTGCATATCAACCTCCTAGTAATTGTTATAATATAATTATTTAATTAGTATCTAGTCACCAAAGGTAAAATGTATCACTGCGAACCTCAATACAAATATAAATATAAATTACCAAAGAGTGCATGTTCAGATACATCATCAAATCTATTATGTTTAATTTTAGTTTTTTAAGTGCAGGACTCATATTTTACTCTGTATCCTCCGCAGGAAGCCCCCTGGTGGTGACTGTGGGCGGCGACGTGTTTGAGGCTTCGCTGCCCGACATGATCCCTGGGAAAGTGTACCAAGTGACTGTGAGCGCTGTGAAGGGTCTGGAGGAGAGCGACCCCAGCACGGACACGGTCGTCACAGGTCGGTGGTCTTCTTCTTCTTCTTCTTCTTCCTCAGTTCCTAGAAAACGTAATGGTTCCCTTTGTGTCCTGCAGCTTTGGACAAACCTGAGGGTCTGACTGCCGTTAACGTCACCGACACCTCCGCCCTGCTGGTGTGGCAGCCGTCTGTGGCCACTGTGGACGCCTACGTCATCACTTACAGCGCAGATTCAGGTGGGTTCCTCTTCTCTTCTTCTCTTTCTCCATCTATTTTCGGCCTTAGAGTGGCTTTGACGTGTGTACTGTACATATTGGTTCAAGCTGCTAGTATACTATTATATATAGTAGTAGAATCTCACAAATGGAAATGTTTCTGTTGGTCACCCTGTTTTTCTTCCAAAGTGTGTATGATTGATATATATATTTCGATGTGAACATTCGGTTAATTGACAGTGTCCCATGTGGTGGAGCGTGTTTCTGGCAACACGGTGGAGTTTGAGATGGACTCGTTGGTTCCAGGAGCCCACTACACCGTTGGAGTACATGCTCTGAAGGAAGATCAGAAGACTGACTCTGCTGTTACTGAATTCACCACCAGTAGGCTTATATTTATTTATATTTATTTTTATATATATATATATATTTTTATTTTTTTAAATATTTATTTATTTATTTATATATATATATATTTTTTTTTTTATTTATATTTTATATATATATATATATGTTTTCTTTTTTTTATTTATATATATATATATTTTTTTTTTTAATTTATAGATATTTTTTAAATAAATATTTATATATATTCATAGATACAATATTTTACATATATATGTGTCTATATATTTATTTATATTTTTTTATATTTTTTTATTTATATATATATATATGTATGGTGATGATTCTTGTGTATTTTAATGAATGATAAATCTACAGCGTGTTGTATCTTTCAGACGTGGATCCCCCTCGTGATCTGACGGCGATCAACATTCAAACTGACAGTGCGACTCTCACATGGAAACCTCCGCAGGCGGCTGTGACCGGTTACACACTCAGCTTCTCAGCTGACGGCACGATCAGGGTACGATCAAATCAATCAATCAATCAACCGGTTTTTCAGAATACCACATACTACGTCAATTCAAAGTTACTGACTATCAGACAAATGTAGTAAAAAGTACAGTATAAATCAAAAATGGAAATATTCAAGTAAAGTATCTTGAATTTTTACTTTAATAAATGTACTTGGCAAATTCCATATTATTATTATTATTATTAATAAATACATAAACAAAAGTATGTAATATTTCTACTCTGTCAAACATGTTTAGGGGCTTTTTTTTGTATTTTCTTCTTCTTGGTTTGAACCACTAGCTCTAAAAAATCATGCAGAAAGTGCACATTTTGTAGCTTCCCAGTGTGGTTTTGCTTTTGTAAATGCGCTGTTGTCTCGTTATGTATATGTGTGTGTGTGTGTGTGTGTGTGTGTGTGCACGGATGCAGGAAGTGGTGCTCAGCCCGACAGCCTCCTCTTACGTCATGGCTCCTCTGACGGGCTCCACAGAGTACGCCGTGAGGCTTCAGGCCATCGCTGGAACCCAGAGGAGCCGTCATGTGACCACCGCCTTCACTACAGGTGAGCAGGAGAAAAACAACATGGAGGCACACACATGTAGTTTTTATTTTCAGGGTTAACTTCTTCTAACGCACATTCCTTTCCTTTGACGTGATGCTCCACCTGGGCTTATTTTTCCTTCGCTCCGAGCTGCTCGTTTCTTCTTCCCATTGTTCCTTCCTGTCTCGAGGATCTGAGATGACGTGTTTTTTAATCGGTGCTTCCAGTCGGCCAGCTGTACCGCCGCCCTCGGGACTGCGCTCAGATCCTCCTGAACGGAGAGGCGAGCTCCGGCCTGTACACCGTGTACGTGGGCGGGGAGGAGAGGCAGCCCATCCAGGTCTACTGTGACATGACCACTGATGGCGGAGGATGGCTGGTGAGTGACTCAAAACCATGAATCACGTTTAATAATGGGTTAATAATGGTGTTATTAAGACCGCGCCGACCTCGGTTCTCTTCAGGTTGTCCTCAGGCGCCAGAATGGAAAGTTGGAGTTCTTCAGGAACTGGAAGAACTACACCGCCGGCTTCGGCAACATGAACGATGAGTTCTGGCTGGGTGAGAGCTTTTCTTATTCCCCTCCCACGTCTCCTTAGCTCAGCCCCCCTTCCTCCGACTCACTCATATCAAACTACTCCAGGTCTCTCCAACCTCCATAAAATCACAAACTCCGGCCACTACGAGCTGCGAGTGGACTTGAGGGACAACGGGGAGTCGGCCTACGCCCAGTACGACAAGCTCACCATCGCAGAGCCCAAAACGCGCTATAAGATCTACGTGGGGGTGTACAGTGGAACAGCAGGTAGGTCTCACCTGAAGGGGTTCGATTGACCTTTTTGGGGCCTTGTATCAGGTTTGTTTAAAATATTTTGGTCCCGGTTGATTTGACGACACCCAATGTCCTTTGTTGCATCTTTAAAAGTCTGGAATGGTGGTAGAAATAGGTTTGGTTACAATATATTCCCATTCTTTAGCTTCCCACCTTTTAAAGGACACCTTATATATGCCGATACTCCTCATCCATGTTGGGTCTGTAGCAATAAGGGTGTGTTATTGAGCTTCAGAGCTGTTTACGCTGAGCTAAGCTAATTACCTCCTGGCTTTAGCTTTATGCTAAAAGCTGCTATGACCCTACTTATGCATTTAAAATGTATCTTCTATTGAATGAGCTCACCTGTGGACCTGAGCTGGTTGTTTTTCTGAGCTCCTCCCTGAATCTTTCCACCAGGCGACTCCATGACGTACCACCAGGGTCGGCCCTTCTCCACCTACGACAACGACAACGACATCGCGGTCACCAACTGCGCCTTGTCGTACAAAGGTGCCTTTTGGTACAAAAACTGCCACCGCGTCAACCTCATGGGAAAATACGGTGACATCAGTCACAGTAAGGTACGTGCATTTAATGTCAGATTGTTTGAATCCGACATTTCTGACGTTCATTGATCTCTACGACTTGTTGGACTCTGACTCTCACGGTTTGGACTCTTATGCATTTTCTTTTTTCTTTGCAGGGGATCAACTGGTTCCACTGGAAGGGCCACGAACACTCAATTGAATTTGCAGAGATGAAGATCAGGCCGGCCAACTTCAGAAACTTTGAGAGCAGAAAAAAGCGATCGTAGACTCGTAGACTCATCTCCACCTCCACCCCTCTCTCTCTCTCTTTCTCCCTCTCTTTCTCCCTCTCTCTCTCTCGCTGTGTTCCCTCATCATCATCCTGTAAAATACCCACAAAACAAAAGACAATCACGCTGAATGTAATTAAGAGATACGGATTGAACACGGTAACATTCACACCAAAGAATTGAGCCGTGTTTGTGTCGCCGTCCCCATTCGGCACGGCTGCGTATGTGTTGTTGTTGTTATTATTATTATTATTATTATTATTATTATTATTATTATTATTATTATTATATGTGAAAGCAACGATGAGTTGGATGAGTGTCAGTGGACAAACATCTTTTATCATGTGACGAATTCATTGTAAAATTGTGTAAATGGATCCACTAAATCAGTAACATGTCAAAGGGCACATAGTCAGAAGGCCTCACACCCAAAATAACAGAAAGTTAATTCAACCAAGAGACTATGTGATTTTTTTTTTCAATTTATCATTATTTTGATAAAAAAGATGATCTGTAACATTCAGTACAAATAAAAATATTAGTTTGATAAAAGTGTGCGTGAGCTCTTTAAAGAAATTACGAGTAGACGTTTGAGTGATTTCCACCTGCCGGCCACTAGGTGGCAGTGTTTACTCTCTATGCAAAACTGTAAGATGCATAGGATGATATTTTACAGAGCCATCAAAAATATGAATTATTTATGGGCTTAAATATAATATAATTGAGTACTTAGTTTTAAAAAGACCTCAATTTAATTAGCAAAACAAAACATGTTATTATTCATTAATAGGTTAATCCCTCCAGTCTTTTTTACTGCTTGTCTCGGTCCACGTAATGTTGTGTAAAGCTTGGAAATACAGACAAAATGTGGCATAAATGTAAATTAATTCATGTGGTTATTGGCCTTATTGGCCCTGTTTTATTTTTTCATTATATGACTTGTGTGGCGTTAAAAAGTCTTCATTTGAGTTTGTTTAACTCTGCAGAAACCCTTTCAATAGTAGTTTGATATCAGAAAACCTTCTCCAGTTCAAATAACAATTCAATTTCAGTCAATTTTATATCCGGAGTGGAGCTTTTTACTCTCAAAATACAAACTGTAAAACTCTTAATATTGACTCTGCTTTCTGGGGACATGCTATTAGATAAACCTATTAGAGTGCAGCCTCATATTCCTGTGTAGGATCTATTCCATGGTCCAAAAGTTTGGGTTAAAATCAGTGTTATCTTGCCTTCTGGAGCCCTTTGGAGCCTTGTTTTGTGTGCAAGCAGCACAATGTTTACAAAATCAATATCTTTGCTCTGCACTAGTCATCAAATCCATAGTTTAGCTTCCAGATCTGAAGCCATCCCCGATAACAAGGGGAGACTTTGCTGTCTTCCAACTTCTTAGAAATAACACGGGTGCTTTAAACAAGGTGATTGCATTATATGTGATCTGCATGTCCTACTTCTCCACGCAGTATTGGATCCAGCCTTTCAACACCCTGCAGGCCATCTAGTGATCCCTCATTGATCCCTCATTGATCGCCCATGCCGCTCTGCCGTCCCCTCTGCTCCCTGCTTGTGTTTTGTTTTCAAGCCCACGTTAATGGGCACACTTTGGCCTCTCGCTGCATCCCGTCTTCCTCGCGGTGAATCAGACCCGGACTGAACGTCGTGTCCGGTCTAGATCGAAGTTTTCCGAGTATATTCGTGGCGTTCGGAGAAACTCAGCTGTCGAGGGTCTAGTGTGTTGGAACATTTTCGTAGAATTTGACGGTGAGGAACTGAAGGAGATGCTAGATGTCGGCTGGCACAGAGCTGGGACTTTTTCCATATGAAGCTGAGCATTTAGAAATAACCGTTGACCCGGATTTCTACGAATGTAAATTGCTGAGCTCAAATTTCATCCGGAGATGTTTCTAAACGGGGACCCAGAGGTCATGCCTCGAGCGCCCTTGTAATAAAGCTCCAAAGAGTAAGTGTATAATCGTACCCCTCAATGTTTAGGTGGAGATTAGATTATACAATTGTCTGGCGCTCGTGTTTGTCAAAATCAGCAGCAGCATATTTCCCATGACCCCGATTACTTCCTGTCGCCAGATAAGAGCAGATAACGGCCCCTGTGCAGAGACCATGTGGTTTGTCTTGGTGAAATAACCCCAAAATACAGCTGATTTTATAAAAAGCTAAGCAAGGAAATAGCTTTTAGATCACTATTGGCTCTACTGCTGTGGCTCTACAGAAGGTGATGTCGGCCTATTGGTCGTTCGGTCCAGAAATAAATATTTCAACATCGACATGATGGATAAAGATGATGAATCCCGACGACGTTGGTGATCCTCTGGATTTGGTACGACATTCGTGGTCCCCAGAGGGTGAATTAACACCTTTTGGTGGTCAGGTGGTCAGTTTTTGGTTCGTGACGAAATACCTGCAAATGAATTTAGGAGGATGGACATTTACACGTGCTAAATATCAACATGTTAGCATATTGAACCTGAGATTTATTACATAGTGTAGTTCAAACTGCACGTTTTCATTAAATCACTTTGTGAAAAAAAAAAAAAATAAATTGAAGTAAAAACAAAAAAAAGTGTTAGCATTCTGATGCTAGCATTTAGCGGCTAACGTGTTTACCAAAGTGAAATGAGGATTTGACCACTTCAAGCTCAATTTAAGCAGATGCTGAGAAAAACACCAATGTAGTTTTTAAGAACAAAATCCACAAAGATGAATGATTTATTTATTTTTCACAATAAAATGTAAGCTGTAGCCACTTGGAAAAGAATAAAACAACATATAATACAAACACAGAAAGACTGCACAGTGTGTACTGCATAATATGAGTATTGTGTGCAACAACAAAAAGTCCATGCTTGTGTTTGCATTCAGCTCAAAGCCTGAAGTTGCCTAAAAACAATTAAAAACATCTCCACCAGAATGTGTGTCTCGCTGTAGAAAACCTGCTGTACAGCTGTGCCTCAATACCCGAGAACCAAAATTAGCCAACAGTTCTCAGAACTGTCACGGCGTTGCTACACATCGTGATACTCCGAGTGTTTGCACAGTGTTATATCATTGTTTGCTCAAAGAGCTGCCTCAAATTTGCACAGCCAACTCTCTCCTGCTGATGCAACGGCATAAAGTCTGACTTCAACGCGGGTTGCTTTCTATTACGTTAAATCACATTTTTATTGGGTAATAATAATGTGAATTATTGTTTGTCAACATGCAGAAAAAAAGGGGGCTCCGGTTGTGAAATATATTCTGCTGTGCTCGAGCTTCGCAAAGGTCAAATGGGAGCTGGAATAAAAATGAGATTTCCGTATGTGCTGGTTGAGCAAAGGTTAGTCTGTTACCTAAAAAAAAACAAAAAAAAAAAAAAACCTGTTTGCATTAGTCACGCCATGCCGCCTCGCAGAAACACGCTGGACTGCCATTAATCAAGCTTTTCAAGGAAACTTCTTCCCAAGAGCCTGTGCTATATTTCAACTGGCTCGGCTCTCAGGTGCAGAGTCCTTGGCACTGTGTGAAAATGCATCTAAATCATCTGCTCGCGGCCTCGGCGGTGCGATCCCGACACTCCACCGGTACCCTCGTGGAACTGAAAACTGGGGTAATGTTACGCTCGGTGGGATTATTCCCTCCAACGAGTGAGTTCCTGATGGAAGATGACTGTGGCACAAAGAACATGCTTTAATAGTTATGATATGATATTTTTTTGACTGCTTTGAAATCTAGGTTGTGGTGCTTTTCATTGTCGGCCCTAAAATAATGTGGAAGAAGCCAAGATGGCCAACAGGTCGCTGAAGTAAATGTATGTTAATATATAATCATAATCATAATCAGAACCATTTATTGCCATGTTTGTTTTCATATTCAGGGAATTTGTTCTGGCGGAAGGTGCTTACATTTAACATTTAACAATAAATGGGAATGAATGAATGGATGAAAGAATATTTACAATTGAACAGTAGAATATAACAATAAAAATAAGATAAAGTGCATGGAATGTGCTATAATAATGCTAAAAAGTACAATCTTGGCTTGTTGTGGAGTAAAGGTATAGCGTAGCATACAAAGGAAATGCTCAAGTAAAGTACAAATACCTCAAAATGTATCCTTAAGTACAGTACTTGAAATGTGAAATTGTGCAATATTCAAATTCTTTGATTTTCTGGTTTGGTATTTATTTCCCATTTTCTCTTCCACCTAAAAACTCCGCTGCCTGCACCAAATGAAATCGCAATCGAAGCAACAATTTCACTTAAAAACCACAAACGTCAACCTCACGATTGGTGCAAGAGGAAAAGTCGGCATCAGGAATGTCTGCAGAGAATTCCATGGCAATCAATCTAATAGTTGCTGAGAGGTGAGCTATGCTGCAAACACTCCGATAAACGGTACAAAACCAATGACTTTCAACTATTTTGGACACCAGACGGGGTGCAAAATCAACATTACTCCAATAATCCAGAAGCCGATGTCGTCCTTTTCCCCGTGAAATGATGCACAGCTATTTATTTGTGTGCGTGATCCTGCAGAGTCACATACATTCACACAGTGATATCCCATTATATCATCATTAATCGCTGCGACCATCGCTTGACATCTGCGGGCTTCAACAATATGTGCAGGCAGGCGGCGCGTTATCAAAATTAAAGCGTGAAAAACGAGAGAGGGTCAGCGACCTCGCCGTGATTACTCGCCATCTCGAGATGGCGAGTAATCTCCTCTAATGGATCCCTATTTCATAAAGAGCTAATTTAGTTAATCACCGAGGATCGGATCAAAAATGTATAGATTTGATGCTATTGTCCACTTCAGAAAAGCGGAGCAATTACATGAAAAGCCCCGAGGCCAGATGTCGGGCCTCCGATTAAAAGCCAAGAAAGCAAAGCCGACGGCTATTATATGGAATTATTTGAGCATCGCGGCTAGTTTTGATCTCTTTTGTTCCCTTAACAGTAGCTTTGCTTCCTTTTCAGCCCAAATTAAGAGATCTTGTAATCCCTGGCATGTTCATTCCTCCTTATAGCTCCGCATCGGGAGCATTACGGGGAAACGCATTTCATTACATCGCTGCAGATGTACGTCGAGCCTAAGAGGATTGTGGCCGTGTTTACGGCATGCATCACATATGACGGCTCAAGCTGCTTTATTGCTGTCCTATACACTGCAGAGATCACAAACCCAATTTCTTTACCTCGTCAAGTTGCCATCTGGGCTTTTCTGGGCTTTTTGGGTCCAAAGCTTCTTACGGAAAAACGCTGGCAAATTCCATCAGCCTATGCATTTGGGAACGTATAGCAGAAAGTCTTCTATGTGCATAGATTTGCGAGGGGTAATCCTGATTAAAGAGCTTGTAGCGAAAAGACATGTTGATTTATTGCAATTTTTTTAAATAGACTTCAAGTTTAAAAATGTCTTTACTTTTGCATTTAGTTTATTTTTCTATTTTTTTATCGGCTACTTCCTTAAAGGGACAGTCAACATATTGGTTAGCAAAATGCTCATTAGCTTTCTTGCAGAGAGTTTGATGATTTGAAGATCTAATGTCTGTACGCAAGTTAGCTTAGCTTAGCTTAGCATAGAGACTGGAAACGGAGGGAAACTGTTGGCCTCGTTCTTTCAAAAGTCGCTTCTAAATCCCATATTGCCGTTTTATTAACTCTTTGTTTTTGCACGGATTATTAAGAAGACATAACATGTTAATGAGTGGGATTTAAAGGTGCAGGTTCATGGATTTTATATGACGTTTGACCCGAGCCAAGCAAGCTGTCGGCCCCCTTGTCTGCAGTCTTTATGCTAAGCTACAAGCTACATGCTACGAACATGAGCGTTGTAGTTCTCTTACACCCTTCTTTTCAATTAAAAACCTTTAAATTACGCTCACATTCAAGGGTAAGATCCCTCATTGTGTGTGTGTGTGTGTGTGTGTGTGTGTGTGTGTGTGTGTGTGTGTGTGTGTGTGTGCATCCCAGCTCCCGTGGCTTTGTGTGCACACAGCTGTATTGTTTATATGTTGCGTAAAACATTTCAAATCCCGTCGCACAATCCCTTCATGATATCGGTGGTCCCTGCTCATATCCTCACCCTCATTTCATGATTGTTTTATCTGCGCGGCACCGAGTGTGACATAACATCCCGGCTCAGAACAGGAGCACACACACAGGCTCGGTGATGGGGATTACGGCTCATTCTCCAGAGCGCTGGGTTTATTTTAGGGTCCGACTGGATGAAACAGGATTAGCATCACAATGAATCCCTCTGGCATTCGAGCCCAGAGGCCAGCTCCTCCGTGGCCTTTGACATTTGAAATGTCCATAAATCCCCATCTGTGTTGTGATAGCTAAACATAGATCTGATCAGCTGTCGGTCCAGAGAGGTGTCCGCTTTTGATAAGTCCGTCCGGTGGGGACGGGTTCCACCTTACAGTGAGTTTAAGTGCTTTTCTTTAGTTTCTGGTCCTCGTCGGTTAATCGTTATTTGTTTTTTTATTACTTTTTATTTGCAAATGCAACAGGTGATGTAGAGAATAGAGAAAAATATGATATTTGCAGTTTGTAACCACCGATTTCTGTCTCTGCTGGACCTGGACATATCAAATATATCAAATAAGTAACAAAAAGTTCTATATAATATAATAATATGACAACTTTCTTTGATGAATAGAGTTGCTAAGTGTTCAAACACTAAATTATACAAAAAAAAATTAATTTAAGTAAAACATTGATTATTATCACTTGTTATTTGTGTAATTATTTAAAAACCGGAATGAACACCAAAAGTAAAGTAAAAGTTTATTGGATTGACTTAAAGAACTTAAAGATTGAAGTAAAGAGAGCGACAGTAATCCAGACGAGAGGAACACAAGCCTGGATTTTAAATGTAGTTCTCATCCTCAGCTGATGGAAACATAAATATTAATAAAGGAGATTTCAATCCGATTCCGAGCAGGAGATATAAATATATATATTTAATACACCATATGTAAGTTATTTCAACTTAAAATGAATAAATAAAGCACTTTCCTGTTGCACACACCTAATTAACCTGCCTATAGGTTCAAGGGCCTGCAGTGACCCTCCATCCCGAGTTAAGATTGATTATATCTAAAAGCCTTCATACCTGCAAAGCCAGAAACTGCTCAAAACGGCTGAGAGTCAAGAGGTCAAAGGTCAGGCCGAGGCGGACGATGACAATGGAAAGCTCATTTTGAGTGGATACACGATGCAAAGAGCATGACGGGGATTTCATAAAGTGCAGAAGAAGAAATGACAAAAAGAAAGCAGGTGCAGTGAAGCCAGAGCAATGAAAACCAGACGATGAGCAGAAGAAGGAAGACGTGAAACTGGAGGGAAAGAGGCGGCGGCGTCCTCCATGTCCAGGTTTCCTCTTTGAAACTGCACAAAACCACAGTTTCTTAACTGTGACGGTTAAGTTTCAACACAACAAGGTTGTTTCCTCCACGTTGGCTGAAGCCCGAGAGCCGGCGGCTCGAGCCCTGTTTTGGAGAAGCGGCGTATTAATAGCAGAAAATAAAATGATGATTTATTGTTATGGATAAAGAGGAGACTTTATGGATCCCTTTGGGAAATAGTGGCAGTAAACGGAGAGGACGGGGCAACATTAACGTGATGAGCTCATTAATGCATCAATAATATATCATATCAGTCAGAAATGGGCCTTTCTACATGATGAGTACTTTGTTTTTTTAATATTATATTTTGATGCTAATAGCAACATTTTGAATGCACAACCTTTATTTGTATTTTTTGTGAATTATTGTGAATTTTTCTGACTTCTTCCAGCACTGACTGTCATATATAGCTTATATATGTTAATTTGTTATTGAAATCATATCTTGTGTTCATTTATCTTGTATTTTTAATATTATATTTTGATGCTAATAGCAACATTTTGAATGCACAACCTTTATTTGTATTTTTTGTGAATTTTTGTGAATTCTTCTGACTTCTTCCAGCACTGACTATGTCATATGTAGCTTATATATGTTAATTTGTTATAGAGATCATATCTTGTGTTCATTTATCTTGCACCCGAAATAATAAGCGTAGATCAGAGACGGTAAGGCTTGAACGTAACTCATTCTTCAAAGAGGGAGCCGTCTCTATAGGATAATAAAACCATAAAATAAAAATGCCGTGGTCTTCAACGGACCTGTTAATATGTTACTGTGAAGTCTAAGCGTGTTTTTTTTTTTAAGGGGCAGCAGAGACTCTGTTGTTCTTGCTATTTGTTGAGGCCTGATGGACGGAGGGGTAAATTAAGCCGTGCAGTAATGGACTCTCAGTTTATGGTCGCGTCCTCCTCTCAGCACTTTGACTTGCATGCACACACTTCTGCTAATCAGGGATGATGTCATCGCCGGCCGGGCGCACCCGGCCTCTTCAATTATTGAGAGGCCCATTTAACATCGGCAATTAGGTCATCGCCCCGAACGTGATCTTTGAACACGGCCCTCAGACAGCGTCATGGATTTATTTACCTAATTGGGTTTAAATCCCTGGAAAATGTTGCTTAAAAAAAAATAAAAAGATTAAATGATTAAATAGGCAACAATGATAAATATGAGCGTTCAATCTATTAATCTCGACTGTGATCGGATTGTATTGACTTTGACCAAACAACCCACCAACTGCCACCAGATTATGATTTACATGAAATAAGTTAATGATTGATTTTTTGTCCCTCCCATAGTCATTTGTTATCTTCATGCTTTAATTATTGGAACTACAGTCCTAAAATGATTTGGCTATTGGGGATGTGAAAAAAATGAAAAATGTCCCAATAAATTACAAGGAGTGTCTTTTTTTCCGTGATTTCTAATCAGATTTAATGACGATTAATATGAGTTAACATAATGAGCAAAATATTGCTCAACCCCAATCTCCTTATATTTATTATTTATTTGTTCAGATTTGAATTGTGATCGCGAGAAGAAGACGAAGAAGATTTTTGACGGCGGTCAGGTGTTAATGGTTTAAATCCCCTTACATGGGGTAAGTGTGGATGTTGAGGTTGTTGATGGGGTTGATGAGGTTTTTCTCTCTCAGGGGTCAGATTTGTGCACATCTGGAGGTTTAGCTGATCACATGTTGGACATTGGGACAATCGACAGGAAGCGATATGTCCGAGGCGACCCTATGGAACACTCCCAGTTTGTTTTCTCAGTATTTGCCTTAAGTCTTCTCTTAAAAAAGGTTACTTGATGCTATTCGGGGAAGCAGGTTTCCAGAACGAGCCTCTTTGTACATCAGCCCGTGTCCTATATTTTAGGCGGGTCCCGTTTTGTTGTATCTGATCACTCGGTAAACCTGCTTCCTGGAACATGCCAGTTTAAAAGAAAAAAGGTTTGATTGCATCTAATCTGAAAGGAATCGACAATGGCACTTTTTTTTGTTTGTTTCATGTCTGAATGTCCTGGTATGCGAATCAATCGCCCACATCGAGGCCCGACGCTCGAGAAAGAAAACATTATTGTTCGCTTCTTGAGAAATATCATCATGACTGTCACCAAGAGAGGAAATAGTAAAAAAAAAAAACAGCTGAGAGGGTCTTTTATTTCTGTAAATGCAGCCCATTGCTGAAATATTTCAGACACAAAATGACTAACTGATCATGTCAATACTTGGTCGGGCAACGATTGATGGACTTTGTTCCCCAATTACATCCCTGAGATCTCTTTCTGAGAGGTGCTCATCAATGCTTCAGATATACCTGTAAATCATTAACAGGGTGCTGTACATTGCCAGAGCCGGCGCTGCCTCTATCAGGGGTTTTTTCTTCTTCTTTTTAAAGATAAGCCGTCTGAACCCGTTGCCTTATCTCCATTCCTCGTACTTTACAGCTCCCTAACCGGTCTGACTGCATTACACTCGGTGGATCCGACCTAAAAGAGGAAGAATTCCTCTTCTTAAAGCGCCAGAGACACACAAAAAACTAAAGTTAAAAGTACATTTACCATAATGTGATTTTTTAGTATGATGGCTCACTTTGACTGGCAAAAAAAAAAAAAGGTATTTCACTGTAATTGCTTCAAGCAAGCTGGCTTATATAAGACGAAGCACCTTATCAGTTTCATGTACAGTCACATTAAATATCTCGATCCATTGGCTGTGTCCTTATTTAAACTCTAAGCGATTACAAAACGCTGTCATTAAATAGTCCCTGCAGATTATGACCATTAATCACATTTACAGGAGCCGTAAAATCACCCTTAACAGTGGAGGAGCCCGTAATGATATCACATGAAGGGAAGTGCCACTTGCACTAGCATGGTAATGCTCTACTTTTTCTTGAAATATCGATGGTGGTGGTAATGCTACGTGTTATTTATTGATCCACTCTGAGAGTCACCTTTCACCAGAAACGAGTTCAGAGCTGATGTGGTTTGCTCGAGACAGGTTTTTTTTTTTTTTTTACCCTTGCACAACTTGCAACTTGCACAACTTGCGTCAAAGTGGAGCTAATGCATGTGTCTTTTACAGTATTTTACAGTATATACTGTCTTTTTATATATTTTACAGTATTTTACAGTATATAGTATATATTTACAGTATTTTACGGTATAGTATTTTGCATTACCACCAGTTTCCTGTACTTTCAAGCATTAAAACTTCCAAAACACATAAAAAATACACTATGATATGCTCATATGTTATGGTGAAGCACTATAGTACCAATATACAATATTTAAAATTGAAAATATTCTATATTGATACAACACAATGGGAGGAACCATTCAGTAGTTTAACTTTTCATACTTTAAATACATTTTACTGATGACACTGTACTGTTGCTTCACTAACAGCTTGAATGCAAGACATTTACTTAATTACTTTAATTTACTATACTATTACACTTTTACTTCAGGATTACTTCTTCTATCTCTGGTTACAGCAGTTTAAATTTCGTGTTATATGCTTCTTAGCATTATTTTCTTGCAGTATTTTAGATATTTACCTTGAAATGGGATTTAAATACATTTGGTTTGGTGTCTTAAATAGAAACTTTTTAGTTACAGAATACAGAACAGTGAAGTACTGCCACTGATAAATGTTCTTATAAATGCATTGTCTGAATTATAATTTAATACAGATCATTTCTTTATTTGCCCCAACTAAGTGCAATGCATTCAGAGAGTTATATAAGTATGCGGTACTTTACTTAAGTGAAAGTAGCAAAACCACAGTGTACTTCTTTTGTGCAAGACTTTTTATTGATGCATAAGTGTGTTAGCAGCATTTAATGTCAACTGGTTCATACAACTATTAATAGCTTGATATATAAAGAACGAGGGTCAAATTTGAGATGCAAAAAGTTACTTAAAATAAACTTATAAAGCTGTTAGATATAAACTTTTTTATCACTTTGAAAGAAAAATGCGGAAAACCTGGCGAGAACATTGGTAACATTGTGTTCTGGTTTTGTTGCTTATCTGATGTCATGTCAGTCATGTTCACTGAGCATGCAGCTTTAAAAACATCAAAGAGGCTTCCAGCTGTCATTAAAAAACTGGTTATGTTTGACAGTTAGCATCTGTTGTGCTGCCAGTATGCAGGTAGCTGAAGTTCATTATCTGTGATTACATCTAAGAGGCTGGAAGAAGAGTTGGTTTCTGAATCATCTGAACCAGACAGCATCTAGATATGATTTACGTGTATAAGTTCACACCTTTAATATGTTCCTCCAGTGTCCTCATTGAAACCCGATCAGTATCTAAGAGGAAACATCTGCCTGCGTTGAGGGGCGGGTGTGCCCTCACACTTGTCTTTGAGGTGAACTCCCATGTGACCTGCTGCTCAAGGCGGTCGGTGGTCGGGTGACTGGAGGAGAGCCGGGAGCGCCTTCACCTGGGTGGCCATCCCATAACCCAACACACAGTTTAATGCAAGGTGTGAAGGGGTCTACCGGCCATGCTGGCAGCTCTGTGAGGCCCACAGGCCGTGAGGTCGAGCCTGTAATTTACTGAAGAAGACTTAAACTCATGTTTACAACGTTTACCTGTGTATAAATAGGGTCTTTTTCTCTCAAATTCATATAATCGGACATCTTTTTGCAGCCAGTCGCCTCCGAAAGAATGAGAGAATTAAAGGTTTGGCTTCAGGAGTGTTAGTTTGTCCAAAAAAAGTAATTTTGAAAGAAGTCACAGTACTTTTATGTCGTAAAAAATAATATTAAAAGTCATAATATAGCATGTAGAAAGAAGTCATAGTATGGTATGTTGTACAAAGTAATAAAATAGCATGTGATTAAAAGTCATAGTATAGTATGCGGTAAAAAGTTGTAAAGTCAAAGTATATACCTTGTCATATGTCAAAAATAAAAGTAATACATTAACAACAAAAAAAGATAATGTATATGTGTACACACACACAGTTTAGTATGTCAAAGAAAGTCAAAGTACAAGTCTTTTTTATGGTATACTATACATTGACATAGATATTGTATAGTATTACATAGAAAAGACAGTATTGTTTGCCAAAATAGCTTCTTGGCCGAAAATAACTGTTTTGATGTCTTCCAGTCTGGCTTTCGTCAGTATCACAGTACTGAAACTGCTCTTGTTAAGGTTTTCAACGACATCCACTTAAACACAGACAGAGGCAGAACTTCAGTTTTAGTATTATTGGATCTCAGTGCTGCATTCGACACGGTCGATCACAACATACTACTAGACAGACTGAAAGTCTGGGTAGGACTCTCTGGCGCAGCACTTAACTGGTTTGAATCTTACTTGAAGGACCGACAATACTTTGTGTCGGTAGCTAATTACACATCAGAGCTGACTGGTATGACATGTGGTGTTCCCCAAGGTTCAATACTGGGGCCTCTTCTGTTCAATATCTACATGCTTCCACTGGCTCAGATTATGAAAAACAACAAAGTGTGTTATCATAACTATGCAGACGACACACAAATCTACATAACTATATCACCAGGGGACTATAATCCCATACCAGTGCTGGCTAAATGTATTGAAGAAATCAACAACTGGATGTGCCAGAATTTTCTTCAATTAAATAAAGATAAAACAGAAGTACTTGTTTTTGGTTCCAAGGACGAACGATTGAAAGTGAGCGCTGAGCTACAATCACTGATGTTAAAAACCTCAAACCAAGCCAGAAATCTAGGAGTAGTTATGGATTCAGACCTCAACCTGAACAGCCATATCAAGACAGTTACAAAATCAGCCTACTATCACCTGAAGAATATATCAAGGGTTAGAGGACTTATGTCTCAACAGGATTTGGAGAAACTTGTCCATGCATTCATCTTCAGTAGACTTGACTACTGTAACGGTGTGTTCACAGGTCATTTATCTTCACTAGACTTGACTACTGTAACGGTGTGTTCACAGGTCATTTATCTTCAGTAGACTTGACTACTGTAACGGTGTGTTCACAGGTCATTTATCTTCAGTAGACTTGACTACTGCAACGGTGTGTTCACAGGTCTCAGTAAAAAGTCAATCAGAAAGCTGCAGCTGATTCAGAACGCTGCAGCTCGAGTCCTCACTAAGACCAGGAAAGTGGATCACATCACTCCGGTTCTGAGGTCTTTGCACTGGCTTCCTGTCCAACAAAGAATTGACTTTAAAATCCTGCTGCTGGTTTATAAAGCCCTGAATGGTTTAGGGCCTAAATAGATTAGTGATCTGCTGCTGCCTTATGAACCATCCCGACCCCTCAGGTCGTCTGGGACGGGTCTACTTCCTGTTCCAAGAGTCAGAACTAAACATGGAGAGGCAGCGTTCAGCTTTTCTGCTCCACATATCTGGAACAAGGTCCCTGAGAGCTGCAGGTCTTCTGAGACCCTCAGCCTCTTTAAAGCCAGACTGAAGACCTTTCTGTTTGCTGTTGCCTTTAATTAAACCAGATTCTGCATCTTACTACTGCATTTTATATCTTAAACTGCACTGCAACTTTTATTCAATTCTGTATCTATTTATTTTTTGCTTTTTAACAGTTTTTTAATGTTTTAATGAATGTTCTTAATTCTTTTCAAATCTTTTATTTTGCATTGTGTTTTTATGGTTGTATGTGAAGCACTTTGAATCGCCTTGTGTTGAAATGTGCTATACATATAAACTTACCTTGCCAAAGAGTCATTGTATAGCATGTTGGGAGTAACAAAATCATTAATAGTTGCATGAACTTCAAACAACAAGACATAAACAAGACCCGTTTCTTAAAAAGAAGTGTTTTATTTCCTTTTTAACAAAGCCCAATACAGATTTGAAGCATAACTTGGGGAACACTGGTAAATCTCAATCTAATCATTATGTCTGGGACACCCACAAAAAGATGAGCTTAAAAAAAAACAAAAAAGCAAAAAATAAGGAGACACCTAAAATAACCATACAACCCAGACTTGGGGGCAAAGAAAATAATGGTGCATGTTGTCCAAGAACTAGAAAGAAAAGAAATTATCTTTTGACAATAAGAATAAAAAGTTGTTGGGGCGGTAAATAAAGTCTTCTAGTAAAATAAATGTTATATTTATATATATATATGACAGATCGATCCTGGATGAGTAATCTGGTCAAATACATCAAAAAAAAAAAATAAAAAAAAAATGAGGGGAATAATATGCACGAAGCTAAAAATGATCAAATGTTTCTATGCTGACAAATCTCTTCATGTCCAAACGCATCATTTGTTGTTGTTTACCACGAATAGAAGTTGAGCCAAAAGATGGAGAGAAAGTCAATTTTTTTTAGATAACTTTTTTTTTCTTTATTTTTTCCCTTTACAACTAAATTTGTTACACAAAGATATATTCAACATATTCAACAGCTGCGCCGAGCATGATTACATTTTAGGGCGGGATTCAAAATTATATCTAAAATAACATTTTTGACAGGCTGAGCTATGATCGCAAAATATATATATATTATTATTAATGGCAGACGCTGTCGTTTTAAGTGATTTATGTTTTCACGTGGGTTAGACTTAAGAATGATACGTGGCTTCATCTAAAAAAAAACAAAAAAAAAACCGTTGGATTAATTATTATTACGCGTGTACCGCTCACTTGTAACTTAAAAAAAAAGAGAATAAAAAGACGTGGGGAAAAGAAAACGAAAGTCGAGCTGTGGTTATGTTTTTTTTCTCGTCGAGGAAAACACCGTGACACGTCGTCCTCGTCGAAAATATGAAATTAAAGACTATCTGAAATGAGCCGATCCACTTATGTAAACACAGTGATTTTCTGATACAGAAAAATACCAAGTGGACAATGTATACCGATCTTTTAATAACAATATCCGGTCTGCTTAGATATATTCTCGTGTGGGAACATATATATTTTATAACAAAATAAATCTATACCTGTCGTGTGTGTGTGTGTGTGTGTGGTGATCTTTGTCCATCGCAACAAAGAACTGCATGTAAGAAGTAGTACTTGTGACTGAAGCAGCTCAAATACTCAAAAGGCTATGCCTGAGAAGAACATTAGTTTGAAGCCCAAAAAAAAATATATATATACTCATCTTTTCCATCTTGATACCAGTTGTTAAAGTAATCTATAATAAAGTGTATGTTGCTATTATTATCATCTTAAAAAAAAAAATCATAAGCAATTTTTTATTTTTTATTATTTCTTTTACTGTATCTTGGCGTTTTTTGAGTCGAAATATCTTTTTGGATATTTTTGCACAGGAAAAGATACCTTTCAAGCGATAAAAACAAGCTTATATTGTGGGTTTTTGCGACAGAATGAAAAAAAACACAATTCTGCAGAAATAATGGAGAAAGAATTGCATAGCAGATCAGAATATAACTAAAAACAGGAACGGATCCTTTTTGGTATGGTGCACTTTGATTCATGACGATGCACATTTTCACATATGTACATGAAATATTTAAGTCCATTCATAGTTTCGCCCGCCCACGGTCAAGATCAAGTTCACGTCTGCACTAATAATGCTCAACAGTACGAAGGCAGGATGCAGAAGTCTCGTCCTCCTTCTGCTCTTCTCATAAAAGTCCAATACGAGTCTTTTTCACAACAACAAAAAATGAAGAAAAAAAAAATTAAAACTTTGTTTAAAAAGTGCCATTTTGCTACATTTATCAGCTGATCCATGGTCTGCTACTTAACAGTTAACACAAGCAAATGTGTTACACAGCCTGCCCCGACATCACACATTTACCTGATTCTATGGGTTTTGGTCACATGGACAATCACTCTCTCACACACACACACACACACACACACACACACACACACACACACTCGCAAACACACACATACAAACACAGGCGCACAAAGATGGGAAACAAAAAGTGTGGGAGGGGGAACAACGGTGTGGCCGGTGAGTTCAGTTCCTTTTTGAAGAGTTCATCTGTTGCGGTTCGACATTCCCGGCTGGTAAAGCTTTGAAAAAGGAACAAGCACCGTTTAGGAAAAGGCCTCAAACGTCCTCCAGAGTTCAGCAGTTTTTCCGCCCGGAGAAATAAATCTACATTCAGACTCGCCTCGGGCTCGCGGTCGGGCAAAGTCACTGAAATGCTCCAGGCTTTATTGCGTCTTTTTTTTCCTCCGATTTTCAAGTCTGAGTCAGGCAAACAGAGCCCTCCTTTCGTGTGTGTGTGTGTGTGTGTGTGTGTGTGTGTGTGTGTGTGTGTCATAAATCATGGAGTCCCGAGGACACGTATCTCCGCCTTTTCTTTGTGTCCGTGTGGAGAAAAAAAACCGCCCGAGTCCTCACCGCCTCTGCTGGGTGTACACCGGGTACGCTAGCGTCACATTCAGAGAGTCATTGTGCTGGACCAGAGACGTGTGCTGGTAGTGAAGTACGAGTTCTTTCAAGGAGCTGTACAGGTTGTACGGCTCGGCGAAGCCGAAACCTGAGGGGGTCTTGTTGATGACGCAGTGCTTCACCTCGCCTTCCACGCTGCAAAGAGAGGAGACAACCGTCACGAAAACGCTCTTTTCCGACCACAAACCACACATAAAAAAGGTGCAGGAGGTCACTCTCAATGCGAGGGAGTCATTGGTTTGTAATCTGGAGATAGTACGAGGCAATTCAGTACAAAATGTTAATGAATTTCCCCCAAAAATTGACAAAAGAAACATTTTGAGCTTAAAAAAAAGACTAACTTTGGACAATACCCACTTAATTTGCCAATTTAGAGCCAGAGGATTAAGCCCCGGCTCCCCATCTTTAATCTTAAACAACCACATCTGTCTGTGGTTCCCACAGCTGTTTGACAGGATACTCACACAACGCTGCAGGCGTAGCATCCGGCTTTGCTGCTGTCCCGAACCAGGAATGTTCCGTCTCTCTTCCCCTGCAGGAGAGCCTCCGCCTGCAGTCGGTTGATGTTGCCCAGTTTCCAGGCCCGCTCGTCGTGATGAGGAAGGTCTTCGTCGTCGTCCACCATTGAATATTGACTGGAAAAAACAAAAGCGACGCGTGTAAGCTACGTTTTTTGTAACGTTAAGCTCATTTGATCAAATTAAAAAACGGGTACTCACTCTTCTGTGTTCTCGTTCTTGATTCCCAGCCACTCGTTGAGCTTCTTCTGTCTGACTCCCTTCTGGGTCAACCACCTGCAGGAGGAGAGGGAACGTCAGAAACCAGGCCAGATCCCAGAGTGGCTTTCTCCGGAGGGAAGCTGGAAGGTTTCAGGAGTACTCACATGAGATACTGGTCTCTGGTCTTGCGGACCTGGATGAGGTCTGGCTTGATGCTGTTCATCCTCTTGTCGATCTCTCTGTAGTCCGCCGCCTGTTTCTTCAGATCCTCCTCCAGCCTCCGCTTGCTGTCGACGATTTCACTAATCCGGGACTTCAACTTCTCGTAGTTGCCCATAATCCTGAAAGCAAAAATTACGTTTTATTTAAAAACAATTCAACTTTTAATATAATCTGTTTATCGGGCTTGTGTGGCGAGTCCTCACCTCTGGATCTCCTTGTCGTTGCCTTCCCTCCTGAACTTCTCAATGTACTCCTTGCTGTACCGCTCCTGTGTTTGGCATTGCTCCTCAAAGATCTTTATGGTTTCGTTAAAAGCCTCGATGGCCGTCCTTTTCATTTGGATTTCCTGGAAGCAGAGGGAACAATATGAGCGTTTGTGTCGCCGGGAATATCGCGGGGAAAAGTTCCCGAACCGTAGTTTTGACTCACTTGTGACGTTCTGGTGTATTCCTCATACAGGCGGTCGTACTCCTTGTTCTTCTCCTGGTACTGCTGGTGGTACTCGCACAGCTTCCTCCCCACAGCTTCTATGTTGTCTTCTTTCACCACCTGGTCCTGAGAAAAGATTCGGCACAAGAAGTTGCAGTGAAAACGGCTTGAACTTAAGCGACGCTCGCATCACTAGTCGAGGATATAAGCTGGCGTCTCACCTGCTGGTGTTTGGAGACCGGATACAGCAGCTTGACGTCCAGCTTGGGGTTGTACTGAGCCAGGGACTCGTTGCGATAGTGGTTGATGAGCTCGACGACGGAGCTGAAGGTCAGCGGGTCCGAGAAGCCGTATTTCCCATCCCGATGGAATATCTTAATGAGCTTGTTGTTCCCTCCTTTCCTGTAGACGGAGAACACACACAAAGAGAAGTTAAAACCTGGTAATCTACCTCCCATGAATACAGTCGAGATGCTCGATAAGAGAAAAGGGATTTAAAAACGCACCTCAGAGTCAGAGTGTAGTCTCCGTGCATCTTCGTGGAGGCGTCTCGCACCAAGAAAGTACCGTCCGCCGTGTCCCTCAGCTTCTCGTTGACCTCCTCCCTGGAGATGTCGCCCCAGTACCACTCGGCGTCCTGCAGCGCCATGTTGTTGTTCATACCGTTGTTAGTCACAGGCGTGGGCTTGGGTGGCTTTGGAGGTAGAGCTGTGAGGGGGAAAAGGAGGAGCGAACATGTAAATAAAAATAATTTAAAAAAGGCAGTGAAGTGGAGCTCGTTCGTGCCAACGTTTACATTAAACGGCTTCTCAGCTTTGATTTTTTTTAAACGCTCGTTAACGAGGCTCTTGATCCGCAGCCAACACGTTAATCTGCTCGTCTTTAAAGTGGCGGAAAAAAAGACCAAATCTGAGCTCCACGACATTGAATTCAGAAGCAGCGTTCTCTGCAGATGCCGGGAATCCTGCACACGCTCTGTGGCGCTCTCTCTCTTTTTTTTTTCCCCCTTCTTCCAACCATTGATTAAATAGGTATGAAAAATTGCCGCCCCCTCCAGCAGAGAGGCGGTGGGCGGGGAAACGAAGCATGAGTCAGGGAGAATGAATTTCATTCAGGAAAAAGGATATATAGATTTTCATGCAGAAATAAATGAATACTGATTGAAACGAAAAGGGTTTAAAGCGGACGTGGCAACGCAACCATGAAACCAAACACAAATACACCGTTTTAATATTAAATAACCAAATGCTGTTAGATAATTATCAACTCTGCAATTATAAACCAGACCGTTTGAGCTCCTTTCCCTGATGAAGCCTTAAGGCAGCACTAAGAGTCAGATGCATTGTCTCTTTATGAGTCATGTGGTGGATTATTTTTATGATCTCGGTGATTTAAATAGAGCGTCTTGACTCTGCAGTGGCTGATCACAAGCCGGCGGTTCCACCGTGACGCTAGCAGCAGCAGAGCAAAGGTAGCGGGGCTATTTTTAACCCACAAATCTGCACTGCCTTTGTTCACTCCCTCTGCATAACCACAATGGACCTTGCAGGACTCGGCACCGATGCTGCATGGCAGAAAGCGCAAAAACCTCTTCAATCTGTGCAGAAAGCAGCCGAGCCAGCTCGCCGTTTCCGCTGCTTTCTAAATCTCGTTGCATTTCCTCTTCGGGTTACACAAGAAACTTATGATCCTTAACCCCCACATATGTGGACAATCAGCTCCACAGACGCACTTCTTTCCACAGACGCACAGCTTGCATATCTGATTGACTGCTAAATATCTTTGCAGAGGCACAAGTTGCACACACACAACCACCTAAATATCCATTTGAAAAGCCATTACCGGCAGCCTGCTCGGTAACGTGTTACATCACTCACCACAGCCAATCACACGGGGGGGTTTGTCAGCAACCGCTCCTGCATCTTTCATTCCCTAAGAGTGATGAGGTCATTCTGAAAGTCCAATGCCTTTTACCTCTCTGCTTCGATTTCTCAACAACGCTTTGCGGTGAACCCGGACATTATCCTCTCCTCCTCAGCATCCAGCGTCGGGTCCTAGTATGCATCCATCTTAACGGGCGTCCGTGCAGCCTATCTCCACGCGCAGAGGAGGGAAAAAAAGCACCGGCAGCCTGTTTCCATGCTTTTCCTCTGTCATCCTCTCGCTCTCTGTGGAGCTCGGCGGCTCTCCCTCCCCCTGCAGGTTGCTCGGCCCCTCCCTCCCGAGGTTTAGTCCGGCCCACCGCTGGCACTCAGACAAAGCCAGCTCTGCTGCAGCAGCACGTACGCAGCTAAATTATAATGCCTGGACCCGGTCAGCGGCGCCCGGAGCGCCAAAGTACGCCTGTAATCCCGCGGCGTGACACCCGGCATGGCAGAGATAACGCTCTTGATTATCCTGAGTGAAATTAAAATAGACCTAGTTCTTGGTAAAGGTGTGAGGCCTGGCTAGGTTCACCTGAGGAACCGTTGACGGGCCTTTAAGAAGTATACAAAACTAAGCAGATTAACAACAAATCAGTGTGTTTAAGAAAAGGTTTGAATGACAAAAGCTTTGATGTAAATGCCCCTTTTCTTTAAGAACTGTGAGGAAACTCCAGCATGTGAAAACTATTATCTGTCAAGTTAAAAAAAAACGTATTTGACTTAAAATAAACGCCCGTCTCCACTGTGTTGATACACATTCCTGTTGGGATATTAAGTCCGAACTGAACATCGTTATTGAACTCTTAAAACTCAGTTTTATGTGACTCGAGTAGACGGCGTTAGCAGCAGCAGCCCAGGGCCAAACTGTTGGCTGGCATCTATGACTGCAGGCTTTAAGGAAACAAAAAACCTATTATTCTTGTTCTGGTGTCTCTGTGAGCTCTGCTCTTTGTGTCTTATTCTTCAAGCAGACTCATTTTAATAAAACCCTGAAGACAGAAGCGGTAGAAACACACACTGCGCTGCCTTTGTACGACAGTTTAACAACAAAAAGAAAAACACATCAAACTTACGTTGCAAGCTGTGCATGTTTTGTGGAATCAACAATCTCTTCTTTGTATCTTCTCGTGTATTCCCAAATGGTGAATTAAATCCAACAGAGTTGCTTTCAAGTCCTCCAGTTAAGCTCCATTTCATAGTTGATAGGCGACTTTTTGTTTTGTTTTTAATTCATAAAAAAACAATATAAAAATAAAAGGTAACAGCTTTAAGGGCTTCTTAAAGAGATCCAGGTAATCCGCTCGGCGTGAGGCAGGTGCAACATGCGACTTGTCTAGCTGACTGAGTGAGATCCTGCTGTGAGTGAGGTGAAGGTCTGGGTCTCTCTCTTTCTATCTCTTTCTCCTTCGCTCACATGGAGGCAGGTAGTTAATGATTAGCAGTGGCTGCCCTGTGTCAGTGCTGCCTGTTTTGAAAGCAGCCACTCGTGCCAGCTATGTGTGTGTCTGTGTCTCTCTCTCTCTCTCTCTCTCTCTCTCACACACAGTCTCTTTGGTCCCTCCCTCCCTCCCTCCCTCTCGCTCGCTCTGTTTGTAAAGGAGGAGGCAGGGGGAGTTCAGTCTTATGATTAACTTGCAAAGTTTCAAATATTTGCTGAGCTGGGCACTTTGAGGCAGGGAGGACATGTGCAGATCCAGGAGCAGGGAGGAGGGGGGGAGGAGGGGGGAGGAGTGGCCCCCAGGAGCAGGGAGGGAGGAGGGGGGAGGAGTGGCCCAAGAAACTAGAAGCAGCCCTCACTTAACAAGAAGCGCTCTGTGGAGCAGGCCGACTTTCCAGCCAACCAAATCTAAGTGGGCCTTTTGTCGCTTACTTAAAATAGGCACGCAGTAACTGGGAGGAGGCACACACACATGCACGCACACACACACACACACACATGCACGCACACACACACACACACACAGGGGTCATTCACAGAAACAAACGTACCAAATGTACATGTGTACTGACAAAGTAGGCTATTCTTCAGCTCTCTTTTTGTGACCCAGTTGTTATCTGAAGAAGACAGGTGACTGAAACCAGCTCGGCACATTTGAACTTTGCCGTATGTTTGACTGAGTCCTGTGTTTATATAAGCGTGTGTGTGTGCGTGTGTGTGTGTGTAAAGTACTAAAAAAGTGTTTCAGGGTTTGTGTCCTGCCCGCCTGCCTGGCCGCCCTTCAATCCATCCGTCCGTCCGAGTGCCAAAGTGCTCCCGCAGGTGCAAATTACTGACAGCTGAGAGTGGCCCATGCACGGGAACATTATAAATAGACCTAACAGGTAATAAAATGTTTAAACAGCCACAGCCAGCCCAGGGCCAGCCAGCGACCGTGCTTTTAACTAGCGCTGTGAAAACATAACTGTGCCACGCAATGCGCTGCACTCACACAAACCACCAGACTCGCTTCATCTATGGCAGACCACCACTGCACCGGCCATGAAACCTGACTTTGTGCAGCTTTGACATTTTACTAATAACATCAAACGGGGGGGAAGAAGAAGAAGAAGAAAATGTCCTGAAGAAGAAAACCAGAATTGTTCTCACACCTACACGTTCTTTGTGAAATGGAAATTCACAGGAAACCAAATTCACCACGCTCAGTTTAAAAAAAAAAAAAAAAAAAAAAGAACGAAAGAAAAGTACTTTGTATCCAACCAGTTCTCATGGAAACCTTTTTGTAAACTTTAAAAATGCAATATTTATTTATTATTAAGTTTAAAAAAAAAAAAAACGACAAACATTCTCTGCAGGTAAACGTTTCGGTGCACTTTTCTGCAACCAAGATAATCGAGGAGTGTTTTGCTGTTAAAACTCTTGCATCCACTGACCCATACATAATATAGGAGGGTTAAGCTTGTTACTGTGTACACCACGGCCCTCTGCAACTGCAGCAGTTGCAAGTCTCACCATCTTTCTTCAAGCTATTAATAGTTCAGGTCTGAGGGCGTTTAGTTCAGCGGTGTTTTAGCCCCTGCAGAACAAACAGCCGGGCTCTGCACCCACTAATAAATGCTCAGCAGCAATGCAATGCTCGTTATATTATTAAATAAACAATGTTCTACCAACAGCATTTCAAACGTTGTGCAAAATGGAAGTCAAAAGTGAAGTTAAATACCTGGAGCTGCCTGATTTTCACTCGTCACCAGAACCTCGATGATCTTGATGTGAGCATCCAAGCTGGGTTCACAGCTGTGGGAGGGGTAAGAAGAAGAAAAAAAAAAAAAAAAAGAAACGTTACATAAAGTTTTTTTTTGTTCAGCCCAGGTGAAAGTCTGTGCTGCTCTGCGCTGGCTTCAATCTGATGGTAATTCAGGTTTAGCTACTTTAATTGCGCAGCACAGCTGGTAAGTAGAAAAGCTGCAGCCTATATAAATCGTGTGCAGCTAAAAACCTGCGAGTGCCCGACAGACTCTGCTCCGACTGTGTGTACATGTGTGAGCCTAAATGTGTGTTTTAGCGCCTGTGTGTGTGTCTCAGTGTTGCACGTTTAACACCCACCTGGTGGCCTGTTGCTTGAAAAGCACCGGGCTGAAGATCTCGCCCAGGGCTCTGGCACTGAGCAGGTTCTTGGAGCCGTTTTGGCAAACTCTGGAGAAATGCCTGAGCAGACAGTGGAGGGTGAGCCAGTATTGGGGAGGCAGGCTCGGGGTGCTGCCGATGCGGCGTAGTAGCTGGGCACATTCCTCAGGATTCACCGCCTCTGTTGGAACGGACGAGAGGGTCAAGCAAGAAGCAAGAAAAAAAGTTTGAGTCAAAGAGGAACGGTGAAACGAAAGATGCTTCTTTTAAAAAAAAAAAAAAAAAAAAAAAAAAGGATGGAAAAAAGCACGTCATGTGCAGTTCGGTTATGAAACCGCAGAGAGATTGTGTGGTTCACAATGAGCGTGAGGTACACTGGCAGGTGATTGGCTGCTGAGAGATGCTAGAGATAAACTCTCAGGCTTGTTTTAGTTCCTATTAACCACATATATCCTGTTTCTGGCCATGTGACAGCAACAGAATGCAGCGCTACGCAGAACAGTGCGTGAGTTCAGAGAAGTTTGTCTCTGCTTGCAACAAAGAAAGCGAGATAAGCGACAAAATACTCAGAGAGTGACAAAATAATGACATTTTATAGCTTTACAAAAAGATAATAAAGTTGCATTTAAAAAAAGTCTTCTTTCAGGGCCCAACCGAAGACGTCTTGTGGTTTTGTGTTCAGAGTACTGAATGTTCAGGGTGAGGGTGAAAGACGTCAGCGCTGCTGTCTTCCTGTACAGTGAGGAAACGATCAGTGCACCTGTTATCAGCTCTCACCTTTGGCTGTGTGGACCATCTGAGCGTATATTGCAGTGGGGATGACGGGCTGGGGAAGATCCTGCAGGTACCTGCGCAGACCGTCACACAGGACGGGAAGCTCCACCTGATCCAGGTCTGGTGATGGGGGGTCTGAAGCGCAAAGCAAGACGCGTTGGGAAACTAAAACTACAGACGTGAACTCTGCAAAAGTATTTCATGCACGATTGCAACAGAGCCTTCAGAAACCTGTGTGCAACCTTTATTTTTAACATACTTTCTATATGCACACACTCATGTTCTTCTTTTTCAGTCTCTTCACACATTTATCTTCATCCACACTTTTATTTAATTTTTTTTATATACGAGACTTCCTCTTTCTAGCGCCTGCCTTCCTGTCACTTAACGATAGGGAACATACAACCCTCACACAGAGTACATACACACAAATAACTTACCACAATCAAAATACTGTCTGATTTCAAGTCCACCACCAGCAGTAAATGTTCGATATAAAGTGGGGTTATCCAGACCTGCAAAAAATAAATAAATAAAAACAGGAATCATGACATGCATTGACTAAGAAACTGTTCGGTTTGTGTGGTTTTGTGCAACTGGTCGACAAACGTGAACACAACACTTCGCGGTGAGGGTTTCCTTGGTCGAGCTCACCTTTCCTCTCAATAGCTTCCAGCAGTCTGGCCAGCATGGGTGGACTGGTCTCTGGGAGGGAGAACTGCTCCGTCAGGTCCAGCAGACAGAAGCCTGGAGGCCAGAACAAATAAACTGATTGTTAAAAAGGAGTGCAAGGTGCTTTATGTATACAAATAAAATACATCACACAATTCATGTCATTTCAGGTGTGATGCCAGCACCAAGTATTAGCAGATTTCATTGATCAAAGTAGTTACAAGCAGTCTAGACCCCTTTAATTATTTCTTCTATAAAATGTCCCAAAGTCAAGAAAAATGCATCATAACTCCCAAAAACCTAAAAATACGCCCTGAATGCCCCCAGATTGGGGGCTCTAGGTTTGACCCTCTGAGACTGATTATACCAATATACCACCAACACATATATGGGCTTATTATCCATCTTCTATAGCTTTTTAAATTTTTCAAATAGACCTTGTGAATGAGGCCATAATCAGGAGAAAAAAACATTCGCAATTTTGTCTGGAAGGTGGTTGTGGCGCATGAGGTTAATTAGTTGAGAACATTTGAGAAGTTTGAACTATGCTATGTTTGTTCATATCATTAATAAAAAGAAAAGCCAGTAAGTACACAATGACTTCACACCTTTGATGATGCGCTCGCCAGAGAGCTCTATTGCGCAATAGGTATGAGAAGGTGAACGAGCTACTGAAATGAGGGTGTTTTCCAGTTTTCTGATGCAATGAGTTTCAACATACTGTGAAGGTGTTACGTGTGCACTGGGTGTAGATCTCTTTCTCTACTTTGAGAAAAAGAAAATGTCACTTGGCCCATTTCTGAAGTGACAATTGATTGTTTTGTACACAGTTTAGGTCAATTTTAAGTCAAATTCAGGGGAAAAGGAGAGTAAATGTGGCCCAAGCACAAATAAAATGCTCTGCTGGTCATCAGAAGTTTCAGAAGTTGAGATGAATTCATCTGAACCAACAAAAGGCTGATTAGGTGCACGACTTCCAAAAAGGACGGCGGTACGAGGCCAGAGCACCGCCTCCAAAAGTAAAAAAAAAAAGTGAATATTTACAACAGACCGATTCAGGAACAGGAGGTGCCGAGCACTGGAGTTAGGGTTTGGTGGAAATAAGCAAATACCCGGTGATATGAGGTAAGCCAGGTCTCGTTTTTTTTCCGAATTTTCTCTTCAGAAGTTTGCACCCAGGTGTGGACATGAAAGGCCGACGGGGTTGGCACGCGTTTTATTTGGATTTGCAAAGGCGTATTTTGAAAGGGCACTTTCCTGAAAGGCCCGACTGTTCAACACAAGAGTCTGCAGTTTCAAAAAATGCTCAACAAACTATGAATGGGACCCTTTCTAGTGACCATATTTTTCTTTCTTTCTACCGAAAAAATTACGATTTTCTTTTTGGGGAGTGGGGGGGGGGGGGGTGAGAAATCGGGCATCTACTGGATGCGTGCATGCTACTCATTACCGAGGAGTTACCCTCTTCCACCGCAGAGTGTTCAATCAAGCAAATAATGAACCGCTTCATCCAAATCCACATCCTCTTTGGCCAGGCTGGCATGTTGCGTGTGAAGAAACTGGATTACCAAAAGTCCCTCTAACCACAGCACACACAAAACTCCATGTAGGACAACTGGTCATCTGGAAGACATTATTGGAGCCACAAAGAGGGAGGGAGGGATGGAGTGATGGAGGGAGGGGCGTTTCTCAGAAGCAGTGAACTCTGAGATGGAACACCAGCGTTTCCCTAAATATAGATCAAGACACGCAGTGCTGCCATCGCACACCTTGGCAGTGTAACCTTTCTCCCAGACACGATATCCAACACGGCTGCCATTCAACCGCCAAGCTTGTTTCTGAGAAGCTCAATTCACAACCTGGAGTTAAATTTAGGCTCGAGATTTAGGATCGAGGCTGGTTTCGTAAAAGATAAGATTTCTGATGAACTTAAAAAGGGGTTTAAATATGATATTAAGCCCCTTTAAAACACACCTATGCGGATTAAAGAGCACCGTATTCAGATATGTGATGATCTCTATATCAAGTGCTCCAACGTTTTTATTTGTCTGTTTATTTACTCGTCCTGCCGTTGTCCTCTGAGTGACACGGGCCGGGGCTGAACATAGAGCTGCTTCTCGGTACTGTCAACGATGTGATAGTTATGGCACCGGTGGAATTGTATTAAGTGCCAGACGAAATATGGCAGCGATGTTTCGATGTCTGAGGTGCGTTGGCGAGGTATCAAGCGGCGAACATGCCCCTACTGGCCAACGCAAATAACCTTTTGAAAACGCGTACAGAAATACATATATGAATAACTTATAGCTAATTTGAGCAACGGGGATAACGGCGGCAATAACTGGGTGGCTTTTGCTGCTCTCGTGCAGGTATAGCTGATTTTTACCACATCTTACATAACCGTTTACGCACACACACACACTAATGCATAGCGTGCATGTGATAGATGCACGCTATGCAAGAACCAGAGTGCAGCTGAAAACTAGAATACCCGTCACTATAATCTAATATTGCTGTTGCCTCGCTTTGTTTAGAACAGCTGATCGTGACACTTTCTCAACTGAAGCTGGTTTTTGTGGCGAGCGAGGAGGCCGGGGCCCCTCGGACACGTCTCTACACGCCGGCGCTTTTTTTGGCAGACCTTCTTATGATATCCCAAAAGGCCTCCGCCGCCAGTCAGTAGTCAGTTAGTCAACCACAAGTTGAGGCAGTCGATGCAGCTGCTACTGGTGCTGCAGTGGTGTGTGTGTGTGTGTGTGTGTGTGTGTGTGTGTGTGTGTGTGTGTGTGTGTGTGTGTGTGTGTGTGTGTGTGTGTGTGTGTGTGTGGGGAGACAATCTCCCCGGCTCAAACGGTATGTCTGAACCGAACAGACTGCAGACTGTGGGCAGGACAGGCGTGGGGCACCACCGACACACTAAAGATAGCACACGCGTCGGATAAATTTAGAGGGTCTACTCAAGTAACCAGCGTTTTCAGGTTACACCGTTTCTTCTCGTCTGGGACAAAAAAAAAAAAAAAGGTCTAGCCGAGCCCCGACCAGTAAAAACTAATAACCCAGGAGGGTGCATTACATATTGCAATATAAAAGTGGATTTGTCTGTTTAGTGGGTGCAGCTGATGCAAAGCGTGACTCAGACTTTGAATAAGGTGCAAAAAAAAATGTAGAGGATTTTTCACAAACTCATTTTCAATTGGAGCTGAAACGTGCTTTAACATGCTTGTGCTTTGAGTCAAAGTCTGATACCAGCTTTGAGCTGAAGCATGTCAAAATGTATAAAAAAGAGCAGGCAATGTCTCCTCCTGCAGGATGGAAGATGCAGTGCATCAGCTGAGCAGCAGCCAATGAGGAGACTGTTGCTACAGCCTGACAATTAACCCCATAAAGCTCAGGCCGTCGAGGAACACCTACACAAATAACCAGTTTCCTGATCAGGCCACATAGCAACACGTGCACTAAGCAACTACTACTTACAGAGGACACATGCAACGCCTGAAATACAGCCTGTAAGCCTGGATCTATGTATACTCAGACCTGGAGCGCATTCGGGATGAAGTGTTGACAACTTTTAAAGTCGGATGGCGCTTTTGAATTTACAGGGTCAGGGTCTCTTCAAAGAAATCGGTTCCATTAAAACGAGATATGCTTATAGCCAGTTGGGCCATTTTTCATGACATACGTTAACTTTATGTAATTATAATAATTGCAACGATGAGATCCTTTGATTTACGACACAAAAAAGAAAGTCTGAAGTCACATTAAACTTGTTTTTATTCACAATATCTCTCAGCGAGTGGTGCATCGTCACAAATAAGACATGAGAGGTTCAGGGTGTGTCAAATCAAAACTGAATCCGTTTTATGTGTGAGCATTTTGCAGGCCGCATCATCTTGACACTGCACTAGTGAGACAGGTGTGTAAATGATGTGTAGCTGCAGTGCGAGTTGTGCACTGAAGGGAGAGATGCACAAGGAGGCCCTTTAGGGAAGCGAGTGTTTCTATGTGTAATAGTTCTTACCTGCATTATGAGCTGAAATAACGAGGCTATCTATCTGGTTGAATGATGCAACACTACACCTCCACCTCGGCTTCCTCCCTGTCAAATACATGAGATATTTCAAATATCTTTTTCCGGTCCCCTCGATGTTGTGCGTCTTCTCGCTTATCTCACCTCATCGCACCACTTTTTCAAGTCTATTGAAAGGCGCCTCTCTCTCTCCCCCCCACCTCCCCCCCTCTCTCTCTCTTAATCCTGCTAGCAGACATGCTCCGACTCCAGTAAAGAAGATTTGCCACTTCAGTCTCTGCACACAATCAAGTAATGAAACGTGCTTTCGTGCACACGAGTCCAGGTTTCATCCACTCGCTCAAGTTTGGAGCAGAAATCTAATTACAACGTTGATTTTATTGAGCCCTGAAATTACATTACTTATCTTTTCTCTGTCACTTCACAGAACAGCAACACATACAGAAAATAAATAAATGGTATAATTACAGCTTGAGAAGGTGTCATTCTTTTCACAATGTTTCTTTCGGAGGATTTAAGTGATACTCGCTCAAACTTGTTCAGTAATTTACGTTTAAATTTAGATCTAAATTCGCCCATGTTATATCATTTTTTTTGGGGGGGGATTTCAGGTAGAGAAAAGAATCAATTAGTGAACCTTTTTTAAGCATAAATGGCAAACAATCTCTGGATCCAGCTTGTCGAATGGGAAGATTTGCCATTTTTCATAGTATTATGCGATAGTTAACTAAATATCTTTGAGTTTTGGACTGCTGGTCAAGACTAAACAAGCAATGTAGCAATGTAGCAACGAAACAATGTAGCAACGAAACAATGTAACAATGTAGCAATGTAACAATGTGTGGAATCACAAGAGAGAAAGCAACAACTCAAATTCTACAAGTTAAACGAGGGCTTCCGAAAACACGACAGACATTTGACGAACAATCCTCTCTGTGAATCCGATGTCGGAAACTATGACGAGCCAAAAATATATTTAAATCCTGCTCCAGTCTGACGGCCGCAGGCGGTGGATTTGCCGCTGCCGCTCTCCTCATCCACAACTAACGCTGGCAGCATAGCGAGCGAATATTAAGCGGCGATTGTTCACCGCGGCAGAAATAAAACACAACCTGGTAATTATAATATACTAATAAAAAAAAAACGTCATTAGCTTCACACCGGCAGCATGTACACTGAACACCGGCGGTGTAAAACAGCAACCGCTGGGGTCCTATTCAGTGTGCAAACCTTTTATTGTCCAGATGCATTGTGCACCAAGGTACTGCAATCAGCATTTAGCACAATACTGATTCATCACAAAGCTATGAATCAGTCTACCATGCAGTCTGCACGCAGCCCTGCACCAAAGAAGCAGCAACACATTCCAGCCAACGCTGCCTTAAGCCCCGCACAGACAACATGTGAGCGCATAAAAGATATTTATTAAAACACTGTGCATGCTTCTACTGACTTGGATGGATTGAGCGATATGCGACTGTCCTGCCTGCGGGGAAATAAGAAAAAAAAGGTTTGTGTTAGTAGGTAGTAAGTAGCAGGCGTCGCGATTCTCCAAATCCACGATTGGATTTGACTCTCGATTCTTTTAAAAATGTTTTCCCGCACCGAAAGCTGTGTCATTTTTAGACTATGTCGTAGCCATGTGGTCAATCAATTTATTACATCAGTTAATCGGGAACAAACTAAAAAAAAAGAGGATCCACTAGATGGCAGGAGGGTACTGTTTAACTGTAGTTATCAGAGTTTACGAGGTGCCCCTGAACGCACCATGAAAGAAATCTTGAAATCGTCCGAAATCAGTTTGCTGAGCGCCGTTTGGTTCGTGGGCGGCTTTAAAAATGGAAAAGCTCAACAATGTAATCCAAATCGTGACACCCCTGGTAGTAAGTGTATGTATACCAATCTTAAACCAAACATATTTTGTGAAATGACGAATTTAAGAGAAGGTAATTCTTAGCGTTGTTGATTTTCTCTGATATTAGAAGGATAAAAATAAACTACATTTAAAGCTCTTGCGATGCAATCCTCTGCCAGCAACTGTTTCCTTTGTACAGGCGGCTCTCTTCCTTACAGTAGCTGTACAATGTTTCATATAGTTGGCAGATATACGATGCGAAAATCAACATTTTGCCTGTACACAAAATGAAAGACTAAAATGTATTCCAGTCATATTCAACAGGAAGCTTTAAACTGTGTTTAACGTTGGTAACGTGATGTAACGTTCCATAAAAAACTGAAAACGAAGATGAAGCCTGATGGCATCAAATACTTTCCTCAACAAGACTGAGCATGTAAGGCTGAACCCTTGTGAGAGCATGTAGAGCCACAATTGCTTATTCACGCCTGTAAAGGACCACTTTGGGAGTTTAAGGGCTTGGTAAATATTTGTAAACGTTCGTAATTTATTAAATAATTCTTATTTAAATAATTATATATTTTGTATGTGCGTCAATGTTATTTGTACGTGATTGACCGGAAGTTCCGCGCACCTGCGGTGTCGGGGTTTGTCCCTTTTCTGTCGCCGTAGTTTGCACGGGTTAAAATGAACTTTTATGGTGGCGGTCTGGCGAAGGACACGCAGCTGCGTTTGAGCTTATATGTATTTTATCTGAAGTTGTTATAGATGGACTTAAACAACTCGACGCCCGTTTCATAACGGAAGAAAGGACTATCTTATATTGTTTACATTCCTTGGTGAGCGCAGCGAGGTATGATATGTTTTACTTATAAAATTGTTGGCACATATGTATGTCTCATCTTTCCATGTAATAAATGTTTGTGTACTTAATGACTTTGTAACCGGGAGAACAAGTGTGTGAAATGATTGTTGTGTGTACGTTTTCAATACAGTTTTCACGGTGCAAAGGCGATGATGAAGTAAAAGGACGAATGTCATGCTGATTTGACGAACGAAATAAAGAACACCTTACGCACCAGTCGAGACTCTCTTTTTGGACCCAAGGGCTGTTACAACACCTTCATCTCCAACATTTGGAGGAATGTTCACGCAGACAGGCTGCTGGAAGATGACAATTATGAAAAGATTTAACCATGTAGAGACGACGTCTCCGACACCAAGACTGAGGAAAAGTATCTCCGTCCATTTTTGAATTTCAGTTTTTGTTACTTTGATCAAACAAAAGCTGCTTTAAAAAAATATATACATGTTTAAATCTGTATTTCTGTATGCAATCAAATAATGAGAATGGGGCTTTTAGGGTTGCTTCGTTCTCTGGGTTTCAATCTCACGAGTTCGTTTCTCTTGGCGGGCCCTAACACATGTATATCCTCTCAACGGAGAGGCCCAGAAAAGGAGCAACACTTTAATGTTTAAAAAAAAAAAGGGCTGAGAGCTGGAATGAGGCGGAATAGTTTCCCAGCCCGGTCCTCTTCTTTCTCCCTCGCCCTCTCCACATCTGCTGCACTCATGTAAACCCCTGTGGCTCGGAGAGGAGAGGCCCCTCCATTCTCCACCTCTTTCCCCCCCCTACCAAAGTTGACTGTAGGAACTATGAAAACATTAAAATAAGAAAAGAGAGGAGGAGGGAGTAGGAGGAAGGGAGTGAGATCCCTTGGTAGTGGGCAATAAATCACAAACACTGGGAGCAACAAGAGCCCTGCCTTCATCCCAGAGCCCCTCTTCAAAGCCCCCTTGAGCATGCAGAGCCCCAGTCCCTCCCAGTGCCTCCCCCCAGCACCCCCAGCTCTGCATCTGCCCCTCCACCAAGCCCCCAGCTCTGCTCCAGTCCTGATCCCTTTGCACACTATCCCTTGCACGGACCCTTTAGCAAGCACAGGGTCTCTCTCTCTCTCCCTCTCTCTCTCTCTTACCCACAACCAGGGGGCCCCTTCTCTCTCTCTCTCTCTCTCTCTCCCCCTCTCTCTCTCTCTGTCTCCCACAGCCCAGGACACAGAGACTTTTCTTCTCTCGGTGCTACATTCACACTCGCTCCGGGCTCAGCGCTGCCACTCAACCACAACACAGCCATTCAACACATGCCCCCCTTCATGGAGCTCCTCGCTCGCCCTGCAAACCACTGCAAAGAATTTCACAATCGCACACCACAAAGGGCAGAAACTAGAAACCTGGCAGCTACAGCTGCTCTTTAGGTGAGCAGAAAGCATTGAGCGCACATTGGCGCAAGCCGCAGTGGCTTTAAAAAGATGCAAGTTTTAATTGCAGTTCGAAGTTGTGGCTTTGAGCAGTTAAATTGATTCAGATTTCAAAAAAGGGGGATTTTTTTAACGCAGCCATCTTGAAAATCGCAGTACTTTCTATAAATAACTATATACTCCTCCATCAAGTCACTACTTTTATTGTTTCTAGATGCCACGTAAACCACGTTTAGCTAATTATCTAACTCCCAAAGGAAGTGTCTGACTTAGGACTTGTTTACTATCTCGCACTAAGTGAATAAAAGATGTATTTCATGTCTTTGTGGTTGTTGAATTGTGCACAAGAATTGGGTTACAGTGCTCGCCTACATATGTCAGAACGTATTAAGTAGTTTCATTTTCAGTGTATATTGTTGAATTTATGTAAAAGGGCTTTGTAGCTTCAGTAGAAAATATATATTTAAAAAAAAAAAAAAAAGGTGACCCGAGGATTCTGACGGCCAGCGATCAACAAACTAAAACAAGTAAACAAAATACTTTTGAGGATGTGGGACGGTACTTTTTTTTCCTCCTCCAGTTTTTAAACTGTTCCCCAAAGGCTTTCAGAGCAATTTGCCTTAATCACCAGTATATAGAGATCTAATCATCCTTCTCAACGCTGGTGAAGGAAACGCGTTCCCGTAAGCTGTGCCTCTGCGGAGCAACACAGATGATATTCACCGCTAACATATGGCTGGCCCGATACGCTCTGCTGTACTATGGCCTGGATGAACGCCAGCATTGTCCTCTGGGACCGAGTTGGTTCACATCCAGTGCAGCTGCACGGCTCAGGGCAGAGCCACTTGTTGCCAGAGACCGCAACTGTTCTGCACAATCAGCATCTTTCTCACACTGAATCCAAAATCTGCGAGTTGTTTGTGTTTTCCACTCGACAATTAAATTTGTCGCATTGGCTGAAAGCTCCAGGTAAAAAAAAAAAACAAGTGAGGGCACCTTGCAGGAAGAAGAAGGTGGTTTTAATTTTTACATCTGGTCGGCACAGCTGTTTCTTTCCTTTATCCTTCACGATAATATTTTGATTTCTGAGGACTTCTCAGTTGTACTCAAAAGTGCCCGTTACATGTAAACTTTACAAGCTCAAAGCTGAAACGTGACAAATTAAAAAGCAAAAGTTAACACTACATCTCAAATATGGTGTTGTGGATTCTTCACATCCTGTAGTTTTTGTACTGGCGCCAACGAGGAACAATGAAATGTAAGCATTTTAAGCTATGGCTTTTTTTGAGGAAGTGTAATGTCGGCCACAACGACATGAACACCCGAGTGTTGTATCTCACTACCATGCATGTTTCAAAAGCAGTTCCCTGGAGTGTTAACCCACAAAAAATAAACAATCTTGGCTTTAAAGATGTTTTTTTTTTAAACCCCAGCTTGACCAATAACAGCTGAAACAAATTTAAAAAAAAATCTGCACCTGAATATTTTTTATTAGAGCAAAAATTATAGTTTCATTATCCTAATTGGTCACATTTTATAAACCAAACCACTAATCGAGATATTTTTTCCCATATTTTTGTCTTGCAGGCTTAAAGGGTTCTGTTGAGTGGTGTGAAGCTCACCTTGCTCTGAGTCCGAGTCCGCCCTGAAGCAACCTGGAGCTACAGGTAAGGGTCTGAGGGGCCTCGGCTTGGGCGTGGGGGGAGAGATCTTCTTCTTCCCAATGAACTCTACGTACGTCCCAGGGAAGTCACCCTTTTCCTGAGTGGTTTCATTGAAGCCTGGGAGCCAGCCAATCTCGTCGGGCCTCTGCTCCAGGCCATCGGTGTACCCAAGTGCCACCAGTGCTCCTTTGCTCACCAGCAGTATATCCCCCACATGCAGGTTGATGTCCTCCTCCCTCTCCTTCTTGTAGTCATAAAGCGCTCGGTACTGATAGCCTTCAGCACTCATATTGATCACTTTGTGTCAAGGTGCCTTTTTTTGGAGAATCAATAAGCAAAGTTACTCTTCAGGTTTCTCTGACTTGTGTTTTTAGTCCAGCTAAACATTTGCTAGTTCAATTAGCTGCGTTGGTTTACTTCCAAGAAAACCTCCTGCATTTATTTGGAGACCACAGTATCTAGCTCGTCTTCATTCTTTCACAGCTCCTGTCTCGTTTCTCCCGGTGTGTTGCCTCGCAGTGTGCACCCATCAGAAAATGGCCTGCAGCTGCAGACGCGAGAATGCTATCCAGACCTGTAAGATGAGAGCAGAGGACATTCGAAACATGTTACATAAGACAATTACAGCACAAGTCGCACTCCAGGATGTTTTGTACACTGAAATCTGCTAAATAAGATGAGGATTCTGCAGAAGAGCCCTTGTGGATGTTATACTGCAAGGGCAGAATATATATTTTTAATAAGAGTACAGTCTACTTTGCATGACTCAGTTATTTACTTTTCAACTATACTAAGCCACATGGCAAGCTGGTGGCAGGTCACATGCATGCATTTGCAATGTGTTTGATGAAATGCACCTTTAAGCCCTTTATTAATTGAATAGTATATGGTCCCATTTCACTACTATATCTCCTGGTGTAAATGTGCACAAACCAATCTCACATTAGCAGAGGATGTGTTGATGGAAACTCAATTAGTGATTAGCTGGTACATGCAACAGTCTCTAACACTCTGGGTCAACCTCAGTGCCATGCAGCCAGCTTGCGAGTGCTAACACTAGCTTTACTTCGCAACGTTAATTGTTGTATATAAATACACAGAAACCTCTTTTGGTACGTTTGCAAAACGTGTCGGCAAAGAAACTCGTGGCTTTAGTACACGTTTGCAAGACATTTTCCTGAGAGGTTTAGAAAAAACACGACGCTTAACGTTAAGTCGTCCAAGAACATGGCAGATAAGTGAAAAAAAGAAAATGCTATGCAAGTCGACGAAAAACTAGAAGTTAACTTAAGTTTAACCTTTAATTAATATAAAATGTAAAGACCCAACACGAAGCACATATTCTGACATTAGTATTTTTTTATATATTAGCGTTTGCTGGCTTCGTGAGCGAGTATGAACGGAACATACCGAGTCCACAGGGCGAATGCGACGGGTCCTCTTCTCGCTGCAACTTCGGTGAAAACTTCAAAGTTCCGGGTACTTTGAACACACCGCGACCCTAAACGCGTCCTTTACCGTAACGATAAGAAAGCAACGGAAACAAATGTGCGTTTAAACCCGGGTTTAGTGAACAGTACACACTGTTACAACCCGCTGTCCGTCGGACATAACGGCACGGTTTCCCCGTCCTGAGGAGTAAAAAAAAAAAAAAAAAACTACACTAAAACGTCGCCTCTGCTGCCTAGAAGGCGGGGTGAAGACAAAGCAAGGACGCTCATTGGCCCGTGGCGCTGTCAGTCACATGACGTCACGCAATCGGACCAATCAGAGTCTCCCTGGTGGCGTACACGCCCCCCGTGGTTGTACTCTTGCACGCAACGCGAACCACATATCAAAATTACATAACTTTCCCGCACGCAATGTAAACCGAAGTCCTTTTGGTTTATGTTATCAGGATAAGGAGGATTATTTTCCCGGCATGCAAAGTAATGAGGGCAATGTAAAGATATCGCTTCACACTATGTGTGAACCAAAGAGGACTGCAGAGGATATCTGTCTTTGTTTTCTAATTCAGTTAAAACAACATTGCTGTTTTAAATTATGTGAGGAATAGCTTAATATCCATAACAGAACACAGCAGGAAATGAAACATAAAAAAAATGAGTTTTCTGTAACAGCCAGGAAAGCACATATCCATGTTTCAGGATATTTGTTCAGCCCATAGCTTTTAGTTTGGGGTTTCTTTTTTATAAATCATTCCATGTTCTCAGTGTGGAAGGTCCCAGAATCTTACAGAGTCACCATCTGAGGCGCATGACTGTGAATGTGGGTGGCCTAATTATGGTCGGGAAAGAGGGCTGGCTGCTGGCAGAAATCCCCTATCAAGTATAAACCCTACAGTCTCGGCTGTGCTAAAAAAGGCTGTAAGCAGCTTTGTAGGCCGGGCTGAGTGTTCAGCAGCTAGATAAGCATCCGTGTTCCTCACATCCACAAAAGAGGAAGGAGTATAGAAAATAGGATAATATGTGGTGTGAAATCAATAGCAGGAACTTCCAACTGTGCTGTGGGGAACTTAAATAAAATGCCCTGTTGACGTCTTTCTTTGAGTCACATTCACATTTTTTTTCCGCTACAAAATTGCACAAGACAAGAGTAATATTACTGCTGCTGATCATTGAAATTGATATTTGAACCACCAGACCATATAATCCCCTCCCTGCTCTGCCAGCACCACACCTCAGCCTCCTGAATTAAATAGCCAGGCTCTGGTGACCCATCTGCTGCCCAAACTACACCTCTGAAAGGATCTCTCGCCCCACACACACAGAGCATTTGTTAGATTGGACTTTGTTTCTATTTCCTAGCAGACACCTCAGGGTTAGACATGAAACAAACGTGCATATACTTTGTTTGCACTCTGGGGTATTGCACAAACAAGCAAGTAAAAAAAAAAGGAAAAGGTGGTTATTCTGTAATCAGAAAGTTACTCATTAAGTTTTTTTTTTCCATCTATAACGAGTTCAAGTCTAAATTTAGCGCCTGTGTTTTGGTGAAGTCCTGATCTAAAGCGGCAGTTGTTTAAGAAATGACATTTCCATTCATTTCTGAATTGTTTTCTGACTGTTTTCACGAAAGTTTGTTCTTAACATCAATAATTCGTCTTTGTGCTGCACATCCAGTACATATAAAAATAGCCTGACCCATTTTTTATATTCTATAAACGTTTGCATATTTCATGCAACGCTAAAAAGCGCTCTCTACAAGCCGGTTTCCATCCACAGAGCTCTTCCACTGCACTGGATTTGTTCATGCTAGGAATATTTTGTACTTTAGTGTACAACGTTTCCACGATACACCTAAAGCTTCTGTTTTTGTACTGATTCCACAACGAGATATAATGTTTTCATTATTGAGCTTTTGTTACCTTTGGAGAGAGCCGGGCTCACAGTTTCCCTCGGTTTCCCGTCTTAATGCTAAGCTAAGCTAACCAGCTACTGACTTAGCTGACAGATATAATTCTGATAATGATCATGTGTGTAACTGTTGGCAAGAAAAGGGATAAAGATTGTAGTCTTACATCTTTTTCCTTGTAGAAATCTGATTTTATTTCATCCTAAATAACGATTCTGGAGCTCTTTTCGGCTTCCTGAATAATTCACTATAAGCACTTTTAGTTGGCATACATTCCATTGAACAGTACTTGAGAGGTCCACCATACTGTCAGACCTCCGCAGCTTTTATCATTGTAATTGTTGAAGTGTGGAGCCCCTTAGACCACCTACTGTGCTACATACTGCGCTCCAAAACCGTCGGAAATAGGTCAACAATGCAGAATGATATCGCAAATGTGTTTAAAATCTGGCCCCAAGTTAAATAATACTGCATGTACAAACGTAAACATCACTGAATTACATTCAAATGCAAAGTAATTCCTGCACAAGCACGAGAGTCTCACGATTATGAGAACGTACATCTCAGCATAACACTGCAAGTTATTTAAAGCGTGAGAATTTGCAACATGTTGGATGGAGAAAAAACCTTTAACTTTAGTGTGTGGAGCTCTCAGTCTCCCAGCTTTTTTATCCCCCCCCCCCCTTTTTTTTAGATCCCCCCCCCCCTCACCCCACCATTCTCTATTCACTGATTCTTTTACTTTTGTGAGCTAGCTGAGAATTCTCACATGCGTAGCCCCCATAATGCTCACTAACATGGGATGAACTTGTGAAATGCATCACCCTACCAATGCTTATTCAACCCCCCCCCCCCAAAACAAGGAGCGAAGGAAAAGAAAAAGATACTTCCTCCTTATGCTTTGCTTCCCCATCGCAGTCCCGTTTCTGCTGTATTGGCACATTTGCCTGTTCAGTGTTTCATTATGCTTTTATTTTGAAGTGCCCATTAGACGATGAGAGGAATGCGACCAAAACAATCTTTGAATAAACATAAAGGCAGACTTCTGCATCTCATCTCAACCTAGTGGGCGGAAACTTGTGTAATAATAAACAAATACCTTTTAAGCAGAGCATATGTTTCATCAGCATGCATTAAATATGTTCATATGCTCCTCTATTGGTGGAATGTTGTGCATTTACTTAGAAGTTTAGAACATCCTTCTTCTTAAGTTAAATAAACAAGTAAAATAATAAATAAATAACATTTAGCTGATAATACTAACATACTTTTACACTAGTATTTTCACAGCGTGCTATTAGTACTTTTACTTCTTTAAAGGATCTGAATACTTCTTCCACCACTGCATGCTTCATTAAATGAACTCCACAACATTGAACATCATGTATATTCTTTACATATCAAACATATGCAAGATTGTATTACATTACATTACATTTCATTTAGCTGACGCTTTTATCCAAAGCGACTTACATGATATACAGTATACATTAGACCGAAGACACAGCAACGGTGAGCAATGAGGGTTAAGTGTCTTGCTCAAGGACACAAAGACATGGACTGGCTGAGGCGGGGTTTGAACCACCGACCTTCTGATTGAAAGACTGACTTGCTAACCACTGAGCCACAGTCGCCCCTGTATTGTATAGTTTTAGATATGATATTATCAAAATATTCAAACTTAAAGATCACTCTGAGGTTTCCCCCCATCCTGACTCACACAGAGTAATTCACATTTTGGGGATTTAGTCTTTATTAATCGTTAATATTTCTCTCTAATTGATGATTTTCTGCCACTAATTCCACATCCTGCGATTCAAGGCGTCCTCAGCAGATTCGGTCCTGCAGGGTACAGACTTGCATGTGTGCTGGTCTCATTCCTCTGGTATGAGGGAGCACTCGTCTCCATCCACTCAGACAATGACCTTCTTCTCTGGACTCGTCCATAAATCATTCATTTTCAATATTAGCCACAGTCCAAAGTGTTTTTTCTGGCCCATGAATTCCCGACATGCTTTAAAGAACACGGACAGATCGGAGGAGAGTCGAGTTTTGCCTGCAGCAGGAGCTGCGTGTGCTTGTGAATCGGTCAGAAGAGGATTTTTTACTGATGACGTGACTGCGTCTGAGGTCAGCACAAATGTGGAAAGCACAGAACATAATTATGTGACACGGCTTTGTCATTGTTTTAAATTTAAAACCTGCAGTAAACGTTGACTATCAGGAAACGCTGATGAGTGGGAACCAAAACAGGAAAAATGTCCAATAAAAAGAAATAAAAAAGGGCTGAAAGGCACTAAAAGGCTCTTTCACAACACACATAGTCATTTAATCCATATGCAAATATTGATTATGGGAGCTTTACCTAATTGGATTAATATAAGTGGTGAAGAAAACATCTCCAATAAATCAAGTGCTCTTCACAAATGGTGCAGAAAAGCCCAGATAATAAAAAGATTGGTTAAAGAATGTCCACGTGTTTCTATTGATATCGATAAGGACCCTAGTATATGGACCCAGGGCATCAATACAAAACTTCCACTTCTTGTATCTTTGAAGCATGTGTGTGTGTGTGTAGTTGTGAGCAGGTTGTGTGTGTAGCTACGTGTGCACCTTTGTCCTGATCAAAAACGTTTTATGCCGTGAAATGTCAAAGTAATGGAACACTGGAGGTGTACGGTGACAGTAAGTGAAAGTCAAGAATTTACAAAAAAAAAAAGAAAAGCTGCTGTAAACTTAAGAAAAAAGGAGCCAGGAAGAACAAAAAAGAGATTTGTATGCTGCTGAGCCCTGATCCAAAAATCCAGTAACTTCTGCGTTGCATTAACAAGACGTTGGAACAAAGCTCTGCGAGGTGATTAATGAATAATGTTGGCCAGCTGTTGAGGAGGCTTCTGGGAAATCAGTGACACAGATAGAAACCTGAGCTGTCGTCTGAAGTGAATGTTTATCTTATTCTGCCCTTCTTTCTGAGTCCTCCTACAAAACCTTTGCAGCAGGGTGGCCTTCTGTTTAGACACGTCCCTCTGCAAGAAAAAGATTCATTGATTTGTCCTCCATTTATTTACGTTGCTGAGCATCTGACTGTCTTTTTTTGGTGTCTGGATATTCTTCTGCTAAGTATACTTTTCATATACAGACACCTTTAAAAACTTCAAGACTTCCTATTGCAGTTCCAGTACACTCAGACAGCACACACACACACACACACACACACACACACACACACACACACACACACCCTCTCTCGGTTCTTGCCTCCCTTGTTAACCCTTGTCTGTCTGGAGCACATGTGAGTCCACGTCTCCCCCATCCTTACTGCAGGCCGTGGAAGCGAGAGGCGGAGACATGTCACACAAAACAAAAGAAAAGAGAAGAAGAAAAAAAAGGGCCTCATCATGTGGAGGTACAGCACAGAGAGAAGAAGAAGAAGAAAAAAAAACGTGGCGGTGCCAGTGTAGTGTTGCAGTGGCGGCCCCCGCCGTTTGATGTGCGCGCTCAGAGAACGGTGACCTAGTTGGGCAGTGACATGTTTATGGCTGATGAGCACAGGCCAGTGATTTCCCCAGCAGAGATTGAAACCTTGCTCCGAGGCCCTCTCATTTGGAGCACTCGGGCTTCAAACCACCTCAAGAGACGAGACAGGATTCTGGTCGGGTGGAGCCTCGGTGCTCCTCCTTCTTCCCACCCCCCGTGTCTTCCCTTGCTTTCTTTGCGTCTTTTACCTCTCGTACATTCTTCAGCTATGGCGGCACCACTCCAGTCTGTCAGTCTGTCTGTGCACCTCCGTCATCAGCTCCAAACTTCACCCTGTCCAACACTTTGCTTTATGACCAAATACCAGTGACGCTGATGACGTTCCCATCAGCCTCGGCTGTGTTTGGTGTTAACACGCTGATAGTGAACATGGTGAACAGTATAGAATGCTTTGGAAATGACACGGAAAATAGTCTGCACCTCTAGGTCCCATCTTCTTTCAATCAATATGTGTTGTAATGAGGTGTTGGTTATGTCTGAATTAAGGTCACCCACTTGGGAATTTGGAGGCTTTTGCGTGTCTTGAAAAGAGAGGTTACGAAGTCCGCCTTCACGGCCTCGTTGTTTATACTCGGGCTCATGCGCCCGCGTTGTAGTTCGCTTATAGCCCAACGTTTGCTTTTCTTTGCATTCACGCTTAAAAAATCATCAAGTTCAGAGTTTATTTTCTGCAATAATCCCAAATCCAATGGAAAAATCCCATTAACGTTCAGGGAACCAGTGCGATGCTAACTTCAAAATGTTGGCCTACAAAAATGCGCCACGTTAGCATGTTAGCATGTCAGCATGTCAGCATGTTAGCATGTCAACATGTTAGCATGTTAGCATGTCAGCATGACAGCATGTTAGCATGTCAGCATATTAGCATGTTAGCATGTCAGCATGTCAACATGTCAGCATGCTAGCATGTCAGCATGTCAGCATGTTAGCATGCTAGCATGTCAGCATGTCAGCATGTTAGCATGTCAACATGTTAGCATGTTAGCATGTCAGCATGTTAGCATGCTGACCTCAGCGTCAGTGTATCGCATAAAATGTCCATAAAATGATTATTTTTGGGCGGTCAATGGCAAAACCTTTATCTATGAATTAGATATTTTTTCAATAATTGTCTGCAGGCTCTTGACTGCTGGTTCATCTCTACATGCACTCTCTTCATGGCGGTTTTCTTTTCTCCTCCCTTGGCCTGAATTATTTATTTTCCCTCCAACATGAGACGAGTGCATCTGACGCACTCGCACGACTCGACCGGCAAACCCGACGACACTTTATTTCACTTGTCAAAATATATTGTTTCTCTTCGTATTAAACTACGGGGGAAAAGTGACACCAATTTGCCTCTTGCCCGATATTCTATAAATCATATTTAATGCTCAATTCACAAGTTCACAGGTTCAAGTCCTTGTTCCTGCTATTCGCTGGTGTCCAAGGCCATGTGCTCGTCACCACAGGGCCCGACAGCTCGAGCGCATTCATTTTTTCTCCTTCCTCCAGATTAAAGCCTCCAATGAAGAGGCCTGTTCTGTAATTACAGGCAACGCCACAGCCCCTCTTTGTGAGATTCATGTTACCAAGGAGACAGGACAAATTAAATATGCCCCCCCCCCCCCCCCGAGGAGAGTAAATACACCCTTGCTCTATAAGTGTAATCTTGTTTGATGTGCTTGCCACGACGCTCTCCCCCGAGAGGGAGGAAATAATTCACAGAGATTGGAGGAATAAAAGGGCGGAGGAGAGCGAGCCCACTGCGTCGCCATCAGTCAGAGAACGGCACGATGACGTTAATAACACGGTCACAAAACCACACCGGACGATGATTTCATACGGCTGACTTGGCCTCCAGATCCATTTCCACTTTTTTTTTTTTTTGTTCCGTCGTGATTTCAAATCGCAGGGTTTGAACCCGACGGCATTCATTCAGCCGGTTGGTCAGGATGGAAAATACCAACAACTGGACCGACGTGAAGGTTTGAACAGACATTCATGGTCACCAGAGGTAGAGGACTTTGGTGACCTCACTTTTCCTCTATATTTTAGTCATCGCGTTCACTTCAGCCCAGACAAAAATATCACAGCAACTACAGATGGACGTGAATTATTAGTGCAAAAGATGAATGAAACTGAAAATATTCTGGCTTTTGACAATAAAAAGGCGACGGTACGAGCCTGTGCACATTAAACGTAGAAGTATAGGCGTGAAAACCATTCATTTGCATAATTTACATTTCTGTTTCATGCAAAATCATCAGATCCGAGATTGCACTCCAGCCAAAGCCTGCTCGGACGTGATTGGTCGACGCTGCTTGGACAACAGATTCTGCATCCATATGCAGATTCATGGATTAGTAACTGTAACTGTAGCCATAGCACTGAGGGCTGAGGCTCATGGGTATTGTAGTGTTCAGACCCCGTCCGACATGACAGACATTTCTCAGAAACAGAGGATTGTTAGATTATCTGGGAGAGTCCCGTGTCCCAGAATACCGAACAAGTTCTGACCAATAGCTGCTTAGCATTCCCATTGTAAGCTGTGCATGTGGGTGTGGCCTCAAAGAGCTGCTAGCATGGCTCTAGACTCCTTTAAACACATATTTTACAATAGCTATACTCATTTCTCAATATGTGGGGGGGGGGGGGGGGGGGGGATTTCACCCTTTAGCTTTGCTTTGACAGATTTATTTGCAATATCTCTGAGTTAAAATGTGCATGACACGTGTCCGTCGCATGCTATATTGCTGCAGCGCTAACAAACATGGCTCCCAGGAAGTCTGCACAGGCCGAAACATTGTTCTGCTCCTCTCTCCACGCCGCCACCGAGGACCCGTCCAGCTATTTCTCACCCACTTTTCAAATTCGTCATCAACACACGGCGAGGGCTTCGAGGTGTCGATTTTGAATCACACGAGGGGGCCATGAGATCTGGCTGCAAATTGAATTTCCTGGTAGATGCTCATCCATTACTCTGGCGCTGCAGGCCCTCTGTTACATGTTCAGTCAGATCGTGAGATACGTCGGTGGAAAGAGTCCGTGATCCAATCTTGTTGGCTCACGTGTGCAAATACACATGTTAAGCTACGGGAATATGAAACACTGGAAGTTGTAATGTTTTATGAAATCATTGCTTGCTGTCTAATATCTTGAATAATATTAAAAATGCCTCTTTTGGGAGCAAGTGTTCAATGAAAATGGCACAATGGTGGTATTACCGTGTGCGTGGTTCTTGTAAAAGATTACTGACTTAGTTTCAGGCTGTTGTGAGCGCACAATAACGGATATGTATCCAACATGGAAATATCTGATGACACTCAGGGGTCTCAATATGATCTTATCGGGGTAGGCATGAACTCATGTTGCTGCTTGAGCGGAGAGTTTCAGGAAACGAGGGGAGGAGGGTGGGGGGTACAAGATAGGCTGTTGTGTTAGATTACATGTGGGAACAAGCGCAGTGTTGTGGTTGGAGACCACGGTCAGAGATAACCCCGACACTGCGGCCTCTAATATCCTCTGTCCCACATTCGATGCCACGGGGCGGCACAACAAAAAGGCCCCAACGCTGACGGCAGATGGCGAGGGAACGAAAACACCTCGAGAAGATGGCAGAAGGAAGAGCGAGGCAGTGGAGGAGCTGAAAGGGAGGTCCCGGGCTCTGGAGACCCGTTAAAAGCCGGAGCTGCTGCGTTCATCATCCGGCGTCCCGTTCCCACCGCGAGGCATCAGTGTGCGGGCCATGGCGACGGAGAGGCCGCTGCATTGTGCGCCGGGCCGACCATCTGGCGTCATAAAAAGAGCCGGCAGCGGAGAGGCCCCGCTGGGTGTCCATCACCCTGAATGATGGCTGTCAGGCTTCACTTGTGGGTTTGTTTCAACGGCAATTTCTGTCAGGAGAAGGAGAAATTCTTGAAATATTACATTTTTTTGGTACATATTTTAGGACTTGTTGACATGAACAGGTGCTTATCCAACACTATTTGTGTCCTCATGATACCCCACATTTAATATACATAGTTTGGGAACAATATGTAGAACAATGCAGCATAATCTTGTCTTTAGTCCATTACATTTTAATATAATTATCCCTCATTTTATGTCTTGTTAGTACTTGACAATAAGACAATAAGAGTCTCCTGAATGTTGATACTGCGTATATTAATATTCTCACTCTATTCTTTGTTTTTGCACACATTTTAAAGCGTTAATATTGTATAACCTTGTATATTTAATCTTATTAATTAATTAATTATTCTGTTTTCAGGTTTGTTTTGTAACATCAGTTTCATTAGCATAGCTTAGCATAAAGACTGGAAACAGCTCTGAAAACAACAATAAAACATAATTCTAATAAGAATATTTTGCTTTTCTTTCTTCTATATTATTGTAAATTGAATGTTTTTGGATTTTGGACTGTTTGTCGGACCAAACAAACAATGTGAAGACATCACTTCGGTTTCTTGGAGTGATTTTCCTCCTTTCCTTTCCTCTAAAAAAACTGCAAATGAATCAATAATAATTGTAGTTGCATCCCTAAATGTGATTATCATCATTATTATACTATATCATGTGATCATCTCAATCCATTGAGATTAAAACATGATGTTAAAAAGTTTAAACATATTTGCAAAGAGGTTTTTTATTGATCTGTTCTCGTAACAGCAGTATTAGGTTCTTCTCCTGATGAACCCTTGTGCTCTCTAGGAATGCCCTCCGTCAAAAGTCCTGAAATATGAGGAACGTCGTGGACTCTGGAAAGCTCCCGGCTTCACGCAGGCTGGGACTCGTCGACGCCACCGGAGGCTCAGACTGAGAGCAAACCCATAAAAGTGCATCGAGCGTTGTTTGACATACAATATTAATTCAGAAGCGCGGGCCCTCTGCCGGGGCCCGACTGACATTTATGAACACCACTCGGAGGCGTTTTATCACTCTAGGAAGTGATATAAAAATATTGCAGCTCGCACCTCGACTTTCAACACGACACCAATTTCGCATCTCCCCAGGAGAGCCTGCAGGACCGCTGCAGGGCACGAAAACCCACAGCACAATGGAGGAGAAGTCCATCATTGTATCCTATTGGGAATGAGAAACAAGATTAAGATCATATCAGATGTCTGTTTTCCGCTTGCAGTTGTTAAATAGCAACAAATAAAGCTGGACTTGTACTTTCCCAATGTCATTCTTTTGATCATCCAGATCATATTTAATCATTACCCTCTATATGGCTGATTTTGATGACTTACATTACAAGATCTTGAAGTGATGAAATGGTGATGCTCCTGCCTGAGAGCTGGTCCTCTGCTGGGACCGTCCCGTATCAGATCTAGCGTGGCGAGGGTTCATCAGAGGGTTACGGTCCCTGTTTAGAATCAGACTTCCTGTCTCTGCAACCCTCTGGCTGCCAAGCGCATCAAGAAAAGGTCCTTTCTGATATTACGACCTCCTTCAACCTCCTTTAACTCCTCGACAATATACGGTACACGTTGGACCCGCTGCAGCTTTTAGAGGCGCTTGTTAACGTTGGTTTGGGGCTTAATGGCGTCTGTAAAAACACAAATAACAACTTCACTGGTTCGGTTCACTCTCACCGCTCTCGTCAGTGTCGTTTCCAGATGCTGCAGGCAGTTGTTTTTACGCAAAAAAGCTCTAAACACCGACTGCAGACACACAGCTACAGTGCAGCTGGTGTGAGAGATGGAATATTAATAAGTTATTCGACTTGCAGCATTCATCAAATGACCAGAAACACAAAATCACATGAATATGGGTTCTCCATAACTGTTGGATGTGTAAATATTAGCAAACAATGTTATAAAATGACAGTTTGAGCAGGTTGGACCTTCAAGATTGTGTTTTTGCTTTAATATTTGACATTTCTGTTGTATTTTAAGCTGCATACATGCATCATATTCCATGAGGTTTGTTTTCAGCTTTGTGGCGGTGCATTTTCCAGCTGATCAAAGAGGATTTTTAAAGACTTTATTGAGCTGAAGGAGGAGGAGGAGTTTCTCAACATCAACACATCTGGAGATATGCACGTTTGCATGCTGCTGAATATTATTCACCATAACATTGGTGCAGCATCGAGTGATGCCACCATGTCAAATGTGATATCCGAATGACTCAATATTGATATATTTACACCGCGCTGTTTCCCAGATAACGTGTGTGGGCCTCCGTGTCCAGGCTTTGCCAAAAATATGCAAATTAACGAGCGATCAAAGAGAACATGCAGCTGCAGGGTAAGCTTGGCATTTCACTCATTTGCTTACCTGCTCCTTTATTGAACCGTGCGAGGGTTAATGCGAGTGGGAGGCGTTTCAGGGCGACTCCTCTGGGAACATCGCAGCATGTTCTCGTCAACAAGTAGCAGCGTGAGTCATCCATTAAAGAGACCGGCTTCCTGCCATCTGAGGCGGAGGCCGAATCAGACTGGTGCGTTTACAGATGTGCGCCGTGCATTTTCAGTAAAAGCGCGTTTAATAAATTGCTAACCACACAAACAAACACTTACAGTACATCGGCCGTGGATCGGCTGTCACTTCCCAGAAGGCCAATGGGCGTCGAGTCCCTGACAGATGCTGCACACATCAGAATGAAAGGACGGAAATATGCTTCAACAGGCCCGGTAATCTGCAGCTTCTGCTCCTGCAGCCTCTCTGTTCCACATAAAACCCCCGATGTTATGCTTCAGGAAACCATTAAGCATTTAAATGTGCTTCCATCTAATTCGGGTTATGCTTCGCTCCTATGGCACAACCTCCAATAGGATGTGTTTTGGATGTATTCCAGCACGGCACGCTAATTTAATAACGCACAGTCATGAATCCACCATCTGTCGGTGGTGATCGGCCTCTTGTGGGATTGTAAACCTTCGTTTTCAGGGGGACGGGAACTCTTTCACAGGATCAGCCTGCAGTATCTGTCAAGTCATGGCGGTTTTTTAATGCCGTGGTGGGGTGCACCTGTCTGCTGTCAACACCTGAGCCTGCACCTCGTGGTCCAATATAGCCCTTACAGGTTCTGCCCTGCAGATCTATTGCACTATTGACCCACGTGCACCAGCCGCTGCTCCGATATGAGGCCTTCAGTGGACTCATTCTAGAGGAGATCGCCTCCGATGGTATTGAGATGCACCGACAGAGTCTGACTCTCACTCGTGACCAGCTTGCCTTTGACTCTACGAGCATGAGCTGCACGCAAGCCATGCATCGGAAAAGGCGACAGGTTTGCTTTTCCTTGAATTTGCATGATTTATAAAAACAGACTTGCACAGTTTCCAAAAGAATAAGGAGCTAGAGATCTGGGTGCCCGTGACCCAGCGGGCCACTTGTAATGAGAGAGCGCACACATCTCCACCAAGCTGATTAAGGCCCGAGCCTATAATCTGTGAACATCTGCAGCTCGCCGCTGGTCTCCACAGCGTCAGAAATCCCCTCAAAGAATTAGCTCAGCTTGGACTCAAACCAGGTTTTGGGTGGATATCGGTGCACGGACAGAAAGCAATATTAACTATGAATAATCTGTGACTCACGGAGTTATTGTGACTTTATGTATAATTATGTTTGGTATACATTCACACACACATTATACAATATCTAGAATCATGACAGGTACGTGCCATATAGATATAGTGTGTGGCTGTAAGGATAATTTAGAACTGAATTCTCAGAATCATTTATTGGCCGCATAACAGTAAACATAGACAGAATAAAACAATAAAACCATATAATAATAATAAAAACATAAAAAAAACAATAAACACACAACAATAATAGACACATATGGTAATCAACAGACAGATAACAGTACAGATAACGGTCACAGTATTATTGATTAACTGAATATTTTCTACATTTCAAAAGGAATCTATTTTTTTATGGCGGCTATATAAGTTTCTTTGCATACTGATATCTTTCCCACGACACATATATGATTACCTAATGAAATATGACTCATGATAACAGTTAAAGCAGAGTAAATATGAATAGCTGTCCCTTCTTCAAAGTGAAGGATTTAAAAACTTCTCTCATCACTTTTTAGACATGCCGTGCGTCGGGCAGATTATAATCAAGCAGCCACTTAACCAACACCTACTCAACACAAATGTGACTGTAAATCACATAAATATCTTTCATTTGCGGTTTCCTTCCCACAGCGGCTCATTGTGGACTCGATCCCGCCTCCAGAGCTGATGCGGCGAGCTACGTGTCCCCGGGAGCGTCGACATGTTGGGCGGGCTAAGTGAGGCAAATCCAGACTATTCCATTTTTACCGCGGAGCGCTTTACACCACTTACTGAAGTAAGTGCATTACCCCGCTAATCAGTGCCTGGCTGTACTTGTTAGTGCATGACCTTCCCTCATATTCAAGCCCGGCTAAGTGCTTCTGCTAAACTCTTATTTCTCCATCGCGGTGAATTCTCTCATTCATATGCAAAGCAGGATTCGCCTCCTTCTCTCCGACGTCAGCATATAAACGCTGCTGTAAAACAAACATTTATGAATATGTTTCATGTCCCATGTGGAGTCTGCATTTGCTCTTGTAGGAGAAAAACACAGGATACACACTTTGCATCCTTAAACCGGCAAGAACTGTTGTTTTGTGTGTGTGTGGAAGACAACAAAGACCCATCCTCATCTTAAACATCCTCATCTTAAACATCCTCATCTTATACGTCCTCATCTTAAACATCCTCATCTTAAACGTCCTCATCTTAAACATCCTCACCTTAAACGTCCTCATCTTAAACGTCCTCATCTTAAACATCCTCACCTTAAACGTCCTCATCTTAAACATCCTCATCTTAAACGTCCTCACCTTAAACGTCCTCATCTTAAACATCCTCATCTTAAACATCCTCACCTTAAACGTCCTCATCTTAAACATCCTCATCTTAAACATCCTCATCTTAAACATCCTCATCTTAAACAACCTCATCTTAAACGTCCTCATCTTAAACATCCTCATCTTAAACGTCCTCACCTTAAACATCCTCATCTTAAACATCCTCATCTTAAACATCCTCATCTTAAACGTCCTCATCTTAAACGTCCTCATCTTAAACGTCCTCATCTTAAACATCCTCATCTTAAACATCCTCATCTTAAACATCCTCATCTTAAACATCCTCACCTTAAACAACCTCATCCTCATCATCAGCTGATCATTCATGAGGAGTCCTGTTTCCGGCCACCTGGTGGCTCTAAGGCCAATATTCTCTCTTCCAGCTCTGGTTTTGGTCTCCTCCATCTCTTCACATCCGACTCCCCTACTCTCTAACTGAGTGTCCATAGTGCACAGCAGGTCTGGAGAGCTTTTCCTCTAATAACAGCCGTGTGAGCGCTGAGCGAGCGTTGAAACAATAAAGTGGCTGCGCTGCATTTTTCCGCCTGCATAAACATTTGCGCCGGCCTTATCTCGGGATGGTTTGAAAGCAGCGTTGTTTATGTTCTGTGTTTGATTGACAGCCTCACGACAGATAGAAGTGTCAATCTGACCTTGAATGGGACGCGGCGGCCTTGGAGCAGTTATACAGGTCGGTTGTGTTGCGCTCTACAGGAACACAGCATGCACTTTAACAGTCCAATTAAATACGGAGGATTTTATTTTATCTGCACAGGGCTCCGATATTCCATTAACTGGGGGATGCTTGTATACTACAGAAGCTGAAGATGCTCTAACCTCCGTTAAACTGAGAAAGCACAAACATAAACATGGCTGATGAAACAGGAAGTATGCTCCTCTCCAGTACAACAGCCATGCACTCACAGGAAAAGGAAGCCTGCAGCATATCATTTCAGAAAGCACGATCAAAGATAACTTCTAATAACTTCTAGTTATCAGTTTCGACCATAAAAGTGGTAAATTCAGACCCCTCCAACAAGTAGGCCTACGGCATGCAGTCCATGCATAACCTTTGCACGACCCCTGGAAAAAGTTTTTTTGGAAAATCATTTTAGGACATGATGTCTCCGAGGACTGTGCAGCTATGTGGGACAACCTCAATCCTGCACTTATGCTAATCCAGCCGTCACCACGCCGACGGTGCCCGAACCAAAGCAGATTTCCAGCGGTCCACGGACCCGGGTGGCATATGCAGAGTCTTTGCCAGGTCCTCTTGCGCACATTCAGCCAGCTGTGGATGTTCGTGTTGTGTTACGTTTACATAACGCTCATTTAGGCTCCGCCCCCTTTCACGCAGCAGCCCCTATAGAAAGTTGAAAGCGTGACGTTCAGATTATTTATGTTTTTTTTTTATGGCTTTAAGAATTCTTGCTCTCACAGTTGTTATTCATCTCACCCTTCATATGCGTCTCCTACATTATGGAAATCATTGATTAGTGAAGCGGCCGTAAAACATAAACTTGAGCAGATTTATTAATTATTGACACATTTATGTCTTTTAATACACACACGAATTGCCGGATGAGTGTAGATTTAACCCGAGCACCTATGGAGGAATATTTGTTGTGTACCTCAGGAGGGAACTGTTCAGTGAAAGTGTTTTAGATGTTTTAGATCCAGTCAAACGGCTCATCGGGGAGTTCAAAGTCGAGTTTCGGTTAATATTTGAGCAGGGCGGTTGCAGCTCTAAACATTTCGACACACAAATTCTGTACCGACCCACATGACAAGAAATACTGCGTTTGTTTTGATTTTGCACATGCAGGAGAAAACAGTTTTAATATTTATAATTAGTGTTTTCGGATCATCAAATCTCTATTTACTGCTCACTATAGAGGAGAATATGTCTGTTATACAGGCAGCAGTGAAAGAGCAGAAATACTATGACATAAAAATACCAATTTGCAAGAAAAGGTCTTGAATTTAAAATCTTGCTGAGATAAAATGTATTGCAATGTAATTAAAGTATTAAAAGTATAATGCATAATTTGTCAGAATGCTCCTTTTTAAGAGATGTGTGCATTATCAGATGAGAAAACACTCTTTTGTGTCATTCTGCAGGGCAAAGACCAACTTGAGGACTTGTTGCGCAATGCATTCTGGGTCTTGTAGGCTGTTCCCCTATAAGGTGACGGTGGGGACCACAACAGCCTCTTGCTCGGGTTTCCACAGTCAAAGAACTGAACCTTTCTATGTTTTAATACATGCTGCTGAAAATACTTTAAAGTTTAAGCAGCGTTTTGTCCTTTGCTCATATTTAAGATGGATATTGATGCTCATTTCAACAACTTTGAGTTGTAAATTCTTGTAAAATGTACAATATTTCCAACTGAAATGTAACTTAGAAATACACAAACATTTTACTTTGTTGTACTAGTGTTAATGTACTAACAGTACTACTTGGAGTCCCACTCTAACCCTCTCCAGTGCGGGAGACCCTTTAAAGTGCGTCTTCCTTTGAGGCTGTCAAGGTGCTTTCATTGAAGACGACCCTAATGCATCCCTGCCTGAGCCGCTGCCTCCATAATGGTGGTTTTTGGACTCCGGCCCCGTTTTCCCCAGGCGGAGAATCCGAGGCTGATCCGCGTTAAGCCCTGCAGCTTAAATCCCTCTCAGACGCTCATTAATGCTCTCGCTGTGGACCCACACCGGGCCCGTGTCACTCTCCTGAGCCCAGACCTCTGTCCTGTGTTTGACCAAGGGATCTTCCCCTCCCTCATCCTCCTCTTCATCCTCTTTCATAGCTTCCTCAACCAAAGCCCCTCCTCCTCTCAGCCCCTCTCGGCCTCCTCATCCCCTCCACAGGTACCTGTAAGCACAGCAACATGAATCATTTAAATATACGTTGACGTTGCATCTGCGACAGATGTTGTCATTCGTTTTTAGAATAAGGTCCTGGAAGAGAAAAGCACATCTTTTATCGCAAACATGTTAATTATTGCATTATGACTGTATGTCGTATTACTGGGAGCGACCTCAGGCCTCAAAGTGCAGTCTCTGAAGAAGACTGGAAACAGACGGACGTTTTTATCCATCCCTCCATTTAATATATCCGCTTGCCACTTCAAACAATGTCCCGGGTCTGACACCGTGTTGTGCAAGAGGCAAAGTTCACTTCTCATCATGATGAATGAGTAACAGGAATAAAGCAGCTGATGATTGACAGGAGATGAACTGTTGATCATCTGAGAGCCATATGTCTCGTCTTCCTCCTCCAATGAATGCTTGTGAAGTTCGATCAACAACACCAGTGTGTAGAGTTGAAGAGATGGAAGGTCAATTAAAGGTGCAATACCACAAAAACATTGAGAGTTACTCATCGAAAAACACATTTTTAAGCATTTTAAAGCAGATTATTTTTAATAGTGCAATGTGAACATCCTTGTTTTTGATGATGCATTATGTGGATGTAGATGGTTGTGCATGTGTAGATGCATAGGTTTAAGCATTTGTCGGTGCATGTATGTATATAAAGGTTGGCATCCATACTCGCTATAAGCTAAAGTATTGAAAAACATATTAACCTTTTGATTATCTACTATTTAATTATGTTTATTTAAATGTCACGGGTTGTTCTGTTGTGTTGAAAAGGCAAAATAAAAAACCCAGCCGAGAGTTTCCAAATGTGGCTCCAAAAGCCGCCAAGTCCACGAGGTGTTGAAAGCTCCTGGAAAAAGCCAATAAGTTGAGTTAAAGGGAAGCAACGATTTTACAACATCTGTTTCCAGGATTTGGGGAGAGGGCCTTCTACTCAAATCTGTCTTTTCATTTGCTCTCCATCATCTGTTCCGGTCTTCCTCCACTTCGGCGTGATTTCCAGCAAACTTGAGATCCGACGGGCCAATCGCGACCGTCACAAGGCGACAACGGGAAAACATCCAAGATGGCCGATGCTAATGTGGAACACATTGCAGGGAACACTTTCATCTCCAAAGTCTGACTGCAAAAGCACCAACATTAATTATGCATGTGCTGCTATAGGCCTAGACTGCTGGGGGACATCTAAGGATACACTGAGCGCCTCTCGCCTCCTTTTTCTCCTTCTGAATGAATTAATATCTCTTCAATGCACATTACTAACTCTACTTCTTCCCGGGAGCCACTGTGCTTCCTCACCTCGAGCTTCCATGGATCGTGGCTGTCTGGAGCCGGCCCTGCTTCTCATTACACGAATCATTTCTGTCATATTCATTGAATGTTACGTTGTTCTTTCTGGTCACATGACATCTATTGCTTCTGTCCATCCAGGGAGGGGGATCCTCCTCTGTTGAATCTCCCAAAGGTTTCTTCCCTTTTTCCATGTGAAAGGCTTTTTCCTGATCCGGATGTCGTATATGTACAGATCGTAAAGCCCTCGGAAGTAAATTTGTAATTTGTGATTTTGGGCTACACAAAATAAACTGAATCTATTGGTTCACAGACACATCGATGCTCCACCATCACAGCTCATCTCTGCAAGCTGTGTAGTCTATTCACGTGTTTGCTTACAGCCGATCACCAATAACAAGTCTCAATGTGACTTTATTCCTGCAGCTCCTTGAGCGCACACCTTACAAAACATTGTGTAAAAATGAAGTCATCGCATCATCAACCCGTGACACGAGCACATTCACGGATAAACTAAACTTACAGTGACTTTGATGACGCAGCACCATTCTGTATATACACTTTAGTCCACCCACCATTTAGCCGCCTTACACAAAAACCACAATATCATGCAGTCATACATCCTCATCCTCTCATTTCTCTGTAACTACACAGGCCCTGAAGAAGGTTTTAATCCACGCTCTTTGTTTTTTATGCCACACAAGGAGTCTCAAAAGAAGCTTTTCAAGTCCCGGGATCTATTTAAAAACGGGGCATTTCATCATGGCCGCATGTGACTCATAGTCATAATCCAGTGTGTGTTTATTGTACATGTTGCAGCACAAGCATTTCCATGAATTCTCAAAATAATATTCTGTCCTTGGTCTTCCGCACTGTTTACAATCTCCATGTTGTGTACTTGAGCATTTACCCGCCCGCACAAAAAAACACCGCCACCCACCAAGACAAACACACTTTTACTTGTGTTAATGTTGCACCATTTGTACGGCTTTGCAGGAAGGACTTTGTCAACACGGGGAGATATGACGGACAGGTTGGGTACAGGACATGCATGACAGTTGGGTTGCATAATCGTCAAGGATGTTTTCACTGCTGATCGGAGCAGCTGAAATACCTCAACGACCGGATTACTGCAGCTTCAACGTGCAAGGAGCGGAGGGGAATTCATGGAGGCAATAATATCGGGGAAAAAAAAGAGTAAGTGCGAACACAGAAAGTGCAAAACAAAAAAAAGCATACCGCTGCTGCAGAAGTTCTTTAACACGGGTTTGAACGAGAGGCCGGCCGCTCCCTGTGTGCGTGACGGGCCTGTGGCGGAGGACTGGAGCTCGGCTCCGAGCCATTAGTTGCAACATGAGATATGAGAGCCGGGCTGGAGCTCTGGCTTCCCCCCAAGTCACAGAATGTACTTGAGCGAATTCCAGCAACGAGAGTTAATACAGGCCAGAGTGGATTTATCTAGCCGCGGCTCAGATTGCATGTGTGTACAAGAACAAGCAATCCTCCCACCAGAGCTCAACGTCTCGGCTTCTTTATTTAGAAGATTCACTTTTCTCCGATGTTTTCTAAACGACCTTGTGGAAAATAACTACATATATATATCAGAGAGCACAGTCAACATTAACACATAGAAATAATAACATAACGACAGCTGATAGGAAATGCAACAACATCCGGTTCTCCTCCATTTTGTTTTACTTTGAAACTCAAATACCAAATGACACAGGAAGTAAATGCGGAAGAGGATCGAGCTTGTTTCAAGAAATCGTGAGCCAGTGTGGGTGGAGAATACCCAGTGCTCCAACCAGAAGACTGAAACTATGAAAAGGGCTCCGCCTCTTTGTAGGGTTTGACCAATGGGCTCCACAAGGAGAATCCAATATACTCGCTGCGCGCTCTGTTTAAGCGCCTTTTGTTTCAGGGACTTCTGAACTAGTCAGTCGTCCCCATCAGGACCGTGCACGTATAACTGCTCGGAATGCATTGCTCTGCTTAGTTTAGTGATAATAAATACTTTTGATACAAGATATCACAGTCTGGCAGTGAGTCATTAGATGCAGGATTTTCCCAACAACCTCAAACTCCTTAAATATGCGTAGAAGAGGAACAGTGGATGCTTTAAGAGATTTTACCATCGCTACAGGACATACTGTCAACATTATTGACCCCCCCCCCACTGGTTCAGAATTAAAGACAATATCTAAACAACTATTCGGTTGATTGCCATGACGTTTGGTTTACACATTCATGGTACCCAGAGGATGCATCTCAATTATTTTCGTAGTGCCACCTACATGTCAAAATAGTAACGTATATAATAAGTAATCTACAACATAGATTTGGACTTTAATCATGGTCCCCATACAAGGATTTCTAAAAACCCGGTTTTCTTCCTACTTTCCCTCTGAAATGTTCGCTATCTCGGAAATTGTGAAAAATGCATGGAAATGTATGGAAATGCAATTTTGGACGTCCTTAAGATTTTTCTCTTGCACCACTCTGAAGTTAATATTTTTGGTTAAGAGTTAAATATCTTGACATGGGAGACATTCATGGTACCCAGAGGATGAATCTTAATTCTTTTCGTGGACCCTTCTTTTCCCTTACAGTGCCACCTGCATGTCAAAATAGTAACTTATATAATAAGTAATCTACAACATAGATTTGAACTTTAATCATGGTCCGAGGATTTCTAAAGGCCCGGGTTTCTTCCTACTTTTCCTACAAAACGTTTACTATCTCGAAAATCATGGAAAATCATGAACATTTGGTGCAATGTTGGAGGTCCTCAAGCTAGTTAATGTTTTTGATTTAGAGTTAAATATCTTGACATGGGAGACATTCATGGTTTTCAGAAGATGATCCCTTGTGACTTTGATGGTCCCCGATCCTTTTCTCACACACCACCGTGAGCCGAGTATGTTTGACTTGTTTGTTTGGAAATTTGGTAAATACATTCATGGTACCCGGAGGATGAATCCTACTGACTTTGATGATCCCGGGACTTTTCATCTAGCGCCACCAGCAGGTTAAAGTTTTCACTTATACGCTCTAATAGTTCAACAATTGTCATGATATTTGGCGCAGACATTCAAGGTGAATTGTGTTAACTTTGTGATCTCTTAACTTCTCATCTAGCGCCACCATCAGGTCAAAATGTGTATTTGTCCTGCAAAACGAATTACTTTTCCCATCAGCCTCAGCTGTACGTTGTGTTCAGTAGCAAATATTAGCACGTTAAGCTAATATTAGCACGTTAAGCTAATATTAGCATGTTCTCAGTAAACCTACTGGACATCAGATATACGCCCTTCTTTTTGCTTCTCTCGCCTTTTCCCTCAACAGTGTGTGTGTGTGTGTGCGTGTGTGTGTGTAAACACACACCCGATTGATAACATTGCACACAGTTGGTCACATCATTAGTATTGATCGGTCTTTCTAAAATGGATTGCAAAGCCACCAGCCTCCACTCGCTGGGAGCAGTCAGATGGACAAAGAAGATACATTGTATTATCCTCTCCATCCATTATCTCTGCACGTCATAGCATTTGTTTTATTTATGAGGTGAAATTAAAAGGGGATGAATGCTGAAGGGGATGGTGGACAACCTTCCACATGAGACCTCGATCCACAGCACACTCACGCTAATGGAAGGATTTTGTTTACCTTCGTTAAAGCATAATAAAGGCATAAGGGGAAGTGTTATTGGTATTTTAATGATAATACACGATGTATGATAATATAATAATAATAATAATAATAATATACTCGCTGCTGCAACACCCTCTTCTCCAGACGGTTAACGACATTCCCAAAACCCTAAGAGGATTCCCCCCCCCCCCCCTTTTCATTCTTCTATTCAATATTTGTGCTTAGTAATCAGTCTGTGTCATTAACACTGTAATCCCATTTGAATCGACAGGTATTACAGCAACTTATGCATTTATTTATCTGCTCAAACCAAACATATTGGAATCATTTGTTTTTATTTAACAGGAGGCCCCTGTAATGCATCCTAAATAGCTCATTACATGTCAATTATATCCCATGAATAACATCATGCATTTTACTTTGAAATACAGATGAATGTCCTGTGCCCTGTTTGTATGTGACAACTAGTATGTACTATACAAATAGGTCATTTATATGCATCTTTATCAAATTCATTCTGATCCAGAAACAACGCCACATCACATTCGTCCTCAGCGTCTCTCCTGAACGGTGCATTTAAGGACCTATTTGAGCAATAACTACCACCACGGCACACATATGGAAGGATGCTGCCCTCTGCTGGTGTTACACTGCGTCTCCATGGTTTGGTATATATAACTGAGAATTATGAGGATTATTGGATCATATGAGCATATCTTTAATATGTGTTATCTGCTGTTTGCAGGGGATTCATCAGCTATTGGCCCTTTGGACCTTCTAGGACCTTCCATGTAAAGTCTACGGTGGACCTGAAGCTTGGAGACAATATATCAACTTTTACTTTGTTTTACAAGTATATTATTTCATATTAATGTCCTAGGAAGTTTACCAAGTAAATACATTTAATATAAATTATAGGTTTCATTTATTTACTCCGTAAAACTGGATTGGATGAATTGGAAGTGTACCAATTGTACATATTTATTGTACAATTTAGCATATAATTAGTACCAAATGATTTTAGAACACTGCACCCCCATGGTTTGGTATATATAACTGAAAATTATTGGATCATATGAGCATATCTTTAATATGTGTTATCTGCTGTTTGCAGAGGATTCATCATCTATTGGCCCTTTGGATCTTCTAGGACCTTCCATGTAAAGTCTACGGTGGACCTGAAGCTTGGAGACAATATATCAACTTTTACTCTGTTTTACAAGTATATTATTTCATAATAATGTCCTAGTAAGTTTACCAAATAAAGTGTACCAATAGTACATATTTATTGTACAATTTAGCATATAATTAGAGCCAAATGATTTTAGTATTTTCAGGAAACTTTTTAGGAAATTGTTATTATTCCATAAACCATTTTCTTCAACCATTCAATTTGACAATTTGTCAATCAATGAAATCCATCAAAAGAGGACTGAAGAGCTTAATTTATAATTCCATTTTATTTTCAGTATTACGCAACATTAGAAGTATAAATATCTGTTTTAATATACAACATCTATGACATCCATAGAGCTTTCCTTGGGCAAAATACAAAACTCAAAACACTTTTATTGCACATATTCTAAAAGACAAACCATCGTAAGCGAGTTCATCTAATACTAGTTTTGCACAGAGGAGGAAAACAAACAAAACCCCAAAAAAAGGAAACGGAAAAGACAAGCAGAGAAAGAAGAACCTGACGTATGAAAAGACATCGATTACGGCACAAACAAACGTTCTTATTAAACATCCTGGTGGCGGGGGAGTCTCACGCTACTATAAACAACATCTCCGACACAGAAAACACAGATTTGGCAAATCGACAATATACAAAATATACATCCATGATGCTTTGTAAACAAACATTGAATGTGCTTCGAGGGTTTAAATGTCAGTCGCCGCAGGAGAAACAAACAAAAAAAATTGTTTTTTTGTGAGTCGTTTCAATCGTTCAGCTCTAATCTCGTCCTCCTCCTCTCACCCTGTTGGCGAACATTAAGGTGCGTTTTGTTCTCTCACACTACATTAGCAATATACATCGACAATATCTAATGCAAAGTAAACATCAGATTCTTTTAACGTTAAAATCTCTGCGTGTTTCAGTGTGCCGTCAGGATATTAACTACTCCTCAAAATGGACAAGATTATTGTTTGTACAAATACTGCGTGACACGGTTAGTGTCCGAGGCTACGCTCTCCTTCTGGTTTAGGGTTTCTAATTCACCTACAGTATAGAAACACACGTGTGTGTGTGTGTGTGTGTGTGTGTGTGTAAGTCGCAGAAAGTGAATGTGGATATATGACAGCCTATATGTGTAGTACCAAGTATTTAACATTGAATGTGGTGGACATGAGCGAAGCGGATGAAATCTTTTTCCTTTAGAAACATCGAAAACACTCACGGCTCTAACGACACAGACCCAGACCGGACCCCGACAGCGACGCCCTCCCTGGTCACGTGACCGGACCTCGATCACGTGACCGGTCTGGGTATCATTCTGCACGGACGTGGACATAACCGAAGCCCTCAGATATTAATTATTGGTGCCTGCTTCATCTCCTTAAATCCACAATATTTCATATTTTACACTCATCATCGTCATCATCATCGACAATAAAGACATTCCTTGGGAAATGCTGGCAGCCCTCACAGTTTTGTTATTTAATGCTACATTTGTTAGAAATAGCCAATTTAGCCGCTCCTCAAGGTCATTTGGGAACATGTTGAACATGTTGAAGCCTTCGATGAGACACCACGCTAGCTTACTTCAGACCACAGAGATATCAAGCTCTTAATACCGAGCACACAAACAAATGATGCTGCGAAATCTATACATATAGTACAAACGACAATCATGTAAGCCCATGAATCCCAGTTTTACAGTGTTTTCATATTTACACCGTATTGCATAAAAATCAAAAAGAAAACAAAAAGAAACACACATATGTACAGATGTCAGAGGAATGTGAATAAACACCACAACCTTGCTCAGAACAGCAAGCGTTCATTTCCCATACTTCTAAGGCCCCTTCACTAATTTAGGATTTTCCGGAAACCGCGAGATGACTCCGTGTTTTTAGTTTCAGGACGTAGTGTGTAGCTAAAAAAAAACACACACCGCACAAAAACACACACACAGGATCTGACTCGAGAGATGACTGCTGACCTGCGTGGTCTACACGTACGAGTGCAATTCAAAATCATTCATATGGCACGGACTCTACAGTACGACACACACACACACACACACACACACACACACACACACACACCCAACACACTGATTGCACAAAACAGAAAAAAACGTCCAAACATTCAACCTGACGTGAAAAATAAAACACCAGAAATGATCAGCGAGTGATTGCCTACATTCAGACCTAGAAATGTGTTGTCATATGTCAAAACACACACACACACACACACACACACACCCTACTTCTCTACCAGTGTGTAACAGCTTGCCCGGTCCTCAAACAAAACAAAAAAGAAGAAGGCATGATGATGTTTGCACGAATCATTTTTCTAATCTCACATCTGGGTCCTCTGGCTGCTTCCTCCTCACTTCCTTCTCTTACTTCCTGTTTCCAGAACTACGAGGCGACTCCTTCTGCGGCTTCCTGCCAGCGTCTCTCGCTGCGTCTCTCTTAGTGTTCTTCTGTGCAGGCGGGGCCTCCGGAGCGCCATCTTTCTTCTTCCTCTCGGCCGCCTCCCTCTTGCCGCAGGGCGCCTGTTTGTCGGGCGTGGCCGCCCGGGCGTCCGCGGCCCTGTGGCTGTCCTGTTTGAGCGGGTCGGCCCGGGGGCCGTCCTTGGACGCGCCGCTGGAGATCCGGCCCGGGACGGCGTCGCCGCTCTGCGTTTCCCTCCTCACCGCCGGTTTCGGCAGCACCGGCGGAGGCGGCGGCGGCGGGCCGGGCTGGGAGGCGACATCTGTGACTTCTTTTGGTTTAAAGCCGTGATGGTTCCTCGTGGCCGGCGCTTGGCTTTTGGGCGACGGGTCTTTGTGTTTGGAATCGAGAGCTTGTTTGAAGACCGGAGATGTGGACGTCTTTAGGGCTTTAGGAGAGAGAGGTTTGGGCTTCCAGTCGGTTTCCTTCACCGCGTGAGACGGCGCTGCAGACGTCCTGGGCTGGGTTGGAGACGGCGTCTCCTCCCGCCTGGAAGGAACCGAGGCTTCTTTCCGTTTGGGGTCGTGTGTTTGAAGGTTTGACGTCGAGAGCACGAATTCTTTCGGCGGATCTCTCTGTCTTGAATTCGGGCTGCCCTTCCCGGCCGGGACCGGAGTAGCCGGGCCGCGAGCTTTTGTCTCCGTCTTCGGCGGCGGCTCAGGCCTCGACTTACTTTTGGCGACCAAAACAATGTTGTTTGCCGAGGATGAACATTTGTGTTTCGCAGCGATGTCTTCGTTTTTAGAGGTGCAGTGATCTGAATCAGATGATTTGTTTTGTGCTTTTTCAGCTGGACAGATTTTCGATAGCTGCTCTGAATCTTTCCCGTTGACGGTGTTCATGGGTTCCTCTTTTTCCTGCAGCAACATGCTGCCCCTCTCTATTGCACCAACAGTTTTTCCCTTGTTATTAAAGTTCAGTGTGACATTATTCAACGAGGCGACCGTGTTTACTTTAGAAACGTCTCTCTTTGCCTCCACCTTTGTGACTGCAACACACCCGTTGACCTCCGTCTTCCAGCCGCCGGCGCCGCCTCCATCCCCGACCGCTTTCACAGCTGATCCGCTAGACTGCTCCTTGCTAACAGATCTTTCCAAACAGTCCCGACCGTCCGATTTCAAACCGCAGGTTTTATCCTCTTTCACCGAACCGGATGCTGACGCTGCGATAGAAACCTGTGCTTCTGCATCGGAGGAGCAGATGTTCAACAGCTGCACGCCCTCTGCAACGAGCACAGGCAGCTGGTTGTTCAGCACGGTCACCTCAGGCGTGGAGGTCGTGTTTGAACTCTGCTCCGGAGTTGTTATTTTCTCGCAGCTCGGACGCTGACCTCCATCCAAACCGCCGTTTATGCTCCGCTTCAGCGACGCAGCTAGCGGCTCGCTGGCAGCTGCGGCCTCCGAAGGCTTCACGGTTACCTCCGGCTTCGCCGAAGTCAAAGTGGCCGCTGTGTTGCAGCCGCCGCCGGCCTGTGATGTGGCGACTTCCTCCTGCTCCGCTTCGTCCTCCTGGTCCTCATTGCTGACTTCCCGTATGGAGGGTGTGTTTCCACAGGAGAAGTGGGAGCTGTGTCGAGGGCCCCTGTGGTCGTGAGCCAGCGAGGATCCGGGCTTCGAGGCCGTCCTGCTCTCTTGTTTAACGCCGAAGCTCGACGCCTCCACTTTGCTGGTTTGAGCCTTTGATGCGTCGCTGTGTCTGTCCTGTGTTTTCTCACCGCTTGTGCTTATTTTTATCTCCGCGGCGCCGTTATTTGACTGATCTTTGGCGGCGACGATGCTATTTAGAGAAGAAACCGCTTCAGGGCTGGTGGAACAAGTCAGGGGGCTCTTCATCTTGTCTGCAGCCTTCGCTTGGGGGATGGTTATTTGTCTCTCAGCAGGGGTCTGGAGCCAAATTGGAGGACTCAAAGAAACACTGTCGCCTGTGTTCTCAGCCATCTTGGATAAACAGGTTTCTGTTTTGGAAACTCTGGGCCCCGAGAGCAGACCGATATCCAGAGTGCCCTCCAGGGGTTTGAGGGAGGAGATGTAGCGTCCTTCGAGTTTATATTCAGACGACGTCTTCCGAAGCGGAGACTCGGCGGCGGAGATCAGCTGGAGTTTCTCCACGGCGCTCTCTCCTCTGCCAGAGAAAAGCTTCGGGGAAAGACCCTCGGGGCTGGAGTGAACACTTCCCAGCCCCGCCTTCATGTGCTCATGAGACATGGCCGAGTCCAGCTGGAGGCTCTTGGACCTCGTGGAGCCAAAGTGCAGGTTCTCGTGGAGGCCGGGGGATAGGCGGCACATGCAGTCTTCTCGCTCTTCGAATGACAGCCTCTTCCTGGTGAACTCCATGGTGGGAGCTTTGAAGTCCAGTCGGTCTGGCTTCATGTTATCTTTGCCCGGCCTGGAGTGCTGCCACTCACTTGCTCTGAGGCCTCCGTCACCGTCACAGCAGCCACCGGATGATTCGCCGACGCCCTCGGAGACCCGCGTGGTGAGCTTCTTGTACAGCACATCTTTAAGGGTCGTGCTCGCAGCTTTGGCCTCCAGGGGGCCGGAGTCCGGGCCGCCGTGGGTTTTGTTTTGGCCGCGGACCAGAAAACCTTCGTCCCTGTCATCGCCACACAGGGGGGACGACGAGTCGGCTTCCCGCAGGGCGTCTTGCTTCTGTAGCGACTCCCTCCTCTCCGACCAGTCCTGTCTCTTTGCCACCATCTTGGACTTCAGCTTCTCCCTGTCGAGCTCCTCCACGGACTCCTGGCGGCCCATCTTGCGCCCGACGGGCCTCTTCAAGCAGCCCTGCTCGACAGGCCGCACGCGGCTGAATGCCAGCGACTCGCAGGCCGTTTCCTCCACGCTCTGCAGGACGGTGTAATCCCGCTCGCCGGGCCTCAGCTCCTCATCCTGCACCTCCTCTTGGGTGACCTCCAGGCTGTGTTTCCTGGCACACAGGTGCTTCTTATCGCCGGTGTAGGAGGGGGACAGCTTCTCCTCGGACTGGACACGTTTCAGGAGGGGCGAGCGCGGCGGCTCGGCGCTTTTGGGGCGCGCGATGTGACGGACTATCGTGGGCGGGGAATGTATCTTGGCTGGGAAGGCTTGGCTCGTCTTGGAAAGGGCGACGGGGTGCCCGCCGAGAAGGGGAGAGGGTGAGCGCTGGGGAGATGTTGGCTGGGGGGTGGGCGAGGGCGTGCGAGCCAGGGGAGAAAGGGGAATGCTGCCGGCGGACTTGCGGCGGCCCTGTCGGAGCCGCTGACCCGGCAGTTTGGGGCCGAGGCCGTGGAGGGTGCTGGGGCGGATGTGACCCGAGCCCGCAGGGGAGTTGGGAGCGCTGGAGCTGGGGGAGCTACTCTGGGACGAGTTGCCACCTGGAAGTTGACAGAAAAAAGAATAAAAAAAGACATCAGTCATTTAACATATTAAATGAAAATAAACAGTGCGATTTCTTCGGCGAAATCTCCACCTGACTGCTGGGTGAACTCTGGTGTGGGGCGGAAGGTGGCAGTAGGGGAACGAGGGGAGAGACTGTGGGTGGGGGAGCCGGGGAGACTCTCACCAGAGGACAGAGAGTGGTTGAGGGAGGAGAAGCTGCGACTCGTGTGCAGGAGAGGAGACGGCTGCATGGCGAAGCGTCGGAAAAGGGAGCGCCGCCTGGAATAACAGGAAAGTGAGACAAAGAAGATCAGTCCAGGATCCATTTGTCTATTTTTACAATAACTAACAAAGTACAATAGTGGAATACACAATTATTCAAAAACTAGAGAAAAGTCACATTCTGGGTCGTTACCACAGATATCAGATATTTCTTTGACGTATTACTTGTTGTAAAAATCTATGCAAATAGATTTGCAGTAATAAAACAAAGAAAAAAATAGAGCTGCATTATAACTCAATATAGATATTCACTTTTCTCACATCATCATTGCACATTTACACTACAAAATATTTTTTTAAGATGCAAAATAACCCATTGATCCTGAAGGCTCACATATTTAAATACTACCATTGTGTAATTGTTTTCCTGGAGGACACATAGTTTTGAAACAAACAAAACTTTCCCACTTTTTTTTTTCCATAATTCTTACCTATGGTCCCCTTTAACTTAAAGATATATTTCACTTTCTTAAAAATTTCCATCCAGAATGTATAATATAAACATTTAAAGATGAAAACCAAACATTACGGTAACATTTCCTGTATTTTACAGCGATTCAAATGTAAGTTTCAGCTGAACGTTGGTACCTTTCTGGTGTCTTCTCCTTCTTGGGCTTCTTGGCACATCTCACCATCTTGCTCCGGTAGCTGTTCCTCCGGGCCGGACCGGTTTTTATCGAAGTATTTTCAAACGGGGTTGTGGAGATGGCCACTTTACTCCCACTCTGCAAAGACACAAATACTACGGGGTTAGATGAGCCTCATGCCTTCTGATTTAATATTATTCTATAACTGTAAGTCGAGGATGTTTACTGGAGATAATAATTGAATTATAGTAGCATAGTACAGTAATAAACAGCAGTAATGTGAGAATTTGACACACCGTTATTTTTCATTATTATTTGTAATTGGCTCTACAGACAATTTAAGTTGGGGGCAATTTATGAAATTAGAAAACAACATTTTCATGAAGATAAACATATAAATATGAATTTACCTTGAGCAGGAGCTCCACCACTTCAGTGTGGACGAGACCGTGGACGGGTTCTCCGTTCACGTGAGTAATGAGGTCTCCGGCTTTGAGTCCGGCTTTATGTGCCGGCCCTCCGTCTTCCACGTTCTGATTGACAGACACAAAACAGACATGTTATATTAATATTATCGTCCATTTGGCTTTTTCAGCCCTTTACAGGAAGTTTAAGGTACGTAAACCAAGAGCTGTGAACGTTAAGTCATGTGGCCGGACGGTTTGGACATGAAGAGCTGCAGGGAAGACGTATGCAGAAGTTAGTGTTCCCTAAACTAATAGCAATGGGATTATTTTAGATTATCGCAGAAAATAAACAACATCTTTGTTCAGCAAGCTGATCTTAACACCACTTTTATGATTCTCGTCATTTAACTCCTTGTTATAGAACATCTCCTTGTTTTTTTTGTTTTTCAAAGACATCTCAAAGCTTCAAAACTCACGAGAGATGAATTTACCGATGAATTTAATGTCATAAAACAAATTGTTAATATCTTTTTCAGGCATCTTACCAAAACACACATTGCAAAAACCCACTGGAACAACAAAATGCTGACTCGTTTCCTGGTTTTGGGACTCATTCCTGCAGCATCATCGATAACAGATCATGAGCTTTATTAGTAGAGAAAGCAACTGGACTTCTGTTTCTCAGTAAGTGGCGACAAACAGGCATTTCCTGTCGTGCTATTACGAGGATAAGTACAAAATTATATATACAGACTTCTGACAGGTGGATTCAGCTTTTGGATTCATATAAAAATCCTGCAGTTCGTCTGCTTTGCTTTCGCACCACAAACAACGTGAGCCGGACCAGAATCCCCAAATCAACCCTACTGGTCTGCTGCAGGCGGATGGAGTCCTTCCTCACCCAGACCATATGGTAGACGGTGTAGATGTCCCCGTCGCAGGCGTACACCCGGATCGCCCTCAGCGTGAAGCCGAACTTCTTCCCCGAGCTGTGGATGACGATGGGCTGCCGCGGGACGGCGTTACAGAGGGAGGAGTCTCGGCTGGGGGAGGAGTCTCTCGAGGAAGGGTCCGAGGAGAGGGAGTACGGAGAGAGAGGGCTGGCCAGCGGAGACGCCCCGAACATATCTGGAAGAAAGAGCGCCGGTCACACCTCCTGAGAGCAGATTCTTCCACTCAACCCGTCAGACCCGGGCCCTGGAGTCAAACCGCCGGGTGTTTCTGGAGAGCTCATGAGCCCGGTTCATTCTGCTCCCGCTGTGGGTGAAACTAATGCGATTTTCAGTCTCCCAGCGGTGAAGACCTCTTGCTCCGGCCCCACCTGCTCACTCTCCTTATTAGCGGCTGGCGCTCGGCTACTTGCTCTGTTAAAAATGAACTCACAGCAGGTGCCACGCTGGGCCAATTTCACAGAGATCTATACTGTGGGCTTTCATCTCTTTCACTCTATTTGTGCAAAACGTACGCTGCTCTTGTTGTAATTCTCGGCACGCTGTTGCTCCGATATACTTCTGAAAACCGGTCGAGATCACGTTTCTGAGCTGAGGTGTCGATGTGCGACCTTCATCTTACCTCCTGGGATCATGAGGGAAAGGGCCCCGGTTGAGACCGACTTTGGGACCTTCGCCACCAGTCCGGTCTTCTCTGCAGCGCTCTCCGGCCGCAGAGAGTTGGACTGGGCGCACTGGTCTGCAGAGGTGTGACTGGTGCTGTCGGGGCTCTGCACCTCCTCACCTCTGGGAGTCAACTGGTCCAGATGTTCTGAGAAACTTCCTAATTGTTGGAAAAGATGAGCATGGAGTGAGGCACACAACTACGCAGGGCAAATGCTGACATTATCCAAGAATCCGGGTCATTTTAATTTGTCTTAATTGTTTTTATCGGTGTGTAATAAAACGTAAAAGAGATACTTCTGAATAGCAATAACAACTGAAAACAGGAAAGTAATAATTACAAATAAATAAGGGAGGAAAAAAAATGATTTCCTGAGTTGTAATTAAATTGAAGTGCTTTTAATTTCATGCAAAATGTGCAGGATGCTTTTCTACTAGGATATATTCATTTTACTTGATAATATTGTAGACTATAACTTGACAGCGGTATCAATCTTCTCATCTATCTCTCTGCAAGAAAGCACATTTTTTCCCAAAATGTCAAACTATTCGTTTAACCAGTAGCTTGGCTTAAAAACTGCAAGTTATTCGGATAAACCTTATCATCCTTGTCCTACAGAAAAAGCGTGAATACCATAGTTTAACTTCAGGAGAAAGAAAAGATAACCGAGCACATTTATTATGAAGCTGTACTCTATAAACTGGAGTAATCTCCCACCAGAGAGCGTGGCTCCACTGTGGGTGCTTCCTGGGGTCGTAGCGTCCGGCTCGTCCTGCAGGAGGTCTCCGGTGGAGAAGGAGGTCTTGCTGGGGTCCCCGAGGCCGGAGGTCTCGTCTCCCTCACTCTCTGCAGAGATGGCAAACTTTGGCAACAAGTTGGAGCGCTGGCCCTGATTCGTTCTGTCTGTGTCTGACGAGTGGGACAGCGAGGGCCTGGTGGAAGAAGAGAAGAAAGTCAGGATTTATAGTATGTTTGTACTTTGACTTAAAGGGATAGTTCGGACTTTTTTGATGTGGGGTTGTTTGAGTTACTTTTCTATAATATAGATAAGCAATGTCCTGCTGATGGCTGAAACAAAACATATTTTAGACACCTAAAAGAAAATCTATACTAGTGTAAATTCAAATATTTTCTCTGCTTTGTCTACAGCTATTTCTGAAGCCATTATACACTTGTATGCTCTCGCCAAAAGACACCAGACTCCACTGACTAGTTTGTTTTCAGGCATTTAAAACACGCTTTTCAGCCGCTCTCATTCACAGCAGTGCATCACTTCGCCCTTTGTGCATCCAAACTCCATCTACTGTACATAATACACTGACGATGGATATTAATATGTTGTCTGAATTTAAGCGCCGAAGTGCATATTTATGGCCGAAGAGCAAAACCTGAAAAAAATCTGAAAATCTTCCTTTTTTGAGAATAAATTGTGGTTTTCTTGCAGAATGACATTTGTTAAGGATACAACAAATATATATATATATATATATATATATATATATATATATATATATATATATATATATATATATATATATATAAAGTGCAGATAGGAGTTTTTTCCCCACTTTTCCTGGTTAATCTTGCAGAAATACATACTGTATTGTGTAATCAGGTTTAATGAACTGGAGTTTCATACATTTCAGCAAAGTCTGGCGTCCAGCTGAGGGAGTCGACCGTCAGCGGGCTCTCGCTCTTCTTCCCCTCGGCCTCGCCCTTCTCCTCCAGGTGCCCGCGGGACAAATCCAGGCTGGTGTACACCTGAAGACCACACAGAAGCAAATGTTCAGAATAATCTACGAGGATTATTTTATTCTTTACAAGACAATAAAGAACGCTCAATAAATCACGCAGCTGTTTGTTTCACATTTTAAATGAAGAGACCAGAAACAACTGTTCTGTATATGGGAATTAATGCAGACTTCATCATGTCTGACAAGCATGGAGGTTTAGGTGTAGCAGGGGAAAGAAGAAGAAGAAGATTCAGTGCAGCTCAATACTTCCTCCGAGACGCCCCGCTGCTTTCTCCAGACACTGTAATGCTTTGTTTTGATGCGAGAGGGGAGCACACCGCAATGCAGCACAACAATCGCTCCCAGCTTGTACGACTGTATTGTGTTCCACATTACCGAAAAAAAACAAGCGGAAAATATATGCAAAGCCGACATCTTGGTTTTAATACAGTAGGGGTGAAGGGGCGGCGGCTTGCGTTTTCCAGAGACACATTTCCATATGAAACGCCGCTCGGCTCCTGCTGTCTTTCCCATGAGAACAGGAGCAGGACCGACGAGGGCAGAGGCTCATTTACATTGCTAACATCTCGGGGCGGTAACGATGATCTATTTGTGTTAGTGCGAGACACTCGAGGTGTGGAGATTAAAAGGACGCACCTTGGAGAATCTGTGGGAACAAGAGGAGAACTGCCGCAGCTCCACATTGAAGTCTTCGTCGTTCGTGTCCTCTTCCTCGGTCTCCAGGTGGTGGTATCGCTCAGAGCGAGCTAGGCATGATGGGAGATTCAGAGTTAGGGTGTTTTAGGTTTAATTATCATCAGTGTTTACTGGTTTATTGTAAGTGCCACAAGATCCTCATCAGTTTTCACTCCCTTTATTCATTTATGGACATAAATTGTTTTTTGAATATGCACATTTTCAGTTTTTATGAAAGATTAATTTAGTTCTTTTTCCAGAATGTCCACAGGTTTTCAACATTTGCAAACAATTATGATTGATCATTTTCTTTATGCTGTATTTGGGATAATGATGTTATGAGTTCAGATAGATAAGAGTGGAATAACCTTTATTGTCACAGAGGGGAAACTTGCGTTTAGATGCATTTTTTTTTATTTATTTTTTTACAAAAAACAAAATGAATCCATCTTAAAACATGAGCGATACTGAGATATGATATATATTGTGTATTTAAAGTGCAGTTTGATCTGTATTTTATCACCCAGACTCCTGATGGCAGAGTTTTGTATTCAGAGGGATGCTGACAGTCTGCAATGATTTTTTGTCGCTTGATTCATGACTCTGCTCGTACAGTTTATCTTCATAATGCTGTGATGCGATAACTCACTGTCGAAGTAGCTGGTGTCGTCTTCAGACTCCAGCTGAGGAATGAACTCGGCCTTCTGCCTCAACAGGCTGTTCCAGTCCAGGTTGTGGAAAAACTGATGCTGCTTCACTTCAGCAGCTCCTCCTGCAGATGGAATAAACACAAATTACAAAAACACACTTTTAAGAACAAATGAGAAAATTATTTGTAAAAAAAAACAAAAAACACTGACAACAAACGACTCATTGAGACACAGGAGGCGAAGAAACGCTTGCGCTTCGTTTTCCTTTTTCCCCGATGGCTTCAGGCCAAACTGGTACTATAACCATAAATTATGCAGGACAATTTCCTGCCTGTGACCTTTGGTGGAGTAGCAGGGGACTCTGTGAATGGCAGCCTGGAGAGGGGAGATCCAGATGTCCCTGGACTGAACCGGCTAATATAAAGCCTTTGACCCAGGTCAAGGCCACTTTCACGGCCTATGGATCTGCTCGCTCTTAGCGCTTGATCATGCATGGGCCGAGATTCATGGACTAGCGAGGAAATAATTGCAATTGATCAAAGGGAAGAGGTGAAGAGGCCACAGGATGAACGGCCCTGCTTGTTGGATGACCTCAATTTCTTCCCCGGTGACTTGGAATTATGAGCACGGATGAGGTGGCACTAAAGGTCACGTGATAATTTATGTCGGCCCGCTGTGCCTGTCGGGTTTTAACCGAGTTACTGGATGTTGTTGTTGTTGTTGCTGCTCTTTGGTGTTCGTACCTGCGCCCATCCTTTCCAGAGGATTCTGCCGGAGGAGCAAGGCGATGAGCTCCTGGGAATCGGGAGGCGGGGCCTCTTCTCCCTCAGGCCAGTTGATCTCGTCTGAAAAAAACACAAACACGAACGTAAACGGCCAGTTTGAATCAAAATGACTCCGGACATGCAAGAAGCCTGGAAAGATCAATTGCTTTTATATTAGCAGGTTGTGGTTTAGGAGTTGGAAATCATCCAACTCTGCAAAGAAAATATAAAGCTATGTATTTAAGTAACGTCATTGCAACACAAGGAGTAAAAAACAAGGTGATTTATTGCTTTGGTCAATCTCTGTTAGTTCAGAATGCATAATTAGCCGTTTGCATTTAGCAATCTGGTAAAAATGGTGGATCTGCACAGGAACTGATCAGGAATAAACTCCGGTTTCAAAGGTGAGCTCACACAGTAGCGTCGTGTTTGTGGCTCTAGGTGTCACCATACAACTCAATGACAAGCTGATAGAGATGCATGGTGATGGCTTGGGAGGGAGGAAGCATCACCTACCCTTCATGATTCTCTGTGGCTGATAAATACTCTTTGTTAGATAAAAACATTAAAATAAAGGTTCTGTATTAATGCCATGTACCACAAGTGGCATTAATGTTATGTTTGAAATATATATAAAATATCCAGAATATTAAAATTACACCTACAGTTAATTTCTCTCTACCTGTAGAGCCAACTGTGTGTGTCTTGTTGTTAGGAAGCTGGAGCCGATGTATTTCAAAAGTAAAAATGTGAAAAAGCCATATATTAATGTACTTCTAAACATAAGCATCAATATACTGTAAGTAATCATGAGGAGTTTTCTACCTCCATGCTCCGTTGTGCACGCTCAACTGTTTGTAAACGGGATACCTGTTCATAACAATACGATTACAAGAAAAAACTGAATGTGACATTTATTTTTTATTTCTATTGATTTAATTCTCTGACCCACTAAGGCCGACGTTTACAAAGTGCTCTTTTTTTATTTTTGAATAGCTTCACCAGCAGATTCAGACAAAACAGAGTGAGTTCTGGAGGTGTAAGCATTACGTTGAACCAGACAATTTAAACGTGCTCCAGCTTTTCGTGAAAAGCCTCGTGGATAAGCAATGAAAAGGGGATGCAAAGCCCGTCTGTGCCGTGCTGATTGTCTGCTCTGTGCACCATTTGTCCCCATTTTAACCAAATTTGAGGGAGGGGAGCTATGAATATGTATGTGCAGCCCGAGGCCTCGGTGTTCAGGCCGCTTTAATTAACAGTCACTCTCGGAGGCTCGGTACAATTTGATTGAGAGCATAGCAAATCGGTCATGGCACGCCATTTATTTCCATGCAGCGGATAGAGGCCGTTATCCAACCACTCCAACGATTCATCTGAGCTGCACCGCCAGACGAGATAAAAGCTCTTGTTGTTGTTTTTTTAAAGATAGATTAAGATTTTCCCCCCATGTCACCGTGAGACTACAGGAGGAGGACAAAGTAACATCATCAGAATTATTAAAACTTCACTTGTGGTCTAAAGTCAAGCTGAATCCGCCATCTGCCTTTCGATTGGCCCTCGGGGGAAATCTCCGTCTCCAATAAATTGAGAAATATGCACGCCGACTAATTCCATGTGGTCACTATGTAAATATTTAATTCATATCTGAATGAGATTTGGGAATTCCTCCTCGTGTGAGCAACAGAATCTAAAAGCCAGATGCTGTGAAACCTGCGGAAATGTGTCTGGAAGAATTATATATTTGATAAACTGGCATAAATAAATCAGTATAGTTTATTTTCATCTTTAAATACAAACATCAGAGGCAGTTAATGTTTCCTCTTGAATAATTGATGCCTTTTCGTGCTATGCATTATAATTAAAATTTAACATGTTGTTGGACATTATTTAAAAATATTTATGGACTGTGTTATGGATTTCATGTGAAAAATTTGACTTAAATTTAAATTTTCCCTTAATTTAACGGTTATTTTTCCATCGTCTATTTTCTTTTATTTATCATTAATCATTAGTCCCCTATTTAATTTGTATTGTTTTATTTTCCGAATTTCTGATTATTGTTGTTCATGTGTCCGCCGGTGTCTTAGGATTCTAATGTTGTGTTTTCTATAATATACGTATGTGTTGTTGAAACTTTAATGAACATTAAAAATCATAAAAAAACTACTTATGGCTGAGGAAAATGAAAGACTTAATGTAGTATTCTAAATTAAGAGTTCAAATGAAGGAAATCTTCAAACACCTATCAGAAAGATTTTAGCAGCAGTGTTTATTAGGCAAAAAATATGACTTAAAAAAAGCATGTTTTTAGCCGTTATCTGAGAAGAAAAGCATGTTTTTAGCCGAAATGGAGGCAGCACTGACCACTGATGACCTGTCCGAACAGCTCCTCCGGTGTGTCTCCAAAGAAAGGCACGCAGCCCACCAGGAACTCGTAGAGGATGATGCCCATCGCCCACCAGTCCACCGGCTTCCCGTAGCCTTGCCTCAGGATCACCTCCGGTGCAATGTACTCCGGGGTGCCACACACCTAGCGATCAAAAATACAATAAATACTCCAGCCGAGACTCGAGGAACACGTTTCGTCCAAACTCCCATTGAATGAGGCGTACCTGCTTATCGGAGAACTCCCTGGCGTCTTTCTCTATGTGGCCCTCGTACAGGTTGGTGGTCATGTTCATCAGCCCGACTTTGGACAAGCCGAAATCTGTCAGCTTGATGTGTCCCATGGACGTGACCAGCAAACTGTGGGGAAGAGAACGGGAATATTATAATTAACTGGTATAGATAAACACTTTTAACAAAGTCACGACTGTTTGCAGATTGGCATCAGGAGAGCAGGAAGTCTCTACACCACAAACTAAAAACACATCTTTTTCGACTATACCTTGAATAAAGAAAGCAGCACTTAAATGTCCCTTATAGCACTTTGTAGTTTGGCTTTCTTGAAGAAATTGCACCTTCTTGATTCTTGTTCTCGTGAGTTTGCACTCATGGTTGAATGCACTCATTGTAAGTCTAACAACAGCTAAATGTAATGGAATATATAATATATAATGGAAAACAACAGTCAGCAGACCATTAGGCCTAGAAAATGGCTTATTTAGTGAAATTATCATAAATTCTTTGCACATTAACACATATTTTACAATGTTCTGCTTGTTATATAGTAATATTAGATTTACAGTAACTCACACCGCTGCACAACGCCTGATTTGTTGTGATTGCACCTTAAGAGTGAACAAAGACGTTTTCAGTCATTTTTGCATGCTTGAAAACCGAAACAATGATAGATGCTGAAGGGAAAAGGGGGCGGTAACCCTCCACGGGCTCATCGCTACACTACGAGCTACCATATGTTGAATTGTGGCTGCTGTGACATTCAGGAGGTCTCACTTGTCTGGTTTGAGGTCCCGGTGGACGATGCCATAGTTGTGGAGATACTCCAGAGCCAGCACCGTCTCTGCGAAGTACATCCGGGCCATATCCACGGGCAGCGGACCCATGTTCTTCAAAAGGGTGGCACAGTCTCCACCTGTAAACATCAATGGGGTGATGCGATGGAGACAAAACACAGAGGAGACATTGTGTTCAAAGAGCGTGCAGCTGCAGCACCGTGCACTTAAATTATTTTAAAACAACTAGCGGCTGACCTTCAACATACTCCATGACCATGCACAGGTGCCGCCGGGTCTCAAACGAGCAGTACATGGACACCACAAAGGGGTTCTCGGCAAAGGTGAGGATGTCTCTCTCCACAAAGGCCTGCTGGATCTGATTCCTCAAAATCAGGTTCTGCTTGTTGATCTTTTTCATGGCGAAGCGTTGCTTCGTCTCCTTGTGACGAACCAGATACACGGCTCTGTGGGAGGAAGCTGGAGGTCAGAACTGATCGCCCCGTTTTCAAATGTCTATTGTTATTAATGTCGAGGGGAGAACAGAAAGGAGAATGCGGAGGGAGATAACCGAAAACGGGGAAAGAAAAGGTTACTCCGACCTTAAATAGTAACAAACCGTCCATCATCAGATTAGATACTCCGATACAGATTAAGATGTCCTTACCCATAGGCACCATTGCTGATGAGTTTTGTCATCTCAAAGTCCAATTCACAGGGTTTACGCCGGCACCGCAAGGCCGTGCTGAGGCTCTGAGACTGAGGGCGAGAGGAGACACAAATACTAGAGCAAATCAAAAAGATAACATCTGTACTTCGCCGGTAGAGATGGATGGAGTAAATCAATACAGGGAAAAAACAAACAATCCGAGTGCTCACAGAGTCGTCTGTTTCTGGTGTTTCTGCGATGCCGCTGTCGCAGCTGGTCAGCTGAGCGATTTCTGCAGAAGAATTAAAGAGAAAACCAGAGGTTTTAACATTTAAAATGTATATATAACATCATGCGAGGCCTTCGAAGACGTTCTGCAGAGCAGCTTTTGAAACAAAAAGTAACGTAAATGCTGAGAAATCAGAACCTGGTAACCTATTAGGTCCGAGGTGCTGACTCCCAGATAATCTGAATTGAGAATAAATGGCGCGGAAATCAGTAGCGGCAACACAAACATGTGTCCGACACTTATTTTGAAAATCACCACTCCAGAACACGTGCTCATTAAAAACCACCTTGCATCTTTTGCGTTCCTTTTTTGTGTGTCTCTGTGTGTGGTTGTGTGCAGCCATGCTCAAGTCCATGTGTTTGTTTTCACAGGGGGGTGTTTGTCTCGTCCCTAGAGGGCCCGTGAAGACATTTTCACTGCTATTTAACATCTGTTCTTCCTTGTAAGGTTTGCTGCGGGCAGACGAGGCTCTGGGCAAAACGAAACCCGGGAGACACTCGGGGGAAATGAATGGAGAGATCGGCTGATGAGATCTGTATAAGGTCTGTGGGGAGGCCATTCCTTTCTAATTAGTCATAATGGATGTTGTTTGTATCCCAATCTGGAGAGACAGAGGGTCATTAGAAAGACGGTCTGTTAGGTAGAGGACATTAGTCAAGAGAATCTTTGCCTTTTAGTTCCTTCATTCCTTTACAGCCTCGCCACAACAGTTACCCATCATCCTTATGCACCGCATCACCGAACCTGTGATACTCAGCAGCCTGCAGATTTACGGGAGACGAGATACTTTCTGCTTCACAAACCCGAAAGGACAAACTAGAAAATGATGATTTTCGCCAAGTGAAACTAGTTTATAGGGGAATAAGCTCACATTCACACATCTCTTATAAATAAATAAATGTTGTCACTACTTGGGATTAGTATCACTTCCTTTACACTTTATATTATTTATTTATAGTGCTATTGTGGATTATTTTTACTGTTTACTTATATTTATTACTTGTTTTACTACTACTATCTTTAGCTGCTGTAATCCTGCAATTTCCCCACTGCGGGACTAATAAAGGATTATCTTATCTTATATTTTTAGACCTGTATCTAATTGTTTGTTGTGGTAATATATTATATTATTTAGTTATTGCTATTCTATTCTATTGTGCACTGGTGTTGCTTCTTTTACACTTAACGAATATTACTTAATTGTTCATATATGTTAATATTTTTGTTATATTCCATCGTTTTTTGTTGTCTTTCTGCACAATAATAAAGCTCCCAGCAGCTATGACCACATTAGTTTGTATTCTCTCATCACTGATGATGGCCGTCGGCCTCCCATACCTTCCAGTGGATCCCTCGTGAGTCCCAGCTGGCTGATGATGTAACGAGGGATGTCCGTTTTGATGCCCTGGCCCTCTTTAGCGTGGCCTTCAGCGGCCTCCAACAGGTGGTAAAATTCCTCGGGGTCAAACTCCTGCAGACACACAGTGGCACGCTTTAGTACATAAACAATGTTTAAGAAGGATAAACAACACAGCTGTACTCTGTGTACCAGGATGTGGGGTGTTTGTGGTTTTCACTTGTTTTTAGCAGTCTCGGTGTGCAGCTTGAAGCTGAATGGTGACAATGGTGTCGACTACAGGATGTCTGAAGGGATTAAGTGGCAGCTCTGCTGAAGGTAGAGAAATGCACATTTAGGCGCTGATCAGACGGCGAGTTTCAGCAGCCTGAGGCGGATTCTTGTAGTTCTGTTCAAAGAGAGTTTAGCATTTTGCACACTGCCTTTAAACCGCCGAACGCCTCCAGTAAAAACATTTGTATTAAACTCAGAGTGGGAAAGCATTTTTTTTTACATTTTTTCCTCGTTTTTGATGTGACTTTTGCTAGATATGACTCCACCAACCGTGGTTCTTATGATCTGAACGGAAAAGAAAAGGAGGCAAGTTAGTGCCGTACTTGAGATTTCAAGTTGTTTTCATGAATTTAAACTGTAAAGCACAGTTCAGGGTTTGTTTATAGCATCAATAACAAATGGGGAAAAAACAAGCAGCACACTGCCTGACCGCAACACAGATTTCCACCCGCAAAACCCTCTCTGCCTGATCAGGGCCTCACGCTGCTCGAACCCTTTTCACGTTACATAATCCTTTGATACATTGTAACAAGTATTGCTTATTTAATCATTTGATACATTGTAACAAGTATTGCTCATTTAATCCTTTGATACATTGTAACAAGTATTGCTTATTTAATCATTTGATACATTGTAACAAGTATTGCTTATTTAATCATTTGATACATTGTAACAAGTATTGCTTATTTAAATCATTTAACCTGGATGTATTTAAAGGAAGTGAAGGATGAAGGTAGCTAAAGTACTTATGGGACCTGTGGTAGGTTTGAGGTGTGTGCCTGTAAAATAATTTGATATGATAATGAGCCACTTTGTCTTTCTGTGTGTGTTTGACCGGTAGTTTGATGCCGGTGGCTTTACATGCCAGTGAACACAGGTTCCTTCATTTTATACAATTAATATATATATTAATTGTATTGTTGTTTTCCCTTTTTATATATATATATATATTATATATATATAAAAAGGGAAAACATTAGCATGTTTCTCTTTGGATATGTAGGAAAAATATTTACCCTGCTCAAAACTTATCGATCCTATTGAGTAACAGAATGAAGACAATAAGAATTATATTTTAAAAAAACTAAATAATTGCAGGGTTAAACATAATTCAGAAACATACCAGACATTCCAGCAGTCGAGCGGGTCGGGCTATGATGATGAGGATCTTCTTCACCAGATCTCTGATGACGTTCACCTCCTCGCTTTCGGTTCTCTCTGTGGACTGTAGATCAAGAAGCAAGATTTCAGATTTCAGAAAATGCAGCATGGTTCTGCTGCATGGTTCTCACAGTATCCCCATCTCTGCATTTTATTGCACAACCCTGTTGTACGATCACCCTGTGTCAACGCTCACTTTTCTTGAGGTCGTTCCAGAATCCTTAAAAGACTCTTCTGACCATTTGGAGCGGAAAATATTCCATCTATTGCACCATATAAAATAATTTAACCAGTTTCCCCAAGTTGTGCTGTTTTTCCTGATCCAAGCAAAGATGGTCGCCAAAAATGACATGCCATTGCTCAATGTGTCAAAAAAAATTTGATTAATGTATCAGTTATATTGAAATTTATTTATATTTCTTTTACAAAATGGCACGTTCATAAAGATTTTTTGTAACAAGCAGACTAAATAGTTTTTGCATCCAGATGGTTCGAAAAGTCTTGAAGAATTCTGGGAATACTTAAAATGCTAATTAATTTCCTTTCAGATCTACAAATCTAAAACAGCACATTTATGCCACTGTTCCAACTAAATGAGATTTTTCTGTTTTTTTTTGGTGCAATGTCTTTGAAAAACATCTGTGCGAGCTCTGAAGACGCGCTCACCTCTTGAACGAGCCTCTCGAGCTTGTCAGTGAGCTCGCAGAAGTAGCTGGAGGTGATGAGTCCTAGCCGGCTCTTCTCCAGACAGTCACGGGCCAGTTCAATTATCTGGTGGTGGGCAAAGCCGAGCACACCATCTGCCAAAGGGAGGACGCTCTCTGGAGAGTTGCTGCGGATGATGTCCTGGATCCTTTCCTCCATCTGAGCTGTGGCCTGCAGGAAGAAGGGGAAGGCGTCACTTTGGCAACGACGTGAGATAATTAATGGCTGTCGCGAAACATATCGTGAGCCCTCACCCTGGGAAACCGCTCCTTGTAGACGTGATTCATCATGATAATCTCATGGTCGTAACAGGATGGAGATCTTCCAGGGCTGAAAGAGATATTTGCTTGGTCAGTAACCGAGTGGCAACGTTACTACACGAGTACGGTGTTCACCTGCAGAGGTAAATATACCTGAGGCTGCGGGATCGGGGTCGCATGGCCGTCGCTCTGCGGCACTCGTCCCCGGAGATGCTCTCAGTGCAGAAGTGCCTGGAGAGGAAATGCAGTTCATCAGGCGTAGGCTGGAAGGGCAGCTGGTGCAGCTTCTCCTGTGATGAACAGGATGACTGGAAATGAAACACATATATATTCAACATGAAAAGAAAAGAAAAAAAAAAGCTTATTTTTGTGTGTGTGTGGATTAAATCACCATAATAACAAAGAAATTATATGTTTTGACAATTGTCTTCTTAAATAAATTCAATATTTAAGAAATAAGAAATAGTTTGATATTCTGCAAAGTGGGCTTTAAAAGAAAAGGTAAAGCTACAGCTTATTAATTTTACATTTCAGTTTTTGTAAATATTTAACTAACAATATAAAAACGTGTTAGTCTATAAGCTTTGAGGTGCTGCTGGTAGATGGACTTTTTTAAAAGTTTGGACAAAGCCAGGCTAGCCGTTTCCCCCTGTTTCCAGTCTTTATGCTAAGCTAAGTTAGCCTGTAACTTTATATCATACCTGCCACATGAGATACCTGCAACAATCATTACATCCAACTCACTTTTTCTTCCAAATTATCAAACTATAGCTTTAACGCATTCCAAGTAACCATATGTATTGAGGATACATAGTAACACAGGGGACAGATCACACTGAAAAACAACTAAATAATCATCAAGTTTACACTAATTAATTAAAATACAATGAGTATGGCATGTATAGTGTATCAAACAAATGTGGCGGTTTCTAGACTTGACTCTTGACTGAGCAACAAGGACGTGTTTCCTTCGACGGCTGGTGTGAATAGCAGGAAATGAACTCGCTAAACAAAAACACTTTGAATCTTTGTGATTCCTGTGAATGTTAGTGTGTGTTTGCATGCATTGTATGCACATGCTCCGCCTGCTTCCTACAAACACAGACGTGTTTGAGGACATGTCAAAGTGAAGGAAACGGACCGATATGACGCAGCTACTAGACACAATAAGAGTGTGATGAATGTAAAAAGGAAACAAGTTAATCTGTTTTTCTCAAGTCAAGTTGACATCACCTCAATTTTTGACAGATGGTTAAGAGGGAGCTACGTAGCCATTAGCTGCTGAACAGCTGTTAGCTACGTAGCCATTAGCTGCTGAACAGCTATTAGCTACGAAGACATTAGCTGCTGAACAGCTATTAGCTACGTAGACATTAGCTGCTGAACAGCTATTAGCTACGTAGACATTAGCTTCTGAACAGCTATTAGCTACGTAGACATTAGCTGCTGAACAGCTATTAGCTACGTAGACATTAGCTGCTGAACAGCTATTAGCTACATAGACATTAGCTATTAGCTGCTGAAGCTGCTGAACAGCTATTAGCTACGTAGACATTAGCTGCTGAACAGCTATTAGCTACGTAGACATTAGCTGCTGAACAGCTATTAGCTACATAGACATTAGCTATTAGCTGCTGAAGCTGCTGAACAGCTATTAGCTACGTAGCTATTAGAAGCTGAACAGCTATTAGCTACGTAGACATTAGCTATTAGCTACGTAGACATTAGCTATTAGCTGCTGAAGCTGCTGAACAGCTATTAGCTACATAGCCATTAGCTGTTGAACAGCTATTAGCTACGTAGCCATTAGCTGCTGAACAGCTGGTAAACAGTTGCAGAATCTCTTACAGCTAAATTGTTTAATACTGTTTTGACATTTTGTATTTGTATCTTATTAGTATTTTATATTAATATTTACACTCTAAAATTGGTCTCATCTCTTAAACGTTTCAGCACATCATATAATTGTTTTAAGCTTTTTTACCTTAATTGAGACCTCCAAGATAAAGTCTATGAGAGTGAAGGTCATTTAGTAACGTAAAGTACTCAACTAATAACAACTGTAGGTGTGTAGTTTATCGAATAAAAAATAATCCTAACACTGTAATACTTTGAACTACTTATGTTGATATCTTTGGTTGTGAGTGTTTGAGGCTTACAGAGACGGTGGAGCTGGGCGTGTTGGTTCCATATCCAGAGGAGGGAAGGGAGGCCAACGACCAGCGGCGACCGTCAGTCCTGTCAAACAACAGCAAACACGGTGAATTACGACACTCGTCCGTGAGAAGCATGAAATGTGCAGAATTTCCATGTTTGTATGCCAACAATCCAAAATGATCACATTGTTTTAGATGAATGAGTAACTTTCTTTTGCTATTGTTCAAAATGAAAGTAGGGAAACAATAAGTGAATGTAGAACTGAAATGTCGGAGTCACTACGAGACAAACTAATGAACTAATGAAAAATAAAGTCAAATAGCGAGATATGATAATGGGAAAATGAAAGCCTAACATGGGGGTGTTACCTGTCTTGTCTGTGGCAATGACTGTGGATTATAATAAAAATACACCATTACATGATATCGTATTGAGAAATGGTATAAATTAAAAAACATATTAATGTTTCTGTAAGTAGAAATAGACGGAATAATACGAATATTAACGCCTCAATTGGCTGTCACAGCTGAATGGCTGCAACTCTAAACACAGTATACTATATTTTTTTTAAGCATCTGTAATTGAGAAGCCTTCGCCCGTCAGATCAAGTAAATATAAATGTTTGTGTGAATACCTTCGTGCAAAGGAGAAATGAGCAGAGGCACTCGGAGAGAAGTTTCTAGGGCTGTCTTGAGGGCTCGTTCCTGCAAGAAAAACACAAAATACAAACTAAATTTAAAAAGGAAAACAAGCACAAAAAAAACTCAATAAGACTGTTTTGGCTGATTAACTTCAATAAACCACCGAGATGGCTGCATTATCACGGTTTAGAGTGAACAGCGATGGGTTTCTGGTCATTTTCTTGCTTAAAATAATAAAAAAGGCATTAAAGTTGTGCTATGAGCTTCATGTTAAAGGGATTGTGATAAACACACAGACCCCACTGCTCTTATTGCATAGAAAAGTCTTTACTTTTTACTCAGAGTCCAACATGGTGGTGCGTTCTTTATACGCAGTTTTCGTAAAATTAGATTAAAAAAAATCCTCAAAAGGTAAAACTTCTGAGACACCTAGTAATGTGGACGTTTACTTTTAGTTCACAACATCAGAAACAAAACGATGAGACTTAATATACGTGTAAGAATATTAATAAAAGAGCAGAACTTAGTTTAGGAAAATAAAAACATGTATTTATTTAGTAACAATAGCAGAATTTAGGGAATTAGTTATTAAAGGGCCACAGAATCAGGGCTGCCCGATTATGGCCAAATGATAATCACGATTATATTGATAAATATTGAGATCACAGTTATTCAATGTGATTTTCTTGCATTTTAACATTCATTCATTTCTTTCACTCTCACGTTGCGATACATTTCTGCTAATTAGCGAAACGCTGCATCAAAGTTAGACTTAAAATAAGGTTCTTCTCCAGTGCGTTTTCATTTTGCCCGTAAAATATACAATATAATACTTTTCTACTGTGCATATTACGTAAATGAAAGAAGTTTTTGTAACACACTTCATATGTCATCTATAAATGGTTTGAAGAGGATCACTCTGCACCTAAATAGAGAAGTATCTCCACTATTTCCTCTAATAAACATGCAGGACTCTCTCTTTAAATACATCTGTAATGCTGCACTACATTGATGGCTACAGCGGCTCTGGGCCACTGAACACATTACACTGTGGGGACTTCGGAAAAAGGCCCCAATTAGACAGATTTTTATGCATTAATCAGAAATGTTCCATATTGGGGAACAACGACAGCGGCACTGAATCTCGTTAGTGCTGCATGCCACCTATTTAAATGCACTGATCTTAAATCCTTAAATCCTCTTCCTTTGGGAGTTAGACTGCACTTGAAGACACAGATTATCTACTGACGGCTAAGAACAATGTCTGAAAGAAATAACAAGAATTATGGTCGCTTATGAAATTATTCATGATCATGAACAAGAGTTGGATCGACTACAATACGGAGCCGAGGCCAGAATTCAGAAGAAAAACATTATTCATGTAGAAACCCTTTTAATTACTGTGTTTACGTCATCTGCCGGCTGTAAAAAGGAACTGAAAGGATGTTTTTCTTACCTTTGGTCCCAATATTACGGCTCAGCCACAGCGAGAGGTCATCCCATTGCTGAACACACTCACTAGAAACAACGTTGTGGTTTTCAGATCCCATCTTAAAGGGTTTCAGACCAAAACACTGTGAGCTTTGCTGACCAATGCCAGGAAATAAAACGCCCTGTGGTAAACGAGGCCTGCCCTCCCTCGGCTCCGGTGCATTTCCTCTGTGCAGGCCACCACTTCCTCACCCGCCTCAATCAATCACGGCCCTTTAACTCGTCACGGTACGGTTTGGTTCCCACCAAAAACACAACGAAACTGAGGAATGCTTTTACTTTGAAGTGCTTCCTGTCATTGACTTCAGTGCCAGACAAGCATTTGCATCCGATGTTGTCAACACAAATAAATGTGTAAATTATCCATTCTATAATATCAATATTGTACGATCAGCGCTGGTTCAAAGCTGCAGAGAGAATTGTACTTCTACTTGCATTTTCCAGTATTTTGCAGTACAGTGTACATTACACTGGGGTGCAAAAACAGCGTTTACTTATTAATTAATAGACACACACATGTGCAGAACACACACTTACCTGTCAGAGACGAGAGAGGGGAGTGAGGCCGCGGCAAGCCTACAGACTGGCCGCTGCCTATCAGGCTTTTTCTGTTGCTCGTTCTGCAGCTGTGAAGCCAGAGAGTCAAATATTAGTGCGGACACTGGACGAAGACATTAATCATCATATTTAATAACCTTCAAATGACGCTCCTCACTGCAGTGTTTTTTTTTTAGTTTGGTCACTCAAGGCTATGTTTCTGATGTATTTTTAATGAATGTTCTTAATTGTTTTTAAAATCTTTTTTTTTTTATTTTGCCTTATGTGTTGATGCTTTTAATGGTTTTATGTGAAGCACTTTTGAAATGTGCGTTACAAATAAACTTGCCTTGCCTATTATAATTCCCACCGTAGTAATATATTATAATCTTTTTTATGAAACATTATAATCAGATTATTTACTATAAGTGTTCATTGTTTGCTTGCAAGAAAAGCAAAGTTTATACTAAATCTATGCAAGAACAACATACAAAAAGTAAAATCATTTTTCACTTCCCTTAAAGCTTACCACAGTAACGTATAACCACAATATCATGCATTATATAAGTGATTGCAATGCATTATGACAATATTATAATGTATTATAACTATAGGTATTGTAATACAGTTAAAATGTCATTGGGGGACCTGAATGCTGTTTGCCTTGAGTACATTTAATAAATATCTCCTGGTCTAAGGGATCAATATTGTGGATGTAATATCACTCTTAAATGTCACTTTTAATTTCCAGGAACACACGTTTGTTTTTTTAAAGTTACTGCAACTATTCCCACAATGCAAAGATCGCCCCCTCCACCTCCAGCACATCTGCACACATCCAATTACACTAATAACACCCAGAGACTTGTATTTCTGACGGGATACTTTATTACATTGTAATAAACACCTGCCCTCTCTAACATACAAGGGAGTGCTTATGGTTAATATTGATGCATGCAGTGCCGGGAAAAGAGACATAACGTCCCGGTTCAGTCCCCAAAATAAAGCCGGTTCTCTGCCTTCAAGTTGGTTGATCATGTTAATGCCGGACGGTGACTCACGAGGCACCGCTGTGAGCAACAACACGTGACTCATTGCAGCCCACTTCTTTAGCCTTGAGAGAAAAATGAACTATTTCAACGTTAAAAAAAAAAGCAGCTTCAGCGTTCAATGCACCCGATCTCGGGTCTCGGGTTTATATTTTTGAATTAGAGGCTGTCAGTGGGAACACATAATGCATGAAGAACATGAATTTGCTTCAAGGTCAGAGACTCAATGACACGCTGTTACATAACCCTCCTCAGAGAACTGAACCATTTCTGACTGGAATTTTTTAAGATTTAATAAAAATTTCCATTCGGTGCACAATAAAAACACAGAGAAGCTGGTGGGAGGCCGTGCTCCTGGATTTTACTGCAGCGTTTGATGACGATAGCGTTCTTATTGCCCAGCTTGAACGTTAATAGTTGGTCAGCTTTAGTTCAGCCGTTTGTTCTGCAAGTGTTGCATCTCTCCAGCGTCTCCATGCACCTTGGATGTCGGTAAAGTTGCACCAGAAACCCTTGCTCTGCGTTTACGTGTGCGTCTGCATGCATGTTTTGTTTGTCGGGTATTTTGGACATTGTATGAGGTAATATGAATATCTGGTGAGGCCACGGCACTCCATTCGTCTCTAGTTGCCAAATTACTGGGCGTTAGATTAAATATTTACTGACTTCTTCTGATGAGATTGAGCACAGTTCCCGTGATGGTAAGAGGAATTGCAATTTCAAGAAAACATCCCCATATGTTTCCTCTTCTGTTGTGATTGACGTCTGCTCGCTTGTTTCTGTCACACTGGAGAACGGCCAAGTCCTTTGGTCCAATGCTGCTGAGAAACACCTCAAAAACCTTCAGCTAGAATAGTTAAATATATCTTGATTTAAAAAACCAAAACCAAAACCAAAACGGTTGAATCTTATATATATATATATATATATATATATATATATATATATATATATATATATATATATATATATATATATATATATATATATATATATATGTTAGTTTAGTTTAGGTCGTTTTTTTTTTGCTTCTAACATTTTCTGATCTTTATATCACATTTTATTAATACTGCATGATTTAAAATCATTCTTTTTATTCTCATTGTTGGAGCCTGTGACAGACCCCGTCCTAACGAGGATAAAAGAAGCTAAAACACAGACGCATGTGAAGTCGTTTTCTCCGGTGATTTACATCAGAGAGCGAGGAACAGTCGTCACAGGTGCAGCTCGCCGTCTGCGTCGCATCACCGACTGCACAGGAAGTTCAACTGCACGTGAGCCGGCCTTCATCTCTTTGAGAGCGGCTCTCACGTGCATGAGCGTGGAAACTTTTTACTCAAGTCGATGATGGCGATCAAAAGGCGATGTCATTCTTTGAAGGAATTAGACCTTGATGGACACAAAAGTAATTACAATATTCTCTTTTTTTTTTCTTCTGGTTTGCTTTTCATTTAAACGCGTTAGTGGCAGTGAGGTCGAGCCCCGTATCTGATCTGGTGTCCAAACTAATCCTCGTGGCTGCTGCAGATCCTTCATGCTCATAGAAGTTAATGCAAGAATGAATATAACAACATGAATAGTATCAAAAACAACTGGATTCACCCTCTCATGATCAAACATTGGAAGTTGTGTATTTGTACTCTTTGTGCAGGGAGCAGTGCTCAAAGTCCTTGCAAGTATTTTTAAGTTGTGCATTATGTGAACATGGCTCGATATTGTTTATTATCGCTCCCCAGCTATCTTTAAAGAAGACAATTGTGTTCCCTAATTCTGATTCATCCCTGGGTTGATTGTTTTAGCTCTCAGTGTAAATTATCTACGGGCAATTTACCACAGATTTGATGCATGGCTTAAACGATGACTTCAGATTTATCAGCAGAAGAGGCCTTGCTCCTCCTGAATGGTTAAGCAATTAGCCACACACTAATGTCTAATGTGATGATGAGTGTAGGAATAACACAATATTAATCAATCAGTGGCTCAGTGCTCTTGTGATTAACGTTTAGAGGATGCTCATTTTTAATGATTCAATGAGATGCAGAGAGGATTTATGCTCTTTGGATGACCTTCAAGCAGAGGTCAGTCGTTTCTGAATTAAAAGGTCATTCCAGAGGTGACCTGCTCAAAGAGAAAGATTATTTGACCTGTAAGACATTGCTCTTCCAACTGTGATATATTTGCATTTCTTAGAATTAATAATCACGTGTTACATAATGTTACACACAGAAGCAGAAAACATCCCACAGTGTCCTTCTGAGCAAATGATATGATTTATCTCAGTTTAGCTGCAGAAGAAGAGCCTTTATATAATAACTGCATGGTTGGACAAAAGGAAAAGAAAGAAAGTCACGTGCAACTGAGTAATTTGAGGTCAACGTTCATATTTTTAAGAAACGCCTGACAGATATTGGATATTGATTTTTGTTGTACAAGAGATTTAAGATTATTTTTGTGAACTTTGAATTTTCTCCTCTTAAATGCACGAGTGGTCTAGTTGCAAAATTCATGAAGTACGTGAAGTTCAAGATAGAAAAAAAGACAATTCTTTAATCTAAAGAAAGTTATTTAAATATTATACAGAGATCAGCTGAACGAAAGCAAACTGCATGCAAATATCTGTTAACCCCATAATTATTATGATCGGTTAAACTCTTAAATCAATTTTTTTTGCATATTTCGGAGTAAATTCTCTTCTCTATGTATTTCTGTGGCGCTGATCTGAAGAAATGTTGCTGACAGCTGTTTTATTGATATTGTTTTGTTTCGGGTCATGTGATGCCACCGATGCTGTTAAACCTGTTCAGCAGGACATGAAGCTCTGAATGAAAGTCTTGCATTTACTATTTGGTAAAGAATAATTGGAGGAAAAATGCCTTTTTAAGGGCATGAACTCTCCAAATTAAATAGATAGTTTGTCCGGTTAGGAGACTTTGGTGAAACCTCACAGTGATTCAGGACAAGAACACCAAAATGTTCTTGCATGCGGGTCAATAACCGTCAAAAGAAGTATCCTGAGCTGCTCGTGGTCCTCTGCAGTGTTGCTGCCGGCCCATTGTCACGCCAAAATCCACATTCATCTCCATAAATCAGTGGGGGAAACCCGATTGTGACTGGAAATCCCACCCGTCCTTGTCTACTCAAGTGGTTTTTCGAGGACTAACCTGCAATCAAGAGTGTGGACACACGCCGCGAATCATTTACCGTGATGGGGAGGGAGTGAATCTGGTGCACAGGTGCTAAGTCAAAGAGGATCAGATTTAACGAGATCTATTTATACCCTCTCACTGTGGATTAGGCCAAGAGAATGCCACGCTGCTGCCCAATCAACCCTCTTGTTGCCTCACCCTCTCACCCTCTCACTCCCCCCCAGTCGGCATCATTTTAAAAACACCTCTCGGAGAGCGGAGCGGAGCGGCACTCACGTGGGCCGGGTAAACGGCCGCTTCTGGGTTTACTCGGCGAAACAAAACCGCAGGTTATCTGGCCATCTCTGGCGGCACCTTTAAGAGGACGGATAAAGGAGCCCTGGGCGAAGACGATAGGGAGAAAGTAGGCCAGTGCAGATGTGTGAGATTCCTGGAAGGGATCCATAGGAGGGTTTACCAGTCTCGCTTTTATGCAAAGCCCTCCGCCTCGTCACGCCGCTGCTGAATTACACGAGAAATCTCCACAAGCTGGAGGTCTTTTCTTCACAAAAAAATAAAAAAAAGATGTTTATCAAAGTGAGATAAACTTTACGTATCATGGTTAAAATATTTAACGGTGCTCGTTTTGCACACTGACCTAAATTGCTGTTTTATTGTGGCAAAGAAATCCAAATGTGTCAAAAAGTATTTCTTAGACTTCAGCTCGCCTGTTTATTTTTGGGTACAGGAAGGAAATAGATAAAAGCCTTTGATTTACAACACTCGGCATGTCTGATCCTGACCCACGCCAACAAACAAAGCCACGATTAATCTTTTTTATTCCACTTCTGTGAGTTCGGCTCCCTTGTCGGAGCTGTCAGGTGAGCTGACAACGCGCGATGCCACACAAATCACTGCTGACGAACCCAAATTCAACGTCACTCACATGACACTCGAGGCTATTAATAGTATTTAAAAACGCGCTGCTCGGGTAAAAGCAGAGCAGCTCTGTTTTCTCTGGCCACTGAAGACAGATCCTCTACATCTGAGGATGTACAGTGTTACACAGCCTGTGTACATAATGGTAAAATGGTCAATAGCTTACATTTTGCACAGTTTATTTGAATTTAGAGTGTCTTAAAATATTGGGAGCTTATATCAGAATAGTCTGAACACAACTAAAAGGAAGTTATACTTAAAAGGAAAACAGTCATTCCAGCTGATTTCATCAAAGTTTAGGGAATAACTGAAAATCCTGACATGAAACTTTCCATCTAGCTGTTCAATTTATTCAATTATCTCTGCAGCTTTAAAGTCAGTCAGCGATTTATTCACAAACAGCAGAAAAGAAACATGGCTATGATCTCAGACTGGGATTTGTTTTTTTACAGCACGAGACTTTGGTTTTCAAGACCCTCTAAATCTGACTGCGGTTTTGAAATTGAAAACAATATTTACGCACAATGTCTAAAACACAGCCAGTATTTCCTGTTAAGCTGTTTTGCCCTAAAAAAAATGGGTCAGGACGGGGATTAAAGATAAATATCACTTATATGGGCTTCACCAAACCATATACAGAACAACTGGGATCAAGTGGATTAGCTATGAACTAGTAGCTCAACACTCAGAACCGAACACACCAAAAACATTTTGAATTTGCCGAAACGAAATAGAAAGCATGGTATGAAACATTTCCTCATGTTGAAACAACCACATTTCAAAGCGTGAGACGGAAACTGCAACAACAGACAATCAGCGACGGAAATTTAGAAAAACAATCAGCGTTTCCACTTTCCAACTCTTAATTAATGGGGATGGCATGCAGGGAAGTGCACATCCTGTGCAAGGAACAGGAGACGGCCTCGACAATTAACTTCAAATTACCATTTGACTCACAAAGCAAACAATACACAATAGGCTGGAAGGCAACACCCAGCTTGGTATTCATGCCGGCCTCAGAAAACAGGCTGGGAAACATCCAGAAAACTGCAGATATTAAAGGTTTTCTCCAACGGTCGTCTGCAAAGAAGCCCGTCTATGAAGCGCCATGAAACGGGGTTTTGAAGGTTACCTCTTGGACCGGCGCAGACGGGCTCCGCTGAAGAACTGTGGCATGTTAAAGTTGGACAGCACCGTCCACAGACTGGAATCAGACATGGTGTCCGAGTCGTGCCACAGAGGGAGGTGCAAAGGCGGCTTTTGGAGACCCAGCGAGGAGAAGCGGCGGCTTTCGGGGCTCGGGGGGAAGCGATCTCCGGGGGCGTCCTGACCCGTCCCCCGACGGCAGCTCTCCTTGGGTCCGAACTTCCTCTGCGCAGGCACATCTGCAGCCAGCTGCGGCATAAACACACCAGCAGAGAGGACGCCTCGTCCTCCTCTGTCCTCAAATGGAAAAGTAATCCAGGGAGGATCCTGAAAGGCACACAGAGTGTGTGTGTGTGTGTGTGTGTGTGTGTGTTCCAGGTCAGGCGTTGACAGCCTCCACTGTTGCAGGGGAATCGACACCCAACACCGGCTGACTTTTTGTTTTCCCCCCTTCGCTGCGACTGTGCTCCATATCCCAGACGCTGGCGCTGCTCGACATGCTTCATCTCATGTAACAGGCATCTACCACTTTGCGTCCCGCGCGGGGGGGGGGTTGCGAGGCAGCCGGGGGTGCTGCATCATCAGCAGATGCTGCCGTGCACTTGCAGCCTTCCCAGACTGGCACCCCTCCAGATGTTGGGTGGGTCAGTGTATTAAGCAGGAGCCATTTGAAATGGAAATGCTTCGCTTTTTTTGCATGGATGTCATCTGCTGCTGCATGGATTGTTCCCTCAGCCGCTCCCTGCATGGTCGGTCCGGCTCGATTCACTCGATGGGAGTCTCACCTCCACTTCATCACCTTTGATCCTTGACTCGCGTTATCTGGTCGGCAGATAAGCAGCCGAACACAATTAAAAAGAAATGCAGATCTGAAGTTTGACCCAAACATACCAACACATTGATTAAGGAATCGCTTTCACTTAAACTGTGAGAAACTGACATTCGAGTAAAAAGGTGGCAGGAGCTGAGTTTTGTCACTTGGGTGATGAATTCGACTTCGGGCGTGAGTGAGAGTTCAGAGTCAGCTGACCGTGGAGAGCACACATTCTCTGAAGCAGCCGTCAGAGCTTTTAACTGAACGAACGACGAGCACCGAGGATCCAACTTAACGGCTCCAGCCATTGATCGCTTGTATCCGATGGCCGTTCCCCACCCGAGAGGGCGAAGTTCAGCCCTGCAGACACACAGACACTCGGCTGCGCTGCAATAACAGAAGTCCAGAGCGGCGATAAGAGCGCCGCTGCAGTCACATGATTGATGGAGTGAGGTTTACATGTTGCTTTCTCAATCCAGCCTCAAAACATTCATCACGTCTTATCGGCTTTTACAGGAATAGAAAAATCGACCTTGAGTGAGCAAATGAAAACAAAGATAAATGCAACGCGCGTTGAAAGATCTTCAATAACCCGGTTTATGGTCCAGTCAATTAAGCCAACAACAATTTAGATAAAAGATTAAAAGGTTTTTTTTTTAATGCAAAATACCAAAAACCAACTGGTTCCACATTCTTGTGAATATTTTCTGGTTTTCTTTATCTCCTTTGTTCATACGATTAATTGCTTTGAGCTGTTAAAATATGTCAACTTGGAATTTATGAACAAAATATGAACATATTTGCCCATTTTCTGACATTTTAAGCACCAAAACCAAGCGATTAACCAAATAATTGAGAAAGTCAGTCGGATAATTGTCAATAATCATCATTTTCTGAAGCGCTACTAATTGTTGATCCTTGATTCACTGGAGGTCTCTGCTAAATTGCCTCATTGGCATGACTAGCATGACAAATGACCTCATTGTTCGGTGTGGACGTTATTCTGGAGGGATGGTTCACCCAAAAAAATCTAAAAATTGTAGTTTTCCTCTCACCTTTCGACACTGACTTTTAAGCACAATTGCACAAGACGTCTGCATCACAGCGTCAGCGCCGCCTCGGGGTGGCCATGTGCATGTTTCTATATATTTGAGATGAAGACAAGCGGACCACATGACCGCCGTGGTCATGAAGACGGTCCGAGATCAGTTAACAGGAGAGGCTGGTAGCTTCATGGTGCATTAGGATGCTGCAGATCAGCTCAACGACTTCCAGCATCGACTGAAGCTCAGGAAGAGAGACGGAGAACGAAATCGACAAAAGGAGGCAACATTGTTGGTTCTGCTAACGAGAAACAATGTCGTCCGACGCCATTTTTTCCCGGCGTTAAGTCTCCGTGTGTGACAGCGTTCCCGCTCAGTGGCTCCGTCCGGCTCCCCACAGGCCGGCCTGACAGCCTTCACTCTAATTATGGCTCTGCTCCGATTCTGCGCTCCACATAAGAAACGACGGCTCAAAGTCAAACTCTCACGGAGCAGCAGGAACGGGGAGGTCACCGGATGCACAGCACGAGCTGAACAACTTGGGTTTCCTCTTGTCCCACATCCAAGATATGAATAAACAAAAATGTTATTTGTTTTGCATTATTACCATATGAATTTGCAGTACAGTATAGGATGACATGTTTGTGTACAGTATTTCTATGTGCAGAGAAAATAGCAACTAGAGAATAGGAGCTTTCATATAAATTAGAAAGACGCTGCCATGATGAAGCACGGGGAATAAAAGTAATTAGCACAAGCGGAAATCTGTTATCCTGGGAAAGGTCAGCATATTTAAAATGAAATATAGAATCTGATAAATAAAACACAGGTGCAAAAGGTGCAAATGTTATGATGATAAAAATGAAAGATTCCCTGTTTCTCACCAACATTGGGTGTATGTTATGGTTTTGCAAACATAATTAATGCCCTTCCTGGTAAAACATATGCATCATATACATATTTCAAACTGCCTGTGCATTGGGGCTCGTCAACAAATATTATAAGTTTGAAAATATATTCAAAAAGTAGCTTGAGCGTCGTCTTCCTCGGGCAGACTGGAGTCACACAATGTCGCTCGATTGATTGAAATGTAACGTTGGGTTCAAGATGAACGATAAACAACAACTGTGATGATGCAGAGAGAGAGAGAGAGAGAAAGAAAGAAAGAAAGAGAGAGAGAGAGAGAGAGAGACACTGTGTCCTAACAGCAAGTGCTAAATTATGTCCCGTAAACAAGCGGCGACCAGCTGTGAGCTGCAGATCAATCTGTAGACGCTTACACGACGCTTTCTTCCATCGTTTGTACTTTTAAACAGAAAACAGACGTTTTATGACGGACGATAAAGTCCACACAACGTTTCCAGCTAGCTGCCATATTATTGAGAAGAAATGAGAAATGAGAAGGTATTTAGAATCTGAATTTCAACTTCAGCGATCAGCTGTTCCTCATGCAGGCGACAAACAGAAACAGAGTGTCAACAACATTTCAGAGCTGCGTCTCTTCGTGGCCAGACAGGACACGGCAGCATGGACGTAATGCACAAAAACATACTTGAATAGTTCAAACCTTTGTGTTTCTTATAAAACAAATATTTTAACTTCATTTCTTGCCAATTCTGGCAGCCCGATCGTGCATGTGCACGGCCCACTGGAGGAAGCACTGCTCCGCAGCATGCTGGTGGTTAAAAGCTCCACAGGATGCCGATAAATCTCAAACTGAATCCACAACTGTCCGGTCGTCGAGCTAAAATCTTCCACCGAGGCTCAACTTTGCCGACGGCTTCTCGTGTCGCTCACACGTGGAAGCTTGCTTTGTAACGTCTGACCGTCTGCCTCTCCATCGTCTGTTTTGAGTGTCTGATGAGCATTTAAACGCATGGATCCGTCACTCAAACTGCACTTCCTGGATCATATTTCATGTCAGCTGTAGCTGAAGCAACAAGCCCTTAAACACTGGCTGTTTCCACCACTACATCTGGATAAATATGAGAGCAGTGAGCCAACACTGGTCCACCGCTGTGGCCCGTTAAAGGGTCACGTCTTCTATAGATCAAAGGTCACTGCATCATTTTGTTCCACATCTCATCGCTGTACTTTGTGAATTGGTGACACGATGTGAATAAAAACTGAAATTGTCAATAAATGAAAACCTCTCCACATCCGTGTGTGGCGCTGACTCACTTAAAGGCCGGCTCGCTGTGAGAGCTGAGCAGAGGGAGAGCGGGTCAGAGGAGAGGATGGGTGGGTGTTTCATGCTATTCATTCATACTGGAAAGTCTTCAACATTGAGTGTTTTGAAAGAGCTGCAGAAAAATCCCAACTATTTATCTTTACCGAATCAGAAGCGGCTCGAATGAAGCCGACGTACCTGCACAAAAAACGTACAGATTTCTAAAAGTCCCGTTTCTGAAGCAATGAGGTTGCACGTGAGCAGTGTGTAAAAAGTTCTACACAACTTCTCTGTGCTTTGTTGACATAGCCGAAGAGGCTGTGCATGCTTTGCATGGTTAACACTGTTTGCACCGTTAGTTATGAGAAGCTGCTGCAGAAGGAACTGCAGCTGGAGTGGAGAACAATGGGTCAACAGCAAAACAGTCCACCTTAAACGGTAGATAAATCCACCTTAAAATATAACTATTAGCACTTCCTTTGACTGTAATTGTAGGAATTAAGCAGACAAGACTCTTTTCATCCATTTGTCCATAAAAACCCATGAAACAGCAGTTCAAGATGGCTTCAACCTTAATGACCTATTTGACAGTGAAACCCAAAATGAGGCTTTAGCGTGAAAAACCAAAACAAAGACAATCAGAGCTTCCTGTCGGGTGAAAAGACGAGTTGGCGAAGAGGACATGCTGATAAACATTTACCCGGCTGAAGAAATAATCTCAGAGGATAAAAGTCTTGATGTTCACCAAATAATCCGAAGATCCGCAAAAAGATTAGCATAATAATAATAATCATAAAATGGTCGAGATTTAAGCGCCGAGAAATCCAAAACTAGCTTCTACCGTTTTCAGACGGGATTCAGACAGATTGAGACCAGTCTTCACTTTGATGTATTGCAAATGCCACAAATCCTACTTAGCACATGAAAGAGGAGCATAAACCTCAGAACAGAGAGGAGCAAGATGAGGGGAAGGAGGAGGAGGAGGAAGAGGAAGAGGAGGAGGGGGGTTGGACACTATCAACATTATATAAGTGTCCTCCTCTTTCAATGTCATTTCAATGGCACGTGATGTTCAGGGGGGGAAACCGAAGAGCGCTCGCTTACCTCCAGAAATGAAACGCGTGCAGCGGGCTGCACGGGCTGCAGGGGCTAGTGGGAGTGGGGCTCAAGCTTCGGGGGGTCAGGCTGCAAGTTAAATGGAATGGAGTGAATAGTTGTGTTTTATCACACACATGACACACACACACACACACACAGCTCTGTCGCGTGCCCACATGAAGAGTAATGACCCTGTCAGATGAACCAGCATTGTGTTTAAAGTGCAGGTTCCCGTGGTCTCGGTCTGGTGCTGACATTGGGGACGTTTGATTCAATTCAGACTGAAATCAAAAAGACGACGTGCTCAAAAAGCTACAGATTATGAAGGGGATTTCACACACTGAAGGTTTGCGATGAGGTCACCATGTGATGTCATGGCCCTGTTTTCAGCTGAACAGTGGCGCTGCAGAGCATGAGGTCACATAGAGGTGAGTGACTTTCACTGCAGATGCAGTGTCCAAAATACACTTTTAAAGGATACCTCTTCTACGTTTATCTTATTGTTTAAGACATTCCCTAAAAAACGATGATTGTATCCCACTAACGAGAATTGTTTATCCAGAGGCTAGATCCTAAAAGTCCTTCCCTGTAAATAATGGACACTTTCCTCATTTTGAGTAATATTACAATAGCCTGTTGTTTATGGGAAATTAGTAAATCTTTCGTAAGATTATCTTAAGTAGTATAACGTCTTAAGTAGGACCAACTGGGCCAAAGGCGCGGAGGTCACATGTCGTTGATTTTAGTCTTTTCATGGGATTTGTTGACAATCAGGAAAAATATTTTCATGGAATTGTATATAAAATCTACGTAGAAATAATGCTTTTGAGGCTAATTTAATGAAGCCACTCATTAATCCAATGGTGCGCTCTCAATTTGCAGTTGTAAAGTGGAACCATGACAAATACCTCGTTGACCTGAATGAATAAATCATCAAGTCAAACAAATGACTGTGGCTTTGATGAAAGAGGAAACCTGCCTGTAAACACAGCGGTGCACTGCCGTAATGATCACATCCAACAAACACTCATCATGGGTGTGTTATGAGTGTGAGTGTGTGTGTGTGTGTGTGTGTTTCCTTCGTATGCACTGTGTGAATGTGAGTGTGTCACGCCAGCAAAGAAAGCATGTTGTGCAGTTGCGGCACTCCTTTGCGTGGCATGTTATCTGGCTGTCCATCACACACTCAGGCACGCACACACACACACACACACACACACACACACAAAGCATGAAAACATAAATGCATGAACACACATGCACACACACAGACAGACACACAACAGCAAGTAAGCCTCTGTTGCCGTGCTGTGAAGGTTTTGCCGTCAGACTTCCTGCTGCAGATGCTGCTGCTGCTGCTGCTGCTGCTAATGCTAACGCCGCACAAGCAACAGGGAAACACAGCCACACACATGACACAGAGATGAAACGACAGACTGCAGGGGAGCTGCCTCCCGGTAGGATAACGGAGGAAAATACTCACTCTAGTGTCAGCCCTGGAATTCTCAGCCTCTCCCGCTGGGCTTTCATGGCTGAACTGTGCTCGTTTGCTCTATTGTGGTCATGATATGCATTCACGCCGCCTGCCTGCCTCCCGCCCTCCCACCCCCTGCACTGACAAAGAGCCAAACCCAGCCACCACAGTGCGATGAGACGGATTGGTTTTCTCTCCCCCCACAAAAAGAGAGGGGGTTAAAAAAACAGGAAAAGGGGGCTACGGGTCTTGTTTTGGTCTTTCTACTTCCCACCTTGGAGCTGTCAAATAGGTTCCTCAGTAGCCTGCGGAGGGCACGGAGGCAGGACAATCCCCTCCCCTAAAACACGCCCCCTGCTCCCTCACAAACGCATGCACATATCTGCCTCCCCACCTCCCGCCCTCCCCCCCCTCACCTCCACCAGCTGGTGACTTGCTACGTAGCAGAAATGACTGCAATAAATAAAATCTACATGTCGTCTTCCTCCTCTTCACGTGCAGCCACCTTGACAGGATGCACAACACAAGGCACGCGTCGCACGATGCAACGTCGCCCCCGAGCACGGAGATGATGTCATCTTCCAAAGAAAAACATAATGCACCACCACCTGTCACTCCACGTCAGTCAAGTGCACAGCGAGAAGGCGTGCACTCACACCTGCCTCCAGGTCCTTGTTATACAATCAAATCATACAAATAAAAAAAAGAGCTAAAACATGCATCCTGCAGTGGCTTTTTTTTGGGGCTTTTTTTTTTTGACAGGCGAGAGGGAGCAGGAACAGAGTGTGCTTCACTTGGAGAGGCGTGCGAGCGCTTGCTGCGATTGTGGAGTCAGAGGCTGAAACCCGGAGTCATGAAGCAGGATGACGCAGCAGAGTGTCGCCGCCCCTGCGGGAATTCAAAAGCTGCTGCGTATCGTTAGAAAAAAGAAAAAACACCCCATGAGGCATTTCATGCACATGCACTGTTGCAGAAGCTCCAACAACATCGCGAGAAGTCGAAAAAATGAATCAATGACTCATGTCAATGAGTCATGACTGTCCAAATGCTGAAGTACTGTACGACTAAAGCTCAATGTGGTGTTTGCAATGAGTCCTTCAAACACTCGGCTGCAGCACTCACTTACTCGGTATGCAATGAATTCTTTATTATGTTTGAGGAGCAAAGGGTGGCTGCAGACGACACCAAACACTAACCACCGAGCCAGGAGAGGAGAGGCAGCAGGTCAAGGGTCGGCGACACCATATTGCCCCGTATGGTATCCTGTCATTTTCAGGATATTTTTTTTAGTCTTTCGTCTTTTTTTTACTCCAATACATTTTCCCATCATGCATCGTGAGTTCAATAAGGAGACTATAGTTCATGGACTTTTATAATTGAGTGCAGGAAATGAAAGTGCTTCAATCGTAGCTCGTAAAGGAAGAAGCCGTAACCCCTGACCCCTGACTTCCTCTCTTCCCTCCTGAAAGTCACGGGCACGAGGCATGGTGCGGCAACGTGTTCAGAGAAGGTACCAGGATGTACGATCGGAGACGATGACTCCTACGATCTGTACAAACAGGGACCGCTTAGTGCCGAAATCAGCCGCGCTCATCACACAGAGCCCTCATCTTGAGGCGACGTCCATATTAAAATTCGTGACTTTTGTTTTTTTTAGCTTGCACGAGCAAAAAAACTGACTTTTTGAAAGCGACGACGTAGATGACGTCGTTAGGATTCCTGCTCGGGTCTCATCGGTCACAAGGCATCCTCCACAACCCGAATCATCACGTGACACGTTCCCACAAACAAAAACATCATCCGCCACGACCACCAGTGGTTGATTGAACACGGAAAGTCCAGCAGCTGTTAAATTCTGCCCACGTGTGCAGGAGGGAAGCGTGATTTGTGATAATTATCGCGCCGAGCGGCGTTTATCCGCTCGTGGTGAAGGAAGGTGACTCACCAAGGTCTTCATGACAATACACACCGGCTGCTGCAGCCGAGCTGTGAACCACGTTGCGTGACTCACGGCACAGAGCTGCTTTACTCCGCTTGAATTACGTTTGAAATCAGTTCCACCTGCATGCAAAGAGAAGCAGCCTCTTGCACAATCACTATGCACTGTTTTCCTACTCGTCTTTTGATCTGCAGGCCGTATCATATGCGGCGCATTTACACCTTTTAATTACTGCCAACGCTCCTGTCTTCAGCTGCTGCAATGTCTTGCAACTTCTTGATTCATGTTGTTTGATTGCGCCCTTTACCCCCCATATTAGGGAAAGAAACAAACATTCTCATTATGAAAACACACACTGTAGGAGGGGATGAGGCAACTATTGCAAACACCTGTGTAAAACAAGGGTAAATAATACTTGTTATAATTGGGGCTTGGAGAAATGCATCATCTGCTCATTGTGAACTTCTGTTTAACGGTTTGGAGCTGCAGGGTCTGGACCAAAGTTTGTTTTGTGAACGCCTAAACAGTGTCTTTTTCTTTTGGGAAATACAAAAATATGCTTATTTTTCCCCACGGCATCTAAATATGAATATGTTCAAAGATAATGATGCTCTAGCGTTGATTTTTAAACATTGCAAGTAATAAAAACCTTGTTGTAAAATGTTCCTGTGTGGATTTTTCCTCTTAATAATATATTAATTATTAATTATTTTCTGGCTCCAGGATGACAGAATAATCCTTCAGCCAATCACAGATTTGTGGCTAACCATGGCGAAGAAGAATTATTGAAACTCAATTTTAGTGCTTTTATTCAACTTGTATTAAGACATTTGTGGCCACTAGGGGGCAGTGCAACAAGAAAGTGAGGAAATGCAGAGTCGGCTTATAATTATGTTACAAGCGACCCTTTCCCCACTGAGCATGTCCTCCATTGCTAATGGAGCCATATTGGTTTGTGCAGCTTTACACAACAATGTTGAAAAGGTGAGAGAGTTGCTGTGGAGTGTGAACTGAGCCGATGATTGATTTTAATGCATAAAACATTACGCATTATGTTTTTTAAGAGATAAATTCAAAATATTTTCTTAGTCTTAAGACTTATCTTGTTAAGTCTGAACTCAAAATCAGAAGATTCTACTACAAGTTAAACTTTCATTCTCAGACTCAGAGTTGAGGCAGCACACAGGATTAGTGATTTTATTGCACTATATATTATCCAATAAATAACTTAAAACATTGTTATGCCACTGATGCATTTAAACTATGTGAGCATAATGATGCAAATATATCTTTTAAAAAGAGCAATTCACTTTTAGTTCCTAAAAATATTCAGACATCAGAATTAGAGCGTATAAGAAAAAACTAAATAAAATAAAACGTCAAACAGAATGATTACCAACTATTTGTCTTATAATAAATAGTAAGTCAAAACCCTGCTTCGAGTTCATGTCCATATATTGTACAAGATAATAAATATTGGGACACGTTTGGGTTGATTGGCTGATCAATTCAGTAACAGCGAGATATATTTCATACTAAAAAAAAGGAGATAGTGTGTAAATAAAAAATAACACTCATAAATATGAAAGATGTCCACCCTGAATGAAGAGTATCTGACGACATCTGTTGAATTGAATATAACCGTAAAGCGACCACGTAACAGAATCTCCGGTCAACAATTCCTCTTTGAGATCCCGTTACATTGGAAGCAGCTGACGGCGTCGAACGCACAACAGAGGCAGACGTGCAACAGGCGGGAAGCAGGAATCTCACAAAAATGGCCGACAACTCGATACGAGCGCGCCTCGTATCGCGTTGCCAATTTATTTTATTGGACCCGGCAAAAGACTCCCAGTTATTAAGGTCAGCCTATAAATAGGCTCCAGTCATCACAACCAGAATGACTCGCGGTGAAAACAACTCCGCCGATGACATCGTCCAAAAAGATGCAACCCAACGCTTTCTGGCTGTGGAAAATAATTAAAAATAATAAATCCCCCAAGGGGTAACGAGCCTGTGGAAAAGTACTATGAACTATGTACTACTGTGTGTTTTATTCAGTCAATCATTACATTACAATAAGCAGGGTTCATACACATTTTGACCAATGGATTTCCAGGACTTTTCCATGATTTAAACCAGATTTCCATAACTTTTCCAGGACTTTAAACCAAATTCCCATGACCAAACATTCAGTGAAATCTGGGTGTGTCCATGAAAAAGTGATAAAATGTAGTATTTAAACTAACAATGAGGATTCCAAAGCATACAGTATTCCTTAAAGGACACAAATGAATGAGAGACAATAGTTTGATTAAAAGAATAAACATTTATAGATATACTCAGCGTATGCCTGCTTATATTTTGAGTCTTTCTTTTAAAAGCATATTCATTATTTCAAACTCAGCGTAAATGAACCACATGAACACATGAATATAACACATTTACATGACTTTTACTAAACTTTGGGGATTTTATTTTTTTCAAGAACTTTTCCAGGCCTGGAAATAACCATTTTAAAACTCCATGACTTCTCCAGGTTTTCCATGACCGTATGAACCCTGCTTAAGTAAAGCAACAAACTAATATACATTTTTTGTGACTAGAGGATACGCACATGTAGATTAACAGACTTCCCCGTGGTCACATGACCATTTCGCCTCACACATCGAAATCAAGCACAAGAGCGAAAAGCTACAAAAACCATCCAGAGAATCAAATCTTCCAAAAAACACGGACGCTCGATTCCTTTCCAACACGAGCCACTTAAATTAACAGCAGTTATCGCAAATTTCAAGCACTTAATCTGGCAAATTTGGCATATTGAAACACCATTACTATGGTTACCAAGGTCACCGGGGGCTCGGGCGCTCGCTCTAAATATAAACCGGTGCCGTTTGTGATCGCTCACCTCTGTTACACCGGGTGGACCCTATGGTGACGGGCCAGAGCAGCAAGGTGTCAACAGGTACTTCCACCATGAAATATGTCAAACCGGAGCAAAAAACAACAACCAGGAAGTCTATTATGCCTTCATTATTATGAGCTATAAAACATGTATTTCATCATCTTTAATAAACACACAGGCAAAGAGACTCAACATAATCACCATTCTGGAAACATGAACTGAATTTCTATCTGTACATGAGATCTGAACTCTGCATTTAAGCCGTTGTAAGCACTGAGGAGCACCCTGGGGAGACACTCGGGGACAACGCAGAGGAAAATTAAATCAGTTTGATGTCACGTGCACATTTTTTGTAAAAAGTGCTGCAAAATGCTCACGACGCGACGGAAGCGTTTTTTTTCCAGAGGACACTAAAAAGTGTTGCACACGTCTGGGACACGCTTGTTATTGATGAATTATTGCGATCGCATAATTCAGATATTATAATGATATAAAATAAGCAACAGGATAACGCTCAGTTAGTAATATTTGAAAGTTAAAAGATCTCAAATAGCCGACTTCAATAAGTTAAAAATCCACAAAAGTGCAGCATGTCCCGGCCGTGTGCATCACTTTTAAGTGTCCCCAGGAAACACTCCCCCCTCCGTCCACAGGGAGCAGCAACTTCCAACCAAAAAGAAAGTTCCTCGTAGCTCGACCGTATTAATTAGAAATTTGACCAACCAGCCGGAGGGCTGCTTAATTCATTTTACACGTCTCTCTTTCTCATAACAAAACAGACCATTATACGAACAGATATTAATGAATTATGTATTTCACTCTGCTTTCCATAATGTGGTGGAATAAATGCAAATCCATCCACTTTGATTACAGAGCAACAACCCAATTCAAATGTAAAGCAGATCTTATTTATAAAGCAATATTTGAAGAACAAAAATTATATAATTTTGTGCTCCAACACGGAGCCATCGGATCAGCAAACATCTTAAGAGCACTACGAATAAATGTGTGGGGAAGAAACTCAAATGTATTTCATTGGAAAGCGCTAATAGAATATTTTGTCCCTCAGATCATTCCCATTGTAACCAGACAAAGAGGTGAATGCTGAAGAATTATCATATACATGTTCCGGCCCGGTGCATTTTGGAGACGCAGCGGGTTTAAAGCTCCTCTGAGAGCCACTGCTAGTCCCTCTTGAGTATTTCCAAGAACATAAAAGATGATAAAAGAGATATATTTGCTCAATATACTGCAGGCAGCTGCCAAAAATAACAACCCCTGAACTAAAGGAGTGTTTTGCACTTCCATGTTGAGTTTAGGGATTGAATGCAGAGCGATGGTCAGTGTGGTTCCAGATTCATCGAAGATGTCATGTTCACTTATTGGATTTATTCTTTATTTATGTACATTTTTTATTATTATCAATCTACAGGCGGTTAAAAAAAATATATATTTAAAAAGGGAATAAGACTTATATTTTGAATCTGAAACTAAGTATGCATGTTTCCATTGGAGAATAAATATTATTGTGCTTATTCGGACGCTGATTTGTAGCCAAGGACATTTTCATCGTTAGATGTGATTCATTGACACCCTTCGACTGGAGAGATCATGAGTACACAAAGCCGTAGTACACAAAGCCGTAGTACACAAAGCCGTAGTACACTAAGCTGTAGTATCTGAATCTAAATATCCTAACAGCGTCATCACTTTCGACCCAGCAAACACTCCAGATGACTCACAATACGATCTGTATTGATGTCGCATAATGAAGTCGAACATTTGTGGTGTTCCCGGAAAAATATCTCTGAGCATACATTTGATTATTTTATGTCATTTTTTTATATATTTAATGTTGCTATGGAATACTGTGATTAACGTTTATTCCCATCAACAAATAGCCGATTTCTCTGAGAGTGAAACATTTGTTCTGAGGTATAAAAGAAGCAAACTAATAGAGGACAGCTCCTCAAGCAAATGTGTTCACCTGCGGGAGGACTTATACATCTATATATCTCTATAATATAGAGATATATAGATGTATATAGATATAGGAGAGAGGGCTAGAGCCCCATGCATGTGTGTACTGATGTAATAAATATCCTTTTGCTTTGCTCAGTGGGGCGACAGGAGTCCCATGTGGCCAAAGATGAATACAGTGAGATAAGAAAACGTCTCTCAGAAGCTACCAGCAGCCCAATCACGTTGTGGGTTTCTATGAACGCACAACGAGTTGAATATCAAAGATATGCACACATATGCAAATGTTTCATGTAGAAAACACACTTTAACTTTTAAGACTTTAACCCAAACAGACTGAACAAGTTTGTTTTCTTCTCCTTATCATTCTAAATGTAATCTTCGGGCATAAATGGGTTAATTTTTTTTAACATATGAATCTTAATGCAAATAATATTTCTGCTAATTTCAGTAACACAACATATTAGAGAGGTCAACCGGATGGCTCACGGTACGACTCATCAAACCTCTGAACTGAAAGCACATCTGGGTACTTACAAACTGCCTCTTCTCGGAAGACTCAGCTCTTTCTGGAAATGAGAAGAAAAGAGTTATGAGTATAAAAGAACTCACACATCCATCAGTTACAGTTGAAGAAAATCACAACATTTTAAAGTCTGACTCAAGGATATTGTTATGTCTGTTGTTGTTTTGTTTTACCCAAATTAAAAAGATATCCATCAATCAATCAAGCAATGACACAAAGCTGGTAAATCTGCCAGAACAATGAGTTATTAATAAATAATAATCAGTAATGTGACTATAATGACTGTAATGCAGCCTTTAAAACCAGGAAAAGACACATCTTATTTTAAGATTTCCAAAATATATGACAAAGACACCAGTATTGATATAATATCTATTTTGCACAGTCCTACTCACATGTGTGTTTTTTGTCTTATTTAGATAAATGACCAGCAGCAGTTCTAGTAAATAGTAAAATACCACCATGAACCCCACAAATCAATGCAGGACTCTCAAACTGCATCCGAATGCACAGACCAAAATAAACTAAAAGAGAAACTAAAAGGAGGAGATTGATGTTCTGTTAAAACATAACCAACAGCCTCACAAGAACAGATCCCAGAGCAGGCGTGAAGCGGTCACATCTCATCCCACAGAGCTGGACTGGAAGTTTAAAGAAAGCAACGTGGAAACACAAAAATCCAAGAGAATGAAACCCGACGTGTGCGTGTTTGTTGTTTTATTTTGATGCATTAAAGACAACAATGCGTCTGCAGAGCGACTCAGAGGCGTTCAGGGTTCACTGAAGCGCAGAAAAAGCAGCAACACTGCCCTCATCGATTTCTGGAGGGATTTACGTGCTCTCACAAGGTTCTTACTAAAAACGTACAACACTGCGTTCACAGCTCAGCTTCACAGAAAGCTAAATTAAAAATGTCATTAAAAAAAAGGCACACCGAAGAACACATTTCTCTAAAAGCTGTCAGGAGCAAATGAGTAAAACACATCGGGGCTCGGCTGCTGCTGCAGCATCTGCTGGTTTGTCAGAGCGCCTCGTCCCCCGTAGAGTTAACACAAGTGTTTGTTTAATTACATTGTGAGGAATCAAGTTGTTTTATTGGCCTCGCGGCGTTTTAAATTCATTTTTATCAGCAGTGTGAAACAAACCCAAAGCCCTCCAGCTCTGATTATTTCTAATCTCTCCTGACTGGATTGTCTCGTTGTAAAAGAAACACCAATAAATAACCACTTTTATGTTGTTACTACAAATCAGACTGATTTCATTGTCTAATAACGACCCGATAAGGGCGAGGCCCTTTGTCTGCCCCACTGTAGGACACTGAGTGTACTGGCTGCTCCCGTCAGCAGAAGCAGTGTTAAGCCCCGCGATCCCTCTGCTATCAATTAGGGCTTAATGTCTGCTTCCCCTGCTGCCTGCTGAAGACCAAGGGCAGACACACAACACCGATCATCAGCAGGGAATGGCTTACAGTTGTGGGACGTCCACCGATCACAGCGCACAAATAACGGGGAAGTCAACAACAAATATGATGATGATAAAGTGATTTATTGAACACGTGTGTTCATGTGAAGTGCAATAACTTAATCATGCATTTGATGCTGACCAAATAAATGCACTTATTCCAGAAAAACAACACCACAAACAACCATATATTACAAAATATTAAGCATAACCATAATATCAGAGACTCTGAGCTTATAGATCTTCCCCCAGAACAGGAGAGGAATGATGATACCTCTAGTTAACAGCATTAAAGCCCACTACTGCACCCGCCACTCACATCCTCAACCTCATTAAATCCATTCTCGATAACATTTCTTTGACATTTTTAAACGTAATCACATTTTGGTAATTGCCTCGTGTAGCCGTCACTGCTGCTGGCGGGGTCCGCCATTCCCACGCGGGATTCAAAAAGCCTTCCCATGCACATTCCCAGATAGAGATGCATGCAACAAGGCTCCCACTCTCTTCTTGGAGATCATTTCCCAGGACATTTTCCATGATGATCTTGCTGTTCCTCCCTGTGGCGTTCCCATTAAAAAGAAGTGTAGTCTACGGCTTTAACTTATATATGAAATCAGCAATTACATGCTCCAAGATCTGACAAATGAATAATGCAAACACACCTGCAGGTGTACGGCGTGTTAAGCTAAAAGCTAACGTTGCGGTCCATTTGGTATTAAAGTGCCGTTACATAGTAACTAGCTGGTGTTTTGGGCTCATCTCCATTGTTTCTCCAGGGTTCTCCAGGACACCGGAGAACCCTGATGTGACGCAGCATTACCTTTTGTATTTGTATTTGCATCGTAATGTGAACATTTCCCACTGTGGACTAGTCCCACAAGGAGAAATGCTTCCTATCGTGGTGGTTAACCGAGATCGTGGTTAACTTTATTTAATCATTTATAAATAAATTAGAACAATTTAGAAAATGCATTTAATCAATTTTTCGATTGTGGATTTTATATTACCCTGCCTCTTTAAATCTCTTTAGATAGGGATATACATGCAGTGTGCTATACATATTTATGAGTTCTGGGTGATGCAAGTTATTTAATTGGATTATTGTTTGTTCAGCATTTTCTCCAAAGACTAAATGACATTTGAAAACAAAACACAAACCTTGCATTTTTAAATCAATTAAATCCTTTGTCTAAAAGGTTATAGTTTACTGATGAAATCTAGCAAGCCTCGAGGTCTGTGCAAAAATTACAAACAAACAAAAACTCTTCACGACATCCGAGATTGAAATAAAAGCCCCCATGTGTGTTTTTCAAAGTCAGCGTAACGCTTAACATAAATACAAGTATTTCCATTAAATGTTATGATCCCTAAGAGGTTTAGAAGCTGTCAAACAGCCGATACAAACTGAAAGTAATTGCATGAAAACCTTTCATCTCGGAAAGTTGTCCGTCAGGAGAACGAACCGGTGATGAAAGTAAACCTTGTATGTTTAATCATTGTTTATCCAGCAATCTTCTCGGCACTGGAGAGATAACAACTGTGACACCGTGAACCTGAGACGGTTTATTGTTCCACGGGGTAAATGTCAATTACTGGCTTCTAGCAACAACACTTCATCTCCACGGCGCCACATCAAAGCTGTAAAAAAAAAGAAAAAGGCATATGTGTAATGGTTCATTAATTATTCCCTTTGATTTATTTTGGATTTCTTCTACTTCTTGATTTTACAGAGGTTTGCTGCTGACTGGCAGGGAAACCTTTAAGACGTGTCATCAAATCAACAGCGAGGATGACATCAGACGAGCAGGAGTTACTGATCGGTAATATTGCTGAGCAGGATATGTAATCAGAACAACGGGGAAGAAAAAGGAGATAATTTGGACTAAAACTAGACTAAAATGTCCAGATTTTGAGTCAATTAATACTTAACTTTAAGCAGAATGATGTCGATAAATATGATTTTTAAAAACTAACTGACATTTGAAAATAAATACAAGATCCTAATTAGAGACTTAACTTAAAATGCAATCTTAGCTTCATCTAATCGAGACGATGCTTCAAAGTCATAGATCTCAAGTGTGTCTAGAGATTAGGAAAAAGGGGTCAAATCGATTAATAAAGCTGGTTATCTGCTTCCGACACACGTGTAGTTCAGGAATTCGACCGGATGCATTTGAAAACTGAAGATTATCTCAGAGCAGCAAACAAACCGGACATTTTACAAACCGATGAATGAACCGTACAGAAACCACAAGTAGAAAGCCGACTTCTATTAACTATGACAACTGCATCAGCGGATCCAAAACCCTCAGTCTGAAGCAATATTTCCCGGAAACGTATTGATTTCAGAGGCAGCAGAGGGAGATTCAACAGCAACGCACACATCCAGCACTGGAAAGCTGATTGAATGTGCTGGCATCCTCTCGTTTATCCGCGTAGCAAGATGTTGGGTGTCATTAATGCTTAATCCACTGACTCGTCCAACGTTGTAAAGAGGGAAACAATTCATTTCCAGGCTGGCAGGGAGCGTAACGCCCTGTTAATTTGACGAGCGCTCGTTTTTTTTTAATGCCGAGCTCCATTTAATGTCATGACAATGGAATCTTAAAGATGAAACTAATGGATGAGGACAGTCACGCCCGTAATCAGTCAAACTTTCTTCAACAATTACAGGTTAGAAGTTGTTTCTATTTTCAGAAATGTCAGCTGGCCTGGTTCAGTCATCTTAATATAAAGGAAGAATCTGTATGTGTGCATGTGGGCAAGTCCTTTTTTAATATCAGATCCGGAATCTGTATTGCTGGGCACCCAAGGGAGTTTTTTTTTTTGTGTCAGATTTGGTGCAAGTCAGACAAGTGACACGTTTAATATTCGCAAACTTCACAAACTGTGAATTAATAAGTGGTTTTGACAGCAGGGGCGGAGCTTCGGGGCCCTGCAGAATTGAGTGTACACCCTGAAGCGGGTCGACGGGATGCTGGAGATGGGAACGCTACAACCGGACTCTTCTTCACCTCCCTGGAGTCAACAGGTGCCAACAGGAAGCAGAAGGAACCAGAGCGGATTTAGGGATTTAGTCCTCCCGTTTCCTATCGTGAGTTGCCGCAACTTGGATGTGCAAAGAAACTACAGTCAGTCCTGGCTGGTACATTGCTGAGGACCCACAGAAGAGCAGCGTCGAGTCTGAAGGATGCAATCATTAAAATATGAAGACAATCAAGGGGTCAAAGAAATGGCCAAGTCTGTTCTGCACAGCCACTGCACTAATGTGTTTTTTAATGCATACACACAACTGTGTGGTGATATCTTTCAGAACATCCGTGCACATTTCGTCGCCGTTTGATAATCGCCATCGGTTGTTAATGAAGTCCCGTTTGTCAAAATGCAAAATGCGTACGCTTGCATGTTAAAGCGTATTAGCAAACTGGCATTTGCATCCAACTGATGTCTTCACTTCACTCGCTTGGCGTCTGTTGACGTTCCACAGGAGCGAACGCACACGACAGAAGTGATGCACGAACTCAGGCGACAGAAGGGATGAACAGCTGGAGATGACGAGAGACTGGAAGCTACGAAAGACGTCTGTCCGGTCTGAACAGACGGTACCGTGAGGACGTCAGAGAGACGCAGAGTAACAGTGACAGGTACGACTGTGTAGTCACCGACAAGTTGTACAACAGAGAGTACATGTGTAGCAGGAATTAACAAGATAAACAACCGCTTTGAAAACCGTTAACAGGACTAAAGGAGCAGGAAACAACCAAGTTTCAAGTTAAATGTCCACTTATTTTTTGTCCTGCATGAAAAATATTTTACTTTTGACACATTTCACTAATATTAATGTATCAGATGTGGATTTATCCATTCATCCAAGACTCTCTCTCTCCTTGTTAAATTCGTCCCAGGGTCCTCACCAGAGGCTGCTATTGTACACACTTTAACACACTATTACCAACGGTGCTGTGTACCCGTTTACTGTGAGTATCTGGCATTGTACATCAACCTTCATTTCCCAGTGATGACGGACATTTCTCTTTTGTGATTATCCTTCCTCAAGGAGAGCGTCTATCTTTTAATCTGACCTGAGCGCTGCAGCAGCTGAAAGAAGCGGTTTTATTTTGAAGGGCCCTTCAGCAGAGAGGCTGCTGACCTTTGACCCAACAAGGTCGTCCCACTCACTTGTCCCTCCCCGGATGAGAGCCGTCCCGCCGTGTGCTTCAAGTAAAGTTTCGTCATGACATTTGCACACAGAACAACAACTCAAAGACTCACTGTTGGGAATATTTGATTCTTTTCCTCACAGTTATGTCAAAATGAACAGGTTGCATGGGCCAGCCTTCATAAAGTGATCAAACATGTGCAAGTAGAAGGCCTTTCTGGTCGTGGTTTGTCTGCAGCTCACCAGCTGGCTCACACCACTTCACACAAACGGCTCTTCGGAGGCACACAATGTGACCGCACTCGTCTGGATAGCTACCTTTCTTTTTATTTTATTTTTATTATGGGAGGCAGAGTTGGATGTCTGAAGTACAGCAAATCTCAGTATGCAGTAGTTTCTGACAGGCTGCTCCTTATTAAGATGAAGGCCATGCTATAGGCATCATTAAAATCTATATAAAAAACAACAAATTATATATAATGAGGAAACATGGCAGCTATAAGCCCTCAAAGCCAGACTACGAACCTAGTGAGACTAGAGGCAACCATAAAAAGAACTGAAGTGAATTATTATCTTATGAGAGACAAAGGAGTGGAGAACACAGGTGATGGTTACACTCAAAAGTAAAAAGGTATTTGGGGAAAAATTTTGTCAAATAAGAAATTGACAGTGTGGACAAAAAAATAACACAAAAATGCTTGCAAATATTTTGCATTATTACCAGCAGCAATGCTTTTTCAATAAAAGGTTTAAATAAAGGATCCCATTGACCGGAGCAGTCCGCCTGATGTACTTTTTTACGTTTAAGGTACTTTTCAAACTTATTTAAGTGAAATGCTCCAAGTGAAGTTTATTTCCCTTTGGTGAACTGTTAAACTGTATATGTTTCGGGCTTTTATTGTGAAAGGCAAGAACAGAAGGACAGGATCTGGTCTTGCGCTGCCCTTGTGTTACACTATAGTTTACGTTTTGAATGTCTGTTGCTTTTTTAAATTGATTTTTTCGCCACAAAATAGTTGTGCCTTGTGTGAAAGTATGCATGGCAAAAACAAGTTATGAAATAAGTTAGAAATATCGACAAAGTCGTGCAACAACGCGCACAAACAAAGTCTACTGATATGCTGCAAACATGGGAGGTTCTCTGGTGGGGATCAAGGTAACTGCTGTACCTTTAAAAAGCAATTAATACCACTCATCACATGAAATCTGTCAATTCTACAAAATAAGAGCACATGAAGTGAAATGCAGAAACCTGGGAATCAACATCCTACATTCATATAACTTCACTTTATTCTAGTCAAGTCTCAAATCATCCAGACAAGCTGAGCAACACTTTAGCTGAGCAATTTATTTAGAGAACTCATGAATGGATCTGATAACATATTGTTGGTTGTTTTTGTCTGAAAATAAATCTACAGCAACACGAACATGCAGGATCCAGTGAACACAGTCAATTACTGTGAAGATAAATACTCCAGGCTGTTGCGACACGCCGTTAATGGAATAGTTCGACGTCAGGGAATTGTACGTTTGTTTGCTTTACTGCAAGTAGTGAGAGGAGAAGATCGATACCACTCGCCACAGAGAGCAGCCAGTTGGCTTAGCTTAGCACGAAATAAAGACATTTTCAATTTGGGTTAATCAAACCAGATTTAACTTGACAATAACTTGCATTTTAGAGGTGCCGCAGACACATTTTGTTACTTTTGGATAAAGAGACGCGCGGTTTCTTCCTCCTTACAGTCTTTATGCTAAGCTAAGCTAACCATCCACTGATAATTAAGAAAGCAAGCAACTAGGCGCACTTCTTAAAATCTCAAGCCATTTCTTTCATAGATAATAAATCAAAAGCAATCTCTTTACATTTACAGTTAAGGTGGTAGTTCTTCTCGCAACATTTAAACTTTTACAAGTGTTTATTTCTGAAGCAGTCAGACTAATGCATTGTAGGAATATGTCAACGTCTTCCCCTTGAAGCTGAAGCACGACATCCTCTCCCCTCTTTACCGTCCACTCGACAAAAAAAAAGGTCTGACTCGGATGATGTCATCCCTTCCCGGCCTGAGAATGAATGGGGGAAATTGTGGACTAACAAACTTCCGCGTTTCCTTTTGAATGTGTAAGTCGGAGCGCTGCAGCAGCCGAAGCACAGCGCTGTGTTTGGTTTGCACATAAAGGAGTCATGTGAGGGAGGTGGAGTCCAATAAAGGAGAAGAAAGATTAGGGCAACTGTGCACAAAATTACTGTTTTGGAAGCTTTTGATAAATGCAATCATCCACACAAAAAAAAAAAAAATTATCCATTGATAAAAATTCAAAGAGCATAATTTAAATCTAATTCTCAGAAAGATTATTAATCACAGAAGAACACATTGACCCTAAATCTGTGAACATGAAAGTCAAAATGTTCTTTAATCTGAAGATTTACTCGACAGCTAAATAAATAAAACATTACAGAGCAAACTCACCTTTGTTAATAATGAGATGAAGTTGTATTAGTGCAGCCTAATTAAAAGAAATCACACATACAATGGAGGAAGTTTGAGATTCAAAACACATGCAGCTGATTGAGCCGCATTTAAAAAGCAGGTTTGCTGCAAGTGGCCCCCACCTAGAGGAAGCTCCATTATAAATCCTCTGTACTGTAACACACCAGAGGATGTGATTAATGACATCTAAGAGAAACGTCGTATTGTAGAACACGCTGTCCTCCCTTTCCACCTGCATTCATATCCCAGGTTAGGGCAGAGTGATGGCCGTTCCCCTGAACTCAGCTTACACCTCAATAGGGATTTCTGCTGATAATGCATCATCATAAAAAATAAAAAATAAAGTAGGAAAGCCCAGCATCGATCCAGCTCCATTAGCACCCATCTCCCAATTCATCCTGCCCGTGACAGCTTGCACACATTAAATGTGACGGATGAATAGTTTAGAAAGTATCAGTGTTTGTGGGAAACATTTGCAGCCTGTTAACTCTCCTCATCGTCCCTTTAAACGTCCTTTTTTTTTGTGCATCGACTGAAAAATGTCCTCACAGATCTGCCGAAGCATTCTCTCACATGAAGCACAAATCAACAGCAGAAGCAGAGTGTTGAGCAACACACACACACACACACACACACGCACACACACAGAAATACAAAAGGTCTCAAAGTCCTGACTGTGTTCTGTTAGAAGAGCAACACAGGAGCATCACGAGCCACGCATACATACCAGTACAGCACAAAGTCACCCTGCAGCTCAAACACACACACACACACACACACACACACACACACACACACACACGGTACATTTGCTTGCCTACCTGTAGCCCCCGTCTCCGCAGAATGCTGGACTCGTCCATGGTACAGAGCCCCGACTTATCATGCCTCCCTACCGGCGCATAGCCATGCTGCACTGCCTAGCTCCAGCTCTCTCTCTTTCCCTCCCTCTCTCTCTCTCTCCCTCCCTCGGGCTAAATCTGATCTTAGCAGCTGCTTAACACTTCCATCAGAACTTATCTGATTGGAAGGAGGCAGTCAGCTGACACCTCCTCTTGTTCGTCCCCTCTGTAACTTCAGGAGTGAAGGAGAGATGGAAAGAGAGAGAGAGAGATGGAACCAGGAGTGAAGGAGAGATGGAAAAAGAGAGCGAGAGAGAGAAGATAGACAGTTCTAATTTAGCGTAGTGCCGGGTGGGGGTGGTGGTGGGTGGGTGGTGTACCGAGGACAAGTGGGAGCCCCAAGACTCATTTCTCTCTGCAGCCACGCTTTTTTTTTTGGGCACCCTAGGTGACCATGAAAATGAGAGGATATCCTTCCAAGCATTGTTCTGCTCCAACCTTCGAACAATGAGCCTGGCATCCTGTCGGCAGGCTAACCGACCTCACCGGTCTCATGGCAATCAATGAGTCACATGGAGACTACAAAACACACACCTGAAGGTGAAAGATGCTTGTGGGAGGAGATAGAGAGAGAGAGAGAGAAAGAGAGAGAATTATGTGGAGAGGGGGGGGGGGGGGGAAGAGGGAGAGAATAATAGCCAGGCATGCTGTTTAAATGAAAAATGTCGCTGCCCGAGACCTTTCAAACCTGCTGTGAAAATGTCACACAAACTGCTGCGGGCCAATTTGTACGTAAAAAAAAAGAGAAGAAAAAAGAGAAGAAGAAGCCTCCCTTGTCCCACAACAACCAGACACTGAGTCATTATCATGCTGAAATCAACCGCACTTCCCTGCACTGCCTGCTCTGTATACAACTGCAAATCCTGTGTCAATTTCCAACAATTTCACGGCGCCGCCTCTGTCTCTCGCCGCTCGGCCCGGAGATGAGTTCTGAGTGGCCGCGGATCTTCACACTCACTAACTCGATGTCCCCACACCTTATTCCGAATTATTAGGGTTTGCTAAATAACTTGTCTCCGATGCCGCGCTTGCCAATTTCCATCCATGCAAAATTTCGCATTCTGTTTCGGTCCGTGTTTTTCTTTCACCTCCTTCATTGCCTTTCCTCTTTTTTTTTTTTCACCCTCTCTCACTCATTTCCATTCACTGTGGTTCTGCTCTGTGAATATTAAGTGGGCCCCTTCCATTCTCCTCATCTCCAGCCAAGCTCAAATGATTTTCTCTTAGAGAAAAGAGAGAGAGAGGACGGCTCGGAAATGACAGCTACTCACTGCTACACGGCCGGTGGAGGAGATGCACGGGACCGTCAGACAGGTGGCCGCCGCATCAACTTTTTCTCATTTTGAAACCTGTGCAACAGGAAGCTGACGGAGTGTTGCACAGACAGTCGCTTGTGCTGCTGCGCCGATAAGGAAGCCGGGAGTAGACGGCTCAGGTCTGCGCTCTCGTAATCAAATAAACCTCTTAAAACCCTCAGAAGACGAGGATTACACTAGTGAACTTTTTTTTTTTTTTTTTTCAGCTCGAACAATGGCGTCCAGATTACCTGAGAATGAAAGAATCCTGTAATGTTTGAGGTTCAGGTCTCGAGTCAGTGCTCAGTCTGTGGCCGCTTAACGGGAACAATTAAGTAAATTCCATATTGGACTGACGAGGAAGATGTAAAGCTGCAGGAACACAAGGGAGGGGTCATTTGTTCTGCTCAATACGTAGAGATGAAGCTTATATCTCTGCAAAGTGGCTGCAGCAGCAAACATCCTGGTTCTGAAACAATAGATTCAACTAATTCATCAGATCGAGAGAACACAATGTTGGCAGATGCAACTAATTTATCAAGAGAGTGCAGCGATGCTAGCAGCAAAGCTAGCAGCGAAGCTAGCAGTGAGGCTAGCAGCGAAGCCAGCAGCAATGCTAGCAGTGAGGCTAGCAGCGAAGCTAGCAGCGAAGCTAGCAGCGATGCTAGCAGCGAGGCCAGCAGCGAGGCTAGCAGCAACGCTAGCAGCAACGCTAGCAGCAACGCTAGCAGCAACGATTGTGCAAGTTACGTAAATCAACATTGACTTCTTCTTATCTTACGCGGGGAAAGATCGCTGGCTTTTCTCTTATTTATATAATTATTAATTCAATATATTTGGTTTCTGTACAACTGGTTGGACACAAAAAAAAAAAGCAATTGGAAAATGTTCCCTTGAGTTAAGAGAACAGCTTTTATAGATTAAACTCCAATTCAATGTCAATTTGAATAAAATAGAGCAAATAAATAGACGCTTTTAGAGAAAGCAGACACAAAATAAGACTGAGTGGGGTTCAGGGCAGCGATGAAGGCAGGCGGTCCGAGCCACTGGCCTTGTAGCACAGCTCACAGGAAAGCCTGAAGGGAAAAGTCCAGGGGTTGTCCGTGAGTCATTTCCTCCCGGCAGGTGGGCAGCCGGGGTTGCTTCCTCTGCCTTTGGAGAAAAAAGGGAGCGCTGCCACTGAAAGCATGCAGCGAGTGCTGATTGAGTGACCCGCAGCCTGGGCTTATCAGACCAAGAGGCGACCTGCAGATGTGAGGCCGGCAGCGGAAGCACACCGGCCTGTGAGGAAAGAAAGAATCAATTCCTCCCCTACAAAGCAGTGCAAAGAATCCACCCGACCAAAGGCGGGGAGGATAAAACCCCGTCGAGCCAACCTCCATAAGTCTTTAACCTTGACAACAAGCACAAAAGATAGTAACCGACCAATGGCTCTCACTTCCTTTCCTGTTTTTTTTTTTTTTACAATTTTCTATAATCGCAATAGACATGCAAATGTAAGCATTCAGGAGATGAAAATTATGTCAGCTTGAGTCCACTTGGAAAATCCAATCGTCTTTCCTCGCGATTCATTTTCAAATAAACACGGAGCCGCTGGGTGCGTAACGCCGTCGCATTTGAATCTCGCGACGGAGACGAAATTGTGTCTCAAACAGAGCGGATGACAGGGGTTCAATGTCTCAACTGCAATTACCTCATCTGGAGTGACAGTTTGATTTGAATATCACACCCGTATGCTTACAGCAGCAAACGGCACGGTTTGCAATTTTTTGGGGGGATGCATTGTTCCCAAAGCTATTCTGTGGAACACAACGGGAAAAATCGGAGATGAAAGAAATGAACAACAGTTGAACATTCGATTATTTTTACACGAATGTTGCTGAAACACTGACACAATCTCTTGTAAGTAAAACAAACTCCTCGGAGTGACGGTGTTCGCTGTGTGGCACGAGGTTCAGATTGATTGGAAGTTTGTGGGTTTGTGCGTTTAACTGCTTTACGATCGCACATCCTTTTTCAGTAGGAGGCGTTTAAGATGAATTTCTCTCTATGTGGCTGAACTCACGAAACAAAGACAGATACTACAGACAAACCGATCAATAAGCTGCATCTGAGTAACTTATTTTCCACTCTTTTGTGTTTCCACGTGGCTGGAAAATCGTTAAAAAAAAGCTTCTTTTTTCCCGCCCGGACAACACACCACGTATAAACTGGCGTTCCTTCCTTTGCAACAGCAAGCTGCTCCGACGTCGATGATATCGGTAAAGGACATCGCTGACTGCCATTATGAGGGAGAAGGAGAGTCCACAAAGGCACAACATCAGGATTATGACGGTCTTATCTCCATATCACGCCAGAAGTGAAGTATTGATTTTCTGCCAAGGAGCATCACAGTCAGGAGAGATGTGCCACGCTCGTAGAGCCATGCACACCCAAGGGCATGATGGGAGGCTTATGGGGGGAGGGGGGGGGAGACTGACAACACCAAGGGAGTCTTAAACCTCCAATGGTGCAGACAAGAAGGAGACAAGGGGGCAAATAAAGTAACATTAATGGTAGTGGTAATATGAATGATATGAGTTTGAATACATATAAATCATTTTGTCTCTCACAGAGGTTTACACTAAAGTGGGGCTGAAACAATTGATTAATCAAATATATTTTTTTTATGTCACACCGTCAGTGTTTCCAGCTTTTCTCAGGCGGTCAAAATATTTTTTCTATTTTGGACTGTTTTTTATTATACATTTTTTGAAATTATTATAGAAAAATCATGATGTGCATTTTCACAATTTTCTGACATATTATAGACAAATAAGTAATTGATTGATTAAGTGAGAAAATATAAGAGTGCAGTGGAAATTCTTAGAGCTACACAGATTAGCCAATTAATGAATTAGTGGTTCGAAATAAAATGTCTTCCTCCATATTTTGATAATCAATTAAATTGTTAATTTTCAAGCAACAAGTCAAAACATTCGTGGTTCCAGTTTCTCAAATGAGAAAAAGTAAGTATTTTGGACCGTTAATTGGACAAAACAAGACATTTACCAACATGATCTTGGGGTTTAGGATGATTTTAAGATTTTAAGAAGGTTTTACGGCTGCCTGATGGTTCACAGATTAACTGATAACGAAGAAAATCCATCACCTCACCTCAGCAGCAGGGAGGCCGTCTAAAGCCGAGGTCACGGTCGAGCAGCTTTCGTCTCATTCTGCTTCTGAATAAAAAATGTTGACTGTATTTGACAGCTTTGAGAAACAGAACCTTCAATAGAGATGAAACCCCCACAAAAAACAACCTCTGGCTTCTTTAGTGACATTGAAAAAATGTGAAGCAATAGAAAGTTAGTTATGCTCTGTTACATAATGAAGAACAAAATAAAGAATTAAGCTCTACGTTTTGCTAAAAGTCCTTGCAATAAATCAGATAACTACATAACACTGTCACTTTTCTATTAAAACATTTTATTTTTAAAGTCATACAGCCTGAACGCAAACAACCACATTTCAAATTAATCAACAGCAGCCATATTTTACCAGCCAATTAAACCTCTTCATACATAAATATGACAGCAATGCTTCCACAGAGCACTAAATCTAAATGCTGGCAGCCCTCCATTCATTCATTGTCACTAAAGCCAGAAACCAGTGATGCTTCCCAATCATATACCCATTATTATTTCATTGTGACATAAACATCATATTGTTTGGATTTGGAAACAAACGGGACTCACGTTTACCAAACTTTTATTTTGTATTTATTTCGAGAATACAAGAAAACGGAGGCCAGAATGCCAAGGTCAACCAGAATCTCCATCTTTTCTGAGTTTCGTTCTGCAGGCAGGAGGCGGCTGCAGACGAACCCCCCGAGGACTCCGAAAAGAAACAGTTAAGATGTGACGGCACATCAGCCATTCGGCTTCGGTCTCTGCAAAACAATATCTGAGCAGCGGTCACCGGCATCCAATTTTCTGGAGGTGCCCGCCGCCCAGTCACCGGGGGCATGCAAACAGTGGCCGGCAATAAGAAGGACGAGAGCTGCACATTACAGGAGATATTTAATTTGCCTTTTCCATCCGCATGACTGTAGGAAAAGAGCGTGGGAAGACTTTAAAGCAGAAAGAAATGTATAGAATAAAGACTTTTATTATATATACGTATCAAAAGAAAAAAGATGGGAACTTGTTTGTCGGCCCAAACTCGTCCTCAGACGCTTCAGTGTGGACTCTCCGGCAGTAAAGACGTGCAATGAGTTTTCTCACATCGCAGCGGATGCACTCAAATTCAATCTGCCTCATTTCTTTCATTTTATTATTTTGGAGGTGCAGCATGGCACAGAGCAGAGGCACCACAGGCGTGCATCGCACCCCGATGCCCTTCCTCAGAGGGAAAGAAAGAAGCCCAATTCCAACCGTCTTTCTGCGCTGCCACTTCCTGAATGAAGTCTGATGAGGAGAAATGTCTCTGCTGGGTCCCCGTGACCTCACAGCCTCATCTGAGAGGCGAGAGTGGAGTCCTCTCCATTCACGGCTCGGAGGAAAACAGCAAGAGCAGCACTTACATCGCACACTACTTATGTCCAACAAGACCGGATACCTGGGATACTGGAGAAGTCCTCGAAGATACGTGTGCATCTGTTAAGACAGATCAAAGGGCGGCACAATTAAGCAGATATTATTTGATTTGAGTTTGGGCTTCCAACACGATCTGTGAAGCCGATCATCCAAAATCAAGCGCTTCCTAAACTAATAACCAGCCACCAGGGGGCGATCCAGTTTCGGGGTGGCAGTCGTGCCCTCTGCAGAAGTAGCCTGAGAAAACTACAGAGCCAGAGTAGAAGAGTAATACTGTAAATGAAGACTGTATTTAGAAGAAGAAGAAAGAAGAAAGAAGAAACCCCTTTATTAGTCCCACACTTAGTCCCACAGTGGGGAAATTTATCCTCTGCATTTGACCCATCCTTTAAGGAGCAGTGGGCAGCCTCGTGAAGCGCCCGGGGAGCAACTGGGGGTTAAGTGTCTTGCTCAGGGACACAACGACATGGACTGGCTGAGGCGGGGTTTGAACCCCGGTCCTCTGGTTGAAAGACTGACTTGCTAACCACTGAGCCACAGTATTAAAAAATAGCACCGTGTATTCCTCATTTTGCAACAGGGAGCAGAACATAAAAATGCCTTCAGTTGAAGAAGATTCTTATTTTTTATGCAAAAACAGGTTAATTTGAAAGAAAGCAGCACAACGTGAAATTGAAAACAGCGCTCTGTTGATTTAATATTGGGAACAAGTTTTTACTTTGCTTTTTGGAGATGTACTTTTGGAGATGTACTGTGAATATATATATATTTTGATTAATTAGCATTAATGTAGCACAACATGGAAGTGAAAGCAATGCTCTTAGTACTTAAATCAAATGAAATAAATAATCATGATCTCAATATTGTTCATAATTCTGCTAATTGCTCACCGTTGCTGTGTCTACTGTATACTGTAATCATGTAAGTCGCTTTGGATAAAAGCGTCAGCTAAATGAAAATGTAATGTAATGTTCTTGATTTTCAGCCCTAACAGACAGATTTAAGTTAGTCTTTGTCTAATTATTATATTATAATTATTCCCGTGTATGTGGGGGGATTGCTTGCAGCCAGAGACCCTTCCCCTCTCCTGCTGAAGTGCCCTTGAGCAAGACACTCCAACACCGGTTCATGGAGTTCTGCTGTGCAGCCGATCTCATGCTCTCACCTTCCTGTGAAGGCCGGGGAGTCAAAATAAAAGCCTGTGGGGATCAGTCGAGCCTTTATATCATAAAAAAAAAACACAACTTGATGAATCAGGTCATCAAGTTATAAAACTCAAATTGAATCAAGGCGTCGGCTGAAGGACAATTATGATCATGTTCACTCTGCGGGGCCAAATAAACCAAAAGGGACTTTTAAAACAAGGAAACACACTGAAAAAGCACCAGCGCCCCCCGGTGTACACAACCGGTTCAGATATGTTGTCCTTGCACCACACACTGTATTAGTGGCATTATGTCAGTGGTGTAAACAGGTTCATGAGCCGTCTGAGAAACAGTGTAATTTCAGGTTAAAGTGCCTTTTCCTGGGCGGCGCCCCTCAGCTCACTAATGGCGTTAGTGTCAGATACAGTGGCGGTAAAATCACCCACACAGGTACACGCACTTATGCACACATGCTTTCTATTACATTAACCTTTCCTCTAACCGAGAGCGAGCGCACGCCGGGGATGACTCATAGCTGAGCAGCATTGGATTAGCCGCCGCTTGTGATTGCATCTCCCTCCTGGGACAACACGATATCCCACATCACCGTATCTGTCATCTGGGAGACCAGAGCCGGTCCACGCTGAAGGTCACCTGTCTGCATGGCTTCAAGCTGGGGGATGCACCCGCTTTGTCTCGCTTAGATCATTCGTGTTTTAAGCTTAACGGATCACGCAGCGATCTTAAGTAGTTGCCTTTCTGAATGCGTTTAAGCCTCCTTGAAATGAATGCATTCATAAAAGCATTTTTCTAAGTCAGTGTTTTATGGACCTGCAGCAGTGACGCGACATAGAGGTAATTAATCAAACCAGTCCAGCCACAATACCCAGAACCGAAAAAAAAAAGATTCATCATTCAAAGTGCTTTTGATCCGAGTTCACTGCACAGACAAAATAACTTAGTTATAGTTTGGACTCGATGCTAACTAACTTTCTAACTATAAGCATTAGTTATTTATTTATACACAGAACAAAACATAAACAATAGAAGTGTTTGGTTGTAGTTTGTTTATCTCCATTCAATCCACTAATAATGACAATTACTCACATTTGTGCAATGTCTTTTTTAACCTATTGTTGAAATAAAAAAATAGATTTGTATTCCTTCACTTGAGTCTCACATTTGAAGAAGGGGAAAAGTGTAAAAAATAAATATATTGTATATTTTATGTTGGATTTAAGCAGGAATTGGTTAACTTGGATATCCATTGAAAAAAATAAATACACATATGTATGTGTACAAGTATAATATTCTTATTTCACACTGATGTTTGAATTCAGTTTTTAATATCTGTAGCAAACATTTCCAGCAATCTATTTTTAGAAATTCCTTCAGAATTATCCTCTGACAAAATGTATTTAATTACCGTGCAATAATAATTAAGTAATTAAACAGTATCGACTAATTATTCAGACTTGTAATGAGGAAACAGCCTGTTGGAAAGAATCCCAACATAACTAGTTCTGTGACATTCAGCGCCTGTTCAAATGAGGTCATGTGACCAGGAAGCAGCGCATCGTGGTGGGTTAATGGTTTAGGAGGTTCTCACCAGGCTGGAGGTGAGGGAGGGGTCCGACTTCCCGAGGTTCCCGGAGCACATGCGGACCAGGTTCGAGATCTCGGATGACGGCTGCCACGCGGTCTGGGGGTTGTTGGGCAGGAGGAGGTACTTTCCTACAGAGCAACGACAGGACGAGGACCAGTTGATGTTAGTTAATGTGTCACGCTTCCGGTGAGTTTCTCCGAAGAGCATTTCATCCGTGAATTCATTAAAACTAATGAGCCATTGCATAATAAAAAAGGGAGTAAACGGGGAGAGTACAGGTGAAATGACATAAGATAGTCCCAGTTAGTCCAAACTAAAGCGCCTGACCCTGTGCAGCCCAGGCAGGAAGTCAAAGGGTTAAATTAGACCAAAAGGGGGGGGAAAGCCCATTAAGAGATCACTGACAATCCCAACATGACATCATCAACAAAGCACCAGCACACCACAGTCCCTGTATGGTAAGAGTCTTTCTCCCTGCAGCTAGATGGCGCTAAGTGCTCCTTCCATGCGCTCCCTTAAATCCTCAGACCACCGAGCCAAAGCCACGTGAGGAGCCTCGGCGCCTGAATGGATTGAGAAATCCCTCGTGGAAGTTTTGTCATCCTTGATCCACATGTATATATTTCCATTTCCTGTTTGAGTAAACAGCCGAGGAGACGGAGAGGAGGGATTAGCAAAGCAGAGGAGGAAGGCAAGAGGGAGTATCTCAAGTTCACGAGGCCTCGAGCCGCAGCAGATGTGTTAAGCTTTTATAAACGGGTTTATGAAGTCACTCTCCGGCTAACAGCGAAACCTGACAAAAACAAAGACAGAGTTTAAACACTGCTGCTGTTTCAGGGACATGCAAGTAAATCAAGAGTTGCACCTGATGCACACACATTTCTATCTGAAACGATGACAATCGGAGAGAACGATGACAGCTATTCAGAAATTTTGCACATTTTTATGATACATTAAAAGCATCCAGTGTTTCGAGTCGAGTTCATCATTCATTCGTCATTTTTTCCTCACTTGACATTCCTCTCCGATGCAATGTGAGTTTTGTAAATGCAATAACGCAATGTCCCCGGTTCAAGTCCAGATGGAGACTCTCTCTCTCTCTCGCTCTCTTTTCTTTCCCCTTTCCTGTCATCTCTCCAAACGTCCCTGAAGACACTTACAGAGGAATTTAACAGCTTGAAGCTGCAGCAGTACTTTCAAAAACTCAAAAACAGAGCGGGATGAGTTAACACTGCCCCCCCCCCCCTCCCTCCCTCATCCCCCCTTCATTCTCACTCTCCACAGATGACACACATTGCAAAGATTTAGTTAAATCTCGTGAAACCAGAACAAAGTGTGCCACGGTTATTGCACCGTGATCACTGCAGTCAAATCAAGAGGATCGAAGAGAGACCCAACAGGAAGAGGAGGTAAAGGTTTGGTCCTCCCTTCCTTACCGGCAAAAGCTTTCCTCATTAAAGCTCATCACATCCCAGCATGAAGGAAATCTCTCTTCAGGTGCCAGTCAACACTTTGAGAAAGTAAGGCATCGGAAAGGAGGAGGACATTTTTTATTTCTTTACATTCAACGCAGGTATTCGTAAAGGTCAGACCTTGTGCAGATGCCTCCACCCTCGCCCTCCACCCCCGTTTCAAGCGCACCTCTCCTGCATGAATCACGACGTGGATAAAAATAAACAAACAAATCAAAAGTCTTCAACAACTTTCTGGCTCAAGGGCGTAAACCAGAAAAAACTTGATTTCGTCTCGCCATCATCCCCTCAGAGAGAGAGAGAGATCTTCCTTCCTCAGGGGGTTAAAAACACAACAGCTTTGAATTTATGGTTTTATAAGCTGACAGAAGTTGGTTTATTACAACATAAATAATTTTTTTTTAAAGGATGTTAAAGGAATAACATTTGCAAAGTCCGGGGTTGAGTTCACTTCCTTGCTGCACGAGTGGATTTATAAGGACGCTTAGGCTGAAATATATATTTTTCTAACCGTTTAACCTCCACATAATAAATGATTGTGTTATAAAAACGTTAAAGCACGCCTCAACCGTCACAGTATTTGCCCTCAGGTGCTGATCTTGCTACAAGCTCAAACTAGCTGCACTGAAACAACATTTTTATGACAAGATTAGGCCGCAATCAACCCCGTCCCACTCATGTTGCTTTAACAGCACAATCAAGTTGATTTGCGTCTGTTTGATGCTTGTTTATCCATCTTGTTTTGATGGAGGCCAGTTAGCGAAAGGGTAATGCATTCATTCAAAGCTGCAGCTGAAACGCAATCTTTCATTGACTGTGGAAAGGTCAACATTTTAATCAGCGTTTCGAGGCCCCGAAACAGTCTGTGAGTGAAGCAGGCTGCAGTCACATGAGCAGAGCCGTACATTTATATCTGTAAGTGTCCAAAAAGGAGCGATTCATCTATTCTCATGTGAGCCAGTCGCACGACTTGATCCAGAGGCAGAAAGAAACTATAAAGGTTGACTGTTATATTTTAATTTTAGCACTTAGACATTTTTTAATACGGTTTATTTCTTCCCAATTCCAAGATCCCGATCAGATCCCAAGCACCGAAGTTCTTCAGGTCATAACAGGTTTTTAATCACTCAAAAACTACGTTATAATTTACCTTAGCCCAAAGCGGTTTTGTTTTACTGAATAGACTTGAATGCATCATAATGTAACTTCAATGCAACCTCCGTAATGCGCAGGACAGCAGACTAACAGAAACCTTAACTTCCTGCTTCCTGCTGCAGATTTCAATGCAGATTTGTTGTTCACAATGAAGCATAATGAAGGAAACAAGAAAGGGTGCAGAAGACGCTAGTCTGTGTATGTGCAGTACCGATCGGCCAGGATTTAGGGATTGGGTGGCGAGTGAAATAAATAAGATATTGATTATATGAGAACGTACTCCCCGGTACCGGATCCAGCTCTTCTCTTTCCTAATTTGTCCAATTTATTGAACCTCCTGGACTCTCCTGGACTTTACACATTCCTCATCACAGGAACGCTTCACAGTGTGCGCTGCACATGCAAAAAGAAGCCTTCAATTCGGAGACTCAGTGTGAAATTAAAAACTCATTGGACATTTTCAACATACTTAAGCAGACTATAAAAGTGCATCAAAAGCATGCGTTCTATTGGTGCCGAGAAAGACGGCGATTGAGAAAAGAAATCTTCATTTTAATGATGCGTTGAGTGACATTTGACTCGTCTCGGCTGTTTGCAGATGATGATGTAATCCTATTGCTTTATCAAACTCATCTTTGATGCATTTTTGAATTGTGTGCAGCCAGGTGTGACCCTGTCGTGGTTGCTTTCTCCTCGGAGGTTTGAGTGACAGGTGGCAAGTGTTCATCCTTACTTCCTGCAACTGAAAACTGTCATACTTTTGAAGTGTTTTTGCTTATGTAAACTCTTAAGCATGTCCTTAGGGAACTATTTTCTCCACAAAAAGGTAAACACTGAAAGGTGAGATGTGAGTGACATTAGGCTTGAGGGGGATTTATCCCCAATTAAGCTACTAATGCCGAAATAATGTATTTCCTTATCATTTAAATTGTGTGTTTTTTTTGCAAATGTTCCTTATAGATGACGTTGACATAGTAAAAGAATAACATTTAGAGCTTTACCGAGACTTGCTCTCAATTTTAGAAAGAAAATCTGAACTTTTAAAAACTCTGCATTGGCCCAAAAAAAAGTAATAAATCAGTCTTTGCAGGAGTTCTACTATAAATAGCAGGAAAAAATGATGTAACCAAAACAAACTCTCCTCCCAAGTTGATATAAAAAATGTATCAAATGTCAAGCATTTGAATTGGGGCCAATAAAGACCACATCCATCGAAGCTCTTATTTAATACATTTACCACGAGTGTGAGCCAAGTTTGCAGACTCAAGCTCTTATAGTAGCAACATTAAAACGCATGAAAAGCATTAGTTATTATATATGCAACAATCTGGCAGCCCGAATACTTGTGAGAGCCTAAAATTAAGAGTCCAAACATGAAACAATTACCTGTGAGACCGCCCCCAAGGCTCCGTCTTCGAAGATGCTTTCCATCCTCGCTGAGATGACGCTTAAATTTGAGGGCGGGACTTAACCCGAGAGACAACTCGGGGTTACTGGACTTCCTGAGGTAGGCGGAGGGAGGGTAGAGGATGTGGTCCAACTGGAGGAAAAGATAGAAAACACACAACCAATGGGTCAAAGAAAAATACATAGAAGTTGTTCTCATAACTGTGTACGGATTTACTCTACATATTGTAGTTACAAACTACGGTCCGAGGGCCGACGGCGGCCTGCTGCTCATTGTAAAAAGGCCCACAGTGGATTATTATTACTTTTTTTTTTTACTAGAAAAAATGGCTTGAGTATATTTCTAATAAATTACACTGTATTTACACTAAAAATACTAGTTAAAAAAATGTAGATATCGACTAAATGTTGTGATTAGCTGTTAATTACAACCTCTTGGCATATAAACCAATATTGAATATGTGTATAGGCACAGCAAATATCAACTGTAATGTCAAATATTGAACGTTTAGTTATTCTTTCTATGACCCTTGGGATTTCTTTGGTCAAAAAACACAGGTTATCTTGCTGTAACTTGTTGAAAACTAAGCATATATTGCGTTAAATGTCTCTGTATACGGCCCATCAATCAAAAAGGTTTGGTCCCTCCTGGTCAAAGCAACAGGCCAATATCCCAAATGACAGTACTCTGAATATGACAATAATATTGAGAGAGAGCGAGAAGCAGCAACACGTGTCTACATCTAGGAATATGGACGGTTATTAATACATGAAACCGGCCGCAGCATATTGCATTCTCAGAAGATAACGACTTTACAAGAAGCTCGGCCGCCCTAACAATGCCCGGTGGCGAGGAAGAGGCCCTCCCTGAGAACACAAAGACACACACCACTCAGGGCTTTCTGTGGAAGGAAACCCTCTCTGCTCCTCCAGGGAGGATTCATGATCCCGGGACAACTAAGGACAACCGAGGGCAATTATTTGAGGGGTGGGTCGACCTCTCTGACTTCAGAAATGCAGAGCAATACTGAAGTGAAAGTAAAGCAAAATATTGCTTCATGAAATCAAATCAGCGTGAGCTTAGCTTTAAAAACGCAGAATGCTACACATCGATCATCACCTGTTGTCATGAGGCAATTGATATTTTGCATAAACACACACACACACACACACACACGATGAGGTGAAGAAACCATTAGTCTGAGGTTTTCTTTTGCAAGACTCCTGTTTATTAAAAACGTTTCTATTAAACGTGATTGCATGGGTTAACCATAATTCAGCCTTTCTTGAACACTTATTTTATTGAGCCTACTTTCACTAACCACAGTCACACACCCACCATCAAATAACTATTAGAATTAGAGGGAATAATCGGATTACAAAACCTGTAATATTATTATGTTACTAATAGGGCTGCAACTAACAACTATTTTCATTATTGATTAAAAACGGGCATCACAATGTGGTTTAATCTCATAGAAAACCCGGAAAAACAACAAATATTACTTTGTAAGAAGCTGGAAATTGAATTTGTACTTAAAATAAATGTATTTAAATAATTATTCAATTATTGATGCAGATTCATTTTCTGTCAATCCACTAATCGATTAATTAACTAATCATTTCCGCTCTAGCTAATGGTGCCAACACTAATAGTGTAACATTTTGCAGCTGGAGGTAAAATTGTGTTACTGGTGTGACATTGAGATATATTTTAAAGACCATGTGTCGCCTATATCTCACTACTTTGTGTACTTCTCAGTCATATAAAGGAACTACTCTGTGTGGTGAACAACGTATTAATCTAAGTTTAAGTAATTCTCCATTTGATAACCACTCACATGGCAACTAAACCAAGTTTGCATTCACGAGCAGCTGCTGCAACTCTCTCCAGGTGCTTAAAGGCAAATCAATTGGGATTAATCCCAATAGAATAAGGAGCAGACAGGTGATGTCATTTAAAAGCACACAGATAATAACCAATAAGTCCTCATAAGCAGCTTAGAGTCCCGCCATGAAACAATCAGGTAAACTCCTGCAGCCAGAAGCGTCTTCCTGGGGTCAGGTCGCTACGACCTTCAGCCTGAACACCACGGAGCACGGTGATACATGTGAGCTGTGACCCCGTGGAGCGCTGCAAAGCGGCCGCAGGGTCACCGTGTGTTCGATTTCCACATCACAAAAGGAAGTTGGGCGCATTATTGATGTCCTCCAGCTTCCGCTGTTTTTAATCCTCCTCTTCCCCTCGAGGAAGAGAAATTAGACTTTGCTTTGCTTTAAGGCCTTTTGTGTTTGCATTATTGCTGCAAATACCACTAGCAGTTGACTTTCACCTCATAAAAGGAAGTAAGATCATGAGAAACTGCATCTGTGCGCCGGGTCAAAGGTTTAGAGGCGTGCAATATATCATGGTCCGACTTTTACGTTTCACTTGACTATGCAAACACGGAATATAAATCAATACATATTCTTAAAAGAAATTAAAAGAAAAATGCTTTTTGCCATTCAAGTATATACTTGCTGCTTACTTATAATAACTAGTGAAGCAGCTTACAGCACAATCTGACAAATTTGAACCCAACACACAACAAACAAACAAACTGCAGACGCCTTGATATCTCTGCAACCTTTTGCCTTCATCCTCCAGCCGACTCGGGTCGGTGCACGAAAACAGAAAAACTGTGGAGGGCTGCCAAAGCTGGCAAGAGTTTCATCTGGATCTGTTTTTGGTCTGCTGATCATTATCAGTCAATTATGAGCAATCGTCTGGGTAATCAGTGAAGACACGTTTACTGTTGCAGGCATATCTGACTTTAAGCATTGCATATCTGAATTTAAGCATTGCATATCTGAATTTAAGCATTGCATATCTGAATTTAAGCATTGCATATCTGAATTTAAGCATTGCATATCTGAATCCAAGCATTGCATATCTGAATCTAAGCATTGCATATCTGAATTTAAGCATTGCATATCTGAATCTAAGCATTGCATATCTGAATTTAAGCATTGCATATCTGAATGTAAGCATTGCATATCTGAATCTAAGCATTGCATATCTGAGTTTAAGCATTGCATATCTGAATCCAAGCATTGCATATCTGAATTTAAGCATTGCACATCTGAATTTAAGCATTGCATATCTGAATTTAAGCATTGCATATCTGAATCTAAGCATTGCATATCTGAATTTAAGCATTGCATATCTGAATCTAAGCATTGCATATCTGAATTTAAGTATTGCATATCTGAATTTAAGCATTGCATAAGACAGCTAACAGTTAGACCTGTTATTAGAGGAAGTTTCTGCTGGTCCGAAACATCTTCATCGATTTTAAAAGTGGGCGGAAGTTCGTCCAACGCCAACGTGATCACATGGGCAGCGCCGCAGTAAACCAACCGTTAGCTCTGTGTGTGCACGGCAGGCAGCGCGCACGTTGCAGGTTTGCCAGCTGCCAGCGACCTTTGACCTACTGAGCCTCCCTCCCTGCAGCAGAGGGCCACGCAGAGCTCCTGAGAGCAAGATCAAACCTGAGCTGACGCCCACACACACACACACACACACACACACACACACACACACACACACACACACACACACACACACACACACACACACACACACACACACACACACACACACACACACACACACACACACACACACACACACACACACACACACACACACACACACACACACACACACACACACACACACACACACACACACACACACACACACACACACACACACACACACACACACACACACACACACACACACACACACACACACACACACACACACACACACACACACACACACACCTCTGTTGTCAAAGCACAAGAGAGATGAAGACTGCACAACACACAAAGTCAACTGTGTTTGCCAACGGAAAGATGAGGCAACCCTAACCTGAATATAGAACGTGTGACACGGATCTTTTATTTCTATAATTGTTGCGTTTTTGGTTTATTTCCTGTTAATATCACAAAACAACCCGGTCACTTTGATTGCTTCCTGACGCCCCTGTGGTTTACCACAATAACCGCTGTGCATAAAACACTCCCCTACCTATGACTCAAAATCACGAGAAAACAATGCATTTATTTTCATCATAACAATAACTAATACGTCAAACCTGCAGTTACTGATGTTTTTGGGCAATTAGAGGGAGCAGAACCAAGAAATTAACACCGTTGAAGTTGAACCGAGTAACAAACGGTTTTTTAACATCCAGCAGTTACAGAGCCACATTAGCATTTGTGTTTCTGACCCAATAATAACTAACTAACCATATTTAAGATTTGTTTTTGGTCTCTAACTCCAGAGGGAACTATCTGTCTCTTTGGCTGCAAAATGCATTAAAAACTGTCAATAAATAACCAGTATAAATTAGGAAAACGAAAGAGTCAGAAGAAAACCAGAAGAAAAAAGGGAATCAAGTCAGACAATGTGCAAGAGAAATGAGAAAACAAAGAAATTAAATGTAAACAAGGCGGAGAGCAAACACTGTGGACAGGTTTGACTGCAGCTGTCGACGTTCACCAGCCAAGACGACAACATTACATTAGAGGCATGTAATGTAAAGGCAGTGAAAGACAACCAGGAGACACACAAACATCACATAGCTACCTAAACAAACTCACAAGGACAGCACAGCAGGGAGACTTGTCGATCCCACAAAAAGGAAAACTCAAGGATGAAAGAGCAGCAAAAGCAAAGCTGCACAGGGACATCGCCCTCAAGGTCAAGTAAGAAAACCTCCAATGGTCCAAGGACGAGTCTGAGGTTTCCACGTGCCTGTGAGTGGAAATGCTGCGAGGGCACGAGGCCTGTATGAAAACAACTCAAGAGCCAGCACATAAACACTCATTTCCATATCCGTCCACGTTGTTAGTATTGTACTGCACTGTAGGTGACGAGAATCTAAAGTAGTTGCACAAAAGGGAGAATTAGCAAACGCAGTCACACTCCGGGGTTATTAATTCCCTTTGGAAGGGAAGTGTTGTTTATCATTTCCCTGAGATGGATGAAAGGAACCTTTTACAGACATTGTTATTGGTGTCTTTCTTTGGTTGCTAAGACACAATGAGTGCACACTTACAATAAAACAGGAAGCCGGTGCCCATACATCAGGAGCCTTTACACTCTCGCCCTGCCATTGTTTTCCCCGTCACATTGTCTGATCAACAACGGAGAATAACATGAATATGTAATCGTCACCTCTCACTTTTCAGAAACTGAGCATTTATCCAAAAAAAAAAAATGTAAAGACGACCATCAAGAATTCCCTGTCTAATCGGTTCCCATCGATAAATATACATTTTCTCAGACACAAAAAAATGCAGCTTTTAAAAACCCAAAATCCGTAGATTTCCATGTTGTTGTGCACGACAGCAGAGTGGTACTTGTGTCATAATCATGGATAATCATGGTCGATATCGAGCTATCTAACACAGTGAAATCTCATCAACCAACTTGGCCTTTATGAGCATTATATTTTTGCAGGGACGGCACACAATTCAAAGTAATTGCACCAAATAAAACCAGCATAAAAACACACGATAAACAAAACAAGTTCCCTTCGATGCCTCGTGACATCACACAATGCGATGGTGGTTTCATGCAACGCTCACATACTGGATGAACCCCTTGAGATAGCAACGTGCTCGTCATCCTGTTTCTCAGGGTCAACTGCAGCAGAGGAGGCCGCGTTCAGGCCGACCTCGTCACCCAACATCTGTCTACTTCAACTCTCCCCGAATTCCACTCTTCCTTTGCGTTGTTTACTCGTGTGGAAAGCGGCACACTTGAAATTGTCTCACGGCTGAAGTCCAAATAACTGTGTGGGGGTCTTCCACATTTCTGTCACTTTATTTTTCTCCCTACATGGACGCTGGTGCCTTCATTAGCTAAAGAAAACCTTTGGATTTCAGAGTTCGTACTTTGTGTGCCGTCACAGGGGAATTGAGTTTCCTGTGTTGACTTGAGCTGAAGTGGGGGGAAAAAACAGCGGTGCTTTCCATCTACGCATTTAATACGAAGATGATGATTTCTTATCTTGCGCATGTAAAGAATGACACCATGCATTATGTCTTCCACCAAACAAGTCTTTCTGCTTTTTAGCAGAAAGAAAAGAGGCCTTTATCGTATGCATTCCATAAAATCTGGTGCATCGTGGGAGCAAGCACCATCATGGGTGCTCGGATTCAAGCATGAAACTCAAGACATGCTGTTGTTTTTACAGGAATCTCATTGGAGGCCGACTAGTGCAAAAAGAGAAACTTCTCCAGATTCGGCCAAGAATCATTTTTAAATCCTGCAACACGGGGAAAAGAAATGTTTTCGGGAAAGCGTGAAGGATCTGGCTGTTTGTTTGACTTCATAATCTCGTTACTGATATAAAATGTGTGAGAATGGAGGTCAGCGAAATGTCTGATCTGACCTTCTTACTACTTATTACCCCAGGTGCAGAGATCCTAGGCACTATACACAAGTTGAATACTTGTACACTCTATAATGTACGCTTAAGCAGGTGTAAAGTTTGTATATTTGCACAGTATTTGTGAACAATTAGAACTTCTCCTATGAAGACATATTTCATATTATTCCATCTTTACTATATTTATAGAGCAGCTTTCACTTATGGATGTAGCGATAGTTGAGAATCAGATTAATAACTACAATATAGTGTGTTATGAATCATTTAGGAAATTATTATATGCCATACTGATTAGGTTGAAACCACTTGTGACCACACAGTCTTTGAGGATTGTTATTGAAAAAAGGGAATTGTGTCAATTTCAAAATGTCTAAACATGAAACATTGTCTGTGTTGTATTTGTTAAAAACTTAAAATAGGGCTATGAACTTATTCTTTTTACAGCACAACCAAATTTACACGACCAGATTAATAAAAATAAATTAAAAAAACTACAATGCATGCAAGTGCGTCCATTCACAACACAAAAAACACCAAAAAAGTAAAATTCAGAATATATGACAGGAACTCCCCTCCACTTCTTAATCTAATCAAAGTGCTGGAATCTCCTACCTTGCTTCCCTCTGATGATGTACACTGGCATGAAGGTAAATTCAAACCCAGAGACATTTTGCTTAGATATCAACAAACGTAATCGCCTTTATCATTTCGAACGCTCAGACGTCCCAAACTGTAGATTCAACGGTCAGCAAAGAGGAGTCAGAAATCAGAGACGGATCCTAGAAAGACAGAGTCCACAGAGGAAAAGGGAGTCTTAACCCGATTGTGTTAATCCTCTTTGTAATGGAGCATGCACGGACACTGGATGTCCCTCTAATAACCAGGACCGGCAGCCCGGGAGCCGAGCCACCGCAAAGAGAAAGAGTTAAACATTGTCAAACAGAAGCAAATATTGATGATACACAGAGAGCACTGGTGCAATGCATGAGCGCTCCACTTTCACAGGGCTCAGAAAACCCGAGGATTGTGTCAGACGGAGGATGTAGAAAGGAAATTACAGCCTAAAATTATTAATTAAATTAAGAATATCCACCTCAAATGATCTATTTCGTAGTCGGATAACAAAGATCTCGCTGGTTTTTCCCCTTTTATCCCCCTTTTAGATAAAATAAGTATTGACATCATTGTGTGCCGGCTCAGCCTCATACAAAAGCATCGGCGCCCAACCCAGCAACAAGCACAGCTCATCACAAGCAGTTGGCCTCAGGTTTGAACATGTCACTTGTCTATTCTTGTCCCCATAACACTTCTGATCTCTCAAAAGAGTCCCAGGTTTCTCAGCACTCATTAACACATCTCATGGAAAGTGGTTTTATCAAAACAAAGTACAGACTGTCAGCCATTGGTGATGCATGAAGAACCACCTCCAGAGACTTGAAGCCTGTTGTTTGTCAAAGAAGCCAACAGTGCAAACAGTGTTAGGAACTCGACTGGAATCACTTTAAAAAGGTGCTAACTACAAGATTGGGATCATTTCTATTGCCCCTTGACTCTTAATGAAGCATTAGCTGAGCCGGCAGCGCACAGCTAACGGTGCTAACTCTGCAAACAGTGCAAAACAATGGAAAAAAGTGCTGACGGAGCCAACGGTGTTAAGTGAGGGGGAACCAGACGGGTGCAGGGCTCCAGACTCCAGATGCTTGTGCCATTTTTTTTGTGAGTTTGAATTTAATATCGGAGACATCAGCGGCCACCGTTTTCCCTCAAAAGTAGCATCACAATTGTTTTGAAGTTCAGCACTGGATCAAATGTGTGTTGAGAAAGTTGGTGGCACCAGTGGCACTAGGGGAAAGTTTGACAGCGGTCACTGGGGAACACCAGCATGCACAAGGAGCTCGGATTACAGGACACACAAAGAGCAAGCCACGTCCTTCACTGCTCAAGAAGACATTACTCCACTATATATATATATATATATATTGCTCTGACTAATAATCCTGTATATTGCACCTTTAGGCCTTTTAAGTGATATCCAGCCCGAGTGATGAAGCCGAGAACAGGGATTGAATTGCAGGAAAGAATATATCAATAAAATTAATGAAGTCTGGCATAGCCCCAAACAGCATGTGTGTAAAGCACGATGGTCGAGCTATTGCAAAAGATTAGCAAACACGGTGGAGATCATTGGTCTGTTTGCCCTAAAACTGTTTACAGTGTTCAGTGAGTCACTATGAAACGGCATAAAACTGGTCTGATTTTTTATTTTTTTATTTTAGCCCCTATGAGTCATTGCCCTTAATATTCTGGATCCTACACTTCACACGGTGCAGCTGAACACCCTCCTGATTGATGCCCACATCATTTTAAATCCACACCTCCAGTTAGCAACACAGGCTTTCTGTAAAGGCAAAGATAATATTAATGTCATCATCATGGTCTTTTCTCGTGCTTTGGAAAGCTTCAATAAAGCTCACAGGTCCCCTTTAAAAAGTCCTCTATGCCTGACTGCTGCTATAATACAGACTGATCGTTTTTCTTAATATATATATGTTGTCTCAGTTATTTTTTATCCATTTGCACTTTATTATTATCTGTATTCACTTTGTTTTTTCAAATCTTTGCACATGTGGAAGAACTGACAATAATTTGATGATTTAGATTAATATAGTAGCTAACAACTATTCTCTATATAAAAAAGTATTTAAATACGGTCTACCTGAGCAAAGAATAAAGTCTCTCACACGTTGTTTCTACTATTTCCAATAGCCGAGGATTTAGCTCTAGTTATCGTCTCCAGAGTGAGAGAAGCTGTTTATGTTGATGTGACATCAATGGCCACAAAGCAATAAGCAGCTATCACACATGGATGCTTCTTAATGGGGAATAAATCCCCCTAAATAGGAGAAGAAGGCCTTTCCCTAAACACAGCTGCCTGCTGGAGATGACCCAAACAGCGACGTTCCAGACTGTAAAACAAACAAAAGAGCTGAAAATCACTGCGAAGCTGCAGATTCAGGTGGAAGGATCTCTTTCACGCTCTCATTTGATACACCGGTACGATGGCGATGGTGAGTATATGCGCTTAAAGAGCGCTACGCTTCAGAGCGATGACAGTGTTCCTGTGTGGCATGCGGGCTGAGCATGACGCAATGCCCTATCCATCCCACCCCACCACGAGGAAGCCACTGGGTTTATGTTGGTGCTCGCTCTGTGTGCTGAAGATAATCCGCCCGATTGTCGAGCAGCTACTGTGCTGCACAAACATCTGCAGGCCAGAACGAGTACACCTGGCATGTGGGAAGACTGGGAATAATCCCTGTTGTTGCCAGATGCCCACTTCCTGTTTCTATTACTCATCATAGCGTGTGCACTGTTTTTTTTTTTTTTTTTTTTTTTTTTATAAATAAGGTGTAACATTTAAGGATTAACAAAATCGGATCCTCTGTGGGAATCGTGGATTTGTTGTTGCAGCAGCAAATATAAACCTAAGAAACCCAAATAGGAAACGGTGTGATTAAGCATAAACACAACTGGCAGTTCCCATAATGCAACGTGAGAGGTGGAGATGAGAAAGTATGGGAACAGAGGATTTATGATTATGGGGAGGTATAAAAGCAGCAGGACACACATTATATATATATATAGACAATAAATACAATGATTAACACACGGACAGATTGTGTACCTTGGCGAGCAGCCAGAATCACCGAGTTCGGCTCAAGTCTCATCTGAACTCCACAATGATTTGATTTGTCCTTCCTGCAGCTGAAGCTCAAAATAAAGCCTCAGGTCATGTCAAACATGTGTATCAGATGAGGATCAAAACACTGCTTTAGCTCGTTTGTGTCATGTGTTATAGTAAATTATATATATTTTGGGGTTTGAAGTAAATCTGACATAACAAGTGATATAAGGACGTTTGTTTGGGGCATGTTTCACTCCGAATGTAAATATTTGCTGTTTTCCTTTCTCTCGTTTCCCATGATTATGAGCTGAATGAATATAATTAGCCTCTGGATGGTTGGTCGGACAAAACAATACTTTTTTTATTTATATTTTCCTCAGTCTTATGGACCCAACACTTAGTCACAAGCAACAACAACAAAAAAGAATAATAATCACAATTGAGAAGCTGGAACCAATATACATTTGGTCATTTTGCTGGAATAAAATTTCTTAAATAATTAACTGATAAACCGCTATATACCGACACTAATCTTTAACTTGCAATGCACTATGCTTCTTATTTTAATCTATTGCCGTCATCTTATCTTGTGCATGTATGACAGGATTATGCGTGGGATAATCTCATTTTGACTGCAGATAATGTTCTCCGTCACGCTCGACTGATTCAGATGTCTTGGATGGACAAATATGCAACACACACACAGACAGACACACACACACACACACACACACACACACACAGAGTGATTTTGTGAAGATAAGCACCAAATAAACAGTGTGAAAAAAGAATGAAGCGCCACCGTAGGAAGCGGCTCGCTCCTTGAAACGGTGTCCTTGGCTAAGTCTGGAGCGGAGACGTCATGCTTGTTCTCAGAAGACTTTCCTTCTTTAACTCCCCGGCTGAAAGAGGTAGGCCAAAGGTCGGGTTTCCCTGATTATCCCTGTAGTAATACCACTTCAAGGCTGCTGCTCACCAGCAGGTCGGCTTACCAACTCCGCGGCGTGTCGGCCGGTGACGTGATGATTTAGTGCAGTATAACCCGGTCAAATTACATTTCAAGTGCAGAGAGGTCAGCGGTTTTAAATGGACTTCAAACTGACATTTAAAAAAAAAAAAAAGGGACCAGGAGGAGAGAAGGGCACATGGGTCATCAAATACAAGCTGCTCGGGCTTTTGAAGGCAGTTTTTGGGGGGAAATCAACAAACCATCCGAGTATAAGAGTATAAGAGTGGCCTTCGTCTGGGATATCTCACCTCTGTTGAGCTAATGGACTGTCAAACTGTGTCTCAGCCAAACTAAATGAGTGAAGCGCCAGTGTTAGCAAACATGACACCACCCCAAAAGGAAGGGGGGGGGGGGGGGGGGGGGTGCATGCTGGAGAGTCTGATACGCTGACAAACAGTGGCTTAAACAGTCGTAGTGAGGAGAAGCAAATGGATTGGTGAGATGAGTCCTGTCTGTGCAATTTCCAACTGTGCAATGCTATTTTTTGGGGATTCGTGACGGGGACCATGTGTCACCCCAAAGTGGTGATTAGCTCACTGCAATGCTTTGGAGCATTGAAATCCCCCTGAAAGAACAGTCAGGAAAAGTGTGAAGAAATACATAACGTTGCACAATCTTCTGGATTCTCCCGCTGCACATAATAGATGACAGTCCGCCACACCTACAGCCTGAGGCCATGCATGATATTACGATTTTCTGTGATGTTTTTATTTAGGTCAGGTGGCTCTCCAACACACCTTTTACAGGGCTGTGCTAGTCTGAGCCAGTCGAACCAGTCTGCGGATGCATCTATGTGAAAGTGTTGTCAGAAATAAAAGGCTGAGCGAGAGAAAGAGATGTGGATTTGTTTTTGTCTTCCTCATTTTCCCCATCTGTTTCCTGAATGAACACCACAACAACTGCACAACCTCTATTAGATTAGTGCATGACTACTGGCCCCAGTACGAGTCTCTCATGTGCCTTTACGTTCCAGTCACAGAGCTTAACGTCTGATTTTTATTTTGTTTATTTTAAAGGTTATACTCTTGTAAAGGTATTTCATTAAAGATTAGTTTTGGAAATGCTCCTGGTGCTGATGAATTATGTTGTGTTAGATGAAGCGCTGTGTGTAAGATTAAAAATATCTCTCATTGACAAACTGCAGCCTCTAAAATGACCATAAAGTACCTGAAAAACAAGATTACCTTCACGAATATAACATTTTGTTGGATAAGGCTACTACACAATACTTTATTACCATTATTTATGTTCATGTTGTACAGATGACACACACACACACACTTACTGGCCTATTTTTATTAATTTTTTTAGATAAAAAAGGGAGAAGAAAAAAGGAAACTTTGGAAAATCTTTCGTGAAGCAAAATAATATATATATATATATATATATATATTATTTTTTTGTATCCAGATGCTGAGGTTCGCAGCAATACCTTCAGTGATGGTGAAACATGACGCACACATTGACTGAATGACTCAAGACTCATCTGAAGTCTTTAGGTTGTTGACAACCTAATGGAAGTTTATTAGCGCGCACGGGGGTTTTAGAGGGGGTTAACGGGATTACTGGCACGCCTCAGCTTTACTGTCTTAACCCGCCACAGTGAGGGGAGGTGAGGGGGGGCAGTTTGTTTGGCGGGTGTTTACCTTCTCGTCCTCGCCTTCGCTCTCCTCGTCCCCCGGTGTCTGCTTGTCTTCCTCCGCCGAGTTGTGGGCATCATCTCCGGGAACCTTGACGTCGGGCTCGGGCGTCATTTCTTCTCTTTCGTCCCCCTCGGACAATGTGTTTGAACCGGACGACAACGACGACTCACTTCCAGACGACAAATAATATTTCTGCTCCATTTTTTTAATTTTGCCTTCGTTTTTTTTTTTTTTTTCTTTCCTATCACCAAATTTCAAATCGATAACAAGCCCATTTAAAGATGCGACGTCCGAAACAAAGCATAGGCGTTAATTAACCTGTCAACGCACCTGTCCGGAGAGTTCATTTTCGTTATGAGTCGCGAGCCCCCCATAAAAGGATACTGGACCGAGTAAAAACAGAACTCGCGACGTATCGATATTAAAAAACACTTATCGACCCTGTTCGATATCGATGCGCGCGCGACGCTGGACGTCTCCTCTTCAGTTAAAAGTTGCCTCTGTTTTGGGACTTTGTAGCGCTTTCAGTTCCCGGGCGGCGTGACTCCATGCTGTCACTCCTTCATAACACACACAAGAGCGGCGTCTGCTCTGCAGCCCCGCAAATTAGCCCCGCCCACGTGCCCGGCGGGCCAATCAGATCCGCCGCAGCTTCCACACGAACCAAACAGAGGCAGGGGAGATGCACGTGGGAGAAGTTGCCTCCAGGTTTAGACAACAAACCCGTTTGGTTGGGTTTTAGGACAGATCCTAAATAAGGGTACCTTCCAGGCAGGTAAACGTCTCTCACGTGCAGGAATACAATAACATGAGAGAGGGCTCATTCTTTAAAGCAAGGGTCTCAAACTACCGGCCCATGGGCCATTTATGGGCCCCATCCCTGCGGCCCGCCACATGATGCCCACAAAATTACTATTTTGTTTTCATAATTTTTGTTGTTTCATATAAATTCAAACTACCCCTTAATATACAATGTAAATTTTTAAAAAAGTATTTAGTTTGGCTCAAAATAATGGCAAAGGTCAAAGGTGACCGCACATGACCGCAATAAGAAGAGAGCAGGTTATATGGGGCTTTGTTGGTTGTTTGGCTGCGAAAAAGCAAAAAGGAAAGTGCATGATAAACACAGACAGTTTCATGATGGATGGACGTTGCAGTATTTGTTTGTGGTGTTTAATAATAATGTTACTTGCCTGATATGCAAATAGCTCATTCTTTGGAATGAACGAAAACAAACTGGTAGCGCTGGTACAAAGAAAGTTAGAAGTCACGTTTTCAAAATGTCAAATTAAAGCACTTTTTATTCACAGCCGAAATGACACGAAGAAAATAAACGAGAAAGAGGAAACAGGATGAAACTGAAGGCAAATAAAACTGAGCCAACACTAGAATAACTTTGATGATCCTCTTAACTTTTCATCTAGCGCCACCATCAGGTCATCAGGTACTTCTGTTTATGACCACAATACCTGCAAAGCTCATACAATTCCCATCAGCCTGATGTACCTCATGTTTAGTACTAATTATCAAATGTTATCATCATGCAAAACCTGATACCAGCAAAACCTAACTTAAAGTATTGCTCAAGTTATACTACATAAATAACTAAATCACACAAATTATCATTCTGAGTCTCAGCTTTTGTTTTTTTTAAAGTAAAATCTGTCTTAAATAAACCTGAGATACTTGTACTTTACTTATATGTCCATGTTATATTACTATATACTGACATAAACTGGTTTGTCATCAGCTTTCTGTCCAGTGAGAACCACGTTTCTCCAGATGTGTTGATGTTGATGTTGGATGTTTGTGTGCTCCTTCATGCGTTGATAACTTCTGTACTTCTCAAGATAAATTAACCATTTCACAAGAACAACATGGACTAGCTGGAAAAAAATGCATCGCCACAAGGCTGTTGATCGAAAGACATCATGTATAATAGTAAAACATTTTTACTTGTAATGCTTTCAGTACATTGCCGATAATACTTAAATACTTTTAATAAAGTTTTGGTTTTGAATGCAGTTTCTCAAGGTATTATTAACAATTTTACTTATCCTGTTGAATTCCACAGTTCTTCTTCTGGTGAAAATGACATCATCATCACGTCAACAAGCGTTTCCCTCGTTTTATATACTGTTAGTACACAGATTCTCCACACGAGGGCGCTGTTCGCCGAGGTCACCGGTCAACTCATAACGTGTTCTGGATGTTGCTGCTCAGTCGTTAATGTTGTAGTGTGTGTGTGTGTGTGTGTGTGTGTGTGTGTGTGTGTGTGTGTGTGTGTGTGTGTGTGTGTGTGTGTGTGTGTGTGTGTGTGTGTGTGTGTGTGTGTGTGTGAGGGGACTTTTAGCAGTTTGCTATAAAAAACGTCACGTGTCAGGTCATTTGAACTAACTCGAATTCTAGTTAATTGCATGCATAAACACATTTGTTAACTTTCATTGAACAATTGTTTCAGGTTAATAAAATATATATATTCATTGTTTTATTGAACAGATGCATTTCTTTAATCATGTGAACCATTTAAACACAGGAAACGATGAGCACCTGTTTACCATAAGGATTACTAACTCCTGTGCTCTCTGGCAGGTTAAACCTGAGACTAAAGTAATTTGATCAAAGCTAAAACACTACGAGAGGAACCCACACACGCTTTCAACTCTCGGAGCCCACAAGTGAGTTCCAGCAGCTCGCTGATCTCAGGGATGATAAAGGTAGAGGGGAGGAAATACATGTAGACGAGCTGGTTTAGCGGAAATGTAATTTCCTGTGATAAAGATCTTTTAAGATGTTCTTTTTTATGATGTGACTTCATCTCTGGCACAACGTTTCTTCTTCTTCTTCTTCTTCTTCTTCTTCTTCTTCTTTTTGTTCTTCACGTCTAATTGTTTTTGCCACACCTCGAGTTAAAAGCATCATGCACAGCAAAACAAGTGCAGGTTCGAGCGCTGCTCTCCAGCTGGCACAGCGCTCCAGTGGTGTTAAGATCGGCCTCGTGATAAACAACGTTCATGATGTGCTTCGGGCCCGAGGTCACTGAGGTGAGAACTGAACTTCCTGTGAGTTTGTAGTTCAGCACCGAAGGAGGAACATGCCGCTAAAAGCACTTAAAACCGACGCCACATGAATGCACCCGAAACCCATTTGTTGTTGTTGTTGTTGTATTTTGTATCGCTTTCCGATGAACTTTGACCCTCCTCCTTATTCTGCAACCCTCCAAGAGGAGGGCATTTCCTGGCCTTTCAAATAAATTAAAAACACCCACAGTGAAATAGTAGGAAGACAGTTTCCTCGAAACAATGATGACAGACATCTCTTTCTGAAAGACATTTCTTGAGAACGTTACCTGAAACTGGAAACTTGCTCTTAATTTGACTGACAATAAATTAAGTTATTATCATCTGAGGTTCAAAAGGTCATTAAAGTCTCAACACAAGGCTGTTCTGGACCGTAAGTTACATTTAAATTAAACTTTAATTCAAGGTGAGCACAGATTATTAATACACAGAAATATGCATTCTTTCAGATTTGTCTGTTTTTGTTAAACAACCAAATATGAATTGAACAAATTTAGTGCGAAATTGTTATTTTTTAAGAAATCATTTTAAAGAAAAGGCCAAATTCAGACACAGATGATCATTAAAATCCTTTTTTTATATGCATTAAAATATGTCTTTAACTCTAACAAAGAATTACAAAATGTATATTGTTATTTTTTGTCATTTGGCCTTTTTTTTCAACATAAAATAATTGGAAAAAAAGTATTGCAGGCTTTTAATTGCCCATGTAATGAGGTATTTTCCATAATCATATAAAACATTGTGTCTGCTTCACAATGAAATTCTCAATTTCCTGAAGAATTCTCTGAAGTAATTTGCCTTCATGCTTTGAGTCACGCTGAACCTGAAAAAGCATGTTTTCAGCAAGAGAAAAGAGAAGTTCACACAGTCCCTCCGACTGCTGTTAGAACGGTACAACCCCTCATGTGCCGCTCTATTTGTGGAAAGAAGAAGTACAAAGAAACTCCTGGGGGCCTGCCGTTGGTTCATCGAGTCCTCTGAGCTGTGTCCCCGCCCCTAACACTGAATAACCCCCCAGAATATTTCCTCCCGGTTCAGTCTGAGTGAGCAGCTCCTGTGTGCTTCGTGGCTCTGAGGGGCCGCCGGATGTGGGCGTGAGGTGGCCTCAAAGCCGCCCTCTTGGTTTCGGTGTCAGTCAGTCGGTGCCAGGAGACGATGGTTGGCGGTCGCTTTCATTTGGATCCTCTCCACTCAAAATGTTCCCCCCGTGGCAACCATTCGCATGTTTTCCTCTTTGGTAAGTGCTCGTCCATTTTTCCTCGTGCATTGTGTATTTTTAGCTTAGTGGTCATTTTGAGCTATTTATAGAACAGAAAGTGAACATTTTTATTCAAGGATGTGTTTGGTTTATTTAGTTCTCTCTGTAATAAATGAAACCTATTATTTATTATTATAATTATTTAATACAGTTTCAAGGGCTCTGTCTGTAACCTGCTCAATTGTATTATTATTATTATTATTATTATTATACATTATATATAGGTCAAACACATTGTATATTTATTATTTAAGGTATATTTTCCCTAAAGCTTCCTTCTTCTGTTCCATTCAAGGTCTGATTTTTGTTTACTGCACTGCACCCTGCGCTCATGTTCAAGCTTCAACTTCAGGTATTTTACCTTTTTATCACGGCATTTCAATTATCTTATTAATCATTATACTGCTGCTCGAATATCAGTGATTTAAAAATATGTTGTATGTAATAATATATAATAAATGCCATAAATCCCTAATTATTATGTACACAAACTGCATCTACTAGATTTCCTAAAAAGTTTTCTAAATTATATTTATAATTGTGAGATGAAGCGTTTTTGTAAGAATGACACACTTGATCTAGTTTCACATCATATTCATATTGTGTTCCAGTAATTTGCAGACCACAAAACATTTCTTCCAAATATGAGCACTGTGGGATTCACCCAGGTAAAAAAAACACACACACACAACATTCGAGTCATCCCAAAATCAGATTTCCTTCTTTAATTTTTTAAACGTTTGAAATGTTTTTGCAGATGGAGTTCATGGTTTAGATTGTTTTGGGAAACATAAACCACGTGGTTTGAAAAAGTGTGTGTGGAAATCTGGAAAGCACGCGTCAGAGAAGACATACACACTCGTCATACAACAACAGCGGAGGTGAGAGTCTCACACATCATTTCACGTTTCACATATTAAGAAAATACACTTTTGAAATGATTTTTGTGACATTTAAACATCTCATCCGTCAAACCGTCTCTCTTTCTAGACAGAAGATATATTGCATTGTGTACAACAACATCACTGAATTCTCTGAAAAGATCACATTGTATGAAAAAGAGGACAACATGGTCGCGGAGGTTTTTGAAAACAGCCAACAGTCAACAAATTGCACAAAAGCAGTTTTTAAGGCTTCACCAAAGAGTTTGTGTAAGTCCACGAAAACAGGTTTCATGAGCAGGTTTCTCTTGATTTCCTGACTGAATATAATTTTCTTTTTATCATATTGCAGTGCGATGTGGTCCTCCATGTGAGGTGTCCTTCAGCCGCCACTCTGGAAGACTGCTTGTGAACGTGAGCTGGCCACAGGAGGACGTACAATTTATTAAATATTACGTTGTGAGCTATAAAGCACTGGGCGGCCTGTTGTGGAGCGAGGTCAGTATCAAGTCAAAAACAGATCATGTTCTTTATTGGAGCAACGGATCATAAAGCTCACGGTTCGGATCGGAATCACAGATCGGAATCATAGATCGGATCACGGATCGGAATCACAGATCGGAATCACGGATCGGAATCATAGATCGGAACACAGATCGGATCAGCACAGAAGCAAAAAAGATGAATATTAGAGATCCCTGATCACATATCCACTGATACTTGCCGATCATTGATGATCCATATTGGCAGATGCAAATTCATTTGTTATTAAAAAGAAATATATATATATTTTCAACTGATCTGAAGTCAATCTACACCATCAAAACATCTAAATGTTATCCTTTAAATCATTTTGTATGTGTTTTTTCTTCATAAAAACTCACAATTAAAATAATGATACAAAAGATTGCATTTTTATAGATTAAAACAAATCTTATTGTTATTATTTATTATATATTATGTATTGCTTAGAGGTGATGTGTACAGGTCATAAGTCATAGAGCGAAACGTATTTTCTGCGATAAACTACTCAGTTACTACATAGTTTGCTTTAGCAGGTACAACGTTTATCATGTTCATCGCTATATTTGCTAATTAGCACTAAAAAATAAGTTATCAAAGTTATCAAAGCCCCGACAGACGACGTCTGTGACCCGACCTTTACGAGTCAAACCGGTGGAGTTCCCCTTTCGTTTCATTTCAAAAGGGAAGAGATCGCTTATCTTCATCAAGATCTTGATCTCATTGCGATTCGCTGATTAAATCAAGTTTATGGTTTCACATCTTTTGCAACAACAGATGCATGAGTTGAATTTATGTGTTGGATATTTCCTCCTGGCATTAAATACTTTCTTCGCTGTTCACAGTCCGAGCAATCCCAAAATGCAACGGCGTGTACGGTGGACCGTCTGAACTCCTCGCTGGTCTACACGGCACAGGTTCAGTGCGTCAGCAATGAGAAGTGCCCGCAGTGTGCAGTGAGTGACGCCTACACTGTGCCGCCAGGTCAGTCTGTTTTACACGTTATTGGGTCAAGGGAGCTGGGAGAAGTTATGGTGCTTTCAGGGGCAGCCGAGTTTTTGAAATGTCTGAACTAAAATAATTATTAAAAATACTTAGCTTCACTCAATCAAAGCCAAACTTTGCACATGTACTCCTTACACATAGAGCTATGTTATGCAATAATGAAAAGCCTTTGTCAATATTGTTAAGATAATAGAAATTCACATAAACGTTAACAATTTGTTTTTCTTTTCTGTGTATTTACATAAACTAATATACCACTAACATATTTGACCGTATGATCTATTTTCACAAGGGTTGTCTGTATATTATAGCTGCTGAAATTAATAATAATAATCACTATTTAGTGTCAGCAGCAACACAGTGACAAATTTTGCCAAAACAGGGGTGGTGTTCAAAAGATTAAAGTAAATACAACTTGTGTGAGATAAATGCTGCAAATAAAAGGACAAAGAAGTTGAAATCCTGCGTCCTCTTTCAGAACTGACCACTCAGCCGCTCATTGTGGACTTTGAAGAAACCGACATTCGGGGACGGAAAGGCTGCCGGCTGCTTTCTTTAACCTGGAAGGTGAATTTTTACCTTCAAATTTTCCTTCCATAAGAAATGTGACAGGAAATACTTCACGGCTGACGCTATTCTGGTACTAAAATGACCCTGTTTGTTAGTTTCCCGCCAACGAGCAGCACAATGGCTACCAAGTGGACATTGGCAAAGCCTCAGGAGAGGCTCCATGGGAGCGGATCAGCACCACGAGGCCTGAGATCCGATTGGTCCTCTCCTACTCCGCGTATCATCTCGACATCAGGGCCGTGAACAACGCCAGCGCCTCCCCAGCTGTGAGCCGGGCCATACCTCAGCGGGAAGAGACGCCCCGTGAGTACACACTTGTGTACTTTGAGACTGTTTGTTCCTCAATAATAAGAGATTCATCGTGACCTTGTCCTCACAGGGATGGGAGCTGGGCGGCTGAATGTGACAGTGCACAGCAATACATCCTTTACTATCTACTGGAAAGACAATCTCATCAGAAACTACGTCTGTTATTCCGTGGAGTGGAAGAAGAAGGGACACCAAGCGGCGTACATGTCCTTTTATCAGAGCACGTACAACTACCGGACTTTGTCTCTTGTACGAGGTGTGTGGATGTTCACACAGAAACGTATGTTTACCATGCTAATCATTTATATTGCCAAATTTGTGATGAAGAAAATGCAAATGTTCCCTCTTATCGAGGAAAAGTGAAGAGAAAAGAGGGAGGATCCTGAGTCGAGCCAACAAAAGCACTTTGGTTAAAGGTTAGGGAAAGATTTAACAATCTTTATAAGCCTCAAGTACTTTAGGTTTAGGTTTATTTATTTGCACAATTCAAACAATACAATTAAAAAATAAACCAACATAATAGAGATAAATGAATATCACTCTGCAGGAAGTGGCAAAAAGCCAACTGGGCTTATTTGAAGCCTCCCCCTATATAATATAATGTTTTACAAAATTACAAACAGAAATTGAAATATGCATAAATATTTAAACACAACCATATATATTTATTTAAAAAAAAAAAAAACATGATCCATGCTTTGATAGCTGGAAATAAGAGTAGTATGCAAACGATGATGATTTTGGCACCTGATGAAATATATGTAGTTTCCGGATATAATGCATTTGGTTATGTCGGATCCCCAGAGCCGTTGGAGCCCCTGGAGCCCCTGGAGCCCCTGGAGCCTTACACCAGGTACAGCATCACTCTGCACACTCGGCCGAACAAGGACACCTGCAACATGAAGCACGTGAACAACAGCGAGAGCACCTACGGGAGAACACAGTTCTACTTCACTGAAGGAAGTGAGTCAGTCGCGGTACTTTCCACTGTTGTTTGATGTGATTAGGAATAAAGAAGGAAAACGGCGAAGCTGTAATGCTCACTGTGAATAAAACCAAACAGTTGGAAAGATAAATCAAAGTATTTTAATTTAAAGGCATCCAACAGTTGTGAAGACATGAAGACATTATAAATGTTAATCTGCTGGTGGCGCGGAAAGCCAAAGGATCCCAAAAATCTTTAGGATTCATCCTCTTGGGAACATTTATTTTGTAATAATCTATTTGACAGTGAAATTTGGACCTAGATCACCATATTTGTTAGGATTCATCCTCTAGGGACCATGAATGTCTGTAGAAAACATAATGGCAGTCCATCCAACAGTTGTGGATACATTAAAAGCCAATGGATCACCAAAATATTTAGGATTCATTCTCTTGGGAACATATATTTCTCGACAAAACTTTTGTAATAATCTATTTTACAGTGAAATTTGGACCTTAAACCGTCAGGATATAACCAAATTTGTTAGGATTCATCCTCTGGGGATCATGAATGTCTGTAGAAAAAATAATGTCAATCCATCCAACAGTTGTGGATACATTACAAGCCAATGGATCACCAACATATTTAGGATTCATCCTCTTGGGAACAGGAATGTCTTGGACAAGCCAAAGGATCACCAAAATCATTCATCCAAAAACTAAACTCAAAATGTTTGTAACGATCTATTTTGTAGATGTTGGGATATTTTGTCCTAGAGGAAGTCAAGAGATCACCAAAGCCAATGGGATTCATCCTCTGGGGACCATGAATGTCTGTAAATAATTGTGTTGTTGAGATAATTCGGACCAAAGTGGTGGACTAACCTAGCATGGCTAAAAACAAGGATGTCGTACCCAGAACAGACCGGTCTGACCTCTTGACCTTGTGCTCTCAAAGCTCCCATCAGCGCTCCCACCAACATCAGCAGCTACAATGTGACTCTGCATTCAGTGGTGCTGGTGTGGTCGTCCATCCCGGAGGAAGACATCAGAGGGTTCCTGCTGGGCTACACCATCTACTACAACGAGTACCACAACGGACGGTCAAGTACACAGAGAAGTGAGCATGATGCACCTGACACTAAATACACACTATGTGCATGACAGCGATGCTTTGAGCTTGAGTTTAGGATCACCAAAGTTTTGCTCCAAACTAGCGTCAACCTGATGGTAGCGTCAGAGGAAAAGTCTTCTTCCTTATTCAAGAAAACTAAAATGTATGACATTCGTCATATTACATATTTTTACAAACATACATGAGATTTTGTCTCATTTAACCCATCAATCACAATTTAGGAGCAACTCATTCAGTCTTGCTCGGGGACACTTTGACAAGTGAACTATGAGGAGACCCGGAATCGAACTATGAACCTTCCGGTAGCAGGACGGCCACTCTACCTATGAGCCACGATTACTCATCAAAAACTTTGAGCCGATGACGCCACAAAGAAAGTTATGGATGACCAAAGTCATGAGGATTCAACCTCTGGGGATTATGAATGTTGGTACAAATACACCCGACGCTGCCAACCGTTAAATATCATAAAGTATCTGTAAATTCAGTCCGACTTTAAATGTGTCGACGCTGCAAACTCCTCCCCTTTGATTGCAGACATTACAGTGGATCCAATGAGAAACAGCTATGAGCTGGAGGATCTCAAAGGCGGCACAGCATACGAAGTCCAGATATCAGGCTTCACCCGGGCGGGAGCAGGAGTTCGAAGCACAGCAAGCCTGTTTAAAACGAACGATCAAGGTTATATCCATCAGATAATGCATGCAATTTAATGTCTAAAGGCTCACATTTGCAAAGAAACAACCTTACACATCGTGTGTTCTTCACAGGGTTTTCTAATCTCAGTGGCATCGTCACCATCTCTGCAGTTGTGGCCACCGTGCTGATATTCGGACCTCCCATAATAAAAAGGTACAGCCACGGTCCTGTAAGATGAACAAGCTTCCACACGTTATAAAGATGGATAAATGTCTAACTACAACACTACTTCACTTAGAGCAAAGGTGATTCTGTGGCCGAGCATACCGAACCCCGGGAAGAGCAATGCAATGCAGACGATAGACGACCCCTGTGACCTGGTAGGTGTCCTGCAGGGAGTTCAGAGACCGGACCGCCAGGCGAAGCCAATGAAGACGTTAAATTATTGTTTTACTCCACTCAGGAGATCCTGGAGTCCATCAACACTCAGAGGGAGGAGGAATGGGACACCAGCAGCCTTCAGGTCATCGAGATAGAAGACGCCACCCCTGCCAGGACCTCGCCGTCCATGCTACAGCTGCTCAGCCCGTCAGAGGATGAAGACGACTCGGCCGAAGCCACCCGGGACTGGATCCAACGAGTCGGAGAGGAAGCGACTGGAGATATCCCACCCTACAGCACCGAGCAAACGTTCCTGGACGGCCAGCAGACGGACATCCAGAGCCTCCCTTTGGCCTTTTCGGGGGACTACACTACTTTGGATATGTTTCAGCAGGGGATGCCGCCGAACTCTTCCGTTACCACGGAAAGCAAAGCCGAGGAGACAGACTTGACTGTGGTGAAATCAGGGTTGGACTACATCAGGCAATTCAGCACCGGTTCCATATCGGACGGCACGATGACCACGATTTTGTAATAACTGTTTCGGGAAAAGGACCTCAGACCACGAAGGGGATCACGAGCACCGTCATCCACACAGGTTTTAACTAACCTTCATTAGTAGAATCGCAAAATCGGAGAAGAGATGAGGAGTTTTATTTTGAACTGAGCCATGTTGGTTTTGAAAAAACTGACTTTTCAGAATAAAACAGAACATATATATATATACATATATCGCAATATTTATTGGGTTGATTTCAAGAAACTATTAATCAATTAAAGTATTGCATCAAAAACAGATGGTATAACCATTAGTTGCTGTCCATGTAGGGGGGTCAATGCAATATTTGAGTGGTTTTAGGGAATGCAGCAACAAGTTTGGGACAAAATCAGCAACACTGAGCAATAATTTTAAAACAAAAACATCTTCTTCCACATTGTTTCCACATCTTTAAACCGCATGAACAAACAGATTAAGAACTAAGAAGTGTTTAAGTGAGCCGCATTGAAACCCAACACAACAAAACATGAATGAAAAGTCTCTTTATTGAGTGTTTTTTTGGGAAACAGATCAGATGAATCGCTATGTTTTTATAACAGGAGGACCACGTACACACATCCAAGTTCTCCAAAAGCTGCGTTACCAAATCTTTACATCAAGTCCCAATCGGACTTCCTCCAGGAGGAAACCATCCACTGTATTTACCATACATAGTGGGCACATGGATATCAAAAATAAAATAAAATTGGGGGTGTTGAGAATTTTTTTACTTAACTTTTTTCACAACGAAGCTTTGTGTACATAAACAGAAAAGCAGGAAAAGAAAGGAAATCAGGTTCGTAAAAGCCAAATCGGTGAAATTTAACTAACTAGCTTATTTTTTGACACGATCACAATACTGAAAACCAAAACTGCAACACCAGAGGATGACAGAGAAACAACAAAAAAAAGACAAATCCACAAAAGTCCCATGAAAGTTCAAGCTAATCTATTAATTACTAAAGACGTCTGACAATACTTAAATATAACATCTCAATAGTTTCAGCTATTTAAAAACACCCTAAACAATAAATTCAGGTTGCATTCGTCTAGAAATCTCCATATTTTATTAGAATATTCTGTACAATCTGAGTCTAGGCACTTTTGACCCTTCTTTGCGACCCGCTGGGATGGGTTCGCGTCCCGCTCGGAGCAATATGAGCCGACAGACATTTTGTACACCACCAGCATTATTATTTTTTTTACAGTTTTGTTGTTTTGTATCTATAAAAACAGTAATTCTTTCATCTCACAGCATTACAACAATAACAGGACACCGTTGTGACTAATCGTAAATATAAAAAAAAAGCAAGTAAATGTACAGCGATAAAACAAAAACAGAAGTAAAACGATGTGTTGTTGTTGACCGGATGAGTTACGCATCTTTTTTTCTTCTTTTTATAACAATGCATTAGCAACTCGTTCACAGAAACGGTAGAATACCGTTCTGCGTTCTCATAATTACAGCACTTCAAGTCTTAAAATCATCATTTCTGCAGGTTCCAGTTCCCAGACGACTAGAGCTCCTCACATTGTTCGAGTCTCCATCTCCATCTGAGGGCAAATGAGCAACTTCTGAATCTGGATTTAAATGAATTCACCCTCTGAAAGAGAGGCCCTCGAGTCCTTACACCCTGAAGAAACACTAAATACGTAATGTACCAAAAGCAGAATATGGGAAGTTGCAGTCACAGCCACAGCAAAAACATATTTATCTCACGAGGCGTCAATAACGAGATATGTTTTCTCAAAAGGAGAGTCGGTTTAGTCGGTGAGATCCTGGTTTCGATGGGCACTTCCCTTTTGGTGTCTAGACACAGAAGCCAACGGCCTGGATTATACTTTTATCTTTATTTTAAAATACAACAGTTGATTTATGATGTATGAAAAGCCAGATGAGAAGCTGACGATTCAACTACAGAATATGTAACAAAATCATACGCATGTTGTGTTAAAGGATGCCTGAAGAAGTCAGTAAAGCTTGAAATATGTTTCAATCCTGATTAGCTGCCAGTCCACGCCTTTTTTTTTGTGCACGTATCCGTGCACATATGCAGACGATTCAATTTCATCACTTTTCTGCATAAAATGGCTCAACCTCCTTTTATATTTTTGAGAACCCTTCCTTCCCACTGGTTCTCACACTTTGAAGGAAAACACTTTAAAATCGCTCTACCGTAAGATACATCTTTATTACCGTTAATGCAGATTGTTGCTGCATAGAGCTTTCTGCAATATCAAGACAAAAACATTGCTGTTTTTTGAAGAAAAGGTATATATATGTATGCTTTTTGGACTACTGAGGCATCAGGTAATATCCACATGACAACCTGCAACTGAAATCTGGCTTCAAATTGTTGGAGAAACGAGTGTGAACTCTGCTCTCTGAGGGATCTTTGCCTCCTCGAGGCTGGTCTTTCTCGTGGCGGCCCAAGAGGAGATCCAAAAGCTCTGCAGCTCATCTGCACGGGGAGGTCTCTACCATTCACGTGTCTGTACAGGAATAATAACAGCTGTGGGGTTCTTCGGGTAAGAGGAGGTGGACAACCGTATAATATAATGCAATCCAATATGGCCGCCTGGGGAAGCTTCTAAAAGTCCAGTTCTGGTTGAGGAGTTGACTCCACTAGTTAGTGTCGTTCTGTCATGAGCACCTTCGTCAGCCTCCTCTTCTCAGCAGGAGACGGCGAGCGCTCACCTCCCCTTGAAAATGATGATGACGATGAGGAAAACACGGTGATACTGCGAGTGGTTATCGGCCGAGATGGGACGCGATGAGTTCGTAATAAAATCACTTGGAGCCACCGGCGCCCGCGGGTGCACACTCGGCGTTGCGAGTCTTGCAGCTGCCGTTGTGCCGGGCGCACGCCGATGACGCCACGTCCTCGCTGAGGGAGTCTTCTCTTTCACTTTCATCCTCTTCCTTCTCCGCTCGGTTATAGTCCCTTTCCACCTGAAACGAGTAACAATCATTATGGATAATAAGAAATAGACGGTTTCTGCAGCCAAAACGCTGTTTGTACGCCGATGTTTTTTGTTTTTTTTTGTTCGCCGAGGCAATCGTTTGCATCTGGATTAAAGCTGAAGCACTTAGCATCTCGTAGTTTAAATATGCAGCACTGCCATTAAAGAGAAAAAGACATTGGCCTCAGGATGACACAAGGACACTCTGAGGTCGTTAAGATATAATTCAAAAACATAAATAACTTTTACATTAACATTTCATTTAGCTGACACGACTTACATGATATACAGTAGACCGTAGACACAGCAACGGTGAGCAATCAGGGTTAAGAGTCTTGCTCAAGGACACAACGACATGGACTACCGGAGCCGGGGATCGAACCACTGACCTTCTGATTGAAAGACAGACTTGCCACAGTCGCCCCCTTCTGTATTTTAAACTCGTCAGGTGCTTCCTGCCGTTTCTTATCTTTCGATTTTTTGTTTTTATATAATCAACAGTTAAACATTGTGAGTGATGTTTCTTTTCTTATTTTCGCCTCACCAGGGATTATGAGAAAACTAGGATTCCCGGTCAGGGTTCGAGTTTTGACGTTTTACCCGAAAGTTTTGAAGATGCAGTGGGACAGACGCCTAATTTTGCCCCTCACGCCTGAGAAATATTTTAATGCAACAACGCTGGGCTCATTAAATTATAAGGCTGGCTTTACGTCCAAACGGGAAAGTGTGATTCCAGAGTGCTGGCTTCATTACCTTCTTTGGCTTGGCCTTGCTCTTTATCCTGTCCTCGTCCTTGCGGCTCCTCTTCCTGGACGTGGACCGGTCCTTTCGGTCCTTTCTGTCCTTGCTGCGCTCCCTCCTCTTGTCCTTCCTGCCTCTGAACGGAGCCAACGCAAAGAAAAACGACAAAAAGAGACCCGTCACACACGCGTTTGTGAATCCACCTCGAAAACAAAGCAAAGACATGGAACGGACAGAGGAGACGAGGGTTGGGGTGGTGGATTTACCTTTTTGGTGAGGGCGATCTGGCTTTCCTCCGAGGGCTCCTGGACCGATCCTTACTCCTCCTCCTGTGGCCCCTGATAACACATTGACTGGATTAAATACATTTTAACAATATAATTATTTACAGAAAAGCTGCAGTGTGTAAGTACATGCATTAAGGACACAAAACCATCCGCTAAAACTCTATAGATGCACATCTTTTTGTATCAAAACATTTATAAGATTTTAAAAAAGATAATTTTTTCCTCCATTGTGGCCAATGCAACACAACGGCAGCCAAATCCAGGAAGTTACTAGAACCTGGTGACCTCTACTGCCAAGAGCAGGGATAACAGGGTGGCACTCCAGTAGATCTTGAGAAGATATTAATACACTTTAAATACGAGCAGCGGTCAGTTTCAAAGTAGAAACGCATCATTTAGAGATCGAGGCTTTGTGACGTTCCCGACATACCTGGAGCGACTCCGACTGTGCCTCTTGTCTCGGGAGCGGGAGCGTCGCTTGTGGGTGCTCCGGGAATTGTGGGAGTCGGTCCTCGTCCACACCTTCGGCGCCGGTCTGCACCAACGGGACGAGGGAGAAGAAGAAGAGAAAAGAATACAAATAAAAGTCACCGACTGGACACCATCAATCATGCGGGTGAAATCTCAAAGTCGGAGCGTTAGTCGGGCACCTGTGTTTCGAACGGGACCGTTTCCTGTGCGTTCTTGAGCGGGAGCGGGACTCCGAGCGGGACCGGTGCGACTTCTTCGACCGGCTGGGCGAAACCTTCTTGATGTCAACTGGAGGCAGAGCATCGTCTCAGCTTCAGAACAACTTCACGAATCGGCTACTAAACACGTGATGCGTGCAACAAGCCGGCATGTCGTACCTGGCTCTATGGCGGCCGCGATGGTGAACTGGGCCTCCCTCACCCTCTTCATCACAGTTTCTAGCTCCTTAGCGGCGGCCTGCGGCGTCATCTCGGGCGGTTTTACTATGGCGTTATTGGAATGATTAACCCTGAAGGAAGCGAAACCAAAATCAGCCAACAGAAAACCACTAAAAAAGGACAGTTTGTTCTTCTTTGAGAATCAATGACACATTTCTTGATTCAGTCGTAGCACACATACTTCAGGGGTCGGTCGCCGAACATGACTCCGTTGAATGTCAGAGCTCTGCCGACGGAATCCTGCTCCACAAACTCGACGAAGGCGAAGCGCGTCGGCTGAGTCTCATCTCCGGCCATTCGCACAAACTTGACCTCCCCGACCTGCTTGAAGAACTCCAGCAGCTGGTCTGCAGTGGTGGTCTGCAGGGGGAGAGAGGAACTAGATTAAATGACAAGTCTGCAGCTACAGAATGTGAAACTTTGATTATGTGAGGGTTTCCCAATCAGTAACAACTGGTTCAGGTTGTAAATAATCTTAATTCCCTTCAAATAATTTATTGCAGTGATCCGCTGCAAGGTCCAACAAAATCTGCACTTGAAGGCTGTATTTGATCTATTCTAGTAGTTACAGATTATGAATATAATTTGTCTCTGAGCATTATTAGTTGAAACTGTAATTTGTTCAGATCCGTCATGAATACTTAATAACAGAAATAAGACATCTTTCACTGCAATATGAATGAGGGAAATGAGTGCAGGCAGATTTTTACAGAAAGATGCCATTATACCTGACATTATGTTACCTGTGAGTTCAAGTTGCCAACGTAGACGGTCCTCCTGATCTCATCCACTTTTGAGGGATCCACATTTCCCATGAGGGGGGGCTGGCCGCTCGCCGACGCCGCAGGCTCCAGGACGGCCGACAGCCGGTTCACGACGGGAAGGTTCAGCTGTGGGAGCAAAACACACACATGCAGGTTTTACAGACGACTTTAGCACCGGTTTTCCACCTGCTCTGACAGAAAGCCTCAGATCAGAGGCCGATCGCTTGCAAATTTGCATCGTGAGGCAGAGAGGATCGCTGACACATCCCAGATGTCTAGCTGGATCAATACATAGACCTGTGATGGAGTCTGTTGAGGAGCTACAGCCAAGGAGAGCGCAAGACACGGGTAGAGGGGGGGAAACCTGAGGAAAGGGTCTCCTGCAACAATAGGATCATTAATGTATGTGTTGCATTTGTAACATGGACCATGGGTGCAACCCAGGGCTCTTCATTGCATCTTCAAGCACGGAGAGATGCAAGGAAACCATGCGAGGAGAGAGGAAACAAGGAAATATGTTTTGTCAGCTGATCACAGCTGGATCTGCTGTCGAGACCTTTGTGTCTGGACACATAGGAACTGTACGTATAGAAATAAAGATCCAAAGTTATCATCACTGCCAGAGGAGAGGTGTTTAAGCTGAGGTCTGTCTTCACTCTGGCATGAAGCTTCAGTGACATTCAGTCCGATTCAAATAAAAGATAAACAATAAAGGGGGCGGGGTCGGACGTTTAAAGACTTCCGTGAAGGCTGCTCTCGTGCGTCCTCTTTTACGTGACCGGAAAAAACGGAAATGGACAACGAGCCGGCGACTCACGTTCTGGAGCGGAGCTGGAGTGGGAATCGGTAGCAGTCCACCTCCAGGAATCAGACTGGGCACTGGGGCAGCAGGAGCCAAAAGTGACAAGGCCTTGGCCTCTTCTGGGATTCTCCCTGCAGGACAGAAGCAGATATTAGTGAAGGCAATAGAGGAGCGCTTCACTCTGTCTCCTCTATGTCTGCACAATAAGCCCACTGTATTCTAGAAAGAAAGAGAGCATACACTTCCCCATACAACCTACAAGTGTTCTAGTGTCTACTGCTGGAGACCGAGCATCCTTACTTTGCTTTTGTTAAATTATTCTCCTCAGTCAATCTGAATTACTGTTTTCAATAACAAGCTTAACTTTTCTCAGAAACAAGAAAAAAGAACACTCATTTTTTTTGGCCTTGGTCTCTTTTCATAGATCAAAAAAAAAAAGAAAAGAAAAGAAAAAACACAATGCAGAGAATGAGTCAACACTTTGATGCATGGGTCACCTGTACTGGAAACATATTGGTCATGAACCATACGATATCAAGCATGGGCGCTTTCCCGTGGGGCGATCGTTTCGCAGTGTTGGAAAGGTGTGCAACACAAGACAACCCCAATGGCTGCATCACTAATAGCACACAGGACATCAGATACAGAAAAGAACAACAATTTTAAGAACTGTGGGAAATGTTAGCCAAGACTTAGCCATAAAAAATAAAAAAACCAATTAGGAATTTTGCTCATTCCACTCTGGATTAAAGTCAGCTGCTTTTTACAGCTGGAGAAGAGAGCTACGTTAAGACCAATAACAAACAAAACTACTACAAATGCAGGTCATTATAGCTGGAGGCACTGAGCATGAATTACCATTTCAAAAACGTTCCTGTATATTAACGAATTTCCAAGTTAAGAACAGAGAAAATTATGTTGAATGGAGAGTTGCTGTGCTATTATTAAACATTAAACATCCATACCAGAGCTCTGCGATGTAGTAATACGAGGGGAAAAAAAAACAACCTTTTACTACAGATTTACAGCACAGATGAAAAGCGCAAATATAATTTTTTTTAAGATTCTACATGGGTCTCACTTTCATAATGTCTAAACCCTCGCTACGTCAACAGGAGCGGATGACAAGGGAGTAAAGTGTTAGTGATCCTCCTAGCATCCCATGTGTGATACACATCCCACCGGTATGCCGTAGCAAACTGGATAGAACTCAATCACACACAAGCCGCAGCTGTAGCGGGAAGAGAGAGGGGGGTGGGGGGTTGGACAATAATCAAAACAACAAACCAAAAATAACAAATATAAAAACACAAAAGCTAGAGATAAGCAATACTGTAGTTTTCTAGATAGAGACAGTAGAGAGTGGACAACATGGGAAAGTATGAAAGGAAACAAACCAAAAGAAAAAATAAATAAATCAAAAGAGACAAGGTGTCCATCTTGGAAGGTTCAGCAGGCTATTCTCCTGGTCACATTCCCCCTTGAAGGCTGCGTTGGCCCGATCGGGGATAGTGGCTTGGAAAACAATGCCTGACTCAGGCTAGTGTAGTGTAACAGCTGGGCCAGTCTAGTCATCTGATATGCACACATAATCACACAGAAAAAACATACAAAACCAAATTAATAAACTCAGTAGCCATCCAGCACTAAGTCACGTGGACAAAAAGCATCAAGTTAGAGGTGATATCATAATTTGTTTTGTTTTCACTGTACACAAAGGGGGTTGGGAATTTAAAGAAAAGCAGCATAAACAAATGAAAATGAAAGAGAGAGAAAGGGGATAAAGTTAGCTGTGATGGCTGTGATGGGCATATTTTGGTCATTTCCATGAAACAAGTAACATTAATGGCAGCTTCTTGTTTACAGTGAGGTAAATATTGTGTTGCAGCTTCAAAAACAAAACAAAAACATTCAACATAGCCCTAGTGTTATTTGTAGAAACCACCTGGTGACAGCAGACAGAAACCTTTCACAGATTAAATCTAGCTAGAGTTTGATTGCGGGGGGATACAAACCAGCCACCTGTCTCAAATATTTGTGATAAAAAAAAGTGGATCAAATACGAACTACCCGAATGGCACAACTTTGCCGTGTGATAATAAAAAAAAAAGGAAAGATAATCCAGAATTCAACCAAAACACCAAAAGGTTGTATTCAGGGGGGCAGGAGACGGTAAGCAAAGTCCACAGAGACAACTCAAGACAACTCATCCTTTTAAAATGAAACCGGTTGCACTCACCTTCCGCACATGGCACCACTATCAGAGCTTTATCAACAAAAACAGTATTGGTGAGATGTTGCGCCACCCCAACACTGGAGGGGTCTCGGTACTTTATATAGCACACTTTGGAGGAGAAAGACAGAGGGGCATTGCTGTTAGAGAAAAGACAAGCAGAAGAAATACAAGGAAAAACCGGTTAGTTGAGCGTTTCTCCACGTGAGGGATTTGAATTTCGAATGTTTACGTAGGCCGCAGGTCCGCGGTGTTTCCTGGCGGGCCTCTGCCGGGGTAAGGCGCTCTTACTCGGGCGGGTAGAGCCGCAGCTCCTCGATGTCTCCGAGGAAACCGAACAGAGTGCGCATCTGCTCGCTGCTCACGGACGAGGACAGATTGGTGACCTGGACGACAGCGGTCCCCGGTATCCCGCTCATTGTGCAAACTGGTTAAAAGCGTTGACAGTCGTTAAAGTGTGATTATTTCATACAATTATGTATTTCTCAGTTTCCCCCCCTCCCCACTCTGTGCTATGCATAGTACATCCAAGCGGGCGGAACGAGAGGTTTCTTTGACTTCCTCTTATTTTGAGAAAATGTGTTAACGATCAACTCTGAGGCGCATTACCGCCCCCTAGTGTGTTGGGTGGTGCATTACAGCAAATGGCCTTCAGGTTTAACGGCAGTAGGAGTACACAATGTTGCATTACTGCCAGATTCAGGATTACTTCAGTATCCCTTCTAGTCAAATAATCACGCAACCATAAAAAAAATCCCTTTAGTCACTTAAATTACTTCGTGCAATATAAATGCAACCCTTGAAAAGGTAACTCATAATTCCAATGGATTATTGTTCATGAGGACCTCTGCCATGTCCATGTGTATTGCCATGATATTTTACTGTACAGTTTTGGAGAAAATATATTGCAAAGTCAGCTCAAAAGAAGAGAAAATTTAATGCAGTCAGCTCGAAAGACATAACGATATTCATCATTTACCAATATTTAAACAGTTATAAAAGCAAACCCTTAAAAAGGTAACTCATAACTCCAATTGATTATTGTTCATGGGAACCTCTGCTATGTCCATGTGCATTGTCATGATATTTTACTGTACCGTTTTGGAGAAAATGTATTGCAAAGTCAGCTCAAAAGAAGAGAAAATTGAATGCCGTCAGCTCAAAGATGTTGAAGAGTGCCATATTTAGTCAGTGAAAACAACAGATTCTTAAAAATCTAAATGCAGTTCTAATACTTGTTTTCAATAACTATTAACAACAGACTGATGTAGTTTATTAATCAGATATTATAAAATAAACTTAAATCTATTCAGTAGCGTCATGACGTAGGGGTACCGGAACAAAAGGGGGGAGGTTATTAGTGGATGCACCCTTTTGTGGACGCCACTATCTGCGCATGCGTAACCTTTTATCAAAACACCGAAAGAAGACGGGTGACTGCGTGAGGATATTTAACTAAAACAATGTCTTATCGTGTAAGAGAGATCTTTATTTTTAAAAACACTGATAAAAGCTTTAATTTATTTACATGTTCAAATGTGTTTTGTGTCATTGTGACTGACGGAAGGTTACAATAACAATATCTAGCATGCTAACCGACAGTTTGTTAGGCATTTAACATGAAGACCGTCTGCATTTAGGTTCTCTTTGTCAGCCGAAGTGAAGAAACATCAACGCTTTATGTATTGTGACAAAAATATGTTTTAATATATATATATAGTGTCTTCAATTTAACCTCAGTGTGACAGCTCGGTGAGTGACCAGAGAATGGACGTCACCGTGTCGGCGTCGAGTGGGACCGCAGAGGACATGGAGGGGATCTGCGTAATGCCCGATCTGAGTGTCATCAAGACCGAGCAGTCAATGGGCGCGAGCCCCGATGACATCGGCCCCCAAAATGTGGCCATGGGCATCAAGTTCATCCTGCCCAACCGCTTCGACATGAACGTCTGCTCGAGGTTTGTCAAGTCGCTCAACGAGGAGGACAGCAAGAACATCCAGGACCAGGTCAACTCTGATCTGGAGGTGGCTTCCGTTTTATTCAAAGGTGGGTTCCTCTTTGTGACAAATTAGGAAGGTGGTTACCTAAAGTGAGCTGTTTCTTTTTAATATTTTTAAAATGTCTTGTGTTATGCACCTTTCACCAAGTCAAATTCCTTGTATGTGTAACGTACTTGGCAATAAAACGCGTCTGATTTGGATGTTTTCCTCCCCTTGCAGCTGAGTGCAACATCCAGACGTCCCCTTCCCCGGGTATACAGGTGCGCCATGTCTACACGCCATCCACCACCAAGCATTTCTCCCCCATCAAGCAGTCCACCACACTCACGAACAAACACCGGGGCAACGAGGTGTCTTCAACGCCTCTTTTAGTGCATTGTAAGTAGCAACGTCGTTGAACTTGGATTCAATCTTTCCAGCAGGATTAAGTCAAAGTGTTGATCAATGCCTGCATGTTTTCCTCTCTCAGCGTTGTCCATTCATCAGCTTGCAGCCCAGGGGGAGATGGTGTTTCTGGCCAGCAGGGTTGAACAAGGTAGGGACCCCATGTGGGTTGTCGAACGGGTAGAATTGTTGATACTTATTATGTTCATAATCGATGAATCACAAAATGGCCGATGCGGGGAACAAGATGATATCTTTAAATGTCTTCTTGTGTCAGACCAACATTAAAATATAGTTAACTATCATATAAGACAAAGTAAATACAAACTTATTCTTATTTAGGAAAGTAGGAAAGGAATATTGGGCGTTTTTGCTTGAAACATGACTGAAAATTTATTCTGTGCTTTGTATTTCATATAAAACATGCTAAACAATATTTCGAACACCAGCATAAAACATTTCAAAGACAGAGTATTAAACATTAACAAAAGTACGTGGTATCACCTTTACATTTTAAATATTAAAGTTGTGTCGATAACAGACGCACTCCTGCAAAGGATTGTGGGTATGGTAACGACAATAAATGTGATCGTGTTGCTCTTTATGTCTCATTTCAATAGAGACCGTAATCAACCTCCAAGACGAGGAAGGCTTCACGCCCCTGATGTGGGCAGCTGCACACGGACAAATCGCCGTTGTCGAGTTTCTCCTCCAAAATGTACGGAAAGGCTCGTCGTGTCATTCAGATCTCGTGGTTTTATTCATATTCCTCTTTATTTATTCACTGGTCGTCCCTCTTCACCATAGGGTTCGGACCCCAACGTCCTGGCCAAAGGGAGGGAGAGTGCATTGTCCTTGGCCTGCAGCAAGGGGTACACGGATATTGTGAAGATGCTCATCGACTGCGGTGTTGATGTCAACGAGTATGACTGGGTGAGAATGCAGAGCTTCTATCTCACGTCATTAGTAGAAAATAACCCCCAAAAAATGATGCGCTTTAATGTCACCTTGTCATCCATTGTGTGTGTTCATGAGCCTTTTTTGTGAGTTTCAGAATGGAGGAGCCCCTCTGCTGTACGCCGTCCATGGGAACCACGTGCGCTGTGTTGAAATCCTGTTAGGTGAGTACAAGTGACACCTGTGGTCCAGAATATCCATCTGTTACGTCTTAGGGTGGAACGTACATCTTTAGGTAACATTACGCCTGACATAAACATGTACAATAACAAAGTCTTGTGTTTGTTTGTCCTCCAGAGAGCGGTGCTGATCCGACCATTGAGTCCGATTCTGGATTCAATGCGATGGACATGGCTGTGGCCATGGGCCACCGGAATGGTAAGCATGTAGCATGAATGGTAAGCATGTAGCATGTATGGTAAGCATGTAGCACGAATGGTAAGCATGTAGCACGTATGGTAAGCATGTAGCATGTATGGTAAGCATGTAGCATGAATGGTAAGCATGTAGCACGTATGGTAAGCATGTAGCACGTATGGTAAGCATGTAGCATGTATGGTAAGCATGTAGCACGAATGGTAAGCATGTAGCACGTATGGTAAGCATGTAGCACGTATGGTAAGCATGTAGCACGAATGGTAAGCATGTAGCACGTATGGTAAGCATGTAGCACGTATGGTAAGCATGTAGCACGTATGGTAAGCATGTAGCACGTATGGTAAGCATGTAGCATGAATGGTAAGCATGTAGCACGTATGGTAAGCATGTAGCATGTATGGTAAGCATGTAGCATGAATGGTAAGCATGTAGCATGAATGGTAAGCATGTAGCATGAATGGTAAGCATGTAGCACGTATGGTAAGCGTGTAGCATGTATGGTAAGCATGTAGTCAGACCCTACATGTAAGGGGGTTTAAAACATGTAGTTACACACAGACTGAGAACCAGATATTTGTCTGTTGAGAGCAGTGAATCGCATCTTAAGAGTAAAAACATCCGTAATGAAATTATTTGACATTACTGGAACAAAGATAAATAAAAAAAATAAAAAAAAATTCAACTTGATGGCGATAAAAGAAAAAAAAAGACCTTTCATTCTCCTGATGAACCCAGAAGAAACACAAATTAAAATATTTCATATCAATGAACACACTGGTTACTGAGCCTATGGCTCACTGATAAGTCTTTGCAAGATTTATACATTTGCCGTGTTCTATACTGGGTTTCTGTAGAAAAACATGCTGCATTACGGTTCTTATTATAAAATCTTGAAGCTTGTGTATCAACAGAATTCAGACAACAAACCTAAGCACACTTCAATAGTTTGGACTCAGACTGAAGTCTTAAAGGATCGGCACGTTTAGAGTAGGCAAAGGGGATTTTTCTCAAAATCAGTGTTGGACTTTACTTTGAGAAGGAAATGTAGCTTCCAAGAAAGTTAAAAAAAAATATATTCTGTGTTTAGTTCAACAGGTGATGGAGGCACACCTGCTCAAGCTGCTGATGGGGATCAGGGAATGAACGGCGACGGCTCTGGACCATCATGTAGCACCAGCAGGAATACGTCGTTCCCTCTGAGGGACGTTTCAACAGCGTCGCATCACGATCGACAACATTTTGTTGGCGTGACGCACACGAAGGTTTGTGCGGTGCAAGTTTTAAATTTGAGCCCACTTTCAAACTGTTTCACTTTGCTTTTATCTTTCCGCCACATTGAATGTGGAGTAGCAGATAAAACTGTAAAGTTGCGTTCTTTGATACAACCCAGCATGCATTGCTCTCAGACCACAGGATGCTGCATAGCGTGGAGTGCACGTAACGTTTTGTTTGGAGTCTTTTAATGTGTTTCATCCTTTTCCCTGTCATGTAAGCATTTATTTCTTTTAACTAACTTATTAGCGATGAAAATCAATTTTTAAGAGCAAAAGGATATAAATGTAATACGTTGAATGGTTTTCATAGTGAGCTCACGGAACAATGAGCGGATTGAAAATGGGTTTTTACAGACTGTGCTTTTAGGATCCTGGAAGACTTTTGTTGTACCGACGTTATTTATTTGTAGTCAGTGTGCAGTAATGTGACAAAAGTATATTGATGTGAAGTCAGTTTTGTTTCCCGTGTATTGTAATAATGTCCGCTGACAAAAAAAAAGGCCTCACGCCTCATTAAAGCGTCCATTGAGGGTCTCGTGGTGCTGCTGACCTCAGTGTGTGATGGTGCTCGTGGTTCAAACAAACACCTGAAACGGACCTCACTGATTATGCAAGTGGTGAACGGTGTTTAGTCACTGATATGAATCTGTTATTTAATTAAAAGATCTTTTTAAACTGCAAACTGAGTCAGTCGTGGGAAGAAAACACTTAGTAGCTGTTGAGTAAAAACAAAGCTAAAGGAATACAGTTATAAGGTAAGTATCTAATAAGATTGTGCGTCTAAAAATATATTTGAATCACAATTGTTCATATTTTGTCTGGCTTTATAAGTCAGAAATCCTTTAGTGATTTAGTCTTAATTCAAACAAGAAAAAAAGCTTTCCTCATTTCAAATCTACATTTTCAGTGACATGCTCTTTATAACTGAGTTAATATAAAAACACTTAAGGACAACCAATTTACAGAAAAAAACACATTGTGGCTATTTTGACAGTAGCAAAGGTTTATTCCATTTATGGTGGTTTGAGCGAGGCCACAAAATCAAGGTTCAGTAACACAGATGTACAGCGGGAGCCTTAAACACCACATTTAACACAATCTCCTCTAACTGGACTTACGGAGCACAACAAGCACGTGGAGAGTCTGGTGGGAAAGACGAAGTGGAATGAGTCCTAAAATACCGTACGCGTCGATACTGCTTCCCCCCGGTTTTTAATACTTCAGAGTCTTCGAGAAAATGACTCAAAAAATAATAATTCCTAAGAGTAGATTCAGGTGTTGCACATTTGACAGAATGCTCACAGCCAAAAGTTGACAGATTTATTCATCTTCTCGGGGTACTTTAACGATTACCGCTCCCACCTCTCGAAATGGACAGGAAAAAAAAAACATCTTGTGCCTCACGCGGTCCTGTCAAGTTTTGACATGTCAGGGAGCGCCGTTTCCTCTAGTTAGCCTCATCCTTGGATGCTTCATCAAAATTCTCCACCAGATCTGAAACAAGAAAAAGATTCGGCGGTGAACTGATTGATTCGGGAAGAGAAAGAGAAAGGCATGTCCATCTCTCGGGAGGTGCCGGAGCACAATTCAGGAAAAAGCGCGTTTATCTGAAACGCGATACGCGGGCGCAATGCAATCAAAAATGATCTGCTCGTCTTTCCCTCGCTCCCAATGTGCCGGACAGATGGGGGCCGAGCGCCGACTCCTGAGAGCAGCTGTGAAAATGACGGGGGGCGAAGCGTCAAATGGTTTGTCTTCAATTACTCCGTGAAATGTGAGAAATCGGGGGCCCTTCAAAGGTTTTGGCTCAAAAGGGGGTCGGGGGGTTAAAATGGAAACAATTGGAAAAGGTCTGAGTGAACATGTTGCCTCAGTGGGAGAACAAAGAGGAAACTTAACTCCAATAACAACATGATGGCGATGGCTGTTAACCCCGGTGCCATCAGACTCCTCTTGCTGAGTACATGTGTAATCGTTTGTTACATTAGTGAGGGCTGCAGCTACGGGGGAGAGGCGTCCTGGGAAAAGCTGAGGTTGTTGTAATGGCAACCGTATGTGTTGGGCCCATTTCCACCTCACAAAGAAAAGCAAACTGGATCTTATAAACAATGAACACGAGATTTAAATACAAAACCCTGCATTGCACCATCACTCTAAAGTCATTGATGGATCCCCTTCGTGTGACCCCCCTTTCACAAAGCCAAAAGAAAACAAACCTGCCGTGGTTATTTAACTGAGGGAAAGGGGGCGGGGACAAAGACACAATGGATAAGTGTAAAGAAGCATTTCCAAATAAGGGCATCTGTCTGCATAGTGTATTTTTAAATTGTTCCCATTGAGAAGGGAGCCCTGCTCTTTTTAATGTTCCTTTGACATCCCATCGCTGCTCCAGCCTCCAAAACCTGCATCGCTCTTCAGTTTTTAATCATCTATTTGGGCCACGATCCCTTTGTTTTACATTGTTTTTCACCATGAACACCAATCGAAGGATTGCTTGCCCCATTTCTTTGTACGGCGCTCAATCTGACAGCTTTAGGACAAAGAGGAAGACGCCTCAACGAGACAAAAGCCCAACACCTTCGCTGTGTGGACAGACTCTTAAGAGCAATCTTTTATTTTCAACTGTGGTACAAATAATTGTGCATAAACGCAGATTATAATTGTGCAAACTAAGATTTAAGTGCTCACCTGGAACGTCGTCATCTTCATCTTCTTCTTCTACTGTTGCAATTGGCGCTCTTCCATCTCCAGCTGCACAAACAGAAGATGGGCAGTGAGAAGCTTGAAGAGCAGTTTATACGTTGAAAACAAAAAGGTTAAAGACTCAACTCTTTGAACAAGTTCGACTCAATGGAAAAAGACAGTTCTGAGTCCATCGACTACTTTATGCTAAATTGTGACTTCACACAACAAGCTGCAGGTTACTGACCCTGTTTGGGCAAAGCCTCAGCAAGTCTCCTGAGGCTCGTCAGGCTGTCGGCTCCCAGCTGGTTCAGGATACCCGGCAGCATCTCGGTCAGCTGCTTGGTCTCAGCGTGGCCGGTGATGGTGAAGGTGTTGGCCGCGAGGGAGGCCTGCACTTTGGGATTGTTGAAGTGGATGACCGTTCCCTGATTTGTAAACATGTTAACCTGCAGGAGAACAACGTTGTACAGCGTCAGCAACGTCTGAAACAGAGTCGCCTGCGGTCACCGTGTGGGACACAATGAGACGACGGTTCACGCCTACCTCCTCGATACCGGAGATGTTGTTGACGCCGAGCTTCTTTAAGGAGAACTGCAGCTTCTTGTCGTCTGCGGTGGCCGTTCTGTGCACAACCTTCTTCTTTCTGCGAGCACTACCCTGCAAAGACATGCACGCAAACATCTGTGTCAACCTCCAGTTCTTAATGATCCATTCGTGCATCGTCCTCTGTATCCATCATAACTTGTAGCATCAAGCTAATGTTTTTTTTTTTTTTTTTTAATAGGACTATCGTGTTGAGAGCTGCACGGCCTGAGCAGGTCGCAGCATTAAGAAACGGGCGTGTTGCAGAAAATAAAAGCATTTCATGCAACGTGTAATAATGCGTTGACTTGGTCACTTACCTTTCCGCCGATGCGGACTTGTGCCTGTAGCTTAGCAAGTTTTTCTTGATTCATAATTGATTCTTTCATCTGGGGGGAAAAAAATAAAAGAAAGTGCATTATATAAAATGTACATTTATAGTGGCAGCTTTGACAAACTCTTTAGATATATTTTGAATATAGGAAAAAAAAGAAACCGCAATATTGGATATCTCACAAACATCACAATCATACAAGAGCAATATTTTAAACCGCTAAAAACAAACATAACACGTAAGAGGTATTTCCCAAGTAAGGAGATCAACTTTTCAAATCCACCGACGGAGTCATCTGTCCCAAAACTATGAAGAAACTAATCCTGAAGACAAGCTTCGGTGTGAGGAATCAGTTAATTGATTTCTCTCCTCTCTCATAACTATGAATGTGTTTCTGATCAATTCTGAAAATCAATTATGGGAAAAAACAAAAACACCAGGTGTAGCTGATATGCTTACAAGAAATGGTATTCTGCAAAAAGAGATGACTGTTTTCTCCCTCATTGATTTTTAATAATTGCCAATAGTAGATCACTTCATTACAAAGAAGTGCACTTGTGCACACTTAAAAAAAATGTTATGATCATATTACTACAGTGCTGCATGTACACATATCACATTAACATGTTCCTGGATAATGCACCAGTATAAAACAGCCATGTTTAACATACATCTGCACCTTTTGTTTCCCCTATATATTGATATATGTAAATGCAATAACATTATGAGATCTGCACACTTTGCAGGCCTTGTTTTCCCAGCGTGCAACATGGGCAGTAGTTTGCATCTTAATGATAAACAAATGATGTCACGCATGTTATGAGATGTTTGAGAGAAATCCTGCTTCAACTACATGCACACACGCGCGCGCGCAGGAAGCAGATGATTTGTGTGTGTGTGTGGTTAGACCGTATTCATAGAGGTAGTAGACGTTAAATAGCTAGAGCTGTCATGTTGATTAACGCTAGTTGCTTCTATAATGTATCTAGCTATGTATTGCCGACACACACATAAAACCACATTTGTGGCGGGCCGAACAAAGTAGGGCCACGTGTGACGTCAGGGTGTTTTAGGTTAACGTCCGCGGACTAATTCAGCCAACCGCGATAACCGAAACAAGGTGTGGTTTAGCTTTTTGTGCAAGAAACTTGTAAGCTAACTTGTAAGCTAGCTGAGAGGACGGCCTGTCACGCGCGCAGCGTCGGTAACGTTAGCTTCAAAACCCCGCGAGATTTTAGTTTTTTTTCAGCCATCTAGTCAGAAAAGGCTTTCGTTTACCTCTTGCTGTCGGTTCGGGGGCAAACAGAGCTGGGAAGAATGTATTTAAAGCTCCTCACTGACCTGCAAACTAACAGCAGACACATGCGGGGAGCAAGATGGACGCGAGAGAGGAGGCAGGAAGTGACGTACGGCGACAAGAGCAAGACAGTACCGTGTGTTTTTATTACCCCGAGTACAGCTTCGCAGGCAACGCTTTCGACACTCTTTAGCAAAACATTAGGAGAGTTTGCACTTTGGGCTGCCCCGGATTAAAAAGACATGCACTGTTTGAATGCATATTTGCGAAAAAATGTATACAACCTATAACTTGGAACACACTGTGTTGAAATCAACATCATAAATAAATAAGGACTTAATATATCCATTATGCACACTTTTAATGGCAAAACAGTGTTAATTCAATGAGTCTGATCAGACAACTAATTGTCATCTTCTAATGTCATCTTCATCCTGCAGTTTCACTGCAAATGCTCTCCTAAAATGAATTACTTTTGTCAGATTACCCATCTCCAAGTGTGGTTTATAAAAGATAATTTAGGAAATTAAGGCTCGGCCCCTTTGTGTCTGGCTTTTAAGTCTTGTGTTGGACGTGCCAGTTACCTTACATGTCAATTGTCAGGCCATTTCACTGGAACGGGACAAAGTTAAGGGATTATGATGCAGTTCAAACTCACAAGATCCCCATGTTCTCCTCAGGATTCTTTGCAATTTGCAGAATTATATATGGAGGGGGGGGGGGGGGGGGGCATTGAAGGAGAATTACCTCAAGTGACCTCCATGCAGGATTGCAAGAAAGCTTGTGAGGAGTATAGAGTAAAACAATGTGTGTCCTTTATTGAAACCTTCATCTGTTCACTTAGAAGTCTTATTGGCTGTGGATAATTCAGCTGCGGGGGGGATGGCTGTCAAAGGATCAGCAAGTTTGAGCTATAACCTCTTTTATTTTATTCTGAGGATAATGTAAAAAAAAAAAAAGACTAATAAACACTCATTGTCAAAGGGATTTTTTGGGCCAATATTTTTGTTTAACTCTCCTCAGGTCTGTAAGCATGAGTCAAAGGGAGGGCCGTTCACCACTAAGACATCTTTCCACCACCTTTTGTTTGTTAAAGGAGTCCAAAGCTGATGAAATACAGCACAGGAGGCCAAAGCTGCAGCTGAAGAAAGTTACTTCCTGAGTAGCCAAGAAATAGATAAGCATCTGTGGAGAGAAGAAAGAGTTTAATAGAGGAGTAATTTGCATATTTCAGTACAGTGTTGGCATGTGGCCTGTGTTTGCATGATAGACAGTCGAGTTTGTTGATTAGAAGGAGGATCATATTTTATATTCAATTATTGTAATTTATCAGGAACATTTGATTACTTTGCATCCATCATCAATTAGGGTTAACAATATAAATAAATAGAAAGCTCAGTACAGACATATGTTTCATGTTGAAGACTAATAATGATTGAAATGATCCTCAATCTATATTCTCCATTAATAGCATGCATAAGCAGGAAGGAGAAGTCCCCTCCCCCCCAACCATTACCAACCTGCACCTGCAGCATGACCCTCTCACCTCATTCAAGCTCAACTATCGGTGGAAAAAAATAAAATGTGGAAAAAAGTTTTGGTACAAAAGTGAGTGTGTGTGTCGGTCTTGTTGGGTCAAACGGGGAAATGATATCATTGTGCACTCCCTTTGAAATCCAAAGGATATTTCACCTCAGATCAGCTTTACTCCAGCAGATCCTGAATTTGTCTTGTGACTGCATTGCATTCTGGTCAAGTGAGGAAGCTGTTAAACTGTATATGTGTGTGTGTGTGTGTGTGTGTGTGTGTGTGTGTGTGTGTGGGTGAAGTTTTCTGTCTCTGTCGATGAACATTATAACACAAAATAAGTCCTCTTTAACTGTCATTAAAAACTATGAAGCAGTCACGTGCATCTCTCTCTCTCTCTCTCTCTCTCTCTCTCACACACACACACACACACACACACACACACACACACACACACACACACACACACACACACACACACACACACACCTCATACACTTAGTTTCTTTTATTATTATTTTTATGTTGTAATGTTTTATCAATCTGGCACAATAATCTGGTTCTGGAATAATAATCTTATATTTTTCTCATTTTATCTTATCTTCAGGTGGAATACTTTAGTTCCCTATTGCAATAAAATAAAAAGTGAGATGTGAAAACGTAGACACTAAATAATTTAGAATAAATTAAGAGTTTGGTTCAGCAAAATAATAGGGAATGTTTTTAGATACTAAAAACATCACCATCAAAAAAGTATCCGAGAAGTTTGGCGCCTGAATCCTTCAGCTGCAAAAAAATAAAAACAAATACCAAACAACAAGTTTTGAGACTTATGTATTTTTAGGTTTTACTGCATGAGTCATAGATATATATAATTATATTTTTGTATTATTTGCAGTCCACCTCCCGCTCGGTGTCTCGCCTCTTCTGCACGTGGTGCTCAGGAACCACGCGGCCCGCGGACCCCTCCCAGACGGGCCGCAGTGACTCTCTTGTCGGCACGCGGGATCGCGTTCCTCCAGCTGAGTGCTTTCTGGTGCTCTGGTGGCTCGGAAACAGCCTCTGATCCCGATGGGACTCTAAACACGCTGGAGGTGGTTTACCACACATGCGAGGGCTGCTGGAGAGAGAGGAGAGAGACGCAGTCATTCATTTCATCCTTTTGTTTGGTTTCGGATGGTGTCACAAATTATTGTGCTTTATTTATTTATTTTTTTGTGGCGAACTTCACTTTATTAAAAACTCGTGCTTTTACTTTTGAAGGGTTTCTAACAAGTAAACTATAACTTTTTGCATAAAACTAACTTTTTGGAGGCACACGTGCTCGAGAGTTATTCGCTATATATCGCTCGTGCATTCTGGTTTCAAATAGAAGGTCCGAGGATTAAGACAGTGATAATTCAATGTAACGTCCATTAGGCTTCTTTTTTTAAACAGGCAGGCCTATTTATTGTCATTTCATTTAATAAAGCCATGGATTATTTTAGTGTAGTACATGCTTATTGATCAGTGAGGCGAATGGTTTGTGAAAACTGATCAGACAAAACTATTTAATTAAAACACCAGTCTTGTTGCAACAAGTCCTCTATCAACAGCACTGATTCACTTTATTTTAAATTAAAAACACGATTAATTTAATTATGAATCAACTCGATCAGATTATAGTTAATCAGATTATATTTCGTCTATAGTTTAAAAATAATAATCAATATAGTATAGTGTGTTTATTATAGTGGAAACAATCTGTCATTTTAAACTGTGACGTGTTAGCCGTGATGAATAAAAAACAAAGACTTTAACCAGTTACAATAAAAGCAAATAATCAGTGTTAGCAGAAATTACAGAGACAACAGTTTTTTCCCCAAAAAACGTTTTTATTAATTTTACACCAGCACAGTTATAATGCACACATACTTATGTATAGAGATCAGTAGATTATTTTAGAGCTTAGATGGTAAATCAGAAACACTTTACACCAAACTTCATATTAAAAATGGTTAGTTTATGGGAAGTTAGTGCTAAGTTGTTGGTTGTGACACAAACAGCTGCAACAGTTTTATTTTTTTACTTTTATGGGCCATAAGTGTTTTAATTATGAGACAGGTTCACCGCTAGATGGCGCTGGTCAAATGGGAACCTCTGAAAAGTTACTGAAGGGCCACAAGGTAGCTGAATACTTATAAAGCCATCATAAGTAACCTCATGTATAGATTTTTATCAGAATTATGATTAAAGGCAATATGAAACCGGGCTCCTCTCTTTAAAACGAAAAAAGGGAAATAAAATGTGCAGAAGTTTGGAAAACGTGTTTTTTTGTTTTCAATATTTTTGATTCAATTCAGCAAGAGGGCAATAATTTAGGGAAATGTGCTTGATTTGTTTAAAATGTTTTTTTTCCGCTATATTAAAAAGTATGATCTCTCACAAAAAAGGAAAAGTTGCAAAATCACTAATATAATTGAACCGTGAGCAGAATAATAATAATAATAATAATAATAGTGTGAATTGAACAAATGAGCTTCACATGTTTTATTCAGGTTCCATTTCAATAAGCAATCTAGACAATTAAATATAAATATTTAAAAGGCCTTTTTCATGCTTTTTATTGGACCTATACACAGTGCATTATTTTTACTAATTTAATATTTATTTTATTTTATGTAATTAACCTTGAATTTTTTTTTTTTAAATCTCTAAATTAAAATTATAATACAAGTGTACACACACACACACACACAGAAACACACACACACTCACACAACGCACACGCACGCGCACTACTCCAGACGCACGGCAGAGGCCTTATATCTGGGGCTTGCATGCTCTGCGTGACCCGTGACTGATTCGAGTTAACAGCTGACTCTTTTCCATTACAAATGGCTCGCGGATAATCTAGATAACTACCGGATCACGCAAGCAGAGCTGCCTGGATACGGTGCACCGTGTCTCCAACACTGCTCCAGAAGGCAATGCACATTAAATACCGCAGTTCATTCACATGAATAAAATGTATATTTTTGCATAAACACCCCCCAACCCTTTTTTTTAATCATATGTATTCTGAGGCATTGTTTATGAACATTAAACATGAAAATGTGCATGCTCCCTTAATGTTTCAATAACTCAAATAAAACGGTTGTCAAGATATCTGCTTCGATCTCATCATTGGCCACACCAGTAATTACATTTTCTTTTTTATCTTTTTTTATTTGTGCGCAAAACCCTGCGGTGGAATTAAAAACTTCAGATGAATGCGGACTAAAGGCCACCATGAATGAACACCAAACATTTTTTTTTTTTTTTTACACTATACTCTCAGTTAATTTTCAAAGACCTTTTTTTGGTGTTATTTAATTTTTTCTCTCTCTTTTCATTTGCCTCGCTGACGTTTCCTCCCCACGTGACCAGGGCGCTTGTATAAATAGCGGGAGAAGATCCGCCCCCTCCGTGATTCAGGTTGTAGCCCGTTTGCAGGTTTCCCCGGCACATTATTCCTCCGCCTGCATCGACGGGACTCGCTCGTTATAGTCGGCGATAAAAACCCTCCCAAAAAAAAATAAAAAAAAAATAACTGAAAACATATGGAAATAGCGAGAAAACAGGGGGACAGCTCTCACCGACGGCGACACGCGCTCCTCTCCTCTCCCCCTCCTCCTCCTCCTCTCATGAGTTGTTGAAGAGGGAGGGCAGGGCAGCTCGTGCATCTCATCGTCTTCCTCATCTGGCGTCGGAGGGCACAACCGTGCGCGAGCCATGACTCTGAGCTCAGAGATGTCGGATGCCTCCATCCTGTCGGAAGAGACCGACATAGACGTGGTCGGCGAGGGGGAGGATGGAGACGGCCAGACGCGCTCCTACGTGGACGAGGTGGCACAGATGCGCGACGGCATCCTGCTGTCCGGCTCCCCTCCTCCGTGCCTGGACGGCTCCACCTCCTCGAGGGACAGCTACAAGCCGGCGGGCAAGAACACGCTGGTGAAGCCTCCGTACTCCTACATCGCCTTAATCACCATGGCCATCCTGCAAAGCCCCAAGAAGAGGCTCACGCTCAGCGAGATCTGCGACTTCATCAGCAGCCGCTTCCCGTACTACCGGGAGAAGTTCCCGGCCTGGCAGAACTCCATCAGGCACAACTTGTCCCTCAACGACTGCTTCGTGAAGATACCGAGGGAGCCCGGGAACCCGGGGAAGGGCAACTACTGGACCTTGGACCCGGAGTCGGCCGATATGTTTGACAACGGGAGCTTCCTGCGGCGGAGGAAGCGCTTCAAGCGGCAGCAGGCGCAGGACTTGCTGCGGGAACACAACAGTTTTCTCCCCGCCGCCGCCGCGTACGGCTACGGACCGTACGGCTGCGGGGGGTACGGCATCCAGCTGCAGTCCTACCACACGCACTCTGCACTTTTTGCCTTCCAGCAGCAGCAGCAGCAGCAGCAGCAGCAGCAGCACTCCAGGCACTCGCACTCGCACTCGGGGACCGTTATCCCCGCGCCGTCTTTGATGCCCACCAGCACGGACTTAGCCAGGAGTCGGTTTTATCCCCAGCTCAGCTCCAGCCTGGGCTCAGCCAGCGTGCAGGCTGCGGCCCCGGTGCAGAAGTCCGGCTCCACGGTGCAGCGGTCTCCCTTCTCCATAGAGAGCATCATCGGGGGGTCGCTGAGCCCCTCCAGGACTTCCCCGGCCGTTATCCCGGTCTTACCGTCCTCTTTGGGGCCTCCAGGGGCCGGCCGGCCGCAGACAGTCCACCCCGGAGCCGCTTTACACCCGGTAGAAAACTTTCCGCACCGGGTGGTGAGCGGCACTAGCGACTGTTAAAATGTCTTAAAGAGAAACTTTTTTTTCCATTTTTTTCAAAAAAAACTAAAAACAGAAACAGCAACAAAACAAAAAAACGCCCCTCTCTGAAGGTAGGATTATTTTTGTATGTTTGTTTGAGAGCACGCAGCTGAATGATGGACATAACAAAACAAACACTATTTGTGCCTATATTCATGCTGTTTTAAAAAAAAAGAAGATCTATTTATGTTCATTTCTTTCGGTGTGAATCAGACTCTTGACCACGAACTTTTCTTGTATTTCTACCATGAAGTAATTCGTTTCAGTCACTGTTTAGGGCGTCTCAGGATAACGACTTAATGGGCAGGTTATAACTGATCACATGTTTTTGAAAAATAGGCTAATAATGTATTTGTGTCAAACACATGTTTTTTGTTTTTTCTTATTAGATTGGCAAATCAAAACTTTTTTTAATGGTTTTGATTTGAACTTTGTATAAAAAAAAGAAACCCACAGAGAGCAAAGTCATACATTTATAATAATATGCAGTGTGTGTTTATTTCAGTAATAAAACATTGTAAATTTTTTTGGGCAAGTATTATGTAATTGAAGTGTGATATTTTTACACAGTTTGTTTTTCAACAAGAATAAATTTCTTTTTGCAAAAAAAAAGGTAATTTGTTTGGAAACACATTTACATATAATACAAATACATATACAACATGGGGTTATCCTCATGAGGAAAATAGACTAAATAATGCAAGTGTTTATGCTTTTATTGTGTGTTTACATTGAGATGGTGCCTTCTTTTGATCAGCTGATACAGCACCTGTATGGCATTGAATGTGTGTGTGTGTGTGTGTGTTTTAAAAGTTCAGATAGTTGTGTGTGAGCCACACAAAAAAGGATACGTATTTGTTTATGTGCCCAACCAGTTTGTTCCCATCTTTGCACGCTCTCGTGTCAGTGTGGGCATGCGCACACGAGGCCTGCGTGTCCATCTGACCTCTCCCACACTCATCCTCGTAATTGCGGTGAGCGGACAGGAAGGTGTCCGCGGGGTGAGACTTTCCCGGCTTCATGTCGGTGATTACACCGGTGCTGATGTCGACCGCTGGTCAGCTCTTGAGAAAACACTCCTCGTGTAATATGTCATTATCTGCTCTTATTTGACACAGGTTTTTTTGTGTGTGTGTGACCCCCAACTAGAGAAAATGAAATGTTTGCTGCATGGAGTCTGGAGCTGCTGTGCCACGGGGCCAACAGGGCTCGTGGACATGTAGTGGAGGGGTTAAAACCACCTACATCCACTCAGCAGTGTGTTTACTCTCCTTTATTTGGCCCCCGCGTGGGAAAGAGCATCAGTGGCACAAAAACAGCCAAATGGAGCAGCTTTTTTACGCAGACATTTGCAGATAATTACTCACCACGTGGAGCAAATCCATCTCTGTGACTCGATATCTTCACGTTATTCATATCCAAAATTAATTTCTGTCCAAAGCAGGTGCTGCAGAGCTGCGGCCCTGTGCGTTGCGTGTCCGACCCCTTTCTCTCTCTTTTTTCTTTTAAATATTTAATGAGCTCTACAGCCTATGTGGGCTATAGCTTGTAGACTGAATACTATACAGGCGCGCTGCTTCCGTGACTGGATGTGTGAGAGAGTGAGTGAGTGTGTGTGTGTGTGTGTGTGTGTGTGTGTGTGTGTGTGTGTGTGTGTGTGTGTGTGTGTGTGTGTGTGTGTCTGCATCCCTTTTACTCAAAGCAACGTGTGTGTAGTGGATAGCTAAATTGGTGCAGCGCTTAGAGCCAGTTCACTAGGCCACTGGAGGACAGCTATTGCGTGATGATGTAACACGCAACGAGATACAGGCAGGCAGGCAGACACACACACACGCACGCACGCGAATACACACCCACACACACTGAAGAGAGAGAAGGGGTAGAAGAGATGGTCAGGATGGGCTTGTTTACAAATAGAGGCGGTAAATGCAGGAATATTTCACGCAATAAGGCGCGAAACAACTTGTGAAGCCGCGCGGGATTTCCCCTCTTTCAAAATAAGAGTCTTGAAAGGGATTTACACTGTGTTCGTGGTCAATTGTAATTGATAGTATCTTTATGGAATATTTCGATAAATCATATCTGGGTATTCCATCTACAACAAAAGTGTGTTTTACCTTTTTGGAGGTGTATTCAGTATCATGCATGGTGTTTTATCACTATGTGACGTATTCCTAGTGTGTTTTTATAATGTACACGCGGTATTCTATAGTATGTCCTGTTAAATACTGAACCGAGATCTGATTTAACAGCCTTATTATCACCACCTCTGCATGAGCACTCTGGCCATTTGTTTCTGATTTGTCAAATACTATTTTTCTGTTCGTTGGGGGCGATGCTGCTAATATGTGGGCCTACATCCACGAGCTGGGCTACGAATAATTTATAAACTTAATTGGGATTCAAACGCCATGTTGGAAACACGTTTCAAGAAGAATGGATGAAGTCAAACTCCTTTTACAGCCATTGTGCTTTGATAACGAGCTGCATGGCTACGTTTTTATTTTATAATGACTTATATGCCAAAATAAACCGCTCAAGAGATTTCCTGGTTAAATCATTACAATAATAACAATGACGTAGTGTTTAATCTATAAACTCCACGTGTAAGAGTTTGGTTGATGAGAAGGGAGTAAAACAAATAAATAAATCTACCCGGTTAAAGATTTTTGTTATGAGGAAAACAGGTCATACTCATTACTATTATATATTTTGTATTTGTAATAATATATTTTTTTCAAGCATGATTTACTATAATTTATATTACTGTTCTTATTGCTATTGCTATTATTTATTATTATGATTAGTTGTAGTAGTTATAGCAGTATTTCAGATTCAGAGTATAGAATAAATAAATATTCAAACAGGCTGATCAAATCGTATAGTAAAGTAAAAACAAACTCATTAGGAGTGTGTAAAATGGAGCATTATGTTTAAGGGGGTTGATTGTGCTGTATTTACCTATAATCAAAAATGCATGAGTCAAACTGCAGATGGAAATTAACTTTATTGACGATGGAAAGGAATTTCAAAGATCCAAGAACACTTAAAAAAAAGATAAATAGTCAAACAGCTATGAATATCTGATCAAAGATCAGTAAAAACAAACAGAACTATTGTGTGACAAAACGTCTGCCATGAGCCAGTAACTCATGATTTGGTTGGTTAGGCGTTTTGTGGCTGGTCAGAACCAACAACAGCAGAATATTTAGGTAGTCCTGCAATTAACAAAAAGAAAGAAAAGACTCTTTTCATGAAATGTCATAGATCATGTGGGCATCAGCCTCCTTGAGCATGACCGAAGCTCAGTTAGCAGTTTATCCTGCTGAGCAGGTCATGAGGAGAGGGGATAAAGCACCACACTCAGCCCATAAAAGACATTGGGCTTTGGGTAAATGTGTTGGGGCATTCAAGGCTGTGAGAATAATCTATATTTCAAAGGAAGTCGTAAAGACTTTGGCTACTTTATGAACGTGGAGGCCAGTAAACGGGTCATTTTGGGCCACGTTTGGACACCTATGCTGAATAAATGAGTCTCAAACTGACCTCAGCAGCATCTCAGGGCTTGATGAAGCAGCAGAAGTGTGTTTTTAAGACAGGGAACCAGAAATGTATGCAGTGGAAAATAAATCTGCAAAATAGGATTAATAAATGTGTCCAGGCTTGAAATTGTCCTTGCTATATGGAATAAAACAGACATAATGCATACATATTTGAAAGTTATATTGTGTTATTTATTTTTGTATGTTTTGTAATATCAACACAGCACGAGCACTTCAACTAATTTATGCACCCATGATGTAAAAAGTATAGGATTCTGTATCGGATGTGAAATATTTTAAGGTTAATAAAAATAAACACATGAATAAGAAAAAAAAAACTTCACACTTTTATTATCCTTTAATAATAATTGGCTTGATCATTTAATTTAGTCTCAAAACTTTATGAAGCAGTTTAATAGTAAACATGTTTTGTTTCTGGCCCCATAATGCCTCCAATAAAATGTGATGGAGTTATTTACCACCAGGTGCTCAGCAACAGCAACCCAAAGACCTTTTATTGATAATAATACATGGTAATAAACCCAATCACCATTATTGCCATAACTATCGTTATTCATAGAAGACATCATAAACTAATAATGTGTTTTAACCTCGTGAAAATAAGTCAGGAGAGACATCTGGAAGGAAAAACACCTTAAACGATCCTAAATAAATAAATAAAGTATCTGTACATTAACACGTTAGAAATATATTTGCTTTTTTAAGTTACTTTTTACTTTTAACATTAAGGTCAGACATGTATTTGATCTATATTTGCATGTTTGATTCTTCAAGAAAAAGAAACACATATGATAATAATAATAATAATAGAGTTTAAAGTCAATATTTTGTATCTGTTAATTCATTCCTACAATGCATTTATTACAGGAACAACTTATAGATCAGCAGCAACGTAGATGTTTCATTTCAAGTCTTATCAGATCAGATGATTTAAATTATGCAAGAATAACGTCCAGGCCACAGAAACATCTGTTGAAGTGAAATGTGCAGAACACAGAGGGGGAAATATGAAGAAAAAGAGAGCAATTGAAAAAGGGTCGACTACAAGGAATAAAACCGAGGGGAAAGAAGAAAAAAAGAAAGTAATTTAAAAAAGAAAGGAGTGAATACCTCCCAGGGAGGTGCAGGATCTCTCCATCTGCTATTCAGTGCATGGAACAGTCGCTACACTTATCCCCTCTCTCCAAAAGGAGCGCCGCTTTCCACCCCATTAAAAAGTTTGGGAACTAATGCCACCCCTGAATACTACCCTAATTAGAGGCCGCTCACAATTGCAAGGACCTGCTACACAAGAGTGGCTTTGGGATGGATTCATGCCCCCCCCCCCACCCCCATCCCCCCCCCCCCCCCTTTTGGTAATGCCATCGTTTTGCTCTTTCTTTTTCTGACCCTTACTTCGTTCTCTCTCTCTCTCTTCTCCTCTCGTCGTCAGAGCGTTGCCATACAGGAGACCAAAAAGCTTTCATCACGTTTTTTTTTTTGGCACTTTGCGCATCCACTAAACTACAGAGACGTGGATGCGACGCGTCCACGTCATGACGCGTTACAGCAGCAGCAGCTGGAGAGACGCGTGAAGGGCTGTTTGACAGAGGAATTAAGAGCCCGTGGCTCCAGACAGGCCGGGGGAGAAACACCGGGCTTTCACCACTTCATGAAGTGCAAGCTCACGCGCCCTTGCACATCATTTATTTAGCCGAAGACTTCCAGAGGTGTTTTTATTTGCTCTACATCTTGCCTGTCTCACCCCGGTGTGAACCCGCCGATCCGGGATCTGCTGCAGAATTATGTTGCTGCATTTTTCACTTTTTTTCTTCTTCCTCTTCCTCTTCCTCTTCCAGCCCTGCACGTGTTTGCTTTGGCATGCTACCCGCTCCTACAAACAACCGGGGCCCGTATAGCTTATCCATCACGCTTGTGCAGAATGTGATGATAAAATAACAGGCGGCCTGAAACAAACCATTTGTTACAGCAGGATTTATTATTCTGTCCACTTGAAACAAAGTACAGAGGTTACCTCGACATCTCCTACTTAGGTTACAACAATAAATAGAACAAGAAGACGTGGCTGCGCGCGCACACACACACACACACACAGCCCGCTGGAAAGTCCCGCATCCTGGTCCAGCAGCTGCGTGATGTCACCGCGCGCGTCCCACACACCGTGAGCGCGTCACCGCGCGCGCACACGGCGTTCAGAAGAAGCGCCGCTCGTGACTACCGGCTTCAGGCCTGATTAGTTACATGCAACAACGCCTTGCGGTCGTAAACACTTCATCGGGCTCCTGCAGCGCGTTCATCATCGTGACACCCGCAGGTAATCCACACCAAAAGGGCTGCAGCTGCACGGGACACAAGGCAGAGCCCCAAACATTCCCTCTGAGCCTCCGAGCACAGTACGTTTAGCAGGAAAACCCAGTACACCGGATAGATGGAAACCTCTTGCATGTGTTTCTGTGTGTGTGTGTGTGTGTGTGTGTGTGTGTGTGTGTGTGCCTTATGCCATCGAATCCGGCGACCTTGTCACTCAAAAGGAACAAGCCACCCATGTAGGCTCTCTCTCTCCTCACTTTTCCTTTCCCTAAATATCCTTTACCCTCTCCTCCTCCGAACATTCCCTTCCGTTTGTATATCTCTCCGCCCCACCATCCACCCCTGACCCCATCCTCCTCTCTCTCTCTCTAGCTCTCCGCCTCATTGACTCGACCACAAAGTGTCCATGGCAGATGACTCGGGCCTCTGAAAGGAACATGGAGACGCTGGAGCTGAGCATTTAAGTGGTCGGTGTCGAGCCGCCCCACCTCTCTCTCTCTCTGTGTCTTCTGGAAGTTTTCCCAAATCCGTCTGGATATTTTGACATACGTGCTCTTCTCGCACACCAACAGATCGACCCACAATTAGATCCAGAGATTCAAGGGTACGCTCGCGAGCACACCCCGACTCTCGGATGCGCGGCCTGCGCCAAAATGTGAGCCAGATGAAGAAGAAGAAGAAGAAGAAAAAAAGACATGACCATGACCCTCTGCAACGCATTAAGGAGCGCAGCTTTGATTCTGTGATCACACACGCTGCGTGGTTGTGTATGACAAAGTCGAGGTGATGAAAATCCCGGAGAAAGACACGTTCTTAAATTGTCAACCGCCCTCTGAGTCAGGACTCTGGAAAGAAAAAAAATGTCTGGGGGGGATGAGTGAGAGGAAATACAGTATATGTGAGTACTTGAGTGTTCATTTCCCGACCGCATGTGCATGCACAGCTCTCAGTGGCCCGGTCCTGCGTCTCCATTCCCTCCACAGGTTTGTTAAAATAATGCAACCTAGTGTGCAACAACAATGTTGACGCTCTCAAAGGGAGGAAAGAAACTGTACAAACACGGCACATCCCAGCGAGCTGCGGCTGAAAGCCTCCTTTTGTCCGGAGCTGCAGCGGCGAAACATCCAACCGGCAAGATCTCACCAAAAGAGGAGAAGAAGAAGCCGTTCCATTTGATACTTCCTCCCGAGGCGGTAGGCACTTCCTGTTCCCCGTCACAACATTTTCAGGGGCCTCTATCAAAGTATGGCTTCGCCAAAGGGGGTGCCCGGCGGCCCCCGGTGGCTTCGGGGTGGTCAAGGCCCGCCAACTCTGAGCGGCCCCGCCGTGCAGGTAACGGGACGCCTGCTCGGGGCCCAGCAGGGTGCAGCCCACCCGCTGAAATGTGGTCCGGCTCGAAGTGTCGGCATTGGACCGCCGACACAAGCTGAATATACCCGATCGGGGCCGACGAGCTTCTCAATTCAGGAGAATCGCAGCAGTTCACGGAGGAGTAAAGAGGTCCATCTTGTGTGTTTACTGGAGCTTCATAGTCGGAGCTCGCTTCATGGATCCCAGTTGAATTTGCAATCACTCTGGTTAGGTTTTACACACACACACACACACACACACACACACACACACACACACACACACACACACACACACACACACACACACACACACACACACACACACACACACACACACACACACACACACACACACACACACACACACACACACACACACACACACACACACACACACACACACACACACACACACACACACACACACACGCGCACACACGCGCACGCACGCACACGCACGCACACGCGCACGCACGCTTTATCTCCAATGCTCCGAGTGCCTCACTTACACTTCCATTTTACACTCTTGTACAATATATATATATATATATATACACAAATATGTGATACTGACGATGGGGCCACTGGGTAAACTACCAAAGCGCTCGTTTCATTTCACATTTTACTGAGTTGACATTTCAGGTTAATAACCCAAAGAGCAATTTAGGAGCTTTCACATCCTGAGGGGGAGTTTGTGTTCTGCAGTTAAACTTTAATTACACGCGTTTGGTTTGGAGGGACGATGCTGTATTTCTACGACTAAATATCTTCAAATCTTGTAATATTTATTGTATATTATGTAATTAGAATTAGTTTTATGATTTAGTGGAGTTGCTTGTACATTTTTACTTTACTTGATCCTTTTCTTTTCACTATTTACTCTTATATTAGAAGAAAACATTGTACTTTATACTTCCCTGCATGTATCTGACAGCTTTAGTTCACAAAGTAAGATTTCTGCTCATAAAACTTAAGAGTTTAGGAAATATTATGTTTTGTTAATCACGGTTTATACAGCTACAGCTGACATGATGATGATTAGTTGCTGTTTTAAACAATATATATATATGTAGCTCAACCTCAGCCAACAACAGGAAATCCCTTTTACATAATGAGCAATAATAATAAATCAAACTATATAATATACCACATCATTCTCAGGACATGAGCTGCAACGTAATCGTTCTGGGCAATTCTTCATTGTCAATGTGCGATTACTAAAAGTGCTCGATTTGGCCACTGCCACGCTCAGATTGTTATTATGCGTCTGACAACTTTGTTGAAAGACCCTGAAGAGAAAACATATAAAGCTTTCTTCACCTTTTGCTTTGTTTTTGTTCCTAACAAGTCTCGCTGGAGGAAAGTCATCGGCCTCATCCACGCTGTCCAGATCAGCTAAACATCCAACATGTACATCTTTTAGACAACACTTTGTTACACTTCCTGTACTTCAACAAGTCACATGACACAACAACCGTCTGCAGCGCTTAAAATATATAAACAACGATTGTCTATAGTCACTTAGACACAACACTATGGGAAAATAGTGTCCAGGTTATGAAATACTTTCCCTTTAAGATCTTCTTTCACCAGTCTTGTACGTACAAACACACGCACACACACAACATTATATATATTCACCTACTCACCAATAACCGGCTGCTAGTCAGCTGTTGTGGTTCGTGGTCCATCACGTCCTTGGGGACAAAAGTCAAGGTCGTCTGTCTCCGTTGGAGTTCGCGGCCATTTTCTCTTCGACACAAGAAAACTTCTACATTTCTGTGCTAATTTGTCTGGTAGCGCGCTAGCATGCTAACATAGCTACGGTCAGGACCCCTGACTGGTTGTCGCGAGTCTGAAAAATGTCTCTATTTTTAAAAATGTATTAGTAAGAACAAACGTAAATCTATCATTAGAATTACCATATTGTTATATATATATATATATATATATATTTGCTTTGCAGTTGCTAGGCCAAATCTTGATAGATATATTTTCCCGTAGGGAATGTTTGGTCACGTATTTGAAAGAGCAGATGTTTCAAAACATTAATTCAGGTCAAATTAAACAAATTCAATTAAAACCAAACTTTTGTGGGAATATTTGCATTGTGACAATCCTATAAGTAATTGCTTTGTTCTGGTATTTTTAAAAACAAAAGCACCAAGTAAAAAGAAAGATAATGTAATAATGAAAGATACACTGTATTTTCCTTTTTCAATTAAGCAACCAAACAAAAACCAAAAAGCCAAATGATTGGCAGCAACTTGAACCACAACACACTCTGACATCTTCTCATCTTCTCATCTCTCAATATTTTGGGAACAAAATGCTGCGCCTCACTAATTGTGGTCGGCTGTATGTGAAGCCTGAGATAACAACACACACATTTGTTTAAAGCCGGCATTTGTTTCTTCAGCCGAGGACGTTTCTCCAACGATGCCCCGGACGGTCTTCAGTAGCTGTTTGTTCTTTTCTGATTCATGAACTGAGCCGCGCAACCGATGCCGCCAACTCAAACAAGACAGAATAACACATTTGGGAACCTTCAACAGAACTGGACTGCAGAGAGAGAGTTCTGCTTTTAAAAAGCAAAGATATTAGGTGCCGGATAAACATGGTGGAGACTTTTGAAAAACGCTTGTAGGAAAATTGCTTAAAAAGAAGAGAAAAAAGTTTCCTGAAAGTCATCTGAAGGACGTGTTTATTAACGAGAGGTACGTTTAAGGGAATATCGTGTATTCCTGAACCCCGTGAGCCCAGATTGAGACGTTTAAAACCACTTAAAACTCAAAGCAGTCCGACAACAAAGCCGAGATGAAGCCGTCAGACGGGATGCAGACAGTAGCTTCCATCTCCCACAGCTGCGACTGCCCCGCCTGGTTGTTTTCACAGTGGCTTAATTGATTCACTGGTCTCCTCCTCTCCTCCTCTTGATCTCTCCATCGTCTCCCGTCACTCTGCACTCAGGTGGAACGAGGCGGTGGGGGGCTCCAGGACGGGGTCCCGGTCCGGCGTGAGCACATGTGTTGCACAGATCAGGGGTGGGGGGATTGGGTTACCGTGTGCCGATGGATGCTTAGGACGTCACAGGCCGAACACAAATCTGTGCATCTGAACGCCGGCCATTTGTTTAGCTGTGGAGCTTTTCCTCCCACATGTACCTCACACTTCTTCTCCAACCCTCCTCTTGCTTATACAGCAGTTTGAAAAGCTGAGGTCAGTTTCAGAAGAGATCCTGCAGGTTTTGGGAGGCAGACACATTCATTGATGTCTATTCATGTGGCTCAAAAAGTACCAAAGACCAAAGACTGTATGACAGAGTCACAGTGATGTCACACATTGGTTTGTGAAATGTTTGAAGCCCGGAGTTCAGCATTTTGGTCGGCATGTTTTTGTCTTGAAGTTTTAAGACAAACACACCTACAATTCCCAAAACCGAACCTAAGACGGCTTTGAAAAAGGATAAAAATGTATCGAACCGGACCATAATTTATTAAATGAACATCATGATGTATTGAAGAAGACATTAAACTCGTGATTGAGACCATTGACTCATGTTCACAATGTTTACTGAGGGAATAAGTTGGATCATTTTCTCAGAGACTTATATACAACCATTTAGAGTAAAGTCAACTATAAAGAAGGGTTTTCTTTAGGGCGGGGCTCCCTTGTCCAAATATGGTCACTGGCAAGAAAAACAAAGATGGCGACACGCCGACTACGTCCACTTCTCATCGATGCTACAAATAGGAGCGTGGCGTCTATCTACTCATCTAACTCTCCCAAGAAAGCGATCAGGCGCATTTAAAATGTCTAAACTATTCTTCCCCGTCGGTCTGACTTTTCTGAAGGAATCGAGTGGCAGATAAACCTGACCTGTGGTTCCCTCCAAGCGCAACCTGCAAGTAAGAAAGCCTCGTTTTGTGTAAACGAGCAGAAATAAATCTAACATTTTAGCAAAATGCATTAATCTTCGGCCACATTCTGACCACGTTGGCTATTCTTTAGCTCATACACCTATGACAGTACTTTTCCCACCGTTTTTCTTCTCTTTTGCCTGACAGATTGATACTCCCTCGTTAATGCTTAATGACTCTCTCATTCTAAACAAATAAGCAGTCTCTCCGTCGCAGAGCGGGGGGGGGGGATCAACTCACTCTTTCGGGCTGTGGGAGGGAGGGATGACGGCAACGAGGGCTGACGGGCGGCGGAGGAGCGGAGAAGGGGTTTAACCAAAGAATGTATCCTCCTCGTCTTGGGCTGCTAGGAGGGGCGGTCAGTGGGCTGACCTCTCCCCGGCAGGAGGGCTCCACCGGTGACCCCCAGTATTCCCCCTGCATCCCCTTCCCAGCCCCCGGCTCAATGCGGGCCATTCATGACTGCGTGTTTATCCTAGTGATGCTCCGGAGGGACGGCCTCCTATCCGCTGCCATTTTTATGAAGCCTGAGGGGCAGGAGGAGAGAGAGGGAGAGAAAGGCAGAGCGATGGAAGCGCTTGACTTCACTCACACTTACTCACAATAACATCACTATTCAGCCCAGTCACTGCTTGTTTGTTTTTCTTCTCCCTGCTCGAAAAATGGCGCCGTAATACACTTGATTCCTGATGTTCTCTCTCTCTCTCTCTCAACGAGGCACCTTTTGGCTTGCATAAATGTGTAAGGATTGATGTGCACTGAAGAATAACACAAACTTTCACTCTCTCACACTGCCTTAGACAAACATACAGTGGAGGCGCACCCACCTATAGAGTGAGAGTGAAGCAAGTGTTGACATACGTCTTACGGCGCTCCAGCAAGTGAACCTTGAAGTTATTCAGCTTCCTTCGAACCAAGCATCTGGGTCTCCCCCTCCACCCTCCACACTCCTGCAAACTCCCCCTCGCCAACCTCGGCCTCGGGGGACCGGCCGTAGGACGGGGTGCGGAGGAGGAGGAGATGAGTAGGCGCTCTGTTTGTACAGCTGAGGTCATTAAACGCTGTACGTGCGGGATTAGACAAAGAGCAGCGCGAGGTTGGTGATGGCTTCAAGACCGATTCTCATTCATGGGAAAGAATTCGCAAACTCATGACGCGTCCCGCATGCAGAGCAAGCGATCTGCATCATGTTGGGAGTGATGCACAGCGTGTGTGTGCAGGCAGCTTTACATGCAGCCGCCATCGTTTTCCCAAAGGGCGTGAGCTGGATGCGGGTGTGACGGAGGTGTGGTGAACAAATGGACCATCCACCATCACACTCATCTTTGATACGCGCCAGTGCAGATGATTTAATGCTAAATTAGTCCTGGAGCTCTACCACCACTTGATCATGTTTCTCACACTCGCTCTGACCTTTTCAATTTTGCATAATTTAGCAAACGGGTTGCGTTAGCATCAACTTTTTAATTCTTCGACACGCAGGCTCGATTGGAAGATGACTCGGTCAACCTCTCTGACCCCCTCGTGAATCTAGCGTTTAGTGTGTTGCAGAATTTAAGCGTAAGCCATCTACCTTTCCAGAACCCATTTATGATCTAAACCAGGAGGCAACTTCCAGTTCTTCAATGCGGAAGTGTCTTAAAACTTGCATTCTCTCTCCTGACCAGCAGGGGGCGACTCCTCAGGTTGCAAAAATAAATCAGATTGTATGATTTATGGTCTCAATAACCAGTTTAATGTTTTCTTCAATACAACATAATGCTAATTTTGTAAACTATGGTCCATTTAGAGTCAAATAGACCATAAAGCAGAGTAGCTTTAGGGCGGGCTTACTGTGATTGACAGGTCGCTGACGCTACCAGAGCCAGATACGACGTATCTTCGTCACTGATGCTCGAGGGTTACGCAGAGAGTCATACTTTGAAGCTCAATGCCGCTGACCAAGCTAAATGAATTGAGGCGTCGGTTTGAGAATATGTTGTTTATGACAGCATTAAAAATAAAGGGGGCATAGCAGAAGAAAGAAAAGTCAGTGCTTGTGCATCTGGAGTTTCTACCAGCCCGCAAACTGTGACATAAGACGACCCAGTCAGTGTTTTAGTGGGCTGCTGGGATCAGAAAAACATGTGATTCAACAAGCCATTCAGATTTGGCTCCGCTTCCTCCGTCACATGCATGCTGATTGAAATATACCGCCCTCCATATGAATATCCTTATGCACGGCTTGAGAACTTCCTTTGAAAACATGCACCATATTTGTCAGAAGGGAGTCTTAAAGAGACGGCGCGTTGCAGACAGATTGTGAATACAGGTGGATTAAGAAAACCCGATATACAGGTATGAACCTCGAGATTTGCATGATATGGCCGCCGTTATGGTGCAACTTTAAGAAAACAAATAGATTCCCCAGAAATGATTTTATACGACACAAAACAGTTTTGCATTCCTGCAGCATTGTGCAAAGGAAAATAGTCGCACAATCGTAACCGCCATGCAGAAGATGTATAATTAAATAAGCATGAACATGCAGGGAAGTGAATTCAAAGTAGGCCGCAAATGAATTTAAACTGTTGCATTGTTGCCACAGAGAGACGGCTGCACATGCTGCTGACAGTCACTCCAACGGATTTGGGGTCAGTTTTCCCTTTGTCACATTCAAAGTGTTTTCATTTTGGTTGTCACTATTGGAAATGTCTGAGCTTAATCTCTCATATGGTTCAGTGTGGAGAATATGAATACTGACCATAACTTTTGTGTTTGCTGGATCATTTCGTGCTCTCCAGCGTGTCAAAGAAAAGCTTTTTAAAGCCACAACACAAGTACAGATGTCTTAAACAACATAGTTCCAGTAACATGACTGCTGATTCCAGTTGATAATTATGACTTTATGAATGTTCTAAAGATCAAAAGGTCCAAATTACTGAATATTTCTTTGGTTTCTTTTTGTTCTGTTGTATCAAAAATACGTTTAGGCTAAATTTCATGAACCATACAGCTGCTGGTTTCCCCTCATTAACACATTAAACAAATTAATCATTTACTGATACTCCATCTTTATTAATTGAGTCTGTATTATATAAAAAGATGGTGGAAAATCTTCACCTTCATTTCCCTCCACACATTATCCAGATTTATTTGTCTTTCTTTCTCTGTGAAACTAAAATTCTGTGCTAGCTTATAAATTGATATCGCATAATTATTAAGTTGGTTACGGCACAGTGTGGAACATAAATAAACACTGTAGATAAAAACAGGCCAAAAAACACCTTTGTTTCGCAATAATAATAATCCTTATAATTAAATTACTTAAATTTGACAGGAACACACACACACACACACACACTAATTAAAACATATCTACTTCAGCTGTAATTGTGGAAAAACTGTAAATAGCTTGAATTGATCAAGGGCTGATTCGCCGTTCCCAATCAAGCTTGTGTGTGTGTGTGCGTACACACTGCAGAGCACCGCCAACAACGAACAGAAGACTTTTGACAAACATCAGAGCAGCCTGATCTTATTACTCCCTCATTACACCGGCTCCCACTTCACATTAAGACTATTTCTTGAGTTATTTTAATTACCATTACTCAGCAAAGCCCCGAGTACATTTCATCTGTGGTCACCTGACGAAGGTCTCCCAACTGTGTCACCACCTTAAGGAGCTCTTTAAGGAGTCTTAACATGTATTCACAGACAGTATTGTGATTGTGTTTACTTTTTCTCCTTGAATGTTTAAATAGAAGTTGAATTATAATGTATAATTTAGTAGTACTTGTTGTTTTCGTAGGCATTTTTCCATGTTACAGATCACAGACGGCGTCCAAGAAGCCGTGATGTCACTCATGTGGTTTTGAAGAGTGCGCCATCTTGGCTTTTGTCCACCCAAAAGTAACACAAGAAGGCGGAGCCAAGTACACTCAAAAGATATTTTTAGGAGACCAAACATGTTATAATTAACTTTCGGGAACTGAAAAAATGAAAGGGTTAAAGACGACAGCTCGACAGCAAACACCATGGGAGTGACCTGTCAATCACAAGGTAGCCCCGCCCTAAAGCAAACCCTGCTTTATAGTCTATTTGTCCCTAAATGGGACCGTAATTTACTAAATGAACAGTTGAAACTAGCGACTGAGACCATAAACCAGGTTTACAGTGAGTTTATGGACTCAATGGTTCAAGTGAGAAGTCTGAACAACCCCTGAAGGCTGTTTGGCTTCAGCGTTGCCTTTTACTTTGCAGAACTGAAAGTTAACGAATCATAAAAAAATCTGAACCCACATTTACCACCCAAACAGTCATCATGTCAACTGATTACAATCACAGGAACCACGTGTATTTCTTTTATTGTGAAGGTACGAGGTGAACTCCAGCCCAGTTGTGGCCTCTGGAACAGCTCATGTTGATATGAATCCAATTCAAAATACCATTTGTAGTATAATCTTAAAATATATTCACAGACATAATTGTGATTGTGTTTATTATGTCTTTTGTATATATTTCTATTTCTTTTATTGTGAAGGTGTGAGGTGAACTCCAGCCCAGTTGTGGCCTTTGGAACAGTTCATGTTGATATGAATCCAATTAAAAATACCATTTGTAGTATAATCTTAAAATATATTCACAGACATAATTGTGATTGTGTTTATTATGTCTTTTGTATATATTTCTATTTATTTTATTGTGAAGGTACGAGGTGAATTCCAACCCAACTGCCCCATATGAAGGTAAACTGTGGTTGAACTGGTTTAAAAGGCCCATAAGTGAAGCTGTCGGATGAAGACCAACCACAAGCAAAGCAACCTGCACTTTCAGGATTATAAAACCAGGACGTCAAAAAAAAACAAAAAAACAACTTAGCGTCAAATACACCGCTATAATAACAAAATGTAAAGTTTGGTAATTCTGTCGTAACGTCTGACATCAATTTCAGAACGCCGATGAATTTTCCCGCCGCTTCGGCACAATATAAAGTGAATCCAAACACCGCATCCCGTAATTAGAAGGCGAGCAGCCCGTGGTTGTATAAAAACAATGGAGCAAACCTGATATTTTAAACGTATCTGAACAAACATTATCGTGCATGAAGCGCGATTCACGTCTTTGTCGTCTGCAGCCTTCATGGGCATTTTACTACCCTGCTATCTTTAGTCCCTTTGGGAATATCACAAGAATGCCGAAAACCGGCCACTTCCATAAAACTCCTGCTGCAGTCCTCCCACTTTTGAGGTCGCTGGCTTTGACATGCTGACATGCTTCAGTGAATATACTTTATTTTTTATGATTATTTCTATACCGAGCCACGCTCTTCAAAAAAAAAAAAAAAGATTTAAACTCTTGTTTGCCAACCCCCTTTTTTTAGTTGTTGAGTTCATTGCCAGGCAGCCATGACCTCATTCTGTAATTTTAGTCTAATTCCATTTGTGGGAAGAGGGGGAGGGGGCAGGCCCTTGATTCAAGACCAAAAAGGTTAAGAAACTACCACCGGCTAATAGCAGAGGTAGGGATGCTTAAGAAAATAAAGATCACTTTTTGACCTTCTTTACTTCCTCTTTCAATTGAGGCTCTCAATCATTTTTCCCCAGAAAGGGCCGGCTGCAGATGTTTTCATTTATGAGGGATTGTTTTGAGGTGGATTCTGCTGCTGTTCAGTTGCTGTATCGGGATTTTTTTTAAAAATATATGTTAAAGTATGTTTAAACATTTTAGGACATTCGCATTAGACGTAAAGACTGATGCCACTTGCATATACGGTAAATATGAAGCACCCGCCTGCTGCTTTATCTTGTTTATCAGTGCAAAAACAAAAGAATTAGCCATTTTACGGGGGACGGACGAGGCACTGCTAAAGCTCACTAATCAACACGTTTTAACTCAAAACAGTGTTTCAAGGGGTTTTGGGCCGGACTATTTCTTGGCTTCCAACCATCCGAGACTCCTGGGAGTTACTGGTTCCAGCCAATAAATAGTCTGCTCCATAACCTCCTGCAAAACAGCAACTTGTTTATACACTTTCTTTCTACATGCAGAAAGAGTGGCATCGATTTAATCGTCCAACTCCCGGCAAGAAAGCAAATTCCCCAAATGTCAAATTATTAGTGGAAGAGCAGAAGCATAAATTGAAGTTTGCTGCAACGTCACAAATCAATAAAACAGTGGCGGAAGAGCTAGATGTAATTTTCAGGGATATGATCCAAAATGTTTTTCCCAGCGGTACATATTTCCATTAAACCTTGGCTGTTCATGAAGTATATTTATAACAGCTATTACATTGTTGGTCTTATAGATTCCCACAAATTAAGCTACAAGCGTATACATTATTATATTTGCTGTACATTCTGGGTTATTAAGTTAAGCTCTTTAACAGTTGCAAGGATGGGAGAACGACGAGCAATAAGCCTATTTTCCAAAAATGTCGAACGTCTCCTTTAAGTAGCAGATCAATAACGCTGACCTACAAAAATAGTGCATTCTAGTGGAAGTGAAAAGCGCTCCCCAGGGTGGACGCAGCACAAACAACCTGAGAGCCCTTTAGGTGCGTTTCCTAAACTTCTTCTCCTGCTTCAGAGGTCACAGGACTGTAAGCCGGCCTCGTCACAAAGAGGAGGTCTCATGGTGAGGGGGGATGGGGGGGGGCGGTCTCCACAGAGCTGTGAGGTGTGCGGGTTGAAGTCTGGGTGTTAGTCTGCTGTAACTGAGTCAGTGGTAATGAACCCGCTGCTCGGGCAAAGTGCCAACCGGCCCAGACCGGCCACCAGCGGATCCCCGCTCTCCTCCACAGCGGGCCCAAAGAGGCCTTCCTCTTCAGGATCCTCATATATTAAAACATATGTCATGTTCCTGAGGAGTCTTGTTGACTGTTGGACGTCTGAGTGTTGTTGTCCTGGTGTGTGTGAGCCCCCCCCCCGACCCCCCTTCTTTCTCCAGCCAGGTCTTCTAACCTCCCTTTAGCCCCAAATCTCACACACACACACACACACACACACACACACACACACACACACACACACACACACACACACACACACACACACACACACACACACACACACACACACACACACACACACACACACACACACACACACACACACACACACACACACACACACACACACACACACACACACACACACACACACACACACACACACACACACACACACACACACACACACACACACTTTGAAGTCCATGCATGCCACAGCCCTCCTCCCTCTGCTCGTCACACAGCCGGTCCTCCTCTCCCAAACCCATCCATCTCATCCCTTTGTCACCTCCATTTCTCAGGCCGCCCGTCCCCATCGCCCAACACATCAGGTGCTATTTCAGGGCTTCTTCCAATGGAGGGAAATCCCCTCGAAGCACGTCAGCAAGATGAGCAATCGTATTCTATTTTTGCAGGATATCTCAAAATACAAACACAAGATCATGCAAAGATGCAGCCGGGTGCTCGTGGAGGAGGACGTTTACGTGCACGGTTCATGTGCATGGGACTCACACAGCGTGTCCCCATACGAGGCATCTCGTGCAGCGAGCACTCGGGGACACTAAAGCCACCGCAGCGTTTGTGAGGGATTATTAGAGCGAAAGATATCGAGTCTGTCGCTCTGGGAGGAGGTTCCTCAAAAGATTGAGCCAATGAATGGGGACGGAGCCAGTGTGTGTGTGTGTGCACCATAGGGTCGAAGCGTGTGTGTGTGTGTGTTTGTATAGCGTGTGGGAGCTGGGAGGGGGAGGGGCTGGGTGATAGTATGGCGTTCAGATATATAACAGTAACAACGCACACGTTTCCATTGTGACAATCTAGTGGCAGTGATGGATTCAGTGCCATTATCCTACATAAACATCCAGCTGATGCTCTAATAAATCACTTGAGAGCAGCGCCTGCGCCGCTTCCTTCTGGGGAAACCATCAGAGGGATGAATTATAGTTTAATCGTTTGGTTGTGCACTTTAAAAAAATAATAATAATAATTTTCCAAATAATCAATTTTGGTTTGAAAGATTTATTTAAATAAAATCAGTAAAATCAGATGAGATGAAATAAGTGTGTTATAAATAAATACTGAAGTCAAACACATCTCCCCAAATATGTTATTTTTATGTATTAATTCAGTTCAATGCTCAAGAAAATTAACTGTAAATTGTATTTTTAAGTGAAGACTTATTCAAACTTCAATGGTTAAAATTTTGAAGAACATACAATCAATAGTTATAGGCCTATACATATTATAAAATCTTTGTTTAACGGTCTGATTTATTAAATAATTATGTATTTTATATATATTTATCTTATCAGTAGCTCTTCTTCACTCAAATCTGTTTTGCTTGTTACTTTCTTGGATGTTTGATCTTCACTGAACGTACACGACTGTCATCGTGTTAGTTTTCCTTTGTTTGCTTGTTGCTCCGCGTCAACATTATACATCAAATCATAAGATAAATATGATTGATGCATTGATGTGTCAGCAGTATTTTTGATGTGGCGTTGGAGCTGGTTTGAATATTGTTGTGTAGTTGTGGTTGACAAAGTGACACTGCTTCACTCCCAAAACTGGTTTAATATACAGCAATATGTTGCATTTAATACTATTATCATACGTTGTATTATGTCCAATCTTAATCTGCAAAGTTTAGTAAATTGCATTAAAATAAGTACACTATTTCCCTCTGAAATGTAATGAAATATAAGTATAAAATGGAAGTAAAAGTACTTCCAAATGTACTACTAAGTGCTGGGAGTATCACTGATTCTAATAAGTAAAAGTAATCAGTTACAGGTATTGACATACTAGTCAAAACGCTGATAAATCCGTGTATATTCTGTTCTGTAAAAGGTTTATTTAACATAACCTTCATGTTGTGGCTCTGATCTTAATAAGTCAAGTTATGTTTATGACATTTTATTTTAAGTTTGACAGTATTCAGAGCTTTACTCCTGGTTTATGTTTTTAGGGCTTTTCAGCTTTAAAGCCCAGTTTCAAGCATTTGTATGAAAAGTATTCTAATAAGCTACTTTTAAATAGTTCTTCAACAGGTATATATATATCATAGTACTGGGCTACAAAGTGTTTTTATACCTGTAGCCGCTGGTCAAGACGAGCGCTGTCAGACTCTGAGACAGAAAAGAGTCTCAGCTGTCAGTTGTTACTCCAGCTGGGAGAATGGAAAAAAAAGCAACACTGGCAAGAGCGAGGGAAAAGTACATCAATAATACAGCTAAACACACAAAAACAGCCTTTGTCTCTTCCTCACACACACACAGACTGAGGCAGCACAACACAACTCTACATCTGTTCATGTAAAACCTGCAAAGTGTTTGTTTCTCTTAAAACAAAGGGGCGGATCGGAGGAGGAACCATCACTGGAATTAAAAAAAAAACCAATAAAACGGGGAAAACCAAAGCCACATAGACTTGGAGGAGTGGGTGGAGGTGGATGGGTGGGTGGGTGGGGTCAAATGAGTGAAGGTAAATGACATTGGAAAGCCCAGACTGATTCCAAGCCCCCTGCTTTGAAAGGTTTGCGTGAGGCGGCTTAACGGAACGCCGGGTTGTTTTTCCGCTCCGCTGCTTTCTGGACTGAACTATAAACTCAAGACGACATCCTCTCATTAGTCTGCCCTCTGTAGCAAAGCCAGGCCATTTAGTGTACCCAAAATCCCATTGTTTAATTGCGCGGGTCAAGTCAAAGGTCGACCAAAATATTGATGAACTTTTTTAAGGGAGGGGGAGGCGGTGCAGTGAGGCTTGAAGCGGCGGGGAAGGCAGGCGAGGGCAGGAGGTGCAAGGGCCACAAACACAGCTGTACCCCGAGTGCATGCAGAGCTGGAGGTGGGGGTGGGGGGGTGGGGGGGGGGGGGGGGGGGGCTACCAGCAAGTTATGAAGCAGGTGTGTGAAGTTTGCAAGGGTGGAAAAAAGAAAATCACAAGGAGAGCCCGATAAGACTTGAAAGTCAAGGCTGCACATAAAAGTTGCAGCGAGAAGCCGCCCCGGGACAATAAAGTCCGCGAGACAAATCACCCACTCCACGAGCAACGCGGTCGTAGAGCGAGATGAGAGCGTGCACCGGCCGAGTGTTGTGGATTACACCGTTTGTTTAAATCCATGTTAGGTGGATTATGCTCCTTCGCTAAAGAGGGCCGGCAGGGGTCAAAGGTCAGTGAGGCAAAGGCTGCTGAGAAGGTCCTCCAAACACAGCTTTCTCTCGGACCTGAGGGAATTCCTGCAGAGACCAATCTCTGGAACTCGTGACCCAACTTTGTTACATGTTAATCGGGGTGTAAAAAAAAAAAAAAGAAAGAGAAGAAGAAGAGGTGGGTAAATGTACAGAGATGGATATACAGGGCCTTTACAGTATAGTGCATCTTCAAAGTAAGACAACCATGGGGGTAATAAAAGAAAAATAAGTGTTTGGGTCATTCTTTACTGACAGTTATGATTTGAAACATTAACATACCGGTCAATATTTATGCATCCATCTCATCTTGATTCAATGGATGAGCTCATTTGAAGCTCCTCAACTTGTTGCATTCTCTCAAGTTTTATGCTTCTCATAATTATATATTTATATATAAACAGCTGTCTTTTGGGTCAAAGCTGAAATCAATTGGTTTGATTGTGCAAACTAAAACAAAAAAAGAAGCTATTTTGATGAATGTGACAAAGAAATAAAAATTTGAAAAAAACACGAATAGCATTTTGCTATAATGTTGATTATTCGAGCGAGTTTTATCAAAGTAAAAAAAAGTTCCCTCAGACTTGGGCTTGACCTCGTGCTCTGATGGCGCAGTCCTTGCGCCAGAGAAGGGACTGGAGCACACACAACCAAAACAAAGTGGTCTTGGAGCCCCCGGGCGCGCTCCTGGTGACATTTAACAGCAAGGAAAGCTATTTCCTTTACCATTCAGAGCCGAGCGCCCTTAATTGCTGGAGAAGTCTGCTGCAGTTCGGAAAACACTTTGTGCTATTCCCCGAGCTTGATCTCTGCGGTTCACTCGAGTCTGTGTTTATTCCTGTGTGGAGAAAATTGGTTTACTCGAGTTGTAATTTTGATATGACACTAAAATATGCCCTTGAACGCGCACCATTTGGCCGCCTTTGTAGTTCTAATGGCCGTTCATTATGGGTTTCAAGATAAGTTCATGTTGTCATTAAATGTGACTGAACGCAGAAACAAACAGTTCCCTGAACGCACCTTATCTGCTCAGTGGAGGGGTACGCGCTCTGGCTGCAGCGGCGTATCAGATGGCCCCGCGGAGTCATCTGCTAACCGGGGAGTCATCGGCCGGATCGGTTCACCGATAACCATCTTGGGAACAAAAACTACAGCAGATCGCACCCGTGGGCTCCCACACAAGGAGGGAGGGGGTGGGGGGGGGGGGGGGGGCTTTGTCACAGACTTCAACCCTAAATTCACCGGGCACGTAATGAAAAAAAAAAAGTGTTCCTGTGAACGTGAACGCAGCACACACGAAAACAAAACCACTCAGTTTACAAGTTATTTTAAGACCTAAGCCACTTCTTTTTAAAAAAAAAAAAACAACACTTCTTTAAGACAAAAGAAATCCGCTGATGTCATTTGATGCGTTTCAGAAAGTGTCTCAATACAAATGAATGAAAAGACACATGTCTTCTGTCAAGAGACACTTGAAATGACTAAACGAGTTACCCAGCATGCAATTAAAATATATATATTAAAATGTTTTTCCCCCTCCACTCAAATAAACTTCTTAATGAGCTAAATATCTTGATAGTTTTTATTCCAAATTTAACAACGTAATAAAAAGTAGTCCTGCAGCGACACAATGGTGCAAAATCTTAATTTGAACTTTGACATAATCGGATAAAACGTAAAATTGCCAAGAATTTAATTTCAATTGCAGATTTTTCCAAACTTTGACATAGTTACAAAAACATCAGAAACTGTGTATACTTTAATCTGTCATAGTAAATGATCTCCTCGATGACTGCATGCACAGTTTTGTCAGAATTATTTATTGAAGCGAAGCAGAGAGCGATCACAGCTCTGAACCTCAAGCTCTAGTTCAACGGGGGTAAACCTGCTGACTGGAGGATTTCCAGTTCAAACTCTGCAAACTGGCCCGATTAGAAGGACTTTAGCACTTCTTAAGTGAGTGGAGCCATGAGAGTTGTAATGGCCTTTTCGCCGGAGACCATTATTTTGAAAATCCTCCATAGAAATCACTTAATGTGTCTTAAACGGTCGTAAAGAGAAAGTCAACATTTTGAACTTTAAGAATTTAAATTCGTTGAATAAAACGTATTGAAAAAATAAACAATCAGCAACTTTTTTCATGTTCAAATATTTGAGTGATTCAATAAACATATTGACAAAATAAAACAAAAAACACGAGGATGTCCATTAAAGATGGAATAAAATAAAGTACATTTACTCGAGTAATTAGGTGTAAATTGGAGGTACACGACTCGAGTATTTCCATTTTCATCCTCCACTGTAATTCAGGGATAAACATTCTTCTTTTATTGCACTACTCATTCAGTATTTAGCAAAATACTTCACACACACACACACAACACAAAAAAGCATGCAAATCAGTAAAACTCAAGATGCTTTATTACTTCAATAATATACAATACAGTAGTACAACAGTACATCACTTGCAAGGGTCATGTGTGTACTATTGTGGTACTTTAGGATAACTTTAACTGGTGCAGCATTTCTTACAGTGGAATACTTTCTTTACTCACTTTAATAATGTGGTCGTATGGTCATAATAAACTATTCCGGGGAAGCACTGCTCAGGTACTAGAGTACTACAGCCTCCGGTGCATATTAATTATTGATCGCTCGCAGCTGCTTATGGTTTATGGTTTGGCATAAGCACAAGCGCCTCAGCAGAGCAGGTCTTTCCTGGTGTCCCCTTAAGCAGGATTGTGTGTTTGGACTCCAAGTATTCATAATGCCCCCGTGGGGGAGGGAGGGGAGGAGGGGGAGGGAAAGAAAAACAATGCTTTCCGTGCACAAGGGATTGGCAAAATGTTGCAATTTAATAAATTGAGGAAAACTCGCCACCTACAGTGACTGAACAGATTTGTCCAGGGCTCGTGCGCCAGCAGATCTGACTCATTGGCTTTAGGTGAATTATTAATGCGGAACAGTCAAGTTGATGAAAAATGTGTTTAAAAATGGATGTTTTGTTTTTCCATGAACTGTACTAAATATGTTTTATTTGTGGGGGGAACTCCGTGTGGGGCTGAGTCGTGGTGGGAGGTATACGGCTAATTGATGAAAGTGTTTTTACCCCAGAGCTGAGGAAGCTGTTCCCCTTTCCTTTACCGCCAAATAAAAAATAAAAAAAATATACACTACCACAAAAAGGCTGCCCAAGTGTCTGCAGAATGTAATATAATTATGTAATTAGTATTATATTATTATTATTATAAGAAAATATAATGCGAAAAAGTTACAGGAAAGTAACTACAGAAATGTTTGTATATATATTATTTTAATATTATTTATTTATTTAGTTCTACTTATTTATCTACGTTGGTTGAATTAGATAGGGGAACTATATAATTAATTGTTTTGATGTGAGGTGCTGGTGTAAACGAGGTCTACGTGGTTGAAATATCATTTTAAATAAAAAAAGTACATGAAAACTGGATTTAATCATATTTTTAAAAGGGAAACCTATTTTGGCGCTTGTTGATACTAATTATACATCCGATAAAGTCTGGCTGATGCCTCTGATAATGCAGCTAATCTAAACAATTCAAACAGACAAATCATTTTTAAACTGATCCAATTATTCACTAATAAAAATAATAAACTCAGTCAAAGTTGAGCATGAGGTGAAGGGAAAACAAATAGTTATTTAAAAGAAACAAAACGCACACTGAATGAAAATCTGTTCAGGAAATCATTGGAACAGTCACATCATTATTAATATTTAGAAGAAAAACGTTTTTCTTATAGTGTGACTTTTGATGACAAATATTTGCATATTGATATTTCCCATTGTTAGAGCACGTGTATTTCTTTTAATTTCAAACTGAACTTTTGTTTTGCATAGAAACCATCAACAAAAAAAGTATGTGTAGCAATGAGAACATGTCTGGAGGGGATAATAAAGATGAGATTTGTTGTGGAAAGTTGACTTTGAAAGTATATTTAGCTTATTATTTAGGTTGATGGAGTCAAGTTTTTTTTCTTCTTCAAAACGACTTATTTTAAAATATGTGTGGCGGAATAAACTGTTACATTAGTGGCATTAGTGACAGAATTATTATTAAAGCAAATAAAAACAACAGTGTTAAATAAAAAAATAAAATAAAACAGCATAAAGTTCGCGTTACAGATTCATAACGAGTAATAAACCAGTGGTGACCGAAGTGATCCCGCGGGCAGGCCGTGCCGCGCGTGCGGTGGATGTGTTTATTGGCTCAAAGCTGCGGGACTGCACGCGATGGTTGTGTTTGGTTGCAGCTAGTTTTTTGTTTTCTCTCCTAATTGACTGGTCAGGTTCATACAGCTCGGTGTCCGCAGGGAGGCTGCGAATGTGGGCCACAAGTCCCCCGAGCCTCGGGGCGGAGGGAGGCGACCGAGAGGCAGCGCCGAGGCTCGTCTGCTCCCCACGAGGAGGGCTGGAGCTCTAAAAGCTTCTTTACAATTCATTAAAAAAAGTAACACAAATTACGAGAATTATACTTTAAAAAACGCCCCGTTTGAGGCTGGAGTCAGGGTGGGGAGGGGGCTTTGATATATATATATATATATAAATAAATATATAAATACACCATTAGAGGCCTACAACTTCCTTATAATTTAATTACTTCACCTCCTTCAAACACTTTTCAAATCCCATTTTAATGCAGGGTCTAATTGGATTTACCATTTATATTTTTGTTTGGGCTTTCAGGAATATCATTCATTTAAATTCTTTACCTCTCCACTTAGCCTTATAAATACTCACCTGATGTCTATAAATCCATAAATGCACAATATGTTTGGAAGCCCAGTTTATGTCTGTATCATTAGGGTTATGTGGGGAAACTAATGGATTTAATAGAAGGATCTAAAGTAAAAATCACATTTACCATAATCCCCATGCATTTCTCATTGCCTGCTGTTATTAAAGGGAGTCTGCTAATCCTCTGCAAGGCCTTCACTGCATCCTCAGGTCCACATTCTGTTGGAGAGGACGAAGGGCTTTTCACACCGTTCACTCACATGTGACTTTAACCTGTTAGCAGGTGGATGAAAATCAAGTTTAAGAGTGATTTGCTTAGTTTCTTTTTGGGTTCACAATGGAATCACAGCTATTTGGCACCAAAAGGCATCATACACTCAAACCCAATTACACAGCATGACCTCTCACACCACACTGCAGCAGAAGTGATCAGATTAAAATGTTGTGATCAAATTCTCTGGGCACAAAACACAAAAAAAGAGAAGGGAAAATGGTGCTTTAACCTCCTGAATGAGGTTGGAAACATGATGTCAGACTTCTCCACATCCAAATTAACCTCCAGCCGCAGGCATTGATTTGCAAATCGCTGCCGTATCAACCTCCAGTGACTCCTCGTGCTATTCAGTGCATCTCAGTTCAACAAGCGCTGGTGCTCACCTGCTACTGCTTTGACTGCTGCCAGCTGCCAATTAACACCTATGGCATGTTAATTAGGCCGCAGAGTCTACCACTTCAGGAGACTTTTCAGACCCTTCACCACAAGTGCCTTTATTTTCACAAGCGCTCATGTGCAATCTGCATATGCATCTTGCGTGGGGGGACATCGGGAGGAAGCCGAAGTGGGATTCAAAGCCGAGGCGTGAAGCTGCAACATGTGAATCAATGGACTGAAAGCATTTGGAGATCATGTGTAGTTCAAACTATTCGGGCCAATTGGACGACTGCGGGTTATAGATTTATGTTATAGCAGCACTGGTAAAAGAGGAAATGAGTTCAATAAGTCTGAAAAGAGATTTATATTAGCCAGACTATGAGGTCTTGAAACTGTGTACAAGTACACATTTGAAGTATTGGACTGACACGTTTGATCAGTCAGCATGTTGTAGTTCTTCCAAATTAATAACTTTATATAAATCCCACAGGGGAGTAAATTAATGCAAAAAAATATTTGGACAAATATTATGTATAACACAAGAAAAACAAAGAAATGTGTGTATCGTATAATATTAACAAGGGAGTTTATATATACACATACTGATCAGATTCTGCTGTTCCTCTCACACACACACCTACACACACACACACACACACACACGGATGAGTAAGACAAACAAACCTGGCAACAAATTAACAAAAGGCTGGCTCTTCTCACGCACAAATCATCACGATTCGTCTTTCAGGAAATCTGGAATCAATCTGGAATCAGTCGGCCCCGAGTGTAAACGTACAGAAACCTGCTGGGAAATTAGACAATGCACAACATGGCATCATTAGTGCCAGAGGGGATGCTGGAGGTGAAGTGGGTGTTTAGGGGCGGCGTATTGGGGTGGTGGGTGTGTGGGGAGGGGGGGGGTTCAGGGTGTTCATGAAACGTTACTCAGAAAAAAATTAAGCACCTAAAAAGGTTTGAGAAACACAATGACAACATCAAAAGGAAAGAGCTGAAAACCTTGGCATAATACGACTCATGAATAAGCTCAGATCCCAAAGGAACAATGTGTGTTTAAGTGTGTGAGGGAGCAGCAGAGAGCGAGAGAGTCAGTGTGTGTGGCGGTGTATGAAGCCGTCTGTCGCGGCAGGAGAATGTCCATTGGTCGAGCACATTAATAATGCCATTGCTTGGCATAATTATTTCAGCCTTAGTGCCCTGTCGCAGTTTAAAGATGACAAAAGCAGACTGAGAACCCGTTAACAGGGAAAGAAGCGCTAACGGGGCAAAGAAGCGCTAACGGGGCAAAGAAGCGCTAACGGGGCAAAGAAGCGCTAACGGGGCAAAGAAGCGCTAACGGGGCAAAGAAGCGCTAACGGGGCAAAGAAGCGCTAACGGGGCAAAGAAGCGCTAACGGGGCAAAGAAGCGCTAACCCGGTAAAGAAGCGCTAACCCGGTAAAGAAGCGCTAACGGGGCAAAGAAGCGCTAACGGGGCAAAGAAGCGCTAACGGGGCAAAGAAGCGCTAACGGGGCAAAGAAGCGCTAACGGGGCAAAGAAGCGCTAGAGGGGCAAAGAAGCGCTAGCGGGGCAAAGAAGCGCTAACGGGGCAAAGAAGCGCTAGCGGGGCAAAGAAGCGCTAACGGGGCAAAGAAGCGCTAACGGGGCAAAGAACGACAGTGCTGACGGAGCCAAGCTAGTCTTCATGAGGGGGTAAACGCTCGTCGTTCGGCATTTAGACTGCCGCCATCTTGTTTTATTGCAACCAAAAGAGACATGAGGGTCCTAAAGGTCGCAGTTAGGTCAAGTTGACAAAACCCATTGGCTAAGTATAGGAAAAACGTCATGGTTGGGTTTGAAATAAGAACGTTAACCAAGTTAAATATCTATGGAAACAACATAACAGGAAAACACATCAAACTTCAATAAGGTAACTTCAAATATATAGAAAAATATACATATTTGGATGTTTACCACTGGTTCAGCGTGCAGCATATTCCCGCTGATGAGTTAACTGCAGCCAGTACAGACTACATGGTGGAGCAGTGACTCCTGAGGTCAAGCACACGTTTAAAACAAATGTTTTCTACAACAGTGTCACACAGAATATTGAATGTGTTCAGACGATGCACAACATCCTTTGTTTATTTGCATTGTTATGAGTAAACGATACAACCGGAGACTTAAAAAGTAAAAGAAAAATATCTCTAGAGGACAATTGTCTATAGTCTGAATAAACGCTTTTGATTAAACGTTGGCGCACCAGATGCTGTTGAGGAGTAAATGCAGAGCTGCAGAGCACAAACAGTCATCTGGGTTGTGTATTCTCACAGCGCTGTGACTCATTAGCTGTGTGCTTCATTGTTTTTTTTTGGGGAAGGGGGAGTAACACATTTCTGCGTTTCTTTTCCTCCGTTTTATGGCTCGTCCACAAATAACTGGTTGAGTGGCCTCTGCTTTTGAGTTGACCCTCTTTTCTCTGCATCGTATGACATCATTTCCCTATTGTGGGGCGATTTCTGCTTTGAATCCAAAAGGAAAGTGATCCTGAGCCAGAAGTTAAGGGATACCACTTCACTCCCTCCTGTAAACAATGAGAGGCCAACCTACTATTAGCAGAAACTGTGGGCATGTCGGGTGGGAAAGGCTCTCTTTGTTGTGTACATGGAGAGTCAAACAAATTGTTCTGAGTGACCAAGTCTTTAACGTGTTTATTGCATATGCAAGTGCTGTGGTTTTGCAGAAATGCCATAAGTTATGAAATGTGGCAAAGGAGGGCAAAGAAAGCAAGCGAGGGTTATTGATCATAATTATATTTTCCCCCCAGAATAAAACGCTAAAAAGCTTCAACAACAAAAGGTGATCTTTTACCCAGGAGGCCGCTGTGACTAACTTTCGTAGTCATTTCAACCCAAAGGAAGATCTTCCCCTAAATTTAACCAAGTCATTTTGTTGCCTATGTTAAGCAGTTTCCTGTGAAGATGCGATTTTATTTTGAAAAGGCTGTGTGCATGTAACAAACAGAAATTGGCATGCGTTGCCAGATAAACACATGAAAATCTAGGATTAACTTTAAGATATCATACAAACCGTAGAATGTGAATTCAGTGGAGTCTGTGCAAAAACATTTCACAGTTTATAGTGATCCGCTTAAACTTACATGCAGGCTGGGGTAAGGCGTGAGGAACAGATACAGGAAGTCCAAACAAATCCAGAGAGCAAGGCTGGTGAGCCGGGATCAGGCAACGAGGGAGAAACAGGAACAGATCAGGTGGAAAGCAAACAGATGAGCAACAATCTAACTAGAACTGGGAGGAAAATGGCTGCTTAAGTACCTGCAGGGCTGATTAGGGGCGTGGGTTCAGGTGAGCAGGTGGGCGGGGAAAGTCATGTGACTGGAATTGGAGGGAAAAGAGGTTATTGCAGGGCAAAGGGGGAGTGGCATGGATGTGAGGCGGAGGAGGTAGGGACAAGTCAGAGGGCATCTGGTGGACAGGAGCATGGCAGGGAAGGGGTTCCAGGAAGTGGGAACGTGGCGGGACGGGAAGGGGCCGAGAGGCCGAGAACGACCGATCTGAAGCACAGAATGGAGCTCAGGTTTACCATTCAAGACTCCAACCGCCTCGGGGATTACACTCCTTTTGAACTGCTTAGATTTGAAAGAGGAATCGTCTCCCCGCGGGCCTCAAAAAGTGGCGATGTTGGACCAGTCCACTGCATTAGAATGCAGCAAAGTGTAGACCAAAATACATTCAATACATTAAAAGCGTCCCAAAAGCAATAAAACGTAGCGGCGGTGGATTATTTCAGGGCTCTGATGTCAGAAGAGATGCCTCCATTGTATCAGGAATACTGATATCACTGCAAATCCTTCAGCTGCTTTATAATTCACAGTTTAGGAAATGAATTGATGAATTGATCGTATTGTAAAAGTCTGTTTGTGAAAAGATTGATTTGATAAGATTCCCGTCGTTGGCCTTTGACTCTCAGGTTGTTTTTTTCAAAGCCCAGAGAGTAAAAAAGGCCAAATCCCCTCTGGATCGTTCATTTATCTGGACGTCAGGAGGCTTCTGGCTGAAGCAGTCCAGCTCCTCGTGGGTTAAAAGATCTGAGCCGGAGCTGGAGACCAGGTCTGACTGAGCGGTAAGAGGCATCAACTTAAAATCAATTAAGAAGCTGAAAACCGACAGTTTGAGTAATTGCCTGAGCAATAAAATCATGGAAGTCTATACCTCATCAACTTTTTAAATGTGTTACAAATTGGTACGTGCTCATTTTCATGCTTTTATCATTTTCCAAAACAATGTATGCCATTAAGATTTCACCTCTTTGTTGTTGTTGTTGTTATTTTTACACGATTGAAGGAGAAACACTGTTGAAAATTGGTTTATGTTACGGTCTGAGATCTGACAGCAAGCATGGTGTGGAGTTTCCATGTCCACACACACACACACACACACACACACACACACACACACACACACACACACACACACACACACACACACACACACACACCTCAAAAGCACAGGGCCGGGGACTTAAGTGGCAAACACTCTGCAGGCCTGCCCAATTTTCAAGGCGATTTCCTAACATGAGAAGGAGCGGGCTGTGAATAATTGTGGTGCTCTTCATGCTTGTGATAATAATGTTATTCTAACGGGGTGAAAGTGGTACAAATAGTGGAAAAAACACTTAAGAAGAAGAAGAAAAAAGAGAGAGAGAGACGTTAGGACGACCACACATTCTAACTTACTGCCAAATTACTCATCTATTATGGGGTTTCATTTACTCTGACAATTAAAGCAAAGTAAGTGCTGCAGAAACACATTTCTCTCTCTATCTCACACACACACACGCACACACACACAGGCCAAGCAGTGATGAATACTTAGATTTTGTGTGTTTTGAGGGGTCACTGTGAGCTTAACGTTACACATAAATGTTCATTTGTAGATGGCTACGATAAGTCAGTGAAATCTGTAGCGTTCTTTATCGCACACTTAGAAGTCACATTTGTTAATTGCTACTTAGACACAAACACGCACACTACTGCTTTAAAAAAAAAAAAAAAAATAGTAAAATGTTCAGGAACGCATTGTACAATGTGTTCTCTAACTTGAGTTGCATGATATTTATTTTTAAAACCAATGAGCAATGTTGTGTAAGTTGTTTGCTAAACCCTGACATTGAAAGAGCACACTCAATTATCAATCAACCTGCACCCAGAATGCACCTGTGCAAACACCTGTAACCAATTAGATCCCCTATAATCCTATTTCTAGTGTTCCAGCTGTGATTTCTGCCTTCGAAGATGGGATGGGCTGTAAGTCTAACAGACTGTATTTTGTTTACAGTACTTTTCTGTAATTATGTTCGTGTACGAGTATCGGGAATAAACACATTGCGTGTGTTTCTATATTTACAGCATGCTGCGGATGAAGAAGCCAGACACCATAATAATGTTTTGTACTTTTTCTTAAACTGCATATCAGTGTGCAGTTGGCATGTGGGAAAGATATAAGTATGTTGTAATGCAAAAATAAGATTTTTAGCAGCATTTACATTTACAGTGTTTGCTTTTGCAAGAGATTTAAGATTATGTTTATACTTTGTGTATACATTTCTGTTTTTTGTGTTTCGACAAAAGGAGGCCCCTGCTTTCAGATATTGTGCAAGAAGCGAAAGTGTTTGAGTGGGCGAGCGAGTGCACCTTTGTGTGGGAGAGAGGAAGCATGTGTGTGTGCGTGCGTGTGCGTGTGCGTGTGCGCGTGCGCGTGTGTGTTGAATAATGCATCAGGAGATTCCCGTCCTCACCCTCCCATCTCACTCCTTCTCCGAGCTCGGCTTTCGCTCATCTTAACCTCCCAAATCTCTCAATCAATCGCATGCTTTTCTAATATTCGCCCGGTGATGTGACCTTTGTTCCGTGCCACATCGCCTGGCGTCAATCTACATCCTCTCTCCTCTCCTCCTCCTCCCCCTCCTCCCTCCATCACTCAGCCCCTCCCAAGCCTACTCATGCGTACGGTAGTGGGGTGAAAATTCCGGCCTCTCTGCACGCAATAGTGCTGGGATCGTGTGAGAAGGCCGGCAGACACCATGCAGCCCCACATGGCTGTCGTGGAGCCACGGAAGAGAGGAACGGCGCGGAGGGGTGTAAAAAAAAAAAAAAAAAAAAAAAACTGTCTCTTTTTACCCGAGAAAAGGGGTCTCGGCTCCACCGAAACCATGGCAACGTTTCACACTGCCATCGTCGGGGTCAATCAGGCGGGTCAAGGTGAAACGGCTGCCGCTCACGCAATGCCACTCATAAAGAAAGTGTGTGTGTGACAGAACGCAGCAAGAAAAACAAACAAAGCCGAAGCCGCTTTCCATTCATTTAGGACGGCTCCTAATGAAATCCGTAGCCCAGAAATCCCATGGTGATATTTCTTTTAAACACATTGATTTAAAGTGGTGATTAGCGTGGAGGCTGAGGGAGGAGAGTGGGGTTTCAAATCGCACCCATCAGTCATTCTCCTAACTAACCCTTTTGAATTTTTTTTTATTTTTTTTTTTTAAGGCCTCAGTCCTCAAAGGCCGGCCTGGCTCCACCCCCCCACCCTCGGGTCCCCACCGCAGCCGCGCTCTCCACACCTCTGCCGGTGCCGAGGTCTCATTTTCGGGGGGCAGGTCGTAATGAAGACCTCGCCCTCTGATGTATGTTCCTCCGGGGCGGCGGGCCGTGTGGGCCCGGCCGCCGAGCGAGCGAAGGCCTCTCCATTACAGGCGGGTTAACGTCTTGTGTCAAGCTCCGGCCGCCATGGCTGCAGTTGTGATAACAATGTAATGACTTTCTACCTCTGATTACCAAAGAGTCAGAAACATGCAGGATCAAAGTAAATAAAACAGAGTAGCACCTTTGGCTGGAATAATAAACCCCTTTAGAAGTGGTGCATGCTGGGAGGATTACTCATATTTTTTCATCTAATTAGGACAATACATCATTTACATTTCACATGGTGGAATGGGGCCAAATGGAGAGGCCCGGGTTACTCAACATGGGGTAAGAGCTCACGAGGAGCCAAGGAAAATGAATTGAATACAGGAAATATACAGAGTATGTTCAATTATTTGAACAAAAACATGACCATTTTGTTAATGGATGCATGTAATTGTAGCTCACTTCATGAGTAATACAAGACAGGAAATCAGTCAAAATCTAGCGCAGTTTCTTCTTTAAATAGAGAGCGTGTCATTCTGTTTGGATATTTGTGTGTGTGTGTGTGTGTGTGTGTGTGTGTGTGTGTGTGTGTGTGTGTGTGTGTGTGTGTGTGTGTGTGTGTATCAGAGGGTGCAGGTGTGTGTGTGGTCCTTATAGCGGAGGTGCTGGTGGTATGGGTGGAGGGGGCTTTGATTGGGGAGGCCTCTTGGAGAACCATCACTCGCAGGGTTAATATCTGTTTCCCATCTTTCCCAAGTGGCTCTTGAGGAACTGCAGGATTCCCCTATTCCTTTTTCCAAAAGGGGGGAAAAGGAGGAAAAGAAAGCCCACTCTTATGAAATTACAAGTACTCGAAAAGATCTAATGTGGTCTTAATTGTCTCGCTGCATTTGACAATGGGTGCGGAGGGGAAGCCGTGGGGTTGTGGAGGGGTTTCTCAAGCATGTTGCTAATCACAATGGGGACTTGGACAGAAAATGGGGCTCGGCTGCGTTGTGCGTCTTTGTTGTCGTGAACAGGGCGAGGAGGTGCCGAGCCGGGGTGAGGCACTTTTTATTTCATGAAAGAAATACCTTGAATGACGAGCTTGGATCTGGAGTTGAATCTGGCCTGATCACACAAGCTTCAAGTGAATGAATGGATATTTTCTTGCCGCCCAGCTTGAAAACATCCGAGGCTGTTGAATGTCGAGCATTTGTCGAGCATTTTTTTTTTTAAAGAAGTGCAATTAAGTACGTTACGTTTACTCGACCGGGACCTCAAGGCTGCGTGAATTATGAATGTTTCATTATGAAGTGTAACGTTGGTGTTAGCAGATCAAAATCTCCTATGAAGCAGCTCAGGGTGGATGGATGGGACAAAGAAATGTGTGACACAGTTTTCATCTTCCTTCTTTCCGAGAGGCTTGTGTGTCTAAACATGAAACATGTAAACACAGTGGATGCAGATCAGAATTGGGATTAAGTTGGTTTTAAATCTGAATACAATAGATCCACTTCAGCCTGGGGGAAGTGTTGGAGTTTTCCAAAGATCCTGCAGTTTACTAATTGTAACTATTTTGGCAAGTACCACCTTTAAAAGAAACCCTGTATTGATTTGGTTGAGACCCGGCGTCGCTGGTTGCACGTGACCATAAATACAGACACACTGATTAGACTGTTTAATTGGAATAAAGTGAATAAGATCAACATATCCAGAGGTAAAATAAAGATAACAAAGATTATTTATAAAATTATTATAAAAGTTATTTCTACGTGAATGGAAGCATTTCTGTTGCCTTTCGACGGCTCTCATGGACAAGGCTGTGCCGGCGGCTTGCAGGTAGCAGTGCAAACTACAGCAACCAGAGCCAGAGCTAACAGCGCCTACCTGAAGGTGAGTGCACCGCTTCTGCAACGCCGTTATCAGCTGGTTAGCCAGGCGGCATGCTCACGTGCACTGACATGCACTAAAAACACTGTGAGCACAGCCATGTTAGCATTGGAGAGCGAAGCAGCGGTAGCTCATGGGTAGAGGGGTCGTCCTGCAACCACAAAGTGGCTGGTTCGATTCCTGGTCTCCCCATGGTTCTCATCTCTGTGTCCTCAAGCAAGACAATGAACCCGTAAATGCTCCTAAAAAAATTCAAAGACCACATTTCATGTATATATGTGAAAATTGTAATATGATGAACATATTAAGTTTAGTTATAACACACACATACACTGAGTGACTTCAGTTTCTGCTTAGGTAGACATCACTCCTCTATATTCTAGTAATAGCTAATAGTTTATTGCTGCTATAAAGGCTCTACATGTCATATATGCAACTTTAATAATTGAACAGAAATGTTCCCTTATCCTGTTAATCCTTTCTCAACCCTTCCTGGGAACAATCAGGGCTTCCCTCAGGTTGAGAACCATCATTGTAGGCGACTATAACGCTGCTTCCCTGTGTGAAATATGTCTTAAGCACAAATCTAAATAGCTCAGGACTGTTTATCACCGGGAAAAAGAACACACTCCTCTTCAGGCTTCCTGCAGATGTCAATCTCTTGCACCTCAAACGAGTGATCTTTCTAGTGGCGAGCTCGTGGAACCCACAGAAACCAAAAACTGGGGCGATCCCGAAAACCCATGTATGGCCACCCCTGCTGCCGGAGTTCTCCTTTGCCAGCTGCTCCAGCCTAATTAGCCATTTCAAGAATCACCACGCCAGAGGAGATGTGTTTCCATGTATGTGAATTTCCCTCAGCAGTCATTCAACTTCAGCGTGTTTCCCACCCTCCACGACTACGAATCTGCATATGGCGCACATCTGGGCCTTCGTTCATGAACATGCAGGGTACTGAGGCGGTTATCTGATGAGAGGAACACACAGGGGCCTTTTTCTGCTTACTGTGTGACCGACTAGACGTTGACAGAGAGACGGTTTGAGAAATAAATGTGTCTGCGACCGCCACGGGGCTCAATCACGTTGGTATACACAAGTGCTTTTTTAAATGTTCCTGTTTAACTGTGAGATGTGTCTCTATTGCATCTTTCAGCACGAGCTGAAACAATGAGAACAGTTTTGTGCCGTTTTGATTATTTGAAAACGAAATCAAAGACCGGCCTTTAGGTTTACAAGGTCTACGGCTTACCAAAATAAAGAGACAGATGCACACACACTCACTTGCACACAAAATGCAAACAAAATCATCTAATTGGATTAGGGCAGCTCTTTGGGCTGATTCACTGACCATGGAGGCCTTGTCCTCTGATAAGTAGGGATCTAACCAGCGCTGGTTGTCTGTACACTGACCTCCACAGTCGCTGAGTGTCCGCTGACACCTGACACAGCCAGCTTATTCTCCCCACTGGAGCCTAATGTCTGCTGATGGCGGAGACCACCATCCCCTCTTTAGTTTGGGTGCAGTGGGCCGCGTACACATAGGCCAAGCAAGTCTGTCACCCTCCATCCACCCACCTCTCATTAGGACCAGACAACCTGTTTCTGTGCAGATGACTATTCAATGCGGGTGGCGGCTCAGGGGTTTCCCACTCACTGTGTCTCACTGGATGATAGACAATAATTAGGCCCATGGGCTGTGCTAAAATACCCTCAGAGTCTGGTTCGGGTTGGATTTATACAAGCATTTAACATTGTGTGGCTTTGAGAACAATTTAGAAAAAATTACACCCCACTGTTAGCGGTCTTAAGTTGTGGTTGTTCCCCATCGCATTGAGCATGTGCACGGCGAGAACATGTAGCAGCATGAAACCTGCATGATATTAATAGCATGCACGGCAACAAATTTGGCAGGGAGGTGGCTTCCTCGGAGACCCCACCAGCAGCGCTGCAGATTTCCCAGGCTTTGGACGAACCTGAAGCAAACTGAGTCAACCGTTTAAAATGGATTCGATGCTAAATCTGTGATTAATTAAGCGCTCTATTGCTTTCTAAGGGCTCAGATGGAAGGATGGAAATATCATGAATCGACTTTCAGGGAAATCATGGAGGAAACGCTGTGGATCAAAATGATTCAATGCGTGAAGACCTTTTCGTGATGTAAACAATAAAAGTGGAACACAGCTCATTTTACTGAAGAAAATCAAGTACACTTCATCCGTTTCACACACATTGCCACATGTGGCTATTATGCCTCAACATCACTGGGACAATGTGCCCCAAAGTGATATGCGCTATAGCGCAAGCTAGCTTCAGCACAAGCTAGCTAGAGCACAAGATAGCTTTAGCACAAGCTAGCTATTGCGCAAGCTAGCTTTAGTACAAGCTAGCTAGAGCACAAGATAGCTTTAGCACAAGCTACCTATAACACAAGCTAGCTTTAGCATGAGCTAGCTAGAGCACAAGATAGCTTTAGCACAAGCTAGCTATAGCACAAGCTAGCTTCAGCACAAGCTGAACTGAAACACGTTATTCTCTGATCAGGTAGATGCTATCCACTTAATCTTAATCAGGACAATAGTTGTTTGCTGTTATTAATGCTCTGAATATCACATATCAGCATCTTTAATGTAAGCATGCTGACGATACACACACATTCAATTCTACAAAAGTAACTTTTAGTATGAGATGAGCTGTAGCTCATGGGGAGAGTGGTAGTACTGTAACCACAAGGTGGCCGGTTCGATACCCAGTCTCCCCATAGTTCCCATGTCGAATTTCATTGAGCAACACACTAAACCCCCAGTGCAGTGTACTTTAAAAACGTTGCAAGAGTCAATGCTCAGTCGGACAACATCTCAACAAACCAAGATCAAATATTGAGAGTATTTTGTTGTGAATAAATACCATGTGATCGATCTCTTTTTTTCTGCACATGCTCATCCCATCCAATTGTGGTTAGAAGAAGTGGGGGATGCTGCTCATTACGATGGGTGGAGAAGCGCTCTATGGTCCTCTCCTTCACTTTTTGACAGATGCTGTAATTCAGGATGTGAGCGCACAGCCTATACGCTCTCCTTCGACTTAGCTGGTGGTCCGTCTGAATTATGGTTACGGAAATGTTTCGTGCATGTGTGTGTTTTTAACTTTTAAGGGACAGAGAGAACCGCTCTTGACAGAGCTATCCTGAAAGCATCCATTACGTCCTGCCTCATGTGCCGTCTATGAACACCACATGTTGCCGGTCAACAGCAAGAAAAAATACGACTTTTTAAATCACTTGTGGCAGGTTTACAGTGTACTTCCCTCGCTGCGTGTCTGTGCCGCTCTCTCTGTGTCTGCTCTTGCACAAACACACACATAAACACATTTGTAAAATCACACGCACATGCATATGCAGTGTGGCCATCATTCAAGGAGATAAATGGACAGTGGACGTGTTTCCCGTGTGATTGGATTCATAAAAGTGATCACACGCTCACTCACAATTTAAAATGTCTTTACGTCATGTATAGAGCTGACATCTGTCAGCAGTGAATTGAACGGCACATGTCTGTCTTTACACTGCGTTAACAAAGACTGCTCCACAAAGCAAGTCCAAAACCAACAAAGATTTGATAAAAAGCAATCTCTGTGTATAAAAGTCTGGTATGTTTTTCCTCTCTGCAATATAACTCAATCAAAAACATATAAATGGAGCACACTGTTGAATGTTCCTTCACTATGATGAACAATTGCACCAGTTCATTTTCCAGTCAATCCCATATACACCAACCTGTTGCTTTAAATACTCACTAGTTTAAAAAGGTCAAATAGTCCCCAACAGGTTCACAAAGAAAATAAACGATTAATTATGTATTTTAGTGTATTTTCAGCAGATTTATAGGAGTAGAAGTAGAGATCTTGATTTTAATGGTAGTATTGCTTCTGAATTTTAGATTTTATACTAAGCAAGGATAACAATCCTTTTCCCTTCATTGCTTTTCCATTTTCTCTGGAATGGTAATATAGTTCAATTTACTTACAATGGATTCATATTGCTTAACGTCTTACCTTTCAAAGAACACCAGATATATGCATATAAGCCTTTGGTTGAGGAGCTATTCCTTATTCATTTTAGGTATGTTTTTTTAGGCATTTCTTCCGAGAGATAGGGCTGTCCCTTTTCCTCCATTTGTGTTGCTTTCTGTTCAAACTAAGGACCTTTACACACCAACGTGTATATAAATGTAGTTGCAGCTTCTATGGTTCCTCTAGCCAAGAGCTTTAGCTGGCTTCACTGTTCCTGAGAGAAAAGTCTCTCTTCCCCACAGAATAAGTAAAAAATGTGCAAGTTTCTGACCTCAAAATTGAGCCAGTCCTGCTCATTAAAGCAAATGATAAAAGTTCAGTAGAACTGATAATTGTTTTAATAAAATATTTCCTTCTAAACAATGTTTTGAATCAATCATATCAAAGATAATGGGTCCGCAAGATTCTGTTTAATTGGCTGTTGAAAGAGCCAAAGTCCATCATGCCACAGACCGATATGGGATTTAAATATCTGTCACCATGTGTTGTTAAAACAATCCATCAAAAAACAGACCCAGAAAAGCTAGGAATACTATACCAGGGTGCAAGGATTCATAACCACAATAGACTCTATATAAGAAATGGACGTAGTCCTCGTGACGTCACCCATTGGTTTGTGGACCGCCGCTTTGAAACCGCGAGTTCAACGCTTTTGGCCGTCGCCATCTTGGATTACGTTATATTCTTGACTTTTTTGCAACTAATGAACGGAAGTGACCATATTTGGACGGTGGTGAAGTGGCATAGAGATGGCGGAAATGGCTCTGGAAAGGTAGTGACCTGTCAATCAGAAGGTAGCTGCACCACTGTATAGTCCATTTTCCTCAAAATGTGAGACTTGAAACTAGAGATTGAGACCATAAACTCCTGTTTACAAACTTTATTGAGGTAATAAATCAAGTGAGAAGTAGTCATTTTCTCATACACGTCCATACAATCAGACTTCATTTTGCACCCAGAGCCGTCGCCCCCTGATGGTCAGTAGAGAGAATGCAAGTTTAAGACACTTCCTCTTCAGAACCGGAGGTTGCCGCCTGATAACCACTGGCTGGTGATCATCACAGATAGTAATTTGATCTATTTATAGTTTATGAATAAGAGATAGAGCAACATTGAAGGTGATACACTTTTAATTGCCTCTAAACAGCTCTCAACATGGCTCATAGCTAGCAGTGCTAACAGCGCTCACAATACAAACTGCAACAAAAGGGCTCGGATTAAAACACACACGAAGGGAGCAGGACATCAATCCTCTATAACTTTAATTAAAAAAACTCCACAGTGACGATGGCGAACTGATGACGAACAAAGGAACTGATGTATGATTGGGGAAGTGGGGACAGGTGAGCAGGAGGTCTGGCGGCTGCAGCGCTAACGAGCGACAGGTGAAACTAATCAGTGCGGGCCAAACAACATAAAACAGGAAACACTAAACATGGAACAGGGCAGAATATGGCCCAATTCCATTATTTTTTTCTTCCCTCATAGGCTTAGGTTGTCGCTTCTGAAAGATGCTGATACAAAACTATTCCTTGTACTATATCCTCGTTCCTGTTGGAAAGAGGATAGTTCCCTCCCTGAAGCTTGCCGCCGTATGTGGGTGCTTCATTCAGCTGCGAGTGCAAGGTAAGTGACAGGCAGCTCCTTTGTTTACCCCTCGCCTTCTTTTCAAATCAGCTCCACTGAAGGATCGTGTTTTCTAGCAGAATCTAACTACCAAATAGTTAAAAAACAAAGTTTTGTCATCTCTGTGATGATTACTTTTCCATTGAGAGCCAGAATCCGGGGTTCTGCTTCTCAGAAAGGATAAACAAGGCTAAGGCTTTGATTATGCTGCGATGAAAACTTCATAAAGATATGTAACACTATCATAACAAATTGATCGGTTTATGAAAGAAACACTAAGCAGTTATGGATGGAGACTCAATGTGCTCATACTAGCAACAATAGCCTACATATTTCCACTGAACATGAACTGGAAAATAAAACTGATGCAGAGCAAATGAGGAAAAGATGGATTGGTAAAAGAGACAATGTTTCCCAGCTGAGTAATGTAAGTGGCAGATGAATTGAAAACAACATCCCATCCACTGGGCTCGCCAGATTCACTTACGGATCTCAGCTTTAACCTATTGGATCCCTGGAGCTGTTTTGAAGGGAGTGAACAGGAAAGCAAACAGTATTAATCCTCAAAGTTCAAAATATCTCCCTGTCATAACAAAGGATCGAGCCCTTGTTCTGCGTAAAGTCTGCAAAATAATATTAAGTGCAGATGTGAAGGAAGATGGAGGCATAAACACTGGGCCCTGTCTTTTCTAAATGTTTAAAAATGAGCCCTAATGCAGAAGGGCTGTGGGTATTTGCCCAGCTGTTGGATAAATAAGCAGAGAGATTCAAAGGCTGGATAACCTCCGCCAATGCCCATCAAACCAAACAGATGAGAGAGCGCAGTAATCTGCTCCATTCTCAAATGGGACAACACTGACTCCAATTAGCCCCGAGTCCCAGATCCACTGGGGGAGGTGGGCGGAGATGTGAAAAAGAAAATGGAAAAAGAAAGGCTTCCATTTTTTTACTGGATGAATCAAATGATAACTTGACAGGATACGCTGTTTTGATGCTGTGGTTTTGTATCCGGGTCACGAAGTCCACGTGATGTATAACGACACTGTCCTGCCATGTAATGCAAGGCTGCTACGTAACCAGGGAGCCCACACTGCCACTAACTGCACTTGGAAAAAAAATTAAGAAATGATTTCGGAGAGAAGCAGATGGAAAAATCTACATGTGTTTGATGGATATATCAAAGATGTCAATCTGAGCATCTTGAGGGGTTAAAAAGATAAAGATAGAAGCTACAGATCAGTGTAAAAGTGAACCACAACATTATCGAGAGAGAAGACAATGAAATTAACAAAGCCAGGTAGGTCTTTATTCACTGTTACAGTTAAACGCAAAAGCAGCATGTGTATACGATCAATATATCTTGACTAGCTAACGTTAATTAATCATATGCTAACGTCTCCTTCCAACCTCTCCGGGTAACGAGTATCACTATTATGCAACGTTTAGCCGCGACTAGCTTCAAATCCACAAAACAAGCGTGAAAATTTTAAAACGATTGCATGAGACTGTGCCGCAGTTTGAGGGTTAGTTTCGAAGGGCGGGGCTTAGCGAAGGCTCCATAAGATCGGCTAATCAAAGTAGATTTGCTGTTTTCTTTACAAACTCTGCTGTCACATGCGTGCACCTCCTCCTGCTGCATCCTGCTGCCATGCGAAGCCCCGGCCGTCGTCGGTTAGCAGATGAGCGGCTGCACCCTCTCTTCACATCCGGAGGCTTTGATGTGCAGAAATAATTGGCGGCAGGGATCCCTCCGGAGACGTACGGGACATCTTTCAAGAGGTTTCCAGAAATGTTTTTCACTACCGTTGAGCTCACTGGCGCTCGTTCCGTGCTCGATTGGAGGGGACGGAGTGCACAGAGCGGTAATTAAAGCGAGGTGGAAGAAGTGAGCTGACATTCATCAGGGCTGAGGGGGGAAAAGCCGAGGCCGAGCTCAGCGCCAAACCATCGCTCTAATTCTTCATCACTAGTTATTTTCTTCCCTCTGAAGTTTGTTTTGTCACGGCACGGCCAATTCTTTAACCCAATCTCATACTTCCACATTTAATCCTCCCTATTGATTGTACAAATACAATTTTCAAAGTTATTATGTAATTAAATGTGTGTTTTGCTGCCGGAGACTTCAAAGGGCCGGCTTGTTTCTGAAGACATTGCTTGCCACTGATGTAATAATTTCCCTGGGATATTTAAAATAAACACATTAGGCCTGGAGGAATTCAAAACTTGTCTCGGGCTATAATGCCTGGCCTTTTGATTGGCATGAGGCGTGGAATGCCACTTTTTCAGTGGAAACCAATGGCCGCCTTTCACAGCCTGCGTTTCCAAGCTCCCATGCAGTGTAAATTATAGGATAATAGGGTGCAGGCGATTGCAGACTCTGTTTATTCAATCCATTTCTTCACACAAGTTCCCATTGGCTTTTTCCCCTTCTCTCTGCAGTGTGTGTGGTGGTCCTCTGATCCGGCTGACCCTCGCCATGTGTTTTCACTTTCGGCTCTGATCTCAGCTCAGCGACCAGCGGGGAACCAAATACAAATTGAACAGTAACCATTCACAGGCCAGTCTTTTTCATACCGCCGTTAAACCCGCTTTGTCTTCACCCAGGAGGAGCTCGGGGGATGGATGTCCCCCGGTTTTGCATGCCATCAGGTCTTCTTGCACACATCCAGCAACCAATGCGGTTTGCTCCACTTCGCAGCACATTTGACATCTTTTAAAACACATTATTCCCCCGAAAGAATCAACAGGCCACAGAAAACACAAGCGAAAAAAAGGATTCTCTCAGAGCGCCGCAGAATGACGACGAGCCCGAGGCCCAGAGAAAACACGACGGAGAGGAACAAATCGCCAGTGTTTGGGTGGTGTGCTTTTTATTATTTCAGTTAAGGTGAAGTTTTCATTAGTCCCATAAGCCACCGCCACCCCCACACACAACCCACCCCCCCCCCCCCATTTTGAAAGCGAGCCCTTTTTTTTTTTTTACTGTGAAACTCGCCGGACAGCAGCCGCTCGCAAGTGGCAGGGTATGTTTGTTCAGCTTTTATTGGGAGACGTGGTTTGAAGAAGTTAAAAAGAACCCTTTTGTTGTTCTTGGGGTTCATATTTTCTCTGGAGTTGCTCCACGTGCAGTGTTTGTCGTCCCCCCCCTCCACCAAAAATGAAAAGGGTAAAACCTGAACGTAATAACTCACGTAAAGTGAAGACAAACTCTCACAAGACTCCACGGATAATCTCTCAGAGAAGATATAAATCAAGTTGCGGGGGGTGCCGCGTGCTTTTCTTGAAGGCGATCGCCAGCATCCGTGTTTAGACGGTTTAACTTCACGCTCTAAATGCCCGGCCGAGACTTAGCCGAACAATTTAGTGACCTAACGCAAAGTGAGCCCGGGCTTATGCCAAAGCCGCGCTGTCTGATGGGGCCGATACGGCCCCGATAGCATCTACAGTATTGTGATAGCAATCGCACTGCTACGCTGCAACCAAGTGCTCTGAACATACAGCTCCTGCATATTTGCCAGGTGATTCAATCAATGATCTCCTCTGCACCAGGATTCTCCCTCGGAGCCTCTTTTTATGAGAGTAAAAACACATTCATCACATGTTTCACATTAAGGTTTCACGCACACGGCCCCAGCCCCTTGTATCTTGTAAACTCTGCTTCGTTTACTTAGCCTGGCTTTCATTGTGGCCATTTTACACGGTTTACCTTTGTTTAGTTTATTAACCCAGGGGGGTTAGTTAACCTAAACATCGCAGCCGACGGTTTTCGGCTTTGGGGTTCGACAGTTTTGAACAAAGTCTATTTTCTTTTTTTTTATTTGACACCGCTGAAAGTGACAAGCGGGTGAGGATCCATGTAAACGGTTATATGGCTGTCAAGTGGGAATGGGATGGAAACTTTCCTTTATTTGGACTCGTAAATTAGACATTAGACTTGACCTTTAACGTCAAATGTCTCGGAGGAGGTAAAACCCAATTCCCACCATTTTATTTGGGCATTGGTCCTTGTTTCGGGCCTGACAAAACCAATAACACCAATATTCTATCTTGCATCTATATCCCCGGCTGCATCGGCTTTAACAGCACAAGTCTGAAACTCCCGGAGGACGTTTACTAAACAAATAAAGGCTCAGAGCAGCATTACAGAGAAGGAAAGCCCCCCCCAAAAAAAAAAAAAACCTGTGCGTGCACTGAAAAGTGGAGTGAGACTGTCCTCATTTGCTAACCCAAAAATATCCCCACGTTTAAGGACCAGCTCCACGGCTGATGGCAGGCGCTCGGTTCCCATGCTCCAGCATTGTGTCTCTCCCAGCTGCAGCCAGGGGGGAGAGGGGGGAAATGGGGGAGGCACACTCACGGGTGGTCCGCCCCACATGGTCCCACACTCTGCGGTTTGCGCCCTACATCTGATAGCAGTGGCTCTCAGCCGGGGTGCGCGCAGCTCACGTTCTCCGTGTGCCATTTATTTTTATTTTTTTAACGGCAACAATCTCGAGGAGGAGGATGGCTGGAACTGTTTACCGTGCAAAATCTCCATGCGCACACCGGCACCGGCTTTTCTGGCCGTAAAAGTCTTCTACGAGCTCGTGAAGGACTCTGACTATCAATCAGAGAGATAATGGTTCTTAGGGATTACGCCTGCATGCTGCATTTCACATACTACTTCTAGTAATCGACACTTTTATCTACTTTTATCGTGCTCGGTTGAGTGAGCATTAACTACTTTAACCATCACTCTGCACGCTTCTGGCTGAAAGAGACTCTCACACGCCCTTGCTAGGCGGGTGAAATCGATCAGTTCCCAGCCAGAAGGTTTTGCAATGTTCGCACTAATCACGCTGAAATATTTCAATCCGTGAAACGCCACACGGTCTAGTTGGTAAGTGAGGGGGCTGTTGGATCATTTAGGTTGAAGTGGATTTATCCTCGGGCCCACAAATACCACATTTTATTGACTTTCATGCGCTGGCAATCTGATCTGAAGTACAGGAGCACAATTAGCTTCATAATAACATTTTATGGAAATAATCGATATGCAGCGGAGCAGATATTGGTCGGGGCTTCGAGTGTGGTCCTCTGAGCCCTTCAGACACTTTTAGTTCTCATGAGCAGAGAAGCCAGCATGTTGCAATCATCGTTCAAGCCAACCACACACACGGGAAGAATGATATCATAGAAAAGGGGCCTTAAGGTGGCTGGATATAGGTGACACTGTGACTGCAGGTCAGTGGGACCCTCAACGTGTTGGTAAAATATTGATAACCTGTTTTTATTGATTTGAATGTAACGTTTAGACACAACAATATTGAAAAAATTCTATGTCAGTGCTGAATTTAGGCTACAATCATGTTTTTTTTATTCATATATAATTCAAAGTGTTGCTTCTAAATTCACATAGGTGTGTTATATACCAGGTTTAAGCAGCGCATTGGTAAGTGTGTAGAGTTTAGTGGGTTAAATCCAGGTCAACTTCCCATTACAGTAGGTGCCTAGAAACTCTTACTTATATTCTCTCCTGGGAGAATATGATCTATAGCTATGCTGAAGGGGCTGGAATGCAAAACAATTGAGAAAATCCAGATGCAACTGTAATTTGGCCAAGTGTTTTCCCCCGTTGAGAGAGTGTGTGTGTGTGTGTGTAAAGCAGATGGGTGGTTATACATTCCTCTACTTCAGAAGCTGTTTTTCAAATGTTTCATGCACAGCATGTTGATGGTTCCAGTGAGTTCCCAACAAGATAAAGACGTTCAGTGTAATCCTGCATGCAGTCAGAGGGGCCACTGGGCCGACAGGACTTACGAGTCATAGCATCAAATCAGCGTTCAAGTTCTTCAAATTCAAACTTAAGTTATCCTGAAACCAACAGATGTGGATGGATGGTTTAGAAACACGTACAAACAGTTGGACAAATGTCTCGAGCCCCAGAGAAGCATCAAGCTGCAAGACCAGGACCCAGTCGATCCAGGACCCAGTCAATCCAGGATCCAGTCAATCCAGGACCCAGTCAATCCAGGATCCAGTCAATCCAGGACCCAGTCGATCCAGGGACAGTGAAAGCATCACCACACATGCTAAATCTGCATTATTGCTGATCAACATGTGATCACAAGCCTCAAAAACAATAAGCATTATGTTTAGATCCAGAACCAAAAAAATATAATTTCTTAATACCTTTTAGAAACGCCTGTCCCTGTTTTTACCTTGTGGTTCAATTAGGCCTCTAACTGTAATTATTGTTTTGGGTAATAAAAACGTCCACACATACACACATGGTGAATTAACTGCTATTACGACGTGTCTAAATCCCCAGAGTCTGATATAAATTAAGGGGTTTTATTAACAATTACCATGTTTGTAGATAGTAATTTGCTCTTCCTTCTGCAGCTTCATCTAACGCATCACTACAAAGACAGACATAATTAAAGAGGCATGCTGAGCGGGGTTTGTAACGATGAAATAAGAGCGCCACACTTGCTGACAGCCTAATAAATATCTTCAGCCATTAAAGATGAAATGTTGGCATTGTTAGTGGCAGATTTCCATGTCAACAATACTGCTTGATTCAATTCCACCGCCAGTCAACTCTTCAACGACGAGGGCAACGCATTGCAATGCAAGGAAATACGGCGGTTGCAGCTGATAGCCCCGCCCCTCAGGTAAGCGCCGTTAGCTCTGTTAGCATATGGCGCTAAATCCAGGGCATGTGTTTTGTTCATTTGGAAAAAAGATTTGAAGCTGAAAAATCAAATGTTGTTGTTTTTTGGGGTTAAATATAATTTTGATCCAGTTCCGTTTTCTTTTTTTTTTATAAAATATATTTTTCCAGTTTTCAGTAACACATTTTATATTTTCATCTTTCACTCTTTTTACAGTTTCAAAGTTTTTTTTTCAAATGAACAAAACATGTCCTGGATTTAGCCGTTGTTAGCGCCGTTAGCTTGATGAGATGAGAGCCCTGCGGAGACGATCAGAAATGCTTTGCAAATTTAGCACCTTTAAATTTGGGTTCCAAAATGACCCAGAATGTCAAGAAAAATAAGAAAAAACTAAACACTGGACTCAGGCTCATTATTTACCGTGAGAAAACTGAAGTGTTTGGTTGACAATGTGTTAAAACTTAACCGACCGAATTCTACATCTGATAATAATCAACTTTTTCCCCCCTAAAAATTGGTATTCGGCATTTGGGAATATATAACGCTTGATTTGAAGGGTATCGGTTACCTTCGTATATTTAACGTCTTATCGTTCTTGAACTTTCAGCTGTGATTTTTGACTGAAAGGTGAACTGTGAGATGTGAAGGGGAAAGTGGCAACTAGCGCCTCTTTCATCCTGAAAGCGTCTGCAGTTATCACTTATATCTGTCCACAGTCTTTAATTCACAGACACAGAAGACCTTCACATGTGGGTTCACGGTATGTGGGACTCATGACACGATCAAAATCCATCACGGAGCGCACTTTTAATTTTTATCACATTTCCCCATTTGTTTCTTTGAATTAAGAAAAATAAAGTCACTCGGTGCAACAACATCACATGTGCAGCGAATCCTGTGAGCGAGACCGAGTCATGAGCGAGACCAGAGGGTATCGAGACCGATGACGAGACCAAGACTGGGGGGTTGACATCAAGTCCAGACCAGTGCGAGTCCCACATGCAAACTATAGTCACTCCACTGATCTGAAAGATCCACATTCCCATAAAAACACCGTAATTTATCTATTTTATTGCCATAATGCAGTATATATGTGTGTATGTGGGCAGATGTGGCTCTGGGACAACACTGGGAAAATAGACAAATATTAAATTATGAACAGCATTTGCAGTGACATCAGTAGCTGTTTTCGGGAAATAACGACCAGCTTTGACAACAGTTTGTTGTAACCGAGCCTGAGAGTCTGCGGCCGTGTGAAGCTGCACTTACAGTCACAAAGAAGCCGGCGTGCCTCGTGCAACTGGCTCCCAGCGAGACGCCAACGTGAGGGATGCTCGGCGAGTTTTGGTGTTGGATCACCAACGTTTCTACAAAACATCCTGAGGGGTGACATGGACGATAGCTGAAAAACATTTCACTCAAGAACCACAAATGTGAATCTCCGCGGTGGCACCGGGAAGCCAGCGAATCACGGCATCGGCCTTCTCCTTCTGGGAAATGCAGAAATGTCCGTGCAGCATTTTTGTGCCGATCCATAGCAGATGTCGTGATATTTCCCCGGGATGAGTGACACATCTGAACCTGCTGCCGGCACCGGAGAAGAAGTAGCGAGGGGGATCATTGGAGATGTTGGATTGCATCCTCTTGGGATCATGACTTCCTGTAAAAAATTTCACGGCAATCCATCTGATAGTTGTTGAGATATTTGAGTCGGGAACAATGGGAAGCATTCCTAAAGGGACACGCAAACAGTAGCAAAAACACCACGCTAATATCCGTGTCACCCTGTATGTAAACATGCATCATGCATGTGTATTTGTGTGCATGAGCGTGCATGTGTGTGTGTGAGTCAGTTGTGTGTGTTTGTGAGAGAAAGCTTTGTTTCTCGGCATGTGTGGGGCGGGCGTGTCCGCTTTCAAAGCGCGGCGAATGAAACCCTAAACTGGGAAAAAGCTGACAAAACATAGCGATCCCAGGTGGTTAATGGGCCCGGGAGAAATGACCAGTTGACCAGCATCACAGAGGACCCCCATTCTGGCCGACCCCCCCCACGCCCCCATCTGTTAGATATTACACCTAGAAAACCCCTCTGTTTGTCCAGCGCATATAACAGATGGGTGGTCTCTGCGATACGTCGGCACCTCTTCCTCGCCGCCGTATGATGTCAGCAACGGGCGACTATGGCAACCTGCTCATTACGCCGCCGGTGCCACTTTGATGCCAGTCGCTAAGGAAGGATCTTTACATCTTCTCTCCGCTCTTTAATCACCCCGGTCTCGCCCCAGAGGCCTCGGGGAGCACACGGAAAGAAAAGAGCGCCGTCTTGATTGAGAGAGGAATCGGCCGCTCGGCTAGAGACGACGTGAGAAAGCTCCAGGTGTCAGGGGGGAGAGGTTGAAGGTCCCGGTAGTGTGGGTGGCTCTGATGAAGCCCTGTTAGCAGTTAATGAGCGCTGAACAGACACACTGATCACCCCTTGTAATTTGCAGGGGGCTAATCGCTGAATATTCCCTTTGACAAGAGAGATTACACGCAGAGCCCGAGGCCGGACAATGGAGATTTGCCATGTAATGTCTCCACTATAGACTCCGGACAAACACAAAAAAAAAAAAAGAGTGGATCAGAGGGGGGCGGGTGTGACACCGGCCAAGAGGTACCACCTTTGGGACAATGTGAAGATGGGGAGGGGGCGGTGGGGTGGAAGGGGGGGAGGGGGCCGGGAGACATAGCAGCACAAAGCTCGGCATCACATGGGTCAGCAGAGCTCCATTGTGATTGGCTCAAATGAAAAAAAAAAAGGATTTCTCTGTTTACTTTGTTTGAGATTATCACCCAGAGCTGCAGATTGTCGGCCATCCTTAGACTTAAGTTACTACGTACTAAATACTCAATATGTGTACTGTTATTTAACATACTTTTATACATTAATAAATAGCACTATGTTTCTTTCTAGGACAAGTTTAGCTGTAGCTAATTGAAAAATATTTAGCCCAGCAAAGTGGAATCTTATTCTTACATCGTAGCGTTATTGTCTTGTCATGAACGGCTCTACCGCACTGCATTGTGGGATATTTATGCCAGCGTAGTGTCTCGAGTGCACCCACACTCACATGCTGTGTTTGCATAATACATTTAGTAAGGTGATATTTAAGTGTTTCTTTTACGGCTTTTTTTTTTGGCCAAAAAAAAGATAATGCACATTTAAAAGATTATCAAAGATTTTTCCCATCGTCACAAAATATTGTTGCTTCTTTTTTAAGCGTCTGTCAAACACTTGCTCCACGAATGCCGTTTTGGCTCGGTGAGGAAAAACCCGAGGGGAGGACTGAGCTCTGGATGCATCGAGCACATGGAGGGCTCATAACTCAGCGAGGCAGAACTCGCTCCGGCGGTTTCCAGTGACTTAGATGACTTTTACAGAGGCCCAATGATCCCACACAAAGAGAGAAGCACACACTCCTACATGTGTGAACGCACCATATATACTTACCTCGGTGGTCCGTGTAATGTGCATTACATTGAGAGACGTATATATTAAAGGGACCAAATGGGCTTCAGCAGGAGGTTTGGGTTTGATGGGATAGTCAGCTTTATAGATTCGGCTGTTAAATGAGCCATGTGCTTTTTTTTCTTATATTCCAGAGATATTTTATGCACATATTTGCATTATTGAGACGTATAATGATGTCAGAAAATGTCCTGATTAGTATTGTGCAGTCCTGGATTAGCACCAGTACAGAATTTGGGGCCCGGTCACATCAGATAAAAGTTAATCTTGATGCAAAAACTTATTTTTGCATGGATATTCCATTGAAATTGATGTATTTCGCCACAATATTTGGCTGTTTTTAAATGCTGGTGGGACCTTTAAGAGGTCTGAACGCTCCCAGCGTGGAGAATTTGCAGGAAAGTGAGGTGCAACATGTGACAGAGGGAGGTTAAGCCAGACGTACTCCTATGAATCAGAGAAACGTGAAATGCAAACTCACAACTGCTGTTTTCTTTTTGTTTTTTTCAAACTTGCATCCTGCTGTTATGTGTTATCTACATCAGTAACTCATTCGTCGTCTCTTTTGTTTTCTTCCTCCTCGTCACCAAGCCTCGCGTCAGTCACATTTGAGACGTGTGGCTTTTTGTTTTGCCAAAACTTCCTCTGGCTTTTGGCGTGGATGCCGAAACCCAAAAGGATGCATGCAACAGTCTTCTTCCCCTCTTCGCCGGGCTTTTAAAAAGCCTGCGAGGACCATCAAAGATGTCAGCTTCAAAATTCATATTAAAAACGATCTGGAGGATGATCCAGTTGGTCTCACATCCCCTGCATGTTCCTGCGCCTGTGTTAATGTTTTGCGCCATTTCACAGGACTTCACATGCACTTAAAAAAGAGCTTGAATCCCAAAAGGCTCAGCGACGGTCATGGGAATCCTGAGGGCTGCACATCTAACGCAAACTCCCAGTGGGAGTCTGATGGGAGTCTGATGGGAGTCCTCCGGCTCCGAACGTGGACGGAGTCATTTGTTCAGTTGCCGGCCGCGAATGTTACTCTGGGATTCACATGCTGCAGACGTGAAGGCGAAGATCCTGTGCCTTGATTTAACAGCTGAAGTTTTGAAAGCCCGGTGTGTATAAAAGCCCTGCCATCAACACATATAATCTCTCCGCTGAGCCCATTGAAAGCTGGGTCCCAGGGGTTAATTCTCCCATCACTCCACGTTTGAATCAACTCCTGACTCACATTGAGATGAAAGCCACCGAGTCCCAGGACCGAGCCCGGACTCCGAAGGCCCGCTGATTCTGGACGACTGGAGCGGATTATTGCGTGTTCGTCTCGTCGGACCTCCATCGGGACAGGGAAACTGAAAAGAAAAACAATAATTAGAGATAATTGCTTGTGTCCAAACACGAGCGTTAAAGCCCTCCTCCCTCCCATCTCCTTTCGTAGTATGTGAGGTGGAATGAAAGGGACACCCCCCTGTTTTGACAGCTGGGCAGGCGAACATAATTTGTGACAGCTGAACTGAAACGTCTTTAACCGCAGGGACAGACACAGAGAGAGAGAAAAGCTTTAGAGAGAGAGGGAAGATCACAAGGAGAGGTCCAGGCCGAAAGAAATGGAAGAAGATGGCAAAGAAGAAAAAGAGACAGAGAATTGGGGAGAAGGGACGGCCGTGTAGAGAGGGGTGGGAGCTCAGCAGCAAAGGATGAAGGAGGTTAAAAGGGGGGAATTAGTCACACACCATAAACTTTGAAGAGAGGGAGAATTTAAAATAACCCACACACACACACACACATAAAAAAAGACAAGACAAGAGACGGCTTAACATCAAATGCATGCAAGTGGAAATGAGGAGAATATTCAAACAGCAGAGCTCGGCCGAACATGGTGTCATGCCAGCTTTGACACATTGGGTTAATTTGCTGCTCCCTGGAGGTGACCCTTGACCTCTGGTGAACGCGGGGGTCAAATTGAGCTCAAAGTGAGACAGCCAAAATCATGTTAGTCTGAGGAGCCGGGTCACGGGTCAGCTCCGAGATGCTCGGTATATAGGCCAAAACAAGGACCATATGTGGACGGAAACACATTGGAAACAAAAATAAGTCATGGTTTTCCGTCCTTTTTTTTTTTTTTTCTTCCTCTTTCTCGGACATTTCGACCCACCGCAGACTTTCTGCCCCTAATTCAATAAAGTCGTAAATACCGCCGCAGCAGCAAATTGACATAATGTTGGCCGCTTGTCCTTTAAATTGTCAGTGACAGAAGTTTTCCCAGAGGTGAAACATTAATACAAACACAAGATTTCTGTTCCAAAAATACCCAGCTTCCAAATTCTCCCGTGTTTACTTTTCTCCCTGCTCCTAATTTCTGTTAGTGTGAAATGTTATACTTGCTGCTGCGTTCACTGACAGCGGGAGGAATGGACGCCCGCGAGCCGGGAGAGCGAACCCCCTTCTGGGGCATCGCTCAGCCGAAGAAGTGAGTCTCTGTGCTTTCAGCGTCACTTCATACGAGCGGCAGAGCTGCTCTCACCATCTGGGGAGTTTGAGTAAATCACTTATTAATCACCATTTCCACAGTAAATCAACCGAGCATTAATAATTTGTCACTATTTGCTTTGTGTCGCCGGTTCTTTCACGGCTGCATGAAATAGTAATGAGACGGGGTTTCCCACCGAAACGCATTCAAATGTGTCCAGTTAGGTGAGTCTGCAGGGAGAAGGGTCACTGGATGGGTTAGGGTTTGTCATTTTTAGATTAAATTGAATCCAAGCTGATTTATTTCCTGTAAATGTTGTGAATCTAACAGATTTCAAAACACGCGTCTTTCTGCTAAATACTTAATTGTCGTTATGATGTTAATTACAATATTTAAGGTTTATAATAATATTTGTTTATATTGCCAGATGTGATCCTCGGGGGAAATTAGTATAAAATAAGAAATTAAAGAAATAATTTAGGTAAAAATGTATGCAATACTAGTACAACTGCTGGAGCCACAATGAGTACAATATAAACAATATAAGCTTGAATATGAATGAAGAACATATATATATATATATATATATATATATATATATATATATATATATATATATATATATATATATAATACAAGTACATAATACAGACACTATACAGTAATAATACAACACTTTAAACTATATAAACCACAGAAATGGAAGTGAATACTATGATATAGTACATAATATAATCTTACAATACAATCTATATAGTAGTGATATGATAGTATTGTTATACAGTGATATCATTCATATCATGCAATAGTAAACAGATACTCCCATAATATTAATACTATATTAGTATTATAATACTATAATTGGGAAAAGGAGTAGTTGTATAGTTTTTAAAGTACTTTTGATCAACAGTGAATATTTATTTTCTGCTGTTTGAACATTTATTATAAAAGTAGTGTTACTTGTGACTGTAGGTTAGTAATACAAGCTGCATTAAAAACTTTGAATATTAATGTAATTTCCATAAATTCCCATCATATAAAAACTGCATTTTGCTTTTAAATTAGTTTGTTTATCTTCAATGTTTATGTTTATTGATGCCACAAATCTGTCATCACTTGGTGATCTGAAGTTTGTGCACAACGTGCTTCACAATGAAAGAAAACAAGACAACAGACATTTAAAAAGAGTTAAATCAGAATGACATACATAGATATTAATAAGAAATTACATTAAAAAAGCGTTTAGGTCCCTAAAAAGAAACGTTCCAAAAGTTTAGGAGCCACAAACTAGTTTCAGAGGAACTTGAGTGATATTTGCTGTTGTTTATTTATTTTTGTTCTTTTGCACTTTGCAGCGTGGGTTAGATAACACACATCTTCTGAACAACGTCCCACACGTGTTAAAGTAATACACGATCCTCACGAGAAACGAAGCCCTTTATCAAGTTCAAAATGAAATACTGTTCGTGGGCGTGATCGCCTCACAACCTTTTCTTCCACATGGCGTGTCGCCACGGCGTTGACCTCTGACCCCTGACGGAGGACACGCGTCATCGCACTCAGGAGGCTGCGGTCGGTGCCGCTATCCCCGAGAACAGGAACGAGCAGAACACCTGCTCCCTGAGGTGAGCCGGAGAGGGAGGCCGGCCGTTAAAAGTGGAGAAGGGAAAGTTATTAGAGAGAGTGAGAGACGGGGGAGGGAGGAGGGGGGGAGGGAGGGATGGAGATGACTCTATCATGGCTGCAGGCAGTCGTCTGGCTGACAGTCAATAAAAAGAAGAGGGATGACTGCAGCTGATAGCTTTGCCACGTGCGCTCTGGAGAACAGGGGCAAAGTGTGTGTGTGTGTGTGTGTGTGTGTGTGTGTGTGTGTGTGTGTGTGTGTGTGTGTGTGTGTGTGTGTGTGTGTGTGTGTGTGTGTGTGTGTGTGTGTGTGTGTGTGTGTGTGTGTGTGTGTGTGTGTGTGTGTGTGTGTGTGTGTGTGTGTGTGTGTGTGTGTGTGTGTGTACATACGTAAGCTTTTCTCCAAGCAACTGCACACGTACCTGTTGGCTTGCGCACATGGCGTGTGTTAGAGAGAAGTGGAATTGTGTGTGTGTGTGTGTGTGTGTGCGCAACACAGCTCCATACAAAGATGAGTATATGTAAACGGTTAGTTATTATGCTGAGGAGGTCTGCAAATAATTTCCTGTGGGCTGACTATTTATCAGATCCCCTCGAGGTTTAGACGCTCCTTTTTTCGCAAACTCTGCGTGTGTGCGTGTGTGTGTGTGCGTGTGTGTGTGTGTGTGTGAGCAAGCCCAGAAGAAGACAGACACAAAAACAAGATCAAAGTGTTTAAAGACTTGGTTTCCCCCACCACCTTCACCACCAGAAGAACTCCTATAAAGAAACGTGAGGACTTCAATCTGAAAGTGACAAACCATGTGTGATCCTCCAGAGGGGTGCATGTGAGTTCACCCCCCACCCCCCTTCACCCCCTTCCTACCTTTTCATGCACAGACCTGCTCGCTGGGTGGTGACACTGCTGGCGAGCGAACTGAAAACTGCCAACGACAAAAGCTGGAACAACAGGAAGATAATTCAGATTTGATTGGTTTCACGTGTTCTCCATAAACAACAAAGCTTCCCTGAGCGCCTCCAGCGTGTTTTCCTGCAAACATGGAATCCATTTGTCCCCCCGTCCTCGTGCCCTGCAGTTGCACAGGCTCCTACGTAGCAACACACACACACACACACACACACACACACACACACACACACACACGGTGAAATGAAAGCAGAGGGAGCCCACCACTGGGATCTTTTGATATATATATATATGGTCAGGAACTTATTTTGAAAACAGCCACTTTCAGCTGCTAAAAATAATCACGAGGGACTCGGAGAGGAATATGTGAAGGAGGCTCGCCAGATCGGCCTCCCCCGTCAAAATAATGTCCCGACAGGAAGCGCGTGTCCCGTAATGTCACTTTGGGGAAAACGTTTTCCTCAAATAGAGCCGATTCAAACGTGACACGTGACATTTAAAGGGCCGGTCCACCAGGATACAGGAACACATGCATTCTCTTTTCTTTAGAGGAAAGTTTAGGAAAAGTTTGAGTTTTATTTTGTTAGAAAATTTTAGTTGTCTGTCTTTGAGATTTCTATACAGTGAACAGAGATATTTTATTGTGGTTCTCGTGTTATATAAAAATATAGTTTTCCAGAATGTGTCTTTGGATACTTTTCCACAGAGACCTTTTACTTAAAGAGGTGGTTCCCAACCTGGGGGGCGGGACCCCTATGAAGGGTCATGAGGTGATCAAACTACAAAATAAAAAAAACATTTATTTAGAAACTTTTCTCCAATATTTGCTCTTTTTTCCGTGAAAACTATAGTTTTGCCTCTTCAAATCAAATCTGAGAAGCGATAATCACTCTTAAAAACATAAATGCAACCTGTGACAAGAGGTCACAAGCACTTTGCAGGAACACTGCTTAAGTGAGCGGCAAATCTTTTTTTTTTGTAATTTGGGTGGATTGACCCTTTAATTTAAGATCAGTTGCATAATGAAAGAAATAAAAAAGCACTGCTTACATTTCACTTAATAAGCAGCCATTAATAAAAAAACAAGGGGCCCATTAACAAGCAGAAGCCTATAAAACTAACACTGTGCAGCTAAACATTGCAAAAAAAACTTTTCTTCCAAACAAATGTCATACTTTGGGGAAATGCAAATAAAATAAAATATGCAGGCATTGTTTATATTTTAAGAACATGCAGGAGCCTATACAGAAAATAAGACCTGACTCAGTAAACAAGACGTTCAGTCAGACAGAGTGAACTATAAAGTGATTTAATGTCAAAAAAGTTGGAAGATTGCATGTTAAAAGGTCAAATTAACACATGTGTGTATGTACATGGAAAGTTACAGAAACTAATCTTACTCTAAAGTTTAAACCTTCTCTTTTCTCGGGTTTTTTGCACACTTTTCTTTTAATATTCTCACACAATTAGCTCAAGTCACAGTCAGTATTCAGCCGTTTGTGTGCTCCTTCTGCGCCATATGGGGAGCGCTGGTGCGACGGCGCAAACACAATGGCCCGGTGCACGCGCACAGCGAGGTCAGGGCTCATTCACGTTAGTCTTAATCATGATTTCCAGGGATTATCTGACCCGTTGGTATTTTTTTTTAAATTTCATCTCGGATGCAATGTCCAAATCCGTCCACAAATGTTTAGCTGCGAGCACATGTGGTTTTAGCCGAGGAGGGCCTCCGGGCTCAGGCCCTATTGCACAATCAAACCACTTTAGTGTGGCCTCACAATGCACGCGCATCCTGGAGAACACGTGACAAAAAAACACACACCGAGCGAGACGGAGTGGGTCCAGAGCGGAGTTACACAAAAAACACCTGTTGCCCTCAGAGAGAGAGAGAGTTTTGTTTTTAATGTGCATATAGACATATTCTCATCTGTCTGATATTGTTTACATATTTATTGTTGTTGTCTCTTTAAAGGATCTCCAGCCGGGAATAATGAAGCGGTTTCCTTATTATTAACCACAGGACTTTTAGTGCTAATAACCGATTCATAACCTTAAAACTCATATCGGGACTCACGTGCTCGTGGGACTTTGTGGGCGACTATTTCCACTTCTCCTGCTAGTTATGGTTCAACATGCTCCGTAATACTTCCATAAATCGTCTCCAATGGTGAAATAATGTGAAATAATGGCCCTGTCGGCCACCCGCGTTTTACTGTGCTGTAAAAATAATGAAAGTCATATTGCGCTGCGGTTCTTTTTTTCTTTTTTCTTTTTATCTGCACAAGTTTGAAGGAGGTCCTGAGATGTTTTCTGAATTGCTATGAATTTTCATTATTATGTTTTTTTTTCCGAGTGCGCGTGCTTTTTTTGGAGCAAAGCTGGCAGTTACATTATGTTTTGGGGGGGTTTTGAGCAAGTGTTGGCAGGGGGGATGTTTTTAGTTATGGGGTCAATGTTTACCACGTCATTTACACGTCATCATCTCTCCTCCAAATAAAGAATAGGTTAAGTCAGATGACACGTTTCTTTGCTGCTGAGATTCAGTTTGTCAACAACAACAACAGCGAGCTCTTCATGCAACATATATAGTCATAAATGTCAAACATGTGTTCGCTTCAACTGTATATTGGATTTTAATCATCATCTTGAGAACATAATTTTAAGGAAGTTTATTCCCAAATAGATGAACAAATAAAGTGAAACTAAACTTTTTTCCCCGAAAGCTCCCGTTTGAATCACAATTAAAGTAATATATAATGTCATCAAAGTAAATAAAATATCAATACATTCATAAACATAACATTTTTAGTTTAGTTTTGTGTTAATATTGTTCCGGCTGTATAAGGAACATTATGGAGCTGCATACGTGTTTTCTCTGCTTTATCTTTATACAAACTATTCATTAATTTACTTATTTATCCTCATTTATTATTTATTGTATTTTATCTAAGTGTCCAAATCAAGCTTGCCATCCACAGACTGTTGCTTCAGAAATGAAAGTACGAAACGAAGACATCAAATGAGTTGATTAATTATTAACGAATATTGTTTGGGCAAAGCGATGCAACGTAAAAAGACAATGCAAGGTGATGACCTGAATACATTGTTGTTTTCTTTAAAAAAAAATAAAAAATGAAACAAAGAGTAAAAGTTAGATGAACGATCCCAAATTGATTCTAATAAACAGCAGTAATAACCTCGATTTAATGAGGCAACACATATTTTATTTATTGTCAGGCACATTTTTTGAGGGGTAATTTAGTTATTGTTATGGGTGTCATGCATTCAACTGTAGGTAAAAAGCACCTGACCCGGTGAGTCAAGGTGTTTTGGTTTCCTCAGTGTTTCTGCCCCCGTGTGGTGTAGAGTTGTGTTTATCCTGCAAAAGAAGCAGACATTGAACGCCTCAGCAAACTAGTTTAAGCAGCTGAATGATCCTGCAGGAAGAAAAGGGAAGTAAACACAACACTTGAGTTTAAGAGTGGATTACCGGCTTTATTATTACTATTACTATTAGTAGTGTTTATTTTGAATTATTTTGAAATTTACTGTTATGGTCTTTAAACATCACACACAAATATGAGAAAACCATTATGACTTTTTTCTATTTTGATGTACATTTTCCTCCCAGCATAAAAAAACAACCTTTTTTTAAAGTATCTTTTTTAAATTGTCCCACGTTTGTTTCAATACTTCATATATATTCATATTCCCTCAGCCACTAAGTCATGGTCAAGTACTGTACAGAGGTTTCTATCTATTGAGAGACAACAAGCACTGAATGAATATGTGTTTTTTTATTTTAATACAGAATATAAATGTAGTATCTGTAAATTTCCAGAATTTTAGAGCTCTCAGATTGAGTTGCGTTTGTCCATAAATCTCATTTTAATGAGATTCCCTTCCAGAGAGCTTCATCTTAGTGGATTTCATGACTGCACACATAATCATGATGGTAACCGTTTGATAACAGCTGTGAGAGGAACTGACTTAAAACTTTAAAAATATTTACAAAAAGTGGAAATACCGGCGACATTGAGGTTTTTCTGCATGACATTTTTATCAAATCACTCCTCTTTAAGCGTATTATTAAGATGAAGCTTGGAGCGTCAGCTCCGAAATTCCCAACAAGCTTCTGGAGGAGTTTATGTCACATGGTGTCGGCTGAAGGAGGAAGAGCAGATGTCCTCATACGCAGGTGGAGGAGCACAGGCGTCGCCACATCCTCTTCCATTAGTCTTCTCAATCCTGCAAGGAATTACACGACATATTAGGGTGGATTTAAGATAAGAGCTGGCTAATATCCTAATGTGCACCGGCCCAATTGCTCATTTAAAGTGCACGTTAGGAAGCCGACTGCCCTTTAAAGGAAAACACTGGAGGTTCAGCAATTTCTCCCCTTGATCGTTCCTCTATTTGGCATTAACCAGTGGAAACAGACCGAAACGGGTCAGAAGTTGTGACAACATAAGTGAGAGCTGGTGAGCAGAGCATGTGTTCATATGATCAGCAGCAGTTTATCGTTATCCTAGGTTAACTGTATTATTCCTGCTGTCTGCTTTTATTAAAGTGAATTACTTTCCTGGAAACCTGCTGGGAGCAATCGTCTAGAAACAATAAAAGAAAAATGAAAACTCGCAACTTTCCGCTAATGGAATGCAGCTTTGTGTCCATCCGAGGGTATTTGATTGGATTTCGAATAAATGGGCGGCTGCGATTTGTGGAAAGAAACTTTGCTTTATGGCAATAACACAGTGTTATGTTTCCACCAGCACGGGGTTAAGGAACAGGTGTGGAAAAAAGTTATAGTTTGTGATCTAGTTAAAGTTATAGAGCATATATGCAATGCCTTTGATGTGACTTTATGAAGTTTAAACAGCTTTTCGATAAGAAGTTGGGGATCTATTTTTTGTCATTTCACTAATATAGATGTATTATATATTTATGAAAAGCCTCAGAGTGTTACACTGATTGTCTCTTTCCCCTCTTAATCCCTCAGTTTAATTGTGTTACTTTGTCAGAGTCACATTGTAAAGAGCAGTTCATTACTTGGTGAATATCGCTGCGTTTACGGCTACGGAGAGATTAATTGCGCCATAATTGTCGGAGAGAGTATTGACGACCAGAAACACTTTGGGCCGAGTGGAAAGTGATCTCGTGGTTAATAAGAAATGAACTCTGGCACGCTCCGATTTAATGAGCGCTGTGAGAAGTAAACGCACTCAGATCTGACTGAATATTAACTCTGTCGTGCGCATAAAGAAGAAGCCGGAGCGATGTCCGTCTCATGAGCAGCGTTCCCTACCAGCTTCTTCCGGGATCAGTTTCTTCTTCTCCTGCTGGGAAAGCTGCGTTATCCACAAGGGCGTACGGAGGACAGGCTGCGAGGACGCCATTCTCAGGGCCGCCGGGCTGGAAAACACCGAGCTGGACCCCACCGGCCTGGCACACTTCCTGGGTTGTAAAGTTATACCGAGGTGGGAAGGGATGTGACACGGTCGGCTGATGAATGACACTTAACGAGAAAGGAGTTGGCTCCATCGCCTCTTTGTCCGCCTCCCTGCAGGGCCAGATCACCCCAAACCTGCACACACTGGTGAGCACGAAGGTGCCTCCGCCGGAGATCAGGACGGGGCCCAGCAGCTGGGTCCACTCAAAGTTGGGGTTGGCTCGGTAGTGGTGCCAGCCCATGGCGGTGAAGGCGACGCCCGTGAGGGTCAGCAACATTCCCGATAACAGCAGGACCGCTCCGGTCTTCTCCTCGTCCAGCAGACGGCGAGGGTTTCCAGCTCCGTCGGTCTCCATTGCGGGCGTCTGGGGGCCACCACGTGAGTCCAGGAACACTCCTAGTCCACGAGTCCCCGCGAGCCAAACTGAAGGAACACTGAGTAACCGTGCCGTTAGGCGGCCCTAACCAGAGCACAAAGTTACAGGTTAACCTGACCGCACTGGACTTGTGCTGGCCGGACTGAGCGCGGTGGAGAGCAGGGTTCAAACGGAGACCTCTTCGGCTCGTGTGAATGAACTCATGTGGGCCCAAAGTGGTGCTGGGTTGGTGAATCGGGGCGGGGGGTGGGGGGCAGATTATGGCAGAAAATTCAGTTTGAACAAATTACGACACGATTTTACAAACACGCTCCGACACGATAGAACATAAAGCACGCAGGCAAATGATTGAAACTATGTGCGGTTAATATTTGAGGCGGGTAAGCGACATGTCAGTAGTCCCAAGAGTGCCTGACGTGAGGCATGAAGACCACGAGAGGAGACTCGGTGTGTTTAAGGGCCGTCTGAGATGCAGGAAAATCCCAAGAAAAGGGGGGATTCGTGTCACATGCCGTTCCACGCACACACGTCTCCCATCTGCGCCGCTATGCATAACTCATCAGCGACAGCTCACGCTGCAATAGTTGAACAATCGGTCCTCGCATGGTAAGTGGAGGGGGCTTAAAGACACATCACGCTATACGTGTCACAGTCAGAGACCAAATGAGCTGCACACAGAGTGAAACACACACACACACACACAACACGCAGAGGGCTCGGTACTTCATGAGGGCGTCTGCTGTTACCCTCGACGTATGGCACGCTCTCACCCTCCATTAGTTTAATTCTCCTTTCATGGTTGTGTGACAAAGGTGTCTGTCCTCCACAGGCGGTGGCAAGACAGTGTGTGTGTGTGTGTGTGTGTGTGTGTGTGCTACAGTTTGAAAAGAAAACCTATGTTCATGAATCTTTTATTCTGAAATGCAAACACGGTGACATGCAAACATGTTTTTCAGTTGAACTGCAGAGCAGTCTGCCCGTCTCCCGGAGGACAGCTTGCATTCGCCTTCGTAAGAGCATTGCGTGTGACGAGCCTGCTCAAACCTGACCTGCGTGTGTGTGTGTGCGTGTGTGTGCGTCCTTGAATGTGTGTGCCCGTCATGTTTACCGAGGCCTCAGCTCATTTCACTTGGCATTAATGAACAAAGGAACAGATACCTACACACAGAATCCATACGAGTGCCGTGTTTAAAGAACCCCCCAGAATTGAAGCTGCGCAGATTCTTTCAATTAGCAAACTCCAAATATTTATGGACTGAACATTTCCTCTCTGGACGGAAGGGGAGTTCTGTGTGTGTGTGTGTGTGTGTGTGTGTGTGTGTGTCCTGTTGACTCACACTGGGGTGTATTGATCCCCTGGGCTTATGCTTCATTTCACTTGCCGCCATCTTTTGAAAGCACGTCTGTCCGCCATCTTCACCGCCTCCTGTCTCTTTTCACCAGAACTGGTCTCAGAGGAGCCACGTGTCCGATATCCAGAGCAGGTTAGTGGGACACAGTTCAGCATTAAATACAAACGATGCCACTTCACAGACGCGGCCGTTTGAGAGGAAAAGATGGCGGCAGACTCCAGACACGGCACTCCATGTCCTTCATGCACCAAAGGTTCAAAGCTGCACCCCCAAATTCACCTCCACTCTCACCTGGTGGAGCCTGAAGCTCTGAGGTGTCCTCGTCTCTTCTCACTCTTTGTGAACTCCTCGTCTCGTCTCACTCTTTGTGAACTCCTCATCTCTCCTCACTCTTTGTGATCTCCTCGTCTCACTCTTTGTGAACTCCTCGTCTCTTCTCACTCTTTGTGATCTCCTCGTCTCACTCTTTGTGAACTCCTCGTCTCACTCTTTGTGAACTCCTCGTCTCTTCTCACTCTTTGTGACCTCCTCGTCTCACTCTTTGTGAACTCCTCGTCTCACTATTTGTGAACTCCTCGTCTCTTCTCACTCTTTGTGAACTCCTCGTCTCACTCTTTGTGAACTCCTCGTCTCACTCTTTGTGAACTCCTTGTCTCTTCTCACTCTTTGTGAACTCCTCGTCTCACTCTTTGTGAACTCCTCGTCTCTCCTCACTCTTTGTGACCTCCTCGTCTCACTCTTTGTGAACTCCTCGTCTCTCCTCACTCTTTGTGATCTCCTCGTCTCACTCTTTGTGAACTCCTCGTCTCACTCTTTGTGAACTCCTCGTCTCTTCTCACTCTTTGTGACCTCCTCGTCTCACTCTTTGTGAACTCCTCGTCTCATCTCACTCTTTGTGAACTCCTCGTCTCTCCTCACTCTTTGTGAACTCAATTCAATTCTATATAGACTTGAATCTAATTCTAGTAAATATATCATCATGTAGAGTTAAATATGAACACTAAATAGAGTAAAAATTCACTTTGAGGCAACAGTAGAGTTTACTCTCTTTAGCCTGGGAGCAAATGGTATATTTTACTAGTACTTCTTTTTTCAATTTGAGTAACATGTATTTTGACAAATTTACTGTGTATGTATCTTACGCTCAAATATCCATAATTTGTGTGCTCCTGGTTCATAAGCAATACAGTTCACTGGCAGATTGTGCTGGGCCGATAACGAAGGGCCAACGGATCACCGGAGGAATTAAGACGTGAGCGTTTCTCAGTGATCCCCTCCCCCAAAACACACACACACACACACACACCATGACAAATAGCCTGTGACATGCCTCTGTGAACATGGCACGGAAGGGTCCACTCCCTCTCCCCAGGGCTGATAAGACAGAGGACTCTGCCAGTGGATGGGACTCCCAGTGTCTCCTCACTGGGATTCACTCCCAGTGTCTCCTCGCTGGGATTCACTCCCAGTGTCTCCTCGCTGGGATTCACTCCCAGTAAACCGTTTCACTCTTCTAGCAGCGGAGAAGAAAAACAGGGAAATCATAACAGTTCTGTTTCTGTCTGACAGCAATCCAGTTATTGCAGTTCAAACTGGACAATGCAAAATTAAGACACTAAGACACTCAAGGCCAGATTATTGTAATGTCCCAATTTCTAGTTCAGCAACAAATACAGTAGATCACTGTATATAGAAGGAAAAACAACTTCTTTTAGATCCCAGATTGGCCCTTCAGATGTGTTCAGGACACATTTTCATCAATACATCAAGGTTTGGATGCACCAACCTGCATGTAGTGGTGACATGTGACACAACAGCCATTTTGCATGTTAAACACAATAATTCTGAGCCCTGGTAATGTGTATGCTGACTCACAGGAATGGCTGTGACACACTAAATAGGATCACTCACAGCTGTGTGTGTCAAAAGTGCCGACTGGGAACGAGATAAAAAAATGTGCAAGTATTTCTTTTGTTGTTTTTGAGCCAATTATTGTTAGCCAGCAGCTGTTTGGCTACATCCACAATCAAATAAAGGCGAAAACACACACGTTTAGTAGGATGAAGCCGTCTTTTCGTCGTGATAAATTCCCTGTCAGTTAAAAAAAGAAAAGAAAAAGAAAAGTGAATTGTGTTCATGCTTTTATTGCCAGAAGGAAACAGTTGACGGCGTTCAGCTTGCTGAGTGGAAAAAGCGACAGATGCCTTTGGATGAGAGTCTGACAGGTTCAGGGTTTGAGTTATTCTAACGAGGTCGCCCGGGTTCTGCAGTGAACAGGAGTAGCGGAGGAGAGGAATCCACATTAATGCAATAAACTTACACCATCCATGTTTGTTCAGATGGTTTCCCTCGTGGCGAAGAGGGAGATCAAATGGGCACATCAGTTCTAAATAGTCCATGAATGTTACTGATGTGGGGCTCGCTCTCTGGATCGTAGAATAACTCAACTCTATGGCTCCAGCGGGCCGTTGGACAAACATGACTGTGATGGGGGACAACAAAGACTTAATACTCCCTCAGCTCCGACTGTTTCACGGAGATGATTCTGACGCTCAGACTCCCTCAATCCATACCAGACACCGTCCCAGAACCCACTCCCTCCATTTTTAAAGGAACAATGTGCATTTGTTTTTGCATTTAGGGAGAATCTGTTGGCAGAAATGGAAAATCATATTTTTATGGAGGTTTTCTGTAGTGTATAATCACCTTAAAACTAAGAATGGTTGTGTTTTAGAAGGAGCCTTTTATATCTACTGTACATATGGAGTCGGTCCTCTTTGCGGAGTACGCCATGTTTCTACAGTAGCCCAGAAGGGACAAACCACACACTGGCTCTAAGAAGGGCCATTCATTCATTCATCCTACACAATGCAGCTTTAAGTGACAAAATAGTGGAAAATACTCTTTCTTATACTTTTTCATTTTAAAAGAAGTTTGTTGAGTGGTATCGATCGTCTCATTGAATTCCCCTTAACGTACTTTTATTTTTAACTGAGGACAATCTTGGTTCTGGGACTATTTCTGGGAGCCATGACTTCCTGGAGGGTTGTCATCAGTGAAGATACACGGTGCCCTGCAAAATCCTGCACTTAATCCCACCTCCGCTTAATAGTAATTATAATAATAATAACCATATTTATATAGCAGTGAAAGCTAGTAGCTTGTAATTTGTACATCACTGGTTCCAACAGGATATAACGTGAGCTCTAGTGCTGCATTTCAACCATAAACTCCTGTTTACAACGTTTACCGAGGTAATACATCAAGTGAGAAGTAGAGTCATTTTCTATTGACTTCAGTACTGGCGACTGTGGCTCAGTGGTGAGCAGGGTTGTCCTTCAATCAGAGGGTCGCTGGTTCGATCCCCGACTCCGCCATGTCGGTGTGACTTTGGGCAAAACACTTAACCCCAAAATTGTTCCTGTAGCTGCACCTACAGTGTATGATTGTTAGAATGGATTAATGTTTCAGCATCATTTACACAATCACTTATTTTTGCAACCAGAGGAGTCGCCCCCTGCTGGCCATTTTAAAGAATGCAAGTTTGAGACACTTCCACGTTGGCTTCACTCTTCAGAGCCGGATGTTGCCGCCTGGTTCCCAGATTGAGCAACACAAACACTTTGGATTGTACACGAACTGATCAAACAAGTGCTGTGCTCATTGGTGAGCTTTAGAGGTGCTGGAAGGCTTCAAAACATCTCCAGCCGATCTGGCCTCGGCTGTCAATCATCTAATCCAACTCTTGGCCGCACAGTAAATAACGGCGAGTTGTATAAAAATACCTGACCGCACAAACGTCTCCACGAGGGCCCGACACCGCTTTTGGATCCGACTTCAGCTCGCATATCTCACTTTGGCCTGTCAGAGAATAACCGCGCACACAAGAGACCCTAAGATCTCTTCCTCCCCGTCTGAGCGAGGCGGACTGGGGGGGAGAGTAGAGTCAACACTGATGGCTGCCACATGTGGCTGCTCAGACGGTGCATTTCAAACAGCGAGGAGGAGGTCTTCAGGCCGAGGGACGCGGAGCTTGACCGAGTGTGTAAATATGCACAAGGTGTTGATGTAGTGCTGAGCGCGGACCCGCAGCCATGCGTACATCCTCCTCAGCAACGCGCCGCATGAGGTCCTCGCAGTGCAAACAGTGTATCAGTAACACATGCCGTCTTCAGGCTTTGTTTTCATGCCCCGTCATCCTGCATGTATGGATTATGCTCATGTAGAAATAACAGATTTACTGCATTCCTCTGGTGGGATTGCAACTTCTGACTTGTCAGTGTGAAGCATTTCATCAGCAAAGTCTACGTGTGTGTAGGTGGGGGGGGGATTTAAAGGGCCAGTTCCTCTCTATAGATTAGTGATATATCTGTCAATTCAGTTCATGTCAGTGTGATTTTTAAATGTCTCAATCTTTCTAATGAGAACAAATTTCTACCAAAAGCTTTTTTGTTGCTGTTGAGTCTCTAAAATGTTCTTTTTGTTGCTTTGAGACACTGTACTGTGGCAAACTCTATGCAATAACCTCAAAAGCTCATGAAGTTACACAGAAAACTGTCTGCTCAGCATCTTATTTAGCATGTTAGCATGCTAGCATCTGCTAACTAGCACTAAAGACGCGATACAATCAAGGCTGATGGAAATAGCCATTTTTTTGGAGGTATTCGGTCATAAAAGTAAAAGTTTAAAGTATTGGACCAACTATAATTTGGACCTGATGATGCTTCGGCCCAACCAACTATAGATATTGAGATGCTCCATCTCTGGACCATGAATATATGTGCAAAATTAACATAAAAAAGACCACATGACTGAATCTCTTACTGTATCCTAGAAAAGAAACCACGCGGAACACGCTTAGTCATTTTAATATATTTGTATATATTCATATATTACACATTTAATACAGGCACAATGAAAAATCATAAAGTAGAGACAAAAAGTGGCTGAGATATTGGTAAAAATTTACAATTTATGAGGATAATTTACACAATGTTGCACTCTTTAAACTCTGTTCAAGACAACATAAAGAAATAAAGGAAGTGAAAGTGACAAAAAGACCCTTGAAGTTAATTTTGTAAGTTTTTTTTTAGAGACAGCAAGAACCAGCTTGCTATGAACACGATTACTGAATCTGTGAACTTCTTTTTTTATTTTCATCCGACTAAATAAACTACTGACTGACATAATTAATGAAGAGGAAACACAGAGTGTGACATGCTGATTTCTAACTGTACAATGATACAATTTTAGGATTTCATGTAAACTCATTCATTTCAAAACACCTTCAAAGATTTGGCTGATTAAAGTCCAGAGTGAGATACAAAACGTAGGGTTTACACGGATAACTCCATCGTCCATTTGAGATTAATGTCTGCCTCTATATTATTATTATCAAAGTCTGAAACCAGAATTATACAAAACATTACAAACCGGAGACAACCCCCCTCTCCCCTCGGCCAGATATGATGAATAAAATGAGATAAAGTGAGAGACATAAAAGAATCAAGTATGGATATGAGTTTCAAATCACCAGTCAGTTAAAAACAGCGGACAGTAAAAAATAAGCCTGATGTGAGAAGTTAATTTTCTTAAAATCTTATCTGAGAGGTCAGCATCATTCACCGATCTGAAAGGATCATTACATGGTTGAGGTCAATGGGTAAAAACAAAAAACATAAAACGACTCCGTCAAGAAGTACGACAGCTTCTACAGCAGCAGCCTTCATTAGTAAAAGACGAGAAAGACCGAGCATCAGGCGGGGCGGCTATCCATCCGTTTCCCTAGATGCAAGAGGCGTATCCCAGCATGCACTGGGCTCGAGAGGCAGGGGCATGAAGGCGATCCATCACAGGGCAACACTGGATTACTCAGCGCGGCTTTCCCATCACTAGCCGGGCCTCATTGTGCTACTGGCTCACTGGGAAGTGAACGAGAGGTTCAGGTCCGGTAGAAAAAATACGAGATAGGAAAGAGTCCGATGGTCAAACTCACTCGCAGAAGGCAAACGTGACTTGTTCGTTTTTTCTTTTGGAAGACAGTCGGGTTGTAAAAAGAGGAGTTTTCCCTTCAACATCCAAATAAAAAGTTTAAAAAACAACAACTGGCACTTTGTTGGTGCTATTCTTAATAACTGTGCTGTAGTATATATTAAAAAAAAATCAGGCACATTTCTCCATTATTGGGGCACAAAAGTGTGATTTTAAAAAACACAATTTTTACAAAAATGTGGGGTAATGTCCCTTGATTCTTTTTTTTTTTTTAAAGCATCTAAACAAGTTTTTACAGTCAATATAGTGGAGATTTCTTTCATAAAGTATAAAATGAAAAGGCTTAACACTTTAAAAGTACAAGCCATGACTGAGAGGGGGAATTAAAGTTCAATTCTAAAAAAAAAGACCCCACCGTGGATATTTAAAACAAAAAAACACTGATTTGACCACAGAGAAATGTAGCTTAAATCTGGAAACCCACATTTGGGTAAAACATGGCCGCACTTTTGTTGCCTATTGATCCCACGGTACAAAAGGAGGCACTGAGGTCCGATTCATCTTCTTTTTTTTGCATTAGTGTGAAAGCACTTCAATGTTATTTTAAGGGATCAAGCTTGTGCCGAACAGATTCTACCTTCATTGCACATGATGAAAACAGACAAATCGTGAGCAGGAAAAGAGGAAGATCAGTAAACAAACCTGACCTGAGCGCTGAGTCAGAGCTGGCTGAGCAGAACGATGGGTTCATATTTACAGTTCAGAGGAAGGAACCTCTCCCCCACATGGACATGGGTTTGTTTCATATTCCTTAAAGGCTCTCGAAAGACGAATATGAGGAAGAAGAGCATCTGAAAGATTGTTAGTGCACGTTTTTTTTGTCTTTTTCATGATTTTCAAATACAATATAGATTTATATCTAACCCATAAATTGTTTCTGACTATACAAAAAGTGAATTGATCAGAAAGCGTTATCAGATTTTCATATCTACACATTTCCTGAAAGCTCATCTTCTTTTCTTTTTTTTTCTTCCATTTTCCTTAAACAGTGTTCAATACTCAGTGCTGCTTTATTGTAGTGAATGGCTCCGCCTCCGGGGCAAAAGCTCAGACGGATCCAGAGGTTCAGGAAGCTCGTAAAGTCGCCGACGTCCGTGTCGGCCATGTTTGTTTTTCTCTTGAGAACCAGAGTGGTCGGGGTCGACCTCAGCAATCGGCCATGTAACGTCCTGCAGAACAGAGCAGAGGACGAGCGGTTTGAGCCGGTTTGAGGCGTTTAAACGTGACCCGGTGGGGTCCGGTGGATGACGCGGCGCCGCCCCTACCTGTGGCGAATCTCTTCTTGTTGAGCGAGAGTCTGTACCCGGGCCCCTGCAGCTCCATGTCCACCCCCGACAGGGTGCTCCCCTCACTCATGAACTGCACCGCCAGCGTGGTGGGGTTGGACGGCCCGTCCGACAGCTCGAACTTGGCCCTCAAGGACCCGGCGCCTGGCGGCCAACACAAACAGAGGGACTCACTAGGCAGCAGGTGGAACATCCTCAACGTATCCTCATGCAACGCTTTGCAAAATATATCTATTCTAACGTCGGTTTTCAGGCGTTTCCCTTCACAAAATAAATCTACGGTGACTTCTGGTTTCACGTGGGGCTCGAACAGCGGACCTCTCGCTCCCCTCTTGTGCAGGTTTTTGTGGCGTTTTATTTTTTACTTCCGTGTTCATGATTTCGTGGGATATCTACAAATCCCGGTGCAGCCATTTTTATAGTGAAAAGGCATCTTCATCATGTTTTTTTTTTTTTAGTAAAATAGTCAGCAGCAATAAGACAAATGTATGCTCATTCTACAATAACTATAAACACTATTAAAAAACTATTAAATTCAATGAAGGATTTCTTATTTTGTCACATATCTGATCATGTGACGTGACGATACAATGACGTGTAAGATTTTAGCAAACAAAGAAGAGAAGAAGAGGCTTTACCTTCATTTTCAGACTTTTCGGAGATGTCACTCAGCTTCCACAGACACTTATTCAGCTCTGGATTCCTAAAATAAGAGAAAGGAATAAGTAATAACTTAAAATCAAAAATGCTTTCCGACTCTTTCGGTCCGTTTCTTACCAGATGGAGTTGGGCAGAGACTGCATGTTGGTGACTCCTCCGTCCACGGGCACTAAGATCTGGACGTTGGACAGCGCTCCGGGCGAGGCCATGGACTCCGGGTTGTAGCGGTAGTCCACCCGCAGGTCGGACGTTCCCGGCGCACACTTCCAGTACACGGCCAGGTTGAGCGGAGTGGAGTGGATCCCATCGGACTGCACCTGGGCACAGAGTGTTGGAACACAGCCGCTTTGAGTCGGCGCAACGAGACTAGAAGTCTTTGTTCAGGATTTGGACCAATGGATTTCCAGGACTTTTCCAGGATTTTAAACCAAATTTCCATGACCAAAACATTTTGTGAAATCTGGGTGTAAACATGAAAAGGGCTACAGCATTCGCTGGCTGAAAATGTCAAATTTCCCCATTATTGATCGATCTAAATATAAAAAATCATTCATAAATAAATATAATTGATACATTCAAGTCTTAGTGACAGATGCATAGGATCAGAAACACATTATTATTATTATTATATTATTATTATTGGGAACAACCTGCTGATCAGAGGACAGCAGCAATATTTCCCAGCATGCATCTGATTTAGTAAATTCACTATACAATTAAATATTATAGAAATATTTTTTTGGTATTTGCTTATGTTTATTGATGTGAGATTCCTCCCATAAGTTCAAAGAATTTTTATTTTTTATTTCACTTGCTTCTTTTTATTTGGATTCTGCTCCTTTGTTTTGTGTAAAAAATAAAATAAAATAAAAACAGTTTTTTGCATAATGATGATTTTCGTTTTTTTCCATAAATTCTAAGTACGGTGCTGACAACATTTATTTTATTGGTGAAGCTTTCACAATATTATTTCATATGCACAATGACTTTAATACAAACTAATGTAATAATGTAAATACGCCAGTTTGAAGCTATAAAAGCAGCTTTTATGGGGTTGGTTTTAAAGGATGATGTCATCCAGCGGTGGCATTTCGGGTGTGAGGCTGCAGGGCCAGGCGTACAGTATTTAGAGGTTTAAACCAGACTACAGCATGGTTTTAGAATAAGTCAATTCAACTCTAAAGCCAGTTAGTGACCACAAATGAATCCAATTTCAAAGACTGTGAGGATGAGACTCAGAGGTTCAAACTATTTGATTATTTAAAGAATATTACAGACCAAAGTTTTGCTGCTTTCTCAGACTTGTCTGGAGAGTGAAGCGCATGTTTTTTCTTTCATAAAGCATTCCAGTTATCATATCTGGATTATTGTCCTCCACTCGACCCCGGCTGACCTGGTATTTCAGGACGTCCACATTATAATAGGAAGCTGTGGGATTCTGATCTGAAGATTTCCTGAGGTAGGACGTCAGCGCTTGCATGTTGAACCAGAAGTCCTTGGAATCTGAGTCACTTTGGGAAGGATCACTAGATAGAAAGTAAAAACAGTCAGATACACACACACACACACACACACACACACACACACACACATGCACAAGGAATAATCAGAGGCTCAATAATTCATTGCTTCTTCCTGGCTTTGTGTGCAAAGCTCCAATAGCTTGGAAAAAATGACCCTGTTATATCCAACCAGCTCCTAAATCATGAATTCCATTTGATTCAATTAGTCCAACCATGTGGTCTTGGGATAACAGAGAGGGGGGGGAAGACGAAACATACAGAAATATGCCATTTTCCTTTATTTTTTAAGTTTCAAAAGGTTCAAAGCGGCCTGTGAGGTCCGGCCTACATTAAACACCTTGGACTGAGACAAAAGAGGTGAGAGGCGACATGATGTGGCATAAATGAACCAGATGTTATACGAGGTGTGCTGCTTGGTGCTAAGTATTTCAGAAGAGACACGGGCTGTTAACGGTCTGCTGGAAAATACTTCCCTGACAGCTTAATGACGGCTTTATGTCAGATTACTAATTGAATTTCCTCCCGCTGAGGCGGCAGACAACATTTCCTCCATTCTCACCCCGAATTATCGCTTTCATTTCACCACCGTCGTCTCTGCAGAGCTCTTTCTGTGCGTTTTGTATCCGAACGTCTCCGGTGCGGCTCACCTGTACAGCAGCTGCTGGTTGGGCAAGATCTGCTCCAACCGGCTGATGTTCTTCAGCTTGAAGGTGAGCACGGCCGGGGAGGGGTTGCTGGTGAACACCTTGATGATGCCCATGGGGAACGAGAAGGTCATGTCGCCCGTGATCTTCACGATGCACCTGAGGAACGTGGCCACGTGAGTAGGAATTATGGTTCATTCATCAAAGCTTTGTTCCAGTCACTTTGACTTTTAGCTGGTTATGAAACACGACCGCTTCAGTCCAGAGAGACAAAAGCAAAGCTCCTCGCCGGAGATTTACTCGAATGTCAAAAAACTGTGAAAGAGGACAATCCCAATTTCTCAGCGCCTCAGTTTATATCTTCACTTCACTTGTTTTGTTTGAGCCGCGGAACATTTTCTACAATAAAAAAAACAACCAAAATGTCTCATTGTAGCATAATACAGCATATATGGTGGGTCATTATTGTGTTACCTACAGTATTTAATTATTACTACACTATATTGCAGGCTCGGACGCTCAACAATGGCAAATTATTTGCAGCAACTTAATATTCTTTTGGACTGTAATGGAAAATCCCGTCACAGAAAATCACTGGTTTGACCAAACCAGTCCAAAACCTAAATATATTCTATTTCATTGCATAATCAATGATAAACAGTATAAAAGTAAGTTTAAAATCATCACATTTGAGAAGCTGGAAGCAGAGATCGACCTCAACAACCAGTCGATCATCCAACTTAATTTTCTTTTTCCTCAACTGATCTTTTCCTATAACTATAACCCCGTGAATGGAAACACACCGGCTTATGGTTGCAGGTGCCTCCATGCCCCCCCTTTCCCCCGAACATACATCTGCATGCTTTTACAGTCTGATATAAATCAGGTTTCTTCCTCCGGTTGGCCCCGGCATGCGGCGGGTCTCGACCTCGCACCGTGTCTCCGCTGCATTGCTTATGAAATGTTCCATTCACTAATCCCTGCGAAAATAAGCCTTTTTGCACAGCAGCAATTTAACAGCAGTTAACCAATAAACGGCTGTGTGTGTGTGTGTGTGTGTTTTCTCTGCCCCAGACTGTAATCCGCCCCGCGTAGGTTATCCACTCTGAAAGAATGGTGTCAGACTAAACGCACAAGCATTCCACACACTCATAACGTCTCATAACGTCATGCAAGTCGCGGTTTCCAACATGGACAGAAATGTGTATGCGTGCAGGTCCGTGTCGGGTGGGATGGGGGGGGGGAGGTCATGTGAGACTCACTTAGTGGGATCAGCTCCTTTGAAGTAAGCATTAACCGACTCCGTGAAGGCCACGGCGATGGGCAAGGCGTCGAGCGATGCCAAGGTCACAGGGCTGGGGCCGCGAGACGTCCCTGAGGAGGAGGAAGGGCACAGGGTTTGAGGTGTGTTGACTCAGCTGCAGGGTCAGACTCGAGGTCGCGGCGGGGGTCCGGAGGCTGGATCATGCAAAGATGCGTTACGTCATTGTGAAGATCTGGATTATTGCGTTTCATGATGTCAGCCGTTCACACAAATCAGCACACTGTTATTTTTCACATGGAGAAAAACACTTTTTAGAGTGGATCATGCTCCGGCTGCTTCAGGTCACATTGAGTACAGCTGGACAGGCGGATTAAAATTAAAGTCAACAGAAGACATTATTTTTAACGATCCAGTCTTTATAATGTTAGCAAACACGAGAGAGAGATCACTGCAAAGCAAGATAACCAGTGGTCCTTAGTTTGAGTTAAACACAGAGGAGAGGCCTCCATCGTACCTGCTGGTGTTTCACACCGCTTCTCAAAGGTAGGCAGCTTCTCTATGAACACATCTTCCTCTTTACGCCAAATAAAACAAAAAGGCATAAAGAAGAGAGGAGGAGATGAACAGACCCAGAGAGCACACATGAGAGGCAGAGGTGATGCTGAGCACAGTTGTAAGTCCTAAAATGTGTTGGTGGCGGGTGAGCCCTGAGCCGACGAGGCCGATATGACTGCACACAGATGGACGGAGCGCTAACGGGCGCTAACGGGCGCTAATGAGGACGAAACGTGTGCAGGGTGGAGATGATGACCGGGGGGGGAAAGGAGGAAACTAGTTTGGAGAAGGAGGACTCACTTTGGCTGAGCAGAAAGAAAGGTGAGAGGGAGAGCAGCTCTGGCTCTGGGGAGGAGAAGGGGAGAGCAGAGGTGTGCTCAGCTCCTGGAAGGAAGGAAGGAAGGAAGGACGGAAGGAGGGAAGGGAAGGGAAGCGTGACAGAGGAGGAAACAGCACATTGTGTTGCAGAGATAAAAGGTTATGTGGCAAGTTGGTAAACAGCTAAAAATAAAATATGAGACTGAATAATCGGGGGGCTCACCAACGGTGGGGGTGTTGCCGGCGCTGAGCGAGGCGTTCGAGGACAGGGAGGAGGAGCTCTCCGCCCGGGCGAGCGGCGCAGCGGGAGGAGGGCTGGCGTTGGACGTCTTGGGCGGGCTGAACGGTCGAACCTGAGCGGAGCGAGTCACACATCGTGAGTCATACACGTTACCCGAATGTGGCCGCGTTGCGTTAGCATGTGTGCTACTGACGGTCGCTCACAATCTCATTGATTCCTGTGAGCTTTCCTGTGGGGAGTTTGGGCCTGGAGGAGGGCCGGGGTGGGGGCACCAGGGCCCCGGCCGTCAGCGGGGTCGTGGGTCGGTTTGGTACAGGCACTGGATGGAGAGACAGGTTTTACTGGTTAGAGGCGGTAAGCAGCACAAACCGTGTACACACTGGGCTTCATGCACCTCTAAAAACCATGACAGCAAAACTGGGTAAAAACAACATAGGAGTAAAAACACATTCCAAAATAAAATTGCATAAGAAAAACCCAAAATAAACTCAAAGACAAACATGTTGCAAACCAGGCAGTGAGTTAGAGAAGCATTTCTCTGAAAAATAAGAATACAAAAAAAACAAGAATTGTCAACATCAAATCCAAAACAAATGCAAAACAAATGATAAAACAGTTAAAATAAAAACCAAACTATAAAACTCCAAACCTCAGGCATGAGCCTCTAGCATCAGTAATGTTACCATTGAATGTTTTGCTTGATGAAGCTGCAGCCATCGCCCTATCTGTAACCCCGGAGAAGACGTCAGAGAAACAGGGGTCGCCGCCCGCCGCTTTGCAGAAGGCCTCGGCGGACTCGTCGGAGAGGAAGCGGCGCGACCTGCCGCAGCCGGACGGGGGCCCCTGGGGACCCTTCGCCGGCTGGCCTGAGCCCGGGCGGCGAGCCGGAGCCAGGTTATCGCTGAAGGCGATCCACTGGCTCTGGGACCAGGACGAGGTGGAGGCGGCGGCCGGGCCTTGGACGGGGTCAACAGGGTAAACGGGGTAAACGGGGTCAACGGGCTGGGTGATGGGGGCGCTCTGGGCCCTCGCCGGGGCGGGCTTGAGGGTTTGGAAGGGGTTTTCTGGAGAGTCCCAGGGAGAGGACGTGGACGAGGAGAAAGAGGAGGCATCTTTGGACTGGCGGCTCTCGGCCAGGGGAGGAGAGCGTTCCCGTTGGGTCACGGCCTCAGCTGACGGGGTGGTGGGGGGGGAGGGGGGGGGGCGATGTAATCAATAAATATGACAAATGCAGATCAGACATGGGGCAATACATTAGGGCTGGGCGGTACGGCCAAAAATTAATATCACGGTATTTTGTATGATTTTGACGGTATATCACGCTATTTTTTCAGCTGTTTGTGTGGCGTGTCGGTTTTTTTTCCACCTGAATTCCCCTGGGTCCTAAATTCCTCCATGTTCAGCTTCTTTGCAATAAATCGTATACCAGTAGAAATACCGCCCAGCCCTACAATACACGCATATTAAGGGAGAAGCAACGCATCATCATTGCTTTTACCTCAAATATATGGAAACATATGTTAGTACATCAGTAAGGATGCCTCTCTGTGGTCCAAAGTATTAAAAATGTACCTGATCTGCTTTTTCTTTAATACAATTAGTTTTTTTCTGAACCGCTGAGTAATCTGAACCCAGATGGCTCAAACATCCTTTTAGCATGACAGTAAAGAGTTTTACATCACCGGGTAATGTTCAATGTTAGCGATGCGTTACTGAGTCATCAAGAGACACAACAACGGTGCATCTGCATTTCACACGCACACACACACCTGTATTGTGTGTGTGAGGTGGGAGGGGAATGAAGCTTCATAACTTACATAAATGGTTTCTGGGTTTAAAATATGAAATCAAAAAGTTCTGCAGTATTGTTTAAACACCAATGGAGCATTAAACTGAACGCAGATGATTTTTCCTGTTTGGATATATTATAATTGACAAAAATCATACACATTGCATTGCTGATTGCCAGACATTGTGTTGCTCATTTACATCCTGTTGTTTTGCCCCTTTAACTGATGCACACAGCATCCTGAGCTGAGTTAAACGTACGTATAGACTCATTATTACATCTTCAGTTAGTGTCTACAACTACAACATATTGTTCAAGCTCTCACACCTTAACACATGCAAACTCTGCATAGTTTTGGTGTAATGTCTTTCCAGAAATGCTTATTTTAAACTAAAATCAATTATCTTTCCAGCATTAAATGTGCAAAGTCAGCCTGAATCCTGCACATGTTCACATGCATTTGAACACAAATCATAAATACCATGCAAACCAGTAGATGACGAATGCTTCAACGGGTTTTCACCGAGATCTCATTTTACCTGAGGCCTCTGGCAGAAAGACGTCTGAGTCAATCCTCAGAAAAGGTGGAGATGGAGGGATTGAAAGGAAGATAGAGGCAAGGTCTAACGAGAAAAGTTCATGTACATAAATAAATAAATAAAAAAACAATAAAACATCAACAGAACTTCAACTCAGGGACACCGTAATAAAACAAAAAGCAAAAAAAATACAGATGAACATGAACAAAACAAATCGCCAAAAAAAAACATGGCAAATAAGACTTTTTCTTACAATCTTTGCTCCATTCAGTTTAATCTATTAACATCTCACTGTTTAAAGTGTGTGTTGGGATCCTGCCTCACCGTACACACAGAGATTTAACAGGCCGTTCCCGTCCATCACCGCATCGTAATCAGGGCACCACACGATGCTCTTTTCACTCTTAAGCCGAGACCTTTGACAGTAACGAGACAATGTTTGACAACATACGTGCCAGTGGGCTTTACGGCCGGCCCCCTGACCTCGACGAGGTGCCAATTAACTGTGGATTACGCTCAGCCTATAGGCGACGGGTCAGCGCTGCTGTCACTCTGTTTAAACGGTGGCGTCGTGCAAGGCGGTGCTCTCCATGGACGCTTAAAACCAAGTCAAAACAAACAGAAGGAGTGCGAGATTGGAAAAATTACCGATTTATAATAAATGATAAATGCCGTTTTAATTCCCTGTGGTTGGATATTTGGATCCCGACGGAGGAACCGACCCCCGAGGGGAAAGGCTCGGAGACGAGAGATGGAAGAGGAGATCCGGGAAAAAGGGACTCGATCACAGGCTCAAAACCAGATCGCTTGTTGCTCCTTCAAGTTACAATCTTCTTTATAGTTTATATCATTTAGCAGATTTAACATTTTTGCAGTAATGAGCCCAACTTCTTCTACTGGGTGGAAAAACGAAACTGAATTCAACTGATTTCTTTACTCCAACAAGGTGATTTCTTCAGTACCTTTTCCACCTGCAACCACGGGTGTCGCCAAATTAACCAGGATGGAAATCTTAAAGGATTACATCTTCAAAAGGAAAGACGGGAACCTCGAGGGGTGGGGTGCAAGAGCAATGTGAGGCTTTGATGAGGCTCACCTGTTGATGAGGACACGGAGGAGGCGGAGCCTGAGCCGAGAGTCGGGCCGAACGGGTCCAGAGACAGAAGGTCGTTGTTCGTCAGTCTGCCGGAGGGAGAGAGAGAGAGAGAGAGAGAGAGAGAGAGAGAGAGAGAGAGAGAGAGAGAGAGAGAGAGAGAGAGAGAGATTACAACAGCATTTCAAGCAAAAAGCCTCTGTGAAGATGAAAGCGGCGGCGGCGCGTGTCATACGTACTCGTACGGCGTTGGCACTCTGGTTTTCCCCAGCTCGTCACCTGCAGAGAGACAGGAACCCAAACAGAGAATTAGGAGCCACAGACCTGAACGGAGTGATGACAGCAAGGGAAAAAAAAAGAAACCCCCCCCAAACTACTCTTCCATGTTTATGTCCATCACACCTTAAAACCAGAAATGTTCTGACAGAACAAATGAGGATCGGCCCTGAAAAGCCAACAGAACGTCTATTTGCAGTAAGATTTAGGTTTAGATGTGTAAAACCACACAGGAAAACCTTAAAATCTTACCCAAATATGTTTACTTTAAACATGTTTTTTTTATTACTTGATGGTAACACTTTAAAACAGGGGATGGAGGGACTTTGCGACTAAAAAAAATATACAAATTAGGTGATTTTGTGCCCCTTTCTAAAGTGTTACAATGCAAAGGATCCAGAGGTGAGAGGAGACCATCGAGAGGACCCGGAAATAAAACCAGTGTTGTCGGCCGGCTGCAGGGGGCCGAGAGGAGGGCCGGGTGGAGGGTTTGAGGGGTGGAGACATACTCACCGGGACCCTGAGCCCTAGAGCCCAATGTGGGGACTCCTGTGATCCCTAAGCGTGTGCAGAGTACACATCTATCAATGCTTTGTGTTTCAGCCGCACATTACCACTATTACAATTAGATTAGCTGCAGATATGTGAAAGAACTTTTAACCCAAAAATAATTTGATTCATATTAATATTCTTTTGGAGCTGATGGAGCAATTTGTATTATTTTCTGCAGACTCAGCGATTTTGCAGAATGGAAAAACACAAACAGCCTTATTTGTACCGTGGGAGGGGAAACATCCCTCAAGCTCACATTTACAGCAAAGTACTGTTATTTACTTTTTCTCCAGATATGTTGGTTTTGGCCACGTTTTCTGGGCTCTAATTTTCTTTGCAGACGACCTCTTTAAAAACAGCTCGAGCCAAGAAAAATGCAGTTGAGGAGTTTTGTACAGTCGTCATGCAGATACAGATACAGAGGGGTCAGGCAGAGGGAATACTCACTGGACTGGTTCCTCCTCATCTGTCCCTGAAAAACAAAAAAACAGACCATAAATCACCAGAGACACATTCGAACCACCAGTGTTCAGTTTGTTAGGAACAAATCACGAGGAAGAACAAAACAGATCAACTAAGTATTTTAAGGCTCTTCTTCTTCTTCTTACGTGTCAGTTAGAAACCCGAAGCCTTTGATCGTGTTTATGTAACGATATATGAGAATTCAAATACATATATAAAAAGAAACTATATTATGAATCACTCCCAGTGGAAAAGGGAGCGCTCCATTTGAGAGTCGGGGACAGTAAATCACACGGCTCCTCTCTCACGCATACCAGACGCTAAACCTAGGGTGAAATATTCAGCAGTCAGGGGCGACGGAGAGCACGGCCCCCGACACTTCACGGGCTTCCTGTACGGAGGCCCTTTTCTCTCCGGGCATCGAGCCGCCGGCGCAAGAAACCGTACGCGAGGTCCGCCCGTTGAGGGTCACTGGCCCGATGGAAGCCGGGAGCGGGGATTTCAATAAAGAATGTATTTGCACAAGAAGAAAGGTGGCGGGGTGGGGGTTGTGAGTGTGTGTGAGAGTGTGTGTGAGTGTGTGTGTGTGTGTCGTCAAGGGAGGAAGGGAGAAAAAGAAACAAAATGGGTTTAAGGAACATAGCAAAAGTATTTAACCACCGTAGAGCTGTGAGGCCGGGGTTCAGTCCCACAGGCGCTAAGCGGCAAATGGGTTCAATTACGGCTCTCGCCGGCCACACACACACACACACACACACACACACACACACACACACGACTTCCATTGCTGTTTCAATAAAGGGAACACCGCAGAGGGGGAACCAAACAGGAGGAGAAATGAAAAAGACAGAAAAATGAGCACTGAGGAGGAGGGGAAGAAAATAAAAAGAGAGAAGGAAATCTCTCAATAAGTCACACCAGATGATGCAACGATCGTCATCACCTCGGACGTGTTTTAACTTTCTGTGTAAACGTGAAAAAGGAAAAGAGAATATAATCGAATGACTTCTGGTATTTAAATGCAAAGCGGAGTCGGCCCACACAAACACACAGAGGCCTGTGTTTTTTTTATTGTGCTTTTCAGGACGAGGAAGTGACAAAAAGTCAAAAAGGTTTAAAAGAGAATAAACATCTGAGAAAAAATTTAATTAGATTAAAAATTAAATTAAACCACAACAGAGTCCTGTCTAGAACAAGTGAGCTCCAATAAAACCCAAAGAGTGAAAGCAAGCAAAGACAGGAGTGAAGAAAAAACCCGAGTGAGGTACGGCGATCCGAGCTCAGGGAGCCGGAGACGCGGGTTCGATGCCGTGACGTTGGGCTCAGTGTGCAGCGGGTGAAGCCCACCGGCCCGTTCAGCCGCTCCACGACAACATTAACAACAACAACAGCTCGGTGCACACACGCTGTAGTGGTTTTTAAAGTTTAATGGCAGAGGCTATTTACGTAGAGAGAGTGAGAGAGTGAGAGAGAGAGAGAGAGAGAGAGAGAGATTGAGTGATGGTGAGGGACAAGGAGCTGAATGAAGGGCTCCATGACGGAGGTCACGGATCAGACTGGGCTCTGGATGTGCGTGTGTGTGTGTGTGTGTGTGTGTGTGTGTGTGTGTGTGTGTGTGTGTAGCCTGCCGCAATGCATTCCCTTCAGCGCCTGCAAGTGTGACAGTGTGCATGTGTGTGAGTCTGCAGTAACCAACCAAAATATATCAAGAAATCTCAAAAAGCTTGTTTCTGAGATCTTGATATATTTTCCAATAAAATAAAAAAACATGAAACTGAATTTACAGACAAACGGTGAAATATTAGATATAATAAACATTTAACTAAACAAGCCAATAGAAAGAGGGATAGCACAGCTAAACGTTGCCTCACTGAGGTGACGTATTGTTGCCCTCTAGTGTTGCTGCAGCGGCGCAGGGCAGCAACGGGTTTTCTGTGTTTTGGGGTTCGAGCGGCCGTACCGAGGTGGAGGGCGACAGGATGATGTTCCCGATGGAGGCCTTGAGCTCGTCGATGGTGGCTCGGTTCTGGTGCGTGCCGTTGTTTGGCTGGACGGGCTTGATCTCCACGTGGAACTTCCTGGGCTCGTCCTCGTCCTCCGAGTCGCTGGACGAATAGAAGGAGTTCTCTTTGGCATGTGGGCGGGGCTTAAGGTCAAGGCGGCAACGGCGGCGAGGAGAGTGGAAATGATCCGACGGGAGCAGAGAAACAAACAGATCTCAGACGGGTGGAGACTAATCAAAAGGATATTGTTTTCATTTCCTTCCGGTCGGATACAGAAACCGTCTGCGTCCACTTGGGGAACGTTCTACAAAAAAAGAAAAAGAGAAAATTGTCACATTTAAAAAACGTTTGGTGCACTTTTCAATAAAAAAGTTTGATTATCTTTAATAAAAAAAATTAAAGCAGCTAAATGACATGTAAACTGTATTTATAAACACTTTTGTGAACATCCTTTTGTGCTTAAATGTTTCATTTTCTATTTACATTTGTATGTATTATACATTATTTAAATTAGTTATGTAATATTATACATTTCAAAATAAGACAAACAGGACAATTAACTGTTGAATAACAGCTGTTTAAATTTTAGCTTCAGTCAAAACTTTCAAACTTAACCTAAATGTAGAATTGTATTATTATTATTATGATCTACATTTGTCTGATTGTCATCAAAGCTAACTAGTACATGTTTAGTTTATCAATAAATGGAAAGTTGCTCCTTCATTCATGATATTCTGTTTCTGAGGTTTTACACTAAAAAATAAAGTTCTTTCAACTAATTATTACATCACGCTTCGCTACTTTAGAGGATCAATTAAAATCCATACAGGACAATGAACAGAAAACACAACATAACTTTTATAAAAATTCATTCACAGAATGTGATTCACAAAAACAGGTCTGGGTATGAATATTTAGTGTGTGTGTGTGTGTGTGTTTCAGTGTGTATTAGCTTGCTTACAGCATTCTGGATGTCTATGGCGCCGTAGTATCCGGGGGGAGCGCCGTTGGCAGTGTTCTACAAGCACAAACAGAGAAATTAATGAATGAATGAGCAAATCAAAGAGAGAGAGAGAGAGAGAGAGAGAGAGAGAGAGAGAGAATCTTTTCCACCTCCTCCTGTTTAAAATCAATATGACACACAGAGCTGAGATCAGCTGAGAGTTAACTGGATGGTTTGGTGAAGCTTATACTCACAGCAGGTTCGACTTCCGTCGACTCCCTGAAACACAGAGCGCTCAACATCAGTTTTAAGTATTAAAAAGCATCAACTGAGTCGGATTTAAGACGTCTTCACTCACGTGGAGTCGGTGTCCTTGTCTTTCCTCCGACCCGGGATGCCAAATGGTTTTCTCTTTCTGGGTTTGGCACCTTGAATTAAAAAAACCAAAAAAAACAATGTATTATGATAAATCTGCTCAATATATATATATATATATATATATATATATATATATATATATATTTGCTTTTTTGAAATGCAACGTACAGTGTATTCATCATTCCACCTTTAATTGTGTAACTGTATATATAAGACTTACCTTCAGTAGCAATAGCTGCATTGCACTCCTCGAACTCAATGGGTCCTAATGAGCCAAAAGAAAAGAAGAAGAAAAATCTTTTAGGTTCATTTGGCGCATAAAGGGTCAATGGCCCACCGCTGTGAGTGCTGTGAATGTACATCACGCAATAATCACACTCACACACACACACACACACACACACACACACACACACACACACACACACACACACACACACACACACACACACACACACACACTGTGGCAGCTACACAACACGCAGTCTGGCGTGCCTAGTGTACACAAACAGGGCCAGGCTGGTCCCAGAGGGCACAACGGGGTCAATGGCGGAGTCAACCGTGTGTCTGGTGGCGCTCGCAGCGGCGTGACACGGCCTCCGGGGGACGCCGAGCTCCGGCTCCTCACACAGCGTACACAAGACCCGACCTCGGACACAAGCCCCGCCACGTGCACAAAACCTTTTGCATGAAAGCTGCAGGAGCGAACAGCAGGTGCGGCGAGTAGTGCTCCCACGAGGTGCAAAACCCTTTCACAATAAGAGCGAGACGTCCGAGATCGCATGCGGCCAAGTGTTTGAAGCCACACGGACAAATCTGCTCTCAGGCTTCTCGATCTTGACATGCAAAAAAATAAAAAATAAAACGTATGAACCAACAAACTTAATCGAGCATACGGAAAACCAGAGGCAGGGCATGCAATAAGTGTGCATGCCACTCAGAGGAATCCGGGAGTTTGGGCTGTTGGTGTTGTGTGACGTGGATATCTATTAGAAAGAGCGACACCTCAGACACATGATGCAACATCTGCATTAGTGCACGTGAGAGTGCACATTACAGCGTATTTTAGTATTTTGCACGACCGTTTCTTCTTAGAATGCATGACCTGGAAGACGTGCAGGCTGTGTTTGCTATTAGATATAATAGATATATCTAGAAAGCTTAATAGCTTGCAAGATGAGTGAGAGAGAGAGAGAGAGAGATGGAGAGAGAGAGAGAGAGAGAGTGATGGAGCAGGACCCTCTGGCAATATCTGTGATACACTAACATGCCGTGACCTGAAAACAACAAAGCTAATGATATTTTAACTCAAAATGTACACAGCAGCTTCAGACCAACGCTCCCTCCAGAGGACGTTGTTTGGCGTGTGCAGCGGCGAGCGAAGAGCAGGGAAGCGGCGAGTCACGAGAGGCTCGCATCACGCATCACGCATCACGCATCACGCATCACGCCAAGTGAAGTGGATAAAGTACACCAATGACCGATCTACTCTACTGTGCAGTATCAGAGCCTGTGCACCGCCGGGAGAAAACACAGAGGCAGCACGAGAGAGAGAGAGGGGGGGGGGAAAGAGAGAGGGAGAGCGAGGGAGGGGAGAGGGAGAGACAGAGTGAGAGAGAGGGGGAGAGACGGGGAGAGAGAGAGGGAGAGAGAGCGAGAGGGGGGGAGAGACAGGGGGAGCGAGGGAGGGGAGAGGGAGAGACAGAGTGAGAGAGAGGGGGAGAGAGAGATGGGAGAGAGAGGGAGACGGAGAGAGGGGAAGAGAGAAGGAGACGGAGAGAGAGGAAGAGAGAGGGAGAGAGAGAGGGAGAGTGGAGAGAGAGGGAGAGAGAGAGAGGAGGGAGGGAGAGAGAGAGAGGAGGGAGGGAGAGAGAGAGAGGAGGGAGAGAGAGAGGGAGAGAGAGAGAGGAGGGAGGGAGAGAGAGAGGAGGGAGGGAGAGAGAGAGAGGAGGGAGAGAGAGAGGGAGAGAGAGAGAGGAGGGAGGGAGAGAGAGAGAGGAGGGAGGGAGAGAGAGAGAGGAGGGAGAGAGAGAGGGAGAGAGAGAGAGGAGGGAGGGAGAGAGAGAGAGGAGGGAGGGAGAGAGAGAGGAGGGAGAGAGAGAGAGGAGGGAGGGAGAGAGAGAGAGGAGGGAGGGAGAGAGAGAGAGGAGGGAGAGAGAGAGGGAGAGAGAGAGAGGAGGGAGGGAGAGAGAGAGAGAGTTTAATGCCAATCAAAACAAACTTTCTCTCGTGGGAGGAAGCCGCGTCGTGAACAGGTGAGAGTATTTTAACTCCAGAGGACGCTCGCATCATCATCTCATGTGACATCATCATCTATGAGCTACTGTCAAACAAAAGCATTGGAAAAGGACTCCGTAAGAAGGGAAAACTACACGTGGCGTTCCTCATTCGAGCTCCGGGATGTTTAACCAACGCTGAGGATCTACGTAACACGGAGCAGGACCCCGTCGCCGCGAGCAACCTGCGATTGCATCTGACAACATTTACGCACACCGACTGCAAAAAAAAAAAAAAAAAAAAAAAAAGAGGAGAAAGTCCAAACACATGAATGCACCTAAATCTGTCTAAACATCTCGTAAACAGACGGCCGGCTCTGTTTATACAGAGGAAGATGTTGCTGTGCTTTCTACTCTCTGTGAGGGAAGCACGCATGAGCGGAGAGCGCTTTCTTTTTTTAAATTGCATATGCTTCACATGGCACTGGGAGAGGGAGGATGGGGGAGGGGGAGGGTTTGCGTGTCTGGCCCACCGCCAGTTGACAGCTCAGCTGGATATCGTTGAACACCTCCCCCCCCCTTCCCCCCTTCCCCCCCTCCCCTCGCAGCGTGTCACTTTGGGATTGTTTCCGCAATAGAAAGTTTATTCAACCTCTCTCTCTCTCTCTCTCTGAAGGCACTGGACCGGCCATCCGTTCATCCATTTAATCAGCAGGCCGACGGGTTATTTTTCTGACGGGGCCGGGGGGCTGCTGAGCGACCCCCCCCCCCCCCCCCCAATGAACGGCTCGGTACAAAAAAAGGGGGGGTGGATCTTTCGGACCGTTTCTTTAGCCTCAATTAATTCTGCTGTCCAAACAAATGAAGGCCGCCGCTCCTCGGGTCACACACACCGACGGGTCACCGTGTGTGTGTACACACACCGACGGGTCACCGTGTGTGTGTACACACACCAACGGGTCACCGTGTGTGTGTACACACACCGACGCGGCGGAGGTGAACCCTTTGTGTCTGCGGCCGCCTGACGCAATCCTGCACAAGTGGTCCGGCTTTCAATCAGAGGGCCGGTGGTTCGATCCCCGGCTCCTAACCCTAATTGCTCACCGTTGCTGTGTCTACTGTATAGCATGTAAGTGGCTTTGGATAAAAGCCTCAGCTAAATGTAATGTAAAAGTGCAAGGGGTTGCGTTTGATTTTTATTTATTTTTTTACACGCCGATTAATAGTCGTACAAGTTAAGACAGTTGTAAAAAAAAAAAGAAAAGAAAATGAAGCTCCGACAGTGGCTGCAAGTGTGTGTGACAAGGAGGGAGGAGGAGGAGGAGGAGGAGGAGGAGGAGGAGGAGGGGGGTGGGGGGGTCTGAGGAGTATTTCCCTTGATTATTGTGGCATGGCAAAGTTTACACAAGAGTCATTGTTGAGCTCTGACCTCCTGAAGAGGTCGGTTCTGGCTGCTTAGCCTGCGAGCACAGCAAAGCCCCCCGTGTGTCACATGCTCACAGGAATGCCGAGCCTGCCCACCTTTACAGCAGATTACTGTGATTGACTCTGATGGCCCTCTCTTACTTCTAATTGCCCCTCTCGATACCCCCCCACCCCCCTCACCCCCACAACCCTCCCCACAAGACTGGACGTGGGTCATGGGCATGCAACCCACATGGGACTCACCTGGTCTCTCTTTGCCGGTTCCTTTGCTCTCGGCCAGCTTGTGTATCAAGCTCTCCACCGAGGTGTTCTCGATGTTCCTCACAAATTCCATGTGGACCTATGAAATCCAAAAAAAAAGCATGAATTTAAAATTTGAGAGACGCGTATGACAAGTTCAACTGCAGCAGAATCAGGTAAATACTTGTTTATATTCACTGCAATCAATTAATCAATTAACAGAACAGAGGTGTTTAAGCAAGTGGGATGAACTACCAGTGGGATGAACTACAAGTGGGATGAACTACCAGTGGGATGAACTACAAGTGGGATGAACTACAAGTGGGATGAACTACAAGTGGGATGAACTACAAGTGGGATGAACTACCAGTGGGATGAACTACCAGTGGGATGAACTACCAGTGGGATGAACTACCAGTGGGATGAACTACCAGTGGGATGAACTACCAGTGGGATGAACTACCAGTGGGATGAACTACCAGTGGGATGAACTACCAGTGGGATGAACTACATTTCCCAGTAGCAGCCACTCTAAAAGCCACCAGCAGAAACCATATTTACAACATCGTAAATATTGTATCGATTGAGAAGGAGGAGACACTTTTCATTTGTTGGTGAGGTGAAAGTAGTAGTATATCATTTCAATATTGTGATATTAGACAAGATATATATATGAGTTTAGATATATAACATGGCATAAGTGTTGTCTTTACCTGGTTTTAAAAGCTTACCAAGCTATTGTTTGTCTTTACCCACTTATTCCTGATAAATATTCATACTTATTCCTGATAAATATTCATAAGAAATCTCATTGCACTAATGTCGCAAAAACACTGTGAAAGTGAAATAAAAGTTCATGCATTTGCATTATTACTTGCACAGATTGAGTCCCGTCAGCTTCATATATCACACAACGTGTTCAAGAGAAATCCTTTGAACTGAATGAGACGGAAACACGTCACTTTCTACATTTCTTTCATCAACGTTTGGAAAGCTGACGCGTGGAAGTGTCATTCATCATCGAATGCAATTAAATCTATAAAATGCTCATCCTTCTCCGGGGTGTCGACTTTTGTGTCTCCTGTCACGTCCCATCATAAAGATAAAGTTTCAAGCGACAGACGCCGTCTGTTGATATGAACCCTCCCTGCAGCTCGCGCTACTTTGCCGTGAGTTGATGCTTGCAGCATTTATCCGGTGCAGGCGCCCTGTCCTCCACTGAGAGTGACTCTATTGTGTCGGGGCGAATCATTGTTGTTGGCACCGCGCTCCGCTGACGCCACTTTGGGGCGCTGTCGGAGGAAGCGGAGTGTTTGTTTGCTTGTTTGCTTTGGGAGGGTTTTGTGCATGTGTGCTTTGTGTGCGCGAGCGAGGGGGAAGCGAACGCCACGTATAGGCCGACTGTGCCGCCCCCACCCAAAGCGTTTGAGGTGTGCGTGATACTGTAGGCGCAGAGTGGCTCCAGCATCAAACAAACACACACGCAAACACGTAGAATATGTGTCTGCCCCGCCCCCCCCCACCCAGCCCCTGTGGCGAGGTGGAGTGCATTAGCCTTCTGTGCCCTGGCAGGAGAGGATGTCGGTGGGTGGAGGGTGGTGGGGGTGAGGAAGCATGCTCAGAGCAGCACACGCGATCTGTCAGGTGCTGCTGCCTGACGGAGGGCAGTAGTGTCATCAACCTGCGTGCCCTCCTCTCACACACACACACACACACACACACACACACACACACACACACACACACGCACACACACGCACACACACACACCTCATACCGTGGGGACCTTCGACCACATGCTCAAAACATGCTCCTGCCTTCAAGGGATCCTCTCACACACACACACACACACACACACACACACACACACACACACACACACACGCTCACTTACAAAAACAAACACAGCACCCAACCCTCACACACACCTGCCCTCGTGGGTTTCTCTCTATAAAAGGTATTTTTCTTTACTCTGCTCACTTTCTCCCTCTCATCCTCTCTAACCCGCTTATCCTTCATGCCCATTGAGCCGATGGCGGCTGAGCCTCGTCTCAAAATACCTGCAAGGTTGACATGATCACTTCTTCTAGTGACCCCGCTTCCTATTCGCCTGCCAGAGAGGAGCTTCTCGCTGTCACACCCCGGGCTTAGCCGGCCAATAGCAGCTGCTAATGCAGAGTTATGAGCAGCTAACTTAGAAGGTGGTGGGCAATAGTATTTCCTCTTCCATTAAGGGGCAATAACAGAGATTTGAATCCAATATACACACATATATTTGATGTTATATGAGAAATTGCAGATTTCTGCTTCCACGGTCGTAGATTCACTATAATTTACCACTTTTTTGTTTTTTAAGAGCTTTTTAATCTTTGATTGCCTAAAACAAATACACCAATTAAGCATTGACCAGCTGTGACATCGTCAGACTCACAGTGGACAGGGGAAAACCACAAATTGGATGCAACAGAACTAAATGCATTGTACCATTCTGTTTACATTATCACAACCTGCCGCCTACATTTCCCATGATTCAACTCTCACTCTCACTCCCAGGGATTCGGCTGTGCTATGCTAGCAGCAGCTAGCCTCAATCAGAGATGAGGAGCCGGCTGTGGAGGTCTGGTCAAGCTCAATTATTTTTAACGCCACGCCCCCTAGTGTTCATTCATTTTGTGAATCTGTTGGAAGATATGAGATTAAGCTTAAATCTGAACAACTTTATCAATATACACTACAAAAAAGAGACTAATATACTATACATATTGTAATATTAGACTGAAAATATGTGGTTATAGTTCAGTGAGCTGATGTGATAATTGAAAAGCTTCTCTGCACTCATGACACATGCAAACATTTAAAACCACAGGAGGGCCGGCTGGGTTTACATCTGTTTGCATGCATCTGTGACTTAACTTGATCAGGAGTCAAAATACTTGTCATTAAATAATAATTATTAATATTGAAGCAATACAGTTGGACAAAATGCATGAACAAATACTGTGTTTTGAGGATTAATATTCAAACAGTTTAAACGTAAATGGCAGCCCGAACGTTAATAAAATGACCCCAAACAACACATAAGGGTTGTATGACTGTGTGTGTGTGTGTGTGTCATGCAAATGTATGATTGTGTGTTTGCTTGTCAGCATGAAAGCCTGTGGGCTCAGTGACTAAGCACAATGCTGCAGAGATACAAACTAGTCCCCGGCCTCCTTTGCCTCCCTTCCTCTCCCCCTCCATCCCTCCCTCCCTCCTTCCCTCCCTCCCCCTCTTGCCTGACCCTCACAACCTGGTCTGAAGAGCGTTCCTCAGTCCTCTCGGTTCTACTTGGAGTCACTTGGCTCGGCAACAGGCAGCAGCACCGCCCGCCTCCTGCTCTGCAGCAGCGTGGCCTGAAGAACCGCCGGTCGCCTACTTGCCGAATGAGGCGCTCTCGGTGGAGCTGCGGCGCCCTCTCCAGGCGGAGAGGGAACTGCAGCGGCGGCAGCCTGCAGCCTCGACTTATTCTGCGCCGGTAAGTGTGATTGCAGAGTAAACAAATCTCCGGTTAACTGTGAATGGCGATTAAAACGGGCGTTTGAAAGCCTTCGCAGCGCGGATCGAACTCGATGCCGTTTCCTCAAACACACAGACTCCCAGAAACAAACAAACACGCCGGTGCGGACGTTTGGCAAGTGGTTGGACTTGTGGAGGTGTTTCAGATCGGCCGAGAGGGAGTTTTGATCAGCTTTTAATTGCCCGGCATGAAGGGCTGAATGGAGCATTTCCTGGTTCTCAGTTAAACGATTAGCGAGATCAAAGACGACACTAATTGACATGACACACAGTGAACCCAATGAGCGGAGCCCCAGGTCAACAAGACACCTACTCCACCCACAGGAATGTTCGAGAGCATGCGTGTGTGTGTGTGTGTGTGTGTGTGTGTGTGTGTGTGTGTGTGTGTGTGCACTCACCTCTCCTATTTGGACGTGCGTTTCGTCGACGGACCGCGAATACGACTGAATGATCTCCTTCATGTGGAGGATGTGGTTTTCTTCGATGTCTTGGAATTTCTGACACACACACACACACACACACACACACACACACACACAGGGCGGAGGTCGTTACGGCAACACGTTTATTTACAGGTCGGCAGCTCGCGGCGTCGGGTGTCGTCCAACGGGCCGGCGAGGCATGATGGACGAGATCAGGACAGAGAGGGCAGCCAAGGAAACTTCACTTCCTTATTCTGTACGGGCCACTTCCTGTGTGTATGTTTGGGTGGTCTGTGCCCCACACACACACACACACACACACACACACAATTATTCTGTCCGTGAGATACATTGACGGAGGTTCGTTTTGGCTTTGAGCGGCGGCATGGTGCAGATTACAACATAAAATGCGAGTGTTTACTTCCACTTAAGTCTGACTCTGGGCTTCTGGGGTTAACCGAGGAGAATGAGCATAAATAATCATAACCGGGGACATCAAAGGGAGGATGCAGAGGGGGGATGTCACCACAAACATGGAGATAAAGAGCCACACATAGGACCCGTCATTCAGCGGGACGGAGGCTGCCATGTGCTCTCACACACACACACACACACACACACACACACGCTCAGACAAAGAGAACACACATGTAGGGAGCCGCGGTGATGTCAGAGAGCACATGTGTTCAGTGTTTATAACTCGTGTCCACATGTGCCGCTTTTGAGACGAGCCGTAGACGGCGATGTAACTCCGCTTTCTCTTTTTGGGGGGGAGGGGCTAACTGGAACCATTTCTGGTGGCGGAGCTGCGGCGGCGTGGGAGGATATGGAGGATCTGATTTTAATTTGGAGTTTATCTAATCAGGCCTTCAGATGGATCCAATCATGGCTCTCCACAACGACTCCGTTACAGAGGGGAAAAAAACAAATCTGGAGATGGTACTGAAGCGTAGAACGCACACACACACACACACACACAGAGAGGGCTGACACACTACCTGTGCAGTTTCCGCCATCTTCTGCTCGAACTCCGACTTGGCGGCGGCGTATTTCTCCACATAGGACTTGTAGGTCTCTGTGGCTTTTTTGGCTTTCACTCCCGCCTGCAAACACATAAGCAGACAAGATAAATGGCCGGTCACGCACACGCACACGCACACGCACACACACACACACGCACACACACACACACACACACACACACACACACACACACACACACACACACACACACACACACACACACACACGCTTAGTTTTTCCCCCAGATCGACTGACGAATCGGAAAAAGGAAACCGAGCACCACTTAACATCTGAAGGCTACGAAGCTTTCGGGGTTAAAGTGTCTGTATAGACTGCGTGTTACGGCACTTCATCATGCCTTATTACCATACCATGACTGTGTGTGTGTGTGTGTGTGACCTCCCACCTTGTCCACATCTCTCTGGGTGGCCCCCTCTTTGCGGAGGCGCTCCTGCTCCACGGTCTTGGCGTTGTAGATCTCCCGGGACTTCTGCAGGGCCTGCGAGGTGGTCTGGATGTTCTGCACCGCCTCCAGCGTGGACGCCACCTCCTCTTTTGTCTGGGGACGCACAAACGTCATCGACGTCAATGCACAACCCGCCTCGTTCGTGGCGACTTGACGGTGAAATAACAGACACAGTGTCCGCGGAGACAGAGCTCCTTTATTGCTCTTATTAAACACGACTTTCCGGGTTTCCTTCTCCGGCATGTGACACACGAGGAAGCTGTTAAAGGTATTTAGTGGCTGTAAAAAAAACAAAAAACTGCACAAGACACGGAGAACCATAATGTTCCATATAGTGGAGCAATGTTACTTTTCCAAACTTCGTATTACTCTGAATATTGATTTCCTATTTTAGTTTATATTCAGCACAGCTGCTAGTTCTACTTTTAATATACTTTATATCTGTATTCATATTTTTAATCCTGTATTATAATTAAATTTTTCCTATTTTAGTTACCTCACTCTTGTTGCTTTTCTATTTTGCTGTCAGCATTACTTCTACACTTCATTTTGTATTTTTCATATATACATTTAAGTTGTTTTTCTTCTTCTGTTAGAACTATCTTTTATCGTATATCGTCATACCTCATCTCTCTCACTCAGCGGGGGAAGCAAAAAGATATATAGAGATATAAAGAGACAGAGATATAGAGAAGTGTCAAAAAATAACTTGAATAAGAAGCTTCATGGAATAACTATTAAACGATTTCCTTTTCCGACAAATAACGAATATTTAAATGGTTAATTTTCCTCATCGAGGACGAACTTAAACACTTAAACTGCTGATGCTGTAGTTTGGGAAGAAGTGACAGATGAATCCTGGCTCAGACTTCTTTACTGATTCTTCCATCATTCTGATTTCATTTTTAAAAAAACAACAGATTCTCCGCCCCCTCACCTTCTTGTGTGCTTTGGCCTGCTCCTCCACGTACTTCTGCACCTCCTTTATGAGCTCCTGTAGCTTCCTCACCAGCTCCAGGTGACAGGTGGCCAGCTTCTCCGTCGAGGTCTTGAACACATCCCACACCGGAGCGAAGGTCCTGGGGGGGGGGGAAAGAGGACACTTCAGAGGCCGGGACCCTCGTCACCTGCATCCCTTCATCCTGCTCCACTCGTCAGAAACCTGGGAAGCTGCTTGCACTCACCCGAGCTGAGAAAAGTTGCCCGCTGACTTGGCGAGTTTGGTCATGGACCTGGCGTAGGCTTCTTCAATCGTGCTCCTAGGACAGAGCGCACACACACACACACACACACGCTTCAGGTCAACAGCGTCGTACGGCAGTGATGATAAAAAGCTATTTATAGCACGGCAATGTGTTTAGAAAGAGGGTTATGGCTCAAACACGGGACACAAGTGAGGGTTCCCAGACAAAAACACCCACTCAACATAAATGTTTGACCACATGCACCGTGTGTGGCTTGTGATTGGTTCATAAACCACATGTCCAAGCTGACAGTAGTGTGAACGCCTACTGCTTCCCTCAATTTCCCGTTTTTTATTCTTTCGTTCTGCAGGAAAGTGACAGTAAAAAAAAAAAAAAAAAAGAAACTTGTGGCAGCGTTATAGTGGAAGCCTGAATGATGCATGACTCATTTAGCCTTTCTCTGCAATCACATCACAGGAGCGAGGTCAGCCAGGGGGAAACACACACACACACACGCACACACACACGCACACACACACACACACACACACACGTTTATTCTTGCAGACCGGAAGTCTAAACTGTGTTGTGCGCTGCAGATTGTTGCTCTTCACGGCTCGTCTATTCTGTGAGATAAGATCACATTAGCTACAGCAACTCTTTTATTCTAAGGGGATATATTGACTATATTTTAACCACACAGGTTTTTACGGTAACAAATACATCTGAAAAAGGACTTAAAGTTGTACACTAGCTGCTCCGATGGAGTACTTTGATCATTAGTGTGTAGTGCAAACGTGAAGTGAAAGTATGTGCGTGTGAAACTTGAAGTTAGGGTTATTTTTAGTCTTTTTCGGGTCCCTTTTTCAAACAGGAGACGGTAACTTGTGGTCTAAAAGTGAGAGTGAATCTTGCTTTGCTATCCTTCAGTGCAGATAACCTGCAAGAGATCTCACGTATGTGTAGACACACATTAACTCAGTGCACTGAGCTTCTTTCTCCACCAGAGGGAGCCATAGTGCAGGTTTTCCAGAAGAAAGAAAACATCCCACCTGTCCATGAATTTAAAACCTCCAAACCAGTACAAGCACTCATGGTACGCCTCAACACATCCATCCGTCTCCTTCATGGAGGATGTGTTGATTCATTTTGTATAAACAACAACGTTAATATTCAAGCAAAGTGAGAAGCTAAAAGTCTTCCAGTGGTGGACCACCTCTATCGTGTGGCCGCTCACAGACATGCCTCTAATCTTTATGGAGGTGGGAAGCGTTTGAAGAGAAGCTGTTATTATGGTTATTATCCAGCTGCAGACATAATGGCAGGTTAGGGTTTAAGCTTCTTTCACAAAGAGGTTACGTTTGCTAAACACCCACACTCACAATAATGCACTTATTGAGTAAATCTGCTGTGTTTTTTCCCTGATAAATATGGAGAAGCTCCTCAAGAGATATTCATATTGACGTCAAAGCTGATTTATTGATTAGTTTATCTACAAAATAACAAATGGGTTTTTACTTCAGTTAATGTGAAACTACACAGTTAAAGATGGTATACCTTTAAGGCCTCCACCGAAATAACCCAGTATGAAGTAATATTGCACCTTCTCCAGTCAAACAATACCTGCGTTATATCATTTTTGTACCCGGATCGAGAATTATTATTAGTTTTTTTTCTCGCCCACCACTACTACAGCCACGGTGCAAATACAAATACACATTTTAAATACTTTATGAATGGAAAGCAAAGCCTTTCATAGCTTCCAAGTTATAAGTAGGCTACACTCATCAGGTTAACAACAACTTTTCAGGCTAATAATGTGGCCTAAAGTTGAATTACAGATATAAACGTGAAAATAAAGACTTTGGGAGAAATTCAGCAAACTTATTTGGCAACTTATTTGGCAAACCTCAAAAAAGATCTCCTGCAAGAGTGGGTTTTGACCCAGTCTTTGGGAATGACTGCTTTAAGGGTACTGGTATCGTACTCTAGCCCTAATGATAGTGAACTGAATACCTTTCTGTTTAGGACTTTTCTTAGATTAATCCATTAATCGATTAATTGCACACACACACAAAAAAAACATAAAAAAAGAACAAGAGATGCATGAAATCCTAGTGAGTTGCAGCCCCGGTGAGATTGGACCCAATGTGGTCTGCAGCGATCAGGAAAACTCAGTGGATTTGAGTTGCAGTAGATAAGTACATGGGTGTCACTCGGGTGTCACAATACCAGGAACTCCCTGAGCCGACGTCGAAGTACATTTCGAAGCCACAAAAGCACAAACAGGTCGGACCCGTGTTGAAGTAATGGGTCGATGAGGCGATGCGTGTCCTGATTAACACGCCAGCTATGTGGACCTGAACGCCTCCCCAGGCGCCGGGTTCTTACCGTTCCCTGATGAAGTCAGTCAACTCCTTGGAGGAGATCTGGCCGTGCTTCATGTTGTGGTAGAGCACGTCGAAGCCATTGTTTTTGTCCCCCTGCAGAGACGAGACACACACAAAAAAGGGGATGCAGACAGATCAGTTGAAAGAAGCACCAAAACAAACAAACAAACAAACAACCCCGGTTTGGACCAGGCAAATACCGCGAAGGCTTTTTCTACGAGCAGCATCTTCATCGTCGCCTGCATCGCTCCCAGCTGCGTTTGCAGCAGCCTCTGGTCGACCATACTCGTCTTCGCCATTGTCGGAGAGGAACGGAGGTTAAGTGAATCGAACCGAGCCGCGGCAGAGGATCGAACACACGGCAAAAGAGACGGGAGGAAACGGCCCGTCTGTGTGGCCGTAACCAATGCCGATGGGTATCCAGTTAACCGATGCTTCTGAAAGATGCAGGTGCCTCTGAATAATTCATACGAATGAAAAATGCTGCGACACCCTGCTGCTGCTAATGATGATGCAGATTGTTATACTGATCATTTAAATGATAAACGATGGTTTACACAGTAAACAGGCAACGAATACAACATTTAATTATAAGTTACGGCAAACAAAACAATTTTTTTTTTTTTTTTTGTCAAAACAAAGCTTTCTTATTCTGCCGGTGAGCTTCTTCCTGTCTTTTAAACTGTTAGCTCATTGAAATTGCAGAACAAAATGTTTTTTTTAAATAGTGTCACTAGAAAGCATTGAGAGGCTGATATTTTTAGTTGTAGGAATAAAAACACAAAAACGGATCTGAATCAAGATTGTTTGATAATGTTTTGTGTTTATATTATAAATAAATACACTATTGGCGGAATTATTGTTATCAATCTGTTTCTCAAAACTCTGAACACCAACACCTGTCTGAACTCAAACGCTCCGACTGGTTTCAACTTGGCCTCATTTAGACAATTAGCTCTATTAATGAGCTTCACGGCCTTTGTTGAGAACGGGTCGGACGGGTCTGGGTTTGTGTTCAGGAGGAAGAGCGATAACACAGTTACTGAGCTGACCTCAGGTCAGTTGACAGGTCCGCCAGGTTCAGAGGCAAGAGGCTGACGCTGAACACTTTTATAGAAGAAGAAGAAGAAGAAGAAGAAGAAGAAGAAGAAGAAGAAGAAGAAGAAGAAGAAGAAGAAGAAGAAGAAGAAGAAGAAGAAGAAGAAGAAGAAGAAGAAGAAGAAGAAGAAGAAGAAGAAGAAGAAGAAGAAGAAATGTTCTACTTCCTCATCGGCCTCCATTGGCTGTTTCTTCAGTGAGGGGGAGGGGCTGGGAGGTTCACAGATTAACAGATTACAAATTACAATGAAATCCACTGAATCAACGGCTCTGATTGTAATAATTATGATAAATCGGTATTTGGAGGCCTGACCCAAATAAAAGACCAATAAGGAAACCATCTTTACTTTAAAAAGCAGACAGTTCATCCTCATTCTTTTCTAAATCTGCTGGCCAACTCTGTGTCACCTCAGCCCGAGACGGAACCGGATACTTCCTGGTTCCTGGAGCGATCCTCTGTCAGCAGTTTGTGACAAGTTCTACAAAAAAAATCCTTGTTTTTCCACATTGACGGGAGATGAAAGGTCAGGACGTTTGAGTCCAACTGAAGCTTTATTTACAGAGCAAATAGACAGTATGAAGGGAAGCGTCTCTCTCTCTCCGGCCTCCATTCCACCCCACAGAGATCCACTTCCTGTTGCAACCAGATAACAAAAGGTTGAGCGGTCCACGCCGCCTGCAGCAAACAGCACGCCATGCACACTGCAGTGTCGAGGCCGGGCGGCGAGAAGCGAACCACCCCACAATGCACCTGACACGGCAAACACAGAGGGAGACGCTCGCCGACGATTGGCCAATGGGCACCAGCCAAACGGGGGAAGTGGGCGAAAGTGGCTCCAGACGGAGCAGAAACAGGAAGTGGGGCCCATTCTGTGCAGCGACTGTGCAGCTCGTGCGGAATGTGATGACAATGAATACAAAAGAAAAATAATAACAACAAACACAGGAAGCAGCACAGGGCGTTACAATACTAGAGCTGGATACTGCAGAGCGGAGGGGCGGGACTAGGATGACAAACCTGAAATATCTGAGATTGACATTTAATCTGTTATTGGCCCACTGGCTAGTTGAGGATTGTACAACTCCATCGGGGAGGCGTGACCCTGGCGTGACGCACAGTTTCTCTGCATGTCCTCGTCTGGACACTCATTGCTGAAGCTGGGTGTTTAATATTCCAACCACAACATTGTGAAACTCAGATGCATTCATCATGCTTGGGTTTAGAGGGAGGGTTGTTGTTTTTTAACTCCATGTCCCGCCCCAAAAGGGGGGGGGGGTCGACATGCCGAGAGGTCAGCACACGCGTCAATCACGCTTTGTTGGAGAAAAGGTTTTGCACAGTTTGCAGCGGAGACGGCATCCAACAATACATTTTCTTTTCATCCGTGCCAATATAATATTATCGCTGACAGAAACTGAACATGCACTTGGGTCCTTGGGCCTCTGTGTGCTCTAGGTGGACAAATAAATAAAAAAATAATAAACCAGACGCAGGTAATGGCCAGGCAACCAGACGGGCTTGCGTCATGGTTGAATGTGCACTAATGCCTTTGCTGCGAAGAGTGGTTTCACTCATGAGCACGGAGCAGGGGCGCTGCGATGGGAAAATAATAATAATACATCATTACTTCAGGCTATACAGAGCTATATTCAGACTGGTGCGTTCAGGGTTCGTGGAACTTTAAACTAACGTTTGAATTATTAAGCAAACAAGAGCTTGGAGGCAGAAGGATGTCGGGGACTACAGCTCCTCCGTGAAGCTGCTCACAACGTGGTCTGAGGGGAGCTTCAGAAACCATCATGGCTTCTGGAAAGAGACATTGCTGTTGTCTTCTTCAAATGAATGCAGGGTGGGGCGTATGTTGGAGAGAAGGCCAGTATCTCCAAAAGTCGGTTGCACCAAAACAATCTAGATTGGTAAGAGGAAACATCTGTACTTCTGGTGTGGAATGCCAAGTTAACCCTTTTATTACGAATATTTCATCTGTCCATGAGCAATATCAGCACGTTAAGATAGGCACAGAGGGTGGCTATGTGGTGAATACAAAGCAAGTTTTTAAAAAACTGTATAACTTAACTAAGTCAGACACTGAGAACACAAAAACACACACATTACTCGTTTCGTCGTTAATCAAAAGACTATGTTGATAATCAATAAAACATTTTCAGTCCTTTTTCTAGCGAGAGCGCCAAATGTTCCAGATTCTCAAATGGGACGATTTGCAGCTGTTTACACAAAGCAAGCACAAATGGAGGTATTTTTCACTGTTTTCTGATTATTATTTTTAGGAAAAAGCGATTAATTCACAATGAAAAGAAGCAAAAGTTTCAGCCCTCGTCGACGTAGATAAAAAACAAACACCACAATACGCATTATGAAAATAACCCAAATCCAAAAAGGGACACATATCAAGATATATGCACCAGCATACACACTCTCATGTCACTATGTTATTTGTAATAACCACAACACAGGAGGTTGTATAACCAAATGGCTCGACTCTGTCTGCGTACCAGAAGCCAGAAGACACACCACAGTGACTGTCATTACACAGTAAAACACACAATGAGAAACAGTTACACGTTCAATCTGAAGAAGCCACCTTGAAAAGAGAGATAAAAAAAAAAAAACACAGAGCTACAGTTTATCTGCAGCTCTGTGGGTTTTAGAGTAGAAGACCAGTTTTAGCATCCTGTGTGTAGAGAATCGAGTGTTCGATGCCTGACAGGCAGCGCCACCTGTGACACGGAGAGAGCCCTGTTCATCGTTCAGTATCACACGGTCAAAGATGTCTTCTTTTGTCTGCAAACAGCCCAAAACCTCAGCAATACTATCAAACAAAAAAGCTGCAAGTTCTCACAATTGAGGAGCTGGAGCATATTTTGAATTATTGCAACAATCAAAACGGTTGCATAATATATTTCTTTCAGTGGACTGCACTGATGCCAAGTACATTTCTTCTAAATGCATGTAAAAAAACGGATAGGATTCAGTAAAATAAAAAGCATTACACACACGTCAGTGTTGAATAAAACAAATTGGTATGCAGGCTGCAAAGTGTAACCCCCTTATAGTTTGTGCAGTCATCACATAATGGTGCAGGAACCTATCACAGCCTACAGAGTGCTTTGGGAAGTCTTGGTCGATAAGTTTCCACGAGCAGCGTCTGCAGCCGACCTGACTCCTCCAGGTGAAGCAGTGGAAAGAGGAGGGGCGGCTCACTCGTCACAGACGGTAAACAAGCCTCCGTCTCTCCAGACCGCCTTTTAAAAAACAACGACCCCCCCAGTTGTGGCCTGCGGACCCGGGAGCCTCAGAGCACGGAGACGGGGTGGACGGCACGGTGACATCACAGCGCCTGCCCCTTCGGTCATGTGACCGAGGAGGTCCTGGAAATGTGTGCACGAGCCCCGGGGCTCTGTTGGCGGTATGAGGATACACCAAAACAGGGTACATGTGACCCCTTGACCTCTAGTAACCTCACAACTCAATCCCATTGCATATAAATATATAAATGGCAGCTTGTGTGAACTGAAAGAAAAAGCACCACCATTGTCCATCACATCTTCTGACTTCAGTCTGTGTTATTGCAACACTTTGCATGTCAGACTGTGAAATCTGCACACAGTGGAATTGGGTGAGAACCTATTAGACCACACACACACACACACACACACAATACAAACACCAGGGAGAAGGAGTCCATCCCGGGGCTGTTGGCTGCATCAGCACTGTTTGCTTATCACACTGCCATCTTATTTTCCCATGATATGCTGAAGGCTTACGGACTCCACATGAAACATAAGCCCCCATCACAGTCGGGGAGCTTTCGCTTGACGAAACCAGAAATGCGGGTTACCATTTTGAGGCGCTCTACATATCTTGGGTAATCAAGAGGCCGTGCAGAAATATGTCGGCCCTAATGTTGAAAACGTGAACGTAAAAAGAATAAAAGCTTTGTTACGGAAACCGAGCCAAATTCTTTGTAACTAATCCGCTGCCTGAGACACTTCAGCACATGCGGGGACATTCAAACTTTCACCAACAGGCCACATTCAACTCGCTTACTCGTACACATTACACACACACAGGAAAGAAAATAAGGGGAAATGGACATTCGAGACTCATGAATAAACCTTGTGAGCGGAAATGTTGCAGCCAGTGTCCAATCGAGTGCTGCAGCGGCTTAAATTTGACAAGAGAGACATGTCCCTTCCTAAAGAACTCTTTTGTTTCAGCTCAGGAGACTCATGCCAAGATCACATACGAAGGAGGCGAACCACTGGGGAAATGACTCGACAACGTCTCCATAGTCTTTTCAAAAGTGAACCCTAATCTGTGTGTGTGGTGATGATTTGTAGTCAAAGCGAAATGGATGCATCCTCTAATGCCAAGTGTGTGTGTGTGTGTGTGTGCTGCATGTTAAAAGCACAGCTGATCTTTCCCCATCACTGGATTCTCTTGTGTCCCCACTGCAGGGCACAAAGGGCAGATTGAAGAATCAAGAGTGTGTCTCGGCTCGCCTCTTTCCCCATTTAGTTAATGATGAAGTCTCCTCTTTTTTATAGAAGAAGAAGAAGAAATGGCTTTGAGGGGTTGACAGCGTTGACCTTTCTGAATTACTTTTGCTTAATGCAATTTTCAGGAACAAAGTTTTATTTCATCATCTTTTTGTAGGCAGCAGACTCTTTTAGGGCCTTCGCCACCTGGAAGCTGAGGTCAACTTGGGCTGAAGACCCGGAGCTGTTTCCCACCAGACAGACAGGAATGTGGCTATTTGACAGCACTTTATACTATTGCAACAGCCGACAAAATACACACGTGTGAACTTCTCATTGGAGACAGCGGCACTAAAACCATACTATGAAAGATATATATCTATATTTGGCAACATACAGTATGTGATCCAAGCTGTACGGACACTTGATCATAGATGAATAGCAGCAATAACACGTGCACTAACAAATATCTCCCACAAATCTCCCATGTCATGACATTTACTTTTGGCTACACTTCAAAACCTGTGTGGTCAATCAAGAGTTTCGATGACTCAATACAAGACTACAAAATAAAAGAAAAACATACTTTCAACAGTGGTAAAACTTGTTTGCAGTTTTAATAAACAACCTGTGTGGCTTTAGTAGTTTTCTGCAAAAGCAATACTATTTTGAAAAAGACAGACAGGTTGAAAATCAATATGGAGATATGCTTTTACTATATTCAACCTGCTATGACAGCCGTCTGCCGTGGCCACGTCAAAACGGAAGAGAAATGACCTTTACGCTGTGTACACACACACAACACTGTACACAGCGTAGTAGTACTACACGCAGTACACAAATATGAGCTAAATATACAACACAGTGAGAAGGTGGTTTTGTGGCTTTTGTTTCTTTTAAGGCTGTTGTTTAACTTACTAAACATCTGGCCTCTCACTGAAACTTTGTTACGGAAGAAGAAGAAAAAAAGAAATGACGCGAGCGGCCAACGGTCGTGAGTGACAGCCGCTTCGTCCAATGGCATTCGTGGAACTGACCATAAACATTCCAAGGAAGCCCGGGAGGGCCAATTAGCGGAAGCAAAGGGTGGACTCTGTGGAGGTTTTCACGTTAGATGGGTTCAGAGGCCCAAACCCCGGGGTAGCAAAATAATAAATGCCGAGGAAAAATGAACGATGGCTGGGGACGGGACGGGACAGGACCGGACGGGAGGGGAGGGGGGTCTGCTGACCAAGAGAGTCTGTCGGCACCGGACACCGCCATGACGGCTGCCTCTGCAACGTGAATAACACTTGATTCCTGGCTGACATGAACATGTTAGGGAAGGCAACACAGCAGGAGAATAATAAGGAGCAGCAACCGGTGTAAACACCGCGAATAAAAAGCACAACCTACCCAGAAATTCTCTAGGAAGAAGGGCGTTATCATCTTGTTTTATTCCTCTTCGCCGCAACTCTTAAATTGGTTGTAATGCAACTTTTAAGGCGAAAATCATCCACCGTCCTCCCCCCGTTTCTGTTGTATCTGCCTTTCCCCGTTTCGCTCCTCTCCCCTTTCTTCTTCCCTCCCCATGTAGAGACTCCACCTCCCCTATGGTTTCTTCCCGTAGACATTTAGTTTTAGTTTCTGGTGGACGAAACAGCGCTACCCATGGCGGACAACGACGGGCGCCGCCGCTGCATAAAGTGATGCCTTCAAGTGCGCTGCGTAAACTCCGGCACTCACGTCACACTCAAAACGTTGCGGTTGCAACATTTCCATTGTTGTCTATATTAATGAAGAATAATGCAAGTTATGATGCAACAATAAAAACCGTCAAAGCTATTATAATGAGCTCTAATCATTCATTATATTGTATATTTTGCTGTCAGCTTCTGTGAAATGATCAATACCAGACAGCCTGCGCGTGCGCGTGATGCTTTCAGTGCCCAGAGACTTGTCCTGACATTATGGCTTTCTAGACACCAATGGCGACATTGTGGAGATATGTCGTTTGATTACACTTAAATACATTTAAAAAAATGCCTGTATAATAGTGTTTTTTTTTTTGTTTTTTTTTAAAGAACATTTGATTATAAATCACACGCACTAGACCCCTGATGTGAAATTTGACTGGCATGCAAATTCAACTGAAGCACTAAAATGTAGAGCATCATACATCTGATAAAGCCAATGTCCAAACTGATGAAAGATATGAAGCCGACAAAGCAGAGTTTCTTCCTCCTGTGTGCTTCTTTGTATGTTGATATTGTGCAGCTGCAGCAGGAAAAATGCACAACAAAAAATAAATGGAGACCATACACAAGACAAAAGGCCAGGGAATAATGTAAACAATTTATTGGAACATTGTACAGAATCAAGCAATGGTAACCAGTCACATCCACTATATCAGCTTACAAATATTACAAAATTACTACAATACAATATAGATTCTTTGCATGATCCAAAATATTTGGTGGCCCCAAAAGTATTACTTTTTTTTTTTCCCCTTTTTAAATTTCAGCAGCTTATCAAAAAAAAAAATTATAATTCAAACCATGTCTATCAAAATGATGTTTTTGCAATTATTTGCAAAAATGATGAAGGCAGATAGTCTAATCAAGTTTGAAGGCTAAATGAGCATACGGGAGTTCTTCGACTAGACATTCCTAAATATTGGTGGGCGCTTTATAAAATACAATTTTTTTTTCCAGTAAAGCTTCATAGAAAGTCAAACTCATATCTGCAAATGATGTTTACAACATGATCTTCATGAGTTGTCGACCCATTTCTTTGCTTTTAAGTGAGGCGTCACCTGTTTCTTTAGATACAGAACATATTCTGCACATCTACTGCAAAACACCAACAAAACCTCAAAGTACTTGCTCTCAAGGCATTGTGTACACATCACACTAAATATTTACCGCAGTATGATAACAATCACTTTTGACGAAAAGTACATGAAGTATGTGCAAGTTACCATTTTATCCTCCTCCCTCACCCCCCTCGCAACTGTATTCACATTGGACAGCTAGCAGTGTTGCACACATATACACATGGCTGTAAATTTGACGGGCCGGAGCTTTTGCTGATCTGTAGTTGTTCAGAAGGAGTTGCATTAAAAAAAAGGCGGACACCGAGAGGGGGAAAATCATAACAAATAACACTGAAACACAGACGACCTGAGGTAAACACAGAGAAAAACACGTATTCAAGTAGTGAAACACAACTACGATGTATAGCAGCAGTCGAGTAGGAAATACAGCACAGTCATGGTGGGGATTGTTTCGTGTGGGTTTTATAGACCTACCCTCCTTCAATGAAAGAATAACAGGACTGTTTACGCGCACACACACACACGCACACACACACACACACACACACACACGCACACGCACACACCCCATCAAGCCGTGATTACTCCATTTTTTTTTTTTTTGCATGCCAAACAGCTGGAATGTGACAGACAAAATCACTTAGAAACACAAAATGACGTGGCACATACAAGTACTTGCCTCTGTATTCCATGATGTCACCGTTCACCTCCTTCATGATAAATTCAAGAGATCGTTTCGATATTGTTATGGCGTGAAAGTTCCTCTGAGACCCTTAAAAGCACGTTCACATTCTAATAACCCCATTTCCATCGAGATACTTATTGCATTCGGTAAATACATTTTTAGCAGCAATGCTTAGTGATCCGTTACAACTAAGGTCACGTCATGACGGGTTTGGCTACATCATCAATTTAAAACTTTGAAGTGCGTGTTTCGTGCGTAAAAGGGTTAAAATACTGCAGTTATTACTCTGGCCAGCAGAGGAAGAATGACTGGCAGGGCGTACAAATAAAAAAAACTAAACTAAATTAAACTCTCCAACCCATCATGGAATACATTCAGGCCGTTTGTACCTTAAACACTTACACACTTTATAAAATAGAACAGCGCAAAACAACCGGAGACGTTAACATTGTTGTAGTTTCACAGTATTTTAAAAACTATACATCCAGCTATGGGGGGGTCGACGTTTAGGGGGAACACTCCAGCAAGATTCACGAGGAGTTATAAAAGTCCCGGTGCTGCGATACATAAATGGGTACTATGTACTTTTAAAAACCTTTTAAAATCGAAGATCCCGCCCCCCCTCCCCTTACCCCCCTCTATACGTTGGGCTGTGAGGGGCCACCAACATGCAAGAGATGAAAGCACCCCACGAAAACACAACCAGCCGACCCACGGGACGGCCGTCCCTCGAGATCATGCGTTTACGCAAACACAAAGCCAAAACAACCAAGAAGAAAACGTCAGAACATCGAGAATCAAACGGGTTTTGACGGCGTTCCCTTCGTCTCCTCCATAGTGTCCTCCACGAGACTCGGACGATACGAAAGGATCGTAAGCATCCGCAGCTTTGCTCTGCTCGCCTACGAATGTCCACGTCACGCTCACGCCACAAGACCAAGCCGAGAGAGACCCGAGGGAAAAAAAACGATTTTTGGCGCGTAAACCCGGTCATGCTACGCTCACGGCTGATCGCCGCGGTTTGTCGGGTCGAAGGAAGCCAAACGAAGAGTACTGTAAATAGATAAAACCACAGGGTCGAAAGAAGAAACCCATCGCGGGGCAATGGCGGCCGTCCGACGCAACACACACCACTGATGCTCCACGGCGTTTCACAATGATACAAGCATGCTACCTATTCCCAGAAAAGCTGCTCTGAAAGAAAGAAAACCTCTCCAGTGACACGGTTCACGAAAGAAACACGGAAAAGAAGAAAACAACGGATAACTATATCGGTGATCACTTATTCCTGGTGATATGCAGCGTTCTACAATTAGGAGTCAGATCCAATAGGATGCCGTCTCCGCATCAGCTGCTATTCCTTAGCTTTAAGCCATCCTGTGATTGAGATAAACACACCCCTTGATGATCCATAAACTTCACTGCATTTAAAAATGGTGGAATTCAGTCGAGTTGAGGACTACCAGGCCATAAATCAGTCAGACGTGAAGGCCTTTTTTCTGCACCTTTTTAAAATGTGCAAACTCCTCTGACCAAAAACGTAAAAGAGCCAGAAGCTTCACAGAGTTCTGCAAAGTCGTCTCTTCTCAGTAGTTCAGGTGACTGAGGACAAAAAACGAAAAAGGGACGTTTGGGGGAATAAATGGTGATCGGTTTCATTACTTGTGATTGAGGTGCGATGACGTGAATTTTCCTCCCGTGATAAGGTTGTTCTGGCAGTCCCTTCCCCCCCCTCCCCCCCACCCCCTTTGCCTGTGCATGGGGGCACCGGGCACTGCAGCTACCACCTCCCTCCCACCCCGTCCTTCAGGTCAGGGAGGGGTCCGCACCCCCCCGTCCCTCCCCTCAGCAGGCGGACCCTTCCCCCCAGTAAAGGGTAACATGTTCCCCGGGTAAAAGAGGTTCCCCATATTGTCTCCCGTAGTGAATGACCTGCAGAGGAAGAGAGGCCTGGTTAGAAACACAACATGGCGTTCACATCAAACACGTGTTTCTGAAGGCGTCGGGGGGGAAACTGACCCCAGCGACGAGGCACATCGCCGCGGAAACAGTTACACCCCGTAAAAGGTTGCCAGCCGTTCCTTCAGCGGCATGGGGAACTGATCCGAGAAGCGCCTCCAGTTTTCCTCGCCCACCTGGTTCTTGAACCCGTGAAGGATCTGAAATTAGACACCAGGAGAAGTTCACGCCAAGCAGTATAAATGCTGCCTTTCAAAATAGATCTTGTGCATGGAGGGGGGGGTCCTGCAACCACCCACATTAAGCCACTGGGGGGGCGGCGGGGTGACTGAGTTGATCAGAATTTTGCAAAAATGTGACTCAATGCCACTTGTGATTTAATCCAGTAGATTTTTTTGGCAACACAGAGCATTTCTCGGCCTTTACCTTGTAGAACATGTCTCTGAGATCGTCCTTTGGATTTACCCAGGAGGCCACTGCATCGCAGAAGAATATGAAATCCTGTTCAGGAGAAGAGAGGTGAGGCGACATGTCAACGGGCAACACAGCCGTGGTGGCGTCTGCTGGACCTCACCTGCACGACGCCGCCCGGGTTCACGCTGATCATCGTGCAAATTCCTCTGAACGCAGAGTCTTTCTCCTCGTTGTCTCTTATGTTTCGTAGAGAGGTACACCTGACAACAGGGACGACCCAATTTAACGTCAGACATATACAAAGAAAAAAAGAAAAAATGCCACTATGAATGAATACTGGAAATATCTATATGGATACACTAACGTTATATCCGTGAGAACATACAATACAAATATAGCCTATTTCCATCTGTAATGCAGATGTAATGTTTAGGCGTTTTCTTATTATCATCATCAATACTGGTCGTTACAACATTAGTCTGTATGTCTACATCCATGTGTGTCTGTCATGACCTAAGTAAGAGATAACCACAACAAGTCAAGCATGCACACAAAACAGATTAAAAATAACACAAATCAGACACTTTTACTTTTAACAGGCTACTTTGAGCTCCAGTAGCGTTTCTTAAAAACCTCGTCTATAGCACCTTGAAAATAACATTACTTTTTGAAGGTTGGGGTTCTTTTTTTAAATTTTTTTGGGGGACAGGCACATGCAGCTGGGTGAGAAAGGGATGGAGGAATGCTCTCTTGCAGCAAAGGCTGCATCCTTTCTCTGTTGCTGAACCAGCAGGCATGTGACCAATCTGATCCCATGCATCTTTTAGGTTAGCGACAGTTAACAGTGACAAAGAAAACAACTAGAAATTAAACAATGTGTAATACATGAAGGTGCTACTGAGGCAAAAAGCAACAACAAAAAAAAAAATCACAAGTAGGACCTAAAAGAGGACAGGGTTAGTCACATGGTTGGCAATGATTACAAACTGATAAGAAAAAGAAGAAACGAAACAACTGAAAAGACTTCGTTTGAGGAGGAGAGAGAGGAGTGAGGAGAGCAACAGGGGAGGAAGAGGGGAGCAACAGACGAGAAGAGAGGAAGAAAGCAAGAGAGGAGATGAATTAAATAAAAGATTGAATAATACACACCAGGGTCTTATAAACTGCTGTAGCATGGGTGCCACCTCTTGAGGACAAACGTAACCAAGACGGCCAATTGTTATTGCTAAGGTAACGCAATCACGGTTACACACCACCAAACGCCAACCAAGACATGAGCAATGAGGAGGGGAGGAGAAAAATAAAGAAAAAACAAACAACTCAGAGACAGAAATCAACAGAATCTGTGTATGATAATAAACAGAAGATTTCACTAGTGTTGATTATTACGGGCCCCCCTCCAGTCACGGGGGAGGAATGTAAAATATGACACTCTATAAAAAAAAACATACAACACGTTTAAGGGAGAACACATTGACAACTTTGACAGGACATTCATAGAAAAAGGCAAACAATGGCATCTGCTTTCACAAATCATATGGATCGGAAAAAAGGCTAATCAATGCTATGAGGAAAGTGATTTAAAGTTAGCTTGGTTTAAAATGACACAGGCGAGCTAAAGTGTAGGGTGTGCATGTGACTGGCCTGAACAAGAGATTTCTCCCTTAAACTCACAGATGTTATTTTTCCATAACAAAAACAGAAATTAAAAAAAACAGATTACTCCAAGCCAACTACATGGAGGGAGACTAGTATCCAGCACAGCAGGTTTCTTATGAGGCACAGAGGAGGGAGGACCTAAGTTTAAGAGACACAAAACTATGCAACATTCTCATTAACAAACAGGCATTTATGAACAGTCCAATGACACATGCAGAAAGCAGATGGTATGCTCTTCAGAATAAAGTTCAGTGCAGGATAAGCTGATCAGAGGCCCAAAAAAGGGAAAAGGTGCCTTAACGCGTGCACTCTGCAGCCACACCCACATTCAGCGGACCGTGGCGTTACGTGGCCGCCCGCTCAAATTTAGCTCCAGTGATCAACTGGTTCGCTCGGGAAATCACGACGAGACGTTTACGGTTGAAATGCGGCCGAAACATCTCGATCTGCTCGAGGTTTTCTGTGTCTGTGTTGTGAAAATAGTTCACTAGATTCTTGTGAAACTCGAATGTTACGACACAGTTCTAACTAGCGTGTATCCTGCATTAAACGTTGGCCATTCTTAACAACATTTAACATCTATTGGCAGATATGCATCCACATTTAAAGAACAGTAAATTAAAGCAACAAATAAACTGACAGCAAACAAACAACACATCTACAGAGTCCCTGGAGTTTCATTAATTAAGGCAGGTTACACTCCACCCTTGAAAGCATCTTTTTTTTGATGAGATCAAATAATGAAGAATTCAATTTGGAAAAACAAGAGCACAGTGTAACCTTTAAAAAAAAAAAAAAAACTAAGCTAGGTGCCCTACATTTAGTCAGATTAGGTATTCTCTCAATCAATTGTGTTTAGTTATTGTATAAGTGTTCAGAAAACGTCTGTCTCGTGGTAACGGTTACCTATGTGGGGCTGTAAACTCACCCGTCTGTCTCACGCACCACTCCTTTATTCTACTGACGTCAGTCCACATGAGTTAATCCCAAGACTGGGCCCTTACACGGCTCGCCCGATTCAAGTGTCGAGAATTTCGCAGCAGGGTTTGGTCAGCGTTTCGTTTCATCTCTAACACTGCCAGGCCGCAAATCATTTAGCTGAAATATTTTGCATACTTTTGGTGAAACCAGTCAAACCTGTAAGGCCCACGGCTTGGGACGGGTGCTTTAGATAGAGATTTAAAAAAAAAAAAAAAAGGGGGCGAGACGGGCGCCCGAGTGTGTGTGTGTGGTGGATCCCTGGCTGAATGGACCTGCGTGTGTGTGTGTGAGCACCTCCCTGAGTGTGTGTGTGTGGCGACCTGGCTGGCTGGCTCAGCGCTGCCACCGAGTGGTACCTGTGTTCTCCAGTAGAGTCTTTGGGGTATTTGGCCTGTTAATGATCTCCACCAGCTGGTGCAGCACCATGGCAATGTACGGCTGCATTTCAGACCCTACGGGTGGAGCAACGGCGGGAAAACAGGTGGAAAGAAACATGTTTACTCTGGCGACGGCACACGGAGACATATTGCGGGTTAATTCATTGAAATCGAGGCACTCACCCATTTGTATAGATATCTCTCCAATTGCCCATGTTGCATTGTTGCACACAGATATTAACTCGGGGTTTAAATTAGTACCCAGTATGGGCATAAAATCAGCTGGAAGAAGGAAATGCGAGTCAACTTAGCAAAACCGGCCAAACAACTTGTTTCCAAACGGTGTTTGAGAGACAGGACGTACCGATGCAGGGCTTGACGTGCTGGAAACAAGCCTTGGTCAGATCCCCCAGCAGAGCGAAGGAGCTCTGACGCACCTCCGGCATTTTGTCCTGAGCGGTCGGAGAGAGAGAGGGCAACAAAAAGTCAACGGCGCAAGTCGCATGCTCCGTGCATCAGATCAGCGGCACGTTATTCACTTTCTTCACCTGCATGCACTGGTACATGAGGGTGAGGATGTTGCTGCGGGCCACCAGCTCCTCGATGGTGCCTCCCAAACCCTCGGCCAGCCCACTTAGAAGATCCAACGCCACGATCATGAAGTCTTTGTCAGGGGATTCGTACTGGTCCGGCTGGGACTGATACAGCTGGAAGAGTGGAGAAAGGTAGACAAGCGGATAAGAGTTGAATTGAATCAAATAAACATAAATAATTAATAGATAATCAAATTATAAATTACATATAAAACCTGAATTATATTTATGAAGTCAGCTCTCTATCATAAAACCACATGTTCCACCCACTGTTAATGATTAAAGGAATAGTTTGATGCAATCATTTATTCTATTTGGCCACAAGGGGGCAGTGCAACCAGTTGTAAACACAACGTTGAGCCCCATCTTACACACACAGCAAAGAGGCAGTTGTCATGTTCAAGCCTGATGCTGTGTCATAGCAAATGTACTCGTGCACATCTGTGCCGCCCTCATGGTTTTATGATTGTTGCTGCTTTGCAATTTTGAGGCAGCAGAAAGTGATTGTTCAAAACAAGGTCTAAGGTGAAAGGTGCAGTATGTTCCTGCTAGTTAAAAAAGGTCTTATCGTTCAGATAGTAAGACAGGCGGGGTCACAACGTGTGTGTACTCTACTACAAGTACACTGCTTGTTACACACACACAGTGACGCCCAGCAGCGCTTTACTCTTCAGTTAAATAGGTTATCGGGGCATTTGCTCTCATGCAGTCCAATGGAGTTGTTGAATATGACAAAGCAACAATAATTCAGTATCAAACGGTAGACGACTGCCGTCCTTATCGGTGAACTTCGAAGCCTCATTCATTATGTAGACATTCAAATTCTAGATAAACATTTTAAAGCTGTGCAGCTTTTTTACATTTATTTTATTTGCATGTCTATTCATTGTGTTGTGAGTGGCAGATAAAGATCAGCAGACACTAATATTATTAGTATGATATATATATGTAGAATTAGAGTCCTGCGTAGGATCATTTCAGACTGGTGTAATCTAAATATTATTAATTCCAGAGCGTTTTAAAGTCCAAGAAATCATAAAAAAAAGATCCCAAATCCACAACAAGTTTTTATCTGCTACTTTGAGCTTGTATCCATATTTGTTGGTGTTTAGTCTTTCAAAAACAACATTTTCACTCCAGTAAACTGCTCCCTTCCTCCAATATGCAGAATCCTCCATTTAAATAGCGATGTGCCGGGTGCAAGTGCACCTGACTTCTAGGGCAATGTGAGATGACACTGTGTCTGGTTTAATTCATGTTACACACCAATGATTAAGAGACCCAATATGAACCCTTTGCCCCTCGGGCTTTACGTTGTTGCCTAGTGGAGCTGGACCCGCCCTAAATGTCATGTGACCATGTGCTTACCACGCGATGTAGAACGAAAAGAGCCCATTATCACCATATACCGATTATATGGCCTTAAAACCAAAACAGTGAGCTTAGAGAGAGTGTGTGTGTGTGTGTGTGTACACACTCACCATGGCCTGAGCCAGCGTCTTCTGCACCAGGTTGACACAGCGCTGGTACACGGGCTCACAGTAGGGCAGGAAGCCGCTCTGCAGGGCAGTGGCTACAGACGACAGACACTGAGGAGGGCAGGCAGGCGGCAGAGTCAGTGGCCTATTTATACATTGTTCTCATCTGGGATCACGATCAACTAAACCCACGATTTGCACAGCCAGTAACTCACTTCTAACAAAGGGAAGAGATCTTTGTCTTCATCTTTCAACTGGTTCCACTTCTGGATCAGTGGAGGCATCAGCATCTGGATGTATTCCTGAGAAATAACACAGATTAAATGAGTCTTTACACAGACGCCGTATGATTTGACGATGCTTGTTTATAACACAAAACAGTGTGTGTTTGTATTCATCTGAACATACCGGTTTATTGAGATGATGCCCCACTGAGTCTGCGAGTGTGCCGATGGCGTCGTAGAGAATGAGCAGGTTTTTGTGCTGGTACTTGTTGAACGCGAACACCAGTGTGTCCAGGATGAACGCCAGGTAGGGAACCAGCTCCGTGCACGCCTCCTCCTCCAGAGTGGCAAAGGCACTAAAAAGAGATGCAAGCCATGAGACATCATTAGGGATCTTACTCTTTTCTAAAAATAATTTTCATTGACGACCTAGCTGGTGACAGACAGGAATGGCACCATACAATATGTTCCTGTCTGTGGAAGTTTGCATGCTTAGAATGATGATGATACTGCTACATAAGTTAATCATTTCATGTTACCATTACAATGCAGCATTGCATTTAAAGAGACACCACCAGCAAAGGAAACAAATGTACCGTTACACAATATTGAGCCTGTATTTTGGGCTCCCATTCATTATTATCCAACTCTCTCAACAACACCCAGAAGACATCTGAAACCATGACTCCTGGCCAGACTGGAATCATAAAGCTTAAACCTTTGCAGGCGTTATTCAAGTGGAAGAAAGCAACGATGTGTAAAGTCGTCCAACCTGCATGTGACTTGTTTTTTCCCACAACATAACCGAGAGCAGCCTGTTCTCTGTTATCCATTTTGGATACTCTAGTAACTCTAGTAGTTCATTCTCAGCTAAAAAGGGAAAATGCTGGAAATCATTTCCAGGCCAACAGAAGATATTTTGTTTTCAATAACAGGAAAATTGGTCAGTTTCCAGGTTTTTCAGGATGTGTTGGTCCTAATTTTCGGGGAGATAAATACAAGGACACATTTTTTTGAGTGGACGGGATCTTTAAGAAATCGGGACGCATGACAACATCCAAAATAAAAAACGCGTCCAAATGAGGTGCGGGGTTCTGTCAGGACTCACCTGCACGCAGCCTCCTGCACTCGCTTATTGCTGTCCAGAATACGTTTGAGCAGCTCCGTCATCAGCGGCTTCAGGTAAGTATCTGGAGGCTGGCTGACGACCCAGTGGGCGTAGCGGCTCAGCGTCCAGCAGGTGATGGAGCGCACCAGGGCCTTTTTGTCGGCCAAGCACTGCACGAGATGGGGAATGAGCTCCGGCAGGTATGGGATCATGCCCTGCATGCAGCCTGGGGACGGGGACGAGAACAGAGTCATTTCTTCTGCTTCCATATTATGGAGGACACGCCCTGTGCTCCGTCTCCACTTCTTCCTCTTTCCCTTCTTACCTTCAGCTATTGCCCCCAGCACGAGGATGCCGGACTCTTTAACGACCCACTCCGGGTGGAAGAGCAGCTCTTTGAGGAGGGGCAGGAGGTGCAGCAGCAGATCGTCCCTGAACACGTTGGCCAACACGTCCAACGCCGCGGCGGAGCACTTCCCTAAAGTTTGGTGAACGATACATACACACAGACACGGAAGTGTGCGGACAAACACCGTACAGACGTCACAGGTACAGTACACAAAGAGAGAAGTGATCAATACACGGTGTGTTTCAGAGCTCTTGGTAAAGACAACGAGACAAGCGCTGAACTCACGCAGGTTCCAGTCAGATATGGTATCGTCGTCGTCGTCCAGGTCGTCGTCCTCGTCGTCGTCGTCCTCGATGCCGTCGCCCTCGTGTTGCTGGGCCACTGTGCGGGAGCGATGGAAGCGCGGCCGGATGTCCTGCTCGTTGTCCGGGATGGCCTCGTCTTCCTCGATGTCGCCCTGGAAATAAAGTCACAAAGCACCGGATTGAAGTGCACGTCACGGGGGGCCATTCATCCTCCTACCTACAGGTACAAACATTAGGCTATAAAATCTGACCTTGAGCAGGATTATGTCAATCTCGGAGTACTTCATCCCGTTGACAAGCACTGGAATGAGCCTGCAGCAGAGGGGCACAGGAACATCGATGAGAACAAAGGACAACGGGACGGGTCGGCGCCCACAGGCGATCACTCACATGCGACTCCTGCTGCCGGAGCAGTTTCACGCGACAGCGCGTTGAAAGATGTTACAACTGAGGGATCTTAATCAGCCGGCGTGAGGTAGCCAAATATCATCCTAGTACAAGGTCTTCACCGGCATACTGTCAAGGTTGCTATGAATCAACAGCTTGCATTACTGCGTGTGCGCGTGTGTGTGCGTGTGTGTGTGTGTGTGTGTGCGTTCTTACTGGGAGAGGTGTCCACACAGCACTTCCTTACACACAGGCTGCTCCGCCAGCGTGAGCCAGAACTCACAGGCCTCCAAGGCAACATTTTCATCCTGGTCCTGAGTCCTCAGTAGCATGTACTGAAAGTAAACAACGAGGAGATGTAATCTTATATACTTTTATAAAAATGCTAATGCAAATACATCTGCAGCCTATTGAAAGTACGTCATTAAAGACATCCTCTAAACATCCTGTGAAAAGACCAAAAACATCGCCAATCCCTGGAATCAGTCGTACATCTAGAGCCGTATATTTATTGTGTCGCATTATTTATTCAACCATTTGGAACAAACTGTGTATTAGGTATTAAAATAAATAAAGAGATGCAACATGCTGGCCAGATGTTGATTTGGCTCTGTGACTATAGAGCACCTGGGCGCTGTAGGTTTTTTAGTAGTATTCATTCTGCATCTTTACGCCCGCATGCCACTCACCTCGATGATATTATGCATGTGCGGCAGGAGGCGGTCCAGGCGAACCTCCAGCAGCATGACGAGCGCTCTGCACACATTCTTCCTCACTTCTGATTCCTCGTCTGTCGCCAGTGCAAACAGGTTCTACGAAGGACAGAATGACGCCTGGGGTCAAATATCTATGCATCTATGGGTACTATGCACAGTGTGAAACAACAGCTACTACGACAAACCAACAATAGCCGCTGCTCCGCATCTAAATCACAAAGTGTGTGAATGAATATGAAGTCAATACAGTAATATATCACATTACATTCTTGTGTGCTTAAATACTCTGGTATCAAGATGTAATTGTGTATTTTGCTAAATATTTTGTAGCTGTTTAATGTAGTTTAAAGTTTCCATATAGCCTCTTGCAGATTAATAACTGTTTGGTATATCCCCTTATAAATAAATAAATAAATATAAATAAATAAATAAATATATATAAATAAATATAAATATTCTTTTATTTTTACAATATTATATATAAATGTTACTGTGTATATTAAGTACCGTACATTGAGCCTGCACTTTATTTTAAGGTAATGTTCTGTATCTCTCCGTTCAAGCCCTAAATAGAAATAGCACATTCAGCAATACAATCGAGATATTCAGAATCTAATTTAAAAGCAATTTAAAAAGGCCAGGAAGAAAATATTAAATAAAAAAAAAACGTAAAACTCAATCACGTCTGCGGGCGGTTCGACAACAGAGATGCAGAGATGCATAACAGTGCGACTTGCCTCGATGAACGGGTCGATGTGCATCATGAGAGCCTGAGTCCTGCTGATGATGAACTGATTAACGCAGGCGATGGCGTGAGACCTGCAACACAATAACCACCGCTAAGCACCACTCAAACACGCCTCACACACTGTGAATGCAGCACATGTCTTCCTCTCTGCTCCAGCGCCACTGATTCAGACGCTTTTCTTCTGTCTCGGGTCTGTTACATGACCACAGACCGACACGTAAACTACAATTATTATAGTCTTGTGAATACACCGTACGCGTGCGAAGAAATATGCCTATAATAACACATACTCACTAGTAGATGATGCATTTAAGATATGTTCCAGATATATATGCTCTTATTCATAGGAAAGAGGGAAAATAAATGTGTCTAAGAGTGCATATTCTTAATGCAATACATTTTGGAAGGGTAATTCATATAATTAGAAAGCAGCCGTTATAAAAACCCAAATAAACCTTTTTTCCTTCCCAATAGATTCCAATAACTGAACATGATTATTGCCAGGTATTGAATGCCAAAAATACTATAATTTTTTAATTTGTATTCATTTCTGCTGTCTACTGCTAACCGTGTGTGCAAATTACTGACATTTTACACTGTCTGCTAGCGCCTGCTATCGGTACTGAGCACGTGCAACTCTCAACGGAGATGAGAAAGAAAGGATACGGATCGAGTAGCAAGTGACATGTGTTGTTGTTGTTGTTTTCCCTGTGTTTTCCCATGAGGTATAAATTGATATGATAATGTGATACCAGATCGGTGCGTGGACTTGCCTACTCGATGATACCAGATCCAGCATTTTAGGCTGGGTTGGAGGCATTCCCAATACTGGAATCAGAACATCTCTAGATCTATGCCGTAAACTGATGGCCATGTATCATAAATCCCTTAAATCCTCCAAACCAACGGTGTAGCAGTAGTTGAAGAGAAACGTTTTATCGTTAATAAAAATGGATAAGAAAGAAAGCGCCGGTACCTTATCTTAGGGCTGCTGTGCTTAAAAAACTGCAGGAACTTGGGGATCATGATGTTCAGAGGACGGTCCAGAATGTCACTGTCCAGGATCTCAGCAGAGTCCTCGCAGATTTTCTGCAGCGCTCCAAACGCTCCCTGGGGGATAAAACATAAAGGGGGAGGGGGGGGGGCAACAACAGAAAATGTTATGAAAAGTCCAACATGGAGGCAGGTTACACTGCAGCTGAAGACAAGGGTGTGTGGAGGAGGAATGGATTCAGGTTTCTGTTTATCGTCTTTTGATAATTTCAACAAAATATGTGCTCATATATCGGCTCTCCATTGTGCACAGGTCTTCATGTGTTTACGTAAGGAGAGGTCATACGGAGGATCTAGAGAGGGGGCTCACAAATGTGTTCAGCCTCCTCCATGATCTTCAAAAGGATTCCTCCCCTTCTGCTCTAATAACCTTCAAACAGTTGACTGACACACACACACACACACACACACACACCTTAACTGATGGTTAGTATGCATGTTCACAATATGCTGCAGCCTCCCCTGTCTCTCACGAAGACGCAGCCCGAGGAGCTGATACAAGAAACAGCACGGCGCTGACACCGGCGGTGTCTGAAATGGGTTTCCATGGAAACCGTTCCCATGTCGGCGTTCCCCCTCAGATGACAGATACCGAACAGTCTCGGATAAAAAAATGTCGAGGAGCCGAAAGGGATGAAAAGTAAGACGAGGAGGCTACGAGAGAGAGGAGGCCGTGTCAAGGTCACAGACGGGAGGAGACAAACGTTACCAAGGTCAACGCCGGCGGTCCCCTCATTACGACTCAGATTTATATGATTTCATCTCGCAGGGTCATGTACGAAATGAATAGGACTGCGTTTTGTGGGGGGGTGACGTGAGAAATACTCAAACATAATATTGAATGTACCGATTTGCTGATTGAACAATTATTGCTGCACAAAGCTTGTTCCACTCTACTAGAGCGTGTACATTTGCTGCTTTTCTCCATTTTATATCACTGAATGTCACACACACACACACACACACACACACACACACACACACACACACACACACACACACACACACACACACACACACACACACACACACACACACACACACACACACACACACACACACACACACACACACACACACACACACACACACACACACACACACACACACACACACACACACACACACACACACACACACACACACACACACACTCTTTTTGGACATAAAAAACAATCATGATTAGATGGATTAATCATGTTGGTTGCTGCCCTCAGTGGAGGTAGAAAGGTATTCAAGGCATTAAAGATTTATGGTTTATTTATTGGTATTCTGCTACACAGGGTTGCAGGTGTCGCCTGTTTTTTTGCTACACAAGAATAACTTGACAATGCATTCCTTAAGGGCATGTTTTTTAATTTCCATAAGGAGGAATAAAAACAGCAGCAACAAAACAATTATCTGGGCAGATAATATGGCCGCCATCTTAGCATTACAGTTTTGTCATCAGGGAAACGTCCGTCGACTTTGACGATGTTTGAGTACCATTAATATAAAGACAAAAACCTATTTTAGTCTTTTCAGGAAAGCAGAACGGTTATGTTTCCTTTTGTCAAATGAATGAATGTCTCACACAGCATCAGATTTGGGCCCTGGAGACACAGTAATATACTGAAATGCCGCTCAGATGTAACTCATCCCATGTGAAAATGTGTGGAACCGGACCCGAGGCCCCTCCCCCGTGACACCGAAAAGTAACGCGGGGCGTTTCTGTGTCAACAGAGAAGGGCAAAGAAATGGCATTTCACTGACGCCGAAGCGTCTTAAATGTAATCCCTCCCTTCGAGCCCGGTGATTGAAAGTCATTAAATGCGAGAATGCAAGTCACGGCAGATGACGGCCGGCCCCGGGGAAACGGAGAAGTGAGCATTCACACAACTAAACAGCTCGGCTCCTGCTGCCGCATGTGAAGAACGTCGCCGAGCAAAACAAGCACCGAGGTGACAAAGCGTGCTCATCGACTTCCATCCTCGCCAACAGCCATTAATAACAACAGTAAAACTGCTCTCAGGCAAACCTATATAAAGACATCCACCGGCATTACACTCGGCACCCAACACACCTGCTCCTGTCCTTTTTATAGAGCGTGTGGAGAGGGGTATAGCACCCCGGGGGGGGGGGGTCCTACAACTGCTGCTCTGAAACCACCAACGAGACCTTCGGTACGACTGATGATACCAAGGAAAAGAGCTCGGCTTGATTATATATTCCATATCACAGAAATACATATAAAAATAATACTATGATGAGATGAAATACCCCGACTTAAAGCTTTATTTTGGGGTCACTGGGCAAGAATTCCATCAGAACCTTTCAACCTATTGTAATTGAGGCAGTCTGAGAGAAAACTACACTTCTGCGCCTCCTCTCTGCGCTGTTTTCAGGCTTTAGGAAATCACAGGTCATTGCAGAGAAAGGCAAACTCTGTAATCCATATTCTATGCAAACTGGTGGGTTTCGCTTCACTACTTTCTTATTTTTCAAAACAGACACTTCAAATCCGTCATCACCCACTTTTGTGTTTTCCTTTTCTAAAAAGGATTACATCCATTTAATATAGATGGACCACTTTGACCAATTTATTCACAAACATTTAATCAAAATGGCTATAATTTAATGGTTTGATTCTGCAAACTGTCTTTTTAACTTTGATTTTCTTGTTGACAGAACAATGACTCAGCATATTCGAGGTGAGACAAAACGTAACTTAAATTCTCCTTTGAACCCGCACTCAACGAGGGATTCAAGGCTGCGGCGTGGAACAATATCGGCGCAAAGATGGAGGGAAAATGGACGGCGATGATGTTTGAAATGAATCACGAGCACAGGTTACTGTATGAAGGATGAGGTATGAATATAAGAGCGCGCATGAGCCACATCTGGGTGCTCATCTGACAACAACAACAGCAACAGCAGAAATCATCTCGGGGCACTTCTCGTAAAGAGCACGTCTAGACGGCTGCTCTTTACGATATTGTTTACGGAAACTCCCACCATGAGCAAGCGCTGTATAAAAAAAAACGGCATTAGCCCGTTAGCCGACGCAGTGTGTAAGTGATGTGGATCGTCTTGTGTACATGCAGCGTGAACACACAACACAGAGGACTTGTTCCATCGATCGAATGGCCCGAGGCCAACACGCGTCCAGGCGTTCCTCGGACTACAAAGTGCGCACTGTCCTGAAACCGTACACTGGCAGCAATCAAACCTATTCCCAAAATAGATATCAAAGCGCCGGTGGCAGTAATGGCACGGATTATTTCGGAGTCTCTATGGCAACAGTCAACACCTTTAAAAAAAACGGATTTGGCATGCCGTGGTTATTTGCGGTCTCTAGTGCATGTACAAGCTCTGCTGTGGAGTCTGAGTAGACGTGATGTGTATATCCTATTATTATTTGGCTTTTGTCCAAAGGAGCGACCAAACCGTGAAAAAAGAGGAGCAACACGAGGAGCCGCCCGTGAGAGCGAGCGCTGCAACACGAGGGCTCCATGTTCCACATGACACAAATGCCAGGAGGTTGCAGGTGCAGTGTCGTGAAACACGAGCTTTCCATATAAACAAATATGACCTTAAGTGATATGATTGTAGCTCCGTGTTTTCTAAGTCGAACCACATTAGCCTAGGTTATGAAAACAAGCTCAGCTTCACAAAATACCTTCCTGGTGTGGCATGAGCTGACATGGCAATCCATGTCAGCTGCATTAAATCTTAAACCTCACCTCTTGTACACGTTTAAATCAGTTCATGGTCACCATTAACAATACTCCAAACATTAAACACATCCCATTCTGCCATTTTAGAGCCTGTAAAAAAAAAAAACTGTAAAAGTAAAAAATACCTTTGCTGACCAACCATGATGACAGATTAGCCAAAAATACAGAAATCTCTTAAATATATGTTCTTTCTTTAATCACAAGATTAGAAGAGCCTTTTTTTCTTCTTCATCCAGCACCAACTTAACCATCGTCACCATCAGACATTAAGAAGCTTTCCTGCCTCCAAGCTGCTTTTCAAAAATCATAGGGAGCCTTATGAGGAGTCGCTGCTCAGTGTTAAGCCTTGTACACACACATGCACTTCAAGATCCTCTGCGGTAAATAGCTGACCTAAATCTCCGCTTCTGAATGAGCTTTATAGTATCTTTATAGAGAGAGGCCGGCTGTGGTGCCACAAGGTTCTGTCACATCTCCTTCCTTAAATTTCAGAGAGTACAGCGAGACGTATTCCTGCCGATGAGTCATCCCGCCCGGACACATTTTCCTGTCCTTCAACGCGACTGCAGTTACATGGAAATTTAACATGTCGCCTAATTGGTGCTTGTTCTCCAATGTAACTATCCACCCCCCCTATGGTGGATGATGTCATAGGCACATGCAGCTGACGTGGGGGGTTTATGCGAGTCGAAGTATGGGTGCGGCATCCACTACAAGCTTCCGTATTGTGATGTTACTGCACCGGAGCATTTATCCACCATCCCCATGCAGTTACAGTAGCTGATATCTGATACGACATACAGCCCTTCTGCTCGGCGTAATCAAATGATATGTTTTCTTCTGAATGCAAATAATTGCATAATAATGGTTGAAAGAGAAAAGAGCCCCCCTGCATTGTTTTTGCTGATATTAAAGCTTTTCTGGGTTGATGATGTGCACCAAGTCAGAAAATGGGGTCATAAGGGTTTTCTGGTAAAAAAAGAGAATAAATGATTCCATGTTGAATAATCTGCAGTTGTGGCTGCCGCTCCAGCTGTGAGACTGCTTTTAGCTCATCTGGCCAGCAGGATGCGATCCAGATGCTGCTTTATAGCCGACCCAGCTCTCCTCCCTTGCCCACAACAAATAGATAAACAAATAAGCAAACGGGCAGCGCTGTGTGCCCAGACAGGCCTACTTATAGTCATAAGCGTGCCATACCACATGACGACAAATGTGCATGCTGCCATGCAGATACTAGCTTTGCCAGACCTACTGTATTTTATAATTGGGTCCAATACTTGCAGATTAAACTGTGTGTGTGTGGGATCGTAGTATGTCAAACGTGTTTAATTTTAGCATGTGGACAAATCCTGACAGTTCCCTGCAGACTGAAGAAAATTAATGAATGAATGTGTCCATATTTAATGCTAACCGAGTTGCCAGATATGATCCAATATCTCTGATTTATGTTGGTGGGTTCTCTAAGTTTCTGTCGCCATTGCTCACACATCATGCTCTTTGCAAGTGACCTTGTAAAAAAGATTTTAATGGTCTTTTCCACGACATAGACAAGCCCCACCCCTTACTCTGTATGGACGACAACATCTTTTTCTGCCATCATCAGCACAGTGTAGTGATTAAAACGTACATATGAAGCAGGTGCTGACTGATGAGCAGACGATCACAGTACATCTCCCATGTTTTATCCTCACCTCACACGTGTTGTAGTCCTCAGAATCCAACAGCAGGCAGAGTTTAGGCAAAAGCCCCGGCCAGTTTTGTAGCTCTCCCTTTGAGGCGATGGTGGTGATGAGGATACCTGTTAAAAAGGACAAATGTACTATTAGTTACACTGGTGTAGCTACTGTTGAGACACTGTAGCTAATGTTAGCATTGTCATGGTTTACATTATAGCAAATAAAGAGCTTTGAGTTGAATGGCTGTGTCTTAATACACAAGGTGCTGTGTTCAATACCCTGCTCTAATAAGGAAGGACACACATGATACAAACAGTGCTACTCCTGTCTTACAAAACTCCATCTCAAGTTTTATGCACGTCATGATATCAATATCTGATGTTCAATATCAGCCGGAAGGGATTTAGTATTTATGAATTGGTCTACTCATATTCCTTTAACCTGCTTTGTTTAGTGTCTATTGCAAATAATTGACATTTCCAAAATAATTGATGTGCTCAGCTGAAGGTTCAATGTTACGGTGTGTTGAGTGAGCAAAAAAAAAACAAATCTACAGAGAACTACAAGGGACAAATAATGCAAGCTCCACCCCGGAGAAGCACCAGGGTGGATGTTTTCTCTTCGTAGATGTGAGCGTGCGAGACACGATGACTGATCAATTATTGCAGAATCTTAAAAAACAATCACACTCCACTTACCCACGGTGGCCCGGATGAGGGGAGAGGAGTCTCCGATGTTTTGGAGGCACTCGCCTTTGATGAAATCAGACACTCCATTAGGGAAGTTCTGATAGTGGGCTTTCACATTGTTCTTCAGTATCAGCCCACTCAGGGAGCGCGTCGGCTCATCTTGGGGGTGGAGGAAAGACAGATTGTAAAATACCACAATTAAAATTGTGTAAATTGGTGTGGTTGAATACCATTTATATGGTATAAATGTGTGTCTTGTTGCGTTTGAACTAAGAGCAATAGGGCGACGGCATCCTAAAATGTCTTAACACCATTTAACATTTCGGTCATCCACTGTGCGGGCCGCCAAGCCAAGAGTTGAGTGGTGCCAGGGACTAGGTTTAAAATTAGAGTGACCCATATTCAGAGCGCCACATCATCTCCGTGGCGAAGATGCCATTGGGTCGGCCGACTCACGGCCAAACAGACCCGTCTCTCAGCGGTTACATAAAACTGACATGTCTGATGTTTGCTTCGGATGATCTAGGAACGCAGTAGAAAACCACACACTGAAACAGGCCGACAGAGGGCTTACCTTCCGATTTTAACTTGGTCAAAACGAATATCAAATAGTTGTTGAAGTCGGGATACTGGTTCAGCTGCTCAAGTCTCTGGGAAAGGTGGTTGAGGAAGACGAGGCGCTAACTGGTTATGGCATGCTAAAAGGTTAGGAGCATATTAGCACAGCAGTATATTACATGGTATTAATGAGGTGTTGGGGGGGTGGACAGATTATTTTCACCTAAATATATGTACAAATGGCAGACGTCCATGTGGTGGTGTACCGTAACAGTATTATGGTGTGTATGTGTGTGAGGGGAGTGGGTGTAGGTGTCATAAATGTTTCATACGAGGGGACTGAACACAGCAAGCACCCAGACAGATGGCGTATTTAAGGCTATAGCAGCAGGTCGTCTATGAGTTAATGATGCAGTGCATATGAAGCGTTACGTAAGCGAACCATTTAGGATCAGCATGCAACCAGACAAAAGACATAAGGGCCAGCAGCATGCAGCCGGTGATAGGAATTGTTCTCCGATACAAACGTGTGCAGGGTGACAGATTTATGGTGCATTTTAAATATTACACAGCTCCGATTACTAAACCACATCTTCACTAGATAGTTCTTTAGATTTAGGGGCGGCGAATGCAGTTATATGCCACCGTAGAAAAAACACAAAGAAAATGAGCAGCGTCCAGGTTTTAGTTTCTATCATTTGATTAGAATTAAACCCAAAAGTCTACTAATTTCTCCTGTGACTAGAGAATTGCACATGTTTTAGTTAGGCTTGGCTCAGGCTTATAGTTAGGCCTGGCTCAGGTTTGCCCTGGTCCAGCCCGTAGATATGCTGCAATAGGCCTAGACTGCTGGGGGACATGTAGGATACACTGAGCTCCTCTCTCCTGGATGAATTAATTAATCCTGTGCCGATGTGAGGGTTTTCTAAATTTGTAATTTTGAGCTATACAAAATAAATTGAATTGAATTGACCCCCTGACATTTTCTTCTGGAGGCGATGTTGTGATTGAGTTGCATCTATCATCAATAAAATCACCATTACATAATTATTGCAATACACAGTGTCTGCTTGCTATTGGAGACAATGCATATGCAAATATGATATATAATATTCAAGTGTAAAAATGATTTGCATATTTAGCCAGTGTGTTTTTTTTCCTCTCTTAACGCAAAGGGAGGGTGGCCATGGGGGCGATTAACTGCTGGATCAAAAGCCTTCACGAGACGTGTATATACGTCACATCAACCCCGGCAAAATACATCCATCTCCAATGCTATAAACACCCCAAAATGAGTAATTCATAAGCGACAAAAAGCACCGAGCAGTCAAGCACCTGCCTTATAAACGGGAACCCACACAGGCTAGCGTGGGTTACCTGACACGTATGAACAAGCATCGAAAACACGGATCACGATTCACGACCCCGGGGCTCACGGGAAAAGGATACTTGCTGGACGGATCTCTGCGTGGACGTGTCCGGCGACTGGGACTCCTTCAGCAGCTGTAAAATCTGTTGGAGTCCCTGCTCGTCTGGCTTCCACTCACACTCCATCTTGCTGCTGCTGCTGCGGATAAAGACACAACATTTTAGCTAACACACACACATACATACACTCTCACACACAGAGAGAGAGAGAGAGGATTTGTCTTCCAACGGCTGTTGCTCGCGAGCAAGACACGAGCGCGTTAACGTGACGTGTTTTCTGACACGTAAAGTCGCGTTAGGTGTATCGAAAGGCGTTTACCCCGTCTTGTTTGGGCCGACCGTTTTTCTTTCCGTGGAAATGTGGACCGTCCGTCTGGCTTCTCAGACGCGGGCCTGTTACAGCAGTCACATCCGTTTTCGCAACAAGCTGGGAGGTAAAAAAATAAAAATGCTGAAAAAAAAGAAGCTACGGGCCAGACTGGCGACGTGCAGAGCCGTATATAGAGAGAGTCGCGTCAACGGAAGTTCAGAAAAAAACCTCTTGATCGTCACGTGATTTGATGAGATAGCTCCAGGAAGTACTTGTCGGCCAATTTGAATGGTAAAATATTGGTAGAAAAAAGTAGAAAAAAACAAATATTTGCAAATTAGTAAATGTATTCACAATATCCATACAAAGCATATATATATATAGATAGATAGATAGATAGATAGATAGATAGATAGATAGATAGATAGATAGATAGATAGATAGATAGATAGATAGATAGATAGATAGATAGATAGATAGATAGATAGAGAGAGAGAGAGAGGGAGGGAGGGAGGGCAGCAAACAAAGTTACATAAATATCAGGTATGAAAATATTCAATATATACAACAAATGACGGATCTGGGTAGTACAACAGTAACAACAACAGATAATTTAAATATATTTAATGTTTTTTTCTTCTTTTTATTCTCCACTCCCAAAGTTCCACACCAGGTACGTTTACACCAATTACATTATTTATATTATTTCTTGCAACATAGAAAGTGGCCTTGACTGTCTGTAAGGATGTAAAAAGCATCATCTTTACTATTATTTGTAATAATGATGAGAATGTCTTCTGATCTTCTGGTCATCCATTGTGTGGAAAAAATACTGTTATTTCCTATCCAACCCTCTAATTTTTGTTAGGACTTACATTTTTCACTGTTGTGTTTTTGTGCTCTCCACACGCCGTCTGAACTTACATGTTACTTAATGCAGATCTGAGATGTTTGCCTTCTGATTTTGATAGAGCTATTTTGAATCCAAACCTTGATATTCTCATTAAAGTAACCAAGTATGGTTGTTGCCCAAACCTAAAGATGTGTGCATCCCATGGACATGCTGTATCCTGAAGAGTTACTGCTGTGCTGTGTTGACCTCTAGTGGTCTGGGCATGTAATTACATCCAACTATAACAACACTGGAGCTTAAATTCACGAGTTTAATAACATAACACAGAAAAAAAGTACTGCAAATTATACAAGGACTCTCAGAATGCTGGTACTTTTTAAAAAAAATCAGAGAAATACAATGCAGTTGTCATCTGGTTGCAGGCTGTGTGCTCTCTGTGGCCCGTGGATTCCTGCAGTGGTTTCATGTGCTGTTTTCACTGAGCATGAGCTGTAATTAAAATAACATGTAGGTATATTATAATCTCACCCAGAGTGTTTGAGCGCTGATACAGAACGAGTCATGAAAATTGGAAGTACAATTAATGTGACTGAATCACGTTTTTCAGCTTTTTCTGCACTACATGTCAACGTGTAATTCACATCTTTGTCAACTTAAAGTGGTACTGATCCACAGCAATATGATGAGTATTATGTCCCCCATACTCACAGGAATAATTTCATTATTCGTTTCCGGCCGCTGCCAGTTGTCGTTGGACAGGATGCCGAAGACGACCAAGACGAAGGCCACAATGAGGAGGCCGAGGGAATTGGCAAACTTTGCCTCCGCGGGCAGTGAGTTGTAAGGTACACCGCTGCTTCCATTACTACAGCAGAAGAAGAAGATATGTTAACAAGTTAAGCTTCCTACATGGTCCATGTTTGCATGTACTGATTTATAGTGCAAAAAGAAGACATTGTGTCGCCATCTGCTGGATATCTGAGCACTTACAGGGTAAAGAACAGTAGCTCGTTGATGCCACTGATGCAGGAGGTCAGGCTGAGGATCAAGATGGCTTTACCCATCCAGACGTGGATGGGTTTCAGGTTGCTGCGGAACCACAGCGGAGAACAAGGGAGCAAGAACCCGCCCAGGCCGAGGAGCCACTGTACCACGCAGCAGAAAAGAGAACAAATCAGTTTTCTCACGTTTCCTCAAGTACGTGAAGCAGTTCCTTGCCCTGTAACACCCTCACCTGCAATGCAAACAGGATCACAGTAGTCATGCCCACCCAGCTGTGCAGAGAGTACAGGTTGGGGATGTTTAGGGATCTGTGGTTGTCGAACACAGCACACAGGCCCAGGACGGACAGCAGCAGAGCCAGCAGCATCAGGCCGCCGTGCACCAGCTTCAGGGTGAGCTTCTTCTGCCTCCAGGTGAACGGTGCACGGAACACAAGCACCGCTGCACACACGCACACACACACACACACACACACATGATGTAAACAGTGCATTTGCCATCTTCTGCTTATCATTTAAAATTGATCCGCGATGACGTCATCTTCTCGTTTCAGTTTAAATTGAGAGTAACTATTATTACTTACATGTCGTGCTTAACTCATATTATTGATTTGTTTTGGGAATTTAATGACTTTTCTTGGTATTACGATGTCTAAAATAATAACAAAATCCACGAGGCTTAAGCTGTTTCACTGAGAGAAAATACCTCCGAGCTCAGTCAGCTGCAGTGAGAAATAATTTCACTGTTGTGGTTTATAAACCAAACTAGATCAAACTGGAACTGTGTTTGCATTCAGGGTTTGTTTGAGTCCAATATGTTTGAATAATGTGAAGTAGTGATGGAACCCACCCCAAACCACACAATGGCCTCTGTTGTTAGACTCTGCAGAAGGGAAAACGCTCACATGTTTGTCGCTCTCCACGCCTCCAGTTTGTCATGCTACTCCTTCCTCCTCTTATTCTTATTATACAGCACGGGGTAATCCAGATGTCCCTCTACTCCAGCAACGTTTTTTTCCAGCTCCTCCTGGGGGACCCTGGGACGTTCCCAGGCCAGACAAGATGTATAATCCCTCCAGTGGGTTCTGGGTCTACCCGGGGAAACAAAATCTCTCAAGGGAGGCGTCCAGGGGGGTCCTGAGCTCCCTCAGGATGTCAGAGCTCCCTACTCTCTCATGACCATATGTGAGCGCTGGCCAGTAGATGGACCGGTTATATTCAGAGTTTTGCCTTTTCGGCTCAACTGGGTATGAATCTAGATTGTTTTGGTGTATCAGCTGTAGGCGTGTCTGCCTTCTCTCCAATATAACAGGACTATACGGCGGCACAAATTCTGTAGATTATCTTGAAATCTCTCCGATCAATATCTCCAAATCGAGGCACCTGATGCCAAAACAATCTAGATTGCATTCCGATTAGAGGAACAAGGTGGGTTTATTGAAAGGCGAATAGTCCCGTTAAGGGCCAATATATTGTTATTGTATGGTCAGCGGTATACCAATAACAGCATTAATTTTCCCTCCTAGACATTGTGGTAAAATCAATAGCTGAAGGCCCAGTTGCACCTCTCTGCATGATGCATTACAGCTCAACTGCAGCTTCATCCTCCAACAACCAAACAGCTGACTCATCACCTCTTGAACACTATAACCTTCACAATGCTTTCAGCTCAGTGTATGTAATCTGCAGCACAACTCATTACCACAGGGCAGTAACGCACCGTTGCCGTACAGAACCACCAGCCCCGCCACCATGAGGACCGGGTGCCAGTTGAACTGCAGGGCTGAGCCGTCCCAGGCGAAGCCGCCGTGCCAGTGCGTGCTCCAGAAGGTCACGGCGAGCAGGACGAGCAGGCCCAGGCACAGGCCCGGCACGTAGGCCAGCCAGAAGAACACGGACGGGCGCATGTCCGGGGGTCTGGGAGGGAGGGAGGGAGGGAGGGGGGGAGGGAGGGAGGGAGGGTGATGGATACGAAGCATGCAGTATAATCTCAAAGTGGTTACGTTAAATCACAAAAAAGGAAAATATAGAAGTTTCATAATGAAATAAACAGATTATTACATGATTAGTGTTACTGATTTTAACAACTGTATACTGATGAGCAGATTATTCTGTAAGCCTTAATCTTATCGTGACAATTCCAGCCTAACTGGGTCCATTCAGTGAGTATTTCACGCAACCTTTAATGGAAAATCTAACAATAACAAATAATGCGCTATACTTGTGAACATTTTTAACTGATTTCAGAAAATACCTGAATATTGTTATTGCCTCAATTACAGACTAAAATTTAGTTGAATGAAGATTGCAATAGAGATCAAATGCATTATAATTAAAACGTTTAAATAGTCATGAATTAGTAATTTGTCACTAAAAGATATGCAGTAATGAGAATGATATTTACCTCTGGATTGAAGTGAAGTAGAAGTATGAAGACGAAAAGTGAAATAAAAGTAAAGTAGGCACTTAAAAAGTGTTCTTAAGTATAATAAGTGTACTTACTTATTGCACCACTCCTCAACACACAGCGTTTAAAAAACCAACTGTCCGTTTGGTCAGCCTCCCTCCCTCCTTCACATTCATCCTGTTTCTTTCCTCTCTTTGTACCTTGAGATGGTCCCTCCCTCCCAAACCATAAACACAACCATCAAATCTCCCATTGTTCCGCACCAGATCCTCTTGGTAGTGAATAGGTCTGCTGGTTAAGGGGGGTAAAAATGGTTTAAGTGGGACGAGGTCTGGAGGTTTGTGACAAAGAACACTAAAAAAATTTAAACAAAAAAAAGAAATCAGCTTTCATAACATAACTCATTTTTTGCTTGGTCATGTTGACTCTCTGGATATTCATCACAAAGCAGCCTGACTGTAACATTAAAGTATTTGTAAGGCATAATAATGTTACTAATGAGTGTTCATGTTGGAATAATGCTTTTTAAATGATGAATTCAGTGTTTATTCATGCTTTACTAATGCTAAATATTGTGTACTTACTATAAAGTGCTACCGACATCTTTATACATATTTAAAGTTAAGTAAGCGGTAAAGTGATGTTGTTGTTGTTATTCATTTCAAAGTGACATCTGATTTGCTTCCTCATAACTTGACAGATGACGCGTAATAAGAGCATACCACACACATGACATCACTTCCTCTCATGGATCACATGCATTGTTTTGCAAGGTACCATGAATAATTCTCAAAAAGCCACCATGTGCGGCGAGGGCCCTCTCAGCATGTCATCTAATAAAGCGCAGACCTCCAGCTGGAATAAAGCCTCCACTGTTCAGCAGGCGTCCTGAGATCTGGACCCGGGCAGATGATCACAGAGGGCCGTGTAACCTCGTTTCACCTCGTCGCGACAGAAAAAAAAGGGCGGGAGGGCGGGCCGTGAAGCCGGGCGGCCATTTTCCTGGGCAGCGTGGAGAGATTTATGTCGCGTTAACAGAAAATCCATGAAACATTCAACGTGCAGTCGCACCGACAACTTTATTTAGACCCGCTCGTGACAGCGGGCACAATGGACACAAAGGCGCTTTGTCCTACACGTCATAGAGCATTAAAGTAACCGGGCCGCTCAGCGCCATGTTGTGCATGATTTGTTTGGCGCAGACGCCCCCGTCGTCTTCGTCCTCCACGAAGACGGACAGAAAGCGCCGGGCGTCCCAGGGCACCTGCTGGGTCTGAGAGGCCAGCACGCGCACGCACTCCACGTCGGCCCGGAAGCTGAACTTCTTGTCTCCGGGGAGCGCGGGCGAGGTCTCGCCCTCGCCGCCGGGCCAGGAGGCGATGAAGGCGTCGAGCGCCAGGGCCTTCTCCGTGAAGAACAGGCGCACGTTCCTTCTGCTGTGGTTACTCACGAGGGACGCAGAGCTGAGGTTTCCCATCGTGTGACGTCTGTGGAAACAAGTGGACATGTGACACTTATATGTTGTGTAAAAACAACACCCGCAGAACTATAAACGCTTTCCCTTTAATATTTAGGATTGCTTCCCTTTTAATTTTTTCTTATTTCTTTTTATTCTTATTTTTACTGTATTCACCATTCTTAATAGCAGTGGTTCTCAATTAGTGGGTCGCGACCCAAAAGTGCGTCACGGACCCGTTTTCAGTGGGTCGCAGGTCCATGCCTTTTATGTGCTTTTATTTTGAAGGGACGTTTGTGCACAAAAGCTGCTCAATTGTTATGCATGTTGTAATACCTTGTGTCCTTAAGATGCACTTTTTGGTTTTCATACAACTATAAAAGGGAACTTTTTTTTTTCCTCGCTGCCATACTGTGATATTCTGGACTATCTCAGATTCAAACTGCAGCATTTTCTCATTAAATAATTTGAGAAGTTGAACATTTTCCTTTATTTGGGTCGCAGAACCACTGCTTTATAGCACACTAGGCTTCCAACAGCTGCTTAGCATTTGTTCCCTACACTTTTTCTTTTACCTGCACATTGAATGAGCATGCGGCAAAAAGAACATTTTAATTTTATTATTTTACAGCCATGCCTTTTGAGTACAATGTAAAACATTATCCATTTTGTTTTACATTGTGCACATAACACCGTCCACTCTGCCATTTTATAGGTTTATCTATCGGCTACAATGTTGCCATTTTTTCTATTGTTAATACATTTAGCTGTTCTTTTAGTTTCGTGTGAGTTTTCTGAAATTCTTTCTTCTCTACATTCAAGGCGACACATGCACTCATTTGTATCCATTACAGATCAATTCATTTGAATCTTTCCTTACTTTGGATGAAACAGAATGAAATCTTACCTGTTTCACCGGAGACAACGTGACAATGCACTGTGGCTGTCCTCGATGGATCAAATCTGATAACATGCAAAACCCTTGGACACAGAAGAGCCGGCCCAATGTGCTGTCTTTTACACCTTACAGCCCTTTTAATGGTCAGTGAAGAGACATTAATAGTACAAATTAACGACATCCATAAACATTATAAAAGAGAGATTGGTTTGTAGCTTTTCTCTCACTCGGTTTTTGATAAAAGTTTTATTTGATCCGGGTGTTACTGGCCCTGCAATCCATTAATAAGGATATATATATATATATATATATCATGCAGAGGCGTAGAAAAGTTTAATAGTTCCCTTTGCATTTTAGTTTTGAGCAAATGTTCCTTAAACATGAGGCAACAGTGCATTTGTTGGGGACTATTTTTAGTCGCGGATTAATACACATTTGGGGTTTTAATGAGAATTTCTGGTATTGGTGTACGAGGGATCGGCTCAAAATAAAATACAGTGCCTATGCTCATTGTAATGAAGATACATGTGTACATAGTTTTGGGACAACAATGGAGCTCTATGGCACAGAAGAATATACAGACATATCAGACTCTGGATTCACAGACAATACTAGTCAATGTTAGTGTTGGGTGTTCTTTTGTAGACAATAAGAAAAAATATCAATAAACGTGTCTTTTATTCTGAAATGTGATACGGCAGTAGTACGGTAGGACAAGTTTTACAACTGTCCCATTGAACATTATACAAATAAATGATACTTTCCCAGTGAAAGTGCTAAAAAGTTGCCTCTTTGTAATAAACTGCACCTCGTGGGATGGAGCAGAGGCGTTATTTGCTGCATGGTTTGCATATTCAAAGTGAGATGAGGAAGCTGCAGTGAAGATAACAGCGTTGCTGACGGCTTCATGCCGCCTGCCCATCTCATTCTCAGCACAATGAGTGGGTGGCTGCTGCTCGTGTCCCTGCTGGCCTCTGACCCGAGTCCCACAGGAGACGGGAACCAGGGCTTGGATCACTACCGTTGGAGTTTATGCAGAAAACTGCTTCAGATGACTCCTCGAGGACTGGAGATACTTCGGACCCAAAATGAGCATCACTGCACGCGTATCCAGAGACAGTGTGTGTGTGTTGTGAGGACCTCCCCCTTTTGCTGGACACACAGGGCCCATGCTCATATCCCAGCTCTGGTATGCTTATTTCAGTATTGCTGTCAAAAAAAGAAAATGAAACAGCTATAATGTACTTTATTTCTGAACTTGATCAACAAAATGTTCTTTTCCCTATATACCCTGCTGATGCACTGAACTATGATGATTATTTTTACCATTTCCTCTGCCGCTGCCAGCCGTGTGCATGACTTATTAGCATAACAAGTGGGATTGTCACAACCACCTAAAAGCAGGAAGCTGATCACTGCATAAACAATAGCATCGGGCTTATTGTGGCGCTACAATAGGAATATCTAACGAGCAGCATGTTCCTGCACCTGTGCAGAATATTTATGGGAGAGCGAGGAGACACGGTGAAACTCCCTTTCTCGAGCTTTAGGGCAGAAAAGACCTTGGAGAACTTGGAGACCTTAGAAAGAGGAATACTAAGAATGAAAAGCAGATCATAAATCTCATGGTTCGACAGACATAAAGGATTAAAGCTACTGAAAGAGCTGCAACAGTTGCAGAAATGTGAATAACTCCCTCTGAGATTTCCCTGCCATTAAACCCAGATATCAATGAGTGCCGCATGGTCGACAGTGTGCAGAGTGGTGTGCCAAAGGGAACCCACATGCCGTTAAAGTGGAACGTTGCACACGGAGAGAGAGGCACCAAAGCACTAAAAAAGAACCATTAAAAGTTTAAAAATGTCACTCAACGCTTTAGAAAGCAGTCCACTGCCGCGCTGCGAGCTAAACGCTAACGCTAGCTCACAACAGCAATGCTAACGTGCTCGCAGGGTCAATGTTCACCACCAGTGTAGCATATTCACAGTTGCTAATTAGCATTACACATAAAGTGCAGCTGAGGCTGATGGGAATGTCATTACCTTTGCAGATATGTGGTCATAAAGCAGCAAAGTGGTGTGTTGGCTAGCACTGTCGCCTCACAGCAAAAGGGGCCGGGGGTTCGGATCCCGGTCTGGGCGAGCTTTCTGTGTGGAGTTTGCATGTTCTCCCCGTGTCAGCATGGGTTCTCTCCGGGTTCTCCGGCTTCCTCCCACAGTCCAAAGACATGCAGCTCAGGTTAATTGGACTCTAAACACTCTCATAGTGGGCGTGAATGGTTGTCTGTCTATATGTGAGCCCTGGATAGACTGGTTACTTGTCCAGGGTGAACTCCGCCTTCGCCCAATGACAGCTGGGATCAGCTCCAGCGCCCCGCGACCCTAAAACAGGATAAGCGGTTCAGATGATGGATGGATGGTCATAAAGTAGAGCGTTGGAGGGGCTGAAATGTTTGACCTGACGATGGCGCCAGAGGAAAAGCTCATGCAGCAGTTGTTACGGCGCGTCAGTCTGCACCAAAGTAATTGATGGATTGACTCAGTGACATTATCATCCCTAGAGCCATGGCTGCAGGCGTGGAAAAGAATGTTCCCATGAATGAAGTAGTGTACTTTAAATGGCAGTTTTTTTTAATCTTACGGCTCGTGCATTTGACTGGGTGGCAGTTTAATAACCGACTCCATCTTCCTCCGCTTTCACTCCAGGTTGTTTCTCTCCTCCGCGGAAAGGGGAAAGGAGTCCCAGTATTTCTGCTGAGGTCAGACACTCCACCGGCGCTGCATGCCATTAGCGAAACCAGCCACATTGCCGCGGACATAATAAAAGGTCGCCCTGATTCATGGACCCTGCATCATCCCACGGCTGCCTCGGGCCACCGTTTTCAGGCCTTCCTGCTGGAGAAATCCAAGAGCCGGGCGCCCGACGCCATTTTTCAAACGCTTAAAATGCTGACAAAGAGATACTGCACTGCTACAGCAGTGATTATTTCCTGCTGTTTTAAAGCGGGTGGAATGAGATCGGCGATGAACGTCGAGAAAATGTCCAAAGAGCATTTGGCACGGGCACAAAGGAGGCGAAGAGAGAGCGAGCGGCGGCCGGGGGACATTACGGTTCACATGAAGTACGACAGAAAAGCTGCAGTCCGTCAACGGGACGTTTCCCAAGCTGCCGCTCGGCATTCTGGCAGCTCTGCGAGGAAAAGCTCCAAAACTATATCACACTTAGAGATACAGAGAAATTCAGCCAGAACTATGAAGAGAAATGAGCATTTGATCTTGAACTTGTTGCTGAAAGGAGCTCAGAAGCAACTTCCTTTAAAAGCTGCATCCAGTGTGTCAGATGATGATGGTGACGATGATGATGGATTGCATGTTGAGAGGCGACTCTCGCTGGTATCCGGAGAGAAGAAAGGATCCATACACAGGCCGCGGTCCAAGATGAAGGCTGCTCAGGACCACAATAAAGTGGATTTCAATGAGGTGATCGCACAAGAGGGAGGAAGGGAAACCGAACGATGGCAAACAAATACTAATGCAAATGGTAACCAGAGAAGATTAGCATACATCCTCCAGGCATACTTTACACACGAGGCCGAGAATAAGGATGTTGATACCAAACAAGTGCTCACTGAGGCGGGAGAAGATGTCTTAATCATGTTATTCCTTCCAGACGCAGACCGGGAGACACAAACAGGCCCATCGTCGTGTCTGAACACTGACGCCGGCTGGGAAACAGTAGAAACACCCACGAAGTTGCTGCGTGACCCCCCACCCATGACTAAAGTTATAAAGAAGTGCTTTATTATTGAACCAGAGAGCTTGAAAGAAAGCCTGTTTTCATTAGAAATGTATGTGCCGGGTGGAACAGAGGGAATAGATATAAAACCAGCGGAGAGAAGAGCTGACGTGACGACGGCGTCTGATGCTACTGAGGAGCGGGTCAAAGAAACCGAGGAGAGAACGGCACACACGGAGACTAATAATCTGCCTGGTGAAAATATGGGCATAAATCATAACGAACAAGAGGAAAATGCGACATCAGAGGAATCAGTCATACCTTCGCCGCCCTCACTCAAAATGACGGAGGGAGAAACGACGAAAACGGAGCGGGCGGCTGAGACAACTACAGTAAACACGGAGATAAAAGAGACAACATCAAGCACGGAAGTCTTCAATCAGGGAGGCAGCCTGAGCACGGAGGCCTCAGGGACCGGGGCTGGCGCTGAGCCCAGATGTGTAAGATGTCAAACTGGGGGTGAAGATGTTCCTGTTGAGAAGTCCTTCTCGGGCCTCAGGATGAGAGAGGACGTCCCGGCTGTGACCGCCGGGCCGGGACCGGACGGGGAAGCCGTCCAGGATGGTGGAAAAGAGGACTCGGTTACGTTCGGAAAACCTTTAGCGACAATCCAGGAACGAGCTCCAAAAGTGAGTCAAGTTGCACAGCCACATGTTTATGAGAATCCTGGCTAGCTGGTTAGCTTAGCTTAGCACAAAGATACAATCGGCCAACTAAGTTCACTAATTACCGTTTTATTTGTTAATTGTTTAATCTCTCAGACACAGTGACTTCCTGAGGTCTGTTTGGCACATAACCCACCCAATAAAATAATTTTTTTTTTTTTAAATGTATGAAAAAGTGCATAAATGTATTTCACAAATTGTCGAGCTTTCGCTTTCAGGTAGATAAAGTGTTAAAAAAACAGAAGGAAACTGGGTTTTAATTCATTTTACAGAAATGTGCAGAGATAAATTTGGGATTTCAAACTGAGTAGACACCAAGGGAAATAGGCAAATTATTGGAAATACATTCTTTTTTACCCAATAAATTATCTTAGAGAGCAATAAATGTTGCATAGCAAATAAAGGGCCACAATTTAAATTGCATTTTTAATTCAGCAGTGAATGTACTGATGCAAAGCTCTCCTCGACAGTCTGCGGGTGACTGCAGAGGTTTGATCCATCGCACCGAGGCCGGGCGGAAACACTGTGCGGAGAGGGCTGCAGGAACCGGATCAAAGAGGTTTTCCACAGATGCACTCGAGCTCACAGGAGAGAAGAAGGATCCCATCATAGACCAGGACCACGATCATTTCTATTATTTTGATGGAGTGCTGAAAAGGGTGAGGAATAATTTTTACCCCTATTACAAGAGACACAGGCGGCGAAAGAGGAGCCCCGGAAACAGAGAATAATGTTTTCAGGAGGAGAAACAAAGGAGACACTCTGGAATATTTTCCCAGTTATATCCGACGTCTTTCTTCAGGGAATAAATCCAGTCACTTCAAATGATCGGGCTCTGAAGATAATTAAATATACAGCGAGACTGGAGGACCTGAAGCCGGCACAAACTGTTGAAAAGACACAACAAAGAAACAATCAAGCACCGACGATGCTGATGGCTCATCTTCATCTTCACCTGCAGGCCAGTAAATGAAATGCAATATTCTGATTGGACAGAGTCGGCCATGTTGGAACGTCACTTCCTGCATCGGCAGCTTCTACTTTTCTGCTTTGAGAAGAACGTGGCGGCTTTAATAATAAAAAGTGTTTCACTGCAGATATTTTTAATGAAGCATTAACCTTATGCTGGACCATCCACACTCCATAGAGTTCTTAATAAGATAAGATATTTGTGATTATTGGACACTTCTTGGTGCATTTAAGTCCACGTTACTGCATAAGTTAATATAGTATTTATGAAACATATAATGGCCCTTCTGACCCGAGAGAGATCTGAATTAGAACATTTGTGCTTCTCTTCCTCCGTCTTGTGATGCAACAGAAATATATATATATATATATAAATATATATATATATATATATGATACCATATTAATGTTTGATCTGAACAACTTTTCAATGTAACCCAACATGAAAACATCAGTTCAAAGACGCTCATCTGTACAAAACATTTATTTGAAATTGACATAAAAACAGCTTTGACTCATTTGCATAATTTATATCTGAAATCCATGACAAGCAAACAATAACTAAGGGAAAAATGGCTTAACGGCAACGCTGGGCAGAACGTTTTTTTTTCCTTCTATACACGAGAGGAAGTTAATTGAACAGCTTAGGACTTGGCAATAAGATAATGTAAAAGAAAAAAAAACACAGACATTATTTAAAAAAAAGAAAGAAAAAAGACATACACATGCACGCTGCTACTTCAAAGGCCTGCAGAGGAATCTTCAAAAGAAACACGACTGAGAGCTGAGAACTGTTTAAAAAAGGAGTTAAAAGAGAGAAAGAGAGAGAGAGAGAGAGGGGGGGGGGGGGTTTGGATCCCTAGAAATTGATGCCGGCTGTATTTTCATTGTCTGTCAACAGATGGCAGTGCCAGCACTGTAGCGTCGCTCTTCAGCTATAATATATAACTCTGTAACTCTTTCCTTTATACATGCTGCAGAAAAATGGGCAAAAAAATAATAATAATCTAGTTTAATAACGGCGACAGCCAACCGCTCTGGTTGGAGCTGCTGTTGCTCTTAATAACGTCACACCTCACTATATGCATGTTGGTTTCTTGATACACACACACACACACACACACATATATACACACACATATACACACACATACACATTGTGAGGCTTCAGTGCTCTCTGGACCTTCGTATGTACACGTGACTGAGGGAGATACATTTGAGCTTCTTTTTTCTAAAATCCAGAAAAAAGAAAATACAGTTTCCTTCATCTTGTTCGAGTCCAGTCAGAGACTAACTCCATCTGCCGTCTCCGCTCGGCCCCGGCGCCGCCGACGTGCACAGAGGGACCCGTTCAAAAACGGTCGGACTCAGCAGGTCGGTTGTCGTTTTTTTTCTTCTTCTTTTTCTCCTCTCTCTCTAAAGATTGGTCGTCACCGGCGCTCCAGTTTGAAATGACACACTCTGCGATGGGCATCGTGAGAACGCGGCATCGGCACGTCGGCAGTGTGGACTGGAGTTTAACGGCACCCTTTGAAAAAGTAGGATGTCAACGTCACAACACACACACACACGGAGGGATACAGTGTGCGTTTGTTTTCCAGAAAACTGCATAAATAGTCAAAGTGAATTATTATTCATTAATAATAAATATGTCAATAAATAAAATGACCTTTTGAAGTTCTCCGAGTTACACAGAGACGTTGTGGAAGCATTTGACGATTGACAGCTTGTGAAAGTCTCCCACAGTGGGACAGGAAGTGTTCCTCAACGTGACTTTGATTGTTCAAAATCTATTTTAAATCACTACGCTCTATGGACATAATGTCATCAGGATCGCTAAATAAGTTTAGGTGATCAAAATGCACTGAAGAGGCGACTATTGTGATTAGTAAAGCTGCAGGTTGACCGTCCATGTTTATTTTTTCCGACCGTCAGTCAGGGAAATGTTCACGGACTGGTTTCAGAGAAGCCGAAATCTATGAAACGACAAATATAGCATGCTTTTAGTTTGAAATCCTACATGTGCCAGAGGTCAGTGCATCGAAGAGGCACCGTGTTAGTGACAGAGCTAATGCCACTCCTACAAACCAGTGTATATCCTTGTCTCCAGGTAGTGTATTGTGATATCTGAGGACCAGATGCGTGACACACACACACACACACACACACACACACACACACACACACACACACACACACACACACACACATGCGTGCGCCTAAAGGGTTTTCAGTATTTGGACGCATGTCGCTCCATTAGAGCGTAAAACATGGATCCATATCTGCCTGTGGAAGCGGACAACTTCACGTTAATCTGCTTTTTTATCTTTTTTTTTTTTTTTTTTTTTAAAACACATTTTTATTGTTTGGTGGCGACGCCGTTGAATTTGACCATGCGGCTCTTTCTTCATTTTTTCGGTATTTTAGGCCTCCGCATTCGGCGAGTAGTCAACATCTTCGGCGCTCTGATAAATACGGCTCGGCCTTCCCCTTTTTCGTGTTTTTCTTTTTTAAAACTACTGGCTTTTTGAGTATGCGGCCGGTCGGCCACAAAGAGGTAAGCCTGTCCGCGGGACACAAACTCCACAGACGGTGTGTCCGTGTGCTTTTCATTTTTCTCGCATCAAGTACTTTGTGTTTACTTGGTTTTTTCGCGGCCCCCGTTAACTTCAGCTTTCAGGGCGCGTCGGCGTGCTTGTAGTAGCCTCTCCGCAGCGCCGCGGAGGCGATGCTCTCGGCCGAGCGCCGCTGGTCCATGATCAGCAGCGCCTCCAGCAGGTCGTTGATGTCCGCTTTTAGTCCCTGCCGCTGCATCCAGTTCTTCAGCAGTTCATACACTTTGTCGACGGGGGCGCCGTTCTCCGCGATCCGAATGTGGTTGTCGCTGACCCCGATCATTCGGAAGAACTTGTTGTGGATCCGCACATCCAGGTACTCGTCGAACAAGTCAAAGCTCTTCTTTAGAGATTTGTCGGACCCTTTAAAGAGAGAGAGAGAGAGAGAGGGCGAGAGAGATGAATACAAGGAAAATGTAGATTGAGGCGGAAAAAGCTGCAGAAACACTGAAACTCTATGGAAGCGAACCGAAAGCGTTTATCTTTATTGTCATTTCATTCCGGGGATGCACACGTGAACATTTTAATCCACAATCAAATAAATCTGTTAAGCCATGTCCTCTTTAATGTAGCGTGAGAAAAAAACAACACCAAAAAAGGCGCTGTGTTGCAACCCCCGAAAGGCTCGGATGGTGCCTGACAGTCATGAGATCATTAATCCATCAAGCAGATAATGTGAGATCTTGAGGAGGATCCTGTTTATGTGACGCTCAGATCGAGCAGCATTCAAAATGTTTAGTCGAGGGGGGAAATCGTAAATGTTACCTTGGACAGGCACCAGGCGATGCTGCAGAGGATCATCCTGCAACACAGAGCACAAACATGAGCCACGGTGGCCCAGCTGGGTACGACTTGTAAATGAAACACCAACGATCGAATCCCGCACCATGTCCGCGGGTGGCGGCCGGATGGCAGCGGGGCTCTGCTGCGGGGTGTTCGGGGGGTTATCGGAGGAGGCGGCGGTGGGCGGGGCCGACAGGCTGGTCTGCGACGAGCTGGTGGTGTTGGGCAGACTGTCTCCGAGGCCCCGGTCCTCGTCTTCGAGCGGAGGGGAGGCCTTGGTGATGCCGGTCTCCTGCAGCAGGGGCCGGGACTCGGGCCGCGGCTCCTCGCCCTCCAGACCGGCGTTCTGATTATTCTGTCTCTCCTCTGCCGTGGCGCCACTCTCGTCCTGACCAGAAGAAAAGAGGACGGTGACACATTGGACCACGGATTCTGTATTTTACAAATAATATTATGAAGAGTGAGTGAAATCCAAACGCAGGGACTTACAATAGGAATCTTCACAGTTTCACTGGAATCACAATGGGTCGTTAAACCTGTCCAACAGCAGACAAACAGCATTAGGAACACATATTTTAATAATATTATACTTTAATAATGTTATGCAAAGGTGCACTCGATGCCAACTCACATGGTATTTCACATGAGCGCCGCTTGATGAAGAACCACCAGAAAGCCAGTCCAGCAACGACGACGATGAAGATGATGGTCAGGGAAATGCAGATGGGTGAAACTGGATAAATAAAAATCAGTAAAGACGGATTAATTAAGTAGGAAATAACCCACAAGGTGAGGCGGAAGGCTTTGCGTGACACAGCAGGTTTTTTTACCGTAGTCTGCCGAGGAAGTCGGGGTCGGCGTGGGGAGCGCCGAGGTGGTTTCCGTCGGGGACAGATCCCGTTTGTGACACTCGGTGTTGGAGAACGGGGTGCACGTCTTTAACACGTCCTCCCCTGATTTACACCTGGAACAACAATGTATTCACATTAATAGTAGAACAGAGAAAAACATAAAAATAATTGCATAACACTTGGAGCTTTAAGCTGGTTCTCGAAACCCAGACACTGGAGACCTTTTGAGGACCCCATTGTGGTACAATTGAGGTCTGGATATTTTCCCCTAAAGAGGGCCTTGGTCTGGAGGTAGTACTTTCTGAAAATACATCTTTTGCAGGGATGACCCTTGCCGATCGGTCAAGCACTCACAGTGCCGCTGCTTCACCTCGTCTACTAAACAAGGAAGTACTTTTGTATTGATTTAGGATCGTTTTAAGGGGGCAGAGCTCTTTGTGTGTTTGCAGGCTTCCTGAGGTTTACCTGAGGTTTATCTTCTCACAGAGTGTTTACCTCTGCAACCTTTCTTTCTTATTCTTTAAAAAGTAGTCCCAGGACTAAAATTACCAGGAAGTTCTCGGTGGAGTGGCGACTCAAGAGTCCTTTAATGTGTTTTCTACCCGACTGGGACTGAACGTGAATTAGCCGAGGATGAATCCAATTAGCAAGCGGTTCAAGACTGAAACACCAACAATGCAGAATGAACCCTTCATCCTAAAATGACATTCAAATCGGCTGACATCGATACGTAGAACCGAAAGCTATTTCAGGAACGAGGGAGACGACACTTACTTGGCACAGCGCTTGCAGACCTCGCAGGCCTGGTCCGGCACACAGAAGGTACCCGGCCGGCACTGGCAACTGGTGTCGGTGGTCGTGGTGCAGGAGGCCGTTTGGATCTCGTCTGCGGAGAGATGGATGCACAGCAGACGTGAGTTTGTTTGCGATGCAGAGTCGGGAATAACGAGGGCACTTAAATGCAGCCTAATTAAATGGATGGAATCTATACAGAGATTAACGCTCCCACATGAAATATACAGACAGACGTGAAACATTGTGTGATTTTAAAAGATCCAGTGATGTTTTACCCAATGCATAGACAGACAGGAGTCTTGAAAACAAGCGAAGAGGCTTTCCAGTTGTATAAGTGGACTCCTAATAAACTTGTGACTGCCGGCATCCGTTAAACGAGAGAGAACAAGAAGGACTTCTCAGGTAATTAATTTGGCCTTTACCAATTATGTGGTATTTGTTTGTTTTTTTAAAAGAAGAAAAAAATTGAAGTTAGATAATTGCGTTTCCAAGTATGACTCCCTCTTAAGAGAGAATTTGGCTCATTTTAACAGGATAATGAGGATGGAGAATCTGGCATGGCTCATTCATTAGATTGAGACATGAATAGGCCGTAACCCCCGGCCTCTCCGATAAGATCACAATGAACAACAAACCAGCGGCCCACCTCCACGGGGCGACCTTTCACGCAAACAGGATGTCACGCTCGCCAATTAAGGATGAGAGGACAGCGTCGCCCTGGCGTGGCTGCATAATGCGAGCACACTTAATATCAAGTCATCTTCCTCCACACTTATGTTCCTAAAATTCAGCTCATTTATTGTAGCAAATTATGTGGTTAAAAAAAAAGAAGGGGATATTAAAAGAGTGAAGCTAATTTATGAGACACGACCTGTGTTTAGTCATCTTTTCCACAGGTGACAATTACGACGTGTCCCGGGATACAAAGTCCACAATTAGTCATCACTTTGTCGGCTTCGTAAGGAAACCGAGGTGCGTCAGTGCTCCGTTTTATGAGTTTATGAGTATTAAAATTGAGTTTATTGATCCCGGCCAGCTGAAAGACTTGAAATAAAGACTCTGGAGTCTGTCCTCTCTCTCAGTCCGCCTTAAATCCTCTATGCGGCCATCATTGTGATGATCATAATGACCGAGATGTTGCCGGGTAGAACGGGCCTGCGGATAGCACAGCTGTGACTTAAGCTATGCTATGCAGGACTATATATGGAACGGCCTGATGGCTCGCAGCGACTACTTGGATTGTAGGAACATAAACACACGTACAGAGCAGGGCTTTGTCCCCGAGCACTCATGTATGCTTCAGAAGTGTGATTTTATTTCCAGATCTATGCGTGACACAGGATCAATTTAAATCCTTTTTTCTCCAATGTATTTTAGATATTAACGTCTGGATGTCACAAACAGTTTCACAGCTCAACCAGGATTTGAATAAATATAGTTATTAGGGTCTGAAAAGCTCAGAGAGGGAGAGAAACGTCTGGCAAAAGTTAAATTCGCCTTTAAAAGAATCAAAGTGCGACCATTTCTCTGTCTCGGTGACCCGGAGACGCTGACCCTCTCCTCTGTGGTGGATCCGGAGGCTCTGCTGACCGGCACCAGAAGACACATGCAGCTGTGTCTGAGCCTCAGGTCCTCCGACACGACACTGCTTTATTCACTTTGTTTTTATTGTTTTGTTATTAATTTACTTATTTTTAAAGCTGGACTATTTTATTCTATTTTATTGTTATTTTATCCACATTTTTTTTTACTAATGTTGCTGTTATTACAGCTTTTAAATATAATCTATTAAATCTTTCACCATTTTTTATCTTCTCAAATAGTTAAAATAGTTCTCTACACTTACCTATTTTATATGTGTCCGTCTTCTGTGACCTACTTTAAACCGCACTAACATGTACAAAAGAAGCTAAAAAATAAAAAGAAATTCTTGATGGATTGTTTTTGTTTTTTTTAAAAGGCGCTTCAGACATCTCAGAAGCAGCAAGAGGCCTCTCTATGGACATGCTCATAGTGTGTGTTCTCATGCTCACTCTGCATGTAAACAGTCACACAGAGTTTACTGGTTCCTCTGCCAAGCTACTGGGACAATGGGGCCGATTGTTACAATTTAAACGCTATACAACAATCAACATGTAATGGCGAGCTTCCAATGCGAAACAACTTCCTGTGGAGGTTTGTTTTGTTCTGGTTTACTGAGCGGCTGTTAGACGCTCGGCCCTGCAGCGCACTTTCAACGCTTCGTGACACACACACACACACACGTTTGAAAACAACAACAAAAAAATAGGTCACTCGGGTGGTTGGAATATTGGGAGGTTTTCTCGCTTGAATCCGTTTGATTTAAAAAGAGGAAAAGGCCGGATTGTCAACTTTCTACACACAACTGAACAAAGCCCTCTGACTGTGCACACGTTGTCACATTTGTTTGCCATTTACTTAATTCCATCGAGCCGGGAGTGGAGGTTTTGGTTGTTGTGTGTGCAGCGTTGGAAACCATTTCATGCCCCGTTGACCACGCAGGACTTCCTGGTTTCCTTCACGCTGTGCTAAAGAAGCGGCTTTTTTACAATGGAAACCGGTTCCATGTGTTGTGGCGCTGCACACGGCGAGCTGCAGCCCAGTGAAGGGACGCATCACGGGCTTCAGTCCGCTCGGTGATAATCATACTTTAATTTCTTGATTATGCTATTCTTTAAAGTGGCCGGAGCTCTGTGTGAGTCTGTTTTGAGGGCTTGGAGCTGGGCGATGCTTTTATTTGATGCAATTCCTTAAAAAATCCTGGCAGCATGCACTAATGAAAGTGTGGAGTTTGCATGATAACATGTTTAATCTTCACATACACAATGTATTTTTATCTGGAGGCATTTTATTTGGATGTAATGTGAAAAATATTATTTTTTAGTTCCTGCATTAGTTCCTGCACTAATGAAAGCGAGGAGTTTGCATAATAACATGTTTAATCTTCACATATACAATGTATTTTTTTATTTATTTGGATGTAATGTGAAAAATATTATTATTTTTAAGCATATTGCTGAAAGATCTTGCTGTGTAATCTAATCTTGCTGTGTAATCTAAGTAGTTTATGACACTAACCTCATCTGAATCATACCTTGTTTTAATTGTCAAGCTCTGAACGAAAACAAACGCACAACATTCATCATATGGAGACAACATGCAAAACCAAGGCTCAAACTTGAAGAACTTGTAGCAGCAGCATCAATGATTCATTCAATCAACTGCAGCCGTGACAATATAATATATTTCCCAGCAGGAGGTTCTTAAAATAGCAGCGCGGTTCACTTTAAGTGAAAGCAGTCCATAGCAAAAGCCACTTTTTTGAAGTTTAATTCCCATTTCCTTTCGCCGTGTCCCTATTAATTATTACACGGCCGTTAAATAAGTTAAAAACTAGAGCGAAGACACACGGAGCTCCATCCCCCCCCCAAAAAAAAAAAGAAGAACGCATTGAATGAGCACAAAACACGTCCCGTGTAACAGAAGTCTCTTTTCTGTGGCCGCGGCCTTTCATCGGGCACAAAGACGCCCAGTGTGGGACACAATGGGCGGCGGCCACACCCAGTTCAGCCAGGTAGGAAAGACACACAAGCAGCTCTCCAGAGACGGGAAACAAAACAACAAGGACACGCCCTGCTCCTCTGTGGGACATCACAAGATCACGTTTTCAGGTGTGCGTCTGAAAGGCGGGGGCACGGACAAAAAGGTATTAACTTTCCCCCTCCTAACAATATATCTTTGACACACCGGGTTTCAGAAGAGATAAAGGGAGAGCCGGTTGTTTCTACGTTATTTCTTTTCTTTTCTTTAGTTTTTTCCGAAAAACCTGAGAGTTGTTTTCTGTGTTTTTATATACATTTGACAAAGCTGTTTCCTGGTACGAGCTGTACTTCCTGTGGTTAGTTAAAGAAAACACATATTCGCAGGGCAGTGGCCTCGTTACAATGGACAGTCACCCATTTGCCTTTCACATAAATGGATGCACAACACGTTGATTGACTCGTCAACAACTTTAATGGTAGCTTTGCCGTTAAGTCGTTTATTTTTATACAGAAATGCTTCCAAATGTAGTTAGTTTCAGGTTTTCTTAAGGAAATTCAGCGTCTTTTGGGTTTTTGTCGTCTGAAGATGACCACTTAGGCTCTGTGAACTTGTGATATCATTTTGACACTTTATAGATCAACAAGGACTCGATAAATCGAGAAAAAACACCGAAACTATGATTAATGCTGCATGTTAATATGGTTAAATGGTAAAAAAGCATCATGGTCTGAACGCTCTCAAGCGATTGGCCGAATGGACGCCATTGCAAAGTTCACCCAAATCTAAGTGAATGTATTTTTAATTAATTAGCTAAAAGCTAAAACAGGCTCCACGAGGCTCCGGTTACCTAAGCGGCAGTGTGTGCACGGCAGACAGCGGTTCATCCCGTTGGAGTGCTCCGTGTAGGTCTGGCCGTGGTCGCAGGGGTGACAGATGCCCTGTTCCTGGTCTCGTTCACATCCCTGCTGCACATAGGTCCCTGTAAACAACAACAACAACAACAACAACAACAATAAGCGTGAAGAATATTCATAAGTTACAGCCGGCTTCTTTAAGGTGATGGAGTTTCTTGTTGAAAGAGGACGTCGGGACCATAGAGAAGGTCGGTTTGATTTGACAAACAAGGGGCGACTGTGGCTCAGTAGTTAGCATGTCCGTTTTTCAATTTGAGGATCGGTGGTTCGATCCCCGGCTCCGCTAGTGGATAAAAGCGTCAGCTAAATTAAATGTAATCTAACAAGCAGATTTGAGGGACTTTGGAGTTGCACATGATTCCCTGTTTAACCCGAGGTGACGGGTTTCTTGGAAGTTATGGTCCATGGAGGACAGACTGAGTGCACCGACCAGCACCCACCCCCTCTGGTCCATTGTCGTGCTAATGGTTTGTATACTGGCGTGCTGGGAATAAAAACACTTGATGCTCATGTGCAGAATGGGAAACATGCACAGAACTCTGGGTATTCAGTAAAGAGTCTTGCGGTGGGTTCAGGGGTTAAACAGTTCGTAAAGTCTGTTACATAAAAGCTCGTATTGACACAAACAACACAATAAAAAGTAACCTTAAGGTATCAATCATTTGGCACTTTGTGCCCACATCATTCGATGTTGGGTCCATGTGTTTTAGGAACAAAACCGTAGTTTATCAAGTGAATGTGGACCAAAAACCAAAACCAGATTTGAGCTTCTTAGAATTCAGAATGGAAAACGAAATAATTCAATCAGCGAGCAAATGCACGCAGCGACTGGGTCTTGGCTAAATATGTTGTGAGCTAAAGGAAAAAGGTTAACGGTCTCAATTTCTTTATGTAATATAGAAATATGGTGTTTCTTCCTTTTTCCTACTCTGACTGGGAGCAGTTTGCCTCCTGCTCCTGGCCATCACGCATTCTTTCCAGACAATGCAGAAAATATTTGCTAAATTCATTTAGGACACACTTCAGACATTTGCCTGAAGTTTTTTCACACAAAATTAACCGCTCGCGTCTCATTCTCGCCAAAGAGACGCCACTTATTTGTTGATCGGAGGGAGTTTGAGGTTGTTGGGCCCTGCATTCCTCATATGTTTGCTGGTAACCGGAGCTGTAATTGCTACTGTGCACCCCACTCGGTGTGGTTCCCCTTACCGGCCATGCAGTTGTGGCAGCAGAGTCCCTGGTGGAGGTACTGCTCGTTCTCCACACACGCTCTGTGTTGCCGCAGGGTGAGGTTTTTGTGGTCATCGCCGGACCACTGAGATGCCGGAGGTTCGGCCGCGTGACACACCAGCCCGACGAGGAGCGCCGCCACAAATACCTGGATCGCCGAGAGATGGGAGAGGGGGAGAAAAAATACAAAAGCTTTGCGTTAGACTCGCCCACTCAAATCATTACGCGAAGGACAGTAAAGAGGAGCGTCCATCTTCATAGGGAACCTCGTGTGAGCAATCTACGACTTAATTGGAACCATCTGATCTGAACATCTGCCGTGGGAAAGCAATTATTGGAGCCATCCAGCTGGACCGAACTAGCAGGCAAAGCAACCCTGTGTGTGTGTGTGTGTGTGTGTGTGTGTGTGTGTGTGTGTGTGTGTGTGTGTGTGTATGTGTGTGTGTGTGTGTGTGTGACACAGAGCTACACACTAACTACATGCGGCGCAACAGGCGACCAAACTTAATTACACCGTGATCTGGTTTTCTTGTCGCAGGGGTTTGAAAGGGAAGGGGACAGAAAGGGGTCTGATGAGGTATCTCAGCACCGCGGTGCCCATATCGAATGTGAGTCCAGAGAGCCATTCATGTGCAGCATAATAACAGGGCCTGTGTAGGTGGGGTACCGAGAAGAATACAGCCCATCGCTTTAGCGTGGCCCCCAGGCGCTGGTGTTTATTCACACGCTCTTCCCCATGTCAATGTGAGAAGGCCCCATTCACTGGCAAACAACACACTTTAGTGCCTTCGACTTCAAATGACCCACATTCTCAAACCCCCGGCTCTTTTGAATGCCGCGACATGTGACACCGCCGTCCGGCGCCCTCGAACGCAACGCGACACCTCCCGGGTTAAATGAGAGGCCTAGATTCGGAGGTTTTTGTCTTGCGGTGCAACCGGGCCCCCTCTCCACCTCCACCTCCGCCTCCACCAGCAGAGAAAGGAACAGGTTAGGGGGGCGGAGAGGGGCCAGGTTCGGGAGGTGGGGGTCGATTCAAAAGTGAGAAATTGTAGACAGCACGCTGAGGATGGGACGCTCTGCAGGGATTAGGGTTTCTGAAAAAGACCGTGTGGGAGAGCGAGGGGAATAAAGACTGATAAACAGAGGTGGAGAAAGAGGGACAGGCTGGAGCTGCGAAGGACTCCTAGACGCTAGACTTGGCTCTCTGGAGGGCCGCCATGCCTTGTTGTTCAAAAGAACTTTCCCCTCTCTCTCTCTCTCTCCCCTTCTTCCTCTCCCTCTGCTCACGTCAGACTTTCCAAAGACGCTGAGAGGCAGACATGGAGGGGCAGACGGCCGGCAGAGCAGTCACAATCACACCATTTAGATCTATCCAAACATTCTCTGGGAGGGGGAGACAGAAGAGAGAGGGAAAGGGGAGGGAGATAAAATGAGAAGGGGGGGAGTGGAGAGGGGGGCTTAGAGCTTGCTTGACACAGGGTGAGTCTTTAGACTTGAATACACTGTGTGTATGGCTGCAGAGTGGGGGGATGCAGAGACATGGACTTGGGGAAAGAGTAAGCAGAAGGCCGTGTGAAAAGGCAAGAGAGCAAAATAAAAAGATGGACAACGGGGGAGAGAATGAGCTGAAGTTAATCCTACACGTCCACGAAGCTCAAGTCCAACGTGACATCGCACTGCATGTGCAGAAGTGTGTCTGTCCCGAGAATTCACACGGCCGATGGGACGGTGAAGATGCACAGACGGCATGGAGATGACATCACTTCCAGTCTTTGTTCGGTCCCGGGCCTGGGATTCAAAACACTCCCGGCGGTGCAGCTGCCCTCAACAGCTAACCTGCTATGCTGCAGCAGCTGAAGCTTCACAACACACAAGATCCAGTTGCACTTTCTTTTTTTTTTTTACAAAAGAGAAGCAGGGCTTCATCACTTTCATCATCGACGAATCCTTTGATCGTTTGTAAAACAAAGCTTAGATTACTCAGAGCCCAGGGTGGACGCGAGGCTCAAGAACCGCCTCCGCCCAGCTTTTATTTTGAAATAGAGATGTCAGCCTCGCTGTGTGGTATTTCTTGAACACGGCCCGGAGAAGGAACGCGTGTCCGCAGCTGCTAAACTACTGTTTACACAAACACTTCGGAGCAGCCGCAGTGTGGCTCGGTTTTTACCTCCGCCGCCAAGAGAGGGAAGACCGGAGTGACCATAACCTCAAGCGTCGAGAGCCCTCCAAACCCACAATCCCTGGAAAACCTCCAACACCCCGGCTGAAGCGCTCGAGTCCACTTCACAGTCCTCTCCACCCTCGATGCACGACGAGTGGGCTCGGGCTGCGGATCGCCGGGTTTAAAACAGAGTCCTATTGTGGAAGCTTCCGGCCCTGCACGCATGTGGGTTAGTGCGCCGCTTGTGTGGATGCAAGTTAAACTAATGAGGAGCTCCAATAAAATAATGACGGGAGCTTCTGTTTATCCGACAACAGTGGCTTCCCTCCGCTTCCTCTGAACACCCTGGGTTCTTCCAAATTGCCTTGGCACAAACGCAACACATGGCGAGTACACTGAGAACGCATTTGTGACTAAATGACAGGACATCCTTTCAGCTGACTTGTGTTATCAATGGGCCCTTTAGAGGGGCTGATAACTCCACGTCCCTGAGGGGATTGCAGTGAGCTCCATTATTTATTTAAAAAAAAAAAAAAAAAAAAAAAAAGGGGCAGAAACTGAAAAAAACCGCAAAGGAACTCTTGCACGCACACACACACAACGCAACACACACACACACACGCACAAAGGGAGGTTCTTCCTTTCATATCGGACGGATTATTTCAATCATAGCCAGCTAATAAGCGGCAACATGATGCACCTCATTATGCCGACGAAGACTCAGGCTTTTCTGATCAGGCCATTATTTCCTTTAAATAAGTTTGACATTCGCGATGGTTATGACGGAGATTATTAAAGACTTAAGATGTTTCTCCCGTGTGTGAGAGTTGAGGACGTGAAACTGGAAATACACACAGGATTGTATGATGAATGACTTTGCTCGGATTACCCACGCGGTCCACAGCAAACCAATTAAAAAACGTCGCCCCTTTTGTAGTTCATGCAACCCGTGAAATCCTCTTCTTGAGTGGAGCCCAGGCCGCACGCTGATTTGTTGATCTGACAACAACTTAAATCGGTTCATCGGATTATAGACGGTCAGCAGCTGGACGGCCATCGGCCGAGCGGCCGGACGCCGATTACCGACCATCGCAGCGATGATGTTTAAGGACACGAGCACATGACGGCCTGGGGGACGGAACAAACATGTTTTTTCCACAGCTGTTAATTTGCAACGCGCCTTGAATGACCCAGGCATGCGACGGCGAGCTCAGGAACGTTCAGCTCGGTCGACAGCGACACGTCTTTGTGAGAAACCACGACCACAGGAAGGAGAACCATCGGAGGAGGCGACGCTCCAGCGATGACATCCTCATGTGATCGTCCGGTCGATTCAAATAAGAGTCCAATTTATATCAAAGCAAAGCTGCGAATGCGGCGGTTTGGAACATTTTCATTCACAATTTCTGCTTTTTAAAAACGACTGACACCATAAAATTGGTTATTAACTCGTTGTATGGAAGTTAATTAGCCAAAAACATGAAATGGGGGGCAGATATATTGTGCTATCTGCCAGAAAATAACCTTCACTGCTGATTTTGTCTCGTCTAATTGGATTAGTGGTATTTAAACTGTCACGTAGTATTCAGATGGCTCTTTGAGGGATCATTTGAACACGAGGTCAACCGCAAAAACATCAAAACAACCGAAACAGTGTCCAGTAACGTGCCTTCTGTAACATCATTAGTGCCTCAGTGAAAACTAACGTCCAATATTAGTTTGAGATGATTTTTTTTTAACTTAAATCTAATTTTACCACCATTTAAACTTAATTTAACCAACAATCGCCAACTCTTGCGCTTATTCAGTTCAAACCCAGGCCGACCTTGGCGGGGCAGTAAAAGCTCTCCGCCTCACAGATAAGGCCGCGGAGGGGTGACCATGCACGACTCTCCTCGAGTGATGAATTACACCGGCATCCTGTCTCAGACGGCGAAGACGAGTGCGGCACAGCGCGAGACAAGCGGCAGGGGCCCGAAAACACTTTCTTTCAGATCCAAAGTCCAGCCGAGCTCGGGTGCATCCGTCATTATCGAGCTGAGCGACGGAAAACGGAGCGAATGACGCCCTTGTGTCAGTTTTGAAGCAGATAAGACACGAAAGCTGCACACACACACACGCACACACACACACACACACTGTGCGGTTTATGTGTGGGAGCGTGTGAAATGCGGCGGCCCCCTCCTCTCAGGGAGCACAGGATGCTCGAGACAATACGGAGGCTTCATGCAGGGTTCAGCTCCAAACTGTTCCCTCCGTGAGCCAGGGCCCGCCTCAGAGCCGGGCCCTGGCTCCCGATTGGACCCTGCAAACACATCCGCTCGGCCGGATATTTATAACTCCGAGGGGGATGGGGGGGGAAAGCTGCAGCTCCACGACACAAATTCTTGAGTTTCCTCAGGAGGTGCACGCTCCGCTTGATTAGGCGGAGTGTGTCGCCAACAGGTTGGGTGACATTCACCTTTGAATCAGAGAAGAAGAAAAACAACCTGATGACGGTCCTGAGCTGACTGACGCTGATGGCGACCACATGAAAACAACATGTTATATAGTTGTGATGGCGGTGCTGAAGGGGGGTGTAGGAAGCAGGTGCGGCGTGACATGTTTTTCAACGTGTGTGAGGTCGTTGTGGGTTTTCACTCGTACGCACACCATACGCACACACACCGAAGTCAGATGCTGGCGTGCGAGCGACTACACCGGCAGGGCGAGAGCGGAGGATGACTAATGGAGTCAAGTATGTGCAGGGATCCGTCACCTTGCCGGAGACATTCACATTAGCTCCATTAAAGCTCGTCTTTGTGTTAAAAGGGGAGCCCATGAAGCGCCGGCGCTTTATAGCCGTCTTTATAAACACATCACTTTAAAAATGTAGAATATGCGCCCGCTGCCGCGGCTCAGCGAGGACCTAAGTGACCGTCAATAGCTGGAATTTATGTTGGATTTATGTCTTTTGTAAACAGAAGTCCATTCTAAGCGCCGGACAAAGGTTGAGTTTGTTCTGAGTCTTTAAACTTGTGTGATAATCTGGCCATTCATCCAGGAGAGCGGGAAGGATGGAGCAGCCTTAAGCCTCGGCTTTTGCATTATGTCATGTTCACAAACTCAGTTTGACAGATTATTTAGTCGCCAACTAGTTTGAGAATTGATACAAACAAATTGTAAAATGTGAATATTTGCTGAGTTTTGGTCTTCTATTCGAGTCAATTTAATGTTGGGGGTTCTCGACCTTTGGTTGTCATAAAACAAGCAATTTAAATAGTTCAACTTGGGTGTTTTCTGACACTTAATCTCAACTGGTAATGGATTGATCTAAAATAATTTAAGAAATGCGCATCAAATTGCTTGTTTTGTTCAACCAACAGTCACAAGCTTCAAAGATGTTCAGTTTAAAAGTAGAATATGTCACAAAAAGCAGCGAATCCTCAACGTTTAGAGGTTAGGACACTTATCTGAACCATGAATTCATTATGAAAACAGTAGATTTCTGTATTGTCAGTTGACTTATTAATGACTGAAATTTGCTATTGCGACATATAACAGCATTTTAATGGCGATATCCGTCCGTTTCATGGTTTCCTCTTGATTGAATCCAGAATGGAAAGAATCCTTTACTAAGTCCAACTCAGGCTGAAACTAAACATAATTTCCCTTATTGATTATTACCAGACATAGATCTATGTCATATGTCTACATAATGCATAAAACATAGTTTCTCACATCATTTCTCACAGTGACATCTTAAAAATACCTCCTCTCTCCAACCAACTGTCCAAAACTCAAAGAAATTCGGCTGCAGATCCTCACAAGGGAGCAGCTGTTCCCACTCACAACATGTCTGAGCTTTTAGTTTTAGAAAAGTGAAACAACAAATCAATTATGAAAACCATTAGAGACGAGTTGTTGAATTATTGCCTCAGCTCGGGTAGCATATGGGAGAGCGTAGTGTAAATAGGAGGCTTTCAAATGTGTACACACTTAACAAATACATACAGAAAATGTGTAAAAATAAAAAAGGCTAAGAAAAGCTTTGCCCCCTTTGGCAAACAGTGTTCATTCCCAATATAATGTCCTCAAGGAAGTAGTAAACTCATGTGATTTGACCCGTCAGATGACTTCTGTACACATGGGAGAGCTGTGAGAGTATTTCACCTCAGAGTAGTTAGACACTGTGTGTGTGTGTGTGTGTGGGAGTGTGTGTGTGTGATATGGATATAGTTGCTATTTGGATCTTAAAAAAAACAAACACACACATCAGACTGGAGTTAATCGGTGACACACACTGGCTCCTCCCCTTGTTATCTCCTCCCTGGACCGCTCCGCTGACTGGCCTCCGTTGGTATGCAGGCCGCACCTGAGCACAGGTGGCGCTCCCTGAGTGAGTCAGCGGGTCTTTGATTCACCTTAACGATGGGGGCCACAACAACAGCTGCTTCCATCGGAACAATCGATCGGCCGGCTATAAATTACTCAAGCGCCTCCCATCTCCAAGGGCGAATACCTGGCGTTCAAACCGGTTGCACCGCGTTGCATCATTCAGATGTCCATGTAGCCTCCCCCCCCCTCCCCCCTCCCCACCCCCATTCTCCACTGTACCCGTTCACACGGAGCAGCAACGAGCGGTGGTTGCAGAGCTACTCTGGACCGGCCACTTTTTGTTGACCCCAGTGACCCAGCTTGGCCCGCCGCTCGTCCCCAGATGTCCGCCCCGGCCTCCTCGTCGGTGCCGTCCACAGAGACACAGACGAGGGGTATTTCCTGTGTGAACCAACACCCAGACCCCTCAGCGAGCCATCGCAGATAGGAATCTTGTGTACTTCTCAGAAGTACATAGATGCCACTAGTATCAGCATATCTGTGTATTCTAGACAGGAAGTTTACTGGACGGCCCGGCATACACTCAGGCAATTTGAAGGGGTGTGTGTTGGGGGGATTAGAGAAGGGGGGGGGGATGGGAGGGGGGGGGGGGTGAACTTTCCCCATAGTCCCTTAGCAACAAGGCTCGCTGGCGAGGCCTCCAGAATGTACTGCGGTTTACAGAAGAGATAAACATTGACTTTGCCACCCGGAGAAGTAAATCTGATGCCGGTAATGGAACACTGCATGGCTTAAAACACCGATCAGACCAACATTAAGGCCCCGGGCACGTCGGCAGATGTTACATTCAATGCCACGACGTTTGCAGCCCCCCCCCCCTTATTCACCACCGATGGAAGCATGGGACGTAATCTGCTCCGTTAATTTAGGGAACTCTGAGTCCCTTTTATTTCCCCGGTTTCCAAAAAGGAACCTGCGATGGATCGGCTCCTTTACAGTGAGCATACAGTATTTATAGTGTCGGGCTTTGGTGCTGCACAGATGGAAAAAACAACAGCGGTGGAATGAAAAGACGTCTCTGTGAGGGTTCGGGGAGTGGAATAAACTCAGCTGGGAAACCGTCGAGGGAACTTTGTGGCTTTAATTGACGAAACTGGCAAAGGTGAATTCTTGGCCTTTCTCTGGGGTCGAAGTGATTTACAGCTTCAGACATGTTACTTAACAACCCTCAACACCCCCAAACACTCCAACACCCCCTTGACTCTCAACACACAACTTGATTGAAAAAGCTTGCAGGAGCTGAAGTGCACTCGGCACAGCCGGGGCCAAGGCTTATTAATAGTGCCTATAGGGCCGGCTACATCCGCTGTGACAGACCAGGAGCCACCATGCGCTGCCTGTCTGAACAATATGACCACATGATGTCCAACACAGATGGTGGCTGTAACGTTCAGGGTTTTTTTTTTTTTTTTTAAGGGGAGTGAATGATGCAAGCACATGTACTTCAAACCACAAAACAGGAGCCAGTGAGCTCCGGATGAGGCTTCTTCTCCACGGAAATAATAAACACTTTAAATCAACACCACCAAACAAACACAATGTTGCTTCTTGTTGTGTGTGCGTGTGAGAGAGAGAGAGAGAGAGAGAAAGAGAGAGAGAGAGAGAGACAATGAACAGGCTTGTTTCATCTTCTCCCAAGTTCACAGGCCTGGCCGTGATTTCTGGTCCCATGTTAACAGCAGAGCTTTCCAAAAAAAAAAAAGAAAAAAGAAAAAGGAGGCAATGTTTATCTGTTCCCTCGACTTCACGAGGAAGTCAGTATTTCGTATTCATTTTTTATTTATTTCAAAAAATATTATTTTATTTATTAGGCGTCCCAGCGACCATATGAAACCAACAAGTGTTTTTGTATTAATCGATGTGTATTAATAAAGTTATAGTGTCCCGCTGAAGCGACCTCGAGCGCGTACAAGATAAGGAGCCGTGTCCGAACTTAAAGGCGCAGTTAAACGAGCGCGAGCGCTTTATTAATAAAAAACAATATCACACACAGGTATGGGGACGCGCGCGAGGAAGTATTCAGGGAGAAGGGAGGAGGGAGGAGGGGGGGTTATTGTCGTGTTTACTTACAGAAGGTTTCCCGACCACCGGATCCAAGTTCATCTTGGGAACTTCGAGATGAGAGAGGAAATCCCGGCGACTTCGCGTTTACGAGCCGAAGCCGTTTTTAAGTCTCGGGGAAAAAAACACGAGTACAAAACAAAAACAGGCGCGCGCGTCCAGCTGTGAAACTATCCGTCGGCCGGTTTCTTTCATGAGTTTTTCTCGGTACTGACACAACTTTTACACGCGTGTATTTCCCACCCGGTCCGCCTGTGAGCTGAGAGAGACTCAAGACTTTGCTTTTTTTTTTTCTCGCCTTCGGGCTGCGCGTGACGTCAGAGCGACTCAGGAGCCAATCACACGGCTTCAGCCTGAATACTAATGAGGTTCCTGTACAGAGGTGGAAGAAGTAAGCAACAATAACACCAGCGGTGGAATGTAACTAAGTAGCATAATTACATCAGTACTGTGCTCAAGTAGCCTTTTGAGGTACTTGTACTTTATTTGAGTATTGTCATTTTCAAGCAACTTCATACTTCGTCGCCACAACATCTTGTACTTTTTACATATACTTAAATACATACTTACTTTTCAAGTACAGATTGTTTTCATACCTTATCTGTCCAGTGTTGATTTGGATGTTCTTTTTTTCCTGATAAACTGAATGATGAAGTGTTTCTTTATGTGTTGAGGAAGTTCTTCTTCTTCTTCTTAGAACAAATAAACTATTGGTTGACCCAAAAACGTCACAAAGCTAAAAATAAAAAAATATTTGTTTTAGAGATAAGTGGTTCTCAGAAGACAGCGAACATATGACGATCTTATAGAATATGATGTATTGATGTAGATTAAACTACCAAACAGTATACAAATACATTAAAATCATCTCAACTTTCTACAGCAGTTATGCTAATTAAGAAATATTATATATATAATAGTAAAACACTAACAGGGAAGATTTTACTGCACAGTGAGTACTTTTACTTTTCATAATTACGTACTTTTTATTAGTACGCAAGGTTCTTAATGCAGGACTTTTACTTCGAGTGGAGTATTTTCTGTAGAATTAATACTTTTACTTGAGTAAAAGATCAAAATATATTTTGAAAGGACTCATTAAGGCCCAATTTTAGAATAATATATATTGTATAACAATAATGTAATTAATTTTAATGTTGTTGTAAAAGAGGGACAATGACCTTTTGTCTTTACTCAACCTGTAATAGTACATTCATGTGTTGATAGTATTTTCTGTTATCAATCTTAATCTGCAAAACAGCTCAAGTTAGAAAATAAATGGAGAGCACAAAGTAGCTCCACAATAATAATGGCTGTGGAGTATAAAGAGCCAAAAAATGGAATAAAGTAAGTACTTCAAATCTGTTCATAATTACGGTACTTGAGCAAATGTGCTTTCCAGCGCTGGCTTTCAAAGCAAAACAAAACAACATTATTACTTTACAGTCTGAAGCTCTTTCTGTGGCTAAGAACAAGCAGCACGGATTTCATTATGAATGAAGCAGGCTTTTATAACTTAAATGGTGCTTTGATGAGTAACTCACCCCAACCACTACAGCCATTAACCAGCCCATGTAATGCGTAACTTACTAGTAATAACTAACTCATGTGCAGCAAGCTGAAGCACCAGTGAATGAATGATCTCGAGACTGTCTGCACAAATATGCAGACACTTAATGGGAATAGTTTGAAGTCTAACCCAGAGATAAAAGGAACAACTTTGCAGTACATAAAGAGTATAAACTAGCATTTAATGACAGCATTGCATTATTTATACTGTTTGTACTAGCCAACAAACTTCCTCCCGAATGTGGTTCCTGCTGACAACATCTTATCTAAAGTGGGTCTGTCTGGGGAGGAGAAAGCGGAAGATAGTTTGGGCGAACCTACACTGGACCGTTCCAAGATAATTAGCAAAAAAAACAACAAACAAATAAACAAACAGAGCCAAACAACTTGTAGAGATGGAGAGATACCAGGTCTGCCACTTAGTCAGACCGAGTGGCGTGATGAAAGAAGGATTACGCAATTTAGGACAGTTTTCCTGCTATATGGCTCACTTCTCACTGCAGAACCCTCCCCTGCTGCACTATGACACACAACGATGATTAGTTAAATATCTTGTGACCAAAGTGGTGGTTGAGCCGAGTTAACACTGTTATAATCAGTGTGCCGTGTCGGTATGGGAAGAAGAAATCGGTGAGAAAGTGTGTGATGCTGGTTATGGTCGGGCATCTAAAAATAAGAGTTGACCTCTGTTGCCCAGCAGCGCTCACGCGGCCTTGTTGCTGTTTACTCGGAGCAAACGGCAGAGTGCGAGCAATGCAATCAGAGTTTACAGTAAGAGGAAACGTTATTAATATGTTTTGGAGCTAAAAAAAACAACACAAATCGTAAAAGAAGTGATGTGTGATCAATCAAACTTAACGCTGCACCAGTTCATCATCTCTGGAACAAACAAACACGACACCCAGCAGCAGATGCGTCTCATCCCCGTCCCGACGAAGCTAAACGTGTCCCAATTACAACTATCGAGGAAATCTGTGTCTTCCACTCGGAGCACATCCTGTGCTCCTCCTCCCGGGGGTCACCGGCTACGTGCTCAAAAACAGGAAGCGTGTGATTGAGTTGTTTGCAGGCTTATCCTGAGCAAGTCAGTATTTATGGCCACCGGGTTGATTAGTTCAGAAAGCACAGTCGAGCAATAACAAGTTATGAAAGTCATCGTTTGAGAGAGAACGTCTGACCGGAGAAGGAAGTTTAGGTAATTTGCATTTCCTGTGTGGGAGCAGTGTGATGGTTGTGTGCGTGTGTGTGTGTGTGTGTGTGTGTGTAGGTGTTCGTACAGCAGATGGTGGTGGGTCGGACAGTTTTTTTTCACAGAAGTGACCTGCGGAGGAAAAGGCAGAGAAAATAAAAGGAAGGGAAACCTTCCTGAGCGTCAGTGACTTATCTTGTGACGCCCGCTGGGTATTGTTTCACTTGCTGTTTAGGAAGGTTGACAAAAAAAGCCCTAAACAAAAAAACGAAAAACTAAATGTTAGCCATGAGCCCTGAAGTGATTTTCTTATTTAGCGTCTCTTGTTTAAACAGAAGCACTTCCCATAACTGATTTTTATTTGATTTTGTAACCAAATTAATAGCAAATGCATGGCAACGACATCAAGGCTTTTTTTTTATTCGTGCCAGAAAACAGGACAGGAAATTGTGCACGAATAAATCCACATTCTTTGAGCAGCAGGGACACGACAAGGACAGCGGCCTCTCATCACCTCGACGTCTCTGCTTGAGATACGACGCTCGGGTCATTAAACTTCCCGCTTAATCTTTTATCCGTGGCATTTACGGTCCCGACGGCGGCCATATTTGTAGAAGGAGCTAATGCGATTGTGTCCCCTCTGTCAGTTTATGCGAGCGCTCTCAATTATGACAACGACGACGACGACGACGACGACAACAACAGCCGGAGGGTCGCGACAGCCTGTTCACAGCCGAAAGTGAAAGGTCAGCTGGGACGAGGGGCTGAGGGCCGACACTAGAAGTTGGGGGATATTGTTTATGTCTGTGTCCTCCGGAGAGGGAAAACACACCAACATGTGTGGGGTTATAAATGACTCCCAAGAAACGGATGGAACATATCTATTAAGCATGGATCACATGAGCGACACACAGGGGATTATCAGCCGACTCGGCAATTCTCCTCATCTTAGCATGTTAGCTTCATTCGTCTTATTGTTATGGTTTTACGGGCCATGCACGGATGAGTCACTTCACTTTTTTCTGCTGAGAACAAGACTGGAGAGTCTGCGGCTCTGTGAGGCTGCAGGACGACGTGGAAGTGCCTCAAAGCTGCATTCTTGCTAATAGCCAGCAGGGGGGCGACTCCTCCAGGTTGCAAAAAGAAATGCGAAAATAACTCTACTTCTCAGAATCAGAATCAGAATCAGAACCATTTATTGCCATGTATGCTTACACATACAAGGAATTTGTCCTGGCGGGAAGGTGCATACATTTAACATTTAACAATACACATTTAACAGTTAACGCAATGCAATAAATGAGGATGAATGGATGAATGAATATCTACATTGAGACAGCAGCATAACAAAATACCAAAAGTAAGATAAAGTGCATGGAATGTGCATGAGTGTAAGTGTTGTACACTTGATTCCACAAGTTCTTGCTCTCAATCTCTAGTTTCAAGTCTTCTTTAATGCAGCATCATGTTTATTTAGTAAATGATGGTCCCATTTCCCATAAGGCAGGGTAAGCTTTAGGGCGTGGCTATCTTGTGATTGGCCGGTTGTCCATGTTTTTGTTTGCACGCACACATTTATAATTAGCACCACATTTAAAGTCCAACAGTGGCTGATGGGAATTACCTTAGTTATGCATGTATTTTGTCCGTGGACCAAACAGTTATTATTCTTATAAGGTCTGTACCGGATTCATGGAAATAAATAGTTGTCTCGACATTTCCTTGTCTGTACATTTCCGTGTCAAAAAAGAACCTATTGGACCATTTAGAATTTGAAGAGCCAAATATTTTCCTGTGGAGACCAAAATCTTAGCAAAAAAAGGAGCAAATGTTAAACTTACATTTTCCAGATGGCCACAAACGCAACTCCAAATGAATGCTGTTGCTCAATATCTGCCGGATGTGTAAAACGAGTTTGTCATATCAACTTTAAGGGTGATGAGCTACGTTTAATCTTGTCTCGGCTAGGCCCAGACATGTGGCCAAAAAAAAACATGTTACAAGCCGCATACTTGTATTCTGGCTTCAATAATAAGATTTGTTAAAGCAAGAGTCCAGGGACAGGGACCCTTTGAAGAGCACTTTTCTGTATCTCTAAAACAATAACCTCTGACCACCAATAGGAAACAAAATGCAGCTCATGTCAAGCTCCTCAAGCCGGTTTTTAAAAAGCAGAGGACAAACGGTGTGCGAGTTCCTGGCAAAATAAACTGGAAATACATTGTCAAGTGTCTCATTGTCAGATCAGCTCCCACTTCCTAACACACAGTAGGACGATCCGCCTCGAGGAAGGTGTTTGTTTGTGAGTCAGAACGAACGGCTTGAAAGTGAGGCCTCGGCCCCGGGGAGGAGACGAGCCTCGTGACCGGTTTTGTCCGGTTGAAGCGGGGCCGCGTTAACAAAGTGGATTACGATTGAGCGAGGAATGCTCGTCTTTGTTGAAACCTTCGCGGTGATGTCACCAGTACTTTCCCTGGCACCACCTGGCCAGGAATCACGGGAGCGGCGGTTCAGGGCAGAGATCTAGCTGTTGCAATGTGGCCTGATTAGTCACCTGACTCCTGTTTATTTTATTTATTTTTATTTTTTTTAAAGCGATCTTTCGACAAAAGACAGGCTTCAGTCAGCAGTGCCGTAAAGATTAGCTGCCTGGTGAACTGTGTAAACACGCCGACAAATCCGCGTGTCCGTGTGAGCTGCATGCAGGAATGTGTGTGGGTGTCGCTGTCTGTTCTTTCCTTGTATACACGCTGAGATTTAGTGGAGAAAATGGTGTGAATATATATATTTATAGACAGATATGAGATAAGACAGATACATTTGAGTGAGTGGAGATCATTAAAAATGGAGACAGTGAGCTGTGTTTGCATAAATGTGTGCGTGTGTGTGTGTGTGTGTGTAATGGATAGAAAAGTGAGAAGCAGTGGTGAGAGAAATCCAAAATAGCAACAAAAAAAAGTGTGTCGGAAAAAGACAGTGAGTGGGAATTAAAGGAGGCCTCGTGGCAGAAGCCACAGTGCTGATGTTAGCTGTCTGATCCGCGGAGAGACAGTTGGCAGTGGGCTGTCTGCCGGCCGCGAAAAAGTACAGTAATTCAAAGCATGCGACGTGACGCCGTTCCCTGCGAGCTGGGGCCGCAGTCCCCACCCCCAAACACACACACACACACACACACACACACACACACACACACACACACACACACACACACACAGACGCACAGGCGCGCACACACACACACACACACACAGGCGCACACACTGCAGCAATACACCTTGTAAAAGTCACAAATGCTCCATTCCACGTGATGCGATTATTCACAGTTCCAGCAAATTTGGGCTGCAGCTAATCTCATAACTAAGCGGCGTGGCGCCTCTTTGAAAAACGACGGATCCTCCAAACAACTGTAAGGAATGTATCTCACTGTGTCGGTCGCTCGACTTTATTGTCAGAGGAAGAGGACAGCAGCTTTAGTTTGAAGGTAGATTTGTGTCTTTATTAGGCGAGCAAAACGTTTGGAGAGCAAATTTTCTTGTTTGTGAGTAAGTTATTTGTTAGTTTTGCTTATGAAACTATCATTTTTTGGGCTGCAAATAAAACATCGGTGCTCTAAAAATAAAAATAAAAAATGCTACCTTCATACTTTAGCAGCCAATTAGCACATTACACTTGCAAACACGCCCCGATCAATTAGAGTCGGCCCGCTGCGTAACGGATCTCCTGTTTCAGAATAATCAGCAGAGACTTTCTTTTGTTTTTTTAAAAAGATTAAAGTGAAGATGAAGTTGCCACGGCAACAGGAAAGAAACACGAGCGTGAAGCCGGAGAGAGGAAACCAAACAACGGGAGCTGATGAGAGGAAAACAAGATTCCAGCTCTCGTAGTTCTCATGAGCTTCACATGACTTGCATTTAGCTCTTCTCTCTCGGCGCCCTCTCCTCTCTTTAGTCCCCCCTTTCTCACTCTCCACTGAGTGCCCTCCCCCCCTCCCTCCTTTCCTCCACCACTTCCCACCCCGCTGTCCCCCCTCCTCCTCCTCCTCCTCCTCCTCCTCCTCTTCGCACAGCACATAGACTTCCTGTGTGTCCTGGCCTGAATGGTATGTGCATGGAGTGGGTGTCTGGGAGGCCTTTCATCCGGCATGGAAAGAAAAAGAGAAGTCAAGAGAGAGGGTGAAAAAAAAAAAAAAGAAAGTGAGAGAAGAGAGTCATCTTTAATCCGTTTGACTCGGAGCAGTTGTCCAGAGGGGAGCGGGGTGGGGCGTATTAGGCGGGTTGAGAGGGCTCTGGTTCATGCCAGGGATGTGTGTGTGTGTGTGTGTGTGTGTGTGTGTGTGTGTGTGTGTGTAGTGTCTAGAGGGGAAGAGAGAGGCCTGCTGGGAAAGCCTGCAGCCTGCCCGGGACAGATGACATCCGGCTGGGACATGCATTTGCCCGACCGAGGGACGCTACTAAACTGGAGCAGGTAGAACAAATTAAAATAATAACTAAAGCACAAGTACTGTGAGGGTTTACAAAAAAAAAAATGATATTACTGTGTAATATAATGCCTCACAAAAAGCTTTGCGGTGACAAAACGCTGATTGTGTGGCGCACCGTAATAGAAATGGAATGGGAGCCTCGTGGCGTTGTCAGACAGGGTGTAGCAGGCTGTGAGTGCCAGGCCCGACGAGACCCTGCCCACACTGTGCAGGGCACACATGCACGGCTGCTACTGCCTCATGTCATGGAAACAACCTACAGACGTGTGTGTGTGTGTGTGTGTGTGTGTGTGTGCGCGCGCACATGCGCACATCAAATGTCAAGACATGCCTAGACAAGATAACCCGTCATGAGAAAGGAGCACACAGTGCCATCTGCTGTTGGGGTTTTATTGTTTCTGTCAGTTTAGTTTGAGGAAATGCTGCTGCGAATGGCACTGGATTGTTTTAATTCATATATATATTTAATATGATTGAGTGTTTTACATACAAGACATATGTCATTTTATGTAATTTGCCCCGGTACATTAAACAGCAATTTCCAATTGTGTTACCCACAAAGTAAAAAAGTAAAAGTTCAAGCATAAACTCATGTGCATTCTACATTTTTGCTGCATTACAGGAGTGTGAGGTATGAATGAATCGCCTTAATGAATTGCTTTTCAGCATGCTCATCTTACACAAGTTCACTATTTATTTAAGTAGGCCCTTGAGGTTGGCCGCAGCTCTCCACCAGTGAGTGAAACTGTAGATTTATCCTGGAAGTGACCTTTATTACTGTAAAACTCTGAAATACCTCATTTATATCACTTCCTATTGACACTTTTATCAAGTATCACCATAACACCAATGCATGGGTGAACCATGTGGGATATGAACCTCTGAACCCTTAATGCTGCACTATATTATAAAATATATCTATTGGCTTCACACACATTATTGTATATATCAGATAAATATGCTTCTTCTTGTTTTATTATGATCTCATCTGTTTTTATCATCACAAATGTGTTATTAAGTACAGCCTCACAGAGCCGCTGTAGACTCTTAGTCTGGTTTCTCTGTTGATAAATGCCGCATACATTTAATAAATAAAATCTTCAAAAAGCATATTTGTCAAACTGTGAGGTCTCCAGTGATCAAATCTTGGCAGTAAATTTAACGCCAGTTGGCCAAAAATGATCCAAAACCCAAGTCTGGTTCCCAAAATGAAGATGAAAGGACACGAAGATCTATAAACCACAGATAAACAGTGAACCCTATATATGCTGTCACTGCATATTTATTTCAACACAATACAGTATATACATGTTTCAAAATTGCAAATCTTTTGAAAAAAGAAAAGAGAGAAGAAAGAACATCAGCGGAGATGAGCAGCATGAACACGTTTCACCTTCTGAACATAAACATTCATATTGCACATAAATCAAACCTTGAGTACAGAAAAATATATTGAGATGTCTCGAATAAAACATATAGCTATAATGCACCGTATACATAACCCATAGAAATAAAGTTATAATTACTTTTATTTGATAAACAGAGATGTGAGATAAAGATTTTTAAAAAGGCAGTAGATTTTATCCCGGAAAGAGAAAAGCAGAGAAATAGAAACAACGACCCCAAAAAAAAAAGTTTGTTATTAATCTTTCAACACATTTGATGAATTGATACACTTTTACTCAAATTAGCATTGTTTTCTATTTCCCCGAAGCAACGCAGATCCTAAGATAGGAGGCGGTGAGAAAAACACGTCACGTCACACGTCTGAAGCTGAAACGGTAGCTCTATACCGTAAGCTGGATTTTTCCAAAGACGCACAACACAGCGTTCCTTAAAGGTTACACACAACTTTCCTCCACGCACACACACACACCCTCTGAGATCAGCTGGGTCCATGGAAAGGATGCTGCCGGACACACCGAGCATCCTCAGGTGACAGATGGTCAAATGGTGAGAGCAGGAAACACCTCTGCTGTGGGCACTGTGTACGGCCATGGGCAACACGGCTTGCATATAGTCTTTTAAATATGGTGTATAATAAACACAAATTGTTGATTTCTTTGATGACAGGGAGGCAAAACTAGTTAGGAAACTGTGTTTTTGTGAACTAGAAAGCGTATCGGGTTTTCTTTTTCATTTTTATTATGTATGTAAATATGTATGTCTGCAGAGGGGGCTTGAAAAAAAAACACACACAATAAATGAAAGAAAACTCATGGTTGGTGTGTGTGGGTGCACATACATCGTCAACAACGACAACAAAAAGGTTTTTGTAGTGAGCTTTGGCAGCCTTCAGCCAAAAAAAAGAGAAAAAGTCAATTCCAGTGAAGTTTCAAGGCCTTCCGCCCAAAAAAAAAAAAGTCCAAAGTCATCGTCACTCCAGCGGCGTCCATTCAATCTTTACGAGGTGGCACGAATCACAGCGGGGTCGCCGTTCGTGATGGATCTGCATAACCCGCCCTGACTGGAAATCTCTGCCAATTAGGGCGTAACGCGGATCCCGCTCAGGCGACTAAAGGGGAACTCGGCTGCTCCTCGGGACGACCTGTCCATCACGTCTCGCGGTCCATTTCTTCTAAAGTTTGCTCAGCAGACCATCAACTCCAGTCCAGACACATTTGCCTTTTCCAGCTTTCCGTCTACTGGAATCATTTGCGTTTTTTCGGAGTTGTTGGGGGACGTTTTTACATATTTTCCTGAAGTGCTTAGGACGAGCACCTGTCCAATTTCTGCCGATATTCCATATATATTTAGACGTCCCCTCTTGTCTCTGTGATTTATTACACCTCCACTACCTGCCCTTAAATGCCTCTCTACACAGCTGAGTGTCTCCTCCGATTTCTTTTGATCCAAGGAGACCTGACTGATCCCATCCCAAGCCCAGATACATCTGTAAATGCAATAAAAGTCATGTTTTGATCAAATCTAAAATCTGTTGGCCACAAATGGGCTCCAGCAGAAAGACCAGACGGACTCAACTCTTTTAGCAATGCCACCTCAGTGAGGTGTGTTGTGGGTAATCGCTCAGGAGAGCGTCATTCGACTCGGTTGATTCTTTCCTCTTTTGAGAGCAGCGTCGGTGATAATATTTTCCCAAGAAAATCGGCGTCTGGCGCCATTAGCCGGCGCTCCAGCTCCGCAGGGGGGTGGGGGGGTCCCCGTGCACCGTACCAGACTTTGAATAGAAGATTGCTCTTCCAGGCGGCACTGTGGGAAACATCCATCCACAGTTGTCAGCGCGTTTGGAAGAAAGTGTGACTGGAAAAGCAGCCGCTGATCAAAGGAGGAAGGAACGAGTATCGGGGAAAATCCGCTTGCTGAAGAAAATAAAAAAAATGTCACTGTCGTCTTAAGTGTGGGAGTAACAAATATACATGCTGGTGTCCGTAATTGAGGACTCGAGTAACGATGAAACAAGCTGGTCCCAATCACTGCGCCGCTTGTACCGTACCGGTTTCATGTGACTTTGACAAATCCCTTCAAAATGTGGAAATTCTTATGAATCTGGAGGCTCACTAGCATTACAATCGGTTCATATGACTTTAGTTCGTACTTGAAATCTCTGGAAAGACAATTATTCTGTTTCTGAAACTCCCCTCAAGGACGAACCAGTCGGAATAATTTCAGAACTTGTAGGAGCAGTAAAAGGTTATCCTTCAATAAAAAGCAGCTATTGTATGCTAGCTGGCTCTTATAGCTGTTGCAACATTGTAGCACTCCATAAGCTCACGATGGCTACAATGTAACAATGAGAGATTTTACGGAATATTTGCTTTTTTGTGGGGTTTGGACTGATATTAAAATATGTCAACTTGGGCTTCGGGAAAACAGTTTTTCACCATTTTCTGGCAATTTACAGACCAAATGAAATATTATCGATAATGAAAATAATCAATAATGCATGTTTCCACATAGCTTCTGTCTTCGCAGTAGCAAGAATGTCGTATTTCAATGCGGATTAGCTGAATGATCTGTGTCATTGTAATGGGTTAAAAAATACAAATTCATCTTTTAGCTTGCATAGTTACGTTATGGCCGCCGATTAGCCTGCATGAGCTCGTGCATGTAGCCGCTAGTTAGCAGGACTATTTCTGTTCAAATATATCATGTTGCTTCATGGTATGTTTGTGATGTGCTGGGCGTTGACTAACAGTGGACGCTGCCAAGCGTTCAATGGAGACGTGTCTTACATTTTACTTTTAGAGTCGCAAACAAAAACCTTTTGAACATTTTTCTTTTATCACAAATTGATTTGACTTTTGCTCTCAGATTGTTTGATTGGATACTAAACACACCAAAGTAGCTCCGCACTCTAACCAATTCATAATATACTTTTAACTGTATTTTACAAGCTTAGCTGAGGGTTGGATCCGGCTTGCGAGCCCGTTTATTCCCGGTGTGAATGGATTCCGAGCGTTGGCCTTTTTACTCCGTGACCTTTTCATCCGATAGTGGAGAGCGAGTCCCTCCTTGTCTGTACATGCGGGGCTCTTTGATCCATACCCATCTCTTGCTGATACATTAGTTTGAATATTTGACATGTGTGGACCATTGAAACCTGATTTCCAGGATCTCAGACTATCAAATGACGTACATCTCTGTGATTACGTATCAGAATATTCCCATTAATACACAAATCAACTGGGAATTCGCTTTTCCACTGTCGAGCTTTAATGTGAAACTGGGAGAGTTTGAGGTTTTGGGAAATTAGCTTGTTCGCTTTTGTGCCGGAAATCAGAAATGCAGATTGTTAGCAGAGTGGTATCAATGCTTTCATCTAACTATGCAAGAAAGCCAATCGCTTATTTCCCAAAAATGCTGAACTATGACTTTAAATATTTCTAAGCAGGGATGACAGCAGGATCTGCAAGCCCGACTTCAAGAGTGCTGACGTGGCTCTTTTACGTCGTTCTAAAAAATTGGATTTTGTATAGAAATGTTTCATCTCTTTGCTGAATACAGTTTTTGAAGATTTACTGCCGCTGATTTCTCCACCGCACAGATTAACGAGATGAAAAGAGATGAGCCAACACAGAGTTCAACACAAAGTCACTTTATCATGTTTGGGGAAAGGTGGAGCAAATCTAGCCGGGAGGAGAGGACAGAGGAGTGGGAGGAGTCCCGCCTCCCCCCCCCCCCCCAAAAAAAAGGCAGCTCAAATGAAGCCACACATCAAATTCAAAAATCAGGAAAAAAAAAAAAATGAAGTCCCAGAGGGCCTTGAAAGCACACACCACTTAACCAGCGCCAACAATTTGCAGATTATTTAATGTTCCCACCGCCTCTTCTGGTACGAAGTCCCTTATCGCACACGAGGGTGAAGCAGAAGCCGATCGGTGGAGATAACGGGTGACGGGTGCACCTCTGGGTGCATCGCATTTACATTGGGATGACTTATCCTCTTCTGCAGCCGCTGCTTCTACACGTGGGCGTTTCTCAAAGCGACCGTTATCCGTGAGATCAACGCCAATTCAGCATCGTTTGCATGGTCATCTCTTATATATATATTTTTTTTCCCATCTTTCCCATTTGAAATGCTAATCAGCCAACGCTCCTCACTGTCTGTTTCCTCCTCTAAACTCTCGCCGCTAACATCAGAGACACGCTGCAGGGAAGCAAAAACGAAGCGTTAGGAGATCTGGAAAATGAATGACAACAAAATGACATTACACGAAACATTTCTGACAGCCCGGAGGACCGATTGGGGGCAAGTGCCAGCACGTCCGATCCGGGGAAGGTCACAACACCATCCTGACTGGCAGTCCGTCTAAAAACACACTCCGTCCTCTGCAGGAAGTCTTCCTCACTCAGATATCCATAATCCTCCGATGCAGGTCGATCACACTTGCCAGGAGTTGACGTCTCTCGATCACAGATGGGCGTGGGATACTTAATATCTCTTTAAATGTTTCTCAGTAACACAAAGACTTCCCAACTCTTTTCCTTTGTCTCTTGATTCCTGTCTGTCTGCATGTGCTATTTGGTTTAGAAGAGGTGATCCTCCTCCTCCTCCTCTTCATCCTCCTCCTCACAGGTTAGCTAGAACACTTGATCATCAGTGTCCATGCAGTAAAGGTTCATCATTATTTTTTCTTTATCTGCCGCAGACCCGCCCTACCCAAGTTTAGTGAACTCTGCTTCCCGCTCTTCTCTGCTGCAGCCCAGAGTGGCGGTCCTGGGGGACTGGACCTTGCTGATTTCTTCAAGGGCACTGGCCAGAGAGTCCAGGTCCCCCGAGTCCTGGTGCTGGGCTTCCCACAGGCTCAGAATCACCGATGATGGGCTCTCTTGACATGCAAAGTAGCACAGGTTCCTGCAGGCCGGGGGGGAAATGGAAAACTGTGTTAGAGTCGATGTCGTGGTAAGTAGCACCGGCTGAGAACAAATGAAAGTGGCGGTTAATGGTGGCTCAGCAATGAAGTGATTGCCTCGCGCTAATTATGATAAGACGGCCCGAGCGAAGACATTCTTTAAGGAGGCACTCCAGTGATGTGTAATCACACTTCCTTACACTTGGGTGACTCATAAGAGGACGATGAGCTAAATTAAAGCAGCAGAGGCCGAAATATCCTGACTTTCACCCTCTAGTGTCGGTCACTCCAAAACCCCACTGGATCCTACATTTCCCATGATGCAACGCAGGAGAGCCTTTTATTAGACCGTTTCACTTGTTCCAGACTCCCTCAGTTTGTACTGCAGGCGGTCTGTTTTTACATCTTTGGTCATTTTTAAATGTATTTTATTCTGTCTGTATATATAATATTGCGGTTGTAGATTCTTTACTGTTTTATTACTGTTTATTTATATTACTTTATTAATTTAATTTTATTATGTGTGCTTTACTCTGCTTCTGTAAATCCTGCAAATTCCCCCCTGCGGGACTAATAAAGATATATCTTATCTTATCCTATCTTATCTTATCTTATCCTATCAAGTATTTTTTTAAAGCAAAGTCCAAAAGCAGACATTATTCTACTGTTTAGCAGTTGAGTAGAAGATGTTTTAACTTTTTGAAATGTAGTAGTTTCTGAATTTCCAGCTCAAATGTTTTCAGTGTATAAAAATAATAAAAATGTTAATGTCAGTCAGTGAAGATAAAGTAAACTGGTTTGAGGCCAACAACAGTTTGGGAACAGTGACATCCAGATACAGTTTGTATCGTGAACACGTGGCTCCCTCATAAAGAAAAGCAACTTTTCCGTTGCATTGATTTCCTCCGCCTTGCTGTTCTGACGCCCATCCAACAGAGTGCACTGTTCCATTACGGTGGGATTTCCTTTGTTGCCTTCTACCCTCTTTTCCTCTCTATCCCTCCGATGTTCCCACACATCCAGAGACCAGAATGACAGGAAACAGCTCGACTACGTAGAGACATCCCTCTGAAATGTTGGGTTTCAGCTTCAGTTTAAGTGAAATTCCTTAATCACGCAGTTTCTGTCCCATTTTCTGAGTCAACTTTTCCCTCTCATGTTTCTCCAACTGGCAAGCGAGTGAGAATACTCATCTTCAGTACTTTTTTATTTTTATTTCCCTCCACTGGTGATGGAGCTGACTGCACAGATCTAATCTTCCTCTTGATTTTTTGACTTCTCTTCTGAAGCACAAATAGAGATTCCCAACAACCCGAATCCTCCCCAGTCTACACAAACCCTGACCTGGCACAGCCTCTGGAAAGCTAAGCAGCGACGCCGCTAATGGCGAGCGCGAACGTGAGCGCATTTTTTCCCGCCAGAGGCCGGCCTGTCAGCGGTCACAGACCTTCCTTCTCATTCCTGCAAAACACAGCCTCTTGTCTCCGGTTGTTTCCGACTGTGCTAAAGTTGGCCCTTACACTGACCCCCCCCTCCCTCTGTCTCCCTCTTCATCTCTTTCTATCTGGCTGTGCATGTGTTTCCAGATCTATAATGAAATCAGCAGCGTGGCGTGTTACTGAAAGCCGGTTGGTGATGGGAGATTAGGGCTGACACGGTGCCTAAATTCCAGATTAAAAATACTATTCAAAGTGGGGGAGGCCGGTGAATGCAGCGTTTCATCGTTCTGGACGAAACCCACCGGCTGATGTATATCGGAGCTGAGTGGTAAACGACAACGGCGCACAATGAAGAACGGTGATGACAAAGTGGGCCGTCCTCTGATACCTGTCTATGTGGAGCTTCTGAGCCAGCAGCTGCCAGTCCTTCCCCTTGGCGTTGGCGGTGTCGAAGGTGGCGCTGATCCGCTGACGGATGGACGGTGGGATTTTAAAGGCCCTTGACCCCGTCTGGGAGGTGATGGTGCAGTCCGACTGCGTGAAAAAGGGAACCACGCCCTTTTCATTCTGGCAGCGGGAGAGGAAAAAAGAAGAGAGGTGAGGCGTCGGGATGAGATTCTCGATATGAAGGACAAGGACTGAGCGAGACAATTTGCAATCTGTACATGAAAAGCTCCCCGAGAGGCTCATTAAGCAAGCCCTTAAATCAAATCAAGAGTCATCCAGTGTAATAAAAGAAGCCATTAACAAGCCGCTCGCTTGACCGAACCCCCCCCCCCTCCGCCCGCCGCTCACCTCCACCACCGACGTGTAGACCTGGAGGATCTGCTCCTCGCCTTTGACCTGCCGGATGCCGATCTTGCAGGAGAGCTGCGACGAGGAGTGGCCATATCGCTCCAAGGAGAAGGCACACTGCAGAGGACGCTGGCTGCTGGCCCACACCTGAGAAAAGGAGAACTCCTGCAGAGCGGCAGGTTCGAGGCGGAGGATTAAACCGGTTACCCGAGTCCCGCTCTCTGTCGCCCACATGATGAATTAAACCCAAATGAGCGGCCTCTTTAGCCAATCAATGGGTGTTACCTAATCAAGCGGTTTAGAGCCCACGGGATGGAAACGCATCCCGCCACCACGTGAGGGAGTCATTAGTGCAAACATGTGATACATTATACATGAAACACATGGTGACGGCTGCCTGGGGGAAGTTATCAAGTTAGAGCCGCGACCATCAATCAATGCATCGCAACGTATTTTGGAAATGTATTTATTGGTTTGAGTCCATTTCTTTGAAAAAATAAATAAAAGATCTTATAAAACTATTTGAGGGTGTCATCTCAATTTTTTTCACAATTTTATTGAGATGTTTAGACCAAAATCCCTAATTGATTAATCCAGAAAGTAACTTTGCATTACTTTTGCATCATAACCAAGTCTGTCGAGTCTGAAGTCTAAATATTACAGAGCTAAGCCCACATCATTAGCATAAATAGTCTATGTGATATAAAATAATCCTTTGAAGATTTTCTAAATAAGCGTACAGCCCCAAACTTCAGTCTCCCTAAGCCTTTTTTTTTTACCTCTTTGTTAGCGTGTTGTGTTTTCTTTCCCAAATTGTTATAATACGCCTCGAATATCCTTGTAAACAGCAATCTGTTAGATCAGGACCTGTAACGTGATTATGGAATTAGGACTGAAACGCCTTGATTTACCCACTTTGCACTGCATTTCCCCCAATAGTGGCACCTTTAAAACCAAAAGTATCACAGCTTTGGAGTAAAAGAAATACAAAAGAAAAACCCATTTTTGACTTTAACGACTGTGTGACCCAGACAGTGGCGCAGTGAGAACAGGTCAAAAACAGTGTTTTATGGATGAATCATCCTCTCTTCAGCTCCATCAGACAGGAGGGCGGCTACTTGTGAAAGCCTCCTTTAGACCAGAGTGGTGGCTAAATGAAAGCCTTCAGCCATCTTCCCTGTAGGACCCTCACTCGGGGGCTCTTCCCTCTCCCAGACCACCTTGTTGGTATTCTGGACGCACTATGGTGGGCTAATCCTGCTAATGGGATGTCACTGGTGGGATAAACATCACAGGGCACAGCAGAACATGCAGCATGTAGACCCCTAGGAAGATAACTAGGAGATGTGTGTGCGTATGCCTGGCAGTCATAATTAATTTTGTAAGTGTGTGTGTGTGTGTGTGTGTTGAGAAGGGAGATAGCTAGCCTTAGTGATCTCCTGCTGTGCCCTTGCTGCTGTCCTTTTGCTTTGATGTGGCCGAGCAAGAAAAAAGGGGAAACTGGTGGCGGAGACCGTTCTGATGGAGGAACAGAGGAAGCTGAGAAGATGAAGGTGCACAGCGTCTCTCTGGGTCCCCGATAAAGGGACGCTCGGGTGAACCGGCTCGCTGATTCGATTCCTTTTTACGCCGAATCACACAAACTCACAGTTGGGACGGCGTATTTTTTAAGGCCGACCCCCGGAAGTTGTTCTCTCGACAAAAACTCAATGGGATTGTTTAATTGGATTGTTTAATTGGATTATTGCAGAAAATAAATAAACGTTTATGATACTTACACATTTTGGCTCATTACTACTTTTGAGTGTGACGTTAAACTCTCTCAATCTTTTGTTCAGTCATCTAATTAAAAAAGCTGAAAGAAAAGAAACCCTTCCCTTGAAGATGAACCGGAAGTGCCGAAAAATGTACATTTCCAGGTTGCAGCCGTACTGAAGTGCCTACCTGGCAGGTGGTGAAAGGTTTGATGCTCCAGAGTAACTGTGGGACGTCCTGGATGGACACCTGGAGGCTGAACGTGTTTCCCCGGAACAGCATCATTTTGGGCTCCTCCAGCAGCCGCCCGCCCCGGTTGCGCTCGCCGACTGCCACCTCCTGAGAAGGAAAGGTGGGGAGAATGAGGCGGGGATTAGGGTGAAAAAAATAAATAAAGGTAGATATATGGTTGATAGAGTCAGTGTACTAAGCCAGGACTCAGGTACAGCACACTGCTTTTTAAATAGTTTCATAATAAACCTGTCTTACACAAGAAAACACATACAGACACATCTGAGAAATACTGAAGAGTTAAATGATATAAAAAGACAAATTGTTGGACAGAAGTTTGCAGTACAAAGCGGGGCATAACATGCAAATATAATGAGGACAACGTATAACAAAGTATAATTAATAAAGATTATCTGTGAGGTGAAAAAAATTGACATAATGCCATAAATGTCATGAATAATGGCATTCCTCTTTGTGACAGTAAACTGGCCGTGGACAAAACAAGCATATTTTAGAAAGTAAATTAATAATTCATTCAGAAAAGACAAGAGTTGATAGTTGCAACCTGAAAGTAGCAAATGTAGTCGCTGCATATGAACAAAACTTAATTTTCCTGAAAACAGTTACAGAAATATGTCCGCTTCATCTCATCCAAATGCAAAAAAAAAAAAAAAAAGGAAATAAATGTACCACAAACAAACTAATGTAAGTAAGACAACACTTCATCTTAGTTTCATCTTATTTGGAGAAAAGCTGAGATCATGATGTAAGAAAAGCTCCACAGCGCCCCCTGGAGCCACATCGGCTCACAACACGCAGCCCGACACAAGATGGATGAAACCGACACGCCGTGAGTGACAAGCAGCTGCAGCCTAAACACCTGATAAGGGTCGATCAGGAGCAGCCCGATGCGAGGCCGACATGTTGCTTATGCACAAAGACAAAAACAGAGATAAAACATGGAAACAAAAGGCTTTTTTCATCATTACACTTGTGATATTGTTTATTTCTCCGGATCCATGGAGAACAATAGCATCTGTGTGCATGTGTCATGTACTTGCATGCTTGTGTTTACATTTTCTGTGTCTTGGGATCTTGCATGGGGCGGGTGGGCCCTGAGCGCAGACGTGCAGGAGGCCCGACCACATCTGAGCGAGACACTCAGATTTTATAGCTGTTCAGCCTTTGTTGGTTGTCATTACGCATCTCTCTGTGCTTTTATGGCTCTTAGTGGTGAATTTGTCTTTTTGTAGTCTTTGTAAATCTCATCGTGGTTGTTTTGCCCCTTTTAATAGCCGTTGTGAGTCTCTTTGTGTGTCTTTGCAGCTGTTTTGTATCTCTTTGTTTTCGTATTTTATTCTCTTTGAGTGACATTTTGCAGGGCAAGGCCAGGGGCACTGTACAAAACATCGAATACAAGGTGCTTTTGCTTAAAAATAAGTTAAAGAAATCTGCCAATAGAACAAGAGAACAGATGCCCGGTAAGACTAAAAAAAATCAGATGTAATATTTAAGGCTTTCAAATAAAAAATGGTCTTGAAATTAAGTGGGGAAACTCATTTTGACCTATATTTTAAGTGTTGTGTGTCATAAGAAGCCTGCTCAAAATAATTAGTTCTTCACTTTAAAAGATTAAAAGATGCATTGTCTATTCAAACAAGTCCCCATATCCCACTGTTATGTTGCTTGTTAGGTGATTGAGTCTTATATTTAGTGTTTAATAGAAATATTCTTGGTTTCTGCAGTGAGGGCCTGAGCCTCGTGGGCCCATCCAGTAATCCGGTCCTGGGTGGGCTAACGAGTCCGGTACGCATGGTGGTCTTCAACCTGATCAATTCCTGCTTCGGGCTCACAGGGGAAATTAATTGTCCTATGAAGCACAAACAAAAGCCAGCAAAAAAAGAACAAATAAGCGCGTCTGACTGATGGAGCGGTGGGCTGGACGGCCCTCTCGGCCCCTTCCTTTAATTCCTCTGTGTTCACATTATACATCTTGCATGAAGCCAGAGGTAAAAGAGAGGCTAGTGGCTCTACAGTGCAACTATCAGCACTACTCTAGAAGTAGTTAAGCTGTGTGTGTGTGTGTTTAATTAAGATAGGAGACAAATTACTTTCCCAAAGTCAGAATGCTTGAACAGAAAGATGCAGCTTAGTTTGAGGAAAGGGCGACGGCCCGGTGCCGCGTCTCATTTGAACGTGTTCAAATACTGGTCGCGTGGAATGCAATGCTGAAACACATTTAATTAACAGAGAGCAAATTAAATTTCGCAAAAGAAAGGCCAGAGACGCAACCTTGGAGCATCTGTTGTCTTTGTAATTAAAAGTCCCTCTTTGTCTGCTAGTCATCAAGCATCTCCCAGTGGTAATGTTACAGAGCAGGCAGATCTTCATAGAGCGTGCAAAAAAAATAAAACCGACAGCAATTCTCCCAGGCACAGCCACCACAACGACCAAACCAGAGCCATTTAAATGTCTTAAATGAAATATTTACATTATGTTATAGGAGAGTTGTTCACTTTGTGCCCCGCTAGAGGATTCAAGAGACTCAAGAACTATTCAAAGGATTCCCATGACGTTTTCAACATACATCCAATCGGCCTCAGCTGTTGGTGCTAAGTGGCAAACGTTAGCATGCCATTTAGCGTTAGCATTAGCCTTTGGCTACAACATGCAATGATAGCATTTCACGTTGTGACGTTAGCATTTAGCTTAAAGCGCCACTGTGCCTATGCACGACCTTACAGAGCAGGGCACACAAAGTAGGACTTCTCTTTCTTTCTTTCTTTCTTTCTGATGCTGTCTGATGCTGTGCAGATTGTAAAACCCCCATTGAGAAAAATGTGTAATATCTGTTATTGAGCTATATATTAACCTGATCCATCCTGAATACAATCATTTAATAATGTTGCCCAGACAAAACTTCCTCTACATCCTCAGCTTCCCTCGTACCTGAAAAGCATGGGGCGTGTCGTCCACACAGTAGACCCTGAGGGTGAAGCCCAGGGAGTTGCTGGTATCCGGACTACCAAACACAGCCAGCCTCAGCCGCTTGGCCGCATCCTGGTTCAGCGGCTCGCCCACCAGGGCGTAGCGGCCCGGGTGCTCCAGCAGCACATGGCACCTCTGGGTCTCCAGCAGACAGTAGCAGGACCCGCTCTCCTCGTCCACAGACATCACTTCCTGTGGAGGGAGGAACGGGAGAGACCAGATTTAGTTCTGATGCATGAAACACACATTTGAGCCAATAGTAGTCCATTTGAGGGTTAATCATGAGAAAAAGCTTAATAATGGAATGCTGCCGCCTGACGGCCCCCACCTATATACAGTGGGGACTGAGAATACTGATTCATGATGATTAACAGTTCAATTACTGCCAAGAATTTGTTTGCAGAGGTGGGAAGAGGCATTAACTTCACCGTCAAGCTGAAAGCTGAACACCGGGCAGTCAGCCAGTGGCATGTGAGCAACACTGAGGCAGAAACACAGTCCTTCACAGTCTCACGCTGATGTGCGACACGATGAACGTACTCGATGGCGTCTGCGGAGGAAGCAGGCGGCAACCCTCTGAATGCATGAAAAAAGCATGCATTCTCTATACTGACCACCAAGGGGCGACTCCTCTGGTTGTATAGAAGTCTATGCTTCATGTGTTAAAGTTGCATTCTCTCTTTTGACCACCAGGGGGCGACTCCTCTGGTTGTATAGAAGTATATGCCTCATGTGGTAAAGCTGCATTCTCTCTTTTGACCACCAGGGGGCGACTCCTCTGGTTGTATAGAAGTCTATGCTTCATGTGTTAAAGCTGCATTCTCTCTTCTGACCACCAGGGGGCGACTCCTCTGGTTGTATAGAAGTCTATGCTTCATGTGTTAAAGCTGCATTCTCTCTCCTGACCACCAGGGGGCGACTCCTCTGGTTGTATAGAAGTCTATGCTTCATGTGTTAAAGCTGCATTCTCTCTCCTGACCACCAGGGGGCGACTCCTCTGGTTGTATAGAAGTCTATGCTTCATGTGTTAAAGCTGCATTCTCTCTCCTGACCACCAGGGGGCGACTCCTCTGGTTGTATAGAAGTCTATATAAATGACTCTACTTCTCTCTTCATGTATTCCCTCAGTAAACATTGTAAACATGAGTTTATGTCTCAAGCTCTAGTTTCAAGTCTTCTTCAATACAGCATGATGTTCATTTAGTAAATTATGCTCATTTAGAGTCAAACAGACCATAAAGCAGGGGATGCTTTAAGGCGGGCTTACTGTGATTGACAGGTCGCTGCCACTACCAGAGTCGTATACGTATATCTCTACACACTGGTCGGCCTCGGTTCTGAGGAGAAGTGAACCCAAATGGAACGGAAGAGGTCCGCTTTCACTTGTTTCATGTTACGTTACGACGTTCAAACGACACACCCCACAATGCAACGAGGTATGAAATTTATCTCGCGTAGAGCTCGAAGCGTCTGCGTACTCTCCGGGGGCCGTGCTTCTGCCCTAATCACTGACAAGACGGTGGATCCATAATTATACCTGCTATCTAATGAGTTATTAGCACGGAGAGAAACACACAAAGAGAACCAGAGTGGCAACAATGTTGCGCAACAGGCCGCGAGAGCAACAGTTTGCAACCAAGTGGTGCCTGTGTTGTGTCGGGGTATTATGAAGACACTTCACAGACTGTGAACTGGAAGCCTTCCCTCACACACTGCCTCTGAATCAGGAAGTGTGCAGAGCTGAGAGCGGGCCAAATGAATAATGACACACCAAACAAACAGATGGGGATACAGTAACACTGACAAAACGGATTAGCGGGGTGCAGTTGCATCCGACGGCCAATTGCTCCTCATCTCGTGCTCAATCCTCCCTAAATCACCTCTGAAACATTACCGTGACCCACAGGTCCCCTCTGCATATGGCCCGGCTGAGCCATATTAAGCAACGCAGGGTAATTTAGTGGCCCACAGCTTCCTAAACCTGCCCCATTAGCGCTGCAGCAGACATGAAGGATCTCCGCTACATAGCTCATCCCCGGCCAGGCAGCTGGGGAGAAATGATGGAGTCAAACTCCAGCGGTACAAAAGTGCAAGCTTTAATGGGAATGGCACTGAGAGGCAGGCATAGAGAGAGAGAGAGAGACGGAGCGGGAGAGAGACCTCCATCTCCCATTATATTACTAATTCCAGAGATTAGGTTTTGAGTAAGCACCCTTCCTGAGATAAAGGGCTCATTATTTCACAGTGACAGAGACGGGTCACGGCGTAACATTTTCTTGGGGAACATCTCCCCTTCTGTCTGCGTCTGTCTCTCTCTCTCTCTCCTCTATTCTCTCCGATGGCATATAGCTACCTTCGGCGATGGCTCTTTTGATATCTCCCCTTTGTGTAACACGTCTGCCGGCAAATTACGTCTGTGTAAATGTCACAGGGAGTGAAAGGACCCCGGCAGGGGGAGGAGAGCGCCACGGGCCCTTCCGAGGTCACGCAGACCCGGCGGCTCCCGGGGTCGCTCCGCCTCGATGAGGTCCGCGTCGCCTTTTTGATGAGGTTAGTCAAACATTAAAAGAGCATCTCGTAGACGTGTCCTCTGCCGAGGCGGCGCCGGGAAATGGGCGCAGGGTGTTTGGATTGAAGTCAGAAGTGTGAACAAGTTTCCGCGAGACAGTTGAAGGCCTTTTAGAGGTGTTGTTTTTTAGAAATCACTAATATAGCAAATGCATACGGGATTCAGAGCCTCTTGCATGTTTAAAAAAGCTCATTTGTATCTGTTTTTTTCATGTTTTTGACCTCACGCTGAAGTATCTGACAGGACGAGGTTCAGAAACCTTTTGGCATTATATATATATATATATATATAAAACAGGCATAGTTCTGCTTATGTAAATTATGTAATATTTGATAGCACAGACATATATATCTCTCTATATCATGGGTCACTAACTGGCGGACCGCGGTCCGGGTCCGGACCCAAACGCCGTTGTCTCTGGACCCTGGACCGAAAACCAATTATTATTACCAAATTATTAACTGTTGGTGGATCGCTTCTATTTCACCGGCGCAGCTTTTCCTGCCTTTACGGCTCTCGTTCAGCGGTCCAGGAAACACTCCGACCAATCACACGCCTTGAAAATCCTGTCACTTGATCCTACTCGACCAATCACATGTGTGTATTGCGTTAAGCCCCGCCCTCGACTCGAGTAAGACATTCGCACACACGGGAGCGACGGGAGAGACCTGATAGTTTGAAAAGTACGTGAGTCAGAGAAGTTATTTCACTTGGCGCTCCAAAAGAGAAATGTGGACATCTTAACCAGAGCCTTGAACCAGGAATGGACAGACTTAAATGTGTATTATTCCCACAACCAGATCTTTAGAGCAAACGGACCGACTCACATCAGAGATTAAGGCCCAGAAAAATAAACCTAAGAGGCCAATATAATCAGAATCCTAACACATGAATTAACTGACCAACAATAATGTTAACAGAGAGGAGAAATGAGCTGAAACAAGTGGGTTAATAACCACAGATGAAGTCCATGCAAACACATTTATCTTTTTTGAAAACAAGGATATAATATATTGGCTCTTTGGATTGACATCACTAGATGCCCGAATAAACTGAATTTGAAGCTGCAAGACAATTCAGTTAAATTAATCTTTCTAACATGATTTATTTAATTTAATTTATATAGTCATGTTTTTCAAAAGCTTTCTGTTTTAAATCCAGTCTTTATTTGCCTTGAAATAAGATATGATAATTTATGTATTATTAGAGTATGTATTATTTATAATTATTCAAGGAAATCTGTAATATTAAATATTGTTTAGATGTTAATTAATTGAACTTTATTTATTTTACAGTCAGTTGTTGACTACATATAGACGTTAATACAACTGTTGGCTACTTCAATACATATGGCACAAAATCATAGCACAAATTTGACATTATTGGGATGTTCCGGACCTTTGCATGAGGAAATTCTCTCGAACTGGACCTCGCGGAATTTTAGTTGAATACCCCTGCTGTATATGAATGATGAATCCCAGTAACATGCATGTCTCTTTAATCTCTGGATACGACTGACTCTCCCTCACTGTTGCATAGTTGCTGTGTACTATATTTGATTAGGATGAGAAATAATAACATCAAAGTAGGTAAATGTATTTGATGGATGGTATTTTCTGCAATTCACAGGAATCCAAATCTCAATCAGTTATAGTCGTGGTGGTATAGAGTCTAATAATTATTTTCCAACATAATTGAGATGATGCATTCAGCCTCGTGCCTTTATTTACTGTGTTGCCGGATCATAAACAACAAAAGACAAACAGATACACAGAATATGCAGCGTGCACACACATTATCGTTAAGTTGTTTGTGCCTGTTGCGTTTCATTTGATGAACAGCTGCAATGCAGAATTCCCAGATTCAGATGCGTTGATGGAGGAATGCTTTGAAAATACTGGTGCCATTAAACCGGGGGAAAAGAAACGAATGTTTCAATGACTAATAGCCGCCATTTGCATTCGGTCTGACATTTCTTTTGGATGTACGACAGCGTGAGGTGGAGCTTGAAAGGCTGACTTTCATACAGAATGACGAATCCGAGCTGGCAACCCTGAAATCGTCTGCGCGCTTGCATGACTGCACTACAGGACGAGCGTTTTCATCAAAGTAAGTGGGAGCAGCTTTATCAGATGGGTTTTGATATTCGGGACCGCTGGTGGTTGCACTGGTTAACATTCTGCACTGAATCCAGCGGAGAACTCGGACCACGTCGGAGGTTTTAATAGAAAATTGCTCACCTCCCACTTGTTGTCCTGCATTTGTCTCTTCAGCCGGATGGTCCAGTTATCGGCGGCGACCTCGGCACAATGGGCCACGGTCATGGCCACGGGGCAGGACAGGTCGAGGCCCGGCGGGCCGTACGTGACCGCGGGGCTCAAGAAGATCTCCGGCCCGTCCTCGGACGCGGTGCTGCACACAAAATTAAAAAAATGTCTTTGACATCGTGATGGCACGGAGAACAGCAGATTTATATTTCTCTGAATTTAAAAGGGCTTTTCAGACCACAACAAAACATCACAGCTAATGAATCACCGCTTAAACAAGCGTTCGGGGTAGCAGGGTGCGACCCTGGCCTATGAACAAAGTAAACTCAAATCCTTGGACACGCATAATGAATCAATCCCTGACTAGCTGACATGCAGACACACAGATAGAGGAAGATTAAAGCACCAAGACTAATGGACAGTAGGGCCGGGGAGGACAGGCTTTCGCACACAGCGTGTAAGCTCGGTGGGTCGATGGAGCTTATGAAGCCGGCTCTGGCCGGCCCGGTGACAGATTAGCTGGGCCAAGCTGCTGTTGGCCGGGGGCCCAATCTTGGCTGGAAGCCCTGAAGACTGAGAGCAATCAATGGGACCACCATCAGTCATGCAGCCGGCCCGGCTGGACACCTCACACACATACGGGACGCCGGAGCTGTTGTCACAGCACGGATGTTCCTCAACATCATTAATGCAACTGCAGCCCGGTCGGACATGCAGGAACCGACGCGTCACGGGGGTATGAAGTGTGGTTTTCATAGATGTTGACATGTTATTGACTCCGTGTACGACCACGTTTAAAAGCTGTGTCTCCATACCGTTCTAATTCCAGTCTTTCCCCCAATATTTACTTTGATTTGACCTTTTTTTGTTTCTCGGATCATCGTGTCCTCGAACTTTTAGCAAGACAAATGTCAACGCTACATATACTCACTTTATAAATCTAGTTTTTGGGAAAAAAAACGAAAAAGAGATTTTAGAGAGAATGAAGGACATATGAAGGATAGATCAAAAATGTCAAACTGAGCAGCTGGAAAGCGGTTAAAAAGCTAAATATGGAGGCTAAAGATCACAGTGTGGAAGAAACCATCGAGTATCTCTATTACACAACGTTTAACCGCGACTAGATCCAAAGGATGAGGGCGGGGCTTAGCGATTGGTCAATTGGGAATCTATCAATTGACTGATCACTGATTCCTTTTAGAAACGTCTTTTATTTTCTGTCTGTCAGTCCAAGCCTTAAAGATATTCAGATCCCAGTGATAAAGAATGGAGGAAATTAGCAAATCCAGAATAAATGTGACTAATTCATCATTTACAAAACACTTTTAGATTCATTTTAGATTCAGTATTTATCTACTGTGATTGAAAAAGATCTTCAAATTCAGAAAACAACTTAGAAACATAAGTAGAAAAAAGTAAACTAGAGCAGGATTTTCAAGTCGTTTACATCCCTGAAACAAATACCTGTAAAACAAATGGCTGCTGTTAACACGGAGGTGGAAAGGTGAGGGGTGATGTATGAGCGTGTGTGTGTGTGTGTGTGTGTGTGCGTGTGTGTGTGTGCTCCCACGCAGCAAAACAAGTTTTTTTTTCGGGTTATTTTAACGCTTCGTGGTGCGGAGAGCTGTGTGAATCTTTGTCACGACAACGTTACCAATTAAGAGTTCAAGATCGGCCGTCTAAAAATAACAATCGGGCATCCAGACAGCGCCGCGGCCCAGCAGCTGCACTCGTGTGCTAATCAGCCCCGGGCTCAGAGGAAACCAAGGTTACCTGCTGCTGAGACGACGGTAATTAGCCAGATTGCCTGCGAGCGCAGATTAAAGATGGTTATTTAGCATCTCTGATTGTGGTTATGAGAACAAAGACAAATCACTCCAGGATGATGGTTAAAGTGTAGATAATAGAGCGAGGCTGTTAGTTAAGGCTTGACTCATATGTGCCCAATACACAACACACCTCTTTCACTTTTTCACACATCCGGCTTGGTTTTCGTTGCTGTTTTTTTTTTTTTTTGGTCCCACAGTTACAAAAGATATTTCGACAATGCCTCATTAGTGTTTTTCAGGCTCTCGCCGGGGAACAGAGTCAGGGTTTAAAAACATTACAAACACAGAACTAAGTCGGAATCTTACACTGATGTTGTGAAAACGTGTGTGAAAAGGCCCTTAACTTGCATTAAAAAGCAATGTCAACAGTATTTATTCTGCTCAGGTTTACACTACTCCGCTATATTAACATTGCAAATATGTGTTTGCTGCTATATTTATGCTCTGAATGTCGAATGGAGAACCTTCAAGTTCTATATATTCAGAATATCTGGCTTCAAGAGGCTTAGTAAAGTTTTTAAAACCCAAATAAAGTTGCTCATCCCAGTTGATACGAACAGGACGGTGCACACAGCGTGACTTCAAAAGCAACCACGAACCCAAATATTAAAAGGAGGCCAAGTTTGATGAGAATATTACTGACACTACAGAGTAATTGCTGCTTCAAAGAAAAGACAAGATGCTGCTCATTGACTCAAACTTGTCTCAGCCTCCTCCCATCAGGCATTTCATTTTATTTTATGTCGCACTATCCCGCCCCCCGGAGCTGGAAGAAGCTCACTCACAACCCCCGTCTCGGCACAGAGGACGAACGGGAGCTCCGGCGAACACCTGAAACCGAGCCAGAGCGGATCGATTTCCCATTCTTCGCTGAGGAAAAGCGCCGTCTTATGTAGATTGGCCCGAGTTTGAATGGGAAGAAAGGATGCAATTTCTCCCCTGGACTCCGCGGCTGTCAGAAGATAGGCTTTGAGTGACAGCTCAGTGGTGCGCGGCTCCTGCGGCTCCTTAACCGGCAGCCGGAGAAGTAAACAGCATCCGGCTTATCGGGGCAGAGCAGCAGCCCGGAGGGGCAGCGGCCCGGCTGAATTGAGGGAGACTCGGAGGCAGGGGAGTGTATAACCAGCTCACCGAGCCACAACCTATGAGTGACCTTTGATCTGTATCCCTACCCGGATGATCCCCGCCACTTAACGGGGGCGGGCGGAGGTGAGGCGAGATGACGGTTGAATTTCATCCGCCAATAAATGTCACTTTTGATTCTCCCTCCGACGCAGAAATCGAATTTCAGGGCGGTTAGCCGCGTCGGGAAGGCGATATCTCGCCAGCGGGGCTTTTCACAAAACGTTGATACCGTCTATGAATCAAGAACGCGTCCAAAAACTGACTTCTGCTTGTCAGATACCCTTTGAGGCTCCGAAGTCAAAAGGTATTACACCCCCTTTTTCCAAGCGCCTCTTATCTGTCATGCCATTTTCTCCTCAAGTAATAGCTTTGTGGGAAAGTCTCGACGTCAAAGTCACGGAAATAGAATCCCGTTGGCAGCCGAGCAGCTCGTCAGCATCACCGCGGCTCGACAGAGTTCGCGATATATTCACCTCTCCAGAGAGAGATATTGTCACAGGTGTGTCTTGAAAACACAAAAGAGGCCCGGCAGACTCTCGGAGTGCATGTTTCTCTGCCGAGACAGTTGCTTAAGGCGGTGATGCAACCTGCTCGCAGCTGCCGATGTATCCCCCTCCCCCTCCTCCCCCCCTGCAGCGACTGAGAGATGAGCGAGGACCCCATGCCGGGCGGGTGCACGTCTGTATGTGTACTGTACACGGTGTCTGTTTGTGGTGCATGTTTGGCAAGGGGGAGGGGAAGAGGGGGATGAGGGATGAGAGATTACATTTCATTTAGCTGACGCTTTTATCCAAAGCGACTTACATGATATATAGAGCATACATTAGACCGTAGACACAGCAACGGTGAGCAATGACGGTTAAGTGTCTTGCTCAGGGACACAACGACACGGACTGGCTGAGGCGGGGTTTGAACCACCGACCCTCTGATTGAAAGACTGACTTGCTAACCACTGAGCCACAGTCGCCCTAGAGATGCGGCGTGACGGGCAGGAAGATTAAAAGCGAGCAGCCTATGAAGCAGACTGCGCCGCCTCGGTGAGAGTCCCTCACCTGCTGTCCTCCTGGTTGATGATCATGTACGTTTCCCAGGTAGTGTCTTCTGCAATCCCCCCGTGAGGCACCAACAGACTTATACCTGCAGAGAAGCAGGCATGCAAAAACGGATCAGCCCCACAGCCAGCCAGACACACACACACACACACACACACATGGACGCACACACACACACACACAGCTGCCCAGCTGTCAGGTGTCTTTACTGAAGAGGACAGGTGATGGCACCAGGAAAAGGTGATGGAAGCAAGTCCCGAAGGCCTCGTGAATCAATGCTGCCAGCGGTCTCACACACACCTACACAGTCCGTTTCTTCCACACACACACACACACACACATTGACAATATTCGACTGTATGATAAACAATTACTGCCAATCTACACTGCAGTTAAAGGCCCTCGAGGGACGGGGTGATGAATGTAGGCCACGGAGAAGAGCCGCCTGAATAATGTGGTAGACTGAGCGTCACATGCTCGTTAACGTTTTCTCCGTGTGCCAACGCTAAAGCCCAAAGATGCTTTTTCTTCTATTGAAATGCAAACAATTATGCATTTACTATGGCTGGAAACACCTTCCACACACTGAGAAGTGTGAGCAAAGCCAAGGCTGCCTCACTTCACCTCTTCGTGTTCATGTTACTTGCTCGATCAAAGACGTTTCCACATATTTGCTGTAGTCCAACGCTGACAAGGACAAACAGCATGAAAAGGTAAAAATAACGATCCCCGTAGCGCATCAGCTTTGCTCGAGTTTTTTCGTCAAATGTGGTAAGTTATAGATTTGAGCTCCTCCGTGATTTATGAATTTCGGTTTACACGCATTGGGAACGAATCCCATTTGCCCGCCGTGGCCTCACCTGTGTTGGGCACCACCAGCCTTCCCCCGGCGTGACCGAACACCGCGGTGGCTCTGTGGAGAGGCCTGCTGGGAGTCAGAGAGACTTGTGGAGGGAAGAGGGTCTGGCCTCTCCGGCACAGCGTGGTCCCGACTGCCACCCCTCTGTAGTCTGGAGCCAGGCCCCGGGGAAATGTCTGAGGGTGGGACATGACGTGGTACTCTGCCCTCTCTGCCACCCCTTCAGATACAAGGACATAACAGGGACTCTGTTGCAGGTATACACACATTTAGAGCATACACATGAAAATACAGGAATACAGGAATACATCTTTTTTCTTATGTGAAGAACAGGTCTTTTTATTCTGTATGCATCTCATCTAACTTAAAACAATGCAATGCATTAATGGGGATTTGTGTGCACTTCAGCCCCTTCCAGCTGCGAGTCCTATGAGAGCTACAATTATTATTATTATAACAAATCGCCTGTAAAAACAAACTTAGTATGATTAAGTTAAATTACTAACCGAAAACACAACAGTACAAACACTAGAGAATGGAGTTGCTTGGAATAAATATTTATAAGTAAAAACAAAAAAAATCTAAATTCTAAGCTGCATGAACTCAAAGCCCAAACTTGTTGAACTCAAAAGTTTTGTCGCATGTAAATTTAGACTTTTCTGAACTTTCTTACAGTCGATGTTTCCGCCGCCGGAGACGAGGCGGCTGCTTCTGTGTCCCTCTGTCTGCGTCCCCGTTTAGAGCGGTAAATCTGTATCGCTGTAAACTCTTATGTGCCGTGCAGGAGCGAAAAAGCCTGACAGGCGTTGCAACGGTAACTAAGGGGGGACGTGCCTGAGCCAATGGTCAATTCGGGACGCCCTTCAAGGTGATGACCGCTTCTCTCTGTGTGGCGGCTGTCTGGGAGATTGCCTCCAAGCAGGATTCAAGCAAGATGGATTATCCTCCTGACTGACGCTGCAGAACTCTATCATGCTCTGTAAACCTCTCCAAAAGTAGTTGATCACACACACACACACACACACACACACACACACACACACACACACACACACACACACACACATGCATGCACGGGCTTTCAAAACAACTTTCTGACCTTTGACCTTGAGATCAGGCAACGGGTCGAGGAGCGAGCGCTCGGCCATCAGCTCCTTGTCGATGGAGTCCTGAAAGCACATGGGGCTGGTGTAGGTGCGTGACACGGTCAGATCGGGTTGCATGGATGAATTACTGAGCAGCGGGTTTGCTGAAAAACACACAAAGACAAAACGCACATTAATGTCAATAATTACACATCTTCAAAGGTGCACTGTGAAGGATTTGGCGACCTCTAGGGGCGAGGCTGCAGTTTGCAACCAACTAGACAATTCAAACTAAAATACGTCACAGGACTGAGTTATTATCCATCTACGACTATTAGTAAAACATCGACACCTTGGCTCAGGTGTGGCAGACACCTTCCTGTACAAGTGTCTCCATTAAAAGTGACACCTGGCACATTTGAACAGCTGGGGTGTAGTACTGCGCTCTAATCGGATGTCAGAGGGGGTTGAAGAGATGCAAACACAATCTGATATGTCACCATTGAATTGTATTGCAGATTCATTAATGACAGAGTTTTCTTATGTCAATATAATAGTTTCTTTTATATTTAAGGTATATTTCCAACTCCAGAGGTTCATTTTTGTGAACTTTCTTTGCCGTTAAGTTTTCTTTAAGTGTGTTTGCTCTGCTTTTGTTGTGTTCTTATGTGTGGAACACTGGCCGTGGATACGCTCGTCTTTTCAATGGGAGTTTTGCTCGAGTTAGATCCGATCTTTGGAGTACGGACATGACAGTTAGTGTAAGCTCGGCATTTTGTGGTGCCCTTACGGTTAAGGGAGTCCTAGGCATGGACTCCCTTAACCGTAGAACACTAACGTTGGGTTATTTACCAGTGCGATTGTGGTTATTTCATTGTGTTGCTTTTGTCTGAGCTGTGTGGGTCCTTGTGTAGCTTCATGCTGCTCACTGATGTTATTGAAGGTGGGCGTGTCTTTACTGGAGGTGGGTGTGTCTTTATTGGAGGTGGGCGTGTCTCTCTGCTCCGATCCCTGTTTTTTTCAGGCACGTGTTCCGGATGGTTTTCCCATTGAAGGAGACTTTTCCTTCACAGGACAAGGCTCACATGTCCATGTGGACCAGAGAACAAGTTCATAGCTCATTTATTTATGTTTTTAATCATGTTTTATTGATGATTCCCTAATTTTTAACCTGATTTTGAGCCTTTTTTCACGGCCAAGATACCTGTTTTTTGTTTTATGAGAAGTAAAATAAAAGAAGAATACTTCAATTTGCCTTATTGTTGTATTCTAATACATCTTGATGAGAAGCATATTTTATCAGGTACATTATATCGTGTGAAATATACCCGACGTTAGTGATGGTGTGACTATTTGTAACGTCGGTGTTCCAGAGTTAATAAAGAGATAAATAAATGAATCTCAACGGGTCCATCGAGAATAAATAAAGGTCAACATTCTAAATAAAAACAATCGAAGCTGCAGATCAATTAGGAAACAAAGACACAAACAAAGACAAGCTATTACAGATAAGATAAATCTGTTTATCTTAAGGACCCGTTGACAGCTGTTTCAGCGAGCGTGAAATGACGACGGAATACGCGGCTAAGTGAACAGCGTGGATCCTCTTAACGAGCAAAGAATTGCCGATTTATTTACTCGGGAATTGGGCGAGCGGCTGTCAGAGTGACTCATGATGGAGGACGTGATTGCAAGAGAGAAGTGGAATTAAATGGCTGTGCAACTTGTGCAGCGGTGTGAGCTGAGGCCGGCCGCAGCATGCAGGCGGAGGAGGAGGGCCCGTTGCATTTTTATGGAGGTTCGGCTGATTTCGGCCCTCCATCAAGGAGACACAACACGGCTTTGGATGAGAAATCGGAGCCGGAGGGGAGCATCTTCTCTGAGGAAGCTGCTGGCATCACTGCAGCTGGAGGACAGGACACAGCTTTCCTCGGCCTCCCGCTGCGATATCAAAATGAACTTTATTACGCCCTGCTGAGAGCTGTTGCTGTGGCGACCCATAATGCCAGTCGCTGTAAAGAAAATATGCCTCAAAACACACCGCGCTCCTGAGCTCGGATGTTTTTTTCTTCTTTTTTCGGGGCCGCAAATGCTCCATCCGGGAGCCGGATGAAACAACAAGGAACAACACAAACAATGATAAAGGACCATTTTAATTTTTAATCATGAATAATTAACCGCAGCTTTGCTGTACGCAAGATAATAGCAAGAACAGCCGATAACGCCGCAAAGCGACGATACACCTCCTGCTAAAGATACGGCACCAAGAGATAAGAGTTTTAAAATGGTTGAGAAGCCCAAATATTTCCAGGGAATGTTTATTGCTTCAGTTATATTGATGTGTGGGAAATAGAGCAATAAATGCATGTTGTGCTTTATAGATTAAGCCTCGCACTCGGCTGTTATTGGACATTCGCTGCACTACAGCAAGAATCTCCAGAAGGCTCAAGTAAACAAACGGGAAAAATTAAATCCAGTCATTTTGGCCCCTGAAGCATTTTAATAATTGATGTAGTTATATCAACTTACAAGGAAATGTATGCATAATGCACGTATACATACACATTAATACAAATAAACAAATAATGTTTGCATGTTCGGTACTTTATATAACACAAAATGTCTTGAATATTTAAGTACATTTACAGTATTTGTGGACAATAGAATCAGAAGCACAACTTGTATCTTCTTCTTGTGTGTGTGTGTGTGAGTGTGTGTGTGTGTGTGTGTGTGTGTGTGTGTACATCTGGAGACAAGCTGAAAAATGGGACCTGGTCTCCCTTCTGCATTGGTGCGTGGTTCTTTCGTTTGAAGGAGGCTGACACTTCATTTATATTATAATGTCCTCTCACTGTATTACCGGGCCAAGCTGCAGACTTAATTTAAATGTGGATGGATTTTCAGGGTCCTTTGAATCATCTCACTAATAAGAATAGTATGATTGCAGTCAAAAAGCTACTAACTTTTAGGTTTAAAAAAAAATAATCGAATCAACCCAATCCTCGTATTCTCGCCTTCGATCTCCAGATTGACACTTTAATAACAGAGTCATTACACAAAAAAAAGGTAGATGGATAAAGAAATGAATAACTTTAGCAAAAAAAACACATAATGCCGCATTTTAATGGCGAATGCAATTCAAATAGGCTTTTATTTTTTATAAAACTCTTTTAAGTTAAAGGACTGTTTTCGGTGCTTGAGCCTGGTTGGTCATTTGGAGAACCCAAAGGAACCCACTTGGGTGAAGGTGGACGTAGCGGCGCAGCCGGGGTTGTATTTATGCAAAGGAGGTGGAGGAGAGTGATTTCAGCACTTTTTTTTAACTGCTCTCTAACAACCTCTTACTGCAAAGTCAAGTGCACAGACTTTTCGCACCGTTAGAGGGTGGAGAGGCTCTTCAGAATCACATAAACCCCTTAAGTTAAGGTTTTTTATTTTCTAATTAAGATAAAAAAACTTTTGATTTTGGTTCTCTGGTGCACGTTTTAAATGCAAATCACAGAACACGGAGTTTGTGCTGCACTAAATAATTGAACCAAAGTTATCACCCCCAGCTGTCGGGCTTATTAAATACCTGTAGCTATCGTGCAGCAGCAGGAGTGACAGGTGTTGACATGCAAGCGAGCCATAAAGAGTATGCATTATAACGCATCGACTCTCCGATTCACGGGACGTGCCGAGTGTGATTATGCACGAGTCAAACAGCGTGCATATGCTAATGAATTAATCAAATGAGCCGACATGGCCCCCGGCACGACCTAATGTGCTGCATATGCTGAATGTATACATTCACATATCAAATATGTCCTCAGGATGTGTTCCAACCTCCAAGATTATCAGTGGGAAATGAGTACAGGACGCATTGAGGAACCTCCATTAAATATTGCATCGTTATGTTGAAATAACTGAGGGCAGGTGGGAAAATAATTGGGAAATGTTTTGTCATGTAATGATGCAATATTTAATGCATGCTCTTTACTCCACGGGACAGTTTTGTTTGTTTTAAAGTAAAAAAAGTGTCCACCGTAAAGCTTCAGACTTGTCCGGTTAATAACCTTTGAAGAAATAAATCGCTACTTTCAAAACATCCACTCTTCAAAGGGAAGGTGTGCAGGATTTAGAGGGATTTCCCGGCAGCATATAACATTAAATTGAACGGTGCGCTCAGCAGAGCGTAAGCTGTCCGAGTGTTTGTCTACATCCTACACACCGCTCCCCGCATCCAGACTTATTTACCCATTCCCTTGAAATATATGATTAGAACATCTCCATTTAATTAAGACCTACTTACTCCATTCTGTTTGTCTGCAGCATTGTGCTTAAACAACATAAGGCATTAATCATTACCGGCTCTCCATTGTTTCCCCCCCTCTCTCTCTCTCTCTCCACCGGTGCATGGATGCTGTGCCCCCCCTCGCCACCCTGAAACCTCCGCCCACGGTAGGAGGCGCCGTGCGCCGAGGGGTTTAGCATGAGCGAGGCGCCGTTTCCGAGTGTAAATTGGATCCGTAAGACACTCGGCGGGCTCACCTTGACGCGAGGTCTTGAAGCTGAAGGACTGGAAGCCCCCGGTGAGGGCGGAGGAGTCGATGACATCGACGGCGTACTCACTCTGGCTCCTCCGGTAGAGCGTGACGGCGACGATCAGCAGCACCACCGTCACCACCCCCGCGGCGAGGCCCGAGTACAGGGCCACGTCGCTGCTGCTCTCCACGCCTTGGACAAGGGAAAGAGAGAGCAAGAGAGAGACATTTTTGAGCAACTTTCTTTTTTTATTTTTTATATTTTGCTCTCTAAGTCACCGTGTGCGTAATTAGGAAGCTGGGAGACATTTTCTCCCAGAATAAACTGAAAATATGTGTCGCTGAGGAACATCAGCTGAGTTGAAGATATGAGAGGAGTCTTGCGCCTCTTTTTTTTGGGGGTATTTTTGTGTGTGTTCCTCGTCTCCCTCGCCTGCCTCCTGATGCACAGCTTCATTGTTCCACTGTGGAGCGTTAAAGCCACTAATGAGGAACCTCGGAAGGAAGGCGATTATAATCAACCCGGCACCTGACTGTCATTTCAAACGCTGCTCGGCTCTGGTGTTGGAGGCGCTCCGCGTTCCACTGGGATACCGTGACAAAACCAATTCATTAAATTAGCTCATCGGCGATGATTACGGTCCCACCGGTGCCGCGGCGTCCAACTCCTCGAAGAAAAAAGGGAAGGAGCGGGGGTAATAAAGCGGGCTGCTAGCATGTTCTTGAGAGATAATGAGATCTGCGCTGAAAACAGGACATGCTGCGAAATCCTTTAAGTAGCCCGAAGCTCAAATGAGGAGGAATTGACAAAATATGCAAAGTGGCATTAACTGCTACAGTAGCAGGTTAATTGAGGGCTCGGGAAGTTTTGGCAGCGCGGTGGCGGTCTTTTTGTTTCTGACAAACAGAAATATGTCGCTGAGTTAAAGGACAAGTCGGGCGCGCAATGCGGATGTGGCTTTGTAGGTATGAGCGACGACGAGGGAGTCATGCACATATTAATGGCCCAATAACCGAGATATTCAAATAATCCATGAAGCAATTTATGCACAGACACAATGCACGTGCTGCTTAGGCTGAAATGCTGTATATTAATTCTATAAAGGTATTAATGGATTTGCAGTTCATTAGGACATACGTATTAATAAAGTTGTTGATTCAGTTGATATAATTGATTCATTTCAACATAATTGTAACTCCAAGATACAATTTAACTGCATGCAACATTTATATTCAATTGTTCATTTAAAGCTGGTGGGCGGAGCTTTGACATTGTTTTTCCAACATGGCCGCCGGATCGGAACAAGTTTTCATTTTCCGGATAAAATGTGTTCGAGTGGTCGAATTAGGCAACGCAGTTAAACAGATTCTGGATCCATGTTTGATCAGCGCTGCCGAGATTTTGACAGATTCACACACGAGCAGTGATTGACAGCTGCGTTCGACACTGCTTGGATCTGATTGGCTGTTTCCCTTTCGGGGCCAAACGCCATTAGGAGCCCTGAGGGGAGGCAGAGGAAACTTTTACACTGATGATGTGTCTCATGTCGTGCTGTCACGATATCGGAAAACAAAAAGTTTATTTTAATAAATGTCGGCTGCAGCTGGAACAAGCGACGTGACCCGACATGCGACGTGATATTGCAAATGGATTGAAGATGCCAGGGGCGGAGGAAACCCTCACTAAACACCGCCGCCTTCTGCGGAAAGGTTTCAATCAGAAATGTGTCCTCTATACGACACTGTGGCAAGGCACCTGCTTGCCCGGGGATTGTAGCAGCTCGACAGAGAGGACAGACTTCGTGTGCTCCATGGTTACAGGTATTTTATTGCATACACAGTCACACTGCGCTCATGCTACCATCACCAACCACCCCGTGCACCCCACTGTGCGGCTCTTTATAGCCGCACCCCTTCCCCGCGCTCATCAGAACCAGCCGCTCCCACTAATGGGAACGGCTGTTTCCACTGAGCGCGCCTCTCTCTCATGCGTCGCAGGTGCGCTGACCACGCCCCCGCCCACATACCCCCACCGCCCGATTTAGGCCGGGGAGCCACCGGTCTAACCAACTCCCCCCCCCCTCCCTCCCACTGGGAGCGGGAGCGGGAGTCGGCCCCGACCATCTGCCCCCCGACCTATGGACCACCATGGAATTAATTTGCGTTTCCGCCTGATGCCAACGGGTGGTCCGGGCGTTGGCATCCTCCATCCGGGGGGGGGCCCGGGCGCGGGCCATGGCCCGGCCGGAGGGCGATCGAGCGCCCCGGGAGGCAGGTTCCTCGCGACCTCCGCCGGCCCCCTCCCGGGACAAAACCGGCTCTCACCCTCCGTCCGCCGCGGCAACCTGCAACACAAGAGAGAGAAGTTTAGGGAAACACCAACCTAACCGTGGACCCCCTCCCCGACCACCCTGCCGACCAGCTGGGTCTCCACCCAGGCCCGAGCCTCCCGCTCGGCCCGGAGTCCCCTCCCCAGTCGCCTGATGGTCGCTTGGGCCCGCTGCCGGTCCTTCTCGGCGTGGCGCAGCCGGCTCTTCAGCCGCGCCACTTCCTCCCGCAGCTGCCCCCTCGTGCCCCCTCTCCGCCTCCCCTCTCCTGGCTGAGGCTGGGGCATCCGGGCATCCCCCCCGGTCGGCGCCTCCCTGGCCCTCCCGGGCCCCGGTCCGCTGCGCCAGGTCCTCCCGACCCGGATCACGTGGTCCACCTCCATGAGGTCACAGTCTCGTTGGACGTGTCCCCTCTGGCCGCACGTCCAACAGCTTGGCTCCTCGGCCGGCGCGGCTCGCCAGTAGTCCGGCCAGGTCTCGTCGCGGCGCCTGAGAACCGCCCGTAGTTCCGGCCACTCCCTGGCCTGGTTCCCCGGCGCCCTCCGCCACGGCCCCGGCCGTGCCCTGGCCCGTCGTGCTGCCTCACCGTCGGTCGTCGGCCCCGGCGCCTTCCGTCTTCCCGGGCCCGGTTTCCTCCGGCTCCCCGGGTCTGACTCCGTCCGGGCCCCCACGGCCGCCGGCGCCCGTGTCGACGTGTTCGACGCCGTCTGCGTCGCCGTGCTTTCGGTCCGCCGCGCCGCCGCCGTCTGCGCCGCCGTCTGCGCCGCCGTCTCCGTCGTCGTCGCCGCCGGAGTCGCCGCCGACGTCTGCGCCGCCGTCTCCGTCGTCGCCGCCGGAGTCGCCGCCGACGTCTGCGCCGCCGTCTCCGTCGTCGCCGCCGGAGTCGCCGCCGACGTCTGCGCCGCCGTCTCCTTCGTCGCCGCCGGAGTCGCCGCCGACGTCTGCGCCGCCGTCTCCTTCGTTGCCGACTCCGACGCGGTCTGCTTCGTCGCCGATTCCGACGCGGTCTGCGTCGCGGTGGTCTTGTTCCGCCGCCTCGCCGCGTCCGGGACCGTCTGTGTCGCGGTCGCCGCCTTTTTCCTTGCCGCGTCCGTCTGCGACGCTGTGGTCGTGGTCTTCCGCCTCCCCGCGTCCGGGACCGTCTGCGTAAAGGCGGTCCTCCGGGCCGCCGGCACGGCCAGCCCCAGGACCACCCCCACCGGCCGGGCCCGGTCCGCTGCGGTGCCGGCCTTTGGCACCCGGCGCTGATACTCCTCCGCCCTCGCGACGGCCCCGATGAGCGTTGCCGGCCGCCACCCTCTGACCCAGTCGGCCATCTGGACCGGCAGCCCCCCCAGGAACTGCTCGGTGGCCACCTGGTCCACCGCGTCCGCCATGTCCCCCCTTCCTCCCGGCTGCAGCCACTGCTCAGTCCGCCGGCGCAGCCGCCGAGCGAAGGCTAGCAGCGGCTCACCCGGCTCCTGCTGGGCTACACGGAGCCGCTGCCGGTGCTGCTCCGGGGTCAGCGGCGGTGGCACGGTCACCCCCCCGATCTGGGCCGGCGGCACCTGCACAACCTGAGCCACGGTCCTGGCGTCAAGCCGCTCCTCCACGGCCGGCCCCTTCCCCGAACCCTCGGGAACGCCCGCCAACCTCCGGAACAGCTCGTCCCACGACACATCCTCCTCCGCCGGCTGCTTCCCCCTCTGCTTCTTGCCGGTCCGAAAACCCCGTTGGGCGCCACTGTGGCAAGGCACCTGCTTGCCCGGGGATTGTAGCAGCTCGACAGAGAGGACAGACTTCGTGTGCTCCATGGTTACAGGTATTTTATTGCATACACAGTCACACTGCGCTCATGCTACCATCACCAACCACCCCGTGCACCCCACTGTGCGGCTCTTTATAGCCGCACCCCTTCCCCGCGCTCATCAGAACCAGCCGCTCCCACTAATGGGAACGGCTGTTTCCACTGAGCGCGCCTCTCTCTCATGCGTCGCAGGTGCGCTGACCACGCCCCCGCCCACAGACACACACAGAAAAAAAATCACTGGAAATTGAATGCTTCTGACAGAAATGTATTTCCTCTCTCATCTGCTAACACATATGCTATATTGTATTTCCCACTTATTATTCATACGTCTTGTCAGTCAGAACATCTGTATCTGAAACGATTCACAACGAGCGTGTTCGCTTTCACGGCCGCACCTGTCAGAGTGATTTATCCCTCTTACTCCATGACTGCTTTCCACACATCAAAATACAAGTATTGTTTCCCGTTTTTTTTTTGGTGGCAATGCGCCCCGTTTGAGTGAAATTACTGATGTGCTCGGCTGAAGCTGCAGTCGGACACGTTGCTCTCACTTACACTCGGTCCGAGTGTGTGAGGGTCCTCGATAGAAACATTGGGCTGTCGCACAAACGTGGACTTTGAGCTACTTCACAACAGCTGACTGTGGACGGTGTAGCCTGGCAACAGCTGAAAAGAAGAGGCCCGAGTATGAAGACATGTATTTTTAATTTATTTTTAATTTATAATCCTTTATTAAACCGCGGCCGTGTTTTCGCGAAAATTTGGATTAGGTTTTAATACCCGTGCTAAAACTGTGTTTTCTCCTCAACCACAAGGTCTATTTGAATCATTTAAAGTGCTATAGTAAAGAAAACACTTGTACGAATATATATGTATATATAGCAGTATATATGTGTTACTGGTTAAAGGTTAATGAAGACGGAACAATGAAAAAAAAATCGACCACTCTCCCCATGAGCTATAGTCCCGCCCTAAAGATGCTGATGCTGCTGAATTAGAGCAGTGTGGAGATATGAAAACAATGAACATCTCCCAGCCAATCAATATCAAGTATGATCCGGTCCTTTTCCAAACTAAATTATTCTTCCAGGCCCGTGGCTGCAGACGGTGGCGCCGTTAAAACAACGTAACAGGAAGTGATGGCCGCTGAGGAGGAACTCACCCTGTGGCTTAGGGTCATGGAGCAACTTTCGATCTGCAAAGACAGAGAAACATCAGAATTTGAGAGTTTCTCGCCCGAGTTGATTTAATCACCACTTGTGCATGCATCCATGCCTGCGCACGGGCGTGTTATGCATGAGGCTGGATATGAAGATGGATGCGGGTGGCGGTAATGAGCGTGATTATAATGACGATCATGATCCCGCCCCCAGTGCCAAAAAGTTGTGATCAGTAAATCTATAATGACAGAGTCCCTGAACACCATCCCCCCTTCATTGCTGAGGAGGGGGAGGTGGTCGGCGATGGTATACCCACTCTGTGTGCAGAGGCCGCCGGTGCAGTTGTCCGTGGCCAACGCCACGCCGTCACACAGCCGCCCGCCATGTTTGGGCTCCGGAGCCGTGCACTCCCTGCCGCGCTGCCGCTCGCAGTCCGGACTGCACGCCGCCCACTCACTCCACTCGCCCCAGCCGCCGTCCACTGAGGGGATCAGAGGCAAAAGCGTTAAAGGACATGAGGAGGCACTTTAAAGATGACAGGGACGCACATACGAGGGTTTGAGGCGCACAAAGCACAGTCGGAGGGCGCCGGCGTCTCTTCAACGTGACAACACACACACGGGCTGTGAAGAGCTGGAGGATGAAGATCTGATACGACAACGATGCTCACACCTCTAACAGACACTGAGCATCAATCACAATCTGTGTGTTTGAATGATTGAATTATGCATGGCTTAATAAAACCACATTAATAAAAAAAGGATGTAATAGACAACAAATATTATGAACCATTGATTTTCTAATTCTTTGAAATGGGGGAGGTTTCTTTCATTTAATTTTTATCATAGAATATTCAACGATAAATAAGTGTCCCGGTCCTAGATTGCAGTGGAGTATCTGCATTATGTAAACTTTTCATATGAAGTACCATTTTTTTAATCTGTGAGCATCAACTATACCATTTATATTTGCACATTAAGTTTAACTATGACACCACACCAGTGATCTGTAATTGTATTCCATCCATAAAAGCAATATTAAAATAATAATAATAATAATGTCCTTAATCAGGACATTGTAATATATATATGAGAGCACAATATAAGAAAGCTGCCATCAGCTTTCTGAGTTAAAAAATAGATAAACTCCACCAATCTTGTTCATCCGCAATAAACTTTACGCGTACGAGCCAATCAGAAGCAGGAAGGAGGGAATAGGGCGTGCGGATGTTGGGGTACTTCAACACATGTGTGTTATTGGTGGCACATGTGAGTAAAGTCGGACATCGCTGGCCTATAATGACCGACTACTCCCACCAAATTCTAGTGCCATGTAAATGTGCATGATGTGTTCAATCGGGAAAATTATTGTGCCTTTTTTATTTAGTATTTTTACATGCAACTTCACAGCGTTCTCCATGTTACACCACTCGGCAAACGCACGTCCTTCTGTAGATTTATAATTGAGAAGGATTCTGACTCACTAACATGAGGTTCGGCGGATGAAAAGGATAAAAACACTTCTATCCGCTAAATTACCGAATGAGATCCACGAGTTGATTCGTTTTAATAGTCCTCTGTAAACTTTATGGGAAAACAGCTGCACTACAAACTTGACGAAAACATTCCTCCTTTCCACCTCCAAACGCTCCGAAGGTTTCCTTCTTCCTGCTAATCTAAAGGCACCCTGTTTGTGTTCAAGCCCAGATGCGGGAGGAAGAATCCTTCAGAAGGAGGCAGCAGATAATGTTTGGAGGAGTGCACATGGCTTCCACTGATAACTTCTTTTTTTCCCCTCGTCTTAAACCTGATGAGCATTTCCCTTTTTACTGGTGCTGTGGTTGAAATCATAAATTTCGGCTTGTCTCGGGCGCAGTTGGGCAGAGGAGATTACGCGGAAGTTTTTGATAACTGGAACTGCTGCTCGGCTCTTTCTCTCTCATCCTCAGCTCCGGCGGTTTGTTTCTCTCTCTCTCTCCGTTTCATTTTCTCTTCATTTGCTGATGCTTTCAAAAGGTCCACCGCATTAGATTTCAGATACAAACGGCGGTCGTTGTCAGCAATGCATTGCTGGTGAAATGTAACTGGTTCAAAAGAAGACTTTTCCGCTAACTGGAACGTGTCCCCTCAAGCTTTGAGACTGATTTCCTGCTTTCAGGAATGACTCAGTTAATTACAGGTATTAAAATAAACTCACCTTAAACGCTCCTGAGTAATCAGTCACAGAGACCATGTTGACGTTTTGTCACATTTACTGTATAATTGTTGGGTGATGCATTCGTGGGCAAAGAGAAATATCTCCACGGTGATGCATTCAAGGACACGCTTCGTAAAGTTTTCTGACAAACATTTTTGAAGAATACTTCATTGATTTTCTCGGGCCGGCAGACGATTAACTAAGAGCATCCACAGCTCCGTTAATAACATGTTACACCTCAACGCCGCGCACTGGACGAGGTCTGAAATTAACACATGGTGGTTTTTATGAAGGTTTGTGCGCCGCACTTTTCCTTTGTCGAGCTCATCCATCCATCCATCCATTATCCGAACCGCTCAGTAATGACAAAATACCAGAAAGTGACAGCGTTCGGCAAATAAATAGTTCAGCACATAACTCCCTGTGAAACTTTTTCCTGTTTTTGTACAAGTTAATTAAATGTGATTCTAGGTTGAAAGAAGAAGAAGAAGAATCAACTTTATTGGCCATGTGTGTTTTTTACACAATCACATGGAATTTATTCTCTGCATTTAACCCATCCTTAGTATTAAGGAGCAGTGGGCAGCTTCGTGGAGCGCCCGGGGAGCAACTAAGGGTTAAGTGTCTTGCTCAAGGACACAACGACGCAGACTGCCGGAGCCGGGGATCGAACCACCGACCTTCTGATTGAAAGACCGACCCGCTAACCACTGAGCCACAGTCGCCAAAGATCAAGGTTGCTCTTAATTGACATTATATAATACAGTGTATTGTTGATAAATATACATTTTGTATTTATTTATCTTATTTTACCCACTGGTATGTACATATTACTATAAATATCTGTACATTAATGATTATGTTTGGTCTTGATCAGCTTTGTTGTCAGTCTGTCTGTGTACTATGTACAATGTGAGAGGTACATTCCTGGTAAATGTGTACTAATACTTGGCCAATAAAGCCGATTCTGACTCTGAAAACAATATGTACATGCATACATGTATTGTATATGCATATGTATACACAAAACAACATGTACAATATGTGTAATATCACTGTCAGAGTGCAGACTTGACTGGAAATAAGTGCAAATTTGACAGATGCAGTGCAATGTCTCAAACAATATATAACTTATATAACATACGGAATATTTTGTTACCTTCGGACAGAGCTATGCTAGCTGTTTACCACTGTTTCCAGTGAGTATGCTAAGCTAAGCTAAGCTATGCTAAGTGGCTGCCGAATAATGCTTCAAAAGAAAAGTCAAACTATTCCTTTAATGCCATAAAAAAACAATGCATCTCAGGATCTCATGCATGCGATGCTTTCAAGCACCCACATGTCCTGGTGTCCTTGAATGCAACCCCGCGGCGTGCGTTGAAGCGCATGCACAAACACCATCGGCATGAAGCCCGCGTCCCCGCGCTCACCTGGACACAGTGTGTTGCAGGTGCTCTTCTGCACCGACATGCCCTCGCAGAAGGCGCCCCCGTTGAGCGGCGCCGGGTTGGTGCAGGTGCGCGAGCGTTTCTGAACACCGCGACCACAGCGCACGTTGCAGGGAGACCAGTCCGTCCACGACGACCAGCCCCCGTTCACTGTTTGAGGCAAAGGATGAAAGGAAAGGGATGAGCAGAGCCTACCAGAAGGCCCATATTGTGTGCTGTGTTTTCTGCATCAAGGGGCTTCACTCAAAAGTGACAATGAACGACTCATCCGGGGGAAGAGACAAAGAACAACTGAGGTGTCTTTAAAGAGATGATCAATGGATTCATCCCTTCTGTCTACTTCGTCCCTCTGATTTGTTGCCTAAAACAATGCGGGATGACAGACTAATCAGCTCATTTGCTGTCAGAGGAAGGGAAGAAATACCAGTATTCCACCATTGTACATCTGTCAGAGGCTATTGGGAGTAGAAAAGCTGTCTGCCTGTCTCGCCTTCATTAGTGTTAAGGAAATGAATGATTGATGGGCCTCAACAACGGGGTGTCAGAAAGAATTAGATGAATTCCTACAGCAGCTAAATGTCCTCCCTGAAATAAAAAAAAAGAAAGAAATAACCGGATGACAGGTCAGTGAAATGAGCGCGGGAACACTCCATTTAACAAGGTATTCCTCTGGTGAGAAACGAGGTGATGGTATTATGACATTATAATTTCACTTATTCTCCTCCGTCCCCGCGGGGCACTGAAACGGGCTGGAAACGGCGTTTGCGCCGATTGAAAATAAAGAAATGAAATAATTAAAACGATTGTAAATATTGTCCCCGTGTCTTCTCGTTTTTTACACATGAGAGATCACTCGCCCATTAGCTGCTCATTAGACTGTGAAAAAGGCGGCACGCTGCGGTTGAGCGGCGCTTTTAATATTAATGACTTTGGGGACTTCAGAGGGGCCAAATTGACAGCCGACGTCTGGCAGTGAAAATTTATATTTGGATAGAGACAAGAAACCCGGCGGACATTGTTTTGATCACATGACGTGCAAAACCTAAATAAAAACCACCGTGAGGTTTATTCGTGTGAACCCGATCCTCAACGATTGGATCCCGCCTTACCGTAGACCACGACGGTGGCGGTGGCGCTGCGTCTCTTGGCCACGATGTTGCTGGAGACGCAGGTGTAGTTCCCGGAATCAGACAGCCGGGCTTCGGAGACGATGAGATTGTGGTCGCCTCTTGAATCGACGGTGCCTTTAGAGTTGAGGGGTTCTTCATTTTTCAGCCATTCCACCTGGAAAAAAAAAACAGCGTTTGCACACGTCACTCACGTGCTTTCACGTGTACACGGAAACGTACTCGAGGAGTAGAATATCAGAATCTGAATCAGAATTAGAATTAGAATCAGAATTAGAATTAGAATTAGAATTAGAATCAGAATTAGAATTAGAATTAGAATTAGAATCAGAATTAGAATCAGGATCAGAATTAGAATTAGAATCAGAATTAGAATCAGAATCAGAATTAGAATCAGGATCAGAATCAGAATCAGAATCAGAATCAGAATCAGAATCAGAACCATTTATGGTCATGTTTGTTTTCACATTCAAGGAATTTCTCCTGGCGAAAGGTGCATAACATTTAACAATAAACACAGTGCAATAAATGAGAATGAATGAATATTTACAATATTTACAACAGTAGAATATCAAAAATAAGATAAAGTGCATGGAATGTGCATGGGATGTGAAAGTGGCGAGTGTATTAAAATATAAGGGTATGTGCAGGGGAGTGTCCACGTGTGTGAAGACCATTGCGATTGCACGGTTCGGGGGCGGCGGTTTAACGTGGACGACGCCCACTCGGAGGGCGGGAGGCGGTACCTAGGTCACATCTTCTACTTTTAGTGCTCGTGTAGGGAGTGAAAGCAATAAGGAATTACAAAATAAAGGCCGCTCTGTTGATACTACTCTCCTCGCATGACTGGCCCTGTAAATTGCTATTAATGTGCCACTGGCTTGAGCTTTTCATTGAGGGAGACCAGGGAGTGGGGTTTGATTTATGGCAGTGTATTTGAGGATTAAAAACTCCGCCCCACTGGGAGCGCCGCGTGTTTGTACACGGGGTCGCACTCCAGCGCGCGCGTGTGTGCGTGTGTGTGTGTGTGTTTGCGCGCACGTGTGTGTGTGCATGCGTGCGCTTGTGTCTATATGCCGGGGGAATTTAACAACAGCCAACAAACTCAGAGATTGCTTTGCTCTTTCCAAACACCCTGGATGAAAAAGAAAAAAAAAAAGAGCAGCGGAATCAATAAATCAGGAGTCATGTTGTCACAAACGTTTTTTTCTCCTTTTGATGGCCCAAGAAGTCTTTCATCATGTGCCTTTAATTTAACTCTTTTCATCATTTGGCTCCACAGCCTTCAAGACTAACAAAGCATCCACCCTGGTGGGCCGGTCTATCAATCCTTGGCCTTTATGTCCTTTGCCTTTCACTTTTTCACACCTTAAACATCTAATCAACCCCGTGTCGCCGGCCGGGCTGCATGAGATTCAGCACAACTGCTGCCATTAATCTACTCAGCAGTCTGGTCCACCTGCCATGGTGGAGACATGCTAAATGAACTATTTCAAATCAGAAAGAAACAAATATGTCTTTCATGCAATTTAAAGGATTCATGCAATTACATTGTGCTGCAAGCACAAACACACTTCTATCTATCTATCTATCTATCTATCTATCTATCTATCTATCTATCTATCTATCTATCTATCTATCTATCTATCTATCTATCTATCTATCTATCTATCTATCTATCTATCTATCTATCTATCTATCTATCTATCTATCTATCTATCTCTCTCCATCCATCCATTTACACTCTTACATATATAATAAAGCGTGCTACACTGTTGTTCTTCCTGCCTTCTGTATTTCTCTGCGGTCCTGTCTAGTATCTGGAAGTAGTGAATTAACCTTGACAAGTGGGAGGTTTGTGCTTTATCACCTTCTCTGCAAACACTGCAGCCTCCTTCACAAAAGGATGGGAGAGGTGAGCTCTGTTATTTTATTATTATTTTGTGTTTTTTTTTGCACCAGGGTCACATTATACACCGTCTGCATTTTGCCTGCAGGATTGAAAAAGACTAAAAAGCATCTCTGGTGTCACAGAGAGGACGTTTTAAAAACAGGTTTGACCCTAAAACCAGGACTTAACTCTAAATAAAATGCTAACTGTTTTCCTATTACAGCCTGTGTTTTCACGATGTGAGAAAAAAGGTCAAATTAATTAAACGCAAAGTTATTGGCCACCAACCGCTTGATAAGAGGAACTTATATAATTATGCGAGTTCAGTGCCGTGAGGTCAGCTGTGCCAACACAGGCATCGAGCACGCTATCTCTACTCCGCACATTATGTTCAAATTACTGGAAAATACATTTTCATTAGATTCAGGAAAACGACTAAAACTATGAAACTGTTTTCCTTCTGGCGACTTTAAAGAACGGTGTTCAAGAAATATGCTCAGAATTCTCTGTATTGAAAATTAACCCCCAGCCCTTTGTTCTCTAACCGAAACGTATTCAGATGGGAATCATATTTATAAAGCAGTGGCAAAATTGCTCTTGACAGGTACCAAGATTTAACCATTATGTTGTGTGAATTAAATATATTTAAACATTTAGTGGATCATATTTCACCTCAGGAAAACGTAAAGGAACGCTAAATGCATTGCCTACAGCGAGAAATCCACAGACGTGCCCCAATGTATTACATTATAAAGGTTTCTCTCAATGACAAATCTAATTTTCTATCACAACGGAGCAAGTAAAAATAATGACTCGGGTAAATGTTCAGCTACGGTCTATTTTGCATCATTAATCAGTTATTAAAGCATTGTAGAGACGTGCCTTTTTCGTTTTTCTTCATTTACAATGAACCACAAAGGCAATGTCATTGGCGTGCATTCATTTTCGTGGTATGTGTGCAACGAAATACCAGGGATACTGGTACAGTACAATTAATGCATTACTTTATACTGATATATTACTCATATTTTGAGATATCCGACAACAAAAACTGAACATTATACTTGTATTTATGGTAGTTTTGCTGCAGATGAGTTGGATTGTATTATACGATATTGTAGGTGTTGGGTTGTCCGCCCCCTGAAGGTAATGTTACATACATTATGAATTATGGTAAAAATAAACACTTTATCAAAGCTGCATTCTCCAGGTAGAGTATAAACAGTATATATGTTTCTATAGGTGGTGCTAGTACTTCCTCTGAGACGAGCCTGAATCCTCTGTTGTGGTGTTGTATCTCACTGTAAACCTTGGCTCAAGCCCTGGTACTATATTGATGATAATAATAATAATCTCTCTGATCCACATCAGATGTAATATATGTCATTACGATGCTAGGCGTCGAGCTCGGAGAACAATTGAAACATTTATGAATTGATTTATGAATGGATGAAGCTGATTGTGGAAACAATATCTACAGTATTGATTGTGGATCAGTTGCATCATGGTGCACAATCTGCTTTAGGGTCAGTATCACCAATCAGAAAGTAGCTCTCTCAGGGTTAAGTTCACTGTTATCATCACTTCATTTGGCAAAAGGGTCGGTGCCACTGGCCCACCATTATTGCAACTAGAACTAGTGCTAGGCATATGGAGAAAATAAAAAATCTGGATATGTAACACGTTGATATCAATATTGCAACAGTAATGTAGGGCTAAATATTTTATAACATTAGATCTTTGATAAACAATCGTCGGTAATGTGGATGTATTGACTAAGTGGGGAAAGGCAAAGGATAGAGCAGCTACAACAGTCTGGTAAGGTCCTCACTTTACTGTAATGTGACATTTAAAAACAGGAAAAGACTGAACTTGTGCCATATTACGACATACTAATTGTAATAGTCTCATATCACAGTATTGATACTGAATATATGGCCCAGCCTTAATTGCTACCACTGTACATTGTAAGTGTGTAGTGCTGTAAGAGACTAGCGACTGCTATTTTCAAGCAAAAAAACACCCAACAGGGTTTTCTAACTACTTCCACATGTGATTGCCAAACTAGGGTGCAGAAAAACAACAATAACAAAGAAGCAGGTGAAGGCGGTGATTAAAAGCAGGAAGATATTGGCTTCCCACTGCTTTTCTTTGGGGGGGCACCAGCAGCAGGATCAGCACCTTGGAGAGCGCCGCGGCACACGGCCCTGACAGTAAAGTGTCTGGAACACCGCGGGGAGCGCCCTGACATGACGGACTCTGCCACTCTATTTGCGATGGAAGATTTAAGGACGCATGGGAACCAGAGTTTTTTGTCGGCTGAGTGTGTTTTCCTCAGCGGTGGAATGTAACTAAGTACATGAAGTCCCTCTCCCTCTGTGAGTGTCGTAACATCTCTGTGCTTTGGTCCGGTGGAGCTGGCATGTTAGTGCATGCTAGTGCATGTTAATGCATGCTAGTGTATGCTATTGCATGTTAGTGCATGATAGTGCATGTTAGTGCATGCTAGGGCATGTTAGTGCATGCTAGTGTATGTTAGTGCATGCTAATACAGGCTAGTGCATGCTAGTGTATGTTAGTGCATGCTAGTGCATGCTAGTGTATTTTAGTACATGCTAGTGCATGCTAGTGAATGCTAGTGCATGTTAGTGCATGTTAGTGCATGCTAGTGCATGTTAGTGCATGCTAGTGCATATTAGTGCATGCTAGTAAATGCTAGTGCATGCTAGTGCATGTTAGTGCATGCTAGTGCATGTTAGTGCATGCAAATGCATGCTAGTGCATACTAGTGCATGCTAGTGCATGTGAGTCCCTGCCATCGGCACTGCTCTCATATGCAGTTACAGCTGATAACGCCGTAGCAACTGTTGTTGTTTAGACTGTAAGTGCTGTTAACACAGATAACAGCTGCCATGTTGAGAACCGTGTGGAGGCAATCCCTCAATCATAGATGTTCCTGTATTCACGCAGAGCTCCTTTCAGTGATTGACAGTTTGTTCCTCATTAGCTACTAATGCCCTTTTGTAAGTGGACCATCTGTACATTTATTATATTTTGATGCAAATTCTGGACTTTTAAATAAGTGAAAACTGGTAGTTAGTTCTGCTTTAGTAAAATGTGAATTCCTCTTTCCTCTTTTATTTCCGAGATGATCTTATTATTATTATTATTATTATTTAAAGGCAGTATACTGCACTTCAAAGTTAATGTTGCACTTTACCTTTAGTTAAATGAAGTGTACCATGCAGCATCATAATGGGCCGCTGATTCTCACCAATTTCTGAATACATCTGATTACTGCTAACTGCAATAACAATGCCATGTTAAAAAATAACAGTCTGACAGAGGACGGCTGTGCTGTGGACTTCTGGGACTTTTGAGTCACTCGAGTGTGTTCAGGTGCACAAACACCCACTGTTTAAGTCGCCTGTCTGCCAGAACCTTCCAACCACACTTAAAAAGACAACAACTTTCTATTCAATCCTTTTTAGTTGGTATCGATAACAAGTGAGCTGTGTTTGTGTGTTGAAGTATCGATTACTGCGTTATTGACCTGCCCTTCACTCAGGATCACTCCCTCGCCCTCTCTGCAAGAAGTGTTTAAGATGCTACGTGTTTGTAGCATCTTAAACCAATATCGGCTGCATTTTATGCATTTATAGAAGGATGAAGGGCTTTGGCAGGCGCCACTCCAAAAGAAAAATGTGTTTGTTTTTTTAAACGGCCTTATACTGCATTACATTTCAGACACTCGAGTTTAAGGTAAAATACTATTTTTGAATTAGAATTAGTGGGAAAATAATGCAAACATTTGTCTGAAGAGGTGGAAAGCCCATTTTAAATAGCACATACAGAAAAAAGGTGCAACTGACCACTGTACTGACCCTCTAGTCTCTCTGTGATCGTTGAATACATGCAAACTCTCTTTGGGGATGAGGGTTCATTTTCCGGGTCCCGTTATCTCGAGGAATTCTTACGCTGAAGTAAATTAAAATAATCCTCTTGTACGCTGGTTGTTTTTTCCGTCCCATGTTTTTCGCTTTGATTTATCCTCCTCCACTCTCTGCCAGTGTTCGCTGTAGGAAGAGTACAAACCCAGAGTGCCATTTGCATTCGCCGTCGGTCCTCGAGTCTCCCCTTCGGGCTAAAGCGATAGAGAGATGCACATGCTGATGAGAAGGCAGGGACGGGACGGACTCAAATGAGCCTGATAAGCCACCGCCTGGGGAGGACAGGAAACGGATTTGCTTAATTGGCAAATTTGTTCCACTTAGATAGCAGCAACCAGTGTTGAACTGCACCACACCTAACCCGGCCGACCAGGCCGACCAGGCCTGGCGGTGGTCCGCTGGCGGTCCGCTGGTGGCGCGGCGACGCGGCGTCAAGGTCACCGCGTTGACCGTTAAACAGCAGCTCCATACAACGCTAATGAAAACCGATGCCTCGGAAAGTTTTCACTCCAACTTTCGCCTAGTTTAGCGGCGGATCATTTCCAGCCAGAGGAAAGAGAGAGAGAGAGAGAGAGAGAGCAAATTAAATAGATTCAAGATGTATTGAAAGCAGCACCAAATGGTCAGCAGGGGGTCCGGGAACCCAGCAGGCAGGTTTTTTTTTTCTGATAGCTCCAAGCTGTTTGCAGGGGTTGAGATGAGACGGCCGGCCGGCCCGGAGTGATCTGTGTTTACGTGCCGAGAGGTATCATCTAAAAGAAAAAAAAGCATGTCCAGCCCGAGCCGTTCAAGGTCCTCCCTGCATCGGGGCTAAACACTCCATTATTCAGAACGCAGATGTAATGCCCGACATTTACAGTCGTTTAAATGGGAAGCGAAAGCGACATGAAGGAGATCACAAAGCATCGCAGTAGGTTTTGTTCCATCTGATTTAATTAGGGTTGAGTTTCATTAACGAGCGCTCTCCTCCTAGTCATGTGTGGCCCCCTTTTTTTTTTTTTTTCTTTCCTCAATGCAACAATGACTTTCACGAAATCACATTAAACAAATGAGCCTTCCGAATCTGACAGCAGCATATTCTCGAGGCGGGGGTGGCTAAACCCTTGTTGTGTCCTTGGTTTATCTCCACACCGTCTCTGGAAATGTTATGTTCATCACTGAATAATTACATTTTAAGTACTTCAAATGACTTTGGATGAGAGGCTTGATGATTAATTACACTTGGTATAGAATACTTGGGCGGTTAATGTGGGGCTAATGATTATAAAACAGTTTTTTTCTAAAGTTATTGGAGATCTTTTTTTAGTTTTTATTCTCCACCTCTAAACTTTTACACAGTCAAAGACTAAACAGACGAAACAGTGCTTAGATGTTATTTTAAGTAAGCTGTATAATTGATGTTTGACAGTTTTAAATAAAATAATCACCGTACTGGTTGTGCCAAACAACCCCCGAAATCACTTACTTATTAAATGTACGGAGTGAAAATAGACCGTGTTGTTACCTAAATGTGTTTTAATGAGGCCATTTCAAACTGTCCCTTACTGATTGGTCGGGCTTTCAGCTACTGCACTTAATCAGTCATTTAAAAAGTTCCACAGCGATAACTGAGTTTGAGATGTGTCGTGTCGCTTTGTGAGGCCGTAAAATCCTGAGTAATAAATAATACAAAAAAATGCAATTTTCTATGACAGTTATGTTCCCTGATGGTGGTCTAATTGTTTTCTTAGAGCAACATTAATTATGCAGTCATTATTACGGCCATGATCTTTATCCTCAGGGGATTTCGATTTCAATACAGACTTTTTATTGTTTTTCAAGTCAAACTGAATTTTGAAAGTTTTGCATGGAGACATAAACTATGCAGGACAACTCCACGGCTATTATGCAAATGTTACAACGAGAATCTGACTTGTGGAAACGGTGTTCAGGCCTGTGGGTGAGTGTTTATAGCTGTTTAGAGCTTCTGTGTTGACTGTGGACGGCGTCATAATCGTACACATCCTCCTAAAGTTGATAGCAGATGTTTTATTATAAATGTCATCAGTGTGAGCTCTCAGTTAGTGATTTGACATCTGTCCCTATACATCCTTCAACATTTAGGTGCCTCCGACGGGTTGAGCATGTGTTCCTGGAGGCTAACAAGCTAGGCTAACTTGGTTCCAGGCTACAAGTAGCCGAGCTAACCAACGTTAGCATGGATTTCCAGCAGGAAGGAGATTTTTTATGTTTTGTTCTGCAGAATTAAACACGTTTCTAAATGCTTTTACGCGTCTTAAAAAAGGTGGTTGGCAACAAATGGCTAAATAAGACTATGAAACATCTTCAAACCAAACACTAGTCGGCCTTTGGCTACGTGATGCTAACTGTAGTGTGCTTTGTTTGGAGCTTTTTACTCCAGCGATTGTATTAATGCTTCAAAAGTCATAAAAACGGTGTTCAATCAAAAGAGGGAATCAGTGCGATGCTAACTTACAGGTTGGCCTCGAAGGATATGAGCTGCTCTGTATATATACAGATGCAACGTCTTCATTCTGGCAAAAGGGAATTTTTTATTTCCGTTTGGCATTTCTAAAAAACTGATTATGAGATTATCATGCCCTAAACAGAGCCAATAATGTAATAGCCTCAACATCACAGTGCATATAATCTCTTTTCTAAACGGCTCCCTGTCTATAAAAAGTGGGAGCTAAGTGAAAAAGATTTGGCCTTCTCGACTCTCGTCACCAATAAACTGAAGCAGACTTAAGCTGTTTGACTGCGATACGTTCTCTGTGGTCTGACTAACGGCGCGCCGCATATTATTGCCTCCGCCGCTGCTGGGACAGATAATACGGCATTCTCTGATTTTCATTAACATCCTACACAGCAGCCCAACAAACTCCCGCGTGGCTTAGTTACAGCGAGATGCGGATAAAGCCCCCCCCTCCCCCTCCACCCCCCCATCCCCTCACTGTTAGTGTTGCTTCTGAGAACACGGAGATGTTCGAGCCGTAAAAATGGCCGCACGGCGTTTATGTCTTAAAGTCGGAACTCACTTCATCTGCATCGGGGTCAACTCGGCGCTCGTTGCAACTGTTAAAGTATTAATCTCTCCGGCTCCGTTTCAGATCGCAGGAAAAAAATGCAATAAGTGAAATAAATGTGGCTCAGAATACGCATGCCTTTCAAACAGATCGCGCGGCACCGTGACCTCAATTCCTTAAACTCAAACTGTGGCTGAGCTGCAGCTTCGCTCTCTGAGCCAAATTTCACAGCGCTGGTAACAAGAAAGGCTTTTTAACCTCTCCGCAGAGCCTAAAGTCACGACGGAAAAAAGGAGAGGAGAGAACAGCCACATCCCCAACTTTTGATGCGAGCGGTGCAGGTCACACTAGAGGGAGCTGGATTTTGTCCCTGCATTATTTACAATTACCATTCTCTTTGTTAGCCAGTCGCATTAATGAATGCATGAGGAGTTGCCTATTTGATGACCACAATGCATGGGGGAGGCTCGTGGTACACCGATGCTCCATTTGTGAGAGCTGAATCATTCATCACACACACACACACACACACACGCACACACACACACAGTTGTGTGCTGTGGAGGGAATCCATGGTCATCTTTAAGGAGTCTTAAAAGCCCCATCTACATTTATTTATTTATTTTCTTTTTGAGATCAACTTGAAAATACAGAATGTACAATGCAGCCAGCTGGAGGAAATGTGTGGGCTATATACATTTCAGGTACACGTCCACACACTCGTACCGACTTTCATCCTGAAAAGAAGATGAGCAGGGTGTTTTCAGGTGGCGAAAGATGGCTGCCACTAAAAATGGACAAAAGTCTTGGAAACTGGAGTCAACAAATCACTGACTTCATGGTGACTATGTGCTCTTTGTGTAGTCTATGGTTCATACATAATCTAATATGCCACTGTGATTTGTTAGATGTTCAGTGTATTTGTTTCCACATAAATAACAATACAACCATTAAAAAGCCAAAAGATAACTCTCAGTTTAAGGTGTTTTAACCGAGCTGTCATGAAACCGTGTGACGTAGAGTTACATGTTACCTTATGCATGTTATGCATTCTGCAGCAGAAAACTCTCTCAGACAAATTAGGAAACACAATGTGTGTTACTTTTTGTGCAAATGTGTTTATTCCATGCGTGAAGTTAAGATTAATGGCGAGAAAACAGGATTATGCAGACTGTCTCCCACAATCAGTTGGGATTAAGTGAGCTAGCTGGCTAACTCTTTTTTGCATTTTACTTATTTTCTCTGCACAGAAATCTAACTCCAAGGCCTTAGTTCTCTTGATAAAAGAATTTAATAATAACAATGTTAACAATCACCTCGTTGGGCGGCTTAATGCTGTAACGCAGTCTTGCACTGAATCCTGAAACTGTTAAAAACACGGTGACAGAAAGTTGTTGATTGGTGCTGTAATCCATGTTCTTGAGACAAATGTTAGCGGTTACATTTTCTAATAGTCCCTGTGTTGGGGTTAGGGTGTGAATAAAGCATTAGAAACACCTGTTTTATTTTTAATTATCTTTAGTCGGTCCTATAGATTAAAGCAGTGGGTACTGGAGGCACTCCAGGGGGTACGTGAGACTCTTTTTTATATATTTAAAATGAGCATTTATTCAAAAATCCTTTAAAAAAATGTATTTTATAAATATTCAATACAATTTAAATGTATGGTCATAACCTAAATTGTATGTATTCTATATTAAATCAGACACTGATGGCACAGCGCTGTGTATTACATCTTTTTTTGAGAACCACTGAAGTAATATGTGTAGTACCGTTGGCCTGCCGTAATATCCTAAAAATGGGAAAACCGAATACAAATGAAATATGCTGAATGTAATTCTGATTGACTTGTGGAATAATTTACCAATCTATGTTTCTAAAGATCATAAAGATCTAAAACACAAGTCCCTTCCTGCCTCCTGCACGCTCCACCCAGTAAACAAGCCCCGCCCACTTACCTAAACTAGTGAGAAAGGGCAACACCTGACCCCTTGGACCTTTTAGTTTTATGGCTGTTACATCCCCAATGTGAACAAAGCTTTAACTATTAGCATCATGAAAAAATAAACAGTAACCTATTAGCCGGTGCATGTAAAGACCTGCCAGTCACTTTGCAGGGTTTCAGTCGCCCGTGCTTTGAAACGCGCTGGTGGGGGGCTGTCACTTTGTTTGTGGATGGATCACGGACTGCGCCTTTAAGTAAATGCAAAGCTCCAGATGCCCGGGCACACAGGCTTTTGATATTGACATATCTGCCTGCTGAGCCTTCACATGAAGGCGCGCGACATCAGAGCGCGGCACAACACACACCACTCAACAGGACTGTCCGCAAGAGCCTCATTTCATATTCATAGTACAAATTAAAATGGCTATGACAGGCTCCCTCTTTCAGACACACACACACAGAGAGGAGGGGGAGAGGGGAACGATAGTGGGAGTGAAATGAATACATGACATCTAAATAAGTCATCGCCGTGCAGCTTTTTATTTATTTTTTTTTACAAGAGAACACAGCAAACAGAGAACACGGCGATGCACATGGATGGCCAGATATTACTCCCAGTGTATGAATAATCTCTCCTCTTGAACAGAGCGAGTCTGAGGAAATAAACAAACGGCGTCTCCAGCTCATCAGCTGCAGCCCGGGCTCGTACTAAACTGAAGAGACGTGCAGATGCTGGAGAGCGACACAACCCCGTACCATGAATACAGAGTTACGCTGCGAGGGGGAAAGCAGACGGATGACTGCTCCTCTCCAGGCAACACAGGAGGAAATGTTACTTGTTTGAAGTGCAAGAAGCCCTCACCTCAGCCACAGGCACTCCCTCTGGGGGACGGCAGTGCAACACTATCATGGCATTCAGAGGCACCTCGGTGCCCTGGGGGTCCTGCTCAAAGTTCTTCCTCAGGTCTGTGGAAGAGAATAAACAACCAGTATTAAAGAACAATAGGAAGGAGATGTGTTTCCATGAGTGACCTTGCTTTTCGATGGCGGCCTTTTTCATGGACAGTAAGGTCGTTCTGGTATCAAAGGGTCACGGTGCTTACAGGCGATGCGAACAGTCGCCTTGCGGCTCTTGGAGGTTCCCAGGTGGCTCCAGGCGACGCACAGGCACCAGTAGTCCTCGGGGCCGTGGAAGTCCTCCACCTGCTGCCGGGACACGTTGATCAGCACCGTGCGGATCTTCAGCCCTGCGGACAAGACGGCACATTGATGGGATTGGCATCGCATCACAGGGGTGATCAATGGAGAGGGATGCAGGTTTGTGAGGACGGGGTTGATGATTGAATATGATGAGATTATCAGCAGTGAACCAGGAAGAGGAGAGGATGCAACAGAAAGAGTAATTTCGAGGATCTTACTTGGACAACCGTTTCAACCGTACACTGTAAAAAAAAACGTAAAAAGAAGGTCAAATGACTGGCAGCTGCGGCTGCCAAACAAAAACCTTAAAATGAAGGTAAAATATCTTAATTCAAATAAAAGGCAGAAAACCATAAATTAACGAAAATGTTCATTAAAGGTTTTGCAGTGAAACACTGTTATTTTACAGATTTTTCCTGTATTATTACAATCAAACACCTTCAATAAAGAGATATCACTAAACTAAAATTTTGCAGAGAAAAACTATTATTTTACAGATTCTTCCTGTATTATTACGATCAAACCCCTTCAACAAAGTGATATCACTCAAAGTTCTGCAGAGAAATACTGTTATTTAACAGATTCTTCCTGTATTATTACAATGAATCACCTTCAATAAAGTGATACGATTTGTTTTTTACAGTGTACGGTATTCTTGCATCTGGTTTGAATTGGCAGCGCTCACCACTTGATCGTGCATATTGATACCCACGTCATTAGCGGCCTTTCGATAAACCCTTGTTAAAACCTCAGCCTCGCCCCGAACAGATGGCGAGCGACGCCAAACGCCGGTCGGAGTAGAGATTGTTAGAGAGCCCTAATATCCTCTTTCAGTCTCTGCAAAACATAATCCATTTACACACAAGTGACGCTAAATGCTATCCAGCGGAGGCATTAAGTGAGAGGAGGAACACATCAGCCGGTTATTGTTTTAAGGGAGAGTGCGAGTGCTCGGTTTCCTCTTCTCTGACAATATTCAAAGAGCTATAATCTGAGGTAATAAAGAAGAGCAAAACAATGCAATTAAATACTTGGTCTGAACACCGCTACTTTTAATGACGATGGAAGCATCTATTCCTGCAGCAGAACTGTGACTTAATGTCACACGGGCCCTTCGTTATTATCTGTGTATTGTCTGGGATGCAGCTCGTAATGAGTTAGGCGTGAGACGAGAGTTTCTCTGAGACAGCTGATGGGAATTTAAAAGCCCGGTATTTCAATTATGCCGGAATATGAACAAAAGATGACAGACTCGGACCATTAATGCATTATAGGGGGGCTCCAATGGGCAACGGGGTAATTGCAGCGTTCAATCAACACGCCGTCCTAAAACCTCAGTCTCAAACTTAATTGAGGTATTAATGTATGCATAAATGAATAGATACATCATGCATCATGCATAATATAAGTGTCTATAGTCTGCAAAGAGGGGGGCGAATGGGAAGTCGCAATAACAAATACCCAACCTCCTCAAAGGTATTTGCAATATTTTTGCGTTTCAATAAAAATATATGCAAATGAGTAAAAATACAAACAACAGAGGAGCCGTTTACAGTTCAGCCAAACAAACCCACGCCGTCTTGTTTGGGAGGATTTCTTTTGATGAACAGTCCTCGGCTCGCCGGTGACAGCGACCTTGTGTTTTGTGCTAGCAGCAGCAGAAAGCGTGCGGTTTGCATCAGAAGTATCTCAACGCTCAGGTGCTGCCGTCGGAAAGGTGTACGATAACGTTAATAAGATGACGTGCCGCAATCTTTTCCTGGGAATCCATCATTTGTACGCAGAGTCCTGAGCGGGGATGGCGGACTCCGCCAGAGGGCTTATTACAGATATAGAAACACATCGAATGGCAGCCACAAATAGCATCTATTATACCTTTAAATATTAAGAATTTGAATAACAACTCCTTCTTGTTAACATATTCAAATCTTCTACTTTTGAAAACATATTCGGTGGCGGCAGTAAATCAATAAAGGTTGCGCTTTACACTGATTTCGAGCGCAGCTAACAAGTCACGCCTCGCAGCCCATCTCGCAGCAGCTGTTCAGAAACACTGTAAAGCTCAGCCTCTTGTGGCTTATTGCTTAATTACGCGGCCCAACACTTAGAGGAGTTGTCTCTCCACAGGCCTTCGCCGTCATGCCGAACGCCGCAAACAGCTCAGGCAGGGGCCGGGATTAAATGGAAACTAATAATACAAAATGAAAGGTTATCAAAGGGAGCCTAATGAAGTAATGTAAAACAGAAATGTTCTCCGAAAGACACTGTAATCCTCTGCAGTGACTGACTGATATTATGTACAACACACACACACACACACACACACACACACACACACACACACACACACACACACACACACACATCTACCCGTCTTTTCCAGCGCTACAAATTAGACCCTTAATCAACACGCCTGATTAAGTGAGAGTGGGGCTGATTTAACTAGAGGAAAATAAAAACACAAAATTGTACTCAAGGGGGGGGGAGGGGCTGGGGGAGGGGACTTTGCATGATGCAGCAGATTTCCCCCCAAAATATAAACAGATAGGTCAAGTGCTCAGATCTATTCATCCGCCTTCATTCATCCGTCCGCTCAGCTTGAACCTCGTTAGGATGCAGCTGGACAGATGTTCCACAGGTGTGGTTTTGAAGCTACGCGTGCAACTTAAAGCCAGACTACCGCTTTAAAAAGTTCAGATTTTAGGACTTTTTTGCAATCGCTTTTCCTCGACACTTCACACATCATTCCCCTGGGTATCCTTCTGTTATCCTATAAACAAAGAGAGAGAGAGAGAGAGAGAGAGAGAGAGAGAGAGAGAGAGAGAGAGAGAGAGTGAGATCGTGAAATATGACAATGCAATTATGACTCGGCTATCTCCCATTACATTTCAGATTGGGTTCCAATACAAATGTATTGTTTAATTAATTTTGGTGCATGATGAAATGTAATGCTATTTTCTGTTACCAGCTGTTCATATGATTACGAGGAGTATAAATAAAAATAAAAAAAAATATTTAATACAGAAAATGAAGCAATGGAGACGATTCCTCACCACCACGCTGACAGATATGTTCAGAGACCCAGAGAGAAGCTCTGCCTCACACCTGTTGTGCAGTGAGTCTGCTGCTTCACTGATGGTTTCATTTCCTCCTCTGCAGCTCAATAGCAGCCTTCTGAAAGAATCATTAGCTTAATTAATATTTACAGAACGTGCATTTTTATCTCAGATCAGTGGACAAATTAATGGGAATTTGGTCTGGTCCATACAGAGTCTGTGTTGAGTCTTCAAGATGCAAATTTGGGATTTAAAAATTCGTAAGAAAAAACTAACCTCGCATGCAAACTTCAGAAAGTAGTTTTTCGAGAAGCAATCTCACTGCTGGATCGTGACAATAGTCCGCCGAGGAGACGAGGGAACGGGTTTAGTTATGTTGTCTCCTAATTCTCCCAATCAGGCCTCCTCATCTTTATTAATGACGAAGAAAGCAGAAGAAGCTAATGCATAAACAACAGCGGCGTGTTATGCTGAAAGCAAAAAGAAAACTGCAGACTCACTCCAACAGCTCTGTTCGGGAAAAAGCGATAACTTCCGTATCACAATACATTGCAACGGTGATAAAAAAAAAGAGGAAAAACTACAAATAACAAAAGAAATCGCTTAGAAATTCAAGCACACATGCATGGACTGCGACACATATTGTGCCCCCACGCCGACGGGTGTGTGTTGTCGGCGTGAGTGAGGGCCGTGGCGTTTCTGGTGAAGGCGAGATAAACAAAGAGAGAAATCAGAAAGACACTCGGACTCCCGGGTCCCCCCTCACATTAGGCAGGGATCAAAGAGCTCGGTCTCTTTCTCCGGCACTCGGCGTGTGAGATATGATCCAATAACGGCTCGGTCGTGTCGATGCCACGCGGCCGCCTCCCTGCGTTCACCAATACAAACAGCCGTTAAGCTCCCGGTCCCCAGCCACCTGTTTCCTTTTGTTGCCTATCTTTCCTTCAGGCTCTCGCCGGTGGCTCCTGACAGAGCACCACAAAGCCTTGACAACAGCCCTCCAGGTGGAGCAGCTTCCACATGCCGCTTTAATCATGTCCTTTAATATGTCTCTAACGTCGCCTCCATAAAGGCGTCAGGATGAGATATACCAATGCCGACGCTCACTTATCCCTTTTTCTTTCCCCATCCCCCCCACCCCCGTCTGTCTGGCACGGGGCCCGCGGTGTGATTTCCGCCTTGGCTGAGTCTATGAAAAAGGCCCAGTGGGAGCCGGGCAGCGCCAGCTACAAGTGGCTCCGGATCCGAGCGGCCCCGGGAGGACCCGATTGGTCGGAATCGGCTCGGCCAGGTGCGGGACGTTGTTTCTCTTCGTCGGATGGGGATTTACAGGGCTCTTTGTTTGTTTGTCTTAGGGATGCTCGCGAAGGCAGCTGTGTACATAGCGGGTGACACGGCGTGGGGCTGGACGGGTACGCAGCTTTGGGGAAATGTTGGTGTGATGTGACATCACGGCGTGGGGGGGGGGGCTGGCTGAGGGCCAGACGCAGACGAACCCTGCTAGACAAGCGGAACACGCTCCCAGCATCATCTCCAGTCTGGTCCCAGCTGTGTGTGTGTGTGTGTGTGTCATGCTTAATCCCGCAACCGAAGGGACGCGTTACTCCGTGCATAAAAAAAATCATGATAATTCAGCCATTAAAATGCTGCGAGTCCTTATTTGTGTCATTCCCGAGTCGCCTTGTTTATGTTTACCACCCCCCCCCAAAAAAAATGCTTATTAGGGGCCAGTTTTGCATACACAAGTAGTTCTCACTCTGCGGGCCACTTCATTTGTTCCACTTCCACTTCCTTAACTAATACGCGGTGACACCGAGCGACTCCGAGGCATCTCACTTTCCCAAAACCGGTCCCCACTTTCCCCCCCTTTGTCCTGAGTTCATGCCCGGCTGATGCTATCTCTCCGCCGGCCGGGATCATAATACACAACAGTGGAGTCAGTCCTTGACAGAGCATCAACGGGAATAGATATCCACACTTCCTCTCTCTCCTTTACTGCAGTCAAACGCTTTCCCTCAATCACTATCTCTTCATCACTGAATCTGCAGGAGCTGCGATCCACTCCTCCTGGAGACAGCCGACGCGGTATCCGTTTTCAGGCTCCCGTCGCCCCCTCTCCACTTTCCAACATCCTCTCTCTTTCCCTTATCCTCTCCTCCTCTTATCTCCCCCATCAGGGTATCACGCTTTCAGCCAAAGTCTATAGGCACAGATATCCCCTCTGTTCCACCTTCCTCTCTCCGCTCTTCTTTCACCCCGTCCTTCAATAAGCTCCCGCCTTCCATCACTAAAGCAAAGTTGTCTCCGTGAGAGGTCACGGCGTGCAGTCGGCTGTGTTTTGTTTATAGGAACCACCCTTCTTTTATGTTGTCTTTGCACATTCAGCCTATTCCCCTCTCGATAACAGAAGTGGACTGATTTACCGTCAATAAAGACCGGGTACGGCTTCCTGAAACCGCTCTAAGGAGTTTATTGGCGCGAGCTGTCTTCCTGAAGGGAGGTTAAAATCTGGGTAGCGATGATTACATGGAATCTCCAGCTGAGCCTTGTCTGCCTGTAGTTTATCAAACGGCTTAACCATTGCAGGCGGATGAGGACGTAAACACTGCGGCAATAAGTGCGCTGATCAATGTTCCTTAATCTCGACAAAATCCAAACTTCGGGTTAGAAAATTATCTTCGTGCGATGCAAGGTTTCAGATCAGCGATTTTCAGATTTAAGATGCTACATCTTCTGTGTTATAATTGAGCATATCTCACTGTATTTCTCTCCCATGATGCATTGCTCTTCGTCTCAGGGTGCAGTTGCAGCCATTGTCTTGGAGAACCCTTCAGAGACACAGGAAGTGCCCCACAATATTGTGGAGCATGGACTCGAACATGCTCTCCACAGACAGATCTTTCCGTGTGTGTGTGTGTGTGTGTGTGTGGTCGGCCATTACTGCCACTTCCCATCAGTCTCCTGCGTCGTGGTTCACGTTAGGCCGGTTACCTTTAGTGCTGCAGCGGAGGCACACGGACATTAACGAGGGATTTTGACGCTCGTAAAGCCAGAAACGGTGTTTGCTCGACATCATAACGTCCACTCCGGACGGGTAAACCCTCCCTCTGGTGTGCACAGCACAGATTCACTCTTTTTCTCAAACAGTTATGCGTTACCCACGGGGAGACCTGCAAAGCACCGCTCAGTGTTTCTCCTCAAAATCACTGGGAAAATATCTTCATGTTATTATAGTCAAACTGATAAGACGGTGGAAATTCAACTCCCCCTGACTCAGCAGATGTGGACTGCGGCAATACGCCTCCCGCCGGCCGACTATTACGCGCCGCTTCCCTTCAGGTCTGTTTTCGGTGAAAACGCAACAATGACAGGCAGCTGATCTATCAAACAACAGCCTCCACCCAGCGTTAGAGAAATAAACACTTTGTAGCCTCCTTCACAGATCTCGTTCTCCACAGTTTTGTTCATGCAGAGAACCCTCGATGGGCCTAATTATCCAGCAGACATTCTGGGGATAAAGAATACTGAAATCTTTTTTTTTTTAATGCAAAATCCACCAAATCAATACTTTTTCCTTATTAAAAGCTGCTCAGGCACGATCTACAGTGGGAGAGCCAAGTGTCATGATGGATGAGGTTTATGGTTGATTAATTATTCATATTTTACTGTCACTAAATGATTCGCCAGACATCAAGCCTGTATTTTATTTGTCTATTGTTTAATAATTAAAGCACACACTTTTGAACACAGTTTTTCAGATGTCCAGTGAAAACCATGTATCTCCAAGTGAGGCATTTGTTTTAGATAAAATGATTAAGGGTTGCTTTATATATTTATGTATCTGGAGTGCCTTCCAGTTCACAAACTGTGAAATGTGTGCTTTATAGATCTGAAAACATGTGATTCAACAAACCATTCAGATGAACTTCCTTTGCAAAAGGTGCACACTGTTTTGTTCTTGCAAGCTAATTAGAGCAGACTGAGCTTTTTTTCGGGAGGACTTAAAGAGACAGGCGCTGAAACAAGGTGTTGCCGACAGAGGTGGGAAAACAAGTATATTAGGAAAGCCGGTATTAAAAGAATTATGTTTTTATTTTTATTTTTATCATTGAAGCATTTAATCATTTAGTAGAAACCTAAAATACAAGTATGAACCTGAGCCAACTTCATGAGTATTAGTTATACTAATAATGTTGATGTTGACACATTTCATCTCATGGTGCATCACTAAACAGTTTCTACTTTGTTGAGACTTTCAGACTGTGAAAGCCTGCCCAGATTGAATTTCAGCAACAAGACAACCCAGAAGGCCCAAGAAGATGTTTTTTTTGTTTTTTTCCTCTTGACAGAATACGAAATAACACACAAACAAGTGCTGCAATACCGTGGCCGTGACAGTTGTTCATTTCAGCGTTATGTCTGACTAAGTGCAGTTAAATACAGGAAACCAAGCCAAAGACGGGTACGGTAAAGTCACCTACTAGCATACATTAGCATCCACTGTCTGTATTGTGTCTATATTATAGGGAACGATATCCGGGGAAGCATTTACCTTTTTGCTCGCCCACCAACCGGCTGATTTTCATAGCAATGCAAAGACTTCCAGAAGCAGCACTTTGACGTGTAGATGTTTTTCCGTTGGGTATTTTCATACCCTGAGTGTTCAGCACAAAAGGTGCAAAGAGGAAAGGCGCACGGCGACAGTAGTTTCATTCAAATGAGGCGGCGCAGAGCGAGGTGTTGGTATTTTAGGTGAAAGCCGGAAAATTTGTGTGGTAAGAATAGACACCCAAATGCAGGGTGTTGTTTTTTGCAGCCTCACACGTTGGACAGTTTGGTGATTCTGACAATGAGCACCTGCTTCAGAGGAAAGGAATAACGCTAATAATGTAAATTAACTCTCTTAATTAAACAATCCCAAGCAAGTAGATGTGATTTTAGAAAAAAAACACTCTGCAGGAAGGTAAAATTAGGCTTTTTTCTTTTTTTACGGACACTGAAGTACTTTTTTTTTTACCGGCTAAATCCTTCAGAGGAAAATAATAATGCTAATAATGTAAATAAACTCTTTTAATTAAACAATCCCAAGCAAGTAGATGTGATTTAAGAAAACAAAACACTACAGGAATGTAAAATTAGGCTTTTTTACAGACATTGAAGTACCTTTTTTTTTTTTTTTTTTTTACAGGTACTGAAACCATTAACGCCGTCTCCTTTAGTTACTGCAATTAAATCCCTACAATCAGCAGAAGGCAGCAGGACATGAGTGATAAATCTGCATTTTGAGAAGTTGCCCACTCAGGCCGAGGCGCTGCGCTCATTGATCCGATGTGTTTACGTTAAATCCCGAGCAAACAACACCCGGCTCCTTGCAGGCTTCCACCAAGACCTCTGCACACACCAAACTGGTCGGTCTGGTTCTGTGATAGTGACTGTGGCATGCACTTGACACAGTCATGTCACAGGAAAAAAAGACACTGACTCAATTACCACTCATTCTCCGTCTCTCACCGGGAAAAAAACGCTGCATTTCCATCAGCCAATATTCCCACCCGGCCTCCTTTTTTTTTTTTTTTCTCATTTGAATTCCTGAAATGCATTTATAGCTGTGATATGATGTGACACAGAGGAAGAAAAAACAATCATATAAAACAGCTTAAAACACCTATAAATGTTTCTATTATTTATTTATATTGTGACTATGCAAATGTTCATTGAAGCTCACAGCGACGCAGTGTGTGCAGGTTAAGCCCAGCGGATCACTAGGAAATTGGAAAATGTCTCCGGACAATATCACAGCAAACATGACGCATCTCTAACTCTGCACTCTCAACGTCTGCACCATCCCTCATTAAATGCTGCACCATCATGGTTTGTTGTTGTGCCTTATTATAGTCACGTCTACAAACTCTGCATTATTCACACGTTATTTTTCTACTCCGAGAAACTCTCTCCTCTGCTGTAAGTGGGCCATTTTCAAAATGCCACAGCTGTTCAAAAGGTATGAGAGCAGTAATGAGACTGGCTGAGAAGTTTAATGTTTTCGCCGCCGCCTTCTGTCTGCTTTCGCTCCCACCCAACGGTTTCAGAGTTAACGCATCAAGCGCTTCCTTCCTGTAACTCCGCCATGTCCCTCAGAGAGCCTGTTATTAATAATGACCACGTAATCTGTTTAAATATTGTGAAATTGAGAGGATGGATTGGGGCACCCAATACTATCTTCAATGATAACATATAAAAACGTATAACAAAGCGTTCAGTCATAAAATGACAAAGCAAAAGGTGAAATATATGCGTGCTGGTCCACCTCTTGAGAAAGATATATTCATAAAAAATGTTAATTTACAAAAACAAATGGACCTGGATGTACCTACTTGTAAAGCGCTTTTCTAGTTTTCCACTACTCATCCCATTCACACCCGTTCATACACTGATGGGAGGGGCTAAGGTGCCACCTGCCTATCAGGAGTAGCTAACGTTCACACCCACATTCACAGCTATACTGGAGCCATGTGGGGTTAAGTGTTAGCTTGTGGTGTAGCTAGCTGAAGCTCACATGGAGCTCTGTGGGAAGAGATCATCACAAGTGAACAACTTGGGCCAAACAGATGAAATGTGTCTGATGCAACAAATTATGTTGGTTTGTTGAGATGTAGTTGGACTTTGTGAAGTCTTGATTCACTTCCTGTTTGTTCCCACTGCTCCGACTAACAGCGTCTTGTTCTGCGGCGTCCTGTAGCGCAAACACCCGGCAGCTGATAAACATTCAGTTTCTTTTTTTTCTTCAGATTTCTAGTCATGACGTTGAACCATGAAGCATCATAACATATAAATCTCCTCAAACTTGTCCAAAAACTTTCTGATCCCCAGTACTCGTAACTGATTCATGCATCCAACAGGAAATTCAGTAAATTGTCAATAAGGGAGTCGGTCCTCACGATGTTATCTGTACAATAAAGGAAGCATCTATCAAAGCACATTACTCAATGCCAAACCGAATAAACAGCATGAGGCCGCGCATCTAATAAACTCAAACCGATGCTAGCAACAAAGTGAGGGACGCGCTTTTGATGTCCAACATTCGGTGTCTACTTTAATCTCACAAAACATTCCTTTATTGATGAATGCAATATGTTTCAGAGTGACAGCAAGCCCAGTTAATGGCTTGAATAGGACAACAATGTTATTATTCATAATGACTGCATAATGATAATAAATGAGCATTCATTACAGCCTAGCCTATATCCTGCAGCGAGACATGACATGTGCGTCTGGTTTAAATCTTCAGAAGACGGATGGAAATGATGTTATTGTGATTATTTCTTGCACTCTTGGAATGTATACGTTGCATAGATGGGCAGCGGGATTGTCGTAAACAGATCAGCTCTATTGTCTCTGGGCAGAAAGCTTTTTTTTTTCCTCCACTGCTAAGCCTTCCTGGTGAGCATCTTAGTTCCAGGAGGGAATTGTTAAGTTCAAAAACCTTGGGCGATCGCAGGATTCAATTTGTTAAATTATAACGGATTTAATTTAAAAAATAGGTCAAAGGTGATGCAGCATAAAAATCACAATGGAGGGTGCACCAGCGATTAGTCTCCACAGACCCTTTACAGCTTCACTGTATTGGTTAGCGGTTTAGGCTAAAGGCTAATGGACCCCGAACAGATGTTTGTGAAGGTTTTTTATTAGTAAACACTGGGCACGCTCGCCTCTCATTGGTTAGTTTCCTACGGCCCAATCACACTCCCTTACCTTCCAGTTCCAGGTGTTTTACGCTCTCACTCCGCCCTCCCGTGAAACCAACGAAATAGGCCCCTCCCCCTCTTAAAGGGACAGTAACACTATCGGCATGCAAATACATCCCATTCATACCGGAACTACTTCTCAGTGACTTTCTACTGTTACAATACACATCTTCATAATCGCTTAATTAATATTCCATATTAATTATTATTACCATCCTTCATAAGTATTGTAATTTAAACATAGACATTTCTTTTTACAAGTGTAAGTCATAATACATTATTACAACTCTACAAAATACATGAACATCGAGTGGAGAAAAGACTTCTTTCACAGCCTGAGGCTGCCGTATCTGTTGCTGTCTCAGAGAAGTGGCACCAGTTCAGTTACATGCGCTGTGGCACCCTGCACTAAATACAAGTGGTCCGCCCAGAACAGCCAGATGTCAAGTGAAAAAACATCTTTAAAACATCTGTCAAACACATAATAAGGCTTAAATTTAATATGCGTTAGGCATTGTGTGCATTCACTGACTCGCTCATTTCTTTTAGCTCCTTTTTGAGGTCTTTCATGCGATACGTCTCTTCCGTTTGCTCTACATTTCAAGGACTTTCCCCGAAAAAAACAAGTAGCCCATATTTGACATTTTGGGAAAGAACTCCCGTTTTCCTCGGCAATACATCTCAAGGAGTCACAAGACAGCTACAGCTCACACACTGTCACGGAAACTTTAGCAGCTAGGATTAGCCGGCAGAGGAGGACGAGTTGCAGGTATGAAATATTTAAGCGTTACATGGTGTTGAGAATATCTTTTTACTCTGCTTCACATCTCACAGATCGAGATACACAACACGATTCATGCAGTCGGAGTAGACGGTGCATTGTGCCAGTTGTTTTCTCATGCTGAGGGCAACAGCAGCCGACGCTATTCACAGGAGCTGTAATGGATATTTCCTTCTTTCCGTTTCCACATTTCACTTCGTTGTCTGCCGCTCTGTCTCCTGGGAAGGCGATCTGAGCCAAGACTTCGAAAAACAACACAACATAAAGCTGAAATACAGTATTTATATATATATATATATATATATATATATCTCTCCCCAGCCGAGGTAGCTGCCTCTGGACAAACACGGCCTTTGTCCTCTGCCTCAAACCCCCCTGGTCAAACAACGTTAGGGCACGTGTTGCAGAGTCTGTCTGCATTTAATTCACAGCTTACTGCTTTAATAGCAGCAGCCCCCCTACTCGCCGGTGGACCCAGGGGCCATTCTAGTCGGACTATAATAGCTTGTACCGAGATACAGTTGTTCAAATGCCTCCTACGGATGGAGCTGGATGGACAGCCAGAGGTGCCTCGGCAGAGGCGAGGTGTTCATTTTCTCAACATGTAGCGTGTTTGCCCACCTCCGCCTGTGTACACAGCCCAGTTAGTGACCGGCACGGTTCAGAAACTCTCACTAAATCCTCTGTATCCCACGCCTGGGAATACGAAAGCTTGTCCACGCAGCAAAGCCACGCATCATCCTCCAGAGCAGGGCCTCCTCGTAGGGGTTGCAACCAGAGCATGCTACACTGTCAGAGAAGCAGATGCATTTAAGCTGAGATGTGTAGTGCAAAGAGGAGAGGAAATGCAAAAACTATAAAAAAAAAAAAGAAATAGCAAGGGCAATGTATGAGTGAATGAATGCATGAAGGTGAATACGAGAATAGAAAAGGAAAGACACGTTGTCATTTCTTTCCATAAGAATGAAGCAAACGAGATGGGGAGTCATCTGTGAGGCTGTGCTCAGGTATAGCAACATGCTAACATGATGCTAACATCAACATGCTAACATGATGCTAACATCAACATGCTAACTACGGCTGCACCAAATTGTTGTTTTATTTATTAATTAGTTTAATTAGTAATTTAATGCTATTTCTCAAAATATATTTTATTATTTCTAATTAATGTAACAATTAATTTGGACAAAATAAATTTAACAAAATGTAATACTATAATATCAATATTTTAATATTTTATTAAATCATCTGCTCACACAAACAAATGTGACCAAAAGCTGTGTCATAGCCACCCTTTCCCTGAACTGGAGCATCAGTATTTTTACTTTAGTACTTGAATGGCATACAAATGTGCAAGACATGGGATAACCAAGTCATGAGGATTACTCCTTGAGGAAATGATCGACATCATGAATGTTTGTATGACATCCCAATAATTCTTGAGATATTTCGTGCTGGACCAAAGTGCTGGAGCGGCTGCCATGGCCCAGAGACATGCTGTAGGGAAAAGGAAATGAATCTAGACAGGCAGATGGCTTAAATACCAACTGTATGTAAATGTGTGAATACTGGGTTATTCTTTTGTATGTCTGAGAAAAAGAGTGTAAATCTGAAATGTGACAACATTGGTATTAAGCCAAGTGGTAGCCATCTTTTTTTTCCAACCTGTAGAATAAAGAATGGGACTTTAATATAACCATATTTTAGAATGCAATTAGAAATTACATAAAATAATGTTTTTACAGATTCCCAAATATCTAATACAATTCTACTTCAAAATATTGGACAGTTTTGCCTCATTCTTGTGACGCTTGTAATGGCCGGTATTGCTACCAGCTATTCCATTTTCCATTTCAGTTTCAAAAACCATCACAAAACTAATCAACATGTAATGGAGAAAAGGGGACTCTGGTCCAAGTAATGATGCCATGTTTGAAAGGCCATCTCCAATGCGCGCAAATGATGTGCTCAGCAATGATAACATTAACATTTGAAGCTAGTTACGGCTTTCAGAAGGAGGCGGTTGGAGTGTGCGGTCACATCCAAGTGTGGGCTTTAAAAGATGGCCAGCGTTGGTAAAAATCGAATTATTTTGGCATTAATTAAGGGACATTTTGTTCCGCACTTATTTTTTTTTAATTCCTTTTGATCCAATAAAGTAGCTGTGACCGTTTCTAGCTATTCTCATGTCACGCCAGAGAGCCACTACTTCCTGTACATTTTGTAGTTTAACCGAGGGAGGGAACTTCTACGTCCAATTTTTAATTTGCCCCATCCTGCGTCTGATTACACTGAGATGATCGGTGGCGAGACCAAATATCTCCGTAATGAATGCTGAACCCGGTGAGATGTGGTGCCAAAGACGGCACAAAGCAAAAGCCACGACTGAAGCATCCGCTATGAAGTGGAGACGTGATGCGTTCACAGGTTTAATTAAGTTTCTGTTTAATTAATATGAGTGCAGACTGAAATATTCAAAAGGCCTTAAACTGTGTCTGCGAGGCAATTTGTTGTCAGTATAACTAATAAAATAAATAAATAATAATACAAATAATAAAAAATGAAACCCTAATAATATACAAAAACACAAGAAACGTGTTTGTTAAGGTAATGCAATGACTTGATGCCAAATGCATTCATAATAAATCGTCAAAATATGTCATATAAGACACAATCCCAATTAACATATAATTATATAATTATATATTATATATAAAAATAAGCTAAAAGACTCTATATGCATTTCCCCTGCAGTCAAAATGCAGGGGAAAATGCATTTGTGTTATAATTATCTGTGTGACCCCTTTAACATCACTTAAATTAAATGAATCCATTATTATAATACAACAAATAGTAAAAACAGGCAGTTTCTACTAGTCACTCCACAAATCTACTTTTTTTCTGCCTTCATTAAATGTAAACTTTGCAAGAGTTGCTCGTCTTTCAGTAACATTGTCTCCTCGGCTTTATGAAGTGTTGATAGACAGCAAGCAGCCCTGAGCATCGCATTCACACAACCTACACACAACTTTAACAGGATAACACTTAATGTTGAGGTACGCTCATGCATGAAAACAACTTTTGTCAGTTTTGAAATCTATTTCTTTGCTGCTTTTACATTTTTTCGGCAAAAGTCGAGGTTGCAACACTCATTAATAAAACACACTTATTCCACATGCACTCTATTGTGTTGCATCTCCCAGCAGCTGGTGGATTGGGGAATAAATACCGGCACCGTCCAGGCCTGGACAGATCCGTCTACTTTATGAGATACCAGCACAGGTGGATTTTTAAGACGCTCTCCTTTTTCCACTTTTAATCTCCTTCTCGTGTCTCTCCCCGAGGAAACGGATATGAATGGTGATAAGGAGCCAGATGGGAGCGGCGCTATGAATCCAGACCAGAGGCAGTTAAAATTTAGAGGTCCATTGTTACCTCTGGAGGGAGATATTGATTGGCGCTGTGTGTTAAGTGAAGCATCAACACTGTGGCACTAATATCAGCCGAGGCAGGCTCGTAAATATTTTTGCCTTCATCCTGACCTCCTATAATCTGGTTAAATGATGGTCATCTGATGCTCTGTGGCTGAGTTATATTAGTGGAGATAATATATTTATATATATATTATATATAGGGCCATGAAAATCAAAACTTAATTATCCCAAAATTTTGAACCAAACTTTTCACAATGCGTGCTTGAGAGTAAGTCGATTTCATTCCAATACAAGTACATTTTAGGGGACAAAAGAAAGCATAATGAAGTTGTATTTGTTGTATACTCATTGTGAAATGATGCAATAAAAACAGACCAAGGAGCAAAAACAAAAGGGCATTTTTCTTTGGTGGATTGAATTCGAAGTTAAAACAACAACAACTGCGTTTCAGCCAGTTGCATCAGTAGAAGACACCCTTCGGAGTTCAGAGTCAAATCCTAAAGTAGGTACCTTTCATGGTATTAGACGTTTATTTACATGTATCTACCATTTTATTCATATATATTGCACTGCTTTTGTGAACCTAAGACGTTTGGTAAACCAATTTCAAACACCGAAACCTGAGTAAAGTTATGTATTCGCAAGAGATATGAAGAATTTCCAAAATCGAGATTACATTTTTCAGCTTTAGAGTCATATTTTCTCTTTACACTTTTGCCTTATAACAATGGTGCCTCATTATATAGAGAGCTGAGATTGTTCTGCAATTTTCGAAGTAAAACATGGATGTGTATCTTATATGCAAGTGCCTTTAAAAGGTGAATTTAAGAAATTATGTAAAATCGCGAAAACGACCTCAGGGTCCAGAGGGTTTAAAGTTGTCAATTCAGTTCGGATGAAATGTGACAAACACGGCAGTGAGGACGACACATGTGCGGGGTCGGACTCAGCCTCAGGCGGCGCCATAAAGCCCCGATTGCAAAGTTCACTCCTAAGACGTCCGTCCTTGCTCTCAGACATGTGAACGCCTCATCTCTTAAAGGGACAGGACGAGGCTCTGCAGGGAGGGGATGGGGGTCCTCTGACTGTCCGTCTATCCTAGATGGACACAGGTGGCGTTCGTTAAATCAGCGTTTGTCGTACCTGTCCCCAGGTCCGTGTGCTCCTGGGACAAGTGCTGGCTCTGGTGGACCCACTCGCCGTTGCACTTGAAGAAGATCTGAAGAGCGGGCCGAGCTTGACAGCGGAGCTTGATGGGGTTGCTCTTGACGATGTAAGCGTCGACGGGCTCCTCCAGGAACTGGGGAAGCGTCCCGGACTGGCCATGCTGCAGGGCTTCACTCCGGGAGCCTGGAGAAAGAAACGGGAAAAAAAAGAGGGAGTCGTTAATGGACGGCGTCGGCAAGATGGCTGGTTCCAACCACCTCAGGTGTCTTCTCTGCAGTGGAAGAGTGTTTCACACACACACACACACACACACACACACACACACACACACACACACACACATAGCTCGAAGCTAGCTCCCCTCGCTCGCTCCCACCATCCCTCACCCTCTCGCTCTCTCCCCTGCAAGCAGACCTCAACGAGCGGCCATTATTCCTCACAGCGACGTCTGCCGCCGACAAATTGTTTTGGGGCTCAACGTGAGAAATAACACAGGAAACAGAACACAGCGTTCATTCTCCGCCGCGGCATCACAATACCATAATTTACAGGAAGCCCACTGTGTAACAAATCAGAAAGATAGCTCGCTTTTTTTCAAATCTGCAAGTTTTATGATGCAAATAAAAATGACCATTCTTATTTATCTTTTATGGGTAAAACAAGAATTAACCAATACATATTACCATGAAACCTCCTCAGTTGATTACTTCCATTAGGACAATTATTGTATTGCAAGTTTTCTGAAATGTTATGTTTAAACATAAATGTGCATCCAACCTAAATCTGAACATAAGATGAAGCCAGGTCCAAAATGATTGTAATGTTTGCCATGTTTTTATGAAGAATGTGTTCTTTAAATCAAACTATGAATGATATATTAACAAACTCTTCAGTAAAAACCATCAGAATATAGATAGGAATGAAACTGGAACGTTTGGTGTATGTAAGTGCTACTGAAGTGGAGAAAAACCCCCAAACGGCCTTTAAAGTTATGTATTATCATAAAGTATGGAGACACTATGTGAATGTTGGAGAAAACAAACACTTAAATGTATATTCTAAAAGTTTTCTTTGCACCAGCCAGAAAGAGGACTTGTTATGAAAGGAACAGTATAGTTGTGCTTGTGTTGGATCTCTTAAATAATGTATGCCACGAGTCTTATTGTTTGCTGACATCATTTATTTTGAGGAGTGCGGTGATTGAGCTCCTCTGGGAAATGTGAGGCATTTGTTTTCTCCAGGACGGTAACAAGTGACACTAGAATTATAGTTTAATTGGCTGATCCGGATTTCAGGAGGGCATTTAGGGGGAAGACAACCGACCTATAGCAATATGAGTGTCAACGGAGAGCGGTGACCTTGCACGACCCCAACATGTAAAAGCAGACTTCCTTTTCCCTGGAAACAGTCGATCTGCAGTCGTCTCACGGAGTCGTCTCTGATCTCTCAGATGTCGGTGTTCACTAAAGGCCGTTAATTCAGTTCACACCGGCGGCCCGTTTAACGGGCATCGCCGGCTGCTCCCCGCTCTCCGTCCGAGGTGCGTTGGAGTCGGCGCACGTTTCCTCTGCTTCTAAGTGTAATTACACTCCGACTAATCCCCTCGTTTGCTGCAACCTCTTTCATGCAAGTGTGAAGGGTTTAGCGAGGCAAACCGTCCCGGGCCCGCCCCCCCATCCCGATCCCCGACTCCCCGACCGCAACCGCGACGTGACGTCTGCACGTCTGAAAAAACCCCATCAGGATTAGAGAACTCTCTCCGTCTCTCTCTCTCCGAGCTAATCCAATCCTACCTCTTTCCTGCCGGATGTCTCCTGATCGAGAGGAAAAGATAAAAGACTGTGTGTGATTCCCTGGCTGTGAAAATCACAGCTCCTCTCTCTCTCTCTCTCTTTCTTTCTCCCTCTCTCTTTCTCCCTCTCTCTCTCCCCCCCAGTGCGACACGTTCACGTCCTCTCCCTCGTTCCTGGAACTGAGGCTGAACAAAGAGACATGCTTTTAATTTCAAAATGACTCGCCCCGGGCAAGCTCTTCTTGTACACCGTTGCTCCAATTTGTTGTTTTTTTCGAGCCTCGCCGTGTTTGTGCTTGTGGATGGATGCGAAAACGCCGACGTGAGCGCGGCATCCAGGCGGCGATGGATGGGAACATGAATACGCAAACAAACAGCTGTCAAACAAAAGCCACGGCCCTCCAAGTAATGACTCATTTGTGAAAAGATCAGGTATTACGCTAATGCGTGCCGACACGGCGCCTAATGCCTCAAACATCCACGGGAGCAAGGTTTAGCGAAGCCTCGCCGGCTTGATTTCAGACTCGCTTTGCATTTGTTATGGAGCAGGTGGGATAGCATTGCAGCAGACTGATTAGGCGAGGAGCGACAGTGTGGTGTGATTTAACCTCGGGCTGGCGGCGAGACGCACGGGCACTTAAACGCGTCTTGGCCGCCGTTTCCGAATACCGACCACGAGGCGGCGACTGTCGGACGCCCCCTCCGGCCCTGCAGCGGGGTGACGGCGGCCTGCAGAAAAGGGGGCGGCGCCCATTAAATTGGGCCTGTGGGGGGGTTTTGCGCTCATTTGCATGGCGAGATGTCATCATTTTTTCCCCCGTGAAAAAGGCTGGGGACCGATTCGTCTCTCTCGATGTGCTCCGCCGCCGTCGTTCAGGAGGCCGCTCTTCACAGTTTTCGCGGTGATGTACAACCGGCGCCTCGGCCCGGCAATAACACACACAAGGGGCACGGATACAGCGAGCCCGGTTTGAGAGGAGGACAAGATATCACTGCCAAAGGGCTGAGTGATGGCTCTATCAGACACCCTCCCCCCCTCTCTCTCTCTTTCTGCCTCGAACACAAACAAACTATCGTCCTGGAAAATGCACACGCAGTCTCGCCGACGCCGCGTTAGCTGCGGTGCAACCTGTGACGGGGGAAACTCACTTTTTAAATTATAATTTGATTTTATTTCCTCAAGTGCAGCAAAAAAAAAAAAAAAAACGCTCCATTTCCTCGCATGCAAAATTGAGAGCAAGTGTGGTCTCTTCTGTCAGTTCAATGTAGTCATAGCTTTTAGTGGGAACCTAAAAGAAATGAGGGGGAAAGAGCCCCTCGCCGACTGAACTAATTTGGTAAAGCCTTCGGGTAATAGCGCAGGCTGTTTCACACGGAGACAGATGATTACCGCTCCAGCGCACTCCGGCGTGATTTGGAGAGACGGGAGGCCAGCAGCCAGGCTGATGTTTTGCCAAATTCTGCTCCACTTTCAGCGCACTGCCGCCTCGCATCCTGGCAGACGGACTCCGGTCCCGTTTCCTACTCAAACACCAGCGGATCGGATCCCGTCCTACGGAAACGGGGGGCTGCGTTTTTGTTCTGTATACAAGCAACCAGCGGGGGGGTGAGTCCACTAGAGAGTGCACAGTGACCCACATGTGTTCAACTTGAACATGACATGGACCTCCTTTCCCATCTTGGAGCTCAGCCAGAGACGGAGTGTGAATATTACATTACATTACATTTAATTTAGCTGATGCTTTTATCCAAAGCCGGAGCCAGGGATCGAACCACCGATCCTCTGATTGAAAGTCGGACCTGCTAACCACTGAGACACAGTCAAAACAAGGAAAGGCCGCTGGATCTTGCAGCCCAACGAGCTGTAAAGCTGGGGCGACTGTGGCTACGTGGTTAGCAGGTCCGTCTTTCAATCAGAGGATCGGTGGTTCGATCCCCGGCTCCACTAGTCCATGTCAATGTGTCCTTGAGCGTCACAAACATCCTCCGTGTTCGTGCAACGACACGGTAATGAGCTCGTGAACATAAGGTTGTTGACAGGAATTAACATTCGAGCGTTCGAGTCCCTTCAGATAAGCGGGGACGTTGCCGCCACGTCCTTTAACTTTTTCACTGTCAGCAGCAGCAACCTTTCAATCATCCGCTGGTTCCACCGTCGACACGCATCCGCCAATGACACGCCGCCGCGATCCACAGGTGACGAGCAGCTCCTGCGATGCGGAGCTGATTGCGCTGGAGGGGGACGAGGACGAGGGGGGTCCTCTTTGTTGAAGAGGCTGTTGCCTTCTGAACCCGAACCCCATGCCTCTGCACGCACTTCATCGTTGTAAATACCTCTTTAACACGCAAACCCCCGTGTACGCAACACAAAGCTCAATCTGATCGTCCTTTTGACAAATTGTGCCAAACAATTAGTCCCGGGTTAATTCGGGTCACCGGCGGTCGCCCGGGGCTTCGTTTGCGACGGCAGCCTCGTGTCTCTCCCCCGACGGGGTCGTCACGTTTCAAGGTCACGGAAATGAATGGTTGTACTGGTGTTACAGCTGAGACGCAGCACAATTGTAGGTGTAGTTTCCTAGATTTGATCGGATTTTGAAGATATGTATTGTAAATAGTCTAAATGTTTCCATCTGCTTGCAGCAACACTAACACTAAGCTACAACAGGTATGCATGGTGCATGGTGCATATGTTGCACCCTTAAAACAAACTGTCCTTAAACACGTCTTCACCCGTTTGCAATTTTTATTATAACAAATTATTTTATTATAACAAATTATTTTATTATAACAAATCCACAGTTAAACGCAACACATGTTTTTGCCTTCAGCCTGCATACTGCACGTCTTCCTGACGCCTCTCTTAAAGAGACAGCGCTCTCTTAAAGAGACAGCGCTCTCTTAAAGAGACAGCGCCCTCTTAAAGAGACAGCGCTCTCTTCTAAAGGGTCAATACAATACTGTCTTCCCTTCACATTCAGTATGTGTAAAGGTAATTAATGTTCTCAAACATTGGAATAACGACATATGAATGAACTTAAACACACATTTAAAGTAAATTATTATAAATGGACACAGTGGTACACAAGACATATTTCATGGCGCTACACATAGACCCTCACTGAGACCAGATCCAGTATTTCAGGCTTTTCGGATACTAGTATCTGGCCCCGTTACAGTAGCTCCTCCCTGCGACCGCCACTGAATCGTCTGTGTTGACACATTCGCACCAAACATGTTTGCTTCGGTTTGAAAGAGTTATTTATTCACTTATTTGTGTCTGCTATCCATTGCACCAGCTCTTCCTGAATAACGCGCATTGAACCGCGTTGAATTGAGGAACCCGGCGACACAAAGGCACACGTGTGATCTCTGTGAGACTCTCCTGCTAAAACAGGATGTGGATTGCCAGCATGAGCGGAGAGAAAAACGGAGACGGTGTGTGTGTCGGCGTGAAAGAAAGAGAAGGAAACTCAGAGGGAGGGAGAGAATATATCGCTTTAATAAAATGCAACATGGCCTCAAATGTGTTATCCAATAATCACTGGCTTGAAGCCTAAAACATTCCTCATTTTCAGAATGAATCTCATGAACATATGAGGCACCGCTCTTCTTTTAATATCCTAAAAATGCCGCAGTTTTAAACTAATCTCAACTAACAGATACACGCTCTGTTTAAATTGGAGAAGTTTAAAGCGACGGAAAGAGCCGGACAGAAGCGAGTTCTCCGACTGCTCTTAACTCACTCCACAGCTTTCGGTATTAATAAGCGGGAGAAGCAGCTGCCGAGCCATGAATTAACAAACAAATCTACTAATTAATTCTAAGTTTGTTAATTAAGACCCAGTGGCATAAATGTTTGTTAATGACTTTGCCCGTGTTGACATTTCGGTAACAGGTTTGAGAAATAAGGTGGTTAGTTGGTGAATGTGGAGGAGGGGGGAGGGAGGGGGGGGGGGGGGGGGGGGGGTGGGATGCATTCTGCAGAAGTGTACGGCCGCTTTCGTGTAAACACCGGCTTTTCGGGGCTAATGTGTCTGCGTAGAAACATGAATAAATACAGCTTGGCACTGGTCAGGGCTGCATTAATTATATATGCCCGGTGTGCGGGGCCTTCACACCGTATAGGCACTATTGACGCGGAGCCGTGCAGCAGATGGACGGTCTAGATTGGGGATCAGAGGTGAAGCAAGCAGAGGAGGTGGGGGTGGGAGGGAGGCTGGCGGAGCAGATGATAGGTGGGTGTCGGAGATAGGGAGAGGCGCTCGGGGGAGCATCTGTTCGGATCAGCCGGGTGCGCGGCGGGAAGACGGGGGAAGCGTCCAGCATCTTCTCAGGAAGTGCGTATTAAACCTGAGTAAAAAAGAAAATACTTTTTCCCACTGAAGGATCCTCCACACACACACACACACACACACACACACACACGCTTGCTGAGATTTGTGAATGACAGACTCACCACAGGGGAAACGGAGACAGGCGAAGACGGGATTTCTTGATCTCCCGTCGCAGCGGCAAATGGAGTGAGAAAGGCGTCAACACGCGGAAGGCTGATTGCGTTCGCTGTTTTGCAGACACCACCCACTATTGAACCGCATCGCGACGCATCAGCTGAGGAGTCGAGGTGGCCCCCCCTGACAAGCTGACAGCTAATGTACTGCTTGGCAACCGTGTTACGCGCAACAGCTGGATGCACACGGCCTCCGCTGTCCAACCTTTCATGTTCCTCCAAACCACAGGCCGGATCCTATAAAAGCCAGATTTTATATCATTATTTAAAGCCACATCCCCCCTCTTTTTTTCCCTCTCCTTCCAGGCTCCTCTCTTCCCTGTCCCCGGGCCACTCTCACAGTGACTTCTGTCAGACTGCAGAAATGCCTGCAGCTCTGAATCCAGTCCCTAAGTTGTAATTTCACAGCGACGGGCGATGCGCCTCTCAAGACCCTTAAAAAAACAGCACGGCCCCGACAGAAAGGGACACCGGAGCGCTTTGTTCAAAAATGAATGCCGAGCCTCTCATCTGGCATCTCAGGACACAACAGACAAGTGCGTACACACACACACACACACTTGGATGGATGGGGTGTGTGTGTGTGTGCCACAGCTGAAGCCCTCCCTAGCAGAGACACTTTCCCTCACACACATGCCAGATGTTGTCTAATCAAAACACGGACAGACAAATGTTGATTCTTTGCTCCGGCCGACTATTTTCCTCTTCATTTTTCCCCCCCATGTTGATTCAATGGAAGTTTGAGGAGAAAAAAAAAAACTACCGTGGGTCAGCGAAGCCCTGCGTGACGCTCGCTCAGGTACGACCGGGCTCTTATCTGCTGAACAGCAGCCCCACAGGAGCAGCAGGGGGGCCGGGCGGCCATGTTTAAGCACACCTGGATGGTGCAGAAATAAAGGCTTAGGCGCTACTCATGCACTTCCCCATCAAGATTGATCCTGTGCGCGTGTGTGGAGCGGCGCAGCAGGTGTTTACAGTGTTTTTGACAATCTATCGGGTTGTGCGTTTTGTTAAAAGCAATGTTACAGGATGTCGTGCAAAATGGCTGCTTGCAAATTTGACACGTTGACAGAGGAGAGAAGAGGATTTTCATCCCTCAGGCAGAATACAGGCTCTCTATGGGTGCAATGCTGAGAGGAAAAAAAAACATATAATGTAATCATTGTTTTTATTCACAGTTGATATTCTCCTAATAATTGTATATAATTCAAAGATAAAGAACGTTGCAGTTTCCCCACTTGACAAGGATTGATTTTTAACTGGGTTTCATTCAATGACTAAACAACCTTTTCCTTTTATTTTGGTAGGTTCAGCCTATTCAGCCATTTACGGTGAAAATCCGTTAAATAGAAAAAACAGAGAAAACCCCCCCAAATATATGCAATGTACAAATTACCGCAACAAGAAAGCTCTCCTGACAGTTTGAGGGCAGCAGTGCCTTTCTCTCTAATCTAAACTTGTATATTCAAACCACATACAGGGCAAATATATTTGTATTACGTTACAAGACACAACATGTCTTCTTTCAGACTAGTTGAAAGGAAACAACAAAAAATACATATTTTGGTATTTATCTGACTTCTGCTATCTGAATCTACTCTCATCTCTGTAAAAAAACGTTGACTGTAATAAAACGAGCCTTTTGAACCTGGATCCATCAAATGTTCAGAAAATTTGCACAGATTACGACCTCAATTGCAATTAAATAATTAAACAACACATTTAAGAAAACTTGTAATACAAAATTATAAATAATGAATGTATGTGTCTTAATGTAAGGACGTTTTATGGAGATATCCATCAGTTACCCCTGAGTATAGGGCTAGCGCATTAATAATACACATATATATATATATATATATATATAGAGGTTAACAACAACTGTTAAAGTGCAAAGAATAATACCCGATGTCATCATTTCCTCCATTGATATGGATGCATTCTCTACACATACATATATGTATACAAATGCAAAAAGAAGTATTGCAAATGTAGCACAGCTTTTGATGTTATGACTTCTTAATTCCTTGAGATATATAGAGTTTTCACCGGAATATATTTTGTTGTCAAAACAAAATATCTTACCTCCAAAAAATCTAGGAGGTAAGCATGTGTGTGCACAAAATAGAGCATATGTGTGTGTGTGTGTTTGTGTACAGTTTGTGTATGTCTGAGTGAATGTGTGTCACCCCCAAACACCAAGGTGTATATATTTGTGTGTCTTCATCGGTGTTGTGACAGCTTGCCAGCCTGGTTTTGGCAGGCGGGAGATAGTGCTTCCCTCAGCTCTCCGGTAATCAAAGAGTAAACACGCTGAAGCAAAAGTGGGTTACCTGGATGTCAAACTGACAAGCACCGAAAAACAAAGTCTCCCATCTCTGTCCCGTAAAACCACCTCTCGATACGATTGGTGCTCACACTGATATAACGCGGGGAAACAAACTCATCGGAATAAGTGCCGCTCACATTAACGTATATGTTCTTTACATATTCGCTGTGTGGAAGAATTCACTCGACCAAAGAAATAAGAAGTGTAAACTAGAAATATGACAAATGAGCTTTAAGGTCATGCATGTGTGTGCAGAGAGCAGCGATAATCAATAGAAATAGAAATGGATGGATTTCAAACAGTTATGTGACAGCTGTGCTTCAATATTTAAACTCTGCTTCAGGGTTCATACACATGTTGACCAATGGATTTCCAGGACTTTTCCAGGACTTTTCCAGGACTTTAAACCAAATTCCCATGACCAAACATTTAGTGAAATCTGGGTGTGTCCATGAAAAAGTGATAAAATGTAGTATTTAAACTAACAATTAGGATTCCAAAGCATACAGTATTCCTTAAAGGACACAAATGAATGAGAGACAATAGTTTGATTAAAAGAATAAACATTTATAGATATACTCAGCGTATGCCTGCTTATATTTTGAGTCTTTCTTTTAAAAGCATATTCATTATTTCAAACTCAGCGTAAATAAACGACATGAACACATGAATATAACACATTTACATGACTTTTACTAAACCTTTGGGATTTTATTTTTTTCAAGAACTTTACCAGGCCTGGAAATAACCATTTTAAAATTCCATGACTTCTCCATGTTTTCCATGAACCCGGCTGCTAACACCGGACTCGCCAAACAATAGAAGAGGAGTCATTGTTTGGCGTGCTATAAATGTCACCTGACCTCTCACAGTGATGTTTGCAGATGTTTATTTTCCAGACACTAAGCAGAATAATATAAACTCAGCGATATCGGCCTCACCGCTGACTCGTCACTTTTCTGCAGCTGTGTCAGAGCTTTGCTTTGCTGTGAATGCAAACCGCTTCTTCCCTCCGCGAGCTCACATTAAACGCATTTAACTGGCTTTTATTGTGAAGCAGTCACAGGAAATGTTTCTCATCACTGAGGTGAGCGCTGACTGACTGTTCATCAGAAGCACGTCTGCAAAGCACAACTTTGTCTGCATTTCTTTGACAGCAGATTATTTGTAAATGTCCCAGGGAGTAACAGAAATACCAACTTCTCAGCAAAACTCAGATTATTGACTGATTCATCTATTAAAATGTATTAAATCTACTACTTTTGTGAACCTAAGACTTTTGTAAACCAACTTTATGCACCATAACAGTTCATCCACATGAATAAAAGTATGTTTTCACAAAAGATTTGAAGAATTTCCAAAGTTGGACTTAATTTCTTCAGCTTTATGGCCAAATTATATCTTTACACAGTGTCTTAGGACAACTGGTGCCTCATTATATAGACAGCTGAGATTGTTCTGCACATTTTGATGTATCATATATGCAAGTGTCTTAGAAGGTGAACTTAAGAAGATATTTTAAAAATCGAGAAAATGCCCGTAGACTCTAAAGTGTTAAATATCTGCACCGTTACAGGACATCACAATGAGCCAATCAGAGAAGGGCGGGTCATAACTTTGGCATCCTGGGTAAAAAGTCCTGGTAAATAGCACGACTGGAATTAAAACTTTACATATAATCACATATAATATAAACATAGTCATATAAAAACGTTTCCGTACCCAAATAAACCTCATGGTAAACTATTATCATTACATTTTTACATTACATTATTACATTACATTTGGATATTATCAATATCCAAATGAGCCCTCCAGTCTACAGCCCATAACATTCAAATCAGTTGAAATCATATCCACCTTTGGAGGAGAGTGGGATTAATATCTGGGAGTTGATTTGATTGTTTTCACCTTATCGCATGAACAATCAAGTCCCTTTTGAGTAACGACGCGGACGCGGAGCCGGTTTATTAACACGATGTATGCGGCGGCGTTATTACCTCATCTATCAGCGCTCATTCTCTGGCCCTCCTCTGGTGTCGTTTCAAAAGCAGGCCGCCGCTGACTGACAGTGATAGCGGACAAAAGGCAGATAATTGCTTACTTACTCTTTCCCATATAGCCTTTGATCCATTTTGTCTTTTCTGACAGTGAAGAGACGGCGACATAATTAAAGGCATTGTGTGGCATATACAATCTCGGCTGTGATCGCACTGGCAACGTGACGGCTCACTCTAATGCGAGTGTTCTTTTTAAGGGGGCTCGATAAATAAGTAAAACCATAGAAAACAATCCTCTCCCACTCTTTTTCTCACATTTTCTTCCTCCCACTTCTTCTTGAGAGCTTTAACACCGACCACAAATAAGAGCGGGACTCTATTATTCAAGGACTTTATGAATAAATTACCGCAGCGTGGCCATATGCGAGAAAAAGGTTCCCGAGCGGCAAACTTTACACCTCATCGTTCGCTGTTTTCGGCATCTTATTAAATGTTCGGCGGGGTGAAAATGGGATAAAAAGTAAATATCCTGCAAATGACTAAGTTCACAGCTTCTGTATTAACATCATTAATCATCTGTTAATAAGAACAAGTCTGATTATGGGGGGAGATGTACCCTTTTTCCCCGTTTTTGTGTCCAAAGTGGCACGTTTTGCTGTAGACTTTCACCTCAAGTTTGATGGCGGTTGCTTTAACAGCAGCGTAAATGGCCGTTGACAGAGCAGAGTAGGTGGTATTGGTGAAAGCTGGCCGTAAATAACCAAGAAGGTGCACCAGCAACTCAAACTACTGATGTGTGTTGTTCCAGATCTGTAAAGTGTCACATAAAGTGGCAGCGGCAGCCTTTGGGCAAAACAATTCTCATTTAAGTCATCGGGTTCAATATCGTCGAACACGTGGGGAAACGTGTCTGCTACACATTTAAATTGCCTCATTTACACTGTTTGCCTTCTAAATGGGCTCATTTAAAGAATACGAGTCTTTGTGCGTCATAAATGGTAATTACATTTGAAACGTGTTGCATGTCAATACAGCGGGACTGCAATGAAAATATATTACTCACTTTCATTGAGCCATAATGGCCCACTGATAAGTATCTGTGTTGCATTATGCATGCAGGATGTAAAGAAGCAGCTTTAGACACTTGGTGAATTAGCCTGTTTTTACCGTCGATAATACTCTGAGCACTGCATTCAGATTTATTATATTAAAGGCCACTCTGCCAGCTTCACTCATGAAGATCGGTTCAACCACAGGCTGCATGTGAGAAGTGGGCGTACTCAACAGCGACGTCCGTCACTTATGTTTTGAAGGTTTTGTTTAGTCATTTGGGCCGTCGCCATCTTGGTTTTTCGCAAAAATACTTGATATGAGAGAGAGGAGCTAAGTACAACTAAAAAAAGCATATCCTACTCTCTCGTCTATTTGACTCTAAATGAACCATCATTTACATAATTAGCAATTGAGACCATAAACTCACGTTTACAATGTTTACCGAGGTAATAAATAGGAAGTAGAGTCATGTCCCCTGATGCCATTAGAAATAATGCAAGTTTAAGGCACTTCTACATTGGCTTCACTTTCCAGAGCCAGAGGTTTAGCCATAATGAGAAGTGCCACCTCGTCTGTGAACACAGGTGCAGAGTCTGAGCTCCTGCAGGGACTCAGAGGCCGAACTAGTGGCTCTGTAAAGCTTTACCAATGCTAACGTCAGCATGCTAACAATGGCCTCTGGCACTGGATAAAATGTCAGGAAAGGTCACCTGGCGTCATCCTCTGGGGACGATCAACGTCTTCACAGAATGTTCAATGCCAGTCCATCCAGTTGTTTGGATACCGAGACCCCAGAAATGGTCCGATAAGAACCGGGATCTCTGAGCTTCAAAGCTGGAGTTTGAAAGGCCGTTTTTACAGGCAGGGAGGCAACTGCTGAGCGGCGATATGGGAGTTGTAGAACAACGTTTGACCAATCCCCGAGACTACTCAGAATACGTGGGCCGCGTCTGTCGGCTTTGATTTCTTTTCTCGTCTCACATCTCAAATCTCTTTCATTGTAATTAATTCCCTGTTCTATTTCAGGCAACTCAGCTTGTGCGGTCTGTCCGTCAAAGACTCTGCGACTGACGAGTGCGTCCACCGAGTCAATCAAACCCGAAGACATCCAGTCAAAACATTATTCCAAATGAATTTTTCGGCATTGTTCAACCTGTGATTATATTCCATGTTTTGACTTCCCGCTTTAAGAGCCATCCGAGGCTTCCAGTTCGGGTTCGCGAAAGCCTTGAACGGTTTTCAAAGGCTTCGCCGATCATTTGAAAACGCTTGACAATACGTGAAGGTCTTAACTTCCACCAACATCAGACTGACTCGTTCAGCTTCACTTTCCCTCCGGGGAATTAGGAAGACTCGGCAGATCTGATAGTTCACGCAATCCCCCCGCGACGCAGTGCTGACTGAATATATGGTCCAATTGATTAATGGAAGACAAAGGAATCAATGCCACTACAGTTGGACTCAGTGCTAAAGGAGAAAGGGGGTTGGCCGAAAGCCCATCAGAAAAACAGTCAGTGGTCTCCTGACATATAAAATTCATGACAATCCAACACCTGCACAGTGCTTTTCCGTGTCTCCAAGCCTCCTTGCATATATCAAAAGGAAAAAAAAATCTCTAATGGCCCCTGAAAAATGCAAGAAAGTGGGTAACTTCATCCGGCTCTTCTCTCGCTGAGCACTATTCTCTCACCTCGTCTCTGATTTTCTTTAGCGAGCAAGGGCAAGTGGGCAAGGGCAAGCGTGAAAAGTGGGCTTTGGTGCACCGGGCACCGGCCTTCAAACCTTACTTTTAACTGCCCCGGTAATGCAATCGGAGTGGCTGGCGAATGTGTGATCCAGCCAAAAGGCTCGGCAGTAAATGGAATGTGATCAAGACGACATGAATAATAAACAAGGGAACACTTTTGAGGTAAAGGTTGTATTCAAATCCGACGGCGTATCCATGTGGTCGGTTGCCACCTAACCGGGCTCATCCGGTGACGGAGGGGATGGGTATGATTTCTGCAAAGCAAAGCGGGATGAAGCCGTCGCTTCATTGAGTAATACATTACTAATGAACACAGCGTTTTACTCCTTAATAACTTAAGAGGCCCAAGTTCCTGATGAATATTTAGAGAAACAGGGAAAAGAAAGCAGCAAAACAACAGGAACTGAGATCTTTTAAGGCTGAATACTCTCATTTGTCGCGCTTCGGTGGACACGGCGAAAGTATGTCAACACAGTCCCGTCGCCGTTGTCACACAAATGACGCTTCACTCCAAATATCCAAGCAAATGAGCAGGCGAGCAGGCGAGCGGGGCATGCTCAGCACCTTGTGGCACATCCTCTGCACACGGTGTCCCAGATTCCGGCTTACGTAACCTGATTACTTGTGAACGCCGTGCAAATACTCATGACAAACAAATTCAGAAAACAAAAAAACAAAAAAAGGAAGGAAAAGAAGGCGCATTTATTGCTCAGTGTCCCCTGTATTGCTTGGCTACCTCTGTATTGTAAAGGTTTGTTTTCTCAGCAACAACGGTGAGACGTGCCGGAGAGAGAATGCTGAGTAAAGCTAGCCAAAAGAGTGGCGCTGCCATGAGGATGCGTGTGGATATTATGAGGATAACGTCTGCTACACAGAAGGCCATTTTCTTCCTAGTTAGGAACCCTATCAGACTTTAATTACAAGGTTAAGACCAATATAAACCTGCTGCTCGAGCCCCAGCATCTGAGGCAATAAGGCCTTAATTAGAAGAGCATGAGGGCCCGGAGCTACGACACCTCAGTCTCAGGAAGACCCCCCACGTGGGAAGCAGGATGTTGCTGGAGCCCGAGATGTATCACGTCGGTGCTCTTCCCCTGAATATATATCGATGTGCAAGCAATGTTTGAATGATGCCGTGAAAGCTTGCAAATCCTAGCTGATCACAGATATGCTGACTTTGCAGTTTTGACTTTTACTAACTTGTAAAAGAACGCGGTTAAAGAAGCTCATGGCCTCGCTGGTTCTCAGTTTTTTGGTTCATTTTGCTTCCGGCAGACGCCATCAATCCGATTGTAATGGTTTGTTTGTCTTTTATTTCACTTTCTGTTGGCTGCGCTGAAATTTATAGCAGCGTTTTGATCACGGTGGCATCGATCGATCGGCCACCGATTGTTAAGAGCTGATATTCGCCCTAAATAGTTCGGTGGTCCTCATAAAGGCCGATCAGCAGAGATGATCTGAGAGATGAGGCATCGATTCCCTGAGAGCGACACAGTCGATCCGGGGACACACACACACACACACAGAGCTGTTTCGCATGCACACGCGTGTGCATCCGGATTTTCAGAATAATATTTTACACGGCAAACATTGCATCTTACATTCACTGTAGAAATTCATAATACATCTCTTTATCCTCTCTCTCTCTATACAGATAACACAGGGAAGCACTTTAGGTAAATATACAGACACATTTATCCTATATTGTGTTTTGATTGTAATATTATAGGCCTAATATAGAAGATGCATATCCCATAATAATAATAATATAACAATACAATCACAACTGATTATGAATATAGCATTCTTAGATGAAATAAATGGCCGATACACAGGCCAGCATGTTTATAACGGGAGTACTGACACTTATTTCTTGAGGAGCGGCGTGAGGAAGCGTGAGGTGCGGCGACCTGGTCGGATCCCGGTCAGCTCGCCGGGCGTGCACGTGTGTGCCTCCGTGCACGTGCATATGCATGTGCATAATGTGCAGTCAGACAGGAGAGGTGAGGAATAAGTGCGACCCGGTTTATTGAGTCACCGAGACATGTGTGTGAGTCAGCAAGCACGTTCCTCCGTTAATGAATGTATCCACCAAACACCGGGGATTATGGCTAATCCCGAACATCGACCGATCCCACAATGCAATGCGAGTGGACTAAATGTCAAATTATAATTTGAATTAAATGTGATCCATGGACAAATTATGTTTTTAATAAAGATTATTTTGTGACATTTGTGCGCACCGTGCAGGACCAGGGAGGACGAGCGATCGAGAGTGGCCGGCCTCGGGATCGATACCCACCCCCCCACTCCACTCCCCCGCTATACATAAACATCCGACCGCAGCATAATCCACGTGCTTTATTACGATCTATCAACGCTATTGAAACACACATTCTTCACACAGTTAACTACCCCTGTTTCATATGACAGCAATTACAATATTCATTAGAGGAAAATCTCCTCGGCCCCCGATCGATGGTGTTTAAGCCAAAAGGGATCTCTGTTGAGATCTGAGTCAAAATCCATTGGATGCAAAGGATCCAATTGCGTGAGCTTGGCGACTCCCCCCAACCCCCAGCAGAAATCAATAGACCAGCCCTTCTAGTGGATTTAGCTGCTTGTTAGCAGGCCTGAAACAGCTGTCTTACCCTGTGTCTTGTGATGTTCTCCCCCCAACCCCTCCTGCCCCCCCACTCCATTTCGACCAGTGTTGCGGCCCACTTTTAGGTTCATTGTGTGCTTATCAGCCCAGTGTGCTCAGGTGAGTGAACACAGCCCCACATCCACTTAGGCTTTTCAATCTCACTGTGACACGGTCAAATCAGGAGAGTGGCAGTGCACAAGATTAAATCGATGGCTGGCCAGTTGACTGCTTGACGCAGCATTCTCTTCCAGACCGTTTTCTTGACTACGCCATCTATCACCGGCCTCCTCGCCTTTTGTCTCCATTCCCCCCCTCTCTTTTCCGTTTCCTGGAATAATGGGATGACAGCGGCGTCCCCGACAATGGCCGGTCTCGGGAGATGCAACGCTGCTCGCGGAGTTCGTAATATCTGTGTACCGAGGGATTCTCCTGCTGCGGGTGGTGAAGGGATGACAAACAGAGGTGACATAGCGACACAGTCTACGCTAGAAGACGAAGAAAAAAAATCTAATTCACAGTTTTCCCCAGAGGTCAGCCCAACGGACCAGGTCCAAACATCTATCAGATAAATCGGCTTTAGGGCGCCGGCAATCCACTTACCACCTCCACCTTCTGCCTGCTGCCCTGCCAGTTAAGGGACTAAATTGTGCTCCAGTTGAAATAGACAGGGCGCACGGCAGATCTGTTCAGGTTCTCTTGAAGTTCAAGTCTTTGAAATATTAAAAGTGGTAGCATGTAATATGGATGGGTAGATGCATGTCATAAGCCGGGGGTGATAGCAAGGCATGCATAGTTAGGTTTGAATGATTGATCGGTTTCACAGATCACCGACATGTGCACGTGTCTTCTCTCCGCTCTGTCGGACAAAAAAAAGCTTTAATACCAGAACCAAAATGAATCGGGAGCTCCTCAACCATGAGGCTGGTTTCTCATTTGAAATGCAAGGAGCTAAGGAAAATGAGTCCATTGAAAGTTCAGCGATTTTACCATTCCAGAGTAGATGAATAAATAAAGTAGATAAAGATGAAGTATAATTCAGACGAGTACATGCTCTTAATGTCAAAGATAATATTATATATGATGCAATTCTCAAGATAAACTCAGACGGTCTCCATGTTTTGGTTGTTCATAGGGAGTTTTACTTCAAAACACGATTTATTACCATATAGTCATGTTACATAATAACATAAATCTCCCAAAAAACAATGCATATTCATGAATATTCACATTTGACTGAGGGGCTTCATGCATTACGGGTAGATAGCTGGAGGACGGGAGGGGCCCACAGAGCTCTATGAGATATCCACGACTCTGTCAAAGCAAGCCGAACAGAACGATATAAGGCGTATTGGTCAAATTGCTTCAACACAGCTACCGGAGGGCCACAAACAGCCAGAGCTCCCTACAGTGCAAGTCAGCTAGTTTGACTATAAGATGACTGCACCCTGAGGCTCACGGTGACTTCCCAGCAGCCCCCAGTTCACCGTACAACCACAAGCAACTCAAATCTGATGTTTTCTGATAGAATACAAAATGCTTTTGTGACGTATTTTGGCAAGAACATAGATTTGTGTCGATGTAACTGTAAAAATATGCTTTGTTTCCCTGGTATTTCAAGTGTTTGGAGTTATTGAGGTGCGTTGAGGTGCGCATCAGAAAGCTGGGACATTTTGGGGTTTTCCAGCGATATCGTAGACTGCTGATCTCTTGAACACAACCAGCTCTCAGATTCATGAAGGGTGTACTTGTGAGACTTCATTGTTACAATGCCGCGTGACAAGACATCTTTTTGACAACATACAGTTGGTTCGCGGACTCTAAAAAGCTGAAAAGACCGTCCTCCACAGCAACGCCTCAGGGGCAACCGCGGCTTACAGGTGTCAGCAACTTGCACACCTTTAACAAGCACCCCCCATCTCATTGATGTACAAGCAAAGACACCCACAAGAGGCAGAGCCGAGATCCCTCTATGAAAAAGATATGAGACTCATATACCTTGGATAGCCTGGGAACACTGCACCCTCGCTGCAGCAACAGAATAATGGTCCGAGAATGTTTGCGGAAATTGCTACGGTTTAGCTGTCGGCTGTTTCTTTCTTCCGGCGAACAGCTGCTTAATGGTATGTTCTTGAAATCCTGATATCAGCAAATTGAGAATGCTGACTTTTTAACTGACATTTAAAAAATGTCTCGGAGACCTATGGCTGTGTTTCCGATTCGATAGGCGAGCAGATTTTCAATACGTAGTGCGATGTTCCTACTCGGAGCGGTCTGCTCGCTGTATATTTAATTTATGTTGCCAAAGGCCTGAGGGAAACGAGTCTTCTTCATGTATCTGTAACACGGTTTCAAATAGAGACAGAAAGGAAGCGATGACCATTACAACCCTGTCTCCTACGAAATTACTGTTCGAATTACGCAACAAAACTGCACTTTTAAACCCGTTGAGAGGGAATCGCATTTTAACAACTGTTTTAAAGGGTTTGAAACATGCCTACTAAACTACTTTTAGTTAGGTTTTGTAAAAAAAACATCATGGTTTGGATTAAAATGGATACGAAAAAAAAAAAGTTATGATTGGGTTTCACCAACATACACCTCATTCACTACAAATACTTTGCATTTTTGCACTTTCTTTATTGTTTACACTTAATTCCTAAATCAACACACTCTGCTGTTTTGTTGTATATATTGAGTTTTTTGTTTTGTTGTATATATTGAGTATCTTTTTAGTTTATTCCTGTTGTCTGCTACTGTGACCAACAAATTTCCCCTTGGGGATGAATAAAGTATACATCCATCCATCCATCCATCCATTCACACACACAACATGACCAACTGTCTTCTGGGTGAAAGTCTTGTGTCCCCACGAGGACTTTGGCGGACTCATTTAAAACCTAATTTTGATACTTCCATGACAAAACATCCCCTCGAAAACATCATTCATAATACAGGTTCGTTGTTTGAGAACGTAGGGCTGTCCATCTTGCCAGAAACATTACCGTTTTCCTCGAGACCCGGCACCACCAACCTATAGACATTAACACTACTCATTGTAACCACAACCAGTGGCCATTAATATTCATGCACCGATGTATCATTTATGGGAGGTTGTGATGTGTAACTATATTCAGGAGTGTTCTTTCCAGAGTTGGAGTCAGAGCAACACACCACTTCCAAGACAGTTTTTCCACAGTCCTCATTAACAAATAACAACATCTGGTAATGACACCCACACACACACACACACACACACACACACACACACACACACACGTCCGTCATTAATGGGGCCCCTTCACCAAAGCAGACCAAGCGAGGACCTGTCACATGTCCATGTTTCCACACTCTCCTCAAACACAGCAATTAGGAGCGTTGAGTCGGTGTCACTTTCGCTGCCTCATTGACCTTTTCTCTGGCTCTGCTGGTCGCTCTGCTCTGCAATATCTTCATTAGCACAACCTGGCCGCGCAGTGTGTGTGTGTGTGTGTGTGTGTGTGTGTGTGTGTCGGAGCAGGGCTGAACTGTACTGATGCACAGCTGATGTCTTCTGTTGAATGCAGTGACAGTTGAGACCTGAAAGAATAATCACTGTCTTTAGCAAGGTGTCTGTTTGTGTGTGTGTGTGTGTGTGTGTGTGTGCATGCAGAGCAAATCCAGGTTTCACTTCTGGGTAGCTAGCCTTGTTCAGTTCTTGCCCACGCAGATACTGAACTATGTAACAGCGCTCTGGCTCGATGTTTCCTTGTTTCAGACATAATTCTCCTCGTCAAACGAGCTCTCATATCTGTACAAAATAAATATATTCTGCAGATTTTTTGTTCTTCTTCAAATAAATGGACTGACTTGGTGGTTCGTTGGTGCAACAGCTTCGGCGCCTGTCTAAGACGAGGGGAACCACAATGTTGGTGTTTGCTGCGGCTTATGTTTAATGATCTTCTCTGGTGTCACAACATAACAAATTATTATACATAATTTATGGTGAAGAGGCATTTAACACATTGTCACTCACAACTCGTCGAGGAAGCCTCAGGTTTGGATGGAGCAGGAGTTTGAGTTTCAACTCGTCTTTTCAAAATAAACTTCCGTCTTTTCAGTAAGTTAGGTTATAAGGAGCTAAATTCAGGGCATATGTTTTTTTTTCATTTGAAAAAAAGATTTTAACCTGAAAAAACTTTGAAAAAATCAACAATGTAGTTGAAATAAAAATAAGTCTATGGAAAGTTTTTTTGAGTTAAATTTTGATTCACTTATTTTTTTTTGGAATAAATTCTTTTTTTTTCAGTTTTCAGTAACAGATTTTATATTTTAAACTTTTTTCAAATCTTTTTTTCAGGTTCAGATCGCTTTTTCATGCAGATCGCATCACTGAGGGAGCAAACAGGTCAGCTGCTCGGGGTATTTTATGCCTCCATCTTTCAATAAGAAACAACAATTCTGGACATTTATACAGTCATATATATTATTTGTGACATTTTGTGAGTAAAGCTGGCGTTTCAGGTCAAGCCCGATGTTGCTTTAAACTTAACGGTGAGGCCTTCAGCCCGACAGTGAAACACCGGCATCGGATCAGTGTCTGTACCGGGGCTGGTGGACGTGTAATTTATAATTACAACACTTTTGAGGAACAACACAACGTTAAATATTATTGCCACTATAACCTTTTAATAATGAGCTTCAAATAAAGTGTTATTGCTGCCGCTGAATAAATGCACTGGCCACAGATGGCTGCTCTGTGGTATTCGTGTTAAGAATGATATTAATATTAATACAATATGAATCTGATGAGGATTAAAAAATACCCTCTGCTGCTCTTCCAGGTTATGTCACACTACCTTTCCTTCTGAAAAGATACAATATATATATATATATATATATAAATATATATTCCTCACCCAATTCTGACCCCGCTGATCACTTTCATAACGCCATGACAGAAATTTGAAAAACTGTTCTGGATATAAATATGAAGCAACAATTATATATGCAAGGAAACCAGTGTCACTGCAATATGCTGCGAACGCCGAGCAGAACCGCTGGCAAATAAACACAAAAGAGATGTTAATGTCTGTGTGTGTCTTTAGTGTGCGTGTGTGTGTGTGTGTGTGTGTGTGTGTGTGTGTCACACCTCTACATGCGGCCCCTGACGATGCCGTGACAGTCGGCAGAATAAGAGAGTGTTTTATGGCATCTCATTGAGACACCCTTGACGGTGACACCTCCTCTATACTATTCCTGTCACCAGCTCCCTAGCTCTCTTCCCCCCTTTCACTGCCTTTCAGCACTAATTCTTTCTCGCCCGCTCCAGCTCTTACTAAATCATCCCCCCTTTTTTCCCCCCCGTCCCTCATCTTTTCCTATCCATCTTTCCCAATCATCTTCCTCCATATTGCTCGCTGTCCTCGCAAATCTTCCACTCCACCCATCCGAGCACTTCCTCTGTCCGCCGTCTCTCCCTCGTTTCATAACCCCCTCCCCCCCCCCCACCACCACCCTCCCTCTATTTCACCCCCCACTCCCCTCCTGCCGGTCTCTCTCTCTCTCTCTTTCCGTTGGAGTACTTGGTACAGTAATGGTGCACTCTGCCACCATGTTCATTTCGGCATCATCCCCCAGAGTGGCTCTGTTTATATCAGAATATCAGAAATACATTTTCTAAAAAGCTGCAGAAAAAAAAGAAGAAAAAAGAATCCTGGCACTTTTCAGGAGGAGTAAGGCTTTATTCATCTCGTCTGTCTTGCTTTTGCATTTAGACCGCATATATATGTAGGAAACGATCTGTGAGAGAAAACATTGCTCAAGGGGGAAAAAAACAAAAATAAAGAAACCCTTCTTATGTTAATCCTCTGCAAGCGCGAGGTAAAACAAACAAAACTAATCAGATTCATTTAAATGAACACGCGGGATTACAGTTGTTCTAAAAAGGTGGCGAAACAAACAAACTAATGAAGGGAGGGGAAATTTAAGTGCGAGGTAACAAGCCGTCGAGACACTTTTTCTCGTATTTCCACCGCCCGGCTCTGCTCGTATTCTTTACACGCAGCGATGGCTTTGGAGTCGGTCCACTTATTGATCAGCGTGGAGACTAGAGGCGGTGGCTGCCTCCATGGCTTGTCTGACTATAGTGTAATTAAAGCTGAGGCAGAGGATGTGTCGCCCTGACAATGCTGGCTACTCCGCTTAGAGAAAGCTATTTGAGGGATCAAAACGCTCCAGCACCACGAGATCAAACCGGGCCTTTGGGTGTGCAAGGGGAACAGCTTTTTAGTCTCTAATGCAACATGTGTGTGTGTGTGTGTGTGTGGGAGGGGGGGGGGGTTAAAACAAGCAATATTTTATGAGCATTAAGCTGTGCTGTGTAAAAATGAGTTTTGAATCATAAGGAAATTGGATTTGATGCCCTCCTCGAGTCCCTTTTTGCTTTCAAAACTCGTGATGAAGTTTTTAAGACCATCTGTTTCAGTTCAGAGAGCGAAGCAACCTAAATCAACAGCCCACAGAATCTGGTTGAAGTCACTTTGTGTGTGTGTGTGTGTGTGTGTGTGTGTGTCATGGCTGCCTCCAGATTCTCTTTCCTCCTCAAAAGCCTGCGAGGAGAGTCAAAGTGTGGTGGGATGCAGAATAAAATCCCTCCTAGGGATCATGCCTATCAAGGAGCCCCTGCATGCAGGATTTAGATATATATTTTACTGGCTTAAAAATAAAAAGAAGAAAGGGCAAAAAAAAAAAGCTGACATCATGTATGGCCGCTATCACGCGGGTGGCTGAATGTTGGGAGTGATGGCGATTGGAAAATGCGCGGGCCGGTGCGACCCCTCCTGCTGTTACACTACATTACCCCCGACTGCATCCGAGGGTGATTCACTCAGAAAGTCTGCAGAGAGCCAGGTGGGCAGATGTCATGCACCAGAACGAATGCACGCACAACAAGCGCGCACACACACACACACACACGCTCGCTCGCGTGCACATTAGGTGCACACTTGCATACGTAGGCTTTTTTCACGGGCCATTTCATTCACTTGATCTTGTGACATGCCGATGATCTCCTTTTTGTCATTTAAAATTGTAATTGACCCGTGTAGCCCGGACGCTGTCGGAGGGGGGAGAGGGGGGGAGGAAGGCAGATGGGCCATTGGAGGGAGAAAATAATAGAAAAGTCAGAGAGGTGGGAGATTATTATTATTTTTACAAATTAATAAGGACGAGCCGATACCGATACCTGGGGTTTGGATATCGGCCGATACCGAGTACATAGCCGACGCTGATGTTTAATTAATAATGAAGTCTTAATGAATGCCTCACTATGTGGAAGTGACTGGTATCATTATATCACCAAAATAAACACATAGATATAATAGACGGGTACGCAAAATCGTGCCAATATCCAATATCTGTATTGTGCATCCCTAAAAATGAACAGGTATATCAATTAGAGCAGAGAGAAGGCCTCGCTCGTTATTTTTCTAATATGTAACCAAATACATGATAATAATGCTCCACTTTTCCTCCGTCCCTCCTCTTAAAGAGGTGGATTACACCTCAGATCTTCATCGTCTCCACCTTCCCGTCGATCACTCTGTGAGGGAGCTCACATAATTATTCCCCGGGCTCTCCGGGCTGTAATTACAAGCCTCCAGAACAAAAAGAAAAAGTCCATCGGTTTCCCTTCATCATACTTCTCGACACTGGCCTTGTGTTCTCCTCTGGGAGGCTCGCCGTTCGTCCAACGCCATGCCTCAAATGTGTAACTTCATATGTATATGCATGTGTCAATACTCGGTCCGTTAAGTGCTCTTTGAGAATGCGGGCGCTACTTAACCCGGCCGCATGCGTTAATCAACGCGGCGCTGCTGCAGCGAGAGCCCGCCCCCGCCGCCCGTCACCGGCCTGTCCACGGACAGGAAGAGCAGTAATTAACATCGCAGGTCACGCATGTTATTCTTGTACCGGCGCAGCAGGCAGACACCATACTTAGTGTGATGCGTTCCCTTCACAGATGAAATAATGGAAATTAATGTATTTAATATCAGACTGCAAAGCGTTGCTTGGTTCCCCACAGCTGGAAATGTGCCGGTTGACTGTGATGTGAATGTAAAACTATTTCTATTGAAATTATATATTTTTTTATATATTCCGCGATAATTAAGGCAATAAGAGTCAAACAAATTGTATGGATGTAATAATAAAGACATGCGATTCAATATATACAACCGCGGACCGCACTAATTGACAGTTTATTGAACACAAGCCATACTTCCGCCCGCTGTCCATTTACTGCAACACATAATCCGATACTGTGTTCATAACTGTTACATGTTTTCCATTTCATAGAAACAGTCTCCACTGTTCCGGATGTATGCATTTTATTGGATTATTTCCCCCTCCAGCTGATACGGCGCAGCTCCAAGTTTCTTTTCCCGACGCAACTTTTACCATCTGCACCATTTTTCGCCTGATTTCCGGAGGTTGAGATCCTCCCATGCAAAACTAACAAGCCGGCAACTAGCAAATTGCCTGAACTTACAACTCCAGGGGGTTGCAAGCAACCTCCGTTAACATGTCTGCTTCTCCTTGGTACATCTTACGAACATTAAGAGACTCCGGCCCGTTGCTATATTAATAAACTGCATGTGAAAAAAAACGTGTGAGCGAGTTTTATTAAATCTACCCCTTTTCGTCATTAAATATCTTCCTGGAATTGTGCACATTTCATAATTTCAAACTGCACGGGGTGGCGTCAAAACTGCACATCCTGGAAGAGATTCACGGGCTGCCACACGTCTGAATGTACTTTACTTTACATAACTTTGTTATGCTGCTGTCTCAATGTAGATATTCATTCATCCATTCATCCTCATTTATTGCACTGCGTTAACTGTTAAATGTGTATTGTTAAATGTTAAATGTATGCACCTTCCCGCCAGGACAAATTCCTTGTATGTGTAAGCATACATGGCAATAAATGGTTCTGATTCTGATTCTGATTCTGATTCTGCACAGCTTATTGCGTTTTAAGGGTTTTCACTTAATCCCTCTGTTTAAGGAGTGTTTCTCTGAACGCGGGAGCAGATTTCGGTATTCCGGTCGCGTGAAGCCTTTTACAAGATGTCTGGATGTGCTGGATCTGATCCGCAAAGGGTGCACTGCTTTATTCCTCGCACACACACAAACACCGAGCGTTTGATCCCCGTGTCATCGGTGCGCGTCTATCTGCATCCGCGTGGCAGAACAGCATGAACATGAAACGAACATGCGAGCACGTGGAATTAAAGAGGGGAATGCCGCGCGTTCCTTCATCTCGCTTGGCGTCGTGCAAATTATTTCATCCGTTGATTGTTTTTTTGCATTGAAACCGTTTTGCCGAGGCTCATTACTTCGGCGGTTATTCCTCCGTCTCCGCTCCTCCATCGTGCGCAATCCCTGGCGGGTGGATCTTGTTTGGGATGGATAAAAAGCGAGGAGACGCAGCTGAATTGCCTATAGAAGCAGAAAGACAGTTGAGTCTTAAGTGTCTCCCTGATGATCAATTAAGTTGGATCCAAATCAATACGTGAGCAAGAAAAATACATCTACGAGCCTTTTGAGAGAGGCGTTTGAGAGATTGTGAATGACGGCTAACGATTAAATATTGAACTGAAGCGTGCTACGGTTTGTCAATCTGAAATAAATTAATAAGCTTCTCCGGCCTCCCGTTCGCCGGAATCGTGCTTCAAAATGTGCTTCCAGGCTATATTGATATTCATGGCATATTGACATTTGAATAATAATGTCAATAACGTTGTCAGCTCATAAGCTTATTAGTGTTTGGCCACATCGAGCACTCACAAATCGAGACTTAAGCGAATTAAGGCGGCCCAGTTAAAGGCCACCCATTAACATTCTCGCTGTGGCGGTGAGTTCAGATTGCAATCAGCGGAGGCATATGGGCCATCGTTCACTGGAGGGAAAGTACAAGAGAAAAGGATTTGTTTTTAGGAAACATTTATGCAAATGCGTGCAAAATTTCTAATTTCTCCGCAAAGTGAATTCCCGATGCGCGCCATACGTGTCGACGAGAAGTCGGGAAACAGTTGTGATTGCTCGGGAATCGTCACCGGAAATTGCCTCGAATGTGACGGTGTGCCCCGTCTCCGATGAATATATCTGCAGATTGCAAGGTTACAACCTGAACTTTCAATTATCTCCGCTTTGATTGGATAATTAGCTACAGAACGCAACGGGGCCATTGATCGCAGTGCTGACGCGTACGATCGGACATCCTGCCTCCAACATGTTTCCATTCACCGGGGATCAAAAGCAGCACATTACTTACGCGCAATCGGATCCAATTAACAGCCCGAGGCTGCCGACAAAACGCACTTAACGAGGCTAACGTTGTGGAGAAGCTGATCAGTATTTCTCCGATTGCAATGTAGGAGCCAACCAGCCTACGGTAAAGAAAAAACAATCACAGGGAACAGGAGCAGGAAGGCAGTAAGTGTTCGACCCGTCGCTGTGATTACAGCTCGGGGTACAGACCTCGTACACTGGGATTGATATGTGTTGTTGCATCCTGCTGCTTTTGAGTCGCGCTTTCCTTTTTAAGGCAACAAGTCATGAATTGCAAGCACTGAAAAGGACCTTCAGCAGCAACAATATGAGCTATTGCATGAAAAGCAAAAAAAAGAAACCTTGAACTAAACCTCCCGGGAAAAGGCAATCACCAATCCAGAGCTTTAAATTAGAATGATATGTTAATGCTGAAAATTAGGGGTATGGAATATCGAAATGATTCCCTAACCCTAATCCTAAAGAGCCTGGGTGAGTCTAAATGAGACGGAGATGAAGTGGTATTTAAAGGTAGGCAATGCTTTAGCGACAGAGTAGGTTGTTGCCAATGACTCACAATCTGACATGACTGATGGAGACTGCCAGCAGCTTTAAACATGTGGTTAATGTGCATTTAAACCACTGGATCAGGAAAAGGTCCTAATCCATTCCTAAGGGATTAGGGATTTAGGTTACATACATAAGGTAAGTATTTCACGTTGGGGAGATAAGTAAGGATTTTTGTGTGGGTGTACCTCCGGTGTTTGCTTGCCAAAAACAAACACAGGAAAACAAGTCACGTTTCAGGACTCTGCTGAGTGAAAGTCCTGTGTTTTATTGACCCATCCATCAACCCCGACCTTGTCGCTCTTTACTCTACGTCACCTGACTTCCTCAAAAGCACTACGTCCACTAGATTGCTGCTGCTCGCACAGGTGTGGGGGAGACTTGACATATACAATACAAACAGATGCCTATTCCCTATTTTTTTTGTTGCTTTTTTGTTTTGATTTTTTCGAATTTTTCCCAAGTCCTTTCATACCTTTAATGACCAATTGGATGTCAATCAGATTGTCTCGAACATAGATTTATTTAATTAATATTATAGTAATGAGGGAACATTTAAATTTAAAGTTAAATGTTGGGTTCGGCTTCATTCACACTTGACTAACTTGACTAACACAACGCATCGTAAACCCTCTACAGATTGTTTTGACTGGTCAAAAAAAATATCCCACAATGCATCAAACCATCTACAATGCATGTACCCTCTTGTTTAATAATGTGGTTACACCTGAAAGCTGTCTAACCACCCAAGACACATGCAAATACTCCAAATGTGTGATGTTTTTTGACACCGCTCCGTGTAAATTCCTTCCTGTATGAATGCCGGTAATGCCTTTCACATCTCTTTTTTTTCACTTCACATGCAGTACATGTTGTTTAGCAGTACAAAAAGCAAAGATCCAACTGTGACTGCATAATTTACACCTTTGCAAAAACATAAAGCTACGTGTCGCATTGAAGTCTGTTTATGACCGAATTTAAAATCCCTTCCAGTCCTTTCCCCGAGCAACCTGGGGGAGCGGCGCGTTGAAAAAAAAGCGAGGTGCAGAATAATTCTGTTAGAAAATCAACTGAGCAGCAGCTTGCTCACTGTTCACAGAGTCTACGCTTGGCTGTCGACCTCCTCTCTTCGGCGGCCCGGCGGCTCAGAGGCGCCCGACCAGAGCCCGGCTGAGGCCAGATTGTCAGGACCAAAGTATCACGGGAGGCCAACAGGCAAATCTCGCAAGTGGCAGAGGTGACATCTGTAAAGTGTCATAATGAGATCTTTTAGAGTGCCAACGAGGTCCCTGAGAAGCTCAGTGAGCGATGCCCACAGCTGGTCATTATCTGCTCCAGTCGCTGCAGACTCATAAACAGCTCTTCAAAATAAAAGACCCTCGAATCTCAGTCAGGTAGTCGTCCGGTCTGACGCTCGATGGAACTCCCATTTATCCATCTTAAGGACTTCGGCTACTTCAAGGCCTTCGGTGTGACTCCTGCTTGAGAGAACACGTGCTTTATTTACAAGGACCTTTATGATGTACTTGGTAATGCCGCTGCTGATCCAGCCGGTGACCCGACACGGCTGTACAGACACAGCCTTGAGGTCCGTATAAAATGCAGCCGGCATATCTGTATCATTACAGATCGCAGCTCCTCTCTGCATGCACCTATGGTCATCTGTCACGAGGAGTGACTTTATCTCTCTGGTGCCAAGGATAACAACGGATGGTGACCCACGGGTTGATGGTGGGAGGGCTGATGAGGGCAAAGACTCAAACAAAATGAGAAAAAAAATAAGTGCCAGTGTGTGCGTATGAGAGAGAGAGCGGGACAAAAGAAGTGAGGGAGCGAGTGACAGGGTGATGGAGGAAATACTATTAAAGGTAATGAATATCACTCTGTCATTCCCGCTGTATGATCCAGGTGCCTTTGCCAATTATCCTGACAGCCAGAGGTCCGGTCGCTCTCTCCTTCCCACTGGGGGGAAACGCTCCGCTCCAGTGCCGAGCGCTGGCCTTGTTATAGGACTCACCGGGGACAATGGCTCCAACCAGAGATCATCACTTTCCAGATAAAGAGCTGCGGCTTCTGCACACCTATAAGAGCAGAGATCAAGGCAGCGCCTGATGGTGGACGGTGACTTTGATGCTCATCCACTTGTGCAGACCCCCGGTGGTTACGGACGCGAGGAAGGACGCGTAGAGGAGTCCTCTATCGGCGGTTTTAGGCAAAGTTTTATGAATAATGAACCGAAAAAAGGCCATAACTCTGTGCGCATTTTACTCTGCATTGTGGGGATGAAATGAGAGATCATTAAAACATGATCAATCCCATGTAATTCAGTGAAATGTTTCATCAACACCAGCGTAGAGCTCTAATTGCACACAAGATATCCACAAACGCCTGGTCTCCCAACAGTTAAGATGAAGGTAAATTAATACACCTATGCATCAAAACACGGATGAATATTCAAAGCCTCGGGCCCTGAAAATAAATAAATGATTAAGGTTTCACAACACTTCTCAAAATTAATCTCGAGAGTGCTTTTTCACCTATAAACATGCAATAAATTGGACTCCTAATGAAGCGTGGAGGAGGTGGACAGCATATGGAAACTAATGTTCAATCACAAAGCACCGAGGAAGGGTGAGCAGGGTTGGGTAATTGTTTCTTGTGGTGCAATAGTGGGAGGTGCTCTCCAATAGTGGGAGGTGCTCTCCAAAAGTGGGGGGTGCTCTCCAATAGTGGGAGGTTCTCTCCAATAGTGGGAGGTGTTCTCCAAAAGTGGAAGGTGCACTCCAATAGTGGGAGGTGCTCTCCAATAGTGGGAGGTGCTCTCCAATAGTGGGAGGTGGCTTAACTCAAAGCGTTTGTTCACAAGCTAACCCAGTAACCGTTGATAGAAAAACACATTTTAAACCACTAACCCAACACTGGTACCCCATTGGTAACCCAGTATAGTGTCCATGCAATATTGAGCCCACACTGTGGCAATTTGAGTGTGTATACACAAATTCAAACATAAATATATATTAGAGAGGGAATTATAACCTGTTTACACTAGCTGTAAGCAGCTTATAATAAATACATCATTAAAACTACTGACAATATTTGTTTTTTATCAATAAAAATACAATATTTTATTTCCTAAACATTTAAATTGTGTGTTTTAATCGAGAAAAAAACACTATAGATGATTATAACAAAGTAAAAGGATACAATTTTTAATATTTGATGTTTTACTGACTAATTGCCAGCTGCTATAACTGGCAATTAGTATCAGTATCTGAAATTATATATTTGCTCCCTATTGTTTTTTTCTGTGTAGCGGATCCGATCCGTGACTCTGATCCGTGATCCGAGCCGTGAGCTTTATGATGCGATGCACCACCAGTAATGATTCAGTTTGCAGGGCTGCACTTTGGCTACTTAAGCAAATGGTAATGTTGGGCGTCGTCGAGTAAAAGGATGAGCGACCGCACACCTCTGAGCGCCGCAGGTCTCATTTCACCGCTTTATGATGATGACGGGCTCGAAACAATCGTGCGGTGAACCGAGAGACGCCATCAAGTCAAGTCGCCAGCTGTCGACGGCGGACGGGCGGCCTGCGAGCTGCCTGCCTCAAACTAACGTGGGTCAAGCCCCAACAAACGCTGGATTATGAAAACTGAGAATATGTGATTATACCAAGGACTTTATCAGATGTTGCTTTTTGAGGTTTCTCTCTTATTTCTTTATTTTAATCTGTTAGTCAGAGGAAAGTAACTTTTTAACCAAAAAAAAAAACCTAATTTGTTTTCACCAGTTTAGCTCACATTTATTTCGATTTTTACATTAGTGGTTAAGTTGACGTTATAGTTAATGCTTCATATTATTTTCATTCAAAAGTGGTGTTTAATTCATTATAACGACTTCATTCTCCAGTTATAGTAATATAGGACTGACGGCCACTAACGATACAGTTGACAGCCCCGCACTTAATCTGCTTTAGCTAATGTTAACGTCCAATCAGTTTGATTAAGCGTCCATTTAGTCTCTCTATTAGCACAAATTATTATTTTTCCTTTTTTTGGGGGGGGGGGGGGGGGCAGAAAATGCCACCATTTTATGGATCATTGGAAGCTTGCAAAGAAGTATTGGAGATTTATAGTCCATAAATGTATTTATTCAGCTGAGTTTGTTGGACTGTTGGAGTCTGGAGAAGCAGGGCGCGTGTCTCCGCTGTCGCTGCCTTCTTCCTGGACGCTTTCAACTGAGTTTGGTGATAAAGTCGCAGCTTTGATCTTCAAACAGTCTGTTTGATATGGAAGTGGATCCCTCGGTTATTATCGCCACAAAAAAAGCTGGAAGTTTGATGTATTTTCTATTTTTCCTAATCTTTCATATTTCTTAATTTTTCAGTGCCACAGTGATATATACACAACCAGGAGGGCTCAATAATTCACTACACAAACCTCATTGGAGGGCAAAAAGAAAGAAAGGAAAAAATCCTTTGTAAAATTAATACATCTTCACTTTAATAATGGAAACTAACTCGACAAATAGACAGAAAGTTTACCTCTGGACGTATGAATGCGTAATGGCGTTGACCTTTATTATGTAGCTTCTTTAATTATTGATGTGGAACTCAAAAAACATGACTTATATGGGCGTTAATTAGTCCGAAAAGCACACAACCAGAGCAAATAAGAGGCTAAGGAAAATTAGCATTTAAATCATTTCCATTGCTAATGGATGAATCCGAAACCCTCCTGATGTGACTGTGTGATGTGCTGCCATTCTGCAAGAGGCTCGCCGAGATGCGAGGCGGGTGTGTCGGCCAGGCCGCCTGTGGATCCCCACTGAGTCCATCTGTGTGACCGACCTGCAGAGATCCATATGGGGTCCGCCGATAGCGGAAAGGGGGCGATTGCATGTGGCCAAAACATGTGGTCAACGGATAAATGAGGACGAGGCGCACGGGAGAGGAACCGACGAGCGAAGCGCCCGGCGCACGAGTGAAGAAGCAGACGAGATGAGATGAGCGAGATGGGTTGTGTTTTAATAAGGGGGTCGAAGCTTTAAATCTAAATAATAAACACGTTGTGAGGAGGAAATGAAGACTATTGGCTGATTAATCGGCGGAAAATGCAAAATTTGGTAACTGGCACGCAACAGTGTGAGAATGTGTCACTATTCTCTTTCTAATATTATTTAAAATTAATTATTTAAAGATTTTTTTGGTTTTTAGACTGTTGGTCGGGCAAAAAGGGAAAAGGTGTAAACAAATCAGTAATATCTATAGATTAGACCAGTGGTTCTCAAATGGGGTATATATGAATGCACTACGTGAGATTAAAAAAAATATATATAAAAATTAGCATCCATTCAAAAATCCTTTGAAAATAGTTATTTAATAAATATTCAACAAAATATAAGTGTTAGTGTTCATAAACTGAATTTTATATGTTTCATATTAAATCAGACACTGATGGCGATGTGTATTACATCTTTGTTTCATCCAAAGATGTTTTCACTGGTTAGGGGTACTACTTTCACAGGGGGTACATCACTGAAAAAAGGTTGAGAACCACTGGCTTAAACCATCAATTAATTAATTAATTAACCAATAGGAATAGTTGTGGCCCAATTTAGACATTTTTAGAGAGACTTAAATTACTTGTTCTGGTAAAGTCCAATCCGGCTTGGATGCAATGTGTCCAAACAATCAAATAATACTTTTAGCATTGCATCACTTTAAATAGATATATAAATAAATAGAAATATAGGGTCACTTGAAACACACACAAAAAAATGAACGATGCTAACATTCATTTTTCCTGCTCTTTAATATACCGCTTATTGAGAAAGCCTCCTCTCTGACAAACCGGCTGTACCCTTTAACTACGTTGCCTTTGGTCCCCGGGTCCTCGCTCCAATCTTTACAGGGAAGTTATAACAAGCAGCGAGCGAGGACAGTTCACGGCGTCATTAGGAAGCTCAGCCGGCCTCACTAATAAACGGATCACAGCCTTCAGCTGGGCGCCGTACACACATTTCCTCCTCACGGCGACTCAACCTGCACCGATAATCAGCCGTTACTTTGACCCGTTTCCATCTGTGAGATCGGTAAACACCAGCGGACTCTATTGATGGGTTCCTGTGACGCCGACCGCCTGAACGCAGACGTCCAATTGAAGGGTTTCACAAGTGGAGCCTTCAGACAGCCACGTTTCCAATTTGTTTGAGGGTTGTTTTGCATGCTGTCTCATCCTTATTTCTAGCTCTGCTTTTCTGAATAGTGTGTATTTCTGAAGCATTTCAGAGGAGACACGAACAAACAAGGAGATGCTGGTTTGGCGTCATGTTTGTGAGGTCAGTTCCAAATGAAATGCATATTATTAAAAATTCATTTTCAGTGGAGCTGGCCGATAATTTATCGTTTTTCAATGGAATCGTGAGGAAATCTCATATCGAGATATCGTGATGCACGTTGTCTAAAATTGATAATAACAAACACATACACACTCTTATTGGACTGAGACTAAAGGATACAAGAGGATACAAAAATAAGCTTTTCCAATATTTTTTTTGTATCGTGATATGTATATGGTTATCGAGATATGAAATGACCTAAAGTCAATCAATGAACTCATTGAAACGAGTATTTCACGCCAAGACACCCAGATTAGTGCACAAGTATGATATTTATGTATGATATAAGGTGTGTATTTATTCATAATGACGTCGTCTTCTCATCGTATTCTCTTAGTCGTGAAAAAAATAGATCGTAAACGAACATAGTTTTCGTGAGCCAGATTAATACCTCGATATTCCCTTGCCGCCTGTTCCTTTCCACCTGTATTAGAAGACAAGCGCTTCAGAAAAAGATAGGCATCACCACCGAACCAACCAGGAAAAAAGCCCCAAACATGGTGAGAAGTGCTCCATCTGTCTTTGAGTGCTCGGTAATAGAATAAAAGCTGGTGAAACAACACACAGAGAGGGTACTTTCAAGGTTTTAAGAGAAAATCTTAAAAAAAAAAAAAAAAGCTAAAAGCAGAGCTATATCTCCAATAACACATTTACTCAAGTAGAAAAACTGTGAACATGCACTTTTCAGGCTGCGTCAGACGAAAAAATTGGAGCATTCGTAGAAACAGACATCCATAACAATTAGGCAACGGAACAATCACCACTTTTTGTTTGATTACCCCTGTTGCAATCCTTTCTTTCAACTTGTTTCTAGTTTTGGGCTTTTTCCCCGGCCGTGCCCACGCCAGCGCTGGCTTTCCGTCCGCTGAGACTTACCGGCGGTGGAAATGCTGCTGTTTTTAGAGGCCGGCCGGGCTAGCAATGAGTGTTGTGCGACACAGGTATGAGTTGTGTACTCTGGCGGCAGGTTTTTCCGCGCGGCTCTGCCAAGTCCGGCTGGATTCAGCCACCACACGGCCGTCCAGAGTAATCGTTTCTCCCGAGCGGCGCCTTTCGATGCCCGGAGATGTGTGTGAAACGGGCTTTGTGTAGGTGAAAGACAGTACTTGGAAGTCAGCTGATCTGTGTGTGTGCGCGCGGGCCGGCCGGCGAGTGCGTGTTTGTTTTTGATTTGAGAACAAAGCCATTCAAACGCTCGGCCCGCTGCGCCACGCTTCATCTCGATTTATAGAAGCAATTAGGACTTTTTTTGTTTCTCCTCTTTTATGTTACCACCACAGTTTAAAAAGGAGTGAAAACTAAGCCCGGAGAAATTAATAGCATAAATGCTCGAGCGGCTAAGATCAAGTGTGTTATTAGGCTGCGCTAAATGAGTTATGTGTGACTTCTTCTTCTTCTTCTTCTTCTTCTTCTTCTTCTTCTTTTATGCACAGTTCACTTTTAACGATCGGCTCTATTCCACTTTGATTTGGCATGTCATGCAATAACGATTATGTTGAAGAGAGATATGAGCCATACACAACAAGTACAGTGACCCCACCGCATTTCTCTCTGGGGTAAAAACTAATAAAACTCACGGTTACCAATTCCTTTCATAACCGCAATCATAATTCTCATCAGGGGTTCGCATACCGCTCTGCCCATGAACAAAGGAAGCATCCTTCCTCTATCTAAAGACAGGAGATGTGTGCGCTCATGCACAGGTAAACCACCCAAGCAGTTAAAGCAGAGATAAAAAAAATAATTATTTAAAAAAAGCCTTTTGTACCCTTATTGATCACATCGATGGTCATACTGGGCACCTGTTTCACTATATATGCAACAAAACAAAACGCAAAACAAACATTTTCATTTGTATTTTCTTATCAAAATCCAATCAATGTCAATCAATTAACAAAAATCTGGTACAAGTCAATTCCGACCAATAATATCATGAAGAAGGAGAAGACAACTGGAAAAAAAAGAAGAAGAAGAAGCTGGAAAAAGAGAATAATATTCCATCAATCAATCTGCAACTTGTAGGGAGGTATAGCTCCGTATCGCGATACATTTGAACCTCGCCCACTTCTTTTTAACCAATCAAAATGCTTACATTTACTATATTAGAGTGCACGCATGGCAAAGAAGCTCTGTTTTTACCGGGACTTTAAAAATGCAAATTGCGTTGACCCAGCTGAGAACACAGTGTGAGCAGTCAGTCATGTCCCTCCCTCTTCCTCCTCCTCTCCCTCTCCATCCCCTCAGGCTATTTCCTATCACGGGGGGGGGGGGGGGGGGGGAGTTCCTCTATGCAAAACTAGCGCGCCGCGCAAGAGTAGCCGCGGCTCCTCCACCGGCTCGCTCTCATTACCTCATACATCATTGAAGAGAAGGAGTGCATATGAAAAAGAGGGAGAGGAGTCAAAGAGCAAGTCGCTACTGAGTACCTCCTGTTGTCGGCGCCGGTTTCTTTTGCCAAACTTGACAGAGCGCTGGGTTGCCGGGGTTTGCATGCTGGCAGCAGGGTCTCTCTCGCTCTCTCTTTTTCTCCTCTATGTCTCTCTCTCTCCCCCGCTCTGAACTGAGGCCAGGGTCCTCCTGGGCCTGCTCTATTGTGCCGGAGGAAAATTGCCAATCCGGGCTCCTCTGATTGAACACTGAAAGCAGGAGTTTTATAAAGGAGCTGATTTGCTATTCATTACCTCTCACTCACTCGTTTTCTTTCTCCCACACTCTTCCGCTTTGCACCGGCGCACTGTGCCACACTCCAACTTCCTTACTTGGTCTTTTTTTTCTCCATCCAGCTCTCTTTATACTGTGTTCACCCTTTCCTTCTCTGCCCCCCCCCCCCCCCCCCCTTGGAGACTCCCATGGTTAGGGTAGGATAATGTGGCTTTCTCCGTTTTTTCCAGCGCTGCGTGTGAAATCACTGTTGGCGAGTCCGTCGATACGGCAAATAGTGTAATTACCTCCCGGTTTACCGAAGGATCAGCACACACCTGCCTAGGTTGTCAAGTGAAGACTGAGCGTGGGATATGCGGGCCCTGGGTCAGGTCTGAAGGTAACACAGGAAATGAGGCAGCAATGGCACGGGTTCATAAATGAAGAGAAACACGGCATTCCCTCCAATATCTGAGGGAAAGAAGACATTTCCGACTCTCTGCCACCATTAAGACGAGTCCTTGTGATCATTGATCCAACTGATCCTTGAATTGTATGTTTCCTTTCCTCCTCTAGAATAGAGGAAGGCTATTTTCTCCCCAGGTGTTCTTCAGGTACTCTACAGGGTGCCCCCACACACACACACACACACACACACACACACACACACTTATCGAACAGTGCGTGCCGGTTGAGGCCGAGCATGAAAAAAGGATAAGTGAGGATGAGAAATCGATGGGCGGATGAACAAGATATAGTCCAAGCAGTAAATCTCGGATTACTGTGGTAAAAATGCTCCTCAAAACACAAACAAGCAATACAGATGTGATGTGGTTGATCGTGTCAGGGTGTGAAATCTGTGTGTAAACATGAAAAAGTGATAAAATGTAGTATTTAAACTAAAGCATACAGCATTCCTTAAAGTACATAAATGAATGAGAGACAATAGTTTGATTAAAGAACAAACATTATATCTATTTTGAGCGTCTTTCTTTTAAAAGCATATTCATTATTTCAAACTCAGCCTAAATGAACGACAGATTTCCAAAATTTGGGGGATTTTCTTTTTTTTCAAGGACTTTTCCAGGCTTGAAAATACCCAGGTTTTCCATGACCCTATGAACCCTGACACAGGGCCCGTTTTTTAACGACTGCAGCTGGTGAGCTAACCGTCAACATGCTAGCTAGCCACTATCTCCAGTTAGCGTCCCCTAGCGTCTTTTAGTCCCACCGACCCGACCTAAAAGCGCCCGTCTCCTGAGTCTTAAGCCAAGAAGGGTTGCACTTGAACACATTTAGGCCTTCCTAAATCCTGGAGTACCGGGGACTTCGCAAATTACCGAGTGCAATACATCCATCATGTGTTGTGACAAATCCCCGTCGCTATATTGAAGTTTAACGCCAGGATGTGCAGTTCTCCCTGGAACTGCCCTCTCAATGTCGCAATAAGGCTTTCCCCCCACTATTTTATCCCCCCTGTCCACATAAATGCTACTGGAGATTCATTCAGACTGATGGATTGACTTTCAACTTGCCACCTCAGGTTTGTCATCCCTCTTCGGTAAAGCCTCGGGGCCCCGAGTCCCTTTGAACAGTGTCCAAAGCACTGAGAGCCTCTGTACCATGTGTCCATATGAAGCCCAACAGATAGAGGCAGAGCCCGGATAAATGCCTCCGTCTATTTTCAACACTTTCAAGCGAAGTAAGTTTGTTTTGGTTTCCCGGTGGGAAGGGATGTGGCGTTTAGGATGCAGCGAGGAGGAAGGAAGCATGGCGGCGGTCTGCGTCCTCTCCTCTCACCATCACAAGCCAAGACGCTGAACTCTTCCACTGCAATAAAGATAGCGTTTAATTAGCGATTCAAGTTGGGAACAAGACAAGTGGGCACATTTCACTTCTTTTTTAATTGCCATTCCGGTTTGGCACCGAAGAAGAAAATTGAATGTGACAAACTTTCAGTGTTGCGGGAAGTTTTGTGAAATGATATTCATGACTTGTTTCTCTGACTCAAACATAACCAACGATTCAAAGGTCTCACATATGGACACTGAGAGTCCATTAAAGGCACAAACTGGGGCTGATGCCCATCCAGCGCTCCCGACTCACGTCTGCTTCCCCTTGCTCGCCATTACTCGCTCTCGAGCACACACTCCACCGGGAACGCTGATCGCCTCTCAAACTTCACTCTGTCAGAATGTTCTGTCTGGGAAAAACAAGCTGTGACGCTTAAAAAAAGCATTTATTGTAAGGAACTAAATTCTATGGTCATCTTTTTCTAATAGGGTATATCTATGCAGTGGAACTTGATGAATAAATATGTGTCATAGTGTGAATCTATTTTTTATTTTATTTCTCTATTAGAGATGAGAGCTTATAGACGAAGGCTGTAAACGGGGAGAGAGGGGGTATGAGTATTGGGTGACTGTGGATCAGTGGTTAGCAGGTCTGTCTTTCAATCAGGATCGGTGGTTCGATCCCCGGCTCCGCTAGTCCATGTCAATGTGCGCAAGAAACTTAACCCTAATTGCTCACCGTTGCTGTGTAAGTCACTTTGGATAAAAGCATCAGCTAAATGAAATGCAACAAAGGTTCCAAGGCAGGAATCAACCTGGGTGGATGTGGCTCATGGGTAAAGTGGCCAACCGCAAGGTTGAAGGTTTGATCCCCGGTCTCCCCATAGTCCGCATGTCGAAGTGTCCTTGAGCAAGACACTGAACCACCAGTTGCTCCCAGGGCCAATGCTCCTACATTGCTATGGATGGGTTAAATGCCAAATTTCATGTATGTATGTAAAAATATGTAATATGACGAATGTAATAAAGTTTAAACCTGGGATTTGAGGATATCTGTCATCCACTGAATCTATCTAACTTTAACTTAAAAAACACATAAAGCAATAAAGATGCAGCTCTAAACTAAACCTAGTGGCTCATGTTAGCATGCTCTTCTATTCCAGACGACTGGATAAAGGCAAAGCCCATGAAAAGCCCTCGAGCTGTAAACCTTCCTCCTTGGAAAGGCTAAGTGAAAGACGTAACTTAGGAAGTTCGAGCTCCGTCTCCCTCCGGCGTCATTAAATGAAACTGTCATTGTCCTATAGGGTCCCATTACTGACCCGACCACAGCTCCCTCCCCAAATGTCAGCGCTGATCACTCGGAGCCGGGAGCAGAAACCATAACTCAGGCTGGGAATTTGACTCATTTTGTAGGCCGACCTTATTTGTGGATGTAGCGGGTGGAAGACTTTTTACATCGTCTTTGTTAGATGGCAGTGACTGTCCAATCAGCTGTGTCCACGGTGCTGTTGTCCTCGTGTGCACACGCTCAGTGGAATTGAACATGAGCTTGGACAACGTATAATAGAAACCTTTATTCACCCGTGTCCGTAAAGCAAACAGCACAGTGTGTGTGTGTGTGTGTGTGTGTGTGTGTGTGTGTGTGTACACCGATGCACTGAGAAAACTGCATTTAAAAATCTCTCTTCACATCTGGTTGCTGGTCTCCTCAACCCCATCGGAAAAAAAAAACATGGCACAGCGAGCCCGGAGCGGCTGTGTGACCTGCCAACGAGGGCTTGAGCCTCTGGTAGTGGATCCTGTGAGGTCCGTCCACTCCTCCCAGTCCTCCCAGTGAAGCATCCTCATCATACGGTAATCATACTGCTACTGTCCATTTCCTCTAATCCTCAAACTCCCTTCGAAAAGGTCATTTATTGGAGCAAACAACGTTCCTCCAAGAGGTATTTAATTCAACCCAAATATCTCATCTGTCCATTTCCCGTTAATTAAAGCCCACTTTTACAACGTTATTGATCAAAGTGTTGAATGAACAGCTGATGATAAAAGCTCCTTTGTTCCTTTACACCTCGGTACAACATTTGATCCTGTCGACCACTACATCCTGCTGGAGCGTCTTGAACTGCGGGTTATATTTATGGTTCAGTGGTTTTATTTGTGGCTGGTAATTTATGGTAACTCTACCCGGCAGTCATGTTCGAGTTTGTCCGGTGGGGTTCTGAGAGGTATTCATTGATATGCCGCCACCGAGGAAGAGTATTCGTAGTCAAGGCATCAGATGTCATTGTCATGCAATGAACCACACAGCTATTTCTCTGTGTTGATACAAATGACTTGAGAACAGATTGACTGAAAGAAAAAAGACGCTTTTCAGACTTAAAAAACTGCAGGAAATGTGATTTCTTACTGTTAAGTGCTGACACACCTGATGTAATGATTTTTGGTCCTGATGTTGCGCGTGAGCTCATTATCCCCATATGTCACCTTTCATCTCCTGTGAGGCGATGACAAGGTGTGTACATGTTCACGACAGCGCTGTGAACGTGCTGATGGGGAGTGAGCCTTCAGTTAGGACCCTTATTCAGAAGCATATACCTCCCCCACTGTCTTGTATCTCACCTTAAACACTTATCTTTAAACGTGCCACCTTGTTCCTTACTGTGACGAACTTCATCTTTCAGTTGCCGATCATCGCCAGCGTTCCCCTTTTATTTTCTAGACAATTTCTTCTTTGCATTGTGGAACACAATCTTTGTATTCAGGCTTAATCACACCCGAAAGCGGCACATTGGAAAAGCAATCGGTGCATCTTCGTGACATGTGCGCCCCTAGAGGCTCTGTGAGGTACTGCAACGACAGCATGTTGACCAATGGACGGATAGTATCAGGGTTTTCCAGGGTTTTCCAGGACTTTTCCAGGACTTTAAACCAAATTCCCATGACCAAACATTTAGTGAAATCTGGGTGTGTCCATGAAAAAGTGATAAAATGTAGTATTTAAACTAACAATGAGGATTCCAAAGCATACAGTATTCCTTAAAGGACACAAATGAATGAGAGACAATAGTTTGATTAAAAGAATAAACATTTATAGATATACTCAGCGTATGCCTGCTTATATTTTGAGTCTTTCTTTTAAAAGCATATTCATTATTTCAAACTCAGCGTAAATGAACCACATGAACACATGAATATAACACATTTACATGACTTTTACAAAACATTTGGGATTTCTTTTTTTTTTTTCAAGGGCTTTTCCAGGCCTGGAAATAACCATTTTAAAATTCCATGACTTTTCCAGGTTTTCCATGACCGTATGAACCCTGAAAGGTGAACTCCAGATAGCAAACGTCAACATATTTAATAAGCTGAAAAACATTTCACAATCCACGCAGAAACTCTCACAATTAAATCCACATTCAGTCCACTTCCACACAATGTGTGGGCAATATAATTACCTCTCTGGGTCCGAGAGCCCACTTAAGGTTAGCATACCTTTGTGGATGTGCAAAAAAAAAAAGCTGATGAAGTGCAGTGATCAAATATTGCAAGACCTTTAGCCGGTCGCCGAGCATTAATTGCCCCTTTATTTCTATTTTGAGTGAATCCACACGATTCAGTCCTCGAAATGGTTGCTGGAAATGGAAAACCACACAGTTGATACGACGTGTCTGGATCTGTACTCCATGGGTGTACTTGCAGGGTGCGAAATAAAAATACCTAAGATGAAATTGATATCATATGAAATCTCTGGAAAAGCGGGAAAAGGTAAATTACGATGCCCAGAGGGCCTCCTGCTCCCATTCCCCCGTATGACACGCATCACAGATCCATTGAATTAAAATTCAATAAGATCTCGGCTGTTTCCCAAACCGTTTTGCGCCAGTGAGCTGTGATATCACCCCAATTCTCCAATCAAATCCCGGGACCATTCTCTCGCTGCTATTCCAACCAATCCAAACGGCCTGAAATTAATTTGTTGATTTTCAATATAGAAGAACTCATAACTGATTAATGACTTTGAACAATCTATTTCTTTGGGGGGGGGGAGAAGAAAAAATATATAAAATCAAAACGCCATTTCTTTCCGCAGCCGAATCGGCACACATTTAGGGATTTATCATGAAAAAGGTATTTAATGAACATTCCATTAAATAAACAGCATCAAGAGGTGCAGGGTTTTTGGAAAGCCTTTCGGTTTCCCGAGCTTTGTATTCCGCCTCGCCTCCTGGTCCTTAGCCCACTCTCCCATCATTTTAAATGGGATGCCGTGAATGACTTTGTTCCAGGCTCTCATTATGCAGGCGGCAGAGATATGCTCTCTTTGTCCCGTGAAAACTATTAGATTAATTAATGGGTGAACATATTTCCCTCTCCCCTCCATCGGCGCAATCAGCTTTCTAGGTCCATTCTCTGCTCGGTGAGCTGATTCATTCTCTCCATCCTGACAGGCCTTTGCTCCTTTTTTACAAAATAAGACCCGCAGCTAATTCTGATTGACTCCATAGATTTGTACGATTTCAAATGCTGGCAGCTTAATGAGGGCCAGCTATAATCAAAAGGGGGGGGGGGGAAAGGAAAAGGTAAAACAAAAAAGAAAGACAGGAAAAAAGGGCCGACTTTTCAAACCCGCTTTTTGCCTCCGAGACATTTCACTCAGGGAGCTACTCGTCCAGATATCATCCGGTGAGCAATTACAGAGAATGTACAGCGAGCGATGCATCATCCGTTCCTGCATGCTGACGGTCGGTGGAAAACAGGAGTGTTTACCGAGTAGGGGGTGCCATTTACCATGGTAAATATGTGCGTCCCAGGCCGGTGAAGGGCTGATGGTTTTGCGGCGGCGTGACATCTGATTTACGGCTGTGTGCGGGGAGAGGGCTGATCAAGGCCACCTCTATCACTCAACCAGATAATCTCTGCACTGGGGAAAAAACAAATGATGGTTGCTAGCCAGCCTCAATAGCCTGTCTCACATCTTCATCCTGTTCATTTACTGCGGATCTATTCCCGCTCTCCTCTTTCAGTCGCTCGGAGAGTTTTCCCCTGCATTATTGCATTTTTTTACTGTGTGATGAAATATTCATTTATACTAAGCATTTGTACAATTACTGGCTTTGAACCAGCTCTAATTATGTTCAAACTGCTATTGAGTACAGTGTGTGTGTGTGTGTGTGTGTGTGTGTGTGTGTCTGCAGGTCCTTTAAAATCCAGATTGAAGACTTTTCTGTTTGCTGTTGCCTTTAATTGAACCAGATTCAAGGATATTAATCAATTTCTGCATCTCACTACTGCATTGTGTTTCTTAAACTGCACTGCAACTTTGATTTTATTTCTGTATTTTATTTGTTTGCTTTTTGACAGTTTTTCCATGTTTTAATTAATTTTCTTAATTGTTTTTAAAATCTTGTTTTCTTCTGCATTATGTTTTGATGCTTTTAATGATTTTATGTGAAGCACTCTGAATCGCCTCGCTGTTTAAATGGGCTACACAAATAAACTTGCCTTGTGTTTGTGCGTTTGTGTGTGCATGTGTTTGTATGTGCATGTGTTTGTGTGTACATGAGTTTGTGTGTGCATGTGTATGTGTTTGTGTGTGCATGTGTTTGTGTGTGTATGTGTTTGTGTGTGTATGTGTTTGTGTGTGTGTGCATGTGTTTGTGTGTGCATGTGTTTGTGTGTGTATGTGTTTGTGTGTGCATGTGTATGTGTTTGTGCATGTGTTTGTGTGTGTTTGTGCATGTGTTTGTGTGTGCATGTGTTTGTGTGTGTGTGTGCATGTGTTTGTGTGTGTATGTGTTTGTGTGTGCATGTGTATGTGCATGTGTTTGTGTGTGTTTGTGCATGTGTTTGTGTGTGCATGCGTATGTGTTTGTGCATGTGTTTGTGTGTGTTTGTGCATGTGTTTGTGTGTGCATGCGTATGTGTTTGTGTGTGCGTATGTATGTGTTTGTGAGTGTGTTTGTGCGTGTGTGTGTGTGCGTGTGCATGTGTGCCTATACCGAGGTTATCGTGCTGTTTGGTGCTTACTTCCTGAAGGATGTTTAAATTGAGCCACAGAGACACAGGTGCAAAAGTGGGTGCGACAGTAATATAAGTGACGCCGTCTGGAAAAAGCAGGAAACATGAGGCGGTCAAGAACAGTTCCCCGTGGGGAATTTATAGGCTTCCTGTTGCGGTCGGGGAAATGAGAATAGAGGAGTAAATTGCTCGCCAGTGGGCCCGGCCCGATGATAAGTAAGAGCCACGCAGGAGGAAGCATGGACGCCGGGGTAAACAGAGACTAATATTCTCTGTGGATTGGACAAAGCCATTCGCTGACCCGGGCTGCTGAATGTCCTTTACCAAACACAGAGCAGGTTGGTGGCTTTGATATTCATGAGGCGGTTTGAAGGAAGGTTGGGAAGTCAGATGGGATCGGCAGGTTTAGACGGAGGCGTTTTAGACCGGCGCCGGCATTTCTGTTCACTGCAAGCGACGGAAGACGAGGGAAAAGGGCAAAGGAGTGAGGAGGAAGCGGCGTTTATTCTATATTGTTTCGGACATGCACGGAGCACGTGCGCGCACGTTCACCGCCTCGCGCCTCGCGAGGAGTCAGAGTCGCTTAGCGTCGTGCCGCGAATCGTACATAAACCGGGTCGAGGAAACACGGGGCTCCCTTAATCAAGCCGTCACATAACATACTCATTACATCCCGCGGGCCGAGAGCACTTGTGTTTGAGGGGGCTATCTTTATAGGACGTAATGAGTCGGGGACGAGAGGAAAATAGAACGACGCCGGGAAAATACAACTGAAACTGAGAAAAAGGGACAGAGCGAGTGAGGAGAGAGAGAGAGAAAGAGAGAGAGAGAGAGATTCCCAAGTTCCCTGCTGGCAGAGTTTTCATGTAATCTGTGCAACCACGGGGCCAGAAAGAAACTTTGATCACAAATATTTTACACAGTCCATTTAAAGCTCAAAGTCTGCTGTGCGCGCGCGCGGGTGTGTGTGTGTGTGTGTGTGTGTGTGTGTGTGTAATGTAATGTGGAGGACATAAGCAGGTCACACAGACACATGCCTCACTCCACTTGCAGCAGACCCAAAGGATTAATTTAACGAGCTGTCGGACGCTTGTCCTACGCGGCCCTTGTTAAGACCATCATGCAGAATCTCCATTTGACTGCTGCCTGCCGTGACTAACTGACTTATTTCGCAGGCCTAAGCAGTACTGAAAGCGCCCATATTTCATATGTATCTCTTTTTTTGGAGCAATGTCACGAAAACTTCAGCGAGAGCAGGGCCGATGCATCCTCCTCCCTGGGATACCAGAGAGCGAAGAAGGGGGGCGGAAACTTTCCCGAAAGCGCTCCGACCACCAGAGGGAAGCTCGGAAAAGGGAAGACCTCCGCCAAGGCCGAGGCCAATATCTGGCAATGTCAACGGGGGACGGGAAATAATCTGCCGCATGATTGGCTCATTCTACACCCTTACCCCAAATTTAATAAAAAACGGAAGAAGAAAAATGGGGGCCAGCTGTTTTTTTTTTTTACGATCATATATAATATATAATAAACCACATGTTCTGTTTGTCCTAATTTAGTTTTTAATTCCCGCCAAAAGGAAACAAAAGAACCGACTACATTGTGTTTCCCGCCTCTCGTACTGTACATCTAATCTGATCCCACCAGTCATAATCCACCCTGACAGATATGTCTTCAGCCCCCATTTATTTATTTATTTCTCTATTTTTTTATCTCCTACATTGTATTTTATCAAGATTAAACAGGTTTCAAGCGCGCTGCTTCCAGCCCAGCAGCAGTAATAACTGCATCCATCAGGCTTTGCCCAGCACCGGACTAACACCCAGACAAATTGACTTGCTTGTTTTTCTACTGTCATCTCAGAGCAAACACCAGCCTCCATGCTCCATCCGTCCGGGCCGAGCGGGTCAAGACGCACAAAGCCGCAGTGTAAAAGCCACGCGATCGACTTCAAACGCAGCTTCATTCGTCTGCTGCCTCGGAGAAGAAGGTTTGGTATTCGCGAAAAAAAAGGAGTGAAGCGCCGGTCTCACGTTTCCCCTCCTTTTTTGGGGCGCTGAACAACTCGTCTTTGTTAGCGAGGGGAAGAGGAGTCAATCAGCGGCGTCGCACACATAAAACACACACTCATCCCCCCCCCCCCCCCCATTGCACATGTGCAGAGAAAACGCTCGTGGCCGACTACGCACCGCATCTGTGGCTTCGACCGGGGATGGGCCGCCGCGTTTTGTGTTCGCTGGTGGCGAATGGATCCGAGATTGTCTTTTATGAGATCAGTATTGTGTCTGAGGACATAAAATCTGACAAGTAAATGGAAAAACATGGATCATGTCTGGGAGGAAAAATCTATAATAAAGACTGGAGATGTAGTAGTGTTGTGTGGATGCAGAAGGCATCTGTGTCTTATCACCACACATTTCTTATTGCCTTAATAGAGCCATGATGCACACAACACACACACACACACACACACACACACCTTCCTTCTGCTCTGCCCCTTCACTCTAGTTATGCATGTACTGATGGATTGACAGTCTAACTGGACAGTAGCCATACTGCACTCCCTGTAGTACACAGACAGACGTGGTCCAGATGCGAGGCAAGTGAAAACAGTATCGGTGGAGGGCAAGAGAGCCGTATCTGCACACCCACTCACACAGTGAACAGGAAGGGGATGACAAAGAGTGGGATGGAGAGGTGATCGCAGGGGTCGGAGGTGGACGAGGAAGGTTGGATGATGGAGAACATGTAGATGAGGAGGGAGAGCGGCCGCTGGCACGCGATTGGCTGAAGAACAAAAGCCAGGGAGAGGAAGGAGGGAAAAGAAGAAGAAGAAGAAAAGCAAGAATTGAGTGCGGGGAGGACTTTTATTGTGGAGGATAATGGTGAAGGTGATGTGAGCGATCACTTCCAGCATGAAGAGGATCCCTTACGGACATTTAAATAAGGTCCGCCTGCAGCTACGCTCCACTGTGGAAGTCCAGCCAATGGGGAATTACTCCAATACAGTCAGGAAGGTCGAAGAAAAAAATCCATTGCTCCTGCTGGTCGTCCCAAACACACGATAAAATACTGCACTTTGGTTGCTGTTGTTTCCCCCCTTCAGTGTGTGTGTGTGTGTGTGTGTGACATGCTTTCTTGTGCCTCGGCACTAAACAGTGCCGGCGACAGAATTAGACAGGAAGTGAATGAGTATTACTACCGCGTGCTCCCGAGGGACGGGACTACAGTCGGCGCTATAAAAGGTATTTTCTTTGTCTTTAAGAGCCGTTTCCGTGCGAGCTCCATCAGCCGGACAGCTCCTGCAGCAGCCGGCTGCCAGGCGATGCTGCTTATTGTTCCAGAAAAACACCGACGCCAGTGAAAGGAAGAAGAAAGCAGACATGACAGTTGCACAAAATATCACATATATATATATATATTTATATATATATACTGCAGAATATTCCTCTGACTTCAATGCTGGATTTCATTTGTACTGCTTCAGAGACATTATGAAGAAATTCCATCCTCAAACCATCATCACTTCAAACAAAGTGGATCAAAGTGAAAAGACGGAGCTCAAAGCCATTAAAATACGTGATGAACCAGGTGTGTGTTTAGGCACCTGTAATATCGCAGTCTGATTGCTCTGCAGTCCACCCGATGGTGGACCTCGGTGCGATCAAACATAAAACTATACCTCATCCAGCCGGTCAATCCTCTCAGCCCACTTTCATCCATAATTCAGCTTATGTGTCCAATTTAAAAGAGAGGATTTTGTGTGTGTGTGTGTGTGTGTGTTTGTGTGTGTGTGTCTGGTAGTCCCACAGAAACAGGTGTACAACACGATTACACATTCATGCCTCGGGTTAGCCACGGGGCCTACACCTGTGTGTTTTTAAAATCCTGCCTTATTGATTTGTTGCTCTTGTGAAGCACTTTGAGGCGCGTTATGAAAAAGGCGGCGTGTAAACAAAGCGTAATATTTCACGACCGCATCGTTTCCTGTTTTATTTTGTACTTCTGAGACGAGACCATCAGTGGACGTTTTTTGGGCTCCGGTCTCCTATTTTCTATATTTTCGATATCCTCTAAACACATCGACTTCTGGCTGTTTCATACCTTAACCATCATTCACGTTGCGAGCTATTTTCCCATCGACGCTCTCCGAAAAAACGCCGTGACAGCCGCGGCCTGGGATTGGATCTCTTCGACTAAGTATCAGCGCTTCAATCATTTCACTGCGCGTCCTTGTCACCGGCTCCGTCGTGCCGGCCCTCCGTCGCTCCTTCCCTCTAAGTGTTTTTGCCATCTGTTTGAGAGCGTCGCTGTCAACCCAATGTGAGCCGCTCTTCCTCCTCCTCCTCCTCCTCGTCCGCTGCCTTCAAAGCTCGCCGAGTGTGGCCGGTAGCCGCTGTGATTGCAGTGCTCGTCCCCTCGGACCGAAGCAGACGCTACCTTTGCCCCGGGAGGGGAAGCTCATTTCGGCTCTTCACCCGCGAGGGACCGGCGGTCTGTCCTATTTATGCTGCGTGTGTGTGTGTGTGTGTGTGTGTGTGTGTGTGATGGATGAGCTGCACAGACAAGTTAAAAAGCAAGGAAACATTAGCCCCCCGATAGATTAAACGCAGGTGGAGTAGCGGTCACGCGACGTAACGTGTCAATACAAAGACTCGGGATATGTAGAGGGACTAGAGAGACGGAGACTAGAGAGAGACTAGCAGAAGGTAAAGGATTGCACTCCCCCAGCATGTTGACAGTGAGGCTGACACTTCATTAATCCAACCAAATCCCTCCAAAGTTACTCGAGTGTGGATTCTATTTTCAAATTTCCCATTAGTTCCTCTTTGTGGATTAAGCACTGCAGTTCACGAGCGAGTGCCCAGCCCCGGCCCAGCACATATAATTGGCTTGTAATGGATTTGGGGTCGTCTTTGCATCGGCGATACGGGCTGCTTCTTCCCCCGGTCTCTTCTTCTTCTTCTTCTTCGCACATGTAGAGGCCTCTGGTTTCGTTTAATTCCTTTCTTTCGCCGCACATTGTCATTTTCTATTTCTGCGCGGGTCGGGCCGCCGCGTCCGTGGCCGGGGGGGAAAACGTGACACGGCCGGAGATGAAACATGTCAGGTGTCATGCAGCCTTAAGGCCCCTGTCGCCGGCGAGACCCCTGATTCACATTCTGAAACAGTCCACCGTGTGCTTCTCTCTCCTTTCATTCTCTCCTCATTTTCATTTTGTCCTTGATCCCCCCTTCATCATTTCACCGGCTTCCACATTAAGATTCATGTTCCAATGCATATAAAATCATAAACTCAAATGCAGAGCTACAGCGCATGAACGGGGCTACTCGCCGTGCACCTCAAAATGACTACAAACATAAATTACCGCGCTGTGGTCCACACGCTGGTGGCTCACATTGACAGCTTCTGTTAAGCTGAATTAAATGAGTTACATCGGGCTTGTTGGGGGTTGAATAGAGGCGGAAAATAATTCAGAATCAGTGTATTATTGCCGTAATATACATCATAATGTAAGGTGACAAAAGATAAGTGTATTGGCATATTTACCAATGAGGAAACAAGGTGATAGAAGGTATTGATTACGTATCTGCACAATTTTGAGTCAGCGACACTGATATTGACTTTGATTTTGCGTCGTCTGCAAAAGTTTTATTGGCTACAAATCATTTTTTTAAATACTGCAACGTTTTTGAAGGGTGAGACTATTATTCTAGATTAATTCACTGCATCATTTGTTAGCGAGCGAGACAATCAAAGGACAGAAAGCCCTCCGAAATGTAAACCAATCCATGCATAATCGCGTCCAATTGATTCAGGTTAAGTGCATCACGGGGGGAAATCGATGCGATAATCACACAAACGTTATAATATCTGTCAAAACAGAGCTGCAGCAATATTTCTGACCAAGCAATAGGTCAGTCAGAGACCAAGCGAGTTATCTTCCCAGACAGCAGCTCGTGGTTGGACCGGTCCTGATGCAGGCAGCATAGGGAATTAGTGCCGCCTCCCTGAGTCCATCCTCAGCTGGTAATCTTGCCAAAGCTTCCAGCCTCCAGCGCGCGATGGTTTTAGACCATGACATCGCTATCCAGTAACAGCTGATGATGTTCTCCAGAAGGGTTGTTGGATATGAAAGGTGATGGCAGTGACTCCATAGGAGGGTGGACCGATTGGGGTCGGGGAGGGTCACGCTGAAACCTTCATACGCCCAGACCTTCCCCGCCTGCTTCTTTTCTTATATATTCGCACTGCAATCTCATCCAGCTGGTGTGCAAGATGGACCTGGCTATAAGTGTTCTAGATGCCGGGATAGGGGTGTTAATAATTACATTTTAATTAAAAATAAGTGTTGGTCGATTAATGCAATCAGTTTAACGGTTAAAAGAAATGTAATTTTAAATATAGGCGTGCAGATGGCGGCGGAGGACGGATCCAACCCGCTTTGAGCATCGGTTACAGGTACCATCGGCTCGTTAGGCACTTCAACCACAGCAGCCCTGCATGTGAAGCTCTGGTCTGGTCGGTTAGCTCTTAACGATCGGTTAACGAGGGTCGGGTATCGGTTAGGAAAATAATCTGAAATAATGATACCTTTAGAAGAAGAGATATGGAGGTAGGACTGTATACTGGTTTAAGTATTTCCTCTTCTGGAAACAAGGTATAACAAGTCTATTGGAAGCCCATATGGTACGATTTAATATACGACCACAATAACTTGCATTGTGCAATTTAATTGAATCGTTATTGTTCAGTGAGGTTGGTTAGTTTGCTGGCTGGAACAGACCAACACACACACACACACACACCTTACTCCATATTATAGTTACACGCATGCACAGCGGTGTAATGGAGGTGCACTTCAAGATAACAAGGTTGGAGTCTGCCATCTCACAGTCTGATGGTCCCAAGCCAATTATCGCATCATCCCAATGAGCAGGCCAGCTAAGGACGCATGCTTACGTTCATTTAGGATCAACCAAATGGGTATCTGCCTTTTGTGCATGACAGACACGTGTGTGTGTGTGTGTGTGTGTGTGTGTGTGTGTGTGTGTGTGTGCACGCATGCAATTTGTCATGCATATAAACAGTGACAGAGATACAGGCTACACACAGGAGTGAAGTAATAAACTGCGCTGCAGAGTGAAATGTTTATTTGCATGTCAGGAAAAGAAAAAAAAAAGAAGTGATGGGGGAATATATTTTTGCAGAGACAGTTATACTGCAGATAACATGCAGCTGAGACACATATGTGGCATAAAAGCCTGCCAGGAGGCTTTTAAATGGCATTTGTTGATGCCTGCACCGTGCATCCCGGTGGGTATAATTGCGCTTGTTGTGCCTCCATTTAGGGATAGTATGCAATTAAGATTGGTTTGTCATGATTAACAGCTAGACGTAGATTTATTTGTCCAACCCTGAAACGAAGGATACACTGTTGGTTGACTCTTTGATGTTGGGTGTAAATGTATTCCCCATGTTAGCTCGACAAAATATATATAAGCATTAAAGCGGCGAAGGGGCGACATTCATAGCATCATGTCTTCGTGTTTGCTTTTCAAAGTAAATTTTTACTGTTTTGATAGCGTTTGTGCTCGTCTTCCCATACGACAACAAATGCACTCAAGTCTTTATTATGGAAATGATTTATTGGTCTTGGATGCACGGAACACTTTGAAGCCATGCAGGGGACTAAATAAGCATCCTTCAATGAGATGCACACTCCTGATCGAGATCTATGCAAATGATGCGTCTAACAAAATACTGATAAGCAAATTCCAACCTTCAAAGTCGTGGAAGTCAATGAAAAAGCTGTTAACAACCCGTAAATGAGTCTACTACAGTGGCTCTCTGGAGAAAAGCTGTTCTGTACATTGAATAAGTATTTTGTTTTTTTTTGATTAGCGAGTGGGCTGATGATTGGTGGGGTGCCAATGCTGGGTTAAGCAGATTTACAACGTGCCTAATATGTGTAGTGAGGTAGCATCTTCATTATTCCCCCTTTCCACGGGCTGGAAGTCTATCTCATCCCTGGAATGAAAACCTGAATACTTTCAAGCTGCCAGGTGACATTGCGTGTTTGTAGTTCATCCAGTGAAACAAAATCAATCAACTGGCCTGTGCAACTAGTTACACTCAGAGGACACTGACATGTCCTCAAGCTTGTTTTATGCCCCAAAACTACTTTGCTATTGTTCTATCCAAAGCCTGCCTCCAGGTGAACAAAGCCATATTCAATTGGACTCTTAATGTTCATATTCACCTGATTGAGTGCAATACACCTTTTCTTTTTAGCTCCGTTTTGGTCTCCACCAGCTCCTAATAAAAATGTCTGGATCTTCTTCATGTATCTGGTGTTTTGGTGCATTGATGCCAATGCAGTAGTGCCTACAACCTGCATCCCTTCCACTGGCCATTAAAGGTTAGTAGACCTTTAATGGCCAGTGGATTGGGATCTACTGGCCATTGGTTGGGATAGGCCCTCTTTGAGTGCTTAGAGGTCCACTTCTGAATACAATAGTCAACCATAATGCTGTTGAGGGGATAGGCTGATTTTGATAGTGCCAAACAAAAGAAGTCATTTAAATGCAATAGATTGAATGCATAGCTCAATTCTACAGCTTCTATAAACTATTTAATATGTTGGTGAGAAAAGCTGCATTATGAGATATATTAAAAAAATACATTGCGTAGCAGTAATTGATCACAACCCAGCATCACCTGCATCACCTCATCTTAAATGCATGTAACTTAACATTTTTACAGTAAATGTAAAGATCCACAATTAAATATGTTATTGGTATGGCACTCCTTCAGATTACTTCTCACTTGACTGACAACCTCAGAAAACGTCTCAATCTCAATCGCTAGTTTCAAGTCTTCGTCGATACGGCCCGTCACGGGCCAGTCTGTGATGTCATCTTACGACGGTTAACATTTCACATTGTTTCGTCGGATCCTGAAAGTTAATTGTATAATTTTGGTTGTCCAAAATGTTGGTTGTCCAAAAAGGCTGAACTGGAATCTGTAGTCCACAAGCCAGTGGGTGAGTCCACTTCTAAGGTTTGGGGTTATCAGTTGAAAACAGAAACCTGATGATTTGAGCTTCTTCAGCACGTTGTTTTGCTTTCATTGTTATTCAGATATTATTTCTCTGCAATTTTACAACAAGCCTCTCGCATTAAACCGCCACCTGCTTTAACGTTCTAATCAAACACATTGATTAATGCAGGTGGAAGAATCCACATCGCCTCGGGCCTAAAGTACGCGTTAAGCCGGTAACAAACTGTAGAGAACAGCAGAGCGCTTTTCACCACATAAAAAAAACAAACTGAAAAAAGCAATATGACCCGAGGGCTCCTCACCACTGACGGCAATCGAATCCGATCTGGTCAGAGCCCCCGGATTTTAATGATGTGGTGAATGCCTTTGCCCAGAGACAGCGAGGTAAAACACACATGTTTCAAGGTCAGACAGCGGCGTCACCAGGTGAGTGTTTACCGCCTGTTTAATGAGCGGTGCAACAGTTTGTCTCAATAATCAGGGCGACGCCGGCCAAGATGGTGCAGCCAGTGTCGCCGCTATTATGCTGTTATCAAAGTATACATTTAATAGAAATGGCTAAATATCAGAATCAGAACCATTTATTGCCATGTTTGTTTTCACATTCAAGGAATTTGTCTTGGCAGATGGTGCATAACATTTAACATTTAATAATAAACAATTAACAGTGAACAGAGTGCAATAAATGGGAATGAATGAATGAATATATGCAGATGACAGTAGAATATAAAAATAAGATAAAGTGCATGGAGCGTAAGTGTAGTGTTAAAGTGGCGAGTGTATTTAAATATTAGACATGAGGGTTTGTGCAGAGTGAAATTGTCTGGGGGTGACATATGTCACATTTATGCAAAAGTAGTTCTCGAGCCGTGGGTGGAGATACTCAGATTTTTCATATGTCACCTTTAATTCAAGACTCTGTCTAGCGTTTGCCTTTCTTGCTTAGTTGTTGTGTCCCATTCAGCTTTATTCCACTAACCGAGGTCCTATACCTCAAAGTCTCAATGTTCCCTATTGTAGGAGCTATTTATTGAATTATTTTGTATTCACAAGAATTATTGTTTAATTCTAGTTGTTTATTTAGGTTAGATCTTTTGATATATTAGGATAGTTTTTTGTTTAATTATTTGTAATTATTGATTGGTTATTGGTTAGTTAATTGGGTTTTCACATGGGGTTTACTTAAAGGTGTAGCCAGGTAGAGGACCAGGGTGCACCCTGGGTAGGCGTATGATTTTTTACCAGAGACAGTGACAGCATGGGGGGTTTCTTTGTTCTTTTGTTTGTTTACTTGTTTTGTTAAGTTCAATAAATGTCAGTAAAACCGGACTCCCACATGAGCCTGCATTATTTTTGCTACGTAATTTCCATGCCTACGGTGCATCAGTGGCTTTTTGATTTGGGTTTATTTGCTTTGATTTATGTTTATTTGCTTTAATTCACAAATACTTGACAAATTTGGATACAGAATCACGACTGGGTTGAACTTTCAGTTTGTCGAAATAGATGAAACTCAGACAAACAGCGCCATTTGAAATGACCTGAAATGCCCCTTTACAAACAAACAACAAATCAATGCAGCCGCAATGCATAACTTGCATGATTTATTTTTTGCACGTTTTTATTTTATTTCATTTTAAGTAACCTATCGCTATAATTGCTACACTTCCTCGGTCAAGAAGATGTCAATTAGGGTTAGGAGGTACTGGCCAGACGCAAGAGGCAATACATTGGAGGATTCTGATTGCATGTGGGCCTTTATTGATGAAAGTAGTGAATACATATATTATATCCAAACGTCTAAACCTCCTTCAGTTTGGGATTACCTGATGTGCTCATTAACATTAACCCAAGATCAAGAGTTAAGTACAATTATTACATTTTTCCATAATTGGATTGGTCCTGGTTAATTGGAGGCCGCTCAACGATAAGATGAGGTAGATTGTTTAACATTGTTTTTTTCTAATTACGTTAATGATTTTTTATTGCAATACTTTGCTTGAATAAAATACTTTTTTTCTGCAGCTGGTGTGGATTTTCAAACTGAACATATTTTGTACATGCAAAGCTCATTTATGGTTTTATGAATGGATGGATGTATACTTTATTCATCCCCAAGGGGAAATTTGTTGTGAATGTGCTATTAAGTACTTTGTTTGAGATTAATCATTATTAATCACCAATCCTTTCTAAATGTATATGTTGTAAACTAAAGATGTATACAGTGTAACACTCGCATTGGCACTCAATATGTTTGTTTTGTTTTTGAGTTATGCCGGAGAGATTCAACTCAGTTAACTTCTTCTTTTGTCAATATTCCAGTATCTCCATGCTCTTGCCTTGAATTCAACTGAAGGCAATATTTTGATACTGTTCAAAAACATGCAACATAAACTTTCCACACTCTGAAATAAGCCGGTACATAAAATAAATATGTACTTCGCTGCGAACTTTACGAGTTTCTTTGAGAAGCTTTAGTTTGCCGGGCAAGGAGCCAGTTGCAGCAGCAGCAGACCAGCAGTCCGTCATGGTCCACTGTTCCAGTATTTGTATGTTTATTTATCCATAAGTATATGTGTAGGTTTGTGTGCGCTTGTGAGGCCGGGCCAGAGCCGGGCCACTTTGTTTATCCTGGCTTCGCTCCCCTTCCTCTTATTGAGCCATCAGTGAGTCCATGCAGACGGGCCCGCACAATACATAATGGCTTTTCTGGAAAAGAGTATTAGGCATCTCTACTGAGCTGTAATTACGACCACTAATGTGCCAATTTCACACATTCCTCTAATGTATTCGTTTTTTTTCTTCTTTTTCCGTGGTTCAAGCTGAATTGTGTTATGGCCAGAAAATAAAGGTTATTGAGAAAATAGCGTTTTTTTGTTGTTGTTGAGGTTTTCTATTCATTCCTGGTGCAATTTTAACCCCGATCAAATAAAAGCACCAATGAGGACATCAGAGTGACTTATTGTTCAAAACGCATGGCTTTTTATTTTTTAACCATAATGATGGAATAAAAAAATAATAAAAAAAAGAAATAAAACAGAGGAGGCCCCCTGCTGTTGATTTTTTTTTTTTAAATGTATGATATTCCCTCCATGGCTGCACATTCATCATCACTCTTTGAGGGGGGGCTCAAGTGATGCAACGATTCAATGTCTTTGATCGGCCTTTGAAGCCAAATTTCTCGCGGGTGTTGGACACGCGTGCGGAATAATTTTTTGAAAAACCTTTATTTGTTGCGTCAACCCAACGAGCCCGTGGCGAAGCCTCTCTCCGAACCCCCACCCCCCGAAAACTACCGTCAATTTAGATTCCATTACGCTAGCCGTGGCGGCGCTAAGCTAACGCAGCCCCTCCCATCCGGCGCCGACTGTAAACGAGCGAGGGGCGTTATGACGAATGGCCCATTAGCCAGAAACTGCATTAAACCACCCAACCACCCCCAACCTAAACACACACGCGCCGACAAACTATTTAATTGATCACTTAATCACTGTAACGTCTATAGTTAGCCTTTTCACTTCTTCATCATTAATCAAATGTGTGGGATCGTCAACTCTCTTTCTCTGTGAATTTCCCCACCGAATCCTCGCCTCGTCCCATCCCTGCTCCGAGAACTTTATTCCCACTGACTCTCTCCATTCTCCGTGATGCTCCTCTTCCTCTTTTCGGCGGTGCCCATCCCCCCCCCCCCCCCCCCCCGCCAAAAAGCTCAGAGTGCACTCTAAGGAGCGAGCGAGTGCGACTCCTTCTCCCCGGTGCAGGTTATTACCATATGATTATTAGTGATGGACAATTGGCCTCAAAGATGTTTCATTATGAAAGAGCTCGCAGGGATCTCATTAGCACTCTCGGTGCAAGGGCTGCTGCTCGAGCCCGCTCTGCTCCGGGGAATTACATTTCGATCACCGGGGCTCGAGTTAACAAGGCAACATTAAAGGAACGCCAAGGTGCAACAGTCAAAAAGAGACAAATTGGTAACCTCCACGAGTGTCAGAGGTGCTGCATTCATATAAATAAATAATAAGAAGTGCGTCGGATCCAAAGGCTATTACATTAACTTACAGTGGAGCCCTTGTTTACCTGCACAATCATCGTTGGCGAGGATTGCCGCTGCCCCTCCCCCACCACCCCGAAGCTGGAGGCATTTGTTTTTCTTTTTGTCTGACAGGAGCATCCATCAAAAAATGTAATTTCATTTCTTTTCAGCTGTTGATAAAGTTGCTGACTAGTGCCAGTCCTCCCCCCCGTACGATCAATAGCTGTTTATACAAATAACATTGGAAAGCACAATCCGGGAGGTGACTCCCTCCAAGGGCAGCGGCGGCGATTTACCGAGGCGGGCCGTGAGCTGGGCTGTTTTCCTCCTGTGCGGTGGACGCACTCAGATTAAGAACAGCACAAGAGTTTGCACGCGGCCGACGGCGGAGTTTATCACACACACACACACACACACACACACACACACACACACACACACACACACTGGCAGTAATTGTCCACGTGCAACCCGTGCAGAATTAGAGGAGCTTCAGGTTTCCGCCCAGCAATTTGTGACGCTTTCATACGCAACACGCAGTACAGCGTACCCGAAGAAATATATGGGACTGTGGCTCAGTGGTTAGCAAGTCAGACTTTCAATCAGAGGAGCGGTGGTTCGATCCCCAGCTCCGGTAGTCCATGTCGTTGTGTCCTTGAGCAAGACTCTTAACCCTAATTGCTCACCGTTGCTGTGTCTACGATCTAATGTAGAGCATGTAAGTCGCTTTGGATAAAAGCCTCAGCTAAATGAAATGTGATGTTCAAGGCTTATTGACCATAAATTTGGAAATATGCACTGAGTGCCACGTGTCAGAGCATTGAAATAGGCTAATTACTTAAGTAATAAACACCACAAACATCCTCGAACAAGGGAAAACAACATTTCTAAAAAGACGTTGTCGCCTTCGTCCTCGCTCTTTTGCAAGGTGCTATAATTACCGCGTGTAGGATGCATTATCCAAAACACTTTGAAGAGACAGAACACAAGAAACAAACGGTTCCGACATGAGACGGAGAGAGACATCAAAACAAGCCATAAAGAAAAAGTGAGGCGGGTGAAGGGAGGAGGCACGTAAAACAAGCGAGGTGAAAGTGACGGAGAACAAACGGAGAACACGAGCGATCAAGAGTCACGGAGCAGATTTCGAGTTAATAATATAGGATTTATTTTTGGTTGCACTATCAAAGCTCCTCTATATTACAGCGGGAATGCGGCGTCTTTCAACGCAGGTGGAGTTCAACACCCCCGAGAACACAAGCAACCACTGAAGCGAGACCACGGCCTTGTCTGGGTGCAGGACGAGTTTTTTTTTTTTTTTTTTACTTTCAATCCAGTGAGCGATGCATTAGTGTACATGACTTGATTATAATGTTTTAACTCTCCGTCAGTGTCATGGACCGATCTGTAAATCCCGTCCACAGTGGTCGCCGTTTATAACACCTATTGATAACATCACACTGTCATGCATTTATTCATCTAGTTCTGGAACATTTCACTGTGAATGACTTCAATGCTAATCGAGACACTCAGCAGTTACAGCACGTAATGTGTCCTAAAAAAAAATAAAAAAAATAAAAAAATGAGCCTCTGCCTCATTTAAGGCTGTCTCCTACTCCCACGTGCTGTCGAGTTTTGTGGAAAGTGATATGTGGTGAAGTTGTCAGGACGCTTTTTAGACTTCAGCTTGCTGTAATAGATCTTTTTGGGCTTTTCGAGGGCGGTGGGAATTATTTTGTGGACACGAAATGTACTTATCATCCCCTTTGAAGTTGATTTAGGGACCTTGCAGTCTTTTTTAGCTTTTTGGTCTCCACCACCTCAAATATCTGGCTCTTTAGCTGCTAAATGCTCAATTATCTTCATCAGATAGTAACTGTGTCCGGCTGCTGTTAGCTGCTGAGCGGGTGGTGTACGGTGGCTTTTTAGAGCTTCCAGCAGCCTACTGAATACAAAATAATGGTTTCAAAATAAAGACGGTGTAAGCTATTATATGAGCGACCGTGCGGTTCTATAGGACGCCGTGTTCCGAGGTATGTTTCTGGGGCTTTTATTGTGGAGGCAAGAAGAGAAGAGGATTGGTGCGAGTGAAGATGTGTGACGAATAAAGAGTGTTTTCCATTTTGAGCAAAGTACGCAGCATCGTGTTTTTATTTTATTATAAAATATAAGTATATATAAATATAAGTATAGGCGCATAAGAAAGACCCTCGGCTACATTGGTGTCAGCGGTGGGATCTGTTTCCAACCTAAGAGGACCATCGGGGGAAAACACTCTTTATTCTTCACACACACTCACTCTTCACTCACACCAATCCTCCACTTCTCTTTTTCCATCTCTCCCGCCACAATAAAAGCCTCGGAAACTCATCACAATCACTCATATAATAACTTACAGCGGTTTCAACCATGTTTAGCAGAGAAGTAAGCCAATTTGTTGGGTTGCCACCTCGAACAAAGCCAACGCGGAAGCGTCCTGATACCTTTCACAAGTATTCGCGGGCGTCTTCACACATCCGTGAACCCAACGCACGACCCTCAGCGACCGCACTTTAGTGCGTCTTCTTTGTTGACAAGCCGTGGGCGGTCAGCTGGAGCGCTGTGTGCAACGTGCCTAATAACACACAAATAACTGAAGACGGTCGGCACGCCCACGCCGCCCACAAGGAGTTGAAGAAGAGCATTGCACACACACACACACACACACACACACACACATCTACTAACTAACAACAGCGTACGTGCAACACGACTGCATATGCAATATAGTCGTGATTTGAACAAATTTAGTAAACGATTCGCTCTGGGATGGGGGAGCGATGCATTCTGATGAGTTTGCAGAAATCCAGTAATCTTATTGTGCGTGCAGTGTACAGTATATGTACACACTGTACTGCACAGACGGTTTCATCGTATCATTGGACTTGTGAATGGAATCGGCTCGTGTTTCTACAGGCGTGCACAATTGACTCTGTGTCCAAATAATCTCCAGAAAGAAAAGAAATAAAGAAATAAAGAAATGGAGAAAAAGGAAATCAGTAGCCGAGCAGTCACAGTGAACGCTTTCATAGTTTGATGAATCACATCCTGCTCGCCGATCCAAGAGATTTGAAGCTGAGAGGAGACAAACGCTGAAGAAACACAACATTTAATAGATTTAGTACATCATTTGATTATCGATTAATCATTTAAGTCCTTTATAAATATATATATAAACAAATGCTTCTGTTGTATATTGTTGTGAATTGATAATGTTTACGGTTCGGACCTTTGCTGAGACAATAGCGGCAATTTCCCTTTTCCCCTTCCCTTATTCCTTTAATGATTACGTACATGATCCCACTTATTGCGCTTATTATACTGTGTGCAAAGAAACATTTTATTTATTAAATGCACAGCCAATGCACGTTTCAGAAGAGTGGTTTGTCGTTCCTCGACTAAACTAAACCTCCCACACGCTTTCTTTTTTCTCTGAAATGTTTTCCAGTTCAGCAGATGGAAAACAACCCCCCCCCCCCACCTTTACCACAACCCCACCTCGTCTTCCTCCCCCTCCTTTCTTCTCGTTCTCGCAGCTCAGGCACATCCGCAGACACAACCCTGAGGGTTTGCGGCTCTCCACTCCATATTTCCTCATCAGAAGGAAGCGGCCGACCCGACAGGAGCGAGGCGAGAGTGCAACGCCGGGCCGGTGGATGCCTTACGGGGGGGGGGGGGGGCATGTCCAACGCCGAGCCCGAAGGCCGCCGTTCACACCACCTGACTCCTGCACGGGCGGGAACGTGATTAATTAACAGCATTGATTGAGCAGTGATTCTCTGCACCCGCCCAAGGTCGAAACGCACACTTGATATATAGGAGTTGGCATGCGATGGATGCACTTCTGAAATACTGGAGCTTCTCGGCCGACTCCGTAGACGGTGAGGCGGCGAGCTGGAAGCATGCGGCCAACGTGAGGGGCGGACAATGAAGGAGGGAACGCACAAAGCCTGTAAACACTCCAGCTACAAAGCTCCCTCTTTCTGAAACATTCTCAAAAAAAAAATCTGCTCCAAAAAAAGGTTTCTTTTCTGAAGTTGTTCCATCGTGTTCCAGCCAGAAGAAATCAACATAAATGGAAGTCAATTTGCGAAAGAGTGCTTCCCTTGTGTCCTCGTAGATTGGACAGTGAAACAAAAAGTGCACCTTGTTCTCAATTCCACCTTGCACGCACATCAAACAGGTCCTGTCCTCATTTGGAGTGGAATTAAACCGGCATGTGGCCGAAACTGACGTTTTTATATTCATTAAAGAAAGTTGATTTAATAAAAAAATAAAAAAAGATAAACTCCTTTAACCCTAGAACACTAACGTCGGGTGATTTTCACCCGAGTGATTGTGTTTACGTTATTTTCATTGTGTTGCTTTTTTTCTGAGTTGCGTAGGTCCTTGTGTAGCTTCCTGCTTCTCACTGATGTTATTGAAAGTGGGCGTGTCTATATTGAAAGTGGGCGTGTCTCTCTGCTCCGATCCCTGTTTTTTTCAACAGGCACGTGTTCGGGTGATTTTCACACGACGTTAGAGGGTAAAAAAAGAGTCGGTGTGACTTTTCCTTCACAGGACAAGGCTCACATGTCCCAGGAACAAGTTCATAGCTCCATTATTTATGTTTTTAATCAGGTTTTATTGACGATTTCCTCATTTTTCACCCGATTTTGAGCCTTTTTTCAGGATCCCCCAATGATACCTGTTTTTCATTTTATGAGAAATTCTATAGGTTAAAATAATAGAAGAGGACTTCAATTTGCCTTGTATAGTTGTATTTTAACATATATTGATGAGTATTTTTTATCAGGTACTTTATATTGTTAGTGTTAGTGTGACTATTTTTAACATTAGTGTTCGAGGGTTAAAGGAAGTTCATTTAATAATAAAAATAAAGAAAGACAAACTCCTTCAATCCGGTGAATCCCTTTATTCAAATTGAGGACTCTAATTGGAGGGCGTCATAAAACATGAGGACGGACAGCTGAAGCTTCACAGGAAAACGCACCCACAAGAAAAGTCAAGCAGAAATAGAAACACATGCTAACTGCTCATTCCTCAGCTCCACTCCGTGTACTTTCATCTGTAATTACTCCAGTAATCAGTTCACCTGACAAGTGAGCCAGCGCCCCTCACCCTCCAACGAGCGCTCCACCATTCATAAAACATTAAGGCGGCTTTTATTTATTTAATTATTGAACGCGCTCCCTCTCTCGCCCGAAAAGGGATACGAAGCCTCGAGGAATGTTGGGAGCGGTTTCAAGCTTTGTCGAGGACAACAAAAGGAAGCACGGCAGATGGGGAAGAGGAGACGCTGAAACTGGAACGACAACCCGAGACGCCGCCGACACAAAGTGACTCGGTTTTCCCGCAAGGTTTTTTCCGAGCCTCCGATATTCCTCCCCGAAACCAAGGAAGTCCGCAGGGTGTTGAATGTGGACCTGATTTTAACCTGCATTCAAACAGCACCAGTCATTTTGTCCCCAAAAATGTTTCTTATGCTTCATTTCAATATCAAAGCAGATGTCTAAATTGGGATTCATATTTTTTTTTTTTACAATTTGCGTAAGTGCTAAAACTAAAATATATATATATCCTGAACTACTGCAATGCAGATTATTCCAGCACACTGTTTTTTTTCTTCTATAATTCATACTTCATGTGCTGCTCTTCACAATGACTCCTATATGAGGGTCGCCATTAACTTTGCTTTCCATTTCAACAGCCACGGATAGCAGAAGTGACCTGATGTAACGCGTGTGATAATTGCATAGGCATGTGTGTGCGCATATGTGTGTGTGTGTGTGTCGCGGCCAGGTCCAGTCAGGGAGATGGCGGCCCACTTTCGGTAACTGATGAGGGTGGGAAAATAGACCGCTTGATTACCCCTGACACCGCTCGCACGGCGCTCCTGCCAATGAAGGTTATTTGGCCTCTTTAAGCGAGTGGTCAAGTATAGAAGGACACGATTATGATCCACTTCTGAAGTCTTTGTCTTCGGCTCACCTCGGAAGCGACGAGGCCTTTTGTGATTAATATATTTGGTCGGGTGTTACGTTGAAATGAGCCCCCGTGACCTCCATCGCATCGGCCCCATCAGGACCGACATCCTCATTAGCATCAGGGTCATCAGAAACTTTCCTCAGCACCAGTCAGTCATTAATACTGGCTGTCAGAGCTGGGAAATATATATTTTTATATATTTTATATATAAAAATATATAAATAAATATATATATATATAATGATGACATTTTGCTATATATATATATATATATATATATATATATATATAATGATGACATTTTGCTATATGTATATATAAAATGATGACATTTTGCTATATATATAGCAAAATTTCATCATTTTTATGTTGCCTATGTCATTTCTATTGTGATGCCGGACCCCACTACAGGTATATTTGTTGTTAACATATTTGTGGTTAATATATTTGTGGTTAGCCTTGTATTTCAGAAATGCGTTATCACAGTGTTTTGTTTGTGTCCGTCTCTGTTGGACATCATACGACAGTTAACAGATAAATATAATATTCTATGGATAAGTACTTTGAGAGGGAAACGTATTCTGTTTGCTTTTTAAATATTCAACTGAGTACGTGGAGGTCGTGTCTTGTTTTATTCCTATGTCGTGCTCACAGTTCCAAATTTATGTTATTTATGTTGTTATAACTGCTTATATGTTTCTCTCTTTTTCTTAATTTGTTTTTGCACTTTATTATTATTATTATTCACTATTCACTTTATGTTGGACAGAAGAGAAACGTACTTTCGATCTTTTGTATGTTTGCACATGTAAAAAATTGATATTAAAGCTGACTTTGACTTTAAAGCCGAACCGTGATGTTTTTCACGAATCCACAGCAAGCAGCTTTGTTGCCTTGACCTGCTGAAGTAGTTTTGTTTGGTTATTCAAACGGATTCAAACGGTTCGATCGGGAAGAAAATGGTTTTAACCTCGAAACATAATTGCTGTATATGAACGTAAAGTTTGATAGCATCACGTTACATGTGCATGATGGTTCAATGATAACGATGCCGGTCTACTACAAACAGCTAAACTCAATTATTATAAGCGATGATGTAATCAGCAAATCAAAAACACTCAATACGTGTCATTTTTCAACGATTGAATTAACGCGGGAACATAAATAATTCTACAGAAACATCATGTGGTTATTTCATGTTAACTATTTATTGACTCTGAAAACCTGTTATGTCGCCATATGCTTGTCGAGATATGAAATTAACTATCGGGTGAAAGGATTGAGGCCGCATCCCCCAATCCTAGTCCCTGTCATCCTCGCCATCATCATCATCATCATCATCATCATCATCATTACGCCCGGCTTTGAATGCCAATTCCCCTTTTTCCCATCCTTCCCCTTACGTCTCTGACACACACGGGGAAACATAAATCTTGCAACTACAATTTTACTCTCACTGCTTTACTATTCAAACAAGCGTGCCAGACACGCAGTGAAGGCCGAGGCAGCCCTGAACAAAACACTCCCTGGAGGACGCAGCACTGATGGGTTTTCTACTGTGTAATGAATGAAAATAAAACACACACACACACACACACACACACAGTGCTACAGCTGTCCCCCAGGCCAGTAAAAAACCCTCGAAGAATCCCTACATCCTCCCCTCCTCCTCCTGCCCCACCACCGCCCGCCATCTCCGACTCTGAGAAAAAAAAAGAAAAAAAGAGGGCGATGGAGTCGCACATACATTTTAGAACCAACAACACCTGTCCAAGTCCGCGGCCATTACGATGCATCAACCAAATGAAATCCACTATAATTGGAAACATTGCCTTTGTTCTCCGGAGTGTAAAAGGCTGCTGCCAACGACGAGTCAACAAACAATATGCAAACACAGATATACAGTGCAGCCTCCTGACCCGCGCACACACACACACACACACACACACACACACACACACACTACAGGCAGAACCCTTCCACCCCTGTCTTCTGAGGTAATGAGGAATAGGTTGGACTCTATTTTTTCGGGCCTTAAGCTGTAACTGCCGCCTGCTCTTTGATACCAAAATGTAATTACCTTTTGAAGCTTGGCCTCCCCCTTTTCCTACTGAAGGATGTGAGAGAAACCGACTCAAATGTGCGTCTCATGTGTTTTCTCTCTGCACCGACACTCCAATTACCAAGAAACTTTGTCTAAAAACCTCAAACACCTGAGCTCTAATTCCGACTTCCCTTTTCTCCGCTTTCCCTCGGAAAACACTTTGATATCAAACATCTCGCTTCAACTTAAGATGCGACTCAAACTCCATTAACGTGATAACACTTCGTTCCACTTTAGGTTCGGAAAAGTGACAGATTTCCTCTGTGTTTTTTTTTTTATTTTTCTTTTATTGTTTAGTTGCCAGAGTCTGCAGCGCAGACTGCAGCTGCAGAAGCCACAAAGAACCCGCAAACTCGGGTGGGAGCTCGACGCATGTTGTTTGTCGCCTTTTAACACGCTAATGGTGTTTTTCTGAAGGCTGCGCTGTGGAAAACATCCAAACTTTTCGGGAATAAATTTGACGGATAACTGTTCTGATTCACAAATCGTCCCGTTGTGAGTCTGCCATTGTTCTCTGTCGCACAAGCTGTGGCAAAGATGTGTGTCTGAATGAAGCCTCCGCGCATCAGGTGGCACGATCTGCTGGCGGAGGGTTGCACGGTGGCTCTGTGTGAATAATCTATGCACACCATCTTTAATATCCACTAACAAGACGAACATATTCACATTGCTGACTGAATATTAAGGTTTTAGCTCTCTATTAAAATATAGCTTGGCATCAGATCTGCTGCACTGAAGCTCCTTGAGGTCTTTCTGCTGCATTTACCCAGTGGTAATATCTATTACTCTGCAATTGCACTGCTTTTCACGCTGCTTTTTGTTTGAGGAATATACCCAAAAATACCTAAATCTTTTTATGTTTTTCTGGATAAAAGCAGAGACGGTGAATCCTGCAAGAACTGTGGTGCAGACAAACATTCAGGCATTTTCTATGTTTTCAAAAAGCACAAATGGATGCAGATGTAGTATTATAGATAATGTCTCAACAACTACTGGATGGATTGCTATGATATGCATGCATGCACGGTCTCCAAAGGATGGAGCCTAATTGACTTTGGTGATCTCCGAAAAGGGAATCTCAGACCAGCCTGAGGTTTTTTGTCTATCTATCTATTTTGGAAAGACGTTCACGTTTCCTGCTATCAGGATGAAATTATGAGATTTTGTTATGATCAAATACCTGCAAAATCATGACATTCTCATAGTTCATGCTAGTTAGCATGCTAGACTGTACGATAAACAGGGTTATCAATATACCTGCTGAGCATTGTCATTGTGAGAATGTTAGCATGCCGACTTTAGCATTTAGCTCCGAGCACAGCTGCGGCCTCACAGAGCAGTGAGCACAGCTGGAAGCTTTTAATGGCCACTTTCTATTTCCTTCTTTCTCAAAACATTTACTGAAAGTACTTTTAAATTGCATCACTCAAGACTTTCAATCAAACCTCTTGAGTTGAAGCCAAAGTAAAGAAATCAGTTAAAATTTGCACTTTTCTTTTTAAGTGCAAGTGGCATTGGGAGAACATCTGCACCGGTTCAAAGGTGTGACCGACGTGGGCGAAATAATCAATTTAATTAAAAGTAGTTTCCACGCCGATACATATCAGAGACAAGACCAGTAGATAGAAGAGTGGGTTGGGTGTTGGCGACGATGAAAGGCCATCACACCCCCACAGGCACGAGGATAACAAGAACGAATTAGGACGGAGGCATGCACATAATGCCAATAGCACATCTCTGTAAAGTGAGACAAAGTTTGCAATGTTAATTGCATCCGGGGAAATGGTTGAACGTCCAGGGTTAGGGTGATACAAAACAGGATAATTGGCTTGACATTCAAGATGTAGCCGACAGCAGAAAGTTTATTGGTCCAACTTCCATATTTGCAGCGGTGTTAAAATACAAAGTTTGAAATCTTAAAGAGTTTTCTGACAGTAAATAAACTGGAGAGAATATTCTAATAAGCACAGCAACGCCACCGGAGGGAAACAAATAAATAAAAAGACCGAAGCAGTTATTACAAGCACATCGAAATGGAGTTCAACGGCGTAACAGATACACTGTGACATGTTGGTTGAAGATCAGAGGACTTAAGATGGGCTGTTCTTTGGAAGGCTGTCAGCAAAATCCATGGTCTGTGTTTTATTGGGAACACTCGAGACTAATACGGACAAGATCAGCGAAAATATGAAATGAATGCAGTTTTTCCCGATCGTAAAGTGTCATCAGCACTTTATCAGAGGATAAACATGAAGGTTATTCCGCGTACGCTTGCTAAGGAGCTTCACAGAGGCGGGGATTGTCCATCAGATAGGCCGATTTGACCGAGCGAGTTTTTGGACCGCGTGAGTTCTTCGTTGAGTGGAAAATAATTAGTGCAAGGCCAGTGTTTTTCCGAGGCTTTCTTGTTGCCCGTAATTAATCACTTAAATAAACTCGGAGAAAATTGTCGGAGCGGAACAAATGGTCGCACGACCCGGGTTATTGAATTTTTTTTGTATTCCATTTTAAGAGTTGGCGTTTCCTCTATTTGGATAAACTGTAATTACAGCATATTCTAATTCATCTAGCAGAAAAGCAACAGGATGACATCCAACGGTTAAGTATTGGATTGCTGCTGCTGTCTTCACTTTGAGGCTGAAGCTGAGTCTGGGAACCAGCCTGCTGGCGTTCAAACACGAGGGAATCCATATTTTCTTCAGTCACACTTCAGCATTAACTTCTCTCAAACAATAAATTGTATTTTCTGATAAGTAAAGGGAATAGTGCTGAGGTAAACCGTTCCACAGTCGTAGCACTGCTTTAATACCATTTGGACTACTCAGTAATAGAATTACAACTTAGAAATAAACCTTTTGTTTTTGTTTTTTGCCCTGAATGAGTTAATGGGTTTCATTTCTCACTCAAAATCAAGTTTGTGTTTTAGTTTTTTATTGTAATGTTGTTGTATCTTGAGCTCCATAGCTCAAAACCGTCACATCGTCACCTTTAAACAGATTAACTGGGTCCCTTTTCGGTCAAGTGCCAATGTTTCCATGGTGACTGTCAATCAAATGCAAGTGTGTCACTTCCTTCTCAACCCATGTTTTTTACGCATCGCGGTAAAAGGTGTTTTTCTTTCTTTTAGCTCAACAGTTTCCACAATAAGCTTCACAAATTGAAAGATGATGCTAAAAACAACTGAGGAAATGCAGGCGAGCCTCATTATATCTCCGTGTTAAGGACGAAGAGTGAGAATAACGAGTAGAAGTAGTCGTTAAGTTAATCGTTCTCCAGGCGCAGAACTTCTTTCACACAAACGTCAGTCCCAAGATTTAAAACATATGCCGCAGAGTTACATAAAAGAATATTGCTCTCCAGTTTTTTTTCTCCAAGATGTTTGTCTGTGTCATGTGATCTGTGGTACCAACATCTCTGCATCATAACCTTGTCCCAAACATACATTTTGAACCAGTCAAAAATGTTGAAATAATGAATTCACAATCGTGATTCTTTTAATAAAAGCAATTTAATAAAAAACAAAAAACCTTCATTCAGCAAGAAAGCTCAAAAAGTTAAAAAATAAATAAATAAAATGTCCATACAAAACCATTTTCAATATGACCTTTAAATTAATATTAAATATTTGATGCATAAATGAAACAAATATTTACTGTTGGCTTTAAACAACATTCAAAAATACGCAAAATATTTTCAAATAGCAAGTGCAGTATCTTCTGCTGTTGCATACCTTGTATTACTTCTAAACTGTATTATTACTTAATGGTACACAAACACAAACATTCATTTCTTTGCATGTTTTCACATCACAGATGATGGTTTAAGAAACTAAAAGGTTAAAGACTTAGAATTCCAATGTTTGCCGTTTACAGTACATTAACAGGGGTCTGCAGGACGGTACTGAATAATATGTTTCTTGCAATCAAAGCTAAGATATCTTTAGTATTGTAAATTCATAATTTCAGCAAGAACTCAAACCATTCAACGGCCTTCTACTAGAATATAGATATTATACTCAAAACCAGACTAACGTGCATGTTCTGACAGGTCTACAATCCTAAATTCCTGTCCTGTGCTTAACATATTGTATTAACCTTAGTTAAGGTCTCGTAAAACAATGCATTCATTTGCAGTAATATAAATAATGGAATCAGGGTATAGCAAAAGCAATGAGGTACTGCTTTTGCAGATGTCATTTTTTAAAGAATAAAAGAACTCATCTTCGGGAACCTACTATTGGGAATAGTAGATTTATAATTTCACAGCCGATGGCGCAGTTACTCACTTTGACTTCTCTCACTTAATCTATTGCTCGAGCTTCACCCAGACTCAGTTTTACGGGCCTTATTCTGTCCAATTTTATGATGGAGAAACATAATTAAACTCTCATTCGGCGTGTTTTAAATGCCACAGGACTACTCGCAGAAGCAGAATATTAATGAACATAAATAACAGTGAGAATCCACTTTTCAGATACAGAAAGTGACCGGGGCAACTACTTCAACTCCCCAGTTTCCCACTTCCACAAGGCTGCTGACAGAGAGCTTTGAAAAGTTGCCCAATCACACTTCATCTCTCCCCATATGTTCCCGTAACAAATGTAACCAATAAACAAGACTTCAAACTACAGGAATTAGTTGCTCGGCGGTGTAGGTGTTGAGCAAAAGGAAAAGCTGCTCTTTGCTCTCGATGAAAACAACGGCGCTCAAATTAAGACAAAGAGCAATGCCGCCCGAGAGAGGCGAGCCGAGCACTTTGACACCGGCTGTTTTTAAAAAAAGAACAGCTCCGAGAGAAGCAGGCGGAGAGGGCTGGGAGTGAAATGCCTCCAGGACCAGAGCCCTTACTCATCTTTGCAAAAGTAAGACGGAAAAAAAGTACAGGAGGAGGGGGGGGGGGGAGAAGCCGGGAAGCCGAAGAGCCGGAGAGGGCGCCTCGCGGTCTCCCACACCCGTCGGCTGGCAGTGGGAAGCGGGGTTGCGGGTGGTTAGTCAAGGGGGACTCGCAAGCACGGGTCAGATCGATGCTCGCCCTTAACGCGGATCAGAGCTTGACAACTCCCCTCGGCGTTGGCATTTGTGAGTGAACAGCAATTTTCTCACCTCCACACGAGTGAACAATAGGGATGCAACGATACCATTTTTTACAAACCGATACGATACCGATATTTTTATTTGTGTACTTGCCGATACCGAGTACCGATACCGATACTTCTTAGATTTGGTCTCCATGAAAGTGCAATTAATTTGGAGGCAGATTTTATTTTATCCTCTGCAGATTATGTCAAGCCTATAGTACAAAATTAACAGAAGGCTATCCCAAGCTTTAAACTTCTTGTGGAAGTCCCTCTAATGTCGGACCATAAAACGCCCCCGTGTCCGGGTTCATAATGTAAGCGATAATATTAGGGATCGAGCAATTATATAGGAAGCTGTGTTCCAAGTTATGTTTCCGGTGCTTTTATTGTGGAGGGAGAAACGGAAAGGAAAAGGAGTGGAATTGTGGGATATACGTGTGTGAAGGAGATAAAAAAGTGGTTCAAGTTACCCTGCAGCGTGTTTTCATTTTATTATAATTACAAATATAGACACACAACAGACACTCGGCTACAATAATATCATCCGTAGCCGCACAACAGCGTCTGAATGAGGCCGCTGCCTGCGCTACTTCAGGTGGATCAGCAGCCGTTTAATTCAAACCGGCAGGACGGCGGTGATGACGCGCAGAGCTTCTCAATTATAGATGTATTAAATATGGAAAATTTCAACTCTCGCGTCTAACGTGCCGCCGGCGTAAATTTGCGTCTGTCGCCACCACACGCGTCTGTGCATAGACTTTACATGTAATCTGGTCGCGCGAAACATTTGCGTCGCGTTGGGACGGACTGATTACAAGTAACTCCGGGGCTGTCAGCCACTAACAAGAGCACTAATATGAGCACTAATATGTCATACACACGTATGCAACACCGGTTAATAAGCACAATATCGATAAAGTCTTGTATTGTACTCGCGTCTCACTTTTCTCCTGTCTATTGAAAGAAGTGAGCGCTGCGTAGCGAGGATCCAAGATGGCGGCTCCAGATTCTGCTGTTGAGACAAACTGGCCATCTGATTGGACGGCAAAACCTTGGATAGCGTGATTGGCTGCTCAGAAGTTGAGACTGTTGAGACAGTTGAGACAGAGAAGAGTGTCTCCGGCTCTGGAGCCACGGGGTTGCTTCTCCACAAAGCGCGACCAGTTTGTTGTAGTGAAATACTGTTGAGTGAGTATCGGTTCTTGGTATCGGCCATTGAAACCGATGCGAGTATGAGTATTTAACGCAGTATCGACCACCGATACCGATACCGGTATCGGTATCGGTGCATCCCTAGTGAACAACATCAAAAGTAATGGAACTGGAAGGCTTTGGTGTAAATGAGGGAGCGAAGGCGATAATTTAACCAAAGGTGAGAAACTACTACTGTGTGTTGCGTTCGGGGAACGTTCGCTGGTGGGACGTAATGATATCAAAGAAGACGCTCGATAATAACGATGAAAACACTGCCAGTTATATCGGGACTTTTGTTTCTGTTGCACTTATGTAATTTGTTATCAGAAAAGAATATATATATACAAAATGTGATATTTAGTTTTGAGGCTGTACTGCACATATATATATGTATATATATATATATATATTTAAAAAAAGAATGTATATATAAATAAATAACACTTATACACACACAGAATATATATATATAGATGTATATATATATATATATATATATATATATTTGCTATTTAGTTTTGAGGTTGTACTGCACATATATATATATATATACATATATATATATATACATATATAGATGTATATATATATATACATATATATATATTTAAAAAAATAATGTATATATAAATAAAACACACGGAATATATATATATATATATATAAAAAAATGTGCTATTTAGTTTTGAGGTTGTACTGCACATATATACACACAGAATATACATATAAATATAGATTTACAGTATATATAACAATAATAACCAATGGCATTTACTTATTCTAGTAGAAGACAATGATATTTACCCCAAACTACATTTTAAAACCCTCTCAATCACTCTGCATTGTAACCTCAGTACAAACATCAAATGTTTTAATAACACACACATAAAAAGGAAGAGAGACCACCATTTCTTTTCCTCCCCTCTTCACCCCATCCACTCGGCCACACAGCGCTGGTCACCGCAGTGACTCACACACTGATGGCCCTTCTCCAGCGACCAGAGGAAATCACTCACTCAGCGTTGGAGCCTCCCACCGGCGTCCCGACGTGGAGGTAAATGTGCTGAAGTCGATGGAAAGTTCCCTGAGAATTGACCACGATCAGTGCGATGACAAACACGGCGCCCGACGCCATCTCTCAGAGGCACTCAGTCATGAAAACGAGCCGCGAGCGCCGCGACATTCATTTCCTCTCCACCTGATGACATTTACGTCGGCCACGTGCGCCTCCTGCTGCGAATGCAGGTTGGAGAAAGCTAATGGCTTTTATATTGTGGAGGTTTGTGAATATGGATGGAGTAATGGCTTTTCCGTGACAAGCTGCACAGATCATAACTTTTAATATTTTCCAGTCCGCTGTCGGTTTATTAGGGAACTTGGTGGCGAGGGGAAGCGAATACTTACATATTAGCGTCGCTGGAGTCTTGGAGTGAGAACAAATACCAGCCTAATTCTTTCTTTTACCTTCTGAATATGTACAATTTTAACCTTAACCATAACTTGAAGAAGTCACACGTTATACAAATGTTATACGTCGCGGCTGACAGGTTATGAGGAAAATATCTGCTAAACTTTAAAAAAAGCAATGCTGGGCATAAGCTGACCTGCTGTAACGTGGACGGACAGAACATACTGGCCTGTCTATACGGTAAAGGTTGACAGGATGCAATGCATTCTGGGCGAAGAAAACATGCCAGGTGGTATTTTAGGCCCAATTACGCATATGTTTGGGACAAGTGACCTTTCCACGCCGGTGTAGCGTCTGAACGGCCAGGTAGCAACAGCTACCAGCCATCAAAAACACTTTATTTAAGTGTTTATTCTTAGCCTTTTCCCCAAAGGTTAGCTTGAGCCGCTCACACTCGCTATGCATCAGCTCTCCAACGTGTGCCGCAGACAAACAGAGGCCCCCGCAACGAAATAAGAGGGCGCAGATGGCTGATGAGCTGGATTCATAATTTCATCATTCTCTTTATCTCGGGTAAAATATTAGCGGGCTGTCATCCGTGACACAGTTAGGATCCCGCTTTGCCTCAGCTCTGCTCCAAATGAGACTCTATGGCTGGATTTAATTCTGCGGCGGTTCGTCGGGGGTTTCAGAGGCAATTACCCGGCAACGGGACACTCATCCTAAATCCCAACCACGCTACTTTTCATTAAATAGCATACGGTCTCCTGTGGCCGGTGCGACACTGATATGGAACGAGCGAGACAGTCGCACTGCAGCAGAGATGCTCCGACGCGGATATCGGGTATCGGTTCGATACCGACTCCGACGGTGGCTTGTTTATCCGAGACATTATTCTATGAACTATAATTCAGTTATTCTATCAATGTATTCATATTTGTGATGTTTTGTTGATGGAGTCTGTGCTTCCCTTTGCTGCAGCGACATTACTTTCACTCTTAGCTCGACGCAGACTGGTTTTCGTGACAGCGATCGCTTGGTTCCGTGTTCGCGGAATCACGGAGAAATCCTTAAATGAGCCGGTGAGACGCCGGTCTCTCCACCAGCTGAGGCTCAGCAGTCCGTACTGCAATGCAGCCGCGAGACGTTTACACTGGACGGGATCTGGACTCACCCCTTGACAAGAGGAGCTCGTACTTCCATTTGCCTTGTGTTGTTGTATTTTAATATATTTTAATGAGAAGTATATTTTATCAGGTCACATTATATCGGGTGAAATATACCCAACGTTAGTGATAGTGTTACTTTTTTTAATGTTAGTGTTCTAGGGTTAAATACAACCAAAGGCAAGCTGAGGTAAGAAACTATAATAAATACTTTAAAAAAAAGAGGTCAAAAGAAGACAATTAAAGCACAGATAACGTGTTGCATGTATTCGACAAGTTAAATAAGTGATGGTGTGTCTAGCCTGCCACAATTTGCAAGAAAGTGTCAATCCAGATTAAAACAACAAATATATTACGTGTTCATCCCCTCTGGAACAACAGGCTTCTCTGATCCGACTATCAGCAGGACAACATCATTTGTCTGCGCTTTCCAGACCGGACACAAATCACCGCTGAAAGATGAACACCTATTATGAGCGCCAGAGGTTCAGGTTTTGGTTCAGTAAACGTTGCGGTTTTGGGTTCAGACGGCGAAAGTGAACGGATGTAGTTTTAAAAACACACACGGATGTTTCCTGAGTTAAACGTCTGTGGATGTTCTTTTTTTTAATGCTATGCAAACTTTTTTTTTTCTCCAGTTGCTAAAACAAAGGGCATGCATTTAAACCCTCCCAATACGCCCAGAGCTCGGAGCAGAGCTCTAAAACCATTTACAGCTATGGTTAAAAATGCTTTGTAAGTGGAACTTTCACTACAAAATAATCGAAAATTTCAGGAGGGAAAAACGAGTGGATCGGAGTGAGTTTAGCTACCTATAAAAACAGGAGAGGAGTTCAACCAAAGAACATCGCGGTCGACTGAAACTCGACCTACTCTTCAAGAAAATCTTCACAATTGACTAAATGGCCACAACACTGTAAGTCAGAATTAATTGCATATAAACGTAAAAATATCTAGCCGCATAAACAATTTTTAACCTAAATATGTTACACTTAAATGAGAAGCGATTCAAAGCAGATGGCACATATCCATATGATTTGATTATGTTATAAATAAAGCTATAAGGCTGTTTATTAGATATGCAGATTGTGTTACGTTCAAAGTCGAAGTCTATCAAGACGCCTCGTGCGGGTCAGGGGTTATAAAATATCCGCCACGCTCAGCCGACCTGAGAGCCAATCGATCCCGACCCCGCAAACCGCCAACTTTATGCACCACAGAAGCACTCGTCAGGCCTGAGAGTCACGGACAGAGACAGTAGCGGGAAGATAAAGGTTGGAATTAAGTTATTCTTGATCGTTGAGTAAGCCTTCATTAAGAAAATAATGTAGCACGAAGCGCTTTTCTTCTTATTAGATGAACACCAGCGAGCGTATCGAACAACCAATCGACCAACCGACCAGCGAGTCGGCCCCAGAGAGGAGACGTCGAACGCTCCCGATCCCGAGCAGGAAGAAGCCTATAGGCTGGATTCAGTCTGGTACGACCCAATGTCCTCTTCTTAATTAAACCATTTGAAATCCATGGGGTTTAAGTCTCGACGAGAATACACAGCATTTATTTGTTGGCTTGAAAAGGGGATTACAAAATGCGCCCTAAATGGCTCGAGTTCTTCATCAGAAATCCCAGGACGCTGCTCTTTAACGCTCCATTCAGGTCGCACTTCCTCTGCGGTGCACGAAGCCTTTTTGCACTTTGGGCGTCGGCCATCAATGGCGACCGAGAGCCCTCTTGATCAAAAGGCAGACGCCTCTACTGAGCCCTCTTTTTTTTTTTTTTTTGCATGAACGAGGCGGTTCACGGGGGCAAGAGGCCGAGACGTTGGAGATTGGGGATGCGCCGTCAGGGTACCGGGCCCCCACCGAACCCGGCCCCTCATTTTAGAAACACCGGCTAAAGGTTAATGCTCGGCTACCTGCTGGGAAGAGGGAAGGAGAACAAAGCAAGAGCAGGCGGGGGATCAAAGCTTTTAGACATGCATTCCTGTGAATTTGAAATTCATATACTGTATGTCTGGAAAATGATTTCTGATACAACAGGACAAGATCGGGGCAGAATATCTCACAAATGCCTGAACATTCATGTCTTTACTCTTTTATAAACACAAATGAAACCATAGTTTCTAACGTAAGCTGCTTGTGCATTATATTGTTCATTCTAGTATGAAATTTAATCAAAAAACATGTATTCACTAGGCAGCTTTGGTATGCAGGCATAACAAGACCAGCCGAGCAATCAGGGCCTTTTTCTTTTCTATATTTAAGGAATGAGCTTTACCATGAATACTCCTGTGTGCTGCTTATGCCACGGACCATTCAATGAATTCATTTTAGAAACAAGGTGAATTGCCTTGGATGTTTCCTATGAAGTTGCGAGTAAACATTATAGAAACTTCAACAGAAATGTCAAATCTGGATGGAAGAACCAAAGCTAATTAGTGAGGACAGGTTATTAAGGTTAATGTCCCGTTCCTCCACGGACATTTCATGGTCTTTAGTCAGAGCTGTGCACACGACCGTGTCCTATTAGCACGTGTCACGTTGAGGTCAGCGCTGTCTCTCTTTCCCCCCTCGAGGCCTCCGTCATTCCTTACCTGCCCACTTGTCGGCCCGGTTCTGCTTCCCCACCTTGACGGCCTTCAGATTCAGCCACCTGCTTGCACACCTGTTCCTGGCCTCCTTATTAGGTTCCCCTATTAGCCATCGCCGCTATAGCTTCCTGGCACCCGTTTGCCTGCCTACTCGGCCGACTATAGGCCGATAACAAGTTGTCATTTTCTTGCTAAGCATCATTGTCTTTGCCCATTGTGTGCGGCAGAGTGCATCAACCCGCATGGCAGGCGGTCCAGAGGTGTGAGCAGGACCCACAACGGAGTCAAACTTTATATATAAAGTATTACCAAAGGTTACCAAGTGGAACCAATTAGATGCACTTCCATTTTTCTAAATACAAAAAACCTGAAACCCATTTTTTTTTTTACTTCCAATTATCGGGGCATCACACCGCTCAGCCTCCCAGGGAAAGTTTATTTCAGGGTGCTGAAAAGGAGGCTTCAGCAGATTATCGAACCTCCGGGAGGAGAACGGGCGACCCGCTCTTTACCAGCTCTTGTGTTTTGTGGATTTGGACGACCGAGTCGCCCGGGGAGTCTGTTTGGGGGCGTACCGTGGGAGTACGGGTCGCCGGGGCTCGTTGCCGTGAGCCATCTGCTCTTTCAATATCAAAAAATTGAGAGCTGTGTCGGTATATTCGGCACAACAATGTGTACAGTCTCCGTCACGGTTGTCCCTGATTTCAATGCACAGGACCCCAAGGCACAGCCGGAGCTATATGGCCGGCCTTCCTTCCACTGAAAGACGGTCTGAACTAGGATACCAGAGTCTGACAAAAGCATTTTGTTTGTTCTGCTCCCTCATTCCTGAAAAAAAAGAATAAACTGTCAAAGCACCGGCGCTGCCAGAGGAGGCGTGGCCAACGATGAAAAAGAATACCTAATGACTGCCTTGCCTCTGCTTGTAATCAATGTCATGATGCATGAGCGAAGCCCCGTCCTCAATGGAGGAGGTGAACTGAGGAAAGATCCAGTTGGTTTGGAAACAGATTGATCCGGAGCATTCTCCGGTTATAACCGGCTACGGTTCAAAGCCGGACGGGATGACTGATTTGCTGGCAGCTCTCGCCCTCGGCCGGGTTTGAAGGACGACAACAAGTTTGCAGTTTAACATCCGTTACTGCCACCTGTCCTGAACAACATCTGCATACGCTGCACAGAGAACAAGGGAGATGCAGAGGGAACGAGGAAGTCTAATTTATGAGGTGGTACATCATTTGTTTTTTTTATATACATAAGATAGCTTGTTGTGTTATTTGCCATTTTATCACCCTGGCATCACTTCGTGATGTGATTAATGTTTTGGTAGTTTTTTCACATACTTAATTATAGTTACAATATGTTGTGAAACAGTCGGTTTCAGTTACATTTGTATCATGCACTTGATAATTGCAGTGTTCATTGTGGGATATTTTCTACAATATGCATTATATACACATCGATTAAATAAACAGTCATTACAGTTCTGAATAAATGCTCAAATACATTTTCCACTGCTGTGAATATTACAACACAGAAAAAAAAAATGTATCTCTTTCTCATTCGTCTGATGCGTTTTGACTCTAAAAAGTGAAATTACTCTCTTAAAAATGAGAAAATCGAGATTTAGCATTATCAGTTTTTGTGTGACGGAGGATCCAGATGTCCTCAGCCCCCCACCCGGCCGGGGCCGCTGGCGATAACACATCTGAGTGGAAGTACGAAACAGTTCATGTAAAGGTGTTCTGGGAAAGTGTGAGTCACCGGCACCACAAGAGGTCCTCGAGCACGCGGCCATCACCGGCCACCCGAAATATGACGCAGCCTGCTGCAGCAGGATGATGCGGACGAGCCGTGGACGGACAGTCTGGCTCACGCCGTCACACACGCGGCAGCACGCATCACCCTCTCTCCCCCAGGGGCCCGCGGCTGGCAGAGGTAATAAAGACTAAATAAACAAGGAAAGACAACGAGTCTATTAAAGTGAACTTCAACCATTGTTTGGGAGAACAAAAACGGTTCCAGCTGTGAACGGCGCTTTGTTGGAGACGATGCGCCGCCGTGCAGGAAAAGTGACGCGTGTGAGTGATAACATTAACGATGGCTCGGATTCATGTCAGCGTGCCAATAAACAATGGAAGAGAGCCAGCGCACAACACAAGCACCCTGGATCAGTGCACCTTCGCCTCTTTACAGTGACATGAGGAAGATGAGCTCTCTCTCTCTCTCTCTCTCTGTCTCTCCATCCCTTTGTGCGTTAGTGTTGTCGTTTCCGGCCCTTTAAGATCACACCTGCCCAGTGCCGACCCACCTGACTCGTCTAGTGATGACGGCTGCCTCCCTCGTTAAACAGATTGGTAAAGCCTGGTTAACATTGCTGCTGCTGTTAGTCGCCTGTAACCAAACTCACCTCCTATTGTTTATGTTCACTGACTTCTAGCTTAACAATTATATCCTTTGTTTGCATGGAATTTATGGAAAAAGTGTATTTTTAACAGGATTAAATCGACTTTTCTTAAGATAGAAATCTCACAGTTGTTGTGCATGTGATTATGAGTGCTGACCTTGAATATATACAAGGTCATATAAAAATGATTTCAATGATTAGGCATTTTTTGATGTTTTTTTTCAATTGCATCTTAATAATATAATGGTTACCTACATATATGGCTCTATAATCCTTAAATAAATATGACATATACATGTTTAATATAATGTATAAGTACATTCAGATATTACATGATATCAAAGTAGGTCTGGGCTACATGGAGAAAATTAAATATCACAATATCTTTGACCGAATACCTCAATATTGATATTGTGATGATATTTTAGGGTTGACCATTGGTGATTTTTCAAATCATATTTACACAATGAGATAAATGATCAGTAATGTGAATATAATGATGAAGTGAGTTAAGCTGGATCTGTCTAGTAATTTCATAAAGTTGCATCACTTAACTGTAATGTAATATTCAAAACAATCTTCAAACAATATCCAAAATCTGACATGATATCTATACTCAATGTATAAAATAAATACATCAAAGCTCTCCGATCTCAACCAAACAGAAGTACACAGTGTGTCAAATTAATATTTGTGTGTCTTGGAATAAATAATAACTTGTATTTGGAAACTGCCCTCACTAGAAAAATGGAAGCATTGGCCATTAGTAAAAAGGCCTAAAACAAATTATTTTCCCGTCTACCTGACTATAGTGACCTAATTCATGAGAATAATGACTGTGCACTCTCAGTACCAACAGAATAAGTAACACAATGTTGCTTTGCATCCACTCTTATGATAAAAAAAAGTAGTTGTTATGAAGAATGCAACCTATTTTCTATTAGTTGTGGATTCCAGACTCTCATTTATGAATGACATGCTTTTAACACTGACGGCATCAAGTAACACAAGAACATGACGTACAGGGAGCGCGCACAAACACCTCCCGATGCAACGAGGCACCGTCTCAGGCCATTACCGCGTTAATCATGTGGAGCGCCATTGTAAAGCAGATGAGCAATATTACATCACAAGCTGGTGGGTGAGCTAACGAGGGAGTGACGGATACTGGACACGTCAGAGGATGGAGACTCAAAAGACACCGAGAAACAACCGGATGTGCTTACTTTTGTAATGCATGTCCTACATTTGCTGCATCTTCCATTTGCTCGATTGTGGTGAACTTCTAGCATTGAGCAAAGAATCAAATTAGCTATTTTTTTACCACGTTTTAAAGAGATGAATGAAGGCAGGAGGGCGATCGCACGGGATGGAAAGACCATGAAGATTCTAATCAATATTAGACCACGTGAGATGTCTTGACCCCCCAATGAGTACCCTTGGGGGGGAAACCCCCAATCAAATGCTCACAAACACACATTCAGACACCGGTTGTGGCCGGCACAGACCGACAGACGGTCAGTCCACAGCGTTTGGCTCGATTTAGCTTTGCATCAATAATTAATTGGATTTATTGTAAGGCATAGCATGAAGAAAGCCTTTGATTCTGCACTACTTTAGCGCATGGAACAAGGAAGCCTTGCAGGACATGCGTTCCGGTCCGGAGCTGCTTGTCATGATCTCGGACAGCCTCTCCTTGTAATGTAGTCAATATTTGCCTCTGCAATGGACATGCAGAAATGTGCCCATATTCATGCATTGGTGGAAAGAGACAGGTGGAAATAACGAGGCATGCATGTCAACAGTGCTTCTCTCAACCACAATAAAACCTGAGCTGCACAATGTATGATATTAAATAATGTATTACACTATAAGCAATCTCCAGCCACCCCATGGAATGATTATTGATTCATCTTGATGCATCAACATTTGCACATATGATTTATTTATTTTCTCTGGGTATGTCTGCTATTGTTAAAACACAGCATATTTGTCATGAAAAAAATAGATTAATTGACTTCTGTTATCTTTTATTTATTCAATATTAGCAACAAATAGAATATATCTGTCAACTGATGTCTTCTAATAAGGAAAGTAGCACCGTAGTACTTAAATGGCTCTTACTGATAGCACTTTGTAGTTTAACTTTATTGAAGAAATTGTACCTTCTTGATTCTTGTTGTTCTGAGTTTGTACTCACGGTTGAATGCACTTATTGTAACTTATTGGATGAAAGCGTCAGCTAAATGAAATGTAATGTAAATGTAATGTTACATTTTGCAGCACAGCAAAGAGAACCAACAAGAAAAGCAGCATCCTCGAAGTTAAAAATACAGAATTAAAAATGTTCTAAATCATTTGACATAACAAGCTGCCCTTATTCCCAAATACCTAATATTGACTTCTCCCTCATTATAGGTAATGAGGATTCAGCTTTTGAACAAAAATAATGCTTTCTGAAACTATTCATACGTATAATAAAGTGAGCGGTTACGATCACACAGCCGCCTTCGCCAAAACTAAACAAAACGCACGTCTACGTATTCTGTCTGTTGCGTTCAGGGTCAGCGGTAAAAAACAGCCCGGTGTCACAGAATTGTAACAGGCGATCATAACCTTGAGACATTGAGTTTTAAATGTCCGATTATTGAGTTTTCTGCATCCAGTCGTAATCGTTGAAGGGAGAATCACAATGCATCTAAGAATTGATTATTTTTCCCCGCCTTTCCTGAAAGCACAAGCAGCAAATGATCAAACAGTATTTTGTCTTTAACTGAAGAAAGAAAAGCTTAACATTAATAAACCCCAACTTAAAATATCCTATAGGATAACTATAGTTAAAATCCTGAAATCCACATGTGGGGTGCATCCTCAGGGGAGCGTGCAATGTGTGTCAAATAAAAACCCTCGACAATCTGGACAGCTGTTTGAGGGCTGGACCAAAGTGTTGTAAAAGAGGGACCAAATGGACGAACGTCGCTATCTAAGACAGGCCCGATCCCTCAATAGACCAAACATTTGACAAAAATAAAACGTTGTTATTTGTTGTAAAGATAACCCTGTCTTTTGCACTCTTATCTGGGCTACAGTTGTCAAGACAGAAGGAGCGCCTCGAGCCCTTCTTGTGCGTCAAATATGAGTCAGAGGGAGAAAAAAAAACACTCGAACATCAGCAGCAGGAGCACAAACAAACTACTACAGGCCGGAAGAAAGAGAGCGTAATGCAGCACATGCACCAAAGGAACATACCAGTAATTCAAAGTATAGGGTGTTTGAAGAGCTCGGTAAATGATATCTACGGCTATTGATTATATTTAAGCCCTTCACATTGCATTATGGACTTTGCCCCGTCTGAGAGTGAACAGAATCCCTATGAGATGGGTCATGACATCATTGGTTTATGTTCTGTCTTGGGAGTGTTTCTCCATTAGCCAACCTGCTGTGCCTCTAGGTTATCACACACCTTGTAGGTCAGCAGAGAGGGAGCCGGATGTCAGCGATATATATATATATATATATATATATATATATACTCCTTCAGTGTGTGAGGGCTGCTGCAACAAACGCTGTATTCAGCAGACAACAAAGACGAGAGACCAGGCCGAGGTCGGCGAATAAAAAAACAACACGGCGGTGTACTTAAAGATGAAGAAGATGCCGATTTCTGTCATCTTTAGCAAAAGGTCAAGAGACGGCTGGGGTCCGTCTTTGCACTTAGCTGCCTGGCCTCAGAAAACAAGCTGCTTCAGCATGGACTTCGGTTTATTTCAAAAACAAAGAAAGTTTTGAACATGCAAGAGCATATCATTTTTTTTTTTTGCAGGCATTAATTTGCCGGGGCCAGGGAGGCCTGCGTTATCGACTGACTATGGATCAGGACCACTCCAGCCTGTGGGCTATTAGAGGGGCGGGCGGTTCATGCTCCTGCCCTGCCGATCCTTAATTGGTCCTCTCAGAAGCCCGGCGCACACAAACTTCAATCGCAGTGGAAGATTGTACCGAAGAGAAAAGAGAATCCCTGCGTGCGAGCCGCTCGGCATCGATTGGCTCACTCTATCACTTCAGTTTCTTCTTCTTCGGCTTTTTTTTTTTTTTTTTTTTGGGTTCCCCTACAGATTACAATCAGCTGGGCTGATCTTTGAGTAAACCATACAAGTCGAGATAAAGAGGAGCAGACTGAGGAGAAAACGGCTGGAACAAATGGGAGATGACTCAGGACTGCCTACTGGGTAATTGGGTTTTATCCTCTCATTTTATCAGGCCTTGTTTTGGATTACCGCTACACACACACACACACACACACTCATGAAAATGAGAATGATACCTCGACATTAGCAGATTTCAAGATAACTGATTACGGGTGGGAGAATGAGACCGGTGCTCCAGTCTAATCACGATAGTCGCACAAAAGAAAACGCTCGACCGTTTTCCGAGGAAAGTGCGAGGCTTTTCGCTCTCCGCCGTGTCTGCTGTCGAGGTAGCGGACGCCGCCGGGGCAACACAACGCGCACAAAAATGTCAACACGAGATACTGCGGCACAATAGCTCGTCTTTTCTGTTTCCACGTTCTAATTCAATGCACGCTCATTTCAACCTGACATTTCAATTTCAGACACAACACGGCACTACAATGCAGTGCTTTGAATATGGATCTTGTCAGTGCATGTGTACACACCGGCTGGAGACCGCGACGGGATGACAGCTGATCGTTCAGCAGAGTCCGGCCCCTCAGACGCAGACCGGCCAATCACAGCCGAGTAACTCCTGTGACTGTGCTCCGCCGACGCAATCGTTTGAGATGTTCGAGGCTGGTTTTGTGGAAATTAGTTTGGTAGGAGGAGGAGGAAAAACTGTGGAGCTAACATTAGCAGGGTACTTAGCATTTAGCTAGCATTAGCACAAGCTAATGAAGGTCTGCTTTACGGTAACCGTGTTCTTTAATTTCATTGTCTTCGGTCTCGATATCCAGATGATGTGTTGATCTGTGGCTTTTCCTTTTTGCTTGGGAAGGTTCCTAACCCGGAAGTATCCAAGCTAAGGAAAGTTGCTCCAAAGCTTCCGTACTTAGCTCCTTTTACATAGGAAACACTGGACCATCCTTTACCAAAGGAAAGAAGATAATGCCGCCCCACAATTCCTTGCGGCGGCGACAATTAAAGTGACACAACAAACAGTATGCCTAACTTGAAAAGTGTGAACAATTATTTTTCTCACTATCATAAACTAATGGTATTATGTTGATGAATATGAATAGTCAGTGAAAATCCTTCCTTTTCATTTCATATGAATTTATTTATGTGTCCCAAATAAGTAAAAAAAAAAAGTAACTATTGTCATTCTCAATAACAAGATGTGTCATTAAAAAAAAAAAAAAGCTGTTAAAAAGCTAAATATAACTGAAAGGTTAAATCTACATTATTTCACAAAGGAAATCTTGATATTGCCCGAGTGAATTGTCAGTTTCAACTGTAAGCAGTGTTGATTGTTAAGTGTGACTGCAGCAGGAAGGAAGGCGCTCCGGTTTCTCTTTCTCACAACATCGTGAAGCAGCCGTCACAAAGAGCTCTTCATGCGGCCGGCATGCAACAGAATAATACATTTCAAGAGGTCGTGTTGGAGTTGTTGATCCTCCTTTGTTGTAATCACGTAGCTTTAGTGAAAGTGTAGTCTTTCCCTGACTCAGCATGAATTCTCCATAACAGCGTTCCTTGATCCCGTGACCTTTTCCATAGAGGTCAAGGAAAAGTGGTCAGAAATATACATCCTGGTAACCTGCATATATCCTTTAAATGCACATTGTAGACAGATTTTCTGTCTGCTTCTCTACGAATTCGCGTTTTCATATTTTTTTGTACAGTTAGTCGCAGTGTGGGCTTCAAGGGGGCGGGGCTAAGCAGACGTTCAATTGCACTCTCTAATAAACTTATATCCTGCCCTTTTTTTTTTTTAAAGCCATTAATGTCAAAGGTTTATTGAACACAAAAGCCACTTTCAAACGCAGTTAGATCACAAGGTTCAAAGATGACATGAAAGGACGTGAACATGTTCACTCTTTCATTCGCTTAATAATATACATTTATTCATAGCTATTTCCGGTAACCTTTTCAAAATCCTCCCTTCCATTGAGAGATATACGCTGCACTTCCATCACGCCTAAGTCTAACGTGTCTCGGTACAGGAAATGCGGCAATTCCCGCAGCTCGTCAAACGAGATCTGCAGTTTAAATATGAAACCAGCGTGACAACTATCCACACTAAGCTATGTCGCGGAGTAGTTCCAGAATACACTGCACGCCCCATGTTGTTTGCAATAAAGGAACATATCACCCAGTGCGACAGTATGGCTGATTTAATGTGTTTTTAATGGTTTCTGAATAACCGTGGAGCTTGGAGGCACACGGTCAGCTATTCATGCTGAACGCAGAAATACTGGCTATTGGATGAATTAATTGTTGGTTTCGGTGTCTTCAAAGAAATTGTTGATGGAAAAAAATTAGAATAATACCAGCATTTATTCCTGAATAAAAACACACTTGCACAAAGGGGCTCTGGCATTATTAAGTGGATGCTGTGGCAGCATCCATCATCAGCTCTGGGGTTGAGTCGGTCCAAACCAGCTAAGATGAAATGAAGCAGAAATAGGCAAAGCTATTTATTGATCGGGCTGTCTGTGGGGTGAAACAAAAGTAGTCTTTAAATGAATGTAGCCACATCGATGCACAGAATAGAGGTTATCTATCTTAATGACAAAGGGGAGTCCTTGGCTGAAGGGGAACCTCATCAAAGTTACGCATGCATAACCTCGCAAAGGTGCTCACAGAGCAGAAGAAAACATACAACCTCACGAGCGGGTAAACATTTAAATTCAACTGTTCACGTCATTAACCAGTGTCAATACGCACAAAGCAAAGGAATTCAAAAGCAGCTCTGGGAGACTGTAAATGAAAGGGGGCATTTGTCGTTTCAATTTTTTTTTTGTAAACCATTTTGTTTTAAAATGCTTAATTCATTTTCATTTATATGTAAATCAGTAGCGCAAATAGAGTTTTTTTTTTTTTTGCAAATGTGACCAACCCTAGACAAAGACTGCAGGAGATGATGTAGCCACAATACACCGAGAGGGTTGTGGACAAAAGCACGATGGGATGACTCACGCTATTTTCGGTCCAGAATCAGTAAGAGAAGGTGCAAATGAAAAAGGGAGAGAAAACGTGCCGATTCCTCAGCCAAACATACTACTTCAAGAGAAACGAACACGACTCTTCACTGCATCGCGGGCTAATAGGAACACTTGTGTTGTGAACCCTGGTCTGGGTTGATGCTCCGGGTTGAGGGAGTTGTGAAGCTGGAGCACCAGAAAGAAGCTCTGCAGTTCTGAAGACTCCAGAGTGACATTTTACCACTAATCAGGCCAGGAAGTGAAATAAAACGGAGCTGTTTCTGGTCGAGGAAGGGAAGGCTGAGCAGTGTTGGCTGATCAAGGCTTGCGAAGGGCCGACCAGAGGGTGTATTGAGGCCCGCTGAGGGGACGCCACAGCAGTCGAGCTGGGAAATGAGCTGCACACAATGTTTGGGGAACTTTCAACTTCCGACTATTGAAGACGCCGGGCTTTTTGAAGGATATAAATCCAAGTGAAAGGAAAAAGGAGAGCGTTAAAGGTGAACAGTCGGAGACAATAGGTGCAGTGAGTCGCAGCTCCTCTAAACACAGGTGTGCCTGTCCCGTGGAGTTTACTCCTCTTTGCTCAGCAGGAGGTGGGTTGATCTTACCGAAGCCGTCTCCGAAGGAAAAACTGCAGATTCAAAGCCGACGGCGTGGTGAAATCACGTATTCTAGACATGCACACGGTCAGTCAACAAAATGTGTATAAATCTGTTCACACACAATAAATACATATTGTTTTTATGGATGAGGTGCATGATTATTAACCTCTGTGCTCATTTATTCCATTTGAATTTCTGACGTGCAGCGTATTTGGCGACACCTAGTGCCGAGGCTGCAGATTGCAACCAAATGAAAGTCGTCCCGTTACGTTGGGAAAACGCCAAATGACCCAATCTAGAGCCAGAGTTTGATTTGTCGATTCTTAATTTCAGCTTGAAAAACATACTTATTAATATAACATGTCATATCTGCCAATAGCTCCTCCCACATGCTACACACTGTACCTTTAAAAATAATGTGTTCAAAGTTCAAATCCAGATTTTACATGATTACACATGAACACATCGTGACACCCTTATCATTTACCTTGGCCTGAACCCATGAGAATGACAACCAGTGCAGCCTCCATTAGTTTTGCTGATGGCTCCGTTATTTAGCCGCCGGCTGCTAACAGCTAACGATAACTGGCTCTCCTCCTGACGATTTCGGCACTTGATTTGTTGTTCGCTATGTAGCATTTCAGGGGGAAAAAAATAATATTGTGCTTTCCCTGGTTGCCTCTTAGATTTTAGTCGCTATTAGTCTTTTTGGCACCAAAAGTATGGGCTCTCCACCGTCTGCAGGACTGAGCGTCGCTGTGCTGAAAAACACAGCAGGCATCTTCAAACAGCGATGGGAGTTTTAGTTTTATTTCTGGAAAGACAGAGCATTGTTGGTGTCACAACACACGGTCCCACATGACTACAGAGAGGTATTATGTAGACCTCGTGCACCAAGAGGGAATCTTAAACCCCATCCAGCAATTCTGACACTCTCAAAAGCACCAAATAGCCGTTGAGAACAGACAGGGCTGCATAACATATGGCCAGGCATGGTGCTTTTCTGCAGCTCGGGGTGTCATCGGAATTGTTTTTTTAGTAAGAAAGGGATCGGGAGAGCTCACAGAAAGGAGGCTGAGCTACAGGAATGTGGACAAACAACCCAAACAGCCAGCAACAGCACCGCATTCAGGAGACAAAGCCGGAGCCGGAGCATTAAATGGGATCGCAGTTCATCTTGAATGACAATAATTTCCTCGGACATTTACCATCATCGCGCCCGACCGGCCTCGAACCTTCGCCCTCCAGCTCGCGCGGCCGTGACGGCGTGCGTTTCCGTAAGCACACAGTGGCCGGGCTTTATCGGTGCTGAAGCACGCTAACAAGGAAATCAATCAGGCCCGGCCCGTATGGATTGATTACATTTCTCAGATTGAATGCGTTTCCGATAAGTTTTATAGCAAAACGTTGTCGCATAGAAAGATGTTGAAGTCCCCATCGAAAGACGACGCACACAAAAACAACAAGAAAACATTGATTCTGGCTGATTTGGTCCTTTTCCCCTAAACCAAAACTGGCGCTGGAACATGTTCACTTCTGCATGTCAAAACACTGCACACACACACACACACAGAAACACACCCACAAAGGCCCACTGAACCCCTACTTTAATCCAAAAGTCATTAAATATGCATTTGCTTTTGATTACTCTTGAAATTAATTCATCAGGGGGAACAGTGACAGGTGCTCGCTGTAACTGACAAACTGCTGTGGCAGTTACTGATAACATGAGACACTTAGGTATTCTGCACTGTGACCCTCCCGTCTCTCTCTCTCTCCCCTCTCCCCCCCCCCCCTCTCTCTCTCTCTCTGCTTTTTGCTTCAAACATCCCCTGCTCCCTCGCTCTGCCTCTCCACGCTCCAGCTCTCCTACAGTCAGGTGAGGTGAGAAATGATACCAGAACAGAAACATTCGTCACAGCAGCAATCCACAGAAACTAAATTACATGGAGGGGGGATTGCAAGGGAGGAGTGGACAACAAGAAAGGATGAGGGGGGGACGGGGTATTTATGAAATAAAAGCGCTTCAGAGGAACAAAAACTGCTACGCATACTGTAGATACAAAATAAGAAGAGAGGAGTGTAAGGGGGGGGGGGTGTTGGCATTGAAGTGAATGGCGTATGGCGTGAATCTTGCCTTTGTGGCGATGCCCTTGAGTTAGCCAGTGAGGCATTGAATGGTGAATTGTGCATGAGCGGTTATCTCCAAGGCTTCCCCCTTTCAGTGTTATTAGGAAACACATGACAGCAATGCTAGCTCTTATCGAACAGAGGGCTTCAAGGCTGCCGGAGACGAGAGGCTGAGAGGCGGGTCTGCAGGAGGCGGCGGCCGAAACGGCAACATCTGACAGCCCGTCAGTCTCTCTGCATTCGGGGGATCGGACACCGCCGCTAGGACGGCACAGTGCGGGCATTCGGTATGCATGCAACATGTATAAGTTATGCAGAATGATGAAAGTAGCATCGCTCCATAGTATGCAACTACGAATATATGATGGAGATGCCACGAGCTGATCCTAAGGGGTCGTATCGAGGACTATCTGGGCATGCTTAGCTGAACGAACTCCCCCCCCCGATCGAAAAGCCCATCCTTTCATCGGCGTGCTCCACATTCCAAGATATGCCAGCGACGGATTTGAATGCACCTTTGTTAAAAATGTATAACGGTGCACACTGCTGTGAATGACATGTTTACAAATACGGACAGAAGCTTCACTGGTTAAAATGATGAACATCGGCGATCCTGAATCCAATGCAGGAGTGACTTAGACCGGCATTATTTCTAAAAGCCAGTAGGGGGTGACACTCTGGCTGCAAAAAGAAGTCGACAGTAATTGTATGGAAGTCAATGAGAAAATTACTCTATTTTGTATGGAGATTTTGAATGTGTACTTAAGAGTTTATGGTCTTAATCGCTCGTTTCAAATCTTCTTCAATACAGCATGATTCAACTATGGTCCCATTTAGAGGAAAGACGATACAGAAGGATGAGCTTTAGGGTGTAGCCAACTTGTAATCAACAGGTTTAACCCTTTCACTGTGTGTGCTCAGGTCATGAAAGTTAATTTAACCCTTTGGTCGTTTTAAAAGTGTCTTCATACATCGTTGGGTTGACAAGATGGCAAGGGCCAATGAGCCAAACTAGAGGCTTTGTAACTGTAGTCCACAAACCAATTGCGAATATACAGTTGTTTTTTTTGTAATTTATCGGCACAAAAACAACATCCCTAAAGAAATACTGACTCCAAACAATAGAGAAACAGGAAACAAAGACGTAATCTAACAAGGGCAAAACTTGACTGCAGAGCGGAGAAATCTGCACATGACCACAATGGAACTAAGCAGGGTTAGGACGTTGCATCAACAGATATATAATGAAACCATTGTTTTTTATTGGAGCAAACCAAAGGATTCGGTTCCAATCAATCGCACCTCTCATGGGAATGCTATGCACAAAAGCTCGTCTATTGACCAGATTCCAAAGTCTCAGTATCCCAAAGACATAACACAATAGCTATTTGATTGCTACTGTAGCTCCATCCAACAAGACGGTCGCCACGCTTTATCACAGTAACGCTTACTTCCAAGCAAAGTGTCTTATTTGCACACAAAAAACATTCCCAATCCTGTCTCCATATCTGATTTTGTAACGTTCCGCTTTCACTGTAGACAATATCCCCCGCCCTTGTTTGGCTGCTGGTGAGCTTAGATCTCTCTGAACGTGGAGAGAAAATGATGGGAGAGGGGGGGTTGGTCAGCTGGATGGAGAGAAATGGGTTCCCATTGAATAATGCAACAGCGAAACTGGGCAATATGACCACCATGCGATCTCCTCCTGAATAGAAACAACTGTGGATACCAGCCCATCTGTGCTCGGGAATTCATCTCATGCGAAATGTCAGTTAAATCAAAGCCGGAGCTTGGAAAAGAGTCTGGCAGTCTTTTTTTTTTGCGGGATAAATAAAACATGGCAGAGATGACTCCATTGCCCTTTATTCCACTCTCTCCCTCCCGCTCCCTGCTTCTCTCTGGAGTTTGTTCACTTACGCCATGCTGGAGCCAGGTCGGTGTTTCTAGCAGCAGGAGGGGCAACGGCTGCCGAGCCTCAGCCACGTCGGGCGTGTTCCATTCTGATTAAATTAAAAGAACCTTCATGTTCCTGAATTTAGATGCGATCGTGCGATCGTGCGAGCATCTTTCAGCGCTGCCGGGTTGTTGAATATCATGTTTAGTTTTGTTACCACAGCAGATCTGTGCAGGGCATTCTGGCTGCAGGGAGCTTGGAGTGGCAGTTATCCTTCCTAACCTACTGGAGCGTGATGTGACGTCCGTCAGCAGTCGTCACGCCAGTGTCACGGCACGGGGGCACCTCGGTTTCACCTCCGTGACCTTATGAAGTCCATCACGTGGGGACGTTCAGAGAGGAAAATGTTGCTTTCTAATGCCTGAACTTGCATATCGCCATGTATCAAATAAAGATCAGATACAAGTATGTGTTTCACAGACGTTAGCGAGATTCATATTTATAGATTAATACATTTATTTCCCTATTTGAGAAACAGAAATCTGCAACTTTTTCGGGACGCAGCGATAGAAAGGTGGACGTACAGCTACCGAGTGATGCGACTCTCATCTTTCTCATCTCTGCTGAGTGGGCGGGATGCACGGGTCCGGTTGGGAGTGTTTTCTGTCAGTCGGTCTTCGTTACCATAAAACCGTCTGACACGGAAAGCTCGGGGTGGACCAACAACGGCCGAAAGCAGCTTCCAGTGACGCCACCGCGGCCTTTCTGAAAGGCTTCACAGATTTTCAACTGGCCGATCAGAAAGGCGGTGCTGGGTGCAGCATGTGGGTGGCTTGATTTGCTCTCTCCTCACTGGGAACACAGAAAAATAAAAAAAGCTTGCACGAAGAAAAATCTGACAAAGCAATCCAACTTGTTTTAAAGAAAAATGCCAAAATTCCTTCGCTACAGCGTGTAAGAATTGTGAAGACGTGCTGCTTTGTCTGATGTGGCAGTATTTAACGAATACCTCCATCTTTTAGCCTTGGCTGGACAACACAATGAATTCAATATCATCACATTGGGTTTTTATGAAACTGTGATATGCCACAGATTAAAGAATTAAGCGAGAAAGTCCCCTGCATATGAATGGATAATGCAGGTAATCGTGTGTTGCAGCCATAATCTACATGCTTCATGTCTCTATTTCCCCCCCATTGCACTCAAACCCACACGGTGAAGTGTCATTGTTTTGGAGGTCGGCCTCGGTTGAGATGTGACAGTCGAGCATCTTCTCAAAATCATGAATAGCTCCTCCAAAAGGAATTGATTCAGAAACTCGTGGCTTCGCGGCGCCACTTCACACGTGTGACACGCTACACGCATGTAAACGTGTCCGAGTTGTGGGGCTTCTCGCTCACATCCCCGTTCACCGCCAACGCGGCAGCTTCTCTGATCGCACGCGCCGCAAAACGCCTCTTTGTTCGTGTTCAGCGAGCTCCTTCCCCTGAATGCACCTGTGGGCGGTGTTTCTAGGTTCCTCCAATTTGGGGTTAGTGTGTTCTCCTCACTTTGTGTTCTCCTGAATAATAACCTTGCATGATTTTCCAACTGTATGGAGAGTTTGAACGTGTGTGTGTGTGTGTTTGTGTCTCCATCACTCAATCCTTTTTTTTTTTCTAACCGAGCTCCATTCCCTGTAGGTTTTACATTATTTAGCCAGTTTTCTTTTTGTGTCTTTTCCCATGTCATTTCATGCACATTTCACTTCCGTGCACTCACAACGTTGTTGTTTCTTGGCTGCCAAGCATAGGTCACTCCTTTCAAATATAGCATGCATCGCTTTACATGGAGATGTAGCCACTGTGGAAACGCCGGTCATGTAACATACAGCCAGTTTTCAAAAAGGTCATATTTAACTCCCTCACTTAAATAAATAAAGAAAAAACCCTCCTGATCTCGACATGCAAAGTTGGCCCGAAGATACATATGCATAATCTAATATTTATGTTATGCAAATGTCTAAAGTTGAAGCTAATTTCAGAACTTGGGATGCAGAAATTAAAACCTCGGGGCTAGTTAACTAATTGACTTGCAAATGCATCTTTGTTTCACTGGCATGTGAGCGAAAATGGATGTCAATAGGTCAGGACATATTCCCCAGAAGAAGAAAGGAAGAGATTCCATGATGACCAAATGGGAAACATTCATTAACCAGCTCGGTCCTCTATGAGGCCTTCAGGCACAAACTTACCAGACGAACAGATCACCAGCGTGTGAGACAGACACCGAGTAGTTTACCTCTTGATAAAACTGGTAGTTGGGTATTCTGACACTTGGGTACCCACTGAATGATGGCTGGGGAATAAAAAATTTAAAAAAGCACGCACAACATTCACAGCGACCAACACCACCTCAAGGGATCATCTCCATTCAACCAAGAGTGGGAATAACAGGGTGCACTGTGAGTGAGACAACATGGCTTAAAGAAGGGAGCAACATATGGCATACATCTTCTTCACTGATATCTGTCCTCAACAGGAAAACCTCTCGATGACCCATCTCTAGAAATCCTCAGCATGGGTTTGAATTTTGCAGCCCCAAAAAATGTAATGAAATAAAAAAAAATTAAAAAAATTGTCAAACTTGGCACCAAAATGAATTATCAGATACCACTCGCACAGTGGGGCTGTGGGTAAGATACGGAGTGATACCATCTCTTTTTCCATTACAGTTGAAAAGGGCAGCAGCGCGGATATGATCTTCGCTGTTAACGTTATCGGAGCCAAACACCGCCGGTCAAACTGATCTGGGATCTCATTTGCTTATAATCACAGCGGCAGTTTTTTTAACCTTTAGATACAAAATAAGATAAATAAAAACAACCACCTTGTCAAAACATAACCACATTATACATACGGCGAATCCAAACTTGTCATAATTTAAATGCAAGCTTAAAAAAAAAAATGTTGGGCTTTTTTTTTTTTTTTTTTAGTCACGCGCACACACACATTGCTCACTTTTCAGAACCCAAACACACTTAAAACCACAGCTATCTGGCTTTGTTTTTCTCCCGAGTTTATCCACCCCCACACCCCCATGGGATAAAAACGTCCAGCTCCAAGAGAGTCTGTGCTGCGCTTACCTCTCGCTAACGTGGCCGGGACTCGCGAGGCGACGAGCACGAGGATGCCAAAACTCAGGTAGCATCCTCCCGAAAACTGTCCCATCACTGCTCTGCGTGTCTCCCTCCCCGCCGGGTCTGGGGGCACCGGACTCGGGTCTCCAGCATTTGTCGACTGCTCGTCGGTGCCTCCATGCACGGTCCCGCGCCCCGACGGACACCTCTTCGCCCCCCACCACCCCCGTCCTCCTCCTCCTCCTCCTCCTCCACCCCCCCCCCTGGTCCAGGTGTTTGGCTAGTTAGTGTCCGCCGCGGAGAGCCGTCAGCCTCGCGGAATCGCAGTGCGGTGGGAAGAGGTGGAAAGTGGCGCGGAGCTTTCGGAGCAGTCCGCACTCCGCTGCGCGAGGAGAGGGGAATAATTAGACTGGAGCGCGCGCGAGCCAACTGCTTTCGGGTTTTCGGAAAGGGGAGAGAGAGAGGGAGAGAGAGACGGGGAGAGAGAGAGAGGGAGAGAGAGACGGGGAGAGAGAGAGAGGGAGAGAGAGTATAGGAAAATAGTGCGCTGGGTCTCGTTCAAACCCCCTGTGGACCTGTTGAGAAATTACAAAGGCGTGTGTGTGTGTGTGTGTGTGCGTGCGTGTGTGTGTGTGTGTGTGCATGTGCGCACGCGCCTAGTTTGTGCACAAAAAAACCAACAGCTTTCAATTATCTCTCTTCCTATTGCTGTTTTTGTTTTTTTTCTCCCCTCCCCACATTTTCAGCTATACACCCCAAGAGGGCTTTCGAGACAGAAATGTGGTCCTTGAAATCGGCACCATTGCGTTGGAGCTCTCGCCAGTGGCGTTGTCTGGAAAATTACCTTTTTACTAATTAATGCTCATGTTCAACCTATGAGCATATGGCCATGCGATTGGTGTCCAATTGCCAATTAAGCACGGGCGTACAGCTCGGTTAAATCAGGCTACCTCTTTCCGAGTGTCCCTTTTCAGATGATTTAATTATCTTTCCTGTTTTTATGAGCAGCCTGAAGAAATACATAAGCAGAGGTGGAGGAGATATTCAGTGAAAGTAAGTAAAGCAAAAATGATCTAGATCAACTTGAAATAACAAGAAAACAATCAAGTATTTAAAGTACTGCTTTTCAGAGAAGAAGTTTGGGATATTATATGATTTTTGGATCATTATTACTGAAACGTACACAGCCGTAGTGTAATTATTAAGGCAGCAGGTGGAAGAAATATTGAATACAAAAAATTAGCAAAATGTATTTTTGGTATGAAAGTACTCAAAATGACATCTGCCACATTGTGTTGTTATTGAACAATTATTGATGCACATAAACATCATTTTTACGTGGTAGTTGGCTGCGGTGATCTTATTTAATCTTTTAAGGGTGTTCAGTTTGCCGTAAATAATGCATTGTTGTTTTATTATAATCATGGTGTCACATGGTATATTCAGGCAACTGAGGGGGGGGGACAAAGGCCAGCAGGTGTGCAGGAAAGGAAATGTGCTGGAGGCAATGATCAGGAACAGCCTTACAAGTTGGCAACGAGATGGCGTCCCGAACCACCAAACACATCCAAGAGGGCACGACCGGTGAACAGGAACAGGAACAGGTGGCCGAATGCAAAGCCTGTGCACAGCATTGGCAATCTGGCACTGACATGGTGGGAGAGGGGTCTGGTATAAAGTTCTGTCAGGGTCATTGGAGAAATGAGACACAGGTGGATGATGAATGGGCGGTGGGGACAGGGAGGGAAGAAGGTCTGAGGCCATCTGGTGGACAGGTGGGGAATGGCAGTGATTGCAAAGCTTCATGGAAATAGGAGGAAAGTGGGAATGTGACTGCGGGGGGTTAGGGGGGGGGGTGCAGAGGTTGTGATGATAGGTTTGCTTTTAATCTGAATTTGCAGCATAAATGCAGAAGGGTAAAACGTTTAAAATGGAAAAATGCCCAGAAGAAAAGGCTCAAGCTTTTGAATAATTGTATTAAAAGTTAATACATTTTCTGCTTGAATATGCAGACGAGGACTTATGTTATCAATGTTCATGCTAATAAAACATTGGATGATGCCAGGTTCATATTTCTATTTTGTCAACATATTAAAGTCCAAGGTTTTTTCAAAGGAGATTTAGTATTTGTTTTTTAACAGTCCATAAAACAGAAAAAACTGTCAAGAGCCATAACAAATATCTATGCTTTTAGGAAGAAATGGAAAAACTGACTTTAAAGTTATGCACTGTAAAATGACATTCCCCAGGTGATTACTTAAAAATGTGTTTTGTATAAAAAGTTTTCTGAATTGTGTTTAATTATGCAAATTAGGCATTTTCTTGTGCCAACTTTTAGTGAATTCAAAAGAAATCTACATACTCGAATAGACAAACATTTTGGTGTTTAATTCACTAAACTGTATTATGGATGTTTTCTTTCCATTAGTCTGAGAAAAAAAAGACTAAAAGCAAAAAGCTCCAAATTGATAAGTGCATGAAAACAAGGTTTTTGTCTTTCATGTTTTTGTCCCTTTAATACTCAAAGTACCTCAGTCGTGTATTTCGGCACAGTAGTTGAGTATACACTAACTGTGTACTGTATATGGTTGCATTGTCCAATGCATGACATGTCATAAACCGATTATATATCTTGAAAGAACATTTTTATCTGAAAGATAACTACTTGCGTCACATGTTTTGGAGTATAAAGTACAATACATCCATCAGCTATGTGCTGTAGAGATACTCCAGTAAAGTACCTCAAACGTGTCTGTACTCGTGAGGAAATAATGACGAGTCGCTCTTTTATCAGCTGCCATTGAAATGTACTGAGATAACGTAGCCTTTTAATAAAACATTTTTTTCAAGTATCTCCCTTGTACCCCTGCTTATCAGCGGTACACGTTAGGATGTGCTGTACCACTCACAATGTGCGTCTATTCGTTTTTTATGCAAATCACTGCAGTTTGACCTTCTCTGACATAATTACCCTATTGACCAGACATTCAGTGGTTCATTTCCCACATTTCTTGCCAGGGGTCATCCTGTCAGGCGAGGTTAACTACTTGATAATATTTCCAAAGGGAGCCATATACTGTGCATTAACTGTTTTTGAGGGCCTTGAGGCTATTGCGTTAGCCGGCAGACCGTGAACAATAGCAAGACCCTGCAAGTGCTCTTCTTTATTGTGGGTTTTATTATTTTGGAAACATCAACAGCGTCAGCTTGACACGTTCTTTATTTAACCTTTTTTACCTTGTGGGGGGGGGGATGAGGCTCAGTGGGAAGAGCGGGTCGTCCTTGAAACACAATGGCGGCAGTTCGATTCCCCGGCTCTTGCTGTCTGCTTGTTGAGGTTACATTACATTTAGCTGAAGCTTTTATCCAAAGCGACTTAAATGCTATAAAGTAGACCATAGACACGGCAACGGTGAGCAATTAGGGTTAAGTGTCTTGCTCAAGGACACATCGACATGGACTAGCGGAGCATCGAACCACCGATCCTCTGATTGAAAGACGGACCTGCTAACCACTGATCCACAGTAGCTTCCACTGCCACATCACTATGTTCCTGATATAACTTTTCCATGTAAACAAACACATTTTTCCCAGATTATGAAACCGCTAGCGGAGCCGGGGATCGAACCCCCGATCCTCTGATTGAAAGACGGACCTGCTAACCACTGATCCACAATCGCTCCCACAGACACAGCTCTATGTTCCTTATATAACAAACACATGTAAACAAACACATTTTTCCCAGATTACGGAAGAGTTTGAAACTATTAGCGGAGCCGGGGATCGAACCACCGATCTTCTGATCGAACCACCGATCCTCTGATTGAAAGACAGACCTGCTAACCACTAACCACAGTCGCCCTGTCCTCGAGGTGTCCTTGAACACCACGCTGAAGTTCAACATCATATCGGCACACGAGTACATCCAGATGGCAGAGAAACACTCAATAATGTGGCTGTGTGATGAGATGCCCGGGATGATGATTGACAGGCAAATAAAACTAACTAGATGCCCCGAGTTGGTCCCAGATCGGGTTATATTGTCCCGAGAAATGCTCGGGGAAGTGTTCAACTGCTCCATTGTGGGAAATAACGCTGAGGTGCATATTAGTGGAGGACTACAACACAGGACCAGAACACACTGGCTATGTGGAATACTTTCAGTGGAGTTCAAGTGAGTTTCACTGCAGCCCAAAACAATAAAAAGCTCATCACAAAATAAATAAACAAATAAATACCCTTTTCCACAGGGACGAGATAAAAGCCTGTTTTCAGCTTTTAAAGATTGATTTGCTCCATCCAGCGTACAAAGCAGACAGGACCAACAATCAGACTTTACTGTCGGCTTGTTGTTGTTATTATTAAATCCAGACTCCTTAATTTCTCAAAAACGTACCTTTGGTTTTTTTAATCACAATTTCATACCAGCGTTGACTGTATCTCGGTCTTAACTGTGTAACTATGGAAATGTGTGTTACAAATCTCAATATTATACAGTTCTTCAAAATAGAATATGTGCAGGAAGAAAAAAAAAGTAAGCATGGTTTGCAACTTCTCATAAATAAATATGATGCAGGGAAACAACCTGCAAATACACGTTCATTTAAATAAACAGACGTACAGATAAGATTCCATCAAGCAGGAGACATTGCAGACGGTGTTGCTGCCTTGCTTCATCTGTCTGATGGAGGGTGTTGCATCCATTCTCTGGTGGCAGCGTGCAAAGAACAAGCACTTTCGTGCTTTTTTTATTTTTTAACCACAAAGGACGAGGCAGACGCGTCATGCCACCCGGCTGCCGCAGCATCGGCTCACAGTGGCAATGACTGACACCAGCGCAAACAATCCACTTTATTGTCTTTGGTATATTGAATTTGGTGTGAATCATCGAACTCCTTTTGTTTTCCTCGGTGTGTATCGCCGGTGTGTGCGTGTTTGTCTGCTTTGCAGGGCCTCCCCTGAAGAACAGTGAATGCCACTGAGTGAAATTGTTTTTTTAATCCATGCAATGTTTTGTTGAGTGTGCATGTCGTTTGCAGCGTCACAATCATAGAGGAGCATGAGGTGCATGTGGCTACTGAAGGCTAGAGGTACGCTGTCGAGTGTTTGGCCACTCGTGGCACTAATTACATTTTCAAAGGTTCAGTCCAGGGGTGGGCAAACTTTTTGGCTCAGGGGCCACATTGACTTTTAAAATTAGACAGACGGGCCGGGCCAGTATCAGATGGATAGAGAGTGTTTGTGTGAACCAATATACATTATAAATAAAAGCCAATAACTAAAAAGTAAAGAGAACTTACATTACTTACTAACGAATATAACTTAAATGACTCAGCTTTTTTGTTTAACTTGCTGGCTAAGTCTTCGTCAATTAGTTATACACGCAGAGTCACTGTCCTGCGTGATAAACTACATTTTTTGAATTTGTTTTTGCTCTCTGGACACAAGAGACCTGTTGCAGAGGGGCTCAATGCAGGAAGCTGGCAGGAGGCTGGCAGGCAGAACCTTATATGTCACATGAGTCCCGTGGGTCTGATGTGCGTTCGTTATGCCGTATAAAACGGACCATGTCTCCGTGGCGCGCTGGCCTGTGGGGGAGGGGTGGAGGTGAGCAGCGCAGACAGCAGCAGCTGGACTCGCAGCCTGATGCGCTGCAGAAAGCACGGCACGTAAAGACCGCTGTAACGCTTCTCCGTTCCCGACTTGAGTTAAGAAACATCGATGCTGGTCTTTTGCCGTCATCGTGCTTCGGAAAAACGACCAACGGGCCGGATCCGGCCCGCGGGCCGTAGTTTGCCCACCCTTGGTCTAGACTCTAGAATTTGCTGCGGGCCAATAAAAACTGACCGCAGTTGGCCCGCGGGTCAGTTGGCCCGCGGGTCAGTTTTTGGACACCTCCGTAGTTTGGACACCCCTGGTTTAGTCGCACAACTCTTGACTTACCACTGATATGTGTCTACATGAAATATGTCATTCAAGAAAATTATTAACGGTAATTTACAATACACTTTTCAGTCACAACAGTTTATTTGCCATTTGCAGACATTATATATATATATATATATATACATACATACATACAAACATACGTAGATAAATACATACATTCATACATACATACATGTATTTATATATATATATAACACACATATATATGTATATATATGTACATATATATATAAATATGTATTTGTATATACATACATACATATATACATACATACACATATACATATTGTTATACAGAACTTGCATGGACACATCCTGTAAAACTGTATGTGTATAAATATACAAAACAATATATATATTATATACAAAACTGTATGTCTATGAACAAGATGGTGATGTGATTTTATTTCTTTGCAGACTAAAGATTGTCGTCTGTTGTTTGTAACGTGTTTTAAAAACCGAAGCGCGACAAGATAAGTGAACAGAAGAGGAAAAGAAAGCTGCTTTCTAAAGCTTTTGTGAGGCAGGAAATGCACTTCACATGTTTCTTTCAATATATTGTGTTGGCGAGTAATGTTGAATACAAATTATAATGAATACCACTCAAAGGTACCTTTGAGTGCATGAGTTCAGAGATGATTGACAGCTCATCCACCCCCCCTTACAGCTAACCTGGAGTTTAATCCTGCAAACCTCCAGTCCAACGCACACCAACATTTGTGTGTGTGTGTGTGTGTGTGTGTGTGTGTGTGTGTGTGTGTGTGTGTGTGTGAAAAGCCAAAAGGTGCAATTGTAGTACAAAAGACAAGAAAGAAAATCAATGTATTGGTTGCATTTTTCTATTTAATTCAAAAGTATAGTGCTCACTATTCACAAATGTCACCGCAATCAATAATGGAAGACCTTAGACAAAAGCAGCATTGTTCATTGAACAAATCCCTCTTAAAGGGCATGGTCACCGTATAAGTAGAATTGTACGTCATTCTTCATGTCTGTGAATGCAAGACACAATTGTTAAGTAATTCATATCATTAATGTGAGAGGAAACAGTTGCATCTTAATTGCTAATAAAGTAAAAAATGTCTACTCAGCAGATCTCAGCCAGATGTGTGTGCAACGACCGCTGTATTGTGTGATTGAGTGAATGCGACCCAAGATTAGCTAACCCCCCGTCGAGACACAAATGGGCTGAAATGCATTATGAAACACATTACATTCAAACTCCACAACAAGCGACAACGTGGGCAGGCTGCTGCTGAAAGCCGTCATATAATACATTTCATACAATCTGGCTAAAACAATATTAAACACACCATGCACAGCAGAGAGTGCACTGGTAGTCACGTTAGCCAAACACGGCGTCCAAACCAATACACGTGTGCGAATGGTTTTCCATCAGAAGAAGCAATGCACTCAGGTGTTTTTATCACTAATGGCCTCTCCAAGCCGGTTAAGACTAGCGAGTGTTGTGTCAGAAAGCAGTCGATGGGAATATCGAACGGACAATGAAAGGTCCTTTGAGAAGACACCGTGACCACTAGAGGTCATTGAGCATGCATCCATAACTGGGTGCCCAAAATACAATGCATTTTGCTGCAGCAGAATGCAAGATTAGCCGTGGACGGACACTAAGGCGCACATTCACTCACGCACAAACACATGCACTCGGCCGATCGTCTGATCCTCTTGTCGGAGATAATAACAAACTAGAATTCCTTTAACCTTTAAGGAGCCAGCATTTTGTGGCAAAAATTGCGAATGTTTTGCATCCCATGCTAAATTCTGATTATCTCCGCAACAAGGTCTATTTGAATAATTTCAAAAGGTATAATATACATAAAACTCTTTTGAACATAGATAATAAGTTAATATATGTGTTATATATATAGCTCTATATGTAAGGAGGATCTGTGCAAAGTTTTAATAATTATTTTAATTCAGACATTTCGAGAAATCGCGTCAACTCGGCTGACACTAAAGATTCCCACACTCCTCAATGGTCCCTGAACAGTCCTCACTTCGCTGCACTCTTGTGCTGCAGGGTCAAAGTAAGCTATGGAGAAGTGGAAGGCCTTGATTAATCACATTTCATATTTGATGATATGAGCGTAAATAACTGAAAGCCTTCACTGATGTCTTGTAGGACGTGTGGCTTTGCATTGCAGTAATTGGTTGAATCCCCACATGACAGGTCTACGAGCTTTTTGTCCAGTTCGGACTGATTAGCTCCTCTGAGATCGTTTTTGATGAATACAGGCTCTTAACGGCTCTGAGTGTCTTTTACGAAACCCGACTGATCCGAGTTCAGTTTGTCGGGCACATTGGAGACGGGCTTTTCAGGATAAGAGACACTTTATCGAATCGACGACCAACTAAATGAAAGATGTCACGTGAGTATTGAACCTACGACCTCCTGCTTCGGGAGTGTTTGGAGGCAGATAACCAACACGGGGGAGTCTCAGTTCAATGATTCTCCTTTGTTAGTTTGTATGTGTATCTGTGTGAACTTTATTCATGGGGACGCAGGTTCAAACCCCACCTCAGGTACAGCACTCAGTCATGCATGTAATGGATGTCTGTGTAAGGTTTCTTTTTTCTGCTCTAATCAGCAGACATGCAAATTCTCCAATTTCAACTTGTGCATTTTCCAATCTCCACCATTTACCAGCAATGGCGGCCATTTCTCCAGCTCGTGTTATCACAATACTCCCTCAGTGTTTTACTCTGCAGGCTGTTCAACAGACGAGGATGAGCACAGGTAGGCCGCAATGCAAAAAAGAGCAATGGTAACCATCTCTGCATCTTCTGCATCACCAAAGACATCTTAAACCATCACTCTATTTTATTTTACTGACTACACCATGATTTGAGTTGATGACACACACACAGACACACACACACACACACACACACACACACACACACACACATACATGGCGGATGTGTTTACCTGCCTCCTACAGCAAGTATTTTCAGTTTTCTGCAAACCTGGAGAAGGACTTGCTCAGGTTTTTATGAGCATGATGTTTTTTTACTCACTTAAATACTCCTTACTTACTTAAACCAGGCCACAATGAGCTTCCTCCACTCTGTCAACATGCTCACCTCACCTCTCAGACTCAGGTTAGCCTTGGCCAGTTCGTCAGTCACGTTTGGTTTTCACACTTTTCTTTTCAGCCTTATTTCAAGGATGATGTTCTTGCTTTGTGTTACGCCCCCATACGCAATTCCAAGGCTGTGCCGTTGGCCAGAGGACGCCACGTAACCTCCTCAGACATCCACAGTGGATGCCCTGCCACCTCATGATGTTTACATGTGCACAACACAACTGGGGTACTTGTGTGCGTGTTCCTCATCCATCTCCACAACATCCTAACCCAGCACAGAGCCGTCGCGTCATATTACCGTCTCTGCAGCAGAACTGCTCACTGCCTCCTGAGATCACCGTGGCCACGCAGCCCAGACTGGAGTGTAGGTGGCAGCGGGTATTCAAGAGTTTTCTACTACATGATGGTCAAGCATGTGTTTGCCAAATGCTGCGGGACACTGCGGTTGCACCGAGGTGTGCTTCAATCACTCGAGCAAAAACCTTCAGCAATGACAAGGACAAGAACACATATTTTCAGGTACAACGTTCACACGGTGTGCAGACACTGTCTCTAGCAGCCCGTGCACAAACTGGCAGGTATATGCAGGTGTGTCCTTTTAGCTGTTTTGTGACAGCCATAAATGTAACACCGCTTTAACGCGTAAAAAAAACAAGGTTTTGCAAAAGCTAGTGCAAAGATTTGCCACAGCTCTGTCACTTGTTTATGCCAAAGGACGAGTACAGTGGGCAGAGACACCGGTCCTGTTTTGATGAGGCAGCAAACACACAGAGAGCACAGCAGGTTGCCTGTGACCGCTGTGTGCTTATAAACACGAGGCGATTATGCTGAAGACGCGATAGAAACATTTAGCCGACGTGTCCTCGCTTCTCCACGTGGCGTCGGGCTGGCCTTCGGGCAAAAGCAGTTGAACAAAAATAATAGATCGGAAAATTACACAAAGGCATTGTGTGGGAGGTTTGGCTTTTCTTTGTGTGCCAAATGAGCTCCGAGTGCAAACTGGCTCGGGTCTTGTAACACTAATGGAGATTATGCAACACCCATGGCCGAACAAAAGATTCACTTATTTGCTGTTTCTCTGAAGAGAAAAGGTGAAAACACAGGCGCAAGAGGTGTCCACACAGAAATACAGAAGAAGAGACCAGCAAAACACTGCCATTAAACATGAATCGTTATTTTTTAGTTTGCTCCATGGTGAGATATATACACACACACACACACACACACACACACACACACACACACACACACACACACACACACACACACTACAGTTGAAGTTTTCAAGTGGATGGCAGAACACAATCCTCACGAGCTACAGTTTGAGTCCGAGAAACGTCTTGAATAAGAGTTACGAGGGAGACGATGTTGATTATCTGACCTCAACGCAGGGAAAAGTCAGACCAGCAGTCTGCCGTTGTGTTTTTCATGCACATGTCCGCTCAAATCGGAGGAAAGCCAGAAGCAGTTGGCTATTTCGTTGACCTCCCAGTGAATACAAATCAATCAAATGAAAGTAAATGCATTCTTGCACAGCGTACACTCTCCCCGTCTTTAATATAAACGAGTATCTAGAAGCACGTCACTTTCAATGTCCGAGAGACGTGTGCACGAGAAGCAGAGCCGTGTATTAAAACGTCCGCCCGTGTGTGTGTGTGTGTGTGTGTGTGTGTGGGATTGCAGCCAGAAGACACTTTGTACAACACAAAGAGCCATTGCCCTCGAGCAGTGGGCTCCAGCCTCAGAGACCCATCCCAGTGGCAGGACTTGGGGTCCATGGAGCTAATCACACCCCTGGGACATGTTCTCAGGTTTCCATTGCGGGTACTTGGGGATTCTCAACACACGGACACACAAGGACAAAGAGGGATAAAGTCCATCTAAAGGTCTCTCTCGACCCCTGCTCATCGCCCACCTTTGGCTGGGTGCTGACTGCAGGAATTCATGAGCGAGTGTATTAAGTTAACAGCTCTCTGAACTGACAACGAGTGGCCATGAAAGCATTATTTTAACTGATCAATTGAATACATCGCTGTATTCTAATAAAAGGGGATATCACTTTGAATAAGATAAAAGCTTCCAGAGGGTTTCTTGACTGCAGTGTTTATGCTGTTTCACATAACAACTTCATCACTATTCAAAACCAAAGAAGCGGCCCCCTGGGACGTGCTCTCAGGCAACACTTTCTGTTGTTGATGCTCGGAGACACAGAGGGATGCAGTCGGTCTGAAGGTCGGCGTCTTCTCTGCTCATCGACTGTTTTTCGAACGCCGGGTGAGGCAGAACATAAATGCTAATATACAGCACTTTTGGCAGAGCACGGCTTGAACGGGGCTTTGCATTTCATAACGCTCAAGGTAATTGGATGTCTGATTTAAATGCAGAGACGAGAGGGTGGAGAGAAAAAAAAGGCAACACATGTTTGGAAGTAATCGCATGATAATGAGATGGAGATTTGTATTGTTATTTTGAAATTACTGAAGTATTTATAATGACTAAAGGCATGGAGGTGAGGTAAAAACTCCCAGAATACTGCATGGATCATCATGCATCATGCATATCCGAGTACTCTGTGACATGACATGTATTACGTGGGATGCTTTTAATAAATTAATTTAATTCATTAATTTACTCCACTTCTAACATGATTACATCCTCTGTCACGGTATATTTAATCTTAGATTTTGATATCGATATAAGCTATATCTTTTTTATATATCTCTTTTTGTTGTTAAAGAAATTGCAAACTTAGTTTTTTGTTTGGTTAACCCAGTTAATTAGATACCTGACAAATCCTACTTATTTATTTTGAATTATCGCTGACAAAATGTAAGAGACATTAAAGGGATAGCTTTCTGCATAAATAGCTTCTTGATTAATGCATATCATGTCATGGTATGAGAATAGTGAGCCGGCATCACCAAATTTCTAGCCAACATCCATCTTAAAGGGAAACTTTTCATAAACTTTCGACTGGCTGTGTCGCTGCAATGTGGGTGGGATGTGTGTGTGAGGGTGAGCGGGGAGCAGGGAGCTCCGGGCAGAAGCTGAACATCGTTCATTTGCACAAAAACCACCCACATCAAAGCGATACAAAGCCAGGTTTAAGTCTACGATGCTTCCCTTTAATTGTGCGTTTTCTCGGTGCACTTAGAAAAGGAGAGAAAGAGCAAAACACAAAAAGGTGCACGTGTGTTGTGATCACAACCCGTTCGGCCAGCTGAGAGACAACGATCCTGTAAGAGGAAATCACACCAGCGGTTCAATAATGTTACGACGGCCTTATCCGATCTGGAAAATATTCCTATATTCGAGTCAGTCTGCAGAGATGTACCACTCCTTGTGTTTTATGGAAATCAAATGCCAGAATTGACGAACAGGGCTCCCCTCAAAGCCTCTGCAGTAATCTTGCCCTGAAGCGTCTGACATTCATGCAAAAGGTGAAGACAAACCATGTTTGGTGATTGGTGCGATATCGCCCCGGAGGGCAGAGCGACTGCCAATCAGCCGTCTGGAAATACAGCAATAGCTCGGATTCTGATCCGAGAACGATGAGTGAGCACGCTGTAGTTCGCAGGAACCAGGGGATGAAAAATATGCAAGCGGCTAAATAAATCAACGCATGCAACATCAAATTAAAGTATATTCAATATTTCATTTCATTGTCATCCCTGTGAAAGTCTTTTGATATTTTAAAATGCATTATATATAAATGCGAGAGGAAGATGCTGCAGAAAATACCCAAAGTGAGGTTAATAATGCAGGTCAATAACAAAATGCAATAACTGATTATATATATATATATATATATATATATATGTATAGAGAGAGAGAGAGAGAGAGAGAGACATTCTTGCACTACTTATTTGCCACAAGCAAGAAAACATAAGTAGATTGAAATATGCTAAATTCCTGAACTCCTACTCATATAAACTATTCTAATTAAATACTTTTATTATTGACAAAAAAGAGTGGAGCTCTTAATGTGTAATTCATGAATACGAACACTTGTACGTGTCACTGGCACTAAGAGAAGCGAGCGGTACGGACGACAGCGTCCTTATTTTGCCTCATTTCTGAAACGAAGAACCATCTATCTACTATATAATATACTTTTCATAATGTACTTCAGGTTTGACATATTCGGGTAGTTGTGTGTTTGTTAGAGGAAGCGCTGTAAAAGTAAACAGTGTGTAGAAATATAAAGAAACATTAATCTGGGCTCACTGCCAACTGCGCCACTGGCAGTGTACATCTGAAAACAGCATAAAGATCTCTCAGAACAAAGTTCAGATGATGCCTCCCATCCTCGGAGACTCATTATCTGTTTTTGCCTTCTTACCCACACAACTCTCAATTTCCCCTCGTTTCAAAACTAAACACAGTAAATTGTGTCAGGAGATGAATAGATTATTATGCGAGGCGAACTTTTTGCTGTTTTGAAACGTAATATTTTAGAAATGTTGACTGTAAATTCCCAAACGAAAAGCGAAGCATTCTACGTGATCAAAGACACATCTTTCACGCCTTGAAGTTGGATCGTGTATTAATATGTTTTGGGTGCTGCAATCAATAGCTATGATGAAAAAAAGAAAGAGAAAAAATGGCGATTCAATAAGGGATGCTGCACGCCTTTGTCTTCTTGTGTGCTTTTGATGCTGAACAAAAGAGACTTATTCAGTTAAGATGGGCACCAGTACACTGCATGTCCTGTACACTGCATGTCCAGTACACTGCATGTGTAGTACACTGCATGTCTAGTACACTACATGTGTAGTACACTGCATGTCCAGTACACTACATGTCCTGTACACTGCATGTCCAGTACACTGCATGTCCTGTACACTGCATGTCCAGTACACTGCATGTCCTGTACACTACATGTCTAATACACTGCATGTCCAGTACACTGCATGTCCAGTACACTGCATGTCCTGTACACTGCATGCCCAGTACACTGCATGTCCTGTACACTGCATGTCCAGTACACTGCATGTCCAGTACACTACATGTCCTGTACACTACATGTCCTGTACACTACATGTCTAATACACTGCATGTCCAGTACACTGCATGTCCAGTACACTGCATGTCCTGTACACTGCATGCCCAGTACACTGCATGTCCAGTACACTGCATGTGTAGTACACTGCATGTCTAGTACACTGCATGTCCATGAATAGTTCTGGTCAAATACCTCCTGTTCTCAACTCTGTTGGTGCTGCCACCCCTGTTTCACTGTTTTTGATCTCACTTATCTTCTCATTCGTTACCTTCTCATTCTGCTTTTCCTTTCTTCACCTTTAAACTTTTCTTTGAACACATGCATATTTCTGGGGTGGCAATTGGAATCACTTTACCTGCAATCGCCTTTTTTTTTAGGGTCTACTCCCCCGCCACTCTCACAGCTGCACCACCTGCACGTCTATATTTACGCCCAATAAGTGAACTTGTCATGTATATTAACACATAAAAAGGTACAAAAAGGCTTAAACATAAGCAATATGGAAGAGATACTCCTGAAAGTTGTGAAAAAGTAAAGCAAGTGCAATGCAAGGTCTTAAACCGGCGCGCGACAGCTGAGGTGTTTTGCTTGTCTGCCACTTTGATTTGCACCTCCGGGAGACGGAATGACACCCTTCACCTTCCCTCCACCGCCGACCTTGAGCGGGAAAAACCAGAGGAGGGATTGGAATTGGCTCAAGCCCAAACTTGAATAGTCATCTGTCCTCCCCAATCAGTAAGCCTTCCTCCATTAAAACAAAGGGCAAAGCGCCGAGTGAAAAAACACACAGGGGTGAAACGCAGGTGTCACGGTAAAACAAAAGAAGTGCCGATCTCGCCAAAAAAACTCCGGGAGTTAACACGAAGCCTCCCTCCCTTTGTCGGATGCAACGTCCCCGGAGAGATGAACGTAAAGGCCTGAACGCATGAGGAAAAGGTTGTGGACTTCAGGGACAGTGAGAGGAAGATGTATTTTAATAAGACAGATTAAAGCCGCTGAGGAAAAACACAGATGAGAGTGTTAATAGCCCAAATTGAAAATCCTCATTTATCTGTTCCATCCAGAGACGCAGAACAAAATGCACCACATAGAACAGATGTGGGGTTGAATCCCCGCGGTCCTGCTAATTCTGGTTCACTGCTAATGGGCCGGTATTTTGGGGAGAAATAGCTGCAGGGTTTATATGCAACACACCTCATGGGTCCGTGGGTCTCACTGGCTTGTTTGTTTGTTTGTTTGCTCGTCTGTTGGTTTTCCTGGTGACAGTTAGCCTCTCTGACCCCCAGTGGCCACGAGGAGGCATGGTTCATTGTACAGATGACACCAAATCTAATTATTCACAAGCATCCTCTGCCTTGATAATGAGCTACTCGGGGGTCTCCGGCGTGTCCTTGTTGAAGACAAAAGTCAGAAAAAAGGGATTAAGGCGTAAAATGAATGATATTAAAAACAGTCTAGTGTCTTTTCTTACCCCCGTTGTTTCCAGGGAATTTGCAAAGCTAGTTATAGTAAAAGGAGAAAAACAAAGTCATTGAAACGTTATTTTAATGACCAGTTATGTTTGAATAGTAGCAGGCCAATCACAACACGCCATCAGATGAAACCAACCAGTTTCGCCACTATTAGCTGCAGCCAACTTTCCCTCGGATGCAGTGGCACGAAATGGGTTGCTTTTAAAAGGCTGAATGATGTGGGACACAACCCTGCGCCAGTAAAAGCTTGATAACAGGTGGTGAGGAAATTGAATGCTGAATACATAAAATGTTGGATAATGGCAGGCAGTGATGGGCGAGGGTAAGCAGAATATTTATTTCGGTCATTACGTCTGACAGAGGCGGAAGACATTTGCAGCCCGGATCAATTTCTTTTTTTTCTTTCTTCTAATTTCTTTAGAAAAAGAGGGTGCATAGAATGTTTTAAGAATCATAAGTGGGTTACAAAAGGTGAGGAACCCCTTATCCACCTGATGGGATCACCTTCTGTCGGCCATGATGTCGGAATAGGACAATTTAGGCATGTGCACGAACCTCGGTCAGGAAAAAGATCAATGAGTCAATGACGGGGGTGGGGGGGGGGGGGGGGATAACAAGGGGGTTGACATCCCCCCTCAAATCTGCTACTGTGCTATGTATCCGCTCATCCCATACAGGCAGCATCATCACTTAAAATACAAGCTATCTCCCTCGATAAAACAAGCCATCCTTCATCCACTGCTTCGTAAACACTCCCTGCATCGAGAGCTCCGAGGGAAATTCTTTATTACATTTAAGTAAACATGAACAAAGCAATCTGGTTCTATCGGTGTCAAGTCCCCTCCTTATTAAGAAATAATACAGCATGCACGGTAACCTTGAGAGAGCCTGTAACGAAACACTCGGCCGGAGTGATGGATGAACTCGACTGCAGAGGAAGTGCACAGTATAAATGCGTCCCCCACCGGCTGAAGTTATTTGCTCTAGCATTCACTCGGTTATTCAGTCAGTCAGTGGGGGAGCCGAGGCTTAAATCAATCCATTAGATCCATCCATCATCTCAGTATCTCAGTGGGAGGCAAACCCTGATGGATCTGCTCACATCGACCGGCGGTCCACCTTAAAAATGGGGCTTCCCGCTGAGTCTTCCACGTGCACGGCGTACAGTACGGGAGGGAGGAGGAGGAGGAGGAGGAGGAGAGTGCACTTGGGTTTCACTGTTTAGTCCTCCTGACACGAGAAGGCGTGGTCAGGATCACAAGGAATGCATTTGAAAAAGGAAATAAAAGAGTGATGCTGACGGCCGTGAAAGCAGAGCCCCGATGACTCATCAGGGTGGTTGACTTGTTGACAGCAGGCATGTGACCACCACTTCCTCTTCTGTTTCCTTGAAATGAGATGAAAAGATTAGTACGATCGTTGAATACTTGAGTATTTGAATAAGAATGCCTTTTCACTTGTTGGATGTAAACAATATATTTGACATGTTTATATCCTTTGGTGGACCATGTGTTGTTTATGCTATTTATTTCACAAGAAAATCGAATGACGGTAAAACCTTGATGTGATAGAAATAGTTCACGTTTTCATTTTGCGGTAGAGAAAGAAGGAAAGTAATTGGCATCTCATAATAAGTAGAAAGAAAGGTGCGACAATCCTGACAGAACAAACAAGAAATAAACCAGTAATCAGGTAACTCATTAGCGCCTTCTTTTTTTTATCTTCTTTTTTTCAAAAAAATAAAACTGTTGAAATGATTAAAACAAGTGTGTTTGACACAGAGGTGGGGAGATAAAAGCAGCGGATGACACTCAGAAGGAGAAACAATGGGATGGAAATGTGAGTCACTGCAGCAGCCAATCAAGACTGTGAAAACAGTGTATGCAAATATAAGTGTGCCGATCTTAGACGTCTAGCAGCTGTGACTGTTGCTCAGAAACTGATCTCCTGTTCATCATTCCCCCAACGCAACACAACGCAGGTCGGGAGGTTGCTAAATCAGAATCAGAATCAGAATCAGAATCAGAATCAGAACCATTTATTGCCATGTATGCTTACACATACAAGGAATTTGTCCTGGCGGGAAGGTGCATACATTTAACATTTAACAATACACATTTAACAGTTAACGCAGTGCAATAAATGAGGATGAATGGATGAATGAATATCTACATTGAGACAGCAGCATAACAAAATACCAAAGTAAGATAAAGTGCATGGAATGTGCATGAGTGTAAGTGTTGTGTGAAAGTGGCAAGTGCAATGCCCAGGTGTCAAGTGTATTCAAGTCAAGTATAAGTATAAGGCTATGTGCAGGGGAGTGTCCGGTGGGAATTGGGAATTGGGAATAAATTAGCACTTATCAGTGTTTAAGTTACTGAAACAACTTTAAAAAGTACATTAAGCCTAGAACACTAACGTCGGGTTATTTTTACCCGAGCGATTGTGGTTATTTTCATTGTGTTGCTTTTGTCTGAGCTGTGTGGGTCCTTGTGTAGCTTTCATGCTGCTCACTGATGTTATTGAAGGTGGGCGTGTCTTTATTGGAGGTGGGCGTGTCTTTATTGAAGGTGGGTGTGTCTTTTTTGAGGGTGGGCGTGTCTCTCTGCTCCGATCCCTGTTTTTTTCAACAGGCTCGTGTTCGGGTGATTTTCACCCGATTTTAGTGATAGAGGGTGAAAACATTCCGGATGGTTTTCCCATTGTTTCCCTAATTTTTCATCCAATTTTGAGACTTGATACCTGTTTTTAGAGAAGTTCTAAAGGGTAAAATAATAGAAGAGTACTACAATTTGCCTTGTATTGTTGTAATTTAATATATTTTGATGAGAATATATTTTGTAATTTGTAATGTATATTTTATCAGGTATTATATCGGCTGAAACATACCCGACGTTAGTGATAGTGTGGCAATTTTTAACAGACTTCCGCGTTGCACTGTGATTGCATTATTATCAAATTTCTTGATTTTACAATGGCATGCAAAATACAGTTTGAACATCCAAGAAAAACAAGAAAATCTGAATTAGAATTTCTGAAATCTGAATTAGATGTTCGTGTTCGCCCATGTTGGTGAGGAGCTCCATGCTCAAAGTTACAGTAAACTGGAGAGAGATGACCTCATCCAATCAAGGACATTTGGACATGCTGTAAGGAGGAGCCGGTGAATAGTGAACCACCTGCTCCACCGTGTGAGATACTGTCAGCACCCAGGTCAGATGCTAATCGGATATTATAACTGATAACCTACCATTAAAACCTGTGCTTTATTCCCCCATCCAAAGGGCAATGTAAGCATCAACTATCTATATTGAGAATAGGTAAGGACATTATAATTCAATATGATGTATTTTAGCCGGTATCCCATACCCATACATATATATTTTTTATTTGATCACCAGCAGCAGAGGAAGTATGTGACCTTTTTGTCGCTCACTATAGTATGCAGAGCGGGTGGCCATTAGAAACGTAGTCGAAGACCAGCGATAAAACAGCTGTTACCAGCAGGGGATGTGAGCTGAGCCGGAGGAGGATAAGGATCAGTCAGCAGCGAGGCCCCCGCCTCTTGCCTCTCCATATCTAACTCTCATCAGTCTCTCTTGGGCAGCAGCTGCAGCGGAAAAATGGACTCGGTGCTCACTCTCAACTGACATGTGACACTGCAGAGCCATTCTGCCAGCAGATGAGGCACAACGTGGGCCGCCTTTACTAGATGAGAGAATATTGCAAAATGTATAGATGATTTATTTCAATAAAACATTACGCAACTTCAATTACTATATATTAATAAAATAAATAAAAAAATATGAATAATATATTATATTATATAAATAAATAAATAAATCCACACATATATATATATATATAAAATGAAAAACCCAGCCACATTTTCCTTCTGTCGTTTGACTCCAGAGGGCCAAACTGGTTGAGTCAGATCCGGCCATGAGCATGAGTCATCCAGGCGTGCCAAGACTAATGTTGTTGTTTTGAAGAATGCAGCATGCCACCACAATGCTTCACACCTCTGTGGGTAGAAGGTCCAGCCCTTTGTGTGGTCGAGGAAATTAAATTTGATTTTTAAGGATTGCCAAATTGTGCGCTCAGCAACGCCTCTCCCCTGTCACGGTGACAGGCTGTAACCCGGTGTTGCTGTTTTTGTTTTTCCAAAAGTACAAGCCAAGGTTGCAGAGGACACTTTCTATTGCCTTTGAGATGAACTCAGAAAAAAAATCAATGCATCTCACTTATACATAAAACTGTAGACCTATTATTGTAACGTATGGGTAATAAGAAACAACACAGTTGCTGAGTGGCAATATTCATAATGTCGTAGACGTGGCTGCTGCTGCAGATATAATTCAAATAAATGACTTAATCATACATTTGTTTGAGTACATATACATCAAACAAGCAAAGTAATAATGGCAGATGATAATATAAGATATGCAGTTAATATTTAATATAAGCTATCTCAACACGTCACGATGACAGCTTGCCGATATCTGCAGCAGAATAATTAAATTAGCAGTTTCCTCTCTCTGGGTTTTTCAGTGAAAACTGTAACATCCATTGACTGCTGAGACATATCGACTATGCATATTGATACGCCAGAATGCAGGGTAAGTGAGACATAGGTGTATGGAAACATGATATTCACAGTGACACAGAGAATCTATTTTTTCCTGCATCATTTCCTCAGTGAGTGCATAACACATTCCTGGCTGTGATGAACAACTTGTAATGGCAGTGGTTGAATTTGATCCTGTAATTGTGCATGAACATGCATGAAAAGGGGGCCTTGAAGGGGGAGAACGGTTCTGAAGGGAGTCATTTTTAATTGATTAGACGTGGACAAGCAGCTGTAAGCAGTACACCACAACCAGGTTGCTGCAACGTGGTTCACATTGCAGAAAACATTGGCCGCATCATCCATATGCTGTTAGGAGGAGCTGGTGAATGAACAATGGGTCTCACCCTAAAAAGGTGCTAAATTCTAAATTCAGAGCGTTCATTTAACAGAAAACAACTATGTGAAGACAAAAATAATATAAAATCACACTCTCTCCGTGTGTGCTTGAAAAGCGAGCTCCTCTGGGCCTCGTTTTAGGGCCTTTCCATTGCAGCAATAGTAATCCTGCTTAATTTACAACTGCACACCGTTTGCAGGCCACAAAAATAGCGAGCTCCCCTACCGTGGTGGATATCTTTTAAATACGTTGTTAGGGAATTGTTTATTGTGTTGAAACAAGGGAGAGAGAAATGCAACAAAAGCTCCTTTGCCTGACAAGTTTCAGAGGTATCGAGCTTCCTGGTTAGCGTCTAACCCCCTAAAGCCACATGGTTGGTAATCCTAAAAGCACGAGGACTTGGCGACCCTTCCAGGATAGGATGTGCAGCTGAGCTAAATTTTGTCATCCATGCCAGAGGAGTTGAGCTCCAAGTGGACACCTGTTGTTCTGGCCGCCCTCACCTGCCTGAAGTCCCAGCAGCCAGTGGCCATCTTGGTGATGTGTTGCTGAAAAGAGAAGAACTGCTTCGCAAACGGCAAAGTTTTTGCCGCATTTTTTTTTCGACTTTTGGATCAGTTACAACTTACCGGGCACGGAGGAGATTTGTATTCTGCAGACAATGTGGTGCAACCGTTACGGCTGCATGCCGATGGGGACAGTTACAGGTTTTAAAGACTTTGATTCTAACCCCAGAACGGGCCTCGGTGCACTGGCTGTACCTTCTCTAATCACCCCCAGTGCTCCCTGCCTACCTTCTGTCATCAGACAAACTTGGCAGCTTTCATTGGGGAGTGAGGGAGGCAGAGCTCAAAGGACCGGAGTGTTCTCCAGTGAAACATCTGTTGAGATGGTTTGGAGCAATACTTTGTGTCAGATCATGTCACTGGCAATTACTGTAAATTGCATCAAAGTACTTCTGCGCAACGGCTGATATAAACTAGTTCACGGCTATCGGACCTGTAGTGCGACGGTTGCCGGTAAAGGCAGAAAACATGATTTGCAGCTGATGGGTGATGGCACAGAGTTTATCATTAACCTGTTAGGCTCTGGTTGCCTGGGCCTTATCACTAAGGGGAAACAATTAACTTAACCAAAGGGAATCAGAAATAGCTCCTCGCCAATTAGGCTAATTTACATATTTCTCGTCTCATTTTGAATGGTACAATCCATTGTAAGTAATAAAAGCGATAATACCATTCCGGACATAATGGATATAGAATAAAGGAAAATATATTTATCCTTGCTTAGTATAACATTTTAATTACAGAGGCAATATATACACTAAATTCAAGACAATTGATTCAACAGAATATAATCCACCAAAATTGTATATTACCAAAGATTTCAAGTGTTAATCTGCCAACGTCAACAAAGTAAACTAGATGTTTCCTGTGCCACAAAGGAAAACTTGACAGGCATAGCAATAGTGTTTAAGGAGGCAAAGCTGAGGCCGTCAAGTTTAAGGTTATAGATGTATATGTAATGTTACTTATGAATAACTAAATATATAAAGTCATCATCGGAGCTCGAGCAGTTGAAAGCCAATCCATTTGCGTGAGCGACAAGATGACCTCATTAACCAAGTTAGTCCTCGTGTGTTATGAAAATCACACTTACCGTCTTAATGGATACTTGAGCATTGCTGCCAATTACTGGAAAAGCAAAAGCTTCATTAAAGACGCTTCATTGCCTTCAAATACCGCGCAGATATATGGACATACCTTTCATTGAATTATTTCAGCACCATGGAGAGAGACAGGCATATACATATAACTTACTTTCATATGTAAATATTGTTCCTTCGCAATTTACCTCCCATTGTAAGAGTGTCACTTCCTCTCATCTCCTCATTATGCCGTAACTCCATCAACCAGCTTTTATCAGTGCTTCGGCAGCACAGGTTTCCCTGCTGCTATAACCTCCCAGCTTCCTTGTTCCACAGCGCTGCATTAACCAATCCAGTTTGCCACTGCGCCTGAATTGGTTTAATTAAATCCAGGGGCCTTAACACACTCATGAATTTCAAAGAGTGCAGGGATGCATGAACACATAAGCCAAAAAACCTACACCGGCTCGGCCCTGCCAACTAAACGTTTGATCTTCAACAGATGATATTCATGCGGCGCGCACCGCAGGTCCTAAAATTGAATCGCACATTCTTTAATATTCCTATGTTCATAAGCATGCATATTAATCATATAATTTAAATCATGGGAACTGATTTGCCTCTAATGGACTGTACAACACATCTTTATCAGTTTTCTTAATTCCCTTTCTCCTCTCAGGTGCTTAAGCTGACATGAGACTGCGTAATTAATTCACTCTGTGTATAGAAGACAAGGTAATCAGTCAATGTGAAAGAAGGCAAGATTAATTCAGGCTTTTTATATTGATGACTGCCGGCTGAATATTATGTACATTAATGAAATTGTTCATAAGCACTGAGAGAGCTGCAATATGATAAATGGCCATTGCATAATGCCCACCCAGGGCATGAAAGACCAACGCTTGGGCAGTAGTCCTCTGCGTCTGGAAAGCAACCCCCTTTTAAAGTATTTAAGAGATGCACCGGGCTTTCCTCCAACTCCAATGTATAGTAAACCTATTCATGCCACTATTACACGCCCAGAGCAACAGGTGGAGCATAAACAGCAATAAATGGGTTCAGATAAACACAGGACTTTCACCCAGGGCACAACAGATGTACTTATTTTGATCATTATTTCCAGCAGGTAGTTGTGTTGCCGAAACCCAACTCCGACCACTTCACAAAGCTAACAACGCTAAAACTTTCTGCGCCGAGCTACGAGCAACTTCTGCACTGTGTCTGCCCAAGCAGCGAAATATGATGTGACAAGTAGCACATTGTTATTTCTATAAGGCTGGTCTTCAAAACACCAGGGAGGAGAATATACTTTATGCATACTGTATTGAAACCTAAGCCTCACTTAATGCTAGAGTGCAAGTAGCAGTGTGTTGCCTGTGTAATCCTCTGTAAGCATTTCCTTGGTTCCTCTGGAAATTGCATCCCTCCCTAGTCTGGATTGTTGGGAGGGAAGAAGGAGAGGGAATGAAAGAGGAAAGGAGTGAATTACTGCCTAGCTGATGCTTAGTGATGCCTAACACTAATTACATTTTTGCTGCTGTTTTAATGGAGTTTACATAAAGTCTTGTGGCAACCATGTGGGGAGAAGAGCCACCTTGTTTTCATTAGATTGATCACTGATGCAGAAAACACCTACAGTATTTTTGTTTACAAAATCAGTGTATTGTGCTATATGTGGGCAACAAAAATCATTCGCTACGTCTGCCTGTAATGGCAACGCAAAGCTCGAATCCCATCAAACCAGGGCGAGAAAAAAAAAGAACGAGCACAGTATGATATATTGCTTTTCCACTGCGATGAGCATTAACTCTTTAGTGAAGCCCTGTTGCTCTGCAGGATGCCAGAGTGCATGTTGGGAGATAAGGTTGATGTGTGCGATAGGGCAACCACCATGTGTCAAACATCCAGAGTCTTTGATGTGCACTCTAATTACCCAACCTGCAGTTTTTTATCCATATTTTCATCAAGAATCATCTGTTATTTACTTAATCTTCATACGACAACTGTTGACAACCTTTGTTGTAGGAAGCCAAGACCACGATCTCTGGAATAGACGTTTTTTTGTTGTAGTATTTTACATATAGTGATGAATGATTCTCTTCGACATTGCATATTTCACACATCACATGAGGTAAGATAAGGTAATGCATTTATTATCCAGCTCCAAGGACAACAGGCTAACAAGGCTTATTTTATATTCAGTACATGTAGTGGAGAATTAATGCTTTACGTTTGTGGAGAAATGAGTCATCGGGGTGATCGCTGAAGGAAACCCGTCTTGTTGCCGACGCCACTTCTGTCAAACGTCCTCACATCAGCAGGCGATACATCCACCTGGTAACTCGGTCAATCACTTTCACTTCAGCCGAGCAACATTTCAGTGTCACCGGTAACTAGTTCACCTCAACTAGTCCACAATTACATCTCAACAACTGATCGGATGGATCGCAATACCATCAGCTGTTGAGATCTGCTGACTTTACCTTCAATACCTTCAGTTGGTGCACCACACTGGTCCACACTGGTCCACACTGGTCCACACTGGTCCACACCGGTCCACACCGGTCCATACCGGTCCACACTGGTCCACACTGGTCCACACTGGCCCACACTGGTCGACACCGGTCCATACTGGTCCATACTGGTCCATAATGGTCCATACTGGTCCATACTGGTCCACACTGGTCCACACCGGTCCACACTGGTCCACACTGGTCCACACTGGTCCATACTGGTCCATAATGGTCCACACTGGTCCATACTGGTCCACACTGGTCCACACCGGTCCACACTGGTCCACACTGGTCCACACTGGTCCATACTGGTCCACACCGGTAAAATAAATGACTTTGTCTAACACTGTCAACATTTATGATCAAATACCTCAAATTCCCATCAGCCTCAGCGGTGGAGTGTATTGATATTCCGTGAGTGTTAGCATACCAACATGTTAAACTGAGATATTGGAAGTGGTAAACATCATACATGCTAATTTTAATCATGTGTGCGGCTCCTAAATATCATTTTCCCATCCAAGGAAACTGCGTTGTGAAATTTCGAGGGAAACGTATTTTGAAATCTGTGTGAAGCAACTAGTTGTGTTGCTTTAACCTAACCTTGAACTTAAATTGCAATTTTCTTTTGCTAAAAAGTTATAATAATTTTAAGCCGAACCATGACGTTTCATTTTTTATCAAACCTAACCAAGTAGTGGTTTCAAACTCTTCCATAATCTGGGAAAAATGTGTTTGTTTACATAGAAAACTCACATCAGGAACATAGAGCTGATCTCCCCTTAATTATAATTATATGCCGCCATATAATTATATTTGTCCTCGTTCTGTTCCTGTTTGCACACACCTTGTTTCACGCCTACTACAACGAACAGAAGTTTAATACTCTTTAACTCGTCTGTCTGCATTAGCCATCCTCCTAGTTGGTGAGAAATCAGCCACATTATGCATTAATGAAGGTTATGGCACTGCTGGGACTCTGGGAGTGAGACCTTGTTGGCAGAGCAGAGCTGAATCTTTGCATTTCCACATCCCTTTGCCTGGAGCCTCGTATTTTTCATAAGCTGATGCAGATGAAGTATTAAACTCATGTAGATATTCATCTGTTGAAACATTCAACGGTGGACATCTGATGCATCTTTGAATTGCCTCGATGTTATTAACAGTTTTCTTTTTTATCTTTACCATATGCAAAATGTGAACGTTAGCTACGTTGTGGAGCTCAAGAAGCAGGTTTTAACTAGTTAACTAGTGTCATGTCATCATCACAGGTCTGTTGGTGCATGCTATTGCTGCAAAACTTCACCTGTGGGATTTTCATTTCTGTGTGTGTGAATGAATAATAACTTTTGGTAGAGCTGCTGTAACTCAGTGTCAGCTGGGATTCGATACATCTGAACTGCAAATCTCTCAATTTTAAAGGAATAAAACATGCCAACATTTGTCTGTTCATCACTTGAAACCACGTAAAAGTCTTAAGGTGTCAGTCTGCTGAACTCAGCCTGCACGCCTGGGATACATACACACATTTTGATTTTAAGCTCTTTAAATACAATTCTGCAATTATGATGATAGATAATAACGACTACCAATAATAATAGATGTTATTGCCTCAAAAATGTAACATATTTCTACATGCAATACCTAAAACGTCTCAGTAATACAAAGTGACACGGACAGTAATCTGCCGAGAAGGAAGCAAACAAAGTCATTCCAGTTCTCCTGCTCTCGCAGTTCATAGTAATCTGTAATCTGTGACCATTCTGATTAGACTTGGACTTATTATTATCACATAGAGCAGTGCGTTACTTTTCAGAGTCAAAGCTTAGCGAGTCCCTGGGGATTTTTCTATTTACTGATCCTATCAGTAACAAGCCCTTGCAGAGCCAAGCCCCAGTGACCATGTTTATTAATAGACAGTCGACTCCACTACATGCCAATGAACTGCAGTTCCCTCAATATGTGATGCCAATGGCCAAGTTTGGGCTGAAAGAGAATGTGAATTGACCGGACTGCATATTGTTTTGCTCTAATTTTATTCGTGCACGCGCACGCGCACACACACACACACACACACACACACACACACACGAAATATTCTGTCATGGCTTGTACTGCCTAACGTAAAATATAATGAGTTAAGGCTAAACCCTTACTAGAAAAACTGTTTTATTCAAGAAACGTATACAGAAGAAATGTAATACACACGTGAAGATGTGTGCATCTTGTTTTGATGTGTACACAGCCTAATGTTGATGTTAGTCATTAATAAAAAAAATGGCGCCATCTGCTCCCTGCCTGTGCCAGTGCTCCGTGCAGGATGTGTCTACTCCAGCGCTGTTATGATGGACAGCTATTCAATAATCCACCTCAGAATAGGAGCTTGCAGGCCGGCAGCAGACCGGCTTTCTCCTGCTGCGAGCGGCACGGTGACACATTATGCTCCCACAAGGTGTTGGCTGACCCACAAATAATCAATAGTATCATAGAGGCAGGCCTCTAACATCCACTTCTGCTCTGCTAGGTTTAACTTAGACTCCAATTAATCAACGCAGCAGTTAATTGATTAGCCGTGATATGCTGAACAGACTGCCTGTGCCGTGGCAGTTATTTAGAAAGGGATTTAGCGGTGTGTTTCATTTGGAGAATAGAGTGAATTCAAGTGCAGCTAACAGCGTGTATCTTTCCATCAGCGTCGGCATCCCCACAGTACATCCCTTGAAATAAGATCGGTGGCCTTAATCAGGATGCATGTGTGTATCGCAACCTCAAAACAATCACAAAAACTCACAGAATCACATAAAAAGGAACAATTTGTACCCAGGGACACAATCAGCATCTTGATAGAAAAGAAGAAAGGCTGCAAAATAGACATTTAGTGTATACCCACAATGCATTGTGCAAAAGCCTGGTTCTGATTGGCCGTTGGTTTATAGTAATTGTACTTGTTGTACTGTGTTGTGTATAAAATACGCGCCGCCGATGACACGTTGTGGGCATTTATTGGCACCTTCGAGAGGCACAATTTGTGGTTGTACGTTATTGGGATTAAACAATATGTTTTGTATATTTTTAAATGTTTTCCATTGTATATTTTCTCATAAGAGCCTCGGCTGAAGGTCTTGCTTTCCCTGACCTCCGTGCAACGTGACATCACAAGGTCGATATGTGTTGCTCTTTAGTCTTTACGTGCACACTGGAAACAGCAGAAGTCAAATCAATCACCCACATCAAATAACGTCTATTTTCTATATAACAAGGACAGCATATATTGGCAGCACTGCGTTGGCCTTCAATCACCACAGTGCGAGCAGACCTCCAGTCAGAAGTGCACTGTGTAGCTCACTGCTAATGCTAATGCGATGCCACTGTCTGCTGAATAACAAAGCCGTGTGATTAATTGTGCACTTAATGCGCGGCCTTGTTGTACACACATGTGGTTCACCTGTTGTTTATCACTTTGGGTACATGGGTAAATTGCGCTACCAAGATGAATTAGTTCCAGGCAACATGAAATTTATCTTACAGCCTTATTACAAAATGTCCTTTCTAGTTGCAAAGATAGGAAATATCGTGTATTTCTATTACAGAAGCAATTCCTCATGGAATATCTTATCTTTATCAAATAAATCCTTACTATAATTGTGTATTTGATTCGTCAAATGGCACTTGTCCCATTGTGCCTGTATGTTTCATTAGAATGTACCGGTATCATTTCCATAGTTTTATTTAATCTTTATTATTACTGAGCTGTTTGAGTAATCTTTTTTTAAATTATTATTTAAATGCAATTGTTGTGTGAAGAGCACACATTTGCAATTACCCACGTGCCAACTGTCACGACGGGCTTAGAGAGTCATGGCAAATAAAAGACACGTCGAAAACCTGTACCTCTCATTGTGCTGCAGCACGGTGACAGTCTGAGCCACGCGGTCCTGGTCCTGACTCTCCCGGGCTTCTCTTCCCTCCAGCGGGCCCGGCCATACAGCCTGGGTCCCGAGCGGCATGGCTCCCAGCGGGATACAGCCAACCTGAAGGTTTGATCTACTTATAGAGGTCATACTGAGGCAATAGCATTACATTTGAGACCACTTAAAAAAGTTCTTCCCTCTAACTTTAACTGTGTATCCACAATCAGATTATAATACGGCTGTCAAAGTCAATGGCGAGGCCGTATCGTACATGACAAAGGACAACACTGACATTGACAACATTCAATAAATAGCAGCTTGAGTGTTGCATGTGTCATTTAAGCTAGCAAGGACTAACACCTCAGTGTTTGGGGCGACTGTTACAAGAAACATCAATACAGAGGCATCGGAAAAAAAAAAGTGCATTTAATGTTCACATCACCACCGTCTCCATGTCAGACCGGCTAGAGGAGAGCGAGACTACTTTTCGTGCTCCCTCCAGTCTGTATTCCTCCCTCCTGTCTTTATTTCAGGCTAATGGCACATGGAGGTTAAGGACCATTAGTCTGCTCCCTGGACTATAGCTGCACCTATTATAGTGTTACAGCATAGCTTTCTTCAATGGGCCAACTCTACTTTATCACTGCTTACCCAAGACCTTTCCCAGAAGGTCAGGCTTTTCTAATGACTCGTGACTTGAGTCATGAGGAGGAGAGGAAAAGTGAATGGGGGGAAAATTGCCTGTAGAGAGAGACAGAAGAGACGGAGCAAGAATGAAAAGCAAGGCCGGAGAAGGAAAAATGAAGAGGGCAAGCAGAAGGTTAGTGGTGGCGGAGAAGGAAGTATCGCAGCCACAACAATGCACACTGATGATAACTGGGGCTCTTTATGTAATCAGGGAGGCATTAAGAAAAGTATTTGACATCGTCTTTAATATCAATTTTGGCTTCACGTCCAGATTCTTTCATTATAAAAGTGACTTTGGTGATTGAACTACTACTTGAACTTTGAGCATCTGGTACTCGCATCCCTCTCAGTTGAGAACGAGGTGCAATATTTTGTGAAAGGAATCTACAAAATTGAATATATATATACATTTCTTTTCATTGACTGATACGGGAATCTGAGTGCAACGGGCAGCTCAGCCCTTTGATACCATAAAATCCATTTTCGTGGCGTAACTTTGCTCAGTGTGGAAATCCTTCACCTTGATCATAATTGTCTGACCTGTCATTCAGTCACATTCCTCTGCAATGACCCTCGCTAAGTTAATTACCGGGGAATACAAAAACAAATGTGCAGAAATGTTTGGTTCAATTTCTATTTCCAAACTGACCTACTTACCGAGGCTCTCCCCAGGTGTTCTGCCTCTGCAGTGGGAGGTGGACAAAGGGCAATTACTACCATTTTGCAATTAAGTGAGGACAAATTCACAGTGGAAAATATAATTGCTGGAAAATGGTAACACACCAAAAAAAAGTATTCATCTTGGCGAGTCTTACAATCATTGCATTTCAGAAGTAAATTATGTCCCAGTTTCTGGAACACCTCGTGCTGGGATACAGAGTTTGCTCTCCTTCTACTCCACTGACAAGCGGTTGAATATTTTTAGGAACATTCCACCGAGTGTTGTGGAAACTGTTTCAAGACTCAGTTGGATGTTGAATAAAGTGATTTCACAGCATCACCCCAACTATAAAAACAGCATGGGATGCTTTTAATGAATTAAGCAAGTAGGCATGACTAACCAACATTGTATTTTTAAATGTTTGTCCTGAAAAAGCTAATGACATATTGAACTGGTGGAGATTAATTTACCTGAAGACAAACGTTACAATACTACATTCATACTAATGGCACCATGCGGCAACCTCCGGTTTGGGTTGTATAGAAGTCTATGAGAAAATGACTCTACTTCTCTCTTGATGTATTCCCTCAGTAAACATTGTAAACATGAGTTTATGTCTCAATCTCTAGTTTCAAGTCTTCTTCAATACAGCATGTATTGAGTAAATTATACCATAAAGTGGGTTATGCTTTAGGGCGGGGCTACTGTGTGATTGACAGGTTGCTGCTGCTATCAGAGCCCAATACCGGGTCTCTACGTGACTCCTACACAGTTCAAATGGTCACTTCTGCTCACTGGTTGCAAAAAACAAGATGACGAAGGCCAAAATGCAAGATACCTCGAAACCAGTCCACAAACCAGTGGGTGACATTACGCCCACTACGTCCAGTCTGGTGTGAACACACCACGTATGGCACTATGAATATGTATCTTTCAGAGAGAAATAAATGGGAGAGGGAGCAGCTGAGGCAGGCATTTGAAATTCAGAACATTATTATAGCAGCAAACACATCTACTTTCCGAAAGTTTGCAAAATAAATGGAAACTCAAATTAATTGTGGATCGAACCGATTCGACGGGCATGACTCATTGCATGGCGAGTAGTTCGGAGGGGGTCCGGCAGTAGAACTACAGGTATTTTGTGATGAAAGCGAAGGTTATTCTGGGGCGGACCCAACACACATATCCCACATTGCCTGGGAACACCTCAGGGTCTCCTTGGAAGTGCTGGAGGACTCGGGTGCAGAGAAGGACGTCCGGGCTGCCACCGCCACACAGATAAGCAGTGAAAAACGAAGGAAAAATAGAATATCTGTTGCACAAAAAGAAATACGAGTAATGCCAACCAGTTTTCTGGGTGAGCTTATCAGCCGTGAGGCATTGGACCACAACGTCTTATTACCTTCACATTTGGGCACAAATGGTTGAACAAATGGGAGACAGATAAGCAAAGGAAAGGTATTCGGGAAAAGATACAGTGTCATTGTAGGAATATTGCTTTCACAGGTACGGACCACGGTGACTTGATAATGTCAGCCAGTGATTGGAAAGTAATAGCTTTCTAATGAATTTCAGTTTTTCTCCTGAATATCATATGTTGCGTCTCCGAATAAGATAACCTGTCCATGTGAAGACTTCTTCTCGTGGAAATAATGGAACAGTCACATATTTTTGACAGATGCGTGGTGCGGTGATGCAAGATTTGGCTCAAATTATTTGTCTGTGTCCAGTTCAGTTATCCTTAAAACAGTGGCGAGCATTGCTGCGCGCTCGAGGCACATTACAATGCATTTGTGTATTATTTTAATAGGTTGAGAATACAAATCATCAGGTGCCTGTCAGGAAAAAGTAGGCCAACGTTAAGGGAAAGTTCAAGCTTGTCAATCATTTAAGGAGCAGTTCGACATTGCGGGTTAATACATGTATTTGCTTTGTTGCTTTGTTTTTGTTGTGTGTGGTGCAGCATGAAGGGATTTACAGTAACGTGTAAATTAGTGACATTTAGAGGTGCTGGTAGGAGGAATTTTACCATTATTGTGCAAAGCTAAGCTAAGAGAGAGTCCAATATACAGTACGGACACAAAGAGTGATATTAATCTACTCATCTAACTCGATAGAAAAGAACATATTTCCTATAAATATACATGCACATAATGATTACATTTACCACATGAGGCCTGCACAATATCAGAAGTATGTACTGTAAACTAACTGTTTGGGCATTGTATGCACTGTATATGCTGCGTTTTAGTTTTTTTAATTGTTGTTCCAGTTCTCTTGAAATGTGAGAAAATAATTATGATTAAAAAAAACATCTTATTACTACAACTACAAGACGTCAAACATTGATTCTGAATGATTTTGAATTAAACTCACTACCTTACCAGGTTTTAAAGTTGGACATGTGGTCCTTCTGTTTATTATTTAGAATTCCAACATCGCTGATGCATTTCTAATATATTCAAGGTTGGATTTTTGTTCGCATCACTCTTCATTATGTCAATAGGACTCATTTGGACCGGTCCTGCAGGGCTGCATGTAGGGAGCTCAGTATCCACCAGGAGCGCCGCAGTGAAGAAGTTATTTCGTGGGTCCAATCCTGGAATTCTTTATTTAATTTCCTTCCCTCAGCCAGAGGCCGATGCAACGCACCCATTACTCCACATCCAGAAACTGATACAAAAACAATCCTGCAAAGTCTAATACACGGGAGGTGCACTGGTGCCTTAAACTCCAAAATAAAACCACCGGCTCATGAAAGCATCAAATTGAAATATAAAACTCAATCGGGAAATGTTGGGAAAGCGAGAGCACGACATGGATGTTCACATAATATCAAAGTAACTCATATTTGAAAAACTGATAACAACGAAATGCGTTTTTTTTTCTTCTCTTCAAGGAAACGAAGGACGGGGACTTTTTCTCCCCCAATGCTTGCGAACAGCACGACACAAATAACCAAACTTTGGAAAGAAACTCTGCAGCCTCACATCACCCCGTCCGTCCTTGTGGAGCGATGTTTGCGCCAACAAAGATGCTGCTAAACGGATTTATGTGTGCGTGCGTGTGTGTGTGTGTGTCTGCAAACACATGTACCGACACACACCATTGTGTGCGTTGATTTGGCAGAAAGCTGATTAAAGAGTGAATGAGGAAGTTGCTTTCTACCCCACAGTGGACCAACAATGTGCAGGATTAATCAGGCCCGGCTCCTATCCATGCAGGTTAATTAGGGTTAAATGATAATTAGGACACCATTAAAAAGGCAAACAACCACAGAGGACCCTTAATCCATGCAATGCTGTGCGCCGCAGCGCGTAGGTTTATTTGTTTGTGGACGTGTGTGTGTGTGGGTGTGTGTGTGTGGCAAAAGGTGTTTTGGGCTTCCAGTATGTATACTGTATTTACAGGCATGGATGCCTGTGAGTTGTGTATGAATAAGAGTCCATCTGTTTGCATGTGTGTGTTTTCCTCAGGACCTTGAACCTGATGTTGAACCTCACTGCTGAAATGTTCTTTGTCACTTTGCAGAAATGAAGGTCATAGGCACGCAGCGTAATTCTTACTAAATGATTTCAAAAAATGCATTCAAGTCAAATCCAAGGTTAAAATACCTCAGCTGTGTCCCAAGGTAACATTTAAAAAGGAAACGTCCATATAACGTCCACGCCACATCACATTAACCGGCGTATGCACTGAACGCCTCCCAAAAAAAGTTCACCATAGTGAAAATAGAATAATGACTAACACCCAGAATGCCTTGCACCTGCACTGATGGGATGTAAATGTGTCAGGCTTGACCTGGAACATCCTCCGTGTCCCTACTCAGATACAATAATTTGCTCCCATTTCGTGACACCAGGATGTTGCAGTGACAAATTAGAATTGATTGGAGAACCTGGCTAAAACGTCTCAGGATGTGACCCCTGAGCTCAAAAGCATTTTCCCGTATTAGTATTCTGCACCCGGCTGCTCCGACCTGGCAGCTAAGGTTTTAGAGCATGAATAAAATCGATCCGCATTGCTGTGTCTTTTCAGTGTTTTTTTTCACACGTTTCACTCTATTTTATGCATTTTATTCCTTCTGTTATTATTGTTGTTTTATTAGTTGGAGTGCTTCAGCATGAAGCACCCAACTATTGTTCTTCGAATCTTTATTAGTTGGAGTGCTTCAGCATGAAGCACCCAACTATTCTTCGAATCTTTATTATTCTATTTCTTCCGTACGTATTTTGAAAGGTTTCTCCTCCTTCATATGTTCAGCTACAGAAACTCTTCAAATATTAAAAAATTCAGCTCCTTCAGGAGAGGGGTGCTATGACCTTTCATATTTTTAACTTTTCAACTTTTCTTAATATTAATCTTTTTATGCTTTTTTTAACATGGGATTCCTATGGAGAAAATCCTCAACTTTAACAGCTTATAGGTTCAGCATACTTTCAGCTAAAGATACCATTTCAACTTTAAAATGTAGACATATTTTTCATCTATGACTGCATATTTTTAAATATTTTCTATCTTTTAAGAATTTTAAACTATGAATTTTTGAATTTAATTAAATATCTCTCCCTACGGGGCAGAGCTGTGCTTCTCCAATCGCCATGGTAACCATGGCGCGTGTGGGTTTTTTGTCTTTGATGTTCGCTCTGTCTTTGATCTATATTGAGCTATTTTCAGCTTAATTTAGCAATTTTCTTTTCACTTATTCTTTTCAAATATTTAAGCTTTAAGCTTCAGCTTTTAGCACTCCAACGCATTTTCAGCAGGAAATGCTCTTTCTAGTTTTATTTATTGGTTTATTTGATAAGGGACAGTGCACATTAATAAAAACATAATTTTTCATCAGTAGTCCCAAGTGGCAGATGTTACAAAATAAACCTAATAACATTAGATAAGATTCATTTTAAAAGGTTAAACAGATGAAAAAAAGTGAGAATTAAAACTGTTATACATAGTCAAGTACAAACAAGACATGCAACACAGAGGCTCTCAAAGACAACACACACAAAGCAAATCAAATGAGGCATGACTATGTTAAAATAGAACCAAATAAAACAAAAAGACCAGAGGAACAGCACATTAAAGCATGCAGAGCAATTGTTATGAATAGTATCACTATTACTCAGTGGCACATCACCGTCTCATGTTTTAAACCTCCACATCAGCTATTCCTCACCCATATTAAGTGATAAATACCGTAATGCAACCCAGTAACTTGCATCATGACTGTTGAATAATTTGCAAACAATAGTTTTCTTTTTCAATAAAACACAAGTTTTGCATTTTGTGATTTAAAAAAAGACCCTCAAATTCCTTTTGTTGGTATTAAAATCTATTCTAGCCTCCATTCATTCATCCTCTGCACTTAATGATGGATATCGCCATTACACAGCCTGTGGCCCTGACAGGGTTAGTAGTGCATGTTTGTAATCCTCTTTATAGGGTCCCCAATTCTCTAGGGCTGGCTCTGAACTCCTCTCTGCAGCACCCAGATGTAAACTAGGTAAATTTATCAGCACAAAACACCCTCAGCATGCCCGGGCGAAGGCGGGAGCTTAGCACTGATAGCATGGCCCCGTACAGTAGCAGTGGGCAATTTATTCCATCTTATTTTTATTTTATTTTTCTCTCGCAACGGTATATCTGGGGGCCTCCTGTGATCTGACTGCAGCCTGACGGAGTTATTCCAGAGCTGCGATAAGGGCTTGGATAAGCATAATGACGTTTGGAGGTGTGAAGTCTGTGCTCCCTTTGAATGGAGATGCTGATTCTCTCCTCACACCTCTGTGCGTATTTAGAGCCCCGACTATGGCCCGGAATTTCAATGGGGGTTTGGATTCACAGACTTTTTCCTGTGTGTGTGTGTGTGTGTGTGTGTGTGTGTGTGACCTGCATTCTCTCCCGGTATTACCACCCAGCAGGTCCAGCTCCCTCCCGATGCGTGTCGAGCAGTGAGTGAGGTCGCTCCTCGCTGGAGTTGAGGGGTCACTCTTTTTATCTGCTTTCCCAGTCAGCTGTTTCAGCGCTAGTTGTGTTTGTATGTGTGTGTATTGTGTGTTTGTTTGTCGAGGGATTATTCAGTCCGCCATCTTGGACCTACAACAACTAGTTTGCCATGATCTTCAGTACAGAAATCCATTGTCCTCAGAGGATGAACCCGACTGAATTCACTTTTCCTCTTGTGCCACCATGAGGTTGACATTGTTGGGCCTCTGGTGAATTAATGCAATACCATTTGGTGCAGATACACTTTGTCCTCAGAGGATGAACTCCACAAGCTGTGTGGATCACCTGACTCACACAGAACTGTCAACATTTCAGTTTGTTCAATACTTTGGTTTTGTCACAATCTTGGTTTTGATTGAGTTTGTTTCTGGTTTTATTTTGAAGTGTTTGCATGTCCTCCTGTGTCTCATCCCCCAGTGTATTTAAACCCTGTATTCACCTGTTGCATGCTGGTGTGTCTGCTATGCTTCCTGCTTCCTGTATGTATCCGTCATGCTCTTTTCTGAATCACCTGACCCTGGTTCACATGTAATGTTGCTTGTTTCTGCCATAAATGCTCTGTAAGTATTTTGTTTTGCTCATGTTTTGTATATTAAAATGCATTGTGTATCATCCCTCTATTCTCCGTGCATTTGGATCCATCCTTTGTTGTCTTTTTTCCCCATAGACTTTATGGTTTATGACCTAGAACAAATGATATTCCTTTTTCAGCCTCATCTATTCTATAAAGTAGATTAAGTTCTTGCTAAAAATGTAGGGTACATCTTTTCTTCGATGTTGATGTCAGCAGTTTATATTCTAGTTGGTGACTTAGCTATGTGAAGTCCATCCCTTATTTTGGACTTCTAATGAGAACAATTTATTTCTGCACAAAACAAAAGTATTGATTATTGCTAGCCTGATCCTCGAACAGAGAAGGATTTGTTTGACCGCGACAGGTTTGATCTGAAGTCAGTTTTATTGTGTCTCCAAGGAGTGCATTGTACCTCTAAAAAGTCCTGTTGCAGCTTGTAAATCCTCCAGCCACACGGCCTTTGGAGAAGAAATAACTTAAAGTTGATGAAACATCTGAAAGAAATGAAAATAATAATGAAAAGAGAGGCAAAATAAAGCAATTTCATAGATGAAGTGCAAAGAAAAACCCAATTACTGTGGAGGGAGGGCCGGAGCGATGTGCATGAGTGAGGATGTTTGGTCCGTCTGCGTTGAGGCTGAACCACACAGGACAGATTACAGCAACATGAGAAATATTAAACGTCCTTTTAACAGCCAGAGCCGTGTCTCTGGCATTTAAAACTGATAATATAATTGTCAACTCCACTTTAGAAGCAAAATCGCGCTAAATGGTCCTCGCGCTAACATAAAAGTGTTTGTGTGCCACTTAGCATTCTGTGGTTTTCACACTGATTTGATGTTATTATCTTTTAGTATTATGTTAAGAAAGTTTTTGTTTTTTTACATTTCATAAATTGTTTTACTTTTCCGATTGCATTTGATTGACATTAACCTTTTACACGCTGGAATCGTAATTGTGTAAGAATGCCAATGGCCTGCTGGTCGTCTGCCTGCTCACAATGTTAAATAAAGAGACGGTAAAGGGAGAGAGGGAGGAAACATAACCACGGATCGCTGACATTTTGAGGTGGGTTGAGCACTTGTTCAAATGATGACAATATATAATTACCTCGGCACTGTAGGTGGCAGATACTGCATATAAAGCAGTAGAAATGTCGAGTTAAAAGGTGTGTCTGCGGATGTGTGTTACACAGGGGGAAATGAAAGAAACACAATGCAGACATTAAAACAGTGTGTGTGTGTGTGTTATACTGCTCGTGTTTAAAGTACTTTCAAAAGTAGTATCACGCATATGATAAAAGATTCACACAAAGGTTATTGCATTTTATTTAATGCATTTCTACCGCGCTCAAATGTTCCCTTTAGGGTGTGAATATTATTTCATTTTAACATTTGATCTCGGAGGCAATGCATAGATATGGATATTCATTTCACTGCGCCTGCTCGTACCATTTAACGATATATTTAAAGATGTAATCTCTTAGATGCTGTCGGTTTGGTCAGCTGTCAGTCATTCCCGTCTGCGTTCGGCGTTTTGCGGCTCGGCGGGTTAATTGGAGTCAGGCGAGGTTCAAAAAGGTCGCCGGGAAGCTCTGTAGCCGCTGACGTCGGCGGCCTTCGGTGGATCGAGTCGCTCCGGCTTCTCCGAGGACGGACGCACACAATTCTCTTCCATCACACACAGAAAATGTTCTTTCACAGCTTTAATATAATGCCAGATCCACTTCTGAATCTCAAGTGTATTGTGGTTAGCGAGGGGGCGGGGTTACAGTTTCGCTGTTATCCAAACTTCGTACGACTCTTTTTTTTTGTTGTTTTTTTTTGAAAGGATTGCCGTGTTTTCTGAGGATAAAGTGTTCCAGCGTTTTCCGGCTTTTCACTAAATTAGACCGCGGGTCAAACTGGTTGCGTTTGCTGTCTGAATCGCTTTCCTTTGATTCGGCTCATTCAGAGCATCCACTCAGAGTGCACTGAATGCCCTGAAGTATTGATTGAATTAGACAAAGAAGCCTCATGAGGAGAGAAAAAGACAGAATGCAATCATATTCCCATTAGTGCCAGGCGGGATGAGAGGGGAACGTGCTGGCCTTTTCTTCCAGCCTTCCTTATTCAACATTAATTACTGTTCATTTCACACATTCTGTTCTTTCACTCTGCCCACTTTTCCGACGCGCCATGCCATTTTCAGCCCCCTGCTCATCAGCTTGATTCCCCCCAATAAATCAAGCGTCGCAGAGTTTGTGTGTGCTTTGTAGTCGAACCTTTGACGAAATTGTACCTTCTTGATTCTTGTTGTTCTGATTCTTGTTTGTAACCGTAGAATGCACTTATTGTAAGTCGCTTTGGATAAAAGCGTCAGCTAAATGAAATGTAATGTAAATGTAATGTTTTCACAGAGCCATCGGAAGACTTTGAGGAAGAGGAGCGCTGCGTTTCCGTGAGTGCGGAGAGATTTGTGTCCTTTTTATTCTGCCAATGGCATCCTGAAGCTTTTGTCTCTGAGCAATTGTCTGACGGGGTTTTCACCACTGTCGGGTACCCTTTTGGATTTCCCTTCAGCATCTCATATTCCAAATGTTGCAGCACTACGCTTCGGATTGTCGCTTTTTACCTCAATCAAGTGCTGACGTACTTATCTAGCTTTGGGAGTTGAGGCGGAAACCTGCTTAAATGGGGATAAAGCGGAAAACTAGAAAGATGGAAGCCTGATTTTGAATGGTGCAACAGTTACTGCAGGTGACTCTGGCAGTCGGATGGCATTAGTTAAAGGTAGCATCACTGATATCTACATCAAAGTCTGTTTACGGGTCTTATGGTGTGCACTACTGCATATGTGGAAAAAAAAAAGTCATATAAAGCCTTTAGCTGATCCAGATGGAGCTGCATGAAATTTGATACATTTGAAATGAATAACAAATAAAGCTGGGAGTGTGGAGTTAGGAAGAAGTGAGCTCACCAAACCACAGTAGCCCGCTCTTCATCACTGCTTGAGGCCGGCAGCTGCAGGCAGCATTAGCTGCTCCTGGCAAAATGTACCAGGTGGAGTTTTTATTAGAAACAACCCTTGAGAGATTCAACTCAGCCACAAGTTCCAATCAGCCGAGAGGAAACGCTCAAATGAAGCGGAACCGTATAGCACGAGTAGAGAGTAAAAAAAAACAAATAGGGGCTGAGTATGTTTTGCCAGTTCCACAACAATATCTGTTTGCTAGCATCCAGCAGCCTGCATCCAGTCTAACACGTTTATATGTTTTAAAATACTGATGGATGAATCCACAATGGACTTTATTGTGCCCGCTGATATAGCACCATGGACAGCGCATCATTTGGACCAGGCTCCAGGTCTGATTCACCGAAGAAATTGCGCTAATGATGTCACAACTCGGAAAAAAAAGCCTGCAAAGTCTCTACATCTTCCGTCGCAAACTAAAAACACATCTTTTCCGACTATACCTTGAATAAAGGATGTAGCACTATAGTAGCACTGGAATGGCTCTTACTGATAGCACTTTGTAGTTGAACTTTATTGAAGAAATTGTACCTTCTTGATTCTTGTTCGTACTCACGGTGGAATGCACTTATTGTAAGTCGCTTTGGATAAAAGCGTCAGCTAAATGTAATGTAATGTAATGTAAAGTTTTGCAGCTGAGTCGATTCAGGCTCATTTAACTTCCCTCCCTTCTCCGGGCCCGTGCACGCCCTCTGCGCCGCCGAGCGCACACAGGAAACGGATGAAATAAAACATCATTAAATGCTGCTGAATTTGGTATTCCGAGCATTAATACAGCAGCGAACCCCTGTGTGCTGAAGATACGGTGGAGTAATGTCCACCCGCTTTGCCTTTTGCGTTTGTTGTGAACCGGCTCCACGTGCACTTCTCGTGCACGTTCCCGATTGTGCAACGCAGCGACCGCTTCCAAAGTTAAAGAGATTGAGCGGACACCTTTTAATGTGCTTCACTTAGCACCAACTCTCTGCAGACGTGATATACTCCGCTGTAACTGCATGTGGCTATCAGCACCGATATTTGAGAATTGGACTGTTTTAGCAATAAGAATCATTGGCATAGAAAAGGTAGCAATTTTGTATATAAATGACTTAATTAAATATAGCACAAGAGCTCAAGGTGGCTGAAAATGAACTGACGTGGTAGAAAGAATATAGAGACAGGGCTTGTCGGAGACAATGTAAGGCTTTACATACAAACTTCACCAGTGTTACTTGGAGATGAGTCGTAAATTAATTTAAAATGAGCAGTTTTGGAATAAATCTATTATGAAAACTGACTTTGCATGAAATTGCATGATTTGTAGGCTTGGCTGCATGCCTCCTTCCAACCACAGGCGTATTTGATGTAGGCCTGTTCTGCTAAACGTTGAATATTTCCATCCCTAGAGACAAAATATGAAAGCATTCTTCTTCAACTACCGGTGGCTTTGCATTGGCTGGTAAAGGAAGAGCTCGTGGATGTCTGGCGGCGCTGCTGCTGGAAGATATCATTCTTCATCTTTCATTACTCATGTATGAGGAGGCGGGGTCCGTGTCTGATTGCAGGAAGAGAGCTGTCAAATCATTGTCCTTCGTACGTACTGTAACTCTTACTGTAAATGGACTTCTCGGGTCTCGAGGCTTTTAAACTCATGTGTTTCTTTTCTTATGTCAAAACGGTTATATTGAAAATACTTGTTTTTCTAATGTCTGCCTGTGGGCAGTGACTGATATTAATAAATAAACATCGCCGTACCCTGCCAGCACAAAGAAATAAATAAAAAATACCACCACCCATGAGACACTTAAGAGATTCAAACACACCAGACACATCTTTTCTGTTGCAAAGCATGAAGCAGAGTTTTCCCCCTTTTTCTTGCAGAAATGAATGTGCAATATGCTTTCATGTCACATGGCTCAGAGTGACACTGCACCAGACACGCCAGCTTCCTTCAAAAGCTTCAGAGATCGTTGATACGCAGGAAGCGGACCTTTGTGTGTCTGCGATGTTAATCCCATGTTTAGTGGCTGAACATCTCCTCCCTGACAGTTTGCAACCGCCCGTCTCCTGAATGCAGCATTCGCTCCTCGTCACGGGTCTTCAGCGAGCATCCTAACCGGCCTCCATAACCCCGCCACAGAAGAAGCTCAACCCCCTTCAAAATGAATGCGCCGTGTGTGTGTGTTTGTGTTTTCTTTGTGTTCTTCTGGGTTTGCCATCATTATCATCGCCACGAGGCTTTCCGTCTCGGGAATGAAACATCTGCTGTTTGGGCTTTTTGTTCAGCTGACAATTATCCACGCAAAGATGTTGTGTACAAACATTTTTCATACTAATCCTCCTCCCCATCATTACACATTTATCATTTCTGGGAGTCTATTGGCGCAATATTTCAGTGCGCTGCCAAAAATGTCAGCGATATAATGCATGTTTGAGCCTGATGGTTTTCTTTTGAGTGAACTATTTGGCACGCTTCCACTCCTTAAACGGCTCGGATGCTTCCTGTGACACTTTTTTTATGGCAAACAACACGATGATTTGCAGCAGACTTTAATGACTGAGCGCTCCATAACAGTAAACTAAGACTGCCGTATGCAAAGAAGGACAGACCTGCGGTTACATCATTAGTGTGTGTGACTCCAAGGGTGAGAAGAAAAAAAACATTAATCTGTAATATGCGTCCCATTTTCTGTTCATTGTGTGCAAGCAGATGCCACGAGTGTTTTCAGGGTGTAATGTGTTGCGAAACACAAATCGTTTTTTTTGTTTTTTTCTCAACGCATTTTAATGCAGCGGCGTATATAGTGCTTTTCAAGAAGTGTCAAACACTCCCCTACATATCACACAAAAATATGAACAGCCATCCTCTTGCCAGTGATATTCTCCTCTTTCGAAATGAAGAAGAGAACTGTAGCGTGAGCCGGCGCTAAGAGGAGAATTACTTTTCTTTTGTCAATTCCTCAGTTCTTTGAGAAGAGTGTGACTTTTGTTAATGAACACAGCTTAGGCCCGGCACAGCGGGGAGGCGGCGGGCAGATGCTCTTTGAAGACGTTTTTTTACCGAGGAGCTCGCATCACTGTCTTGCCCACAGCAGGGATGGTTGGAAACAGAAAATGTGGGCAAGCGTGTTCCAGTGTATCCCATGAGGTGAAGTACTTAGGTGACGAGAGGGTTACTGTGTGGAGAAAGAAAGAAGCTCAGAGGCATTTGTGTGTCATTATTACATTATTCAACACACACACACACTCTCTTAAATTACCTACTATGTTAGAATAACTGGGTAATTCTGTGGCCAGTACCAATACCATTACTAAGACGTTGTATTCGGGCCATTCTAGGAACAAGCTACAAGAGGGGTAACTGGTGGACTCTAGAGGGAGGGGGGTTGGGGGGCACTCAGGGGTAGTAGCCCCACTTTTGAGCAAACTGCAGCTAAAGTACCATCTTGGATGCTCCTCCAGTGGAGATCACGTAATGAAGTGTCCTCTGTTACCGTCTGCATGCTGGTTCCCTTTCCTTATTTCCCTCAGACAGCGGAGTCCGCTGTACTGGGGATGAATATTCTCAGAAAAGAAAACTCTACAATTTGGAAAAACTCTAAAAATTGAAAATGTATGAGAAAATGAACTTGGAAAAAAGCACAAATTTGTGAGATTTTAAAGTCAGAAAACCTGAATTTCGGTAGCCGTAAAGTAGTGTTTTTTTGTGGAAAGGATGCAACACAAGAACCCAAAGGACGGGTCTTTGTATTGTGGCTTTGTGGAAAATCTCTGTGAATTGGTCGCCGGGCCTCAGCCCATCGCCTTGCCTCGGGCCTCCATCAACAACAAAGTAGCAGCTGCCAAGGACCAGGACTTCCTGCTGGAGAGCTTTGGAAGCGATTGATGTTTCCAGGAATACCGGTGTTGCAATTTCCAGAGGAATCAAAAATGAAACCGCATTCGTGCCTCGCACTTCCTCAGATCCTTCAGGTGTTGCATGGCATCACGGAGAACCTTTCTGATTGCATTCAAGGTCCAGCGCCTGTCTTCTAAATTCATTCCACCTGATCCTTTTATTCCGGCGTTGGCCTGCCTCGACATCTTTAACCCTGCAGACGTCTATGCAGACTTGCTCTTATACGAAGGCCTATAGGATAGGATACAAATTTTAATTCTGTATTCTAATGTCCATCTCAATATCCCTCCTTCCTGCCTCCATGTCTTCCCTTTCTCTCTCCGTCTGGGTCCTTTCTATCATCCTAAAATACAAAAAAACACAAAAAGAAATACAGCAAATGTCGTAGAAGTGTTATTGTTGATAAGTGTTCAAATAATGGAAGAATTATTACATGTTCTTTTGTGATTTCTTACATCCTACACACAAAGTCATCAAAACCTTCACTTTTGTAACCTTTAATCAAAAAAGGTGTCAAAACTACAAACCTCCAATTTGTCTCCGATTCTGCAGAACAGTTCTTTCAACAAAAACAAACAACAACAACACAGTTTCTCATATTAGACACCGTTCAAGAAATCTCATGCAATCACTGGGAAAACACTTATTTTTTTGGCCCACACGCACACATAGAAACACACTAATTGAACACAACGTCAGTCTCAGCCTCAGCACCACAAACAGGCATCAGGCCGACTAACCTTTATGTCAGAACGCTGCAAACAGCGAGGCAGGAAGTCCAGCAACATGTTGTATTGATTACCGTCTGCAATTGTTTTCTTCTTGCGATCGCTTTGCTGCTGCAGCTATGAAAACTTTGCAATCAAAAGCTAACGATCCATTTTCGGAGATTCACGGTGACGTTGAAGGGGAGATGCTTATCTCCAAGTGGTGTGTCTCATGGCGCCGCGTCTCGTTTGGCCTGCGGGTGGAGTTTTCCCGACACGATGAGCCAACTTCCGCAACAAAATGTGTAAGCAATCGCGGTGAAAGTGCATCGTCGGGCTCGAGGCGAGGGGCCATCCTTCTCTCGCCGGAGAGTTGGGATGATGCAGCTGTCTGCGGAAGAAACCTTTTAAAATAATTCGGTGCAAGTGCCATGATGTAACTTGAAGAATGCCGTCGTCCTTAGCATCCATCTTTCTTTTCATCCCACTCTTCCTGGCATGGCATGGCCCTTTAATAGTAACTCCTGTCAAACTCGGCCATTACCGCCGATGACACATCAGACGGGTACATGGTATGCTGTCCTCCACTCTCTGGGTCGGGAGGCTTGTGGTTGCATGAACGCTGTGATTTTTACATTCAAACTGCTTGGACGTGGCATAATTAGCATTATATACTTGCATACTTTGTTTTGATTACCTTGGAATGGAGGCTGGCACAAGGTTTTAATCACATCTAATTATGTATCTCGTCATTCTAATTAAATGTCGTGCCGTGACTCTTTATCTTTCTTTGAACGTTCGTCAAGTTAAAGACTTTTCGAAAGAAAAAAAAAAACGTTTTGCTTGTCAACTTAACCTAAAATAGCGTGATGATTCGCTATTTGGCTGTAAGTCTACATTGAGCAGACGTTTATCGCACAGTTTACTTTGAAGGATCGTTTTGAATCCGACGCACCTGAAACCGTCGTTGGAGACATTACTGTCTCCACCTCGCTTTAAAGACGCCGCAGGTGAAAGGTGGCTCATCTCGCCGCTCTTCCCCCGACGCCGTCCCCTCGGACGGTGTCAGAGCTGAAAGCGCCATCAAACCCTGATGGCTCGTATAATGCGATTTCTCACTAGGTAAAAGCTTATAATCTATCCATGAGGTCAGCTTCACACAATGGGGCTTTTCATTTGCACTCCTCTCAGTTTAGTCTCCGTAATATCATCTGAAACGGCACGTAATGGAGCCACGTGGTCTTTAATGCACAGGCGTCGGCTTTGGATCGTCTCCTTTCAAACGCTTTTTCAGACACAAACCATCAAAAGTCCCTGGATTTATTTTTGATACACTTTATATGTATACATTATGTTTTTAACAATAAAAATTGTTGCAATGGAAATTGATCAGTTTTGACTTTTGTCCTTTTATATTTAAGATAAGATAAAAAAGATAATTCTTTATTTGTCCCTCAGTGGAGACATTGCAGGATTAAAGCAGCAGTGAACACAAGAGACACATAGTAATACAAAGTAGTATAAATAAATCGTAAAACAGTAATAATTTGCTTTATCGTTTTCATTCCTAAATCTCCAGGTCTTGTCATTAATAAACACAATATTAACACAAATAAAAACCTGCTTGACAAAGTTGAATCATCTTAGTTAAAAAGAAACACATTGAAGAGAATCATCATGAAGCGCCATGCAAACGACAGGGAAAATTATAATTTTACTACGGGAGATTTTCCTCAATTTGATTTGTTTTTTCGGCAATAAGGACAGCAATAAAACATCCAAAATAAAACTAATATTGGTCAGAACATTTTTAGTTGTTTACGAATCCCTACCGTCATTTTGCAAAGTGATGCTGCCACCACATCTGTGTTGTTTTGTCTCCTCCGCCCCGGGTGCCTGTGACAGTGATGGCTGACAGTGATGGATTGACATGGACAGATTAAACACTGGCTGTCAGGCGGGCGCTCTCCTCTGCAGACTAGCATCTATCCAGCGTTCTGCCTTCCTGCCGCAGTTGATTCCACAGGTTAGAGAGAATAAAACCTCTAAATGACTTCAGTAAGCGCAGCGACATGTCCAGGCCGTGTTTGATCACGAGAAGCTGCACAAAGCTCCGGCACAGAGGCGGTGCGGTTAAAATTATCGTGATGGGGTTCAGACAGAGGTCATTCCCGGGCCCCCATGTTGTTGGCTAACAGCTGGCCGGCTCTTCAAAGAGAATCATGCACTCGATTTACCTCTAAAAGTTTCTGTGTGTAAAAGTGCTGGAAGAATTCCAGTGAAGTTCAATGTAGACCGGACTAGCGTGGGATGGGCAAAAGTTTAGGAAGCGATCAGAATCCAGGACAAGATGTGCAGTTATCAAAAGAGTCATTCACACTGTTGTTGCTTCAGGAAAAGCATGATGTGTATTGGCAAATGTTTACCGTGTCAAAACAGCGCTTTTCAAGCCACTCAAAGACGCCTTACATACAAGAAAATTTAAAAAGGGAACGATTAGAAAAACATCAACATCAATTAAAAACAGAATATTTTTATGTAAAAAAATAAAACAGAAGAAGCTATGTGGAATGAGTCCTATAATATAGGTATAATACCTATAATATAGGTCTACTACCTATAATATAGGACTAATACCTATAATATAGGTCTACTGCCTATAATATAGGTCTACTACCTATAATATAGGACTAATACCTATAATATAGGTCTACTGCCTATAATATAGGACTAATACCTATAATATAGGTCTAATACCTATAATATAGATCTAATACCTAAAATATAGGACTAATACCTATAATATAGGTCTAATACCTAAAATATAGGTATAATACCTATAATATAGGTCTAATACCTAAAATATAGGACTAATACCTATAATATAGGTCTAATACCTAAAATATAGGTCTAATACCTAAAATATAGGTCTAATACCTATAATATAGGTATAATACCTAGGTCCTATAGCTAATACACAAATGTATTAGTGTTGATATAATCCAGAACAATGTATACAATGCTATCATTTCTTCATGTTTCTCATGGTTGCCCATGAGGTTTATAACTGTTCTTTAGCTTTTCGAGGTAATTCCCAGTCCACCTCGAGGCTACTGGACGACGTTGGTGGTGAAGCACAACAAACCGGCCTACCGGACAACGAAATCACAATATCCTTTAGAGAAAATGCTAAAACGTAGCTGCGAGGCTTGTGCGAATGTTTGAGCCGTCTGCCAAGCAGCGAAACAATATGGCGGCCCACTCGGCTAAGCACCAAGATGACACTGAGCCTCGCAAACAGCCAAACATTGTTATGTGCAGTCGCTTCTAGACAGCTTAAAGGCCGCTAAGCAACAGACGCAGGCTGCCAGGAGGCAAAGCCGCTGTGCAAGTGGCAGGCAGACAAGTAGCTGTTGATCCTTTTAGGCAGCAAAGTGGCTTGACGTGTCATTTGGCGGCCCAGTGCGATGCCCCAGCATGCTTTGCAGTCAGGAAACGTCGTCAATGTGGTAGTCTTTAAGATGTGCAGGAAGATTTCTGCCCTTTTGCAGGTCTTACAGGCACGCTGGGTTTCTGGGAGTTTAAATGGTGGCTTTTTGTTATATATAGAATAATCAAGTTATTCTTGAGGGGGATTTAGTCAAATTAATTGAATGTAACTCGTACCTTTAAATTTGTTTTTCTCACATATTTTAGTAGTTGCTTGCCAGAACTCACTTTAAAATGTCAGATGGTGAAAGGCTCCTGAAGAAAAAAGAAAAGAAAAGAAAAATCACTCAGACACCATTAATTGTGTTGTTCTGTCTGGCTGATGTTAATTAAAGATGCGGTCAGTCAACAAGTGCCTATTTCTATTGCAATCGTCAGAGACGAGTGAACGAAGGAAAGATAATTGCTTAGTATTACAGATGATATGTGATAATAAACGTCTTGACAGAAAGTCTTTGGATAATAAATCTCCCTGGAGAGTAGAAGCACCAGAGTCCAGACGATGATGCCGCAGTGATGGCGGAGAATCGTATTCAGAAAGAGACGACAGGCTAACAATGAGGGAGTGTTACCGCGTTATTAGAGAGGAGACCAGCTGATAGACAGGCCCCAAACAATGACAGCGGGAAACGATGAGTGAAGAAATTAAGCGTGAGATTAGTGAACGGCTGGATGAATGAAAAGTAAACTTCAGGCCTCCGTCTTTCTGACTGAACTTTGGCTGGAGCTTCATTAGCACGTGCATTAAAAACATAATACACAAAGCCATTTAATAATAGCTCGCGATAATAGCTTTTCTGTCACATCGAAGTAAATGATTCAGCAACAAAAGCAAAGTGGAAAATCTTTAATAAAACATTGTTTCTGCATATACATCAGATAATAAATCATGCATGGTGCATTATGCAATGTCCTTTAATTGACCACAAGAGGACCTTTCTCCTTCCCAGGATAAAAAAAAGAAAACCGACACGGGTCTGCTCTTTTGTTCCATCTTTCCTGAGTTGCAGCCGGGTGTCCGTTAAAATGTGTCATCAGTGCTGACGGACAAACTGTTTCTTCTTTTGTCGTCTAAAGTGGAAACTCACAGAAGCTGCATCACCATCATTGTCACCGCTCTCTCCCGTCCCCTGCACTACAGTATTTTACATTCAAAATGACTTAAATAGATGGAAATCCATTTATTCCCCCCCCCCCAAGGGCCGATTACAAAGTAGGCAAAAAATAAAAAAATACCACTATTGTGATCTTAACAATAGATATGATACATAAAAGATTAATATGCATAATAAAATGATAATGTGCTAATTACTGAGTGCGGCGGCTGCCGGCCAAACGGACCACAAGGCCTTGATTCGAATAGCTGCAATACACTTTACGACCACTAGGTGACACTTAAAAACAAAAACAAAGCAAACATAAGGCAGAGAAACAAGCCTCTACGTACGTGTGTGTGTGTGTGTGTGTGTGTGTGTGTGTGTGTGTGTGTGTGTGTGTGTGTGTGTGTGTGTGTGTGTGTGTGTGTGTGTGTGTGCGCTCAGCTGAGAGTTTGTGTCCTTGCAGTAGAGAGCGCAGAGTCCTGTTCAGTGAATGACAAATATTAGCAAAATAATTGATGACAAAACACATGAAGAATTTCATTGATTGCGCAGACAGGGGACATCCTCAGCGTCAATAGATAATTAAAAAATAAACAAGGTCTAATGATTCCTTATTACAGAAGTTCTAAACAGTCAGGAAGAGGCGTAGTTTGGAATATTAATTGCTGTTTACTGACAGTGTGGGTTACAATGCATGTTTACAATCAGGTCGCATCAAAAGGTCACAGAATTTGGGCTTTTATTTCAAAATGTTGTCTCTGACGAGACTTTCCTCCGGACCCCCTGAGCTCACTCTGGTTCCTGCACACATTGGCACACCTAAATTCATATTTCTGGTTTCCCTTTCCAAGTTTCCCTTCAGTTTTCCAACAGCGTTGGAAAAACAAGGGCTCTCCCCCATTCTGGATGTTTCCCTGTTTTCCGAATGGAGCCTGACTGACATCAGCATATCATCTCAAAAGGTCAGTGCGCTCTCTGCTCATGAGTATGTGCTGCTTTGCATTTCAGAAAGTTGCCGTGTAGCAAAGATGCACTGATGCAGCATGTTTAAAATGCAATATCAATGCTTTTTTTTAAATTTTTGTATTGTGCTGACCATAAGGATTCCCCTCCCACATGATCGTAACTGCTGTGCAGAAAAAGGCATCTCTTCGGCTGTTCTCAGATAGTATTGCATTCTGCATGAATTGCAAATCCTTGTCTGCATTATACATGCATACTGTAATATGCAGCCGGTGGGAGAGTAATGGAAATTAGCTGGTCACTTACCTGCACCACGTATAGTAGAGCTTCTGGGAGGTGTTGTTATACATGAACCATGATTTAACACCAGCATACTGTAGACACACAGATACTCTTCACATCATCACATGCAATTATATTTAATGCATGTGACCTGCTATTGCACCTATTAGTTCTAATAATATAAAATACTATATATATGGATATGTGTATCATAATATATTCTATGTTTGATGAGCAGCAATGAAGTTTAGGGAATGTGATTCAGTGTTTCATTGTTGTATTTATCCATCCTATCATTGTCATAGATTCCAGATATTTTTTTTATTGCTTGCTGTCAGAATAAAAAGAGAATTTCAAACAAATATAACAAAAAAATGTATTAGCATATATACTGAACCCCTTTTCTATATGAAAGAAACAACAACAATGGAGGACAGATTAAACACAAGCGCTCTCCATCTTGCTCCAGCCTTGCCTTCCTCCAGAGCAAGTTCTCTACTTTTATATTCAGTGTGATTATTTCTGTATCATCTGCATAACTAAAATCAGGACATATGAAAGAAGAAGACAAAAAAAAGGCGACAATACCACACGTCGCGTTGTTGAGCCGATCATCATCCCTGCAGGGGGAGATCCTAGTTGTATTATCTTCCTCTGCATTTCATTCTTTACATCCAACTGTAATCGGCACATCATCTGCAGCAGTAAATGTCGTCGCAGTGGGACAGGACCTACGGTTTATGTTTTTCACCGTGTTAGTTCACATGAAACGGGCGGGAACCCTGTGAGGCGCGCTGCAGGGTGCGTTTACCCTACGACCACCTGCGGCTCCGTCTCATGCTCGACAGCGGACTAATTTGCCTAATCTTCGCGTGTCTTTGGACAATTTGCTGAAATAACCTTTTTATTAACTCGAAAAGTACAGTGGGCATCACTGTTTTTTTGTTTTTTTTCAACCTCATAATTTGTCGTTGCATTTTCACATTTCCCTGAAATTCCATTAAAGCGTATATAGACATGGCTGATTGGTGATATTACCAGATACCTGTATATTTTAGATTCTGAGTGCCACACTTATATGACAGTAGGAATACTGATTAGCTCGATTCGGGGGTGTAAGCTTCACATTGATGTTATGCTAATGCGGTGCCACTCTCCCGACTGTGTCCACACACAACGACCACCTCGTGGCATTAGCCGTGAATTCTCATACAGTCCGTCGATAATGGAAAGTAATTTTACTCACAAGAAGCGCCGCGGGGCGCCGTGCATAATCATGTCAATGTAAATAATAAGCACATAGCTATTCATCTTTGTCTCTTCCAACCCGTCAACATCACCGAGCAGCGCCAGCCGGCCCTGAAACGCGGAGAGCGTCGTCTTCCAAAGAGCAATAAGTGATCTTTGAGCAATATGTGATCTTTGATTTTGTCCACAGAACTCCACGTAATGCTTTATGAATCCAGCAATGTAAATCAGCATTAGCATTTAATTTGTTTTAAAGTGCACAAACAAGATTAACCCTGTGTTTACTGTGGTTGGTGGCGGAAGGTCAATAGCGGGGAGACAAACAATTGTAATCAGTGTGACAGGAGCATCACTGGGGTAACCAGAGTGAGCATCACTGTGACTCGTGTTTTAAAAATCAATTTATCTTTCGCGCATGAGGCTCCAGCTAAACAAACACGGCATTTTAGTGGAAGTGACAGCCTGCTGGTTGGGACATGCTGTGTTTTATGTGTCCTGATGGAGGACAGTGTGTGTGTGTGTGTGTGTGTGTGTGTGTGTTGTTGATTATTCTTCTGAGTGAGCCGGCCTGCTCAAGAATAAAAGGACCCTCTTCCATTAAAATAACTTGCACTTTGAATCAATCTATTGTTTTCACCGTGTGTGTGTGTGTGTGTGTGTGTGTGTGTGTGTGTGTGTGTGTCCTCATGGCAAGATGTTGGGTTAGTTTTAAGATGTCTGAGCCAGGGCACAGGAAGTAAGAAGCTGGTGTGATCCCATCACAAGATGGTCTCTTGTTGTTTGATGTAAATAATCACATTTTACTCCACTTAAAAAAAGTGGATTTTCATAATTATTATCATAATGAAATATCATTCTCCCTAACATGTCCTGCAGGTGTTCAGTGTTTACGTCACTGAAGTTCTACCAGGGGGATATCATTTTGCTTTTGTTGTTGAAAATCTAAAGTACTCATATTAGGAAAACATGTATATGCGCCTTATTCCTTCCTTCCTCAGCGTAAGATTCACAAAATGCAGAAATAAAAAACTCAGCCGTCTCACGAGAGAACACATTGTGAAAACAGTGTTCAGGGGGGAAAAAAATCATCTCTAAATAAATCAGCATTTGAACAAATATGTTAATTGGAGGTCGTTTTCTGCATCGTGCCCGAAACAGCAAGTCGGTCCGATTTTAACTAACCTCCGAGATAAACCATCAGCGCTCTCTCCTCCGGCCGCCGCACTAATACGCTGAGCGAGGCACGAGACGTGAACATCCTAATTGCGGTGCGCTCCGAGATAATGATAACACTTGCATTAGCCTGCTTGAATAAATGCAAGCACACACACACACACACAATGGCTGAATGTTACAGCAAGGTGAAACTTCTTTGAGTAAACACTTCTTTGTGCTCGATTCCCGCTTTCTTCCAAGATTAAAACTGACAAGGTAATTTTATAACGGAAGCTTCGACGCTTTAATCGTGTAAAATCAGACAAATTAGCAGCAAGGTTGAGCTCAACCTTCATCATCGCCGGCTCGGATTCTCTCCCCAGATAACCGTGATATATGGGCGGAGTATTTGCAATTGGACGCTTATTGACCCCTCCCCCCCTCCCCCGCCCATTTCCAGTCATCTCCGTGCACATGATCCGTTGTCTCCAAACTCCCCGTCAGCCGCAGAATGTGCACGCTTTCTTGTTCACTTTGTGTCGCGTTTAATTAGAGCACATCTGTATTAAGAATTAGTGCTTTGTAAACTGCACAATATAAACTGTCCTGCACTGATTTAGCTTTTCACTAACACTGTCAGACCCGCGACGGATGGACGGGTTACAAATCCAAATTGATGATAGCAGATTCAGATACATCATCCGTCGTTATTTCATACATCCCTCTTCCGTGTCAAAACCTGCATTACCCACAATGCATCTCACCCGCCGACAGCTTGATCAGAGCAATGGGTATTGGGCATAGTAGCTAACGTAGCCTCGACTCAAGTGACTCTTTGTATGCAGCAGCACAACTGATAAGACAGAGTGGGGTTAACATAAAAATGGAGCAGAGATGCACCAGCACATCGTGTTGCCCAGAGAGGAGCTGTGTCTGCTGGCTGGAGGGTTTGAAAAGTCTGACGTAGTTTAGAAAACGATGTATTGCAAAGAAGCTGAACCTGGAGGGACTTAGGACCCAGGGGAATGCAGGGGGAAAGAAACCGGAAGAGACAGACCAGAGGTCACGCCACACAAACAGCTGTTCACAGCTTGCTGGGCAGTTGCCAGCTAGTTGAACAGCGGTGAACAGCTGTTCAGGTGGCCGCAGGTCCTTTTAGGAGTCAATAAATTAATGTTAATACCGTGATATACCGTGACACCGCCAGAATCTTACAAAATACCGTGATATGAATTTTTGGTCATACCGCCCAGCCCTAATTTCATATTCAAAATGGTGTAAAGCGCAGTTTCATGTTTTGAAAACCATTTGCTGAAATGAGGCTTGCATTAGGAGAGGGGAGGAGCCAAATGCCCTGAGTGTGCAGGTCCTGACCTCTCTGAAGCTAAAGAAAGGGCGGTGTCTCACTCTGATTGGCCGAGAGGTGAACTGCACAACAGGTGATCTGAATATTCCTCTAACCCACTCGGGGGAGTTGTAACATGCAGCTAATGCCGAGCACACGCAACAAGACTTTGAAGAGACTAAAGTCTTAAAACTGGATTTCTTTTGAGATTATTCCACATCCTGCACATGGTGGAGATGAAAAAACTGTTGAAAAATGGAGCAGAAACAGAAGCAGCTATCGGACACAGCTGCACAAGAGGCCTTCATGTTCACTCCGTAACTCTGACAGTTTCTCCACAGTCCACGAGACACGAGACTTTGACCTCCGTGTTCACCGCCTACCTGGTTTTTCACACCCTCTTAGCAACTTTATTTCTAATTCTTTGGTAATTCATTGCAATGCAGCTCAGAGTGTGGGCCCCTGGACCTGCTTACGTAATGTAATATGATACACTAAACCTGATTTTATTTCAAGACGAGAAAAAGACTAACGCGTATTTTATCAGCATCTTACACCAAATAATCAAGATCACTGGCAAAACGTTAAAGATATAGAATAAGGACTAAGAAACAGCTGGATGTAACTTCAAAAATAACTTAACGTTAACCTTTCCTGCTTCTGTATCCCGCCTGTGGTCAGAAAACACAGAGGAGACTCCCTTGTTTTGGTCTCCAGGGCCGGAGTCGATAACATTAGTCGCTCCCCCGTCACTCCACCCGGCAGCCGGAAAACAAGACACGGGGAACCTCACACGCACACACACACACACACACACACACACTGCTATTCTCCAGATGACCTGCACTCTTACAACATTATGGGAAACTCATTTAGTTATTTCATGCCCAGCCGTGAACCAAAGTTCCCTGTTTCGTTGTCTCAAAGTGAAACATCTCTTGAAAAGGTGCTGAAGGTTTAAGGCCGGCATGAAATGAACCGGGGAAAAGGGAAATGCAGCAAGTACAACTGCTACACGTCGCCATTGTTTTAGGACTCACAAGGATCCTTCATATGTATAATATATTAACGTTTCACACCCACCATTCACTTTAGAGATAATTTATAGACTTTAAACAATAGCGCTCGCGGGTGCTTGGGCATCATCCGTATCCACGTTGACGGATGTTCCCGTGTTGCGTGTGCGTCCCACAGTTGACCGTCCACTGTTTACACACTCCTCTGTGATGTCGAGTGTCTCGGGAAGGGCTAGTGAAGAGGGATCGTTTTGGGAGAGGGCCTTCGTCATCTCCCGTCCCTCAGGATGAAGTCCTCTGCCTGATCAATGTGCACAATTACGCTCAGACAGACTCGCATTTTAATTGGGTGTAATTTTAAAGTGGGCCAGGAAAACAACCATCAGTTAGCGAAGAGAGTAAATGTGCGACGTTAGAGCTGTGTTGCTCGTGTCTGGCTTCCCCGTGGAGAGAGAAATGCTGCGAGTAGGTCAGAGCAGGAGTTCAGCAGCCGGAAAACACTGTTGAGGAGTGGCAGCCGGTCCAAAGGGAGGGATCCAAGGGGGACCCCTAAAAGCTGATGCACGGCCACACCGCCCCTCACATTGGATGTCGGACCACACAGCTGACCTCAAGGTACTCTCGTAACAGGTGCATCATGGGAAAACGGGGAGACATGTTGGAGAAACTGACGAAGACCTTTCAGATCCGACACGCTCTCCTCCGGCAGGGCCTGGCCGAGTGCCTGGGCACCTTCGTTCTGGTGGTGAGTAGAGAGAGCGCTACAGAGCGAGCAGTAAACAAGAGTATTAACTGTATTAACTCGATAACTGAATTTAATATTGATTATATGTTTTTCAGATATTGTCTGCTACCATCCATCCATTATCCGAACCGCTTATCCTCTTCAGGGTCGCGGGATTGTCTGCTACCACTCAATGGAATTAAATTGAAAGGCAATACAAGCGGTGCTGTTGTGCTATTTAGGAAATGGGGTGAATACTGTAAAAATACATTATTTTTCATGATTATATTCATGATTAACATAACAGTGAATGCTTTTCTGGTGTTTTTTGTCTTAAAATCTACAACGACTTTAAATGTGTGAGCTAGTTTAGCCTTTTGGTATCCTACAAAAAAAAATCATAACTAGTATCTGTGTGTGTAGATGACCCACTTGTTACAAAAAGTTAAACATTAAGTCCAGTGCAGGACACAGCGCATTACAATATTACTGAATATAGAGTCAGTGCTTAGCATTCATGTGATCGGACCGACAATTACAGATGTGAGATGGTGAGCAAATGGTGAACAGGTTGCAACAGGTTTTTCTCACTAAGATACATATTCTGAAGCTTTCCAACCTGGGAAAAGAGAAAAAAGACCTTTTGAAAATTCCCAGAGGGATTCTGTCTCCTCGTCCAACAATGTGTGTGTGTGTGTGTGTGTGTGTGTGTGTGTGTGTGTGTGTGAGAGAGCAATATAGTAAATAAACAGTTTTCTTTTCAGGTTCTCCAGGTGTCTTCTGTCGTACTGGTTTGATGTTCAAAGGAGATTTTAAACTATTTTAGAGGTAAAGAAAGCTCTTATTAAATTGCCACTTTCATAGACTAGAAACACTGAATAATGTCAGCTATATTCATAACAACTGTAGCCGTCGTTAACTATCTCCTGTTACTTCCTTGTACTTTTTATTACACGCAAAACCATTTTATATATTCTTTGCAAACGAGACTACCTACAGCGTGTGGAGTCCCCGAGGAGCGGAGGTGATCCACGAGACTCTTTTTTAAAAATGAAAGCCAAAATGTTTTTTAGCCCGTGCAAAAACAACTGCTCCCAACAATCCCTCTGCTTCACAAATATCAGGAGCTCGGCGCCGACGGTGGACCGCCGGACCGTTTGTTATCCCGCGGCCCGGCTGTGACTGATCTGTTAATTCAAGGAGACCCGGTGGTCAGAGCTGGCGGGTGGAGTCAGATTGTTGTCGGCATCAATGGTGCCACACAAAACATACATCTGACCTCGAGGGGCAGAGGGACACACCCCGGATGGCGTGACTCAGCTAGACGCCTGACCCGGGGTCAGGCCACCGTGGGGCTTTATTTTTCTCTTTGAAGGTGTTTTACTACCGTCTGTCTACAAAAGGAACTTAATCTCAGGGTGTGTGTGTGTGTGTGTGTGTGTTTTAAACTCCACTGCATATTTCTAGGTTGGATCTGGTAAAAAGAAAAACACAATACGGGTAGATGTGTTCAGTAATTCCAGGTGGTTTGTCGCCCCCTCCTCTATCCAGATGTTTGGTTGTGGCGCAGTAGCACAGCTGGTGCTGAGCAGAGGCTCCCACGGCACGTTCCTCACCGTCAACCTGGCTTTTGGATTTGCTGCAACGTTGGGCATCCTCGTGAGCGGGCAGATCTCAGGTGAGGATATAATGCAGTGCATTTCAAGGGTTACTGGTCCTCCCACAGCATTAAAGGCCATAAATAAAGTATATTTTGATTGACTTATTAGAAAATCTGTCAGCGAATGTCTTAAAAGGCACACAAATAAATGTGTTCTGACATAAAAACCCATAATAACATGAAACATGTCCTTTATGTGGTGTAACAACAATCATTTATTAAATGTGAAAACCTCAGTTTGTGGAGAAAATACTTACCACTTTAATGCCTTTTCTATACATTTTAATGAGGCGAGACGAAAGGAAAACAGTGAAAGGGGTTGTTTTTGCAACTTTCAATATCAATATATATTTATACACACATCAGCTGCTACAACCAGGCCGTGAAGCCAACGTCTCAGCGGTTGACTCAGCGGAAAAAACGGGAGGGGAAACTTTATCTTCATCAAGAAAAATCACACACGGTGGAGCTGCAGTCATTAGCATCACCTGTCATTCACAGTATTTCTGCAAGACCCGGCTTTTTTTTCCATCGGCATAACAGGGAGTCATTATTATTGATGGCTTGACAGACACTAAATATCAGCAAAGGGTAAACTGGCAGTTATCTGGAACGCAGTATTTACCCCGCTGATGCGTTTGCCTGCAGAATGACAGCTGGAGGGGATGCAGAACGGGAGGCGGTGGACGGACGAATGCAAAGTTTAGAAGAGACACACACACACACACACACACACACAGAGGGAGGGGGCACTTACCCCTGAACTTGAAAACTAATGCGGTCTGTAATTGAAAGGAAAGTGAGAGAGTCGATCCTCAATCACAGTATCCTCTGTCAAAAGCAGCCGCACTACAAAGGGTTCCACAGTTCACTCATACTCACTTCCCCAATGCCTTTATAATGAGGCTGTCCCCCTCTAACACACATTGCAGCTGAGAAAATAAGCTCTTATAATTAGATAGCTCCTACCCTGACACGATTAAGGTGTGAATGGAAGCGAGGCGACCACACGAGTGTGCCATCAGAGCAGTCATTTCCCCCTTCAAGGTTAGAAAGAGGGATACTTTTTCTGAATCTTTTCATCCCTCCAATTTAATCTGTGTCACAGAGACCTTCCATCCAAACAAGGCTTTACCGAGACCACACTCGTTGAATATATCGGGCTACAGCTTCTCTTTTGTCTCGCCGAGAAGAAGAAAGAACTGCTGCATGCAGTAGAGACAAACACAGCCTTCATGTGTTTTTTTGTTTTCCTGGGTTGAATCGCAAAGAATCCGATCATATATTTGTATGAAAGTATAAAGTTTCTGTATTGTTCCTCATCTTTAGGCGGTCATCTGAACCCAGTCGTGGCCTTCTCGCTGTGCCTTTCTGCCTTTCTGGGTTTTCTGGGTGCAGCCGTTGTATTCGGCATGTATACAGGTACAATGGAAGAGGAGGAATCAGATTAAAACACATGTTTCACACACACAGCTACACTCCTGGGACAAATCAAGCTGGTTGGCCACTCGGTGGTCCACAAAGTGATTTGTTCATTCTTCCCGCCAGATGCATTATGGGACTTTAGCCACAGGGAGCTGATTGTGGTGGGGACGAATGCCACGGCCGGGATTTTCGCCACGTATCCATCCAAACATCTCACCCTGGTTAACGGATTCTTTGATCAGGTAACGTTTCCACACCTCACTCAGAGGCCACACTCCAGTTAAAGTACTAAAAAACAGCCTTAATTATATATGTTTAAGTAAAAAAAGAACACAATCACAGACTTGAAGTCACAGTGACTCATGTCTGGTGGAGCTGAACAGACCTCGAATGATTGAAGAACACGGCCGAGTCCCGTTCGTTGAAGACAAAGTGCACCGTGGACTTCCATGGAGCCCCAAACTCTTATTGCTCGGCCTTTTTGCATGGAAATCTGGCTCTAATAGCCAATCCCAGATCATTAGCCCCTGTCATCCTCGTTAACCCTTCGAGAGCAGGACGGTGTCACTATCCATCCGAGATGATTCTCTAAACGTGGAGTCTGTGTGGAAAGGAAGCCGAATTAGATGCCGCTCTGTCGGAAGATTCAAATAATGAATGAAGGTGCCCTGTGCGTCATCAGGTACAGGTATTTATCTGAAAAAGAGCTTATATTCCTCCAGCAGGTGTGAGTAGTGTGCTGGGTGGTCCGAGCAGACAGAAACGCAGGTAAACAATCGTTCTGACAACACACAAGGAGCTTCAATATGCTCAGATTATCTGCGCCCGAGCAGACGGGAAGGCCGCCAACAGCTGCATACTCGATGTTGACTTTGTCAGTTTACCCTGTCAAGACCCCACGTTGGCTCAGAAACAGCACTTCCTGCGTGCCGCAATGCAATCACACAAGCAGTGCGGCGCATGTGTGCGGTGGCCACTAGCCAGATCATCTATTCCAGTTTCTTTCAACCTTTTTCTCCAATAAAAACAACCAAAAAAGTTACAAAATGTCACATTGTTGCATAATACAGCATATATGGTAGGTAATTATTGCGCTACCTGCTGGTATGGAAGAGTGTTTCATTACTAGGCCAGCCACTATATTGCAGGCTTGGACGCTCAACAATGGAAAATGATTTGAGGCAACTAAATAATGTTTTTTTTGGCCGATTAAGTAAAATTGGACATTTTCCCGCGGCAGTGGTTGAAAATCACTGATCTATTCTGTACAATATCGACTGTCAAGTCCAGACATGTGGTGAGGATGCACACCTGTGTTCCCCTGTTCATGTTGCCTTCATCCGATGGTGTCAGGATACTGCGTACAGCAGGAGTTATGTGCTGTTTTCTGAAGGAAAGGTTGACAAGAAATCCGGATTTCACATTTATTCTCCTTCAAGAGAAGTTTCCAGTTTGACAGCTTGCCAACTTCGAGATGTTTTTGAGGGAAACTGTTTTCTCGGAGGTTACGTTGCTTTTTTGACATATCTTATCACAAATATCCGCTTCAAATCATCTGTGTCAGGATGGGTGGCACGAAACACTAGACTTTCACCGCTTCTGTTCAACTCAAAAATAAAATAAAAATCCAAACGGTGATCACTAAACGTTAACTAAACCTAACCAAGAGGTTTTGTGGCCTAAACTTAAACGTAATTTAGTTTTGAAACACAAAAACGCTACAATGTTGATATATACATGTCTAGAAACCTATTTCTGGTTCAGAAACATTGAGTTTTAATGTATCATCGGTTTATTCTGGCGACTCAGTTGAAGAAATAGACATAAGTCATTTTAAATAGATTTAAAGACTCTTGATTGTTCATGCATCAGCACCATTGTCTCATTAATATAAATAATAAAGCACGAATAGATCATTCTCCCTGTACTGTGCCTCAGATCATTGGAACAGCTGCATTGATCTTGTGCATCCTGGCCATAGTGGATCCCAACAACAACCCGGTCCCTGGAGGGCTGGAGCCCTTCACCGTGGGCTTTGTGGTGCTGGTCATCGGCCTGTCGATGGGCTTCAACTCCGGCTACGGCGTCAACCCGGCCCGGGACCTGGGGCCGCGCATCTTCACGGCTGTGGCGGGCTGGGGCGGAGAGGTCTTCACGTGAGTAGAGCACAGTATTGAACTGCAGGGATACCACGGTGCATCCGCCTCGAAGGTTATCAGCCTCATAGATGTGGGTTAGGAGGGGCCTGCTGCACCTGCTAGGTTCAGGAGCCGGTTATGTATTCACGCGGTTGATAATATATACGGATACAAGAAGAAGTCGCTGACCGCTAGTGGCCGCAGTATTTATGACGGGAGTGAAGAAGGACTTTCACCTAGGGGACTGCTGTTCATGTCATGGTCTTTGAGAAACCAAAATCCATTAGTTTTTACCAAAACACTATTATTTTCCTAAACTTAACCCAAAGAGTTTTCATGCCAAAAAAAAAAGCTGAAGTAGTTTTGTTTCAAATCACAATATTAAGGTTTGTCCCTTCTGACACAACAATTATCTCTAAAACACACAGTAGAAATACTAATTAATACAAAAAATGTGTTTCTTAATTATGCTTTTTCTTTTGTTTTGTGGCTGATATGAACAAAGGCCTGCTGGAGTGCTTTGTGGAGGCAGAACCTTACAACACAAGTGAAACTGTAAACAATGGAGCAATTAAGTATTGTGCTTTGATGAGAAGGAAATCACGAGAGACAATATTGTTTTTAAGCTATTTCAAAGCAGCAGACTGGGCAAAGCACCAAAACCACTGGACACACTACATTTCCCATAATGCATCGCCATAGTATCTCTCGACCCTTCCTGCTTCTCCCAATCTCCACATGCAGGCTCCCTCGAGGACCAGGGATGTGTAAAATCAGTGCGCTGCCCCTTTAAATATATTTAAATTAGAATTGCTGGATATTGACATGGTTTGCATGCTCTCTGACCCGTAACACTTCATCTATGCAACTTCTGCTATGCACTTTATATTTAATTTAGGCCTGCTGCAGCATAGGTGAAGTGAATACAAAAAAAAGTAAAATGACATCATGCATTTCAGTTTGTTTTCCCATTTCTTCCCTTCCAGAGCAAACACCTACTGGTTCTTTGTGCCCATCTGTGCACCCTTCTTGGGTGCAGTGGTGGGTGTGCTGATTTACCAGCTGATGATTGGATACCACTTAGAAGGAGAAGTCAAAGAGAAGCAGAAGGAGGAGGAGGAAAGGTTAAAACCGTCCAGTATGACAACCAACGAAGAAGACGCATGAGCAGCACTGAATTTATTCTTCTTTATTTTTCCCTCACAATTATATATTTTTTGCTGTTGAGGAAAACTATTTGTTGTTTACCGAAATCAGCGTTTAGATAGCTTAAGCTATCAATCCACAATCATGACGATATAGTATAATAACATTTTCACATAACTCCAGTAAGTCCTTCATGCTGCGTGTGACAACACAAATATATCAGCACACAGAAGAATAAAAAAAGACAAAATATTAGCTCTTGTTCATTTAAGATTATGAAGAAACCATGGGGACGCCTCCCTTTAGAGGTTTTCCAGGCACGTCCAACTGGTAGGAGGCCCCGGGGAAGACCCAGGACATGCTGGAGGGATTATATCTCCCAGCTGGCCTGGGAACGCCTCGGGATCCCCCAGAATGAGCTGGTAGATGTTGCGGGTGAGAGAGAAGTCTGGGTCAGCCTGCTTGACCTGCTGCCACCGAGACCCGACCCCGGATAAGCGGTGGAAAATGGATGGATGGATGGATGGAAGAAACCATCAAATCAAAAGCAGTCACACTCTCTTTTCTATGACAATTTTTTTATTTGTAAGAACTTGTTGAATGCCACCTCTGCAGGGCTCAAGCAGTACTTTCCCTTTTTACCCAAATACAGACATATATTGTAAATTAACACAATTGTCAGATTTGTGTTACAACTTGTTTCAATGTGTTACAATGACTTGAATTATTGTTGCAAGTGTTTCCTGGTGTCTAATTAAAAATAAAGACATTTAACATTGTGATCTTGTCAATTAGTCTCATTTACAATGTTCTTTTGCAATATTTACATGTACAGTACACAACGTCTTACAGGCCCACAGCTTGTACGATGTGTGACAGAAAATGGCTTGATTATTACATCACATTTCATTTAGCTGACGCTTTTATCCAAAGCGACTTACAATAAGTGCATTCAACCGTGAGTACAAACTCAGAACAACAAGAATCAAGAAAGTACAATTTCTTCAGATTATCTTTCTGAACAATCGGCACAAAGTAAATGTACGGTCAAACACCTTGAATTGAAACCTCAACAGCACACACACACACCTCTTACAAACATGATCCATGCTCTTGTTCCCAGGCTCAATTTAAGATGTTGTTCCAGCCGGTTCCTGGCTTATGATGTCATCAAAAGAAAGGGTTTAAAATGGACATAAAGTGGTCATCACCTATGTATCCGTGTTTAGTCCTTTGCATCGTATGGATGACATTACCTCATTAAGGCAAAGAGAGATAACATTTTCTAAAATTAAAAAACTATTAAGATATATACATATTTTTTTAAAGCTTGCATTTGAGGGTATCTGCCATGCAAACAGTGACATTTGATACAATATAAATGTCCTCCAAACAAAGATGCCCCTTTTGGTTTACAGGGCCTCAGGTGGTTATCGCCGTTAGAAATTGGATCTTGGTTTGAAAGGGCACTAAGGGCACAAAAGGTCAGGGGTATTTGCTCAAAATAACGCTTCCCCCGAACATTATACAACACAGTACACACACACACACACACACACATCTGAAGTTCATATCTTCCACAGACGTCCATCAATGCTCAATCACCATCGGAGAAGCAAACGCATATTCTGCATCAAAATATCAGTAATGACATTTTTCCTGTCTGGACGAGAATATCAATACGTCAGATCTTACAAAGGCTTAAACTTCAGAGACGGGTGTTTGACATTTGCAGTCCCTCTTTGGCATGACCTTTGCGGCAGTTCACCCAAACATATCTATTGTCAATCTAAGCCGTTGCCTCTGAAATTACAATTCACTCACAGAGGAAGAGCACGCAGAGCAGCTGGATTCTGCTTTTGTTTTCACGGATGTCACCAGACGAGTAAAGTGAGCTTCAACCGGCTTGTCGGTGAACAGGTTCCATTACAGATATGACAGGGTCTGTTGGTTTCTTTTTTTTCTTTTTTTAAAGGGCGTAACTACAGAGAAAATCCAAATTTGCTTTTCATTTCCTTTGCATTAGAGTCAGTCTTCTCTGGTGGAAACACGGCAGAAATGAAAAGTGTTATCTATGACCGGAAAAGAAATGCAACATGAACTGCGAGAGTAATAAGAACCTAAAAAACACATTTGTTTGTCGTCTACCTCAGATCACTGGCAATATGTACACAATATGCTACAATATTGAATAAAAAACAAAACATGTACACATATGGGTAACAGGTTTTCATTTCAGATTAAACACAGAATAGTAAATGTCATATTCAGCCTGACCTTCGAGTCATGTCACACATTTCAGGACAAAGCAATATGAAAGCTTGAGTCACAGCGCCACCTTGTGGTGAAGTCATGAACCGTCAACACTTTAACCTCTGAGTAGTATTGTCAGGCAGTAAACTTCTAGTAGATCAGAAGGCCTGAAGTATAATGAAGCACTACATTTACTCTACTTGTGTTTTCACCAATGCAATATTTCAAGAAAAATAAACAGATTTCCTGGTGTGGGTTCCCTAGCGCGTTGCCCAAATTCAAATAATTTACTGTGAATTAAACATATTACATACCCGAGAAACTGAATCATCCTAGTAAACATCAGCACTGGTTGCATAGGCAGATTAAATGACATCATAGCAAAGAAATAAAAACAAAAGGCACATTGTCTTCATATCCTCCTGTATATGAATTCCACTTCCTTGATGTACTTCCCCCATCTCACATTGCAACAGCGAGGCCCGATACATATTTCAGTCTGCAACTCCGAGGTCCTGTAAAGGGATACACCAAACACCTCACACACACCAGGAAACCACAGGCTGCATGCATTTGCAATACGGCAAAATTATTTGTGATAAAAAAAGGAAGCATGAAATCCAGTTGTGTCACAACCCGCCTCAGAGATCGCAACAAACGAGCCAGCTGCTAACAGATTAATACATTTTTTACACAAGTCACACCATGTAAAGTGGAGGCATCAGTGATTGGCTCAGGTGGCTCATCAGCACCCGACACAGACAACAGGTACACGTAGGTATGGGAGGAGGAGGGTCGTCACATCCAAACTCATACTGAATACTGACACTTTAATGCAAACTACATACATGCGGTCCTTTTTGGTGAGGACGGTTCTTAACTGAGTGAAATGACCCGGAAGTATCCAAGTGGACGCCATGAAAAGTGCTGGTCGAATTCTCTAAAAGCAAAGGAAAGGAGCTTCCATGCTTCCTTACTTAGCTCCTATAGCTTAGGAAACACTGGACCTTACTTTATGAAAGGAAAGGAGATAATGCCGCCCCACAATTCCTTGTGGCGGCAACATTTAAAGTGACGCACCATTTAAAGTGACGCACCATTCGGCCGTTCACGAGAACAAACGACCATGAAGACAGGGTCTCAAATGTAACGATTAATTTGTTGGAATGAAATGGTTTGAAGTTTATTTACATTTTCTTTGTATTACTTTTGTGCTTTGAAGGTTTTCAACCTGATGGACCAACCAGTCAACAAATAAGGAGAAAATAAATATTGAGCTGTGTTGGAAAGAGTTGTCCCGTGTGTCCTTTGGGTTTCATGTAGCAGGCCATTTCAAGTTGAGCAAGAGTTGAACACAACACCTGGGAACTTGACACACCTGCAGCCTCCGATGTGCTCAGAGACGACAGCTCCAACCACAGAAGAACAGTCCACTTACCAGACTTGCATGAAAAACCCATTCATAACACAAGGAGCACAGCCCACTACACTACAACTGCTACTACAGCTGTCCTTAAGGAACGGACGAGCCTCCATATGCCACAACCTGGCTCAGATTGCAACGAACCGGGAGACAAACGAGGCGACTGCCAACAGGAAGCCAATTATTTTTAACGACAGAAGTCGGTTATTAGTCGTGAAGCGCATGTATGGATGTGTGCACAAAGAAACGGCACTAAAACATAAACCCCGGCCACTGTGTCATGCCAGCGACACAATGGATCAGAGAGAGACGCCGCCAAATGAAGGATGTTTTTAAGGCCACTGAGGTGCAGCCCATCCAGCTGACGACTCTCCAATCAGTACCTGACACAACCAAAGCAACAGGTAGGGCATGGGGGGAGGAGGAGGAGCTGCCAGGTAATCAGCAGGTCGTTATAATTTGTTATTTATGAACCTCTCGCTGCCACGTTGGCTTCTATTTGTATGTAAACAGGTTATATATACGAGTTAACAATCAAGCAATTAGGAGACCAGGTGGCTCGTGTCTCGGGTAATTATTAGTCCATGGGTGTAGCATGTTGAATGGCAGTCTATTAAAATGGAAAACGAGTGACTTGGTCTTATGTAACCACGGGCAGTGTGTTGCAGAAAGCGTTGAATTTGCTCCGCAGAAAATGACTTGAGCTTGTGCTTTTCTCTCCGAGTGTCGATCTCGGTAATTGTGCTTTATGTGTAGCGGCTGAAAAAGAAACAAAATATATTATTTCTCTCCATATTGTACATCAATGCATTTCCAAATGTCGCATTTTGCTCTGAAAATCCGAAACGGTGCATATTCCAAATAGAATAGAGTAAAAAGAAAGCATGCATCACAGTTACAAACTATTGCTAATACATGTTTTTGAAGGCAGGCGTCCATTGTTGTCGTCAGCGGCTCCTCGCCTGTGGTCTTTTTACAATGCGTCCTGATTGATTAGTCGACAGTCAGGTCGGTCCTCCAGACCCCCGAGCTGCTTTGTCTCAGCCAGCAGAGAAGTTCACAATAACAAACTGAGATAAACAGTCAGACTGCAGACAGACGGCTGTCGTTTTTTGCGTGTTTGCTTTGGGCCGAGCTTCCGTGCGTCGTAACGTAACGTGTTCAGCAATTCTTGAGCTATAATAATCAATCGAGCTTGATTCGGGTTTTGGAAACAATCCCCATACCTTCAGATAACGTAAAAGCATTAATGTTTAGTTTGTCCGTTCTGGGCCACTGTAGTAACACAGGTAAGGGGCGGCTGTAGTGGTCGTCCTGGAACCACAAGGTAGCCGGTTCGATCCCCGGTCTCCCCATAGTTTGCATGTCAAAGTGACCTTGAACAAGACACTGAACCCCGGGCGCTTCCCCACTGTAGGATTAATAAAGGATGTAAAATAAAATAAATAAATAACATGGCTGTGCAGGATGGTGGACTCGCTCTCCACGTAGATATAAATTCTAACAAAACCATAAGGATGTTTAGTTTTCAGTGTCGTCATTGCCCCTCTGGCCAGCCTCCTGCTTGAGATGAATCGGGAAGATGGAGCACCGTCCAGGTCTCAAGACGGTGGAGTGAGGAGACCACGAGGAATAATAATAATAATACTAAAACTAAAACTTCAAATGCAAAAAAAAAATTGAATGAAGTTGAAGTTTTCAACAACGAACTGAGAGTTGGATGTGTGAAATATGTACTTACTCAGCCTGATTTGTATTCGTAGAAATGCACTCGTGAACATCTCAAATTATTACAACACATTTGTAATCCTTACGGTTTAGTTTGTGTCTCCTGTAACATTCCTTCGTCAGCAGTATTGCGACTCATTTCTCTTTGCTGTTATTAAAGATCGGCGGTGTCGACAGCTTTTGTTAACATCAGCAGCTCAAATCTCTGTTTTTATAAACCGAGACATTGTGTTCTCTGCTCAGCACTTCTGGTGAGTGAGGTTTTCGCATTCATTTGTAATCTGTCCCATGAATGCCGATTTGAACATAACACTAACACCATTGTGCTATTCCAGTACATTTTACGGTACACTGGGTTTTTCATCTGATAACGTAATGTGCTTGGGTGATCATAGGATTTTTTAAATGAGGTGATGCGGAGGAGGGCGTGCAGGTGGTTTATGGGAAATCAGAAAACGCTACCAGAAGTAAATTTTGTTAAGAAACATTCTTGCAGGGAGGGGACATCTCGTGCCACTCCTTCAGACACACAGCTCTACTTGCATGCCTGCATTTCAAATTGCATCCCTTCATTGTGCCGAGTGACATCTTCATTAAATAACAAGGAGCCCAAGACACAATGAAAACCCGATTAGTATGTCAAACAGAAAGACATACAGGAGCCACGCCTCGGGCAGCAACGCTTGAGAGGAGATAACTCGACATATGAGATTACTTCATTGAACACGAAACTACTAAATGTAATCTGGTTGACATTCAAGTTGTTACCGAAACTTTTAAATTGCAGTTTGCTGGATCGCATTCAGTTTATTGAAGTTGTGAATCCTTTCATACGTGTAACCATCACAATGCGGAAAATGTGGGAGTGTGTCCTGTCGGGAAATGGTAGCATCCTCTTCAATGATGAATGTATTTGTGAGACGTCATGAGACGGTGGTGTGTGTGTGTGTGTGTGTGTGTGTGTGTGTGTGTGTGTGTGTGTGTGTGTGTGTGCGCGTGTGTGTGCAAGTGTTGTTGACAAGGGCAACATAACAAAAGGAGAAGCAGATTGCCGGAGCCGGAGCATCACAAGGCGAGTGGTGCAGCAGCAGCCAGTTCTCTATTGACTGGTAACACTGGGCCCAGGTGCTCCCAGTTGATTGACAGGGATTGACAGGGAAGGGCAGGGGTCATCACACAATTATTTTTGGTAAAAAATAAATAAAAAATGATTAAAAATCTTCTATAGTTGCTGCTCTCCGCCTTTGTGAGATGAAAGCACCGGATTTTAAGACGCCGGCGTGTGAGCATCAATAAAACTGTCCAGATGCTTAATTATCCCATTTCTCTTTCGGTTCATGTGACAAATCCAAGAATTACTATTCTGAAAACAAAAGTGCTCTCCAGTCACCGTGCAAAACATAATTTGTCAAACGAACAGGCCGAGCTGCTGAGGGCGAGTTACGCGTTTCATGTGAGGGAGGAATCTGGGACGTTTTGGGTTTTTTGTCACGGTAAAGTAGAAGAAGGCGATAGGTTCAACCTTCTGCACGAAGCTGGAATCTCCCCTCATGTCGTAGATGAATATGATAGTCATCTGAAATACGTGATGAGCAATCTGATGCATGAAAGATAAGTACACTTTACAAGTGATTGAGCTGGTAAACAACATATTCCCATTGCAATCCATAATGCATAACGCAAAGTGACTTAATAGAGTGCATTGAGTATTGGAATAATAAGACACTGGTTGCAGGAAAAGGCATAAATCAGCACAAATGGAGAGAGAGATGAAATTCAAAAAGGCTTTTGGGAATAAGTTAATTATTCTGGAAATCTTGTCAAATAATAAAGACAGACGTTGGGGTGCAAATAATACATGAGTAGCTTCCTCTAAAGAAAACTAGATAAATAAATGCACACGTATAGATATGCATAAAGAAGTTTTTCAGCAAATGTCTGTATAAGTTAGAATTATTAACAAAAAATAGCTTTCCATCTGTCAGCATTGACTACAGCTTTCTTTGTTTGACGGTTGGAGGAAAGTGTTTCAGAAACCCAAACCAACCTGTTCTCACTCAGGGCGTTCGTCCAACTCCAATGTGAAGCCATGAACGTCATTATTAGGCAACGGGCGGCAGACAGCAGAAGTAAGACAGAAGGAAGCCCAGAGGGGTCATTTTTAGTGACGGAGAGGCTCCGGCAGCAAAATGTGACGAGTACGATGAGATTACGTCGTGTTTTAAGTCAGAAAAGTAGTGAACCCGTCCTTTTAGGGCTGAGATTGAAGAAGCAGTCTATTAAAATGTTGTATTGCCCATTATATAATTTACTTATTAGTACAAATGTTGTTAATTTCGACTGACAACTTTTGTGTGTCATCAAAACCTTGAGTTGCGATTCAGGAGCAGATTTAATTTCCTGGTCTGGTGATGACATATGTTTCTAAGGATTTAGCTCTGGTGTGCATGCAGTAACTGTTTAACAATGGTTTACAGTATAATCATCATTTTAAGGCTCGTCAAATCAATTAGCAATTTGCTTATTACAAGGGCTGTGTTTAGTCATTTAAAAAATCTTCCATCTGAGTCAGAGCTGCTGCTGTTTCTTAATATGCAAATTAAACTATCACCAGACCATTCTTTCTAAAAATATCTTTCTAAATTGCTTTATTGATCTGTTATAGGATGGGATGTCTTCTATTGTATCACAGCTGACTTCAACATTGGGTTTTATATGTTATCACTATGAATATAAAGAAACAAAGAAGTTCAAATCTAGAATACAGCAACACTAATCAGTAAAAATGAAACTCCAAATATTGCACAACTACTGAAATATGTATGTTCGTGACACATGCACAAATTACATATATCTCTGAACTCCATTCATTACTGTTTAATATCTTACTACCGTACATGCACACTTTTAGGGTTGAACAGCATTTCATTTTTTGTAATCCAAACATCTTTTTGTGTGATAACCATTCAGCTCTCATACAGCTTCCAGATCCCCACATTTCCATTTTGACCCCTTTACATATTGATGAAGTATTACTACAAATAGATAACTATCTACAAGATTTTGTTTTTTTCCACGCACGACGCATGTCTAGAAAATGGCAGCTGGCCAAATTTCACTGCAGACAAGTTAAGACGCCACTACGGGGACAACTGATGCAATTATTTAACATCGATGTGCCTGTTTCAGGGCCGACCATTATAAATGTAATTAAATGCACCTGTAACAAAGTAATCTCTTGCTTGGCGTTGATGGATGAACGTGTGCGGCGCACAAATCATATGTTGCGACACCGAAATAAACATGCTGACTATTCCGCTAAGGTTATCCGAGTCGAAGTTTAACGTGAACGCTCTGAAAAGAACGGTGTTGCTCAACGTTGTCGGTCCTTCACGGACGGAACAAGGAGAGTAAATTCCAGTTTAGATTCCAGTAGATTACCGATACGTATTATCTCACGGGAGTGATGATGGAGTGGGATTATAGGGCCGAGGATTTAGCTGTTAACACTTTGAGAACAATTCGGCATTTTGAACATACCCTCATAGTTTCCACACAGCAATGTGACGACAGCACAATACCACGGAGAATTTTTCAAATCGTTGTTGCATTCATGGGCCAGCAGTCACTCAGCAGACGACCCGTATTTGCCTCGACAATTCCAGAAAATGTTGAACCTGTTTTCAAGATGTTATCTTTGGCTGTCTTATCAAGGACACGTCAACATATTTGTCTGTATGCATTGTGCAGCAGAAATGTGTATTGCGGTCGTGTAACATGGTTTTTCCATTATTTCACTTTTGCACAGTGTCGGCACAGAAACTGTGAAGCATTTGGCTTCATCGAATCGGTTTATAATCAATACATTTTGAAGCTGAATTAAATTGTGCAAAAAAACCTGAAAACTCGCAGCAACGAGTCTTTATCTCACAGGAAAAAAAGTGCCCCATTTAAATATCCAAAGTGGCCATGCGATTGAAGTCTCTTATCAGGTATATCTTCACACTCTTTAATATTCATCTCTATATATAGCCCTCGGTGGATCTGGCTTTCAGATGCACTGACTGTACTGTCCCAGTCATACAAGTGACTCCCTATAATTTGTGTTGGATCCTTTGTTCTGTGTGTGGTTTTATGATTTATGTTGCCTTTTTATTAGATGGGACCTATTGAGACCGTAAAAGGCGGGGCAGAGAGGTGATGTCATGCTGCTTGGTGGTTGGATTTGAACCATGAAAATGACTCTACTTCTCTCTCGACTGCACAACAGAACAAACTGAGCTGCAGTAGACTGCTAACACTTTAACAACCACTATAAATGTGCAATATAAATACATTTAAATACCTGTATATACTTGTATTCTGTCTGTATATTTAATATTCCTTTTGTATTCTTCTCACTGTTTTTTTATTTGTATTTTATTACTATGTGTCTCTTGCTGCTGTATTCCTGCAATATCCCCACTGAGGGACTAATAAAGGATTATCATATCGTATCTTATTTGTTCCCTCAGTAAACATTGTAGTTTGTCTCAATCTCTAGTTTCAAGTCTTCTTCAATACAGCATGATGTTCATTTAGTACGTTATGGTCCCATTTAGACTAATAATTGTAATAAAGTGCATGCTTTAGGGCGGGGTCTCTACCACAGCATTGTCCAGTCCACCACACACACACACACACACACACACACACACACACACACACACACACACACACACACACACACACACACACACACACACACACACACACACACACACACACACACACACACACACACACCTCCCCAGACCATTTCAGGTGCTCCTCTCACAGAAGAAGGCAAAGGGGTGAAGAAGAACACCAGAAAAAGCAATTGAGGGGAGGAGAGAACAAAACACGCCCACAAACAGCGAGCGGTACGGGACATGCAGGGCCACACATAACAAGTGCATTTCAGCAACAAGGCAAGTGTTTTCCATAAAACATTACGAGCATCGAGACAACGTGCAAAAGCACCACATAATACATTGGAGAGTCATATGCAATTAAAAACAGGCATTAAGGAGCCAAGAGAATAGGTCTTAAAAACAAGCTGAACTGTACAATACGCAAGAATAATAAATGGCAGTGCATTATTTGCTTTAATAAAGGAGAAAAAGGGAAAGTCTCCAACCTTATTTAAAAGAGAGGGAGTTTTTTCCAAACATGGTTCATAAAAGCTGAACACTTTCTCCATGTTTTGTTTTGGCAGCCTAATCCTGTAATTTCCCCACTGCGGGACTAATAAAGGATTATCTTATTTTATCTTATCTAAAGACCTCCAACTGAAGTGAAACTTTCTTGTTCTTAGCGAGGACCCGAGCATCGGCGTGCAGCTGTCTGAAGGTTCTTCAGGAACACCTGGAACGACAGCCGGGTCTACTGAAGATAAATGGACCAACACATTGTACACATGCGGCTGAGTCCTGTAATCCTTCATATACTCTGAAGGCCTTTGCGCGGCAGCTTTTTTTTCTTCTTTTTTCCCCCCGATTCATTTTCCCCTCGATGTATTTTCCCGAACGGTTGCTTTTGTCGAGTGCTTTCACACAGAATGCGAATGTTACGCATTCATTTTTGTATTTTTACGGAACAAGGTCAATGTTTGTGAATTCAAACATCACACTTGCTTCGTTTTAGGCACAAAGACCCTCCGTTGGGTTGAGAAAAAACTTCACTTTTGACCTTAGATAAAATTAAATTTAAACAGTGTGCAATAAGTACACAACAAATATCACAAACACCACTGTAATGACGCCTACCTTCCACTAGGGGTTGATTTCAGACATTTCCACACATCCTGACATCCCTGATTACTGACTCCATGTTTGTTTAGTTTAGTTTAAGTTATCCTTTCAATACATGTGCTTATTTATTGCTTTTAACTCGTCTGGTCTCCCATTTATGTCGCAGCCTTTAGAGCCGGCATGTAACGAACACAAATAAGAAATAACTCCACAGCTGTTTGGGACACGAACCCCAGATTCCTGGTTGAAAGTCCTGTGTTTGTTTGACCCATCCACCTCCAGTGACTCCCGGCCTGTGTGGGTTTTAACCCCAACCCGAAGCTTGTATGTCAAACAGTAGATAAAAACCCATCGAGGCCCATCCATGGGGCTAAAACCTGGAAGAAGCTGCATAATGATGGGTGGAATCGGCACAGCAGCGGTAACTCACTCTAGCTCCTGCTAAATATAGAGAGGGAAATTTGTAGATTTGTGTTGCAATCGGCAGAAATCCGTCGACACAGAAATGACAGCATATACCTCGACACTGCGGCGTGATTCACAACATAGAATTGCAGGCATCTGGAGCTGAGGAGGATCACCATTCAATAACAATAGCTTTCACGCTTTCAGTTTTTCTTCCAATATACATGCAAGGTTTCTTCATTGTTATTCTTGCAGGTTCAAAACAATGAGAGCACGGTTACATCGTGTGCTGTGCTCTGATAGGGGCGGTGCCACGCCCAGAAAAGCACCCTGAACCTGAAGGGATCATACTCTAATCAAAGCATTGCTTAAGCCCAAGCAGTAATTCTGAGATGAGAGCATAATAACCACTCAGCAATAATTATAGTTTCATCTTATTCATTGTCTGAGGCAACACCCTCGTGCGTTTTTCAATTTAGTTTAATCAAAATGTTAACTAACAGTGTTGACAGATGGCAGTTTACAAACTAGTTGGCTACTTTTAAATAAATTAGGTAAGTGAGTCATTTGACAATGTAAAGAAATCTGATGTATGATTGACATTTACAAGACAGCGAGTCGCCTACTGAAGGCCAATATTCACTTTCCAAAAAAAGGGTTTGCCTAATTATGTCCAAAACAGGACACTTGAGGTTGAGACAATTATATATAAATGGATGCCTAAAAACCCTGTCACGACTGGAAATAACAAAACTGAGCTAATTATGACAATTGGAAGCTGCAAACGGTAAAGACACACATCACCTTTACGCAATGTGTCCCAACCACTTTGTACAATTAGACAGGCAACAAATTCTCACATTTCCAGTTTCCACATTAATAATGACTTGCCTCATTATGTCGCCATTGTGAGCATGCCAAAAAAAAGTATATGTCAAGGCCATAATGCAATATGATAATGCACCCAACCGTACACCGCTAAATCTAACACCCACAGTGGGTGATGAGTAGCGTCTGATGCATTTTCGGGGCTCTGATTCGTCTTATTGTGGTTGTAAACCCATAAATATTCCAACGTGACTCATTGGAATGAAACTCCCTGCTCTCTGAACCTTATGAGCCCATATATTTTCTCACAATCCTGCCACATGGTGTTGAATATTCTGGCGCGGCGTTTTGGGAAATGTGCTCGAGAACAGGTCCAACTGGTCCAACGATGGCAATCTCAGCAGGAAGACGTTAGCGTAAACTCTCTGTCAGTTGCCCACATTGTCACACAGGTACGAGGGACAGGTGCGTGGCATTACGAACCGGCTGCCGTGATTTCTGCTCTGTTTGACTGCAGCGGAGGCAACGTCAGGCTGATATGATCCAGCCCTATTCTCTCAATGGAAACACAGGTGAGGAACACTATTTCGGATATAATCCAGAGTGTAGTTGCTCTATGATTTGATTTAATTGCATTTTCCATCTGTTTTTTAATTTCCATCACTTCTGTTGTGAAGGAACAAGCTGCTGTTGGGTCATTTCTTTATTTACGCGCTTCTTACTCATTTTTAAATGACCATTTTCACAACATTTCATTTAGCTGACGCTTTTATCCAAAGCGACTTACATGCTATACAGTAGACCAACGGTGAGCAATCAGGGTTAAGTGTCTTGCTCAAGGACACATCGGCATGGACTAGCGGAGTCGGGGATCGAACCACCGATCCTCTGATTGAAAGATGAATCTGCTAACCACTGATCCACAGTCGCCCTACATTATATCGACATGTTTAATAAACATGAACATGATGATACTAATATAATTATAGTAAATGATAAAAAAATAATACAATAACTTCTGAATTAAAACTAGAAAAAGCTGAATTATATTTTTAATGGGACAGACCAATGGGACCAGTGGGACATTCCAAGCATGAGCCAATGTATGCTGACATGTCAGTAATTCACAGCATTTTAACTAACAATGGAAACTCGGGAATGAAAGAGAGCATTGATGCACATTGGAGTCTCATATCAATGGTATGTTGTCTCAAGGGACAGAGCGGACTCTGCTGAGACAAGTACAAACATGGGATAAAACCTTGATATATGATATGCAAAAAAATATTGTTTGTCAATCATCAGTCAAGGGGGATGTGAACTGAAAACAGTAAGGCATTGTGGCCGAGGAATGCCAGGTCTTTGGGCGTGTTTTGTCAAATAGAGCTGGGCATCATATTCTAGATTTGGTTAAATACAAGTTTTACTGCGATATGGCAATTTCAAAAATACCTACATATTAAACATTAGTCCTGATAATCAGTGAAATCAGAAGATCTTAATCTTAAATCTCGTGTTTTTCTGGTGTTCTCAGACACACAGGGAAATGGCGCAGACCGAGATCCAACAGGAGAGAACCAAGAAGCCCATGGAGACGATGACCGAGGAACAGTTCCTCAAAGATCTGTACCTGTTCATGAAGAAGAGAGATTCCCCAATAGAGAGAATCCCAAATCTGGGCTTCAAACAAAGTACGTGTCATATTCATTTCATCCTATTTGAGTCGTTTCTTCTTTTTGTGTAATTCACTTAACACACCAAATAAATTATTTGTTTTTTTTAATGTAATTTGTTTAATTTAATATATTTAATTGACTACAACTTGCTGTCATTGTACATGAAATATCTTTGGGTGTACTGACTGAAGACGTCACCTTGGACTTCATCACTGTTTTCTGATATTTTTATAGAACAAAAGAACCAATCAATCAATTGAGAAAATAACCTGCATACAATGTTACAAGTTTAAAAGCCCTACAGTCTAATAATTAATCAAGCATTATATTAAGTGTATTAAGTTTTGTGTTTTCTTTTTTTCAGTTGATCTATTTGTGATGTTCAAGGTCGTCAAAGACTTCGGTGGCTACCACCAGGTAATCAAATATTTCTAATTTAATTAATATTAGCAGTATTTTGAATATTATCCCAGTTTATTCAATTTAGAAAATATTTCCATTCATCAATATGTAATTCTAGTCAATACTCACTCTAATACCACTTAGAATAGCATTGTTAATGAGGAAGTCCACTAAATTGCCCTGCACTCGTCCAGGTGACTGCCCAGCAGCTGTGGAAACAGGTGTACAACACACTCGGAGGAAACCCTCGAAGCACGAGCGCAGCCACCTGCACGCGCCGACACTACGAGAAGTGAGTACCTGTCAGACTGAGGGTGCCGTGTTTTCTTTGAAGGATTAATCTGATCTATGATTTATTTGCACAGGCTGCTCCTGCCTTACGAATGCCACCTGACGGGCACGTTAGTGAACGTGTTGCCTCGCAATCAGTCGAAGCACTTCCAGTACGCCAACTACAGCGAAGAGCACGAGGACGGCCAGCGGCCCCCCAAACGCAAGCTGCTGTCCATGCCTCTGATCCAGGTGTGTGGCGTTTCCCACACGAACATGATACCGTGTTGACACATCCTTGGACTGACCCAATTATAGTTCATTAAATATATAAATATTCTTCAACACAATAAGTAGTCAATAATTGCAGCTTGAAGCGGCTGTTGTTAACTGGTATGATGGGATTCCTTTATGATAATAAGCACTTTGCTCGGGTGAATAATCTGATTCAGTTCAGCCCTGTCCCAGGTGTCAGTGGCATGGAAAGTTAATTAGTATCTTTTCATGGAGAACACATCATCATCATCAACAAACCGTCAACTTGTAGTTTTGGGTTTCGTCAAATGTAATGTGTTCATATGTAGTCATCTTTGAAGCCGTTTTCCTATTGCCAGTTTTTATGCGAAGCTAAGAAGGTGAAAAAGGACATTTCCTCAATGTCCTTCAGCTACTGACCGGCCACTTGTCTTTCCAACAGAACCCTCAGACCCTCCAGCCAGACCTCCGCGACACCGTCTTCCCGCTGCCGCCCCCCTACGCCCACTACTTCCACCCCGGTCACGCAGTTCTGCCCCCCCATGTCCCGCTCCCCTCCCCGGTATTCTCACCACATTGCCCCCCTGCCCCCGATCCCTGGTTCGTTTTCCCTCCGTCTCATCTACACCCGACAGACCGGGTCAAGGAGCCTCTGGAGCAGTTGCGCAACCTGGCAGAACAGTACAAGACCACATCCGGGTTGACCTCGGAGCCTCTGAACCTCAGCATCAAAGCGTCGCGGCAGGAAACCAACGGTAGCCCCGCTTCATCGTTCACCCCACCTTCATCCAGCAAGAGCCCGAAGTTTCTGAATAGACCCTCCCCTCTGTACACCGCCCATCACCAGCAGGTGGTGAGAGATGATGGGTGCGAGACCCAAAATGGCGAAGCAGGTTCGGGGGACGCGGCGTATTCGCATCTCGCGAAGGCCAGTGAGCCGTATGTCATCGACGTCGACACTACGGCGGCCTCAAGCCCCTCCTACTCTCCCGCACCGGGAACAGACGGAGGGGCCACCGCGATGCCACGGAAACCCGACTCTCCAAGAACGGACTTAGGTGTCCAGGAGAAAGACGAAAGAGAGGGGAGTCCGGATGTGAAGGAGCTCAGCTTCAGCCACGCGCTGCCCAGCCTCCCCAGGGAGAACGAAGGCAGGATGGAAATTGAGATTCCGCTGTCGGTCTTTAATAACTGGCTCCGGCAGTGCGGGTCCTCGGCCGCGATGCTTGGAGCCAAGCAGTTGAACACTCTTGCTCCTCCGCGGGTGGAGCTCTCTGAACAGAGACATCGTTCCGGCACTGACTTCCTCCCCACCAACCTGCCATTTCACACGAATCCCCGCCACCAGAGCTCCGGCGCCGAGGACCTGAGGCTGGCGCGAAAGCATTTGCCGAGCCCCTCGCCTGGCGGCCACGCTGTCGTTTTTCACCACAACGTGAGCCAAAGTCATTTCCCCACCTACAAGCCTTTGTCTTCAAGCGGGATTCGGAAAAATGCAGTCAGCCAAGATGTCCATCCGTTTGATATTATTAACAAGTGCAAACCGCTTACTTTCTGGGATGTCTATGGCAAAGAGAGCCAGGCCTCCCCCATCCCAGTGAACTCTGACTCTAGTCCCCGCAGAGTTCAGCAAGACTTTGCAACCTCAGCACCCTATGATGCATCCTTAGCACCCTATGTAGCCTCAGCACCCTACGGTGAAGACAGAGTCCCGGGAGGGAAGAAGGGGTCGGACATGGCTCCCTCGGCTATGTTCATGTTGAACTCCAGCTCCACTTCGCTGTTGCACCTCACCACAGAGGAGGTGATGAAGCTGAAGAAAATCATCTCGAGCTCCTCGTGAAGACCCGTTCAGATAACTGCACCCCAACACCACATTCAAGCTTACCCCTGTTACATTACTGAAGTTCTGTTTGGTATACAATAACTTTTAGTTCTCCATATGCAAAAATTATAATCTGATGAATAATAGATTATTCACAACTGTTTAATTGTTTTTTTCTATCCTGAATATTACTTGTATAATACATTTAATACTTTAATTATGATGTACATTTGAATAAATTCAAATATATATATATATAACTGAAATGTCATGACTCATTTGTTGATGGTGTAATTCTGCTGTCTTCCCGTTAAAAACAAGGTATTTTCACACAATTATTTTAATAAAGCCTTTAAATCTTTTGTTCCCATAATACGGAAGAGGTGTGATCATCGTAAAAGCCATTTATCGCTGTACTGGTATGCCTTTGTAGAAAGAAAGACTAATTACACCATGTGAAGCGGTAATTAGCTTTATTAGGAGGAAGTTTGCTCCATTAAATATGTAAAAGTCATGTGTTCCTTCAATATCCGGTAAACGAAAAAACATGGTGCTTCCTGTGCGCAAAATAATGTTTGGTCTTATATTTAGTTTTCTGTAGGAAGAGAGCATCCTGACGTTCTTTTCTCTCCTTGTTTAATAAACAAGGTTAAACTTGAGTGAACAAACATATTTATAGTAGAAATACCAGGTAAACAATGACGTCTAGAGAGGATTCCTCCTTTGTGCTTTACGAAGCTTGCTTTATATTTGTTTCAACTGCAGCCCATTGTGTTATTGTTATCATTTCTACTTTTTAATCCGATATGTAATATGTGGCATCTTCAGGTGTGGACCCAAAACATGTGAACTGACACTCCCATCATTATATCTAGACACTGATTACTGCCTACAAATTGCTCCTCATGCGAGTCCTGTTCAAAACTATAATGATACATCACCCTGAAATAAAAGCCATTTAATTTGAATGGTAAGGAGTTAATTCAACTTCAACACTGAGAACTTACTGAGAACTTACTGGGTTGGTTTCATTCCCCGGTTTACCTGCTTGTTATTGCTTTCAGTGTACCACTGAGGCGTCAAAGGGCTCGGAAAAAAAACAACAATGCCATTGTGAACACGTTTAGGCAAGTATTGAATGCTGTTGTCTCACACCAGGTTATTACTTCACTTAGAGGCGTCTTTTGAGAGGGTGGAGAGTCTATTTCTGATGCTGTTTGTTTCTTTAAAAAAAAACAGGGACACTGAGTTCCACTTTGCCCAAGGGCCAAGTCCCTGAGATGAATTTACTGAGCTCGATACAGCGCCGGGCCTTTATTTATGTTTGATGAAGCCCTCGGGCTTATAGCAATACGGTGAGAGCATGGCGCAAATATTGTCGCGCAAAAAGGGAACAGCCATAGGCGTTGTATTCAATTGGAAGTCTTGCATGTATAATAGAAGTTCAAATTCTCAGACACAACCAGACATGAATTACTGGCTCAAATTTAAAACACTAAAAGACTAAAACTCAGTCATTCTCTGAACATTTTCGTTTATGGATTGATTAGTCGTTTTAAACACAAGACAATTGACTTTAATACTGTTTTCTTCCAGAGAGCAACACATGACCCAGTAAGGAAGTGAAACTATGTTAAATAAAGACACAATATACAATGGACACACTTTCGCAATACATTTGTCAAATTATATAGCACAACTTAGTAGTTAGTACGAGCAGAATAGCATCCAACTGGAGAATATTTGGGACTTATTATTGCATTTTATTTCTAATTAGACTATGATCTTATACAATTGTGTCCAATTGTGTATTGGGATGGTCTACTTGGTTTCTAATTAGATAATAATTTGGTGTAATCATGTCAAAGTATAGTATATTTAGGGTTAGTTTTTGATTACATGTAAGTGTATGTTGTCTAATTAAAGTATAACTGTGTTTTTAATTTGATACAAAGTCCATCTCATTATGTTTATTGGAGTACATTGAAATAAAGTGAGACAGAAATCACGGTGTATTTTTGAAAGTGTTCAAACCCTTTCAACTGTTCTGCATTTGTGATGTTGAAAACTGAAATTGCAGCTGCATATTTTACTCGATTTATTGATTTGCTTTTTGCAATCTGTCTATACGGAATACGCCTGATTTACTGAACTATTGCACTGAAGCGGAAGCAGAGCAGTGCGCTCGGGTTTCAGTTGTATGAGAGGTATCGCCGGGCGTCAGGCGTCCAGGAGGCGTGGTCCTAAGATGGTCAATCATGTGTTTGATGCATGACTCATGACGGCTGCAATCATGCCAAACTGCTTCTGTGGTTTCAATACGCAAGCCTGTTTATTACAGAAAACAACAGTTTAATTTATCATAATTTAAAATATAGTTTTTATACTGACATTAATGTGAATTCCATAGCGCTTGTCCCGACAGGACCGCTCAATCATCTCAGAGAAAGCAGGTAGATTATGTTTGTTCAGGAGTGATGAATGATCAACTCAATAATTTTTCTTTACATCTACAACGGTGCTAAACGACGGCACAGCGGGGCTTTTCTGCATTTACAATCAGTTTCGGGTTGGTTTCTCACACTTTTCACTACTTCCTTTTGTCTTTTCGTGAATATTGTTGGTTGGGTAAACAAAAAAATTAAGAAAAACATATCCGACATAACCAGTAAGCTTGTTCCCTGCAGATTTTGAAATTGCACCATTTTTCCTGCCGTCTGTTTCCTTGACCACGAAGGAATAAAATCAGGACGGTGTCTCGCTCCTCCATGGCGACTGAGGAAGGGTCATCAATAACTGTAGAGAAAAAGAGAAACAGAGTTCTTAATTATCAAACAAGCCTCAATCAGTTCCAATCTGGTATGTAATGATCGCTAGAAAACTATTCGAGCAGAGCAGGTATATCCAAGTGAGAATATTTTCTCACGGGTTACAGTTGAAATAACAAATATCTGTTAAAACCGCAGTTGGAGCTGTGAGGTTGCCAATCCCTCATCTAGACATTGTTGGTATGAGGATGTTATCCTTTTACTGAGAATTCATTTTTGACTGATCCTTTTGTTACGGTCATCATCAAACTGGTTACTGGTGAGCGGCCTTCACCTCCGGGCAGGAGGAAATGTATCTCATATTTTTAATTAACTTGGAAAACTAATTTGCCAAGTTAATTTTGCTTTTTACACGACAGTTTTATAGCTTCATGTTATGTGACCTAAGTAGGCTGCTTGTAATTAAAGAAATTATCATAAACAACATAATAGTTCATAATGAACACAACACTCTCTGCAGGGTACATTTCAAGGCTTAATTATTAATTAATCACTGTGGTTGCAAAATGTGTTTGCTATTCATCACAAAACAGCCAGGCAAACGTACGACCATCGAACCATGCAGCGATAAGCTTTTTTTTGGCCAAATATTAATTTTTTTTTGCACAGAGAGAACTTTATTTGCATTGTTCTAACAAAGTGATTGCACAATGTCTTTGTCTTTGTCTGATGGAGCATTCTGGGTTACTTGAAAGTGAATCCAATTGTCTTTATTCTATTATTTGAAAAAGCACAGATGGAGTCACAAAAAAAATATTTCAATAAAAATGTAGCATGGACCATTTTGTTGGGGCAGTGGGGCATGAATATTGTTCTTCCTCCAAAGTGAGGCGTGACAAAAACAGTTTGAGAACCACGGATCTAACTGGTGTCTAACCTACGGCTGCTAGTAGATGCAATATGGCCGTGCATTCAATACAGAGAGAAGCACAACAAGATTGCAGGACGCACCAGAGTGTGGGCCAGCCGCACGGGCCACGCGCCCACACACATCCACACACGGGCCACGCGCCCACACACACACGGGCCACGCGCCCACACACATCCACACACGGGCCACGCGCCCACACACACACACACACACACACACACACACACACACACATCCACACACGGGCCACGCGCCCACACACACACACACACACACACACACACACACATCCACACACGGGCCACGCGCCCACACACACACACACACACACACACACACACACACATCCACACACGGGCCACGCGCCCACACACATCCACACACGGGCCACGCGCCCACACACACACGGGGCACGCGCCCACACACACACGGGGCACGCGCCCCCACACACATCCACACACGGGCCACGCGCCCACACACATCCACACACGGGCCACGCGCCCCCACACACACGGGGCACGCGCCCCCACACACACACACACACACATCCACACACGGGCCACGCGCCCACACACATCCACACACGGGCCACGCGCCCCCACACACACGGGGCACGCGCCCCCACACACATACACACACACACACACACACACACACACACACACACACACCCCACACACGGGCCCCACACACACACACACACACACGCCCCCCCCCACACACACACACACACACACGGGCCGCACACACACACGGGCCGCACACACACACACCCCACACACGGGGCCCACACACACACACACACACGCCCCCCCCCCCCACACACACACACACACGGGCCCCACACACACAAAGTTGCACAATGCCAGCATCTTAAAAATCTTTTTTATCTTCTTAGCGTGTTACTTCGTATCAACTAGCAGGATCTCCAGTACAGCCGGTTCTCCTGGACGTCTTGACCAATCGCTGCACACAAACCACCCCGAACAATAACATCTGTGGCATCCGACACCCGGGTGCATTACGTGCAGACTTACACTTGTAACTTTTAAATGTTTGCCATTCTCACAAGTCAAATCGTCTGGAAAGCCGTCGGTGTCAGGTGGCATTGCTCACATTGTATAAACGAACCATTATGTGTTTACGTCAAAGAGGTATTTATCTTGCTTGCCGGTGACATCCCGTGTAAGGTCATGTAACTGCCGACCTCATGGGTGAATGAAAGAACAGTTTGTTCCTTACGTCATTATTTGTTATTGCATGTATTGCATAGTGAACAAACTGAGCAAACTAGACATTATAATGTGTAATTAAAACTCATAAAGCCTGTATTAAATGAGCTCTAGAATTAGAAATAAAAACAAAAATGCTCACAAATGTGGCACCTTAAAAAGCCTTATATGATCTGAAACCTCAAAGAACTGTCAGGTTTTATTAAGAATTCACCTCTCGCATAACTATCTACTTTTGTTGACATCATTTTACTGCTGAAATGTTGACAGAAAAATATGTGTATGGTTTAAGTATGATGGTAGAACTTTGCTTTTCACTCAACAAGGTCATGAAGTTCATCCGGTCATCACATCCGTTGTAAGTTTATTTCCATGCATCGTTTCAAGCTCCAATGCAAGCGGGAGAATGAAGGCGTCATGGGGGCCGAGAGAGTGGCACAGGGAGTGTCTGCGCTGGCATGACAGCCTACCTTTCCTTGTAGTAGGAAGAGAGCAAAGTGCGGATCTCAACAGATAAATCCGGAACCACCAGACCCTCTCTGGGAGAGGAGGGGGTTACTGAAAAAGATGAGGAAGAATATAAAAAAGCCAATTCACTTACATTTTCCATTTTAAAGCTATAAAGCTATTTTCCGAATATTTTAAACTCCCTTTAGCTTGAAAAATTCTTCTGTGGTTGATAAAGGGAAACTTATTATCTGATTTCTTTTTCTTTTGTCTTAATGATTGGAATTCCATTTAAAACAAACAAATTCAACATTAACCCATGTTGATGTAATTTCTGCTGTAATTTCTTTCTGATCTGCATGACTGATGTTTTTGTCGATGCCACAATGCCCCATTCATGCTGAGAGCGTCTGCTTCATTGTCCCCGGTCTTTGTTGTGAAGGATCATTAATCTTTTAGATCTTGCTATTTGCTCAACCCCGTTTGTCTGCTTTTAGGCTGGCGTCATTCCATCTTTCTGCGGAACAGGGCACACAGTGTGAAAATAAGACATTGCATTCCGAGCACCTTTTTAATTGTTGACACAGAGAGACAGCTTTGGTTGTTTAAGTAGGCCATGATCTGATCTAGTCATGGTTATGTACATCGTGCAAGTTTTAGCTTATAGCGAATAAGATCAAACTTGAACGCTGTACTTCGAGGCCGCCATTAATTTCCTTTATTTTCCGCGTGATTTAGAAATCAATTATCAGACTTCCCAAACTTGCCAATCAAAATTAATCGCATGACTGCTTCTGTGTGAAAGTGGCCGCTCCTGTCACAATCCGTCAATTCAACAATTCCTTCCGAGCTGTATTTAAAACATTGTTTTGGTTTTAAAGTCTGACTCACTCTCGCTGCTTTAAATCAGCTTTGTTATTTGGCAAGAGCCACCAACTTCACATAACAGTGACCTGCCCAGCAACAAACACCAGACGGACAAAGTTAGTGAGTACCTGGTGGAGCATTTAGCAGCTGAACAGATAGATACTTCCCACAAGGGTTAGTGGTGGGAAAAACATTCTTTAAAGTAATGGAAATATTGGATTCACAATGCAAAATAAAAGGGTCTGCATACAGATTTGAGTACAGTGTTTGCGTCACACCTACACATACCTATTTCATGGTACAGCGATCCCTGCTTCACCGGAATGACTTTCTTGGAGCTCTGCGTTTCAATCTTCATGAGTTGATCACAACACGGCGCCCACTGCCCTGCAACAAATAGTACATGCACGGAAAAGCTTTTGTCAGTTAGTTTAACATCAGCTTATGTCTCGATGCAAGTATGCCTTCTGTGAAATTAACAAGTTGGCAGTAGCTCAATACTTTCTGCCTCCAACCTAACAAGCTATATAAACATTGTCCTACCTGTCATACCACATACCAATAATCTATACATTCATTTTGTATAAGCACATGCAATGTGTACTCTGTATTCAGATATAATTCTTGAGGAATTAATTCTCAAAATTGAATTTGGGATATATAGAGCATTTCTTTCCAGGGTGAAATTATAAATGGGCACACATTCACTAATTATTCACACAATATAGCTCAGACACGTTTTCAAGTCTCCCGGTACAACAAGGGGCAATAAAAAGGATTTTGATACAATTGCTCCTTACAAACACTTCCTTATTAAAGAGTATTTGTTCCATGATTTTAATACGCAGAAACACACTGAGGCAGAAAGCAGTCGGTACATGAGGATACCCTCGGAGAAATGAAAGAAATGCTGACTGTGTTTGTGTCCGTGAAGACTTGAGGTAAATTTTAAAGTATTCCACAATGTAAAGATTCACGGACAAAGAAAGAAGGAGTTGAACAAGAGAGAAAAATAAAAATTACATTTTTTAAGCCCCAAGCTACAAGTTCTGAATTTAAACATAAGGGAGGGAGACAACTAAATGCTCGCCAGTCTTGGATTCACACAGTTGGCCTACTGGTTCATATTTGCTTGATTTACTACACTGAAACATCCGAAACCAATGTAAGACATATTTGTGTGTGTGCGTGTGTCATCATGGTAAAACAATGTGGTTGTGGCACAGCTCTCTCCTGTCCACTGCGGCACAGTATTTTGTAGTAGAGGCAAAATGACTTAAATAGATGGAAATCCATTTATTCATAATAAATATGATAGATGATAAATATGCATAATAAGGCCTTGATTCTAATAGAATAGCTGCAATACATTTTACGACCACTAGGTGATACTTAAAAAACAAAGCAAGCATAAGACAGAGAAACAAGCTTCTCCCACTAGGTGTGTGTGTGTGTGTGTGTGTATCTTTTCATAGCTTATAATTCTAAAAATAGGCATTTGCTTATTTCTATGTATTTCCTGATGTACATCTTTATTCCAATGTGTGTGCAACTTGTACCCGATGTGTGCGTGTCAGCACATTTTAAAACCAGGTGTGTCTGGGTGTCATTTTGGATATAGCCATAATTGTTTAATCCCCTGTCTAGACTTCAAGCGCATCAGAGCTTTGTATGCTTTAAGTCTATTTTGTGTAAATGTAAGGTTGAAGCCCAGATAAAAGGCACTTTTATAAGTATATTTTTCAAAACATTGCAACCCTAGTGGTGTTGATTGGCTCTCTCTCTCTCTCTCTCTCTCGAGCATGCAGTAAATAAATAAATGATGGCACAGAAAACAGGTCTGATGGGTCGAGCAGTACGCAAGATTAGCTGTTGATGGACACACACACACACACACACACACACACACACACACACACACACACACACACACACACACACACACACACACACACACACACACACACACACACACACACACACACACACACACACACACACACACACACACACACACACACACACACACACACACACACACACACACACACACACACACACACACACACACACACACACACACACACACACACACACACACACACACACACACACACACACACACACACACACACACACACACACACACACACACACACACACACACACACACACACACACACACACACACACACACACACACACACACACACACACACACACACACACACACACACACACACACACACACACACACACACACACACACACACACACACACACACACACACACACGGCAGAGAAAACAATGACTGGGTGATGATGGGGTGATGATTATAATGTGACAAACAAGCTTGATTATTGTATATAAAGAGTCTATAATACTTGTATCAACAATCACATGACGTTTTATGTAAAAGATGTCAGGTTTTACCAGCGCGCAACTTTTGATCTGTTTTGTTTGTTGGTCCATTCTCACAGGTTCAGCGTAGGTTACGGGAGCAGCAGCTATCAGTTTTCCGAAGAACAAAAGAGAAACCTATGGAACGCAACCCGCCCAGACAGACAAAGCCAGTGACTAACTGGTGAATAAAGTGGCGAAAAGTGCCAGATATGGAATGTTGGCTACAAATTTGCCACATTAACTACATAGAGGAAAATAGGTCAATGTTCTCTTCACAGCTTTTTTTCAGGGTCCTCAAGTTGCCAAAAAAGGCGTTCAACTGATCTTTAGAGTGTCTGCCAATTCCTCATGAATCAGGTTATTCGTGCAGGCTGCATGTCGTGCCACAGGCTGATGGGAAGCCCGCCAGGGACTATTAGTTACAGAGAATAATGTGCCACCAAGTAAAGCTGCTCTTTGTGACACCAACATGGTATGAAATAAAAAAAAAGAAACATATGTTGTTGACTTCTGAGGTAGTAATTAGTTTGAAGCTCAGCAAAATTTGGTGAAAGATGAATCAAGTACGTGGTAAAAGTAAGACTCACATCCATGTATGGCTTGAAATTAGAAGACGTCGGAGTCTCAATGTCTAATAACTAGGCTCTGTAAAAACAATTCTGCCTGGAACATTATCATTATGTTCGGGTGTCACCATAATCAAAACCACAAGATTGAGAGATTGTTGAGGCGCCACTAAGATCATACCACACTTGTATGTCACTGAACTATATAACTAGACAGACTGACAAAAGTATATAATAAATATATGTACACAATACTAGTCATATTCACAAGAGGAGGAAGTGCTGACAAGTAAACAAGATCTCACCCAGACATATTTTCTTTGTGACACATCAAATGACATGCCTCGTTCACTGATGCCATAAACATGTTAGAAAACAATGCCGTCTTGCAGGTATCAGGAGGCGTAGTTTAAGATCTAAAAATATTCACAACCAGCCCCATAAAGATCCCCTCTAACCATTCCCATGTCCAAACACATGGCATTTGTCCTCTGGTGCATCTGAGAGCAATAGTAATAATAACGATAGTTTAATTTTCTATAGCGCTTTTCAAGCCACTCAAAGACGCTTTACATACAACTAAAAAGGAAACGATTAGAAAGCCGTCAAGACATCAATTAAAAACTGAATATTTGTGGTTGCTTGCTGAGGATTAGATAAGAAAGATACCAATCTCATGTCTTTTGCTAAATATATGACGTATGAAGCTGCCGCCAGCAGCCAATTAGCGTATCTTAGCTTAAAGACTGGAAACAAGGGGAAAACAGCCCATCTCATTTGTTTCAACCATATAAAAAACATCAAATTGGGGGAGCCAGTTTCTCTGGCAATGTAACCAACTGTATATGGACCCCAATGCAACACACAACATTCCAGGGATCTTTGACTTTTATTTAAAACTTCCGGAAACAGCAGGCAGAGTTAAACAGAGTCCGGATCAAAAGGCTGGTGGCTTTACCGGGAGTCAGGCTAGTGGGTTGAACAGGGGCATATCAGTCCGTGAGAGTCTGGGAATGGAAACCCAAAGAATAATCTGGTAAAGGTGTGTCTGGGAGGCAGGAATCTATATAGACTCTTGATTAGCGATCAGAGGCATGTGAGCAAACAGGTGAAGGGAGTTATACTGATGAGGAGGGAGTGACTGGAGGGTGTGGAGCTGAACTGTGACAGGCAACCTAATGGGGGCCAATTACTTGGTTTTAAATCAAAATGTGTTCAAACTGACGGGAATAATCATACAGTTCTAATATGCGTGCTACAAACCAGAGAGGTTATGTCTCAGCCAGAGCTGCCGGACCAAACGCCACTGAAGGCAGCATCAGGAGGAAGCAGAGATGGAAGCTAAGCTGGGATATAAGATATATACCCAATATGCTTCTGGCGAAGGTCAGGCTAACCCAGCAACGGGAGGCCACATCTTTTCAGAGACCTGGCTCTAATTTGGCGTCTCGGCTCAAACTGCACGTGACGGCCGCCAGACTCTGCTTCCATCGACGATGCTTGGTGCTCAAACATAGCCAAAGTTGATGCATCCCTGATGTCAAATTGTTTTAATTAAGATGTATGATGCACAAAAGAAATTTGCAGGTGAATCATGTCATGAAACTAGAATAGAAAAAGTGACAGCCTGGCGTGTGACAGCCTGCCAAAAAATCAATTTGTCTTGCCAAGATATGTAAGAATGTACAATTCCTTTGTGATTCCTTTGCTGTTCCAGGCAGCACAGACCAACGTCAGGGCGTTTTAATTATTGGTAACACCAAGGTATACACTTCTCTCTTGGCCAGTGGCCTGAATTCACACCTTTAGCTTGGAGCTACGAGGTTCGCTACAGTTCAGTTGTGTTATTCGAGGCCTCACTCATGTTGTAGACGTGTTGTCTGATGGCCTCGGCCCACCGCTGCGTGTCTTCAGGTGCGTGCATGGTCAGCGTATAGGTTACATCCTCTCCTTGACGCTGTGTGCTGATGTACAGACTCTGGCAACGGACCGGATCTCTCTCTGACATGCAGACGGTATCCTGACAGAAGAAGAAAAAACACACTTTCTATATTTATATTGAAATAATAACTCCTTATAACTTCAAACTTATCACATCAAATGATTCTGATGATCTGGTTGGATTATTATTTGATGCATAAGGGGTCTTTTTGATGCTGCAATTTGCCAGATGAGATACATATAGCATTGATGAAGTAAGAAAAACAGCTTTAACCACAGTTTGACTGAAGCGCATAGCAAAAAGCTGCTGACAAAAACATATATTTTACACACATATAGCGGCTGTGGGAGTACATTTGTATATCACCCAACATTATAGACTATTTGACTTTTTAAAACTGCTTTTTCTAAACCTGCTGTAAAGGGTTAATCAGGTAAATCAGGGTAGATGTAAAAGGAAAGAACCACCGCTTCCAAGTAAAATATCTCAACCATCTGTACAGGGACACAAGCCAGAAATGAGACAACAGACAGTGTGTCGTTCTGCAAAAGTCTTTCCAATGTTGTGACCTCAGCTCTGTAACTTGTGACTGCAGCTGCCAGACAGATACATGTGATGGAGTAGAAGTACAACGTAGCAGAGCATGAAAACACCCAAGTGAAGGGTAAAATACTTCAGTAAATGTATTTTTTTTTTACTTTCAACTAAAACGTTTAAAAGCAAACAACATTTTCCAATCTTAAAATATATACTATTAAAACTGGTTTTGTCTCTTTTTTACAATTTTTCAGTTCACTCTATAAGCCTCGGTATGTTATTGTAATCAACATGGGCAATAATGTAAATGAATCCATCTGTTCATAAGACTTTGCTCATTCAGAACCAACCTTTTTGATGGGGATCACTAGTAATGTCTTATCCTCAGACTCTTGGTCTTCTTGATTCTGATAGCAGAGAAGACTTTGGCCCCTGAGGACGCCGTAGACATTTTCACAGGAATTAAGGTCATCTCCAAGCTACAAGACAAGAGAGATGGGAATAGTTTGATACAGTGATTACTAATGTGGTGTTGGAAAATAATGGTTTTAGTGCTCCTAGTGAGAGCTAGAGAGTTTACGTTGGAGGGTCAAGACAAATAAATAACTCTGTATGGATTATCAAATATTGAATGGATGACACTGTATGTACTACACAAATGTATTAATTAGAATTATGAAATGTATTGAGTGATTGTGGAAGGAATCCTGAAAACATCAGGAGCCCACAAACAGTTACGCAGCCTGAAGATTGGAGCAGATAAGGAGGACGTGCTCAGGAATGTCCCTGTGATGAGGGTTGATTGAAGTCCTGAGCACTGTTGTTTAAGCGAGAGGGGGTTTGGGTTGACTGGATCTCTGTCTCATGGGATATATTTTGTATATATTGTGTAGTTATTAGTGTGATTCATTTTGAAATGCTGTTCATCATCTTTTTATTAAATCAATTTTTATTATAACTTTCTGCATCTGGGACTTCTCTTCACACAACCGCCCAAAGATTTTTGAACTTAACAGTGGATATAATATCAAAAGAATCCCAAGGCAGGACAATATATTAAACTAAAGTCACATTAACCTCCAGCTGGCCACTTATGATGGTATGCATCATGCACAGAGGCTGAGCTACTAGGCGGCAGCACATGTTGCCATACAGAGGCAACCAGAATGGATTATCCTCTGGGAAAACAAAAAGGATTAGGGATTCATTCTCAGGGGGAGAGGAGAAGACAATAAGAGGAGAGGAAACAAAAACAAAAAAGAGAGGATTTGTAACTCACCTGTTGCTGCTAGAGACAAATCATGCGTCTTGAAACCTTCCTGGACGTGTTCGATTCTCAGTGTTGTGTGAGCCAGCAGGTGATACTTCGGCCCCCTTCAGACAGAAAGCATTGGGCAAAATCAAAGTGACACTCAGTTCCAAAATATATTCCCAATCCCTAGAGTGTGCGTTTCAGGGAGAAGTGTCATCCTCACAGTGCTGACAGGTGAGGGGATAAAGGCGGCGACACACATCCAGGTCCTGCATTCCCTCCACTGGATCCACAGACGGCCGCAGACTCGAACGCAGCACGGATCTTTTTCCCAGAGGAGTATCCCACTGAACCCCCCAGGCAGCTCACTCTCCTGGGTCCTAGAGCCGCCGGGGAGAACTCCTCCACCGCACAACTGCTGTACAGCTCAACGCGCAGCTGAAAGCCTGGCCCGACCCCGTTGCTGCTTCCACGCGTGTATACAGGGACAAATGGGAAGTCTTTTCATGTGGGATTAGGGAAAAACTGAACCTCTTAAAAACTGGAATCACTTACAATATGGTGGTGCCTTCAAAATAAATGTCAGTTAAAGTCCTGTCCACCATCACCAGATCCGTGTCATGGATGTCTGTGCCACACTGAAGCAGGCAGAACACAGCACAACGCTGCAGCTCTGCAAGAGCAAAAGCAAAAGCTTGATACATATTTATTTCCTCTTATCATATACATTTATGTAGGTATTTTCAGTGCACTTTTAGAAACCTTTACCAAAATTATATCTGTAAAAAGGACAGATTTGTGCATGTTCCATTGAAGACAACATCCTGACTTACCTCCTTTGTTTTTGAAGTACTCTGAGTCTTTCCACATCAGTGGGATTCGCAGGTCTAAAGAGTGAAAATTATTATTTTAAGTATTTTTATTTATTTTTTACGAATTTGTGGCAACATATTTTGTTCACACCCACCTGAGAGGGATATTTTCCCCAAACATGGCACAACATCTTCAGATGGCCTGCGGTAAAAGAGATAGATGCTACACATACATGCTGTACAGTGTAATATGCACAGTAGCAATTATGCAAGCCAGTAAAAATACAGCACAAAGGAGTGTAACAAGCAAAAAATGTGTTATGCAACCTCAACAAAACGGAACACTTATAACATTTGAATGCACAGCACTGCAATTAGTGTCCACCATGTCAAATATTACATTCTTGAAAATTCACTATGCATGAATGGAAAATCCACACTTCAGAACAAAGGCTTGTTGGGACATTCAGGGACTCGAAGGATTGAAAAAGTGAACTTGTCTGACCTCTAGTGGCGGATAGGAGGCATTGTCCACACAAACGCTTCTGCTCAGCAATACAGCTGCATAACATACTTCTGCACTGATGGTAGATCTATGATCTGTCTATTTATAATATATCCTTGCACTCCATCTGACCTGCGTCCCACTCTCTCCAGGACTTGAGCTTTCCTCATCTTCTGTAGTTGGCTGAGCAAGGCCAGGATGCGGGCATTGCAGGTGAGCAGGCTCTTGGAGGCCTCCAGGGCCTGCTCTCTCCGGGAGCAAGCTGCCAGGAGCTTGCTGGCGCCCTCCCGCATCCGCACCTCCCTCTCAATCTGCTTCAGCACCACTTCGTCCTGTCCGAGATACAGTAAGTTTCATCCAAACTATCAATATTCCTATTATTTTTGATAAAAAACAACTTAGAAAGTGTGGAGGCCGGTACTGAGAATGATCAGACGTCCATGAACACAAGAGTCAGCCTGAAATCTCTTAACAACTATATCCAGACTTCATGGTCCTCAGAGGATGAAGCTTAATTAGTTTAGTGTAACCCTGATGTTTCATCTTACTGAGCCAGCAGGTCTTTATTTCTTCATTTATCCACTAAAATAGTTCAACATCTCGATGGATTTGTGTTAGATTCTCAGGGTTCCCAGACAAGAACCCTTGAACTTCACCATGTTGTTTTCATGGAAATGCTTTGACAGCTGTTGGATGGACTGGCCAATGAAATGTGGTTCAAATATTCATGTTTGCCCGAGGATGGATTTAATAACTTTGGAGACCTCCTAACTTACCTATATGCCATCATCAGGTCAAAAATATACCGTATCCAATACTTTGGTTTACGACCAAACATCTGCAAAACTAATTACGTTCCCATCGGCATGCAGACGGAACCATTTAGCCCAAAGCACCACGTTGCCCATACCCAGCCTCGCCGTGGCACCGCTGGCTGGGTGTAGACTCATTATTTAAGGAGTCATAATTGGCGTTACGAGTGTGATTAGTAATTCCAATTCTTTACACAGCACACACATGACTGCCACAGTAATGAGGGGTTGTGGTGTCGACATCTAGTTGACACGTCTGGCAACATGCAGGCTTCAAACACACTAACCCAGGCATGTTACATAAGAGCCACGAGCCCATGGGGCGCCGGTGTTAAACCAGTGCGTCGCATTAATCCCTGGATGGCGTCGAGCTGTCAAAGTCCCAAAACGTATCTCATTTCAGGTGAACAATGACGAGGCACATGTCTCTTGTTGAGCGTTGTATGTGCACATTATGTGTTGTCATGATATGTCTGCACTTTGCTCCATGCTGCTGTAATCATGCAAGTGTATGTATGTATATATATATATATATATATATATATATATATATATATATGATATATTTGTGTATATTTATTTATTATAATATTTTTGAAAAAAGTGTGTGTATGTGTATATATATACATTCACCTTTTTTCAAAATATAATAATAAATAAATATATACCAATATATCAAATATAAGCTTGCAGCTACCCCACCTCCAGATCATAACAAGGTAGGTTTTCTTCAAACATGAATTAAGAATCCTTTAATATCCCAAAGAACCATATAACAAGCATGTGGAACCATCCGATAGATAAAATGGTTCTTCGTAGAACCACAAAGCCTTTTAAAAAACATTTATTAAGAACCATTATTTTTCAGTGTGCATGATGGTTAAGAGCCTGCAGATATAGCCATGTATTGGGCCGGTTTTGGAGCTTGTCCATACTTTCACATGGCATACATGTGAGGTGAAGCGCAGCTTTAGGGATCAGAATTGTTGCATAATCCTGGCATGTTTTCTGAGCCCAAGCCATTGTCAGAAATTATTATTTTCCTCTGATCCCAAAACCTGAAATGGTTAATTTGTGCCATATTTCAAGACCTTTCAAAAAGTATAAAGAGCATAATGGCAACCGTTTATTTATTGTCATCAACTATTTCACAGTACATAAAGTCAGAGGACATCGGTTGACGAACCACAAGTCATTCAAGATTTTTGATCTGCAGGTACTACCGTGTAAAATGACAATTACCTGTAAAATATTTAAAAAATATATAAAGGTGGATTCAGTACATACTTTAAATAATAATAAAAAAAAACGTATCTGGCTTACCTGGGTGGTATCGCTCATGTTCCCTCTCTGCAGGGCCTCAGAGGTCTGCTGTGGTCTCTGTGCGGGCAGCATGCAGTTAAGTGAGTGGACTAATCTCACAGCTGACTGAGTGAGTGTTGCAGTGGACGGAGCCGTCAGCGACTCAACACAGAGTTTAAAACAGTCTTAAGCCTCATTACAACAGGTTGCAGTATGAGGGATTAGAGGCTCACGGCTGCTATTCATTTAGTTGCGTCACATGCGACAATGAATTCCTAATTCGGTGATTCACAAGGATACAATATAATCTACTAAATATTTACAGGATCTCAAAACACATTCATTGTATTGTTCACCCTGGACTGATTGTCAGTCAATCACATGGCTGACAGCCAATCACGCTCACTTTCACACCTGCAGGCATTATAGAGTCACCGGTTGACCTCAGCTGCATGTTTGTGGAGCACCTGCAGAAACATGCAAACTCCCCACAGAGGGGCGCCATGAGACCAGCAGGTTCTGACCCTGTGCATTTTATTAAAGGTAATAATGAGATCTTACACTATACAGCCAGAATGATGTCCCTATAGTGGGTATGTGGTAGTTGATTTCTTCAGACAGACTGGTCACAGATGAGGTTGGGGTCGGAGATCAATTAATCAGAATTATTTTATTTTATTAAATAGGTCTGAACACAAAGGCCGGCCACATCACAGGTAGAGATGCTGAGCACAGTCATGTCGGGCATACTGTAAGTCCATGCATCACTGAGAGTCGGCCCTACTGGACCGACCAGACAAACAGAAAATAAATACATCAGTAGTAATTAAACAGAATGTAAACATGCAGGGCGTAGGTCAACCAGATACACTGATTCAATCAGTTTATACACAGATTTAATTGCAGATTTATGCAAACCAGGAATGTTCCTTTGATGCTTTGCAGACTGTATTTTTTTTATATTCTCTCTATTGTGTCGTCATCATTGCTATTTCAGTTGATGGACTTTATGACACTCTCATTGCTTGTTGTAGTATTTGTTGTATATCCACGCCTCTGGCTCTGTATCCAGTGCTGTTGATACAGCCGTCATAGAACTGTTGAACTGAGTTACATCCGGGTAACTACGTGCGTACCACTCGCTCCGCCCATGCCGGAAGTAGAAATGAAAATAGGCTTGTTCAAAAGAGCTGCTCCTGCGCAGAACCGGCACATCTCGTACGGACATAAAACGAGCTGCTTGAAGGAGAAGTAGCAAGTACGAGAACTCTGGCTGGCTTGTGAGGTACTTTACTTAAAAATAAATATCCACAAAGAGAAACAACACTTTTGGGAAAAGATTTTGTGCACCAGATATTTTATGGATGAAGGGAATAATCGGGAGTCAGACCGCTACTTTGAAAATCCCTCAGAGTTTATTCAGAAACGTTAATAACAGCTGCAGCTGCAGTCAATGTAATAATAATAATACGTGTATTTGTTATAGCACCTTTCACAGACAAAGTCACAAAGTGCTTCACATTGGTAAACATTTGAACAAAACATGTTAAGTTATAAAACCAAAAAGACTAAAAACAATCATTACAACAATTTCAGCATGACACCAAAAAATTACATACATCAATCAAAAGCAAATGTAAACAAGTGCGTCTTCAGCTGCTTTTTAAAAGCTTCAAGCGAGACTGCTGAACGCAAGACAATCGGAAGGGCGTTCCACAGGTTTGGAGCCACCGCTTCAAAAGAGCGGTCACCTCTAGTTTTTAAGCGAGTGCGTGGGACAGCCAGTAATCCCTGGTTAGAAGACCTGAGGGGCCTGGTTGTAGTGTACGGATGGAGCAGGTCAGATATATAAGCAGGTGCTTGACCATGCAATGCTTTATAAGTTAGAACCAAAACTTTGAATTTGATCCTGAAATTGATCGGAAGCCAATGTAATGAGTATAAAATCGGAGTGATGTGCGACAACCTGCTAGACCTAGTCAGCAGCCTTGCAGCAGAGTTCTGGACTAGTTGCAGACGGTCCTGGGACGACTTGCTGAGACAGGTGAAAATAGAGTTGCAGTAATCAAGCCGAGATGAAATAAAAGCATGAATGATCATCTCAAGCTCAGTAAGTGAAACTGCTCCTCTGTAGACACATACAGCGACATATGGTGTGTTAATAAATGTCCTTTTATTTCAGACAATTATGTCACGACTACTTCAAGCACGCAGAACTGTCAGTAACTCTAAAAACGTTTGGTAAGTAATCATATTTGACGTAAATATATGCATGCACAGGTTTTGCTTTTGCTTTTAATGTCGCAAACATCTGCGCAGATTGTAACTGTCTGCTAGTGGGACAGTCCTTTTGATATAGTTTTTAAATGATTAATCATGTTTCCTTCAATGCATATACCAAGGTATAATATAAACTGATATTTATCTTTTTTAACTGCCAAAATGTCAATTATTTGGCAGATTTAACATATTTTGTAATATGAAATTGAAAGGCTATTTTCTTTTGATGCTTTGCAACAGAATAACATATTGTGTATCACATTGTTCAACATTTAGATATAATAAAAGAGCATATTCTCACTTGAGCCATTTCATAAATCAGAGATGGAAGTGAAGCAATAAATAACTCGAAACCTGAACTTGAAACTACATAATTATTATTTATTCATTTATTGTAATTTGGATAAATCCATAATTTTACTCATTTCTTGACGGTTCTAAATGTTTTGCACAAAAATCTAAATATTAACATTGATTTCTACACAAATAATAAATTCTAAAGCATTGAGCATCACCAGTAGCTCAAAAAGCAGGTAACGTAAAGTTAAAAAAAATGTTTTTATTTATTTATTATTATACCTTGTAGTTTAAGGAGCAGCTCTGTCGTGTCTGATCAGTTTTGCTCCAACAGGGTTGAATTCGCACAACTGGCCGCAGACTACAAAGCAGTGAATCTTGGGCAGGGATTTCCTGACTTCTCCCCTCCAAAATTTGTCCAAGATGCATTTTGTAAAGCTGTGAGTGGGGGACACCAATTGCACCAGTATACCCGAGCTTTCGTAAGTGGGAATACACACCTGGTAACAGTATTTTAACAGCTTTTATAACAAACAGTGAGAGTCAACTTATGTTTAATTGTCCTTTCTCCCCTCAGGGCCATCCTCCTCTTGTAAACATTCTGGCTAAATTCTTCCAGAGGATCGTGGGACATGAGATCGATCCTTTTGAAGACGTGCTGGTCACAGTTGGAGCTTATCAGGCTCTCTTCTGTACATTTCAAGCTCTGGTTGATGAAGGGGATGAAGTATGACAATCAATCCATGTCAAAGTCAAAATGTTTTAGCAAAAATTAGCGGAAAACACAAACACTTCCAACATAGGTTGGAATATGGTGTTTGTGTGTGTGAGGACTTTACTCCATCATAAAACTCCTCGTGGTGCTTAGCAAAGGTTAGAAAATAGGAAGAGATAACGAAAACATATGCCAATAGCCAGCTGTTTTGTTTTTTTAAGTTACTCTATGGAACTTTTAACTGGTTATAAAAACGGTATCAATTTAATACTGCAGCCTCTTCATGACCTACATTCGTAAATGAGACCATCAGTGAGAAGATTGGCTATTTCATTAGGATTTTGAGCGAAACATTCCTTGTAGCAGCTTTAACTTCAGCACAGTCAAATGTCAAACAATTTTAGAATATTACATATTGTTGTTTCAGTTACCCAATGTTGTGGCCCGTAGCGTTTAACAAAGATCTAACATTTGTCTTTCAGGTCATAATTGTCGAACCCTTCTTTGACTGCTACCAGCCAATGGTGAAGATGGCCGGAGGAAAGCCGGTCTATGTTCCTCTGAGGCCGGTGAGTGGTGGACACTTTTTACAAAATGAATTACAGAGCATCTATCAAAAATGTCCCCTTTTATCCTTTTACATTTTTCATTTCATTTCAACTTGATATGGACATCACAGCGGCATTAGAGTTGTAACATACAATCATGCACAAAAACTAGATGCACTGTGTTTTGTGTTTGTAGCGAAACGCTAATTTGCAACAAGGAGGCTTTTTTAAAGTAAAAAAATAAATACAATAAAATACAAAAAAAAGTTACAAAAATAAAAAACAGAGCAAGAAGATACATTAATAAATACACGTATAGATACATGCATTTAAAAGAAGTATACATCAATTGTTATTTTTTTGCGTTAAATTGAAGAAAGTTGAGGGAAGTGCCGTCCAGTCCAGCGGAGACTGGGTTCTTTCTGCTGAGGAGCTGGCCAGTAAATTCACTCCACGCACAAAGGCCATCGTTATCAACACTCCCAACAACCCACTGGGCAAGGTGAGTCTCTTTGTAAAGCCCGCGGAATGAAATGTGCTCTTCTACGTTAACGCCTGACACGCGTGTGCGTCCGTGACAGGTTTACAAGACGGAGGAGCTCCAGATGATCGCCGGTCTGTGCATCAAACATGACGTGCTGTGCATCAGCGACGAGGTGTACGAGTGGCTGACTTATGATGGAAACAAGCATGTGAAGATAGGTGAGATCCAGCCCGCCTTCAACAGAAAGCGCACAAAGTGTGAAGCTGCATCATCACTCATGATGTTGACGTGTTCACAGCCAGCCTTCCCGGCATGTGGGATCGAACCATCACCATCGGCAGTGCGGGAAAGACCTTCAGTGCTACCGGCTGGAAGGTGACGCACAAACCGTCGTGAGTATTTAAGTCACGGTTTCTTTTTTTTTAACGCATTGTTGTCATCACCTTTCCTACTTATCAGGTCGGCTGGGTCATCAGCTCTCAGCAGAACATGCAGCACCTGAAATGCATCCATCTGAACTGTGTTTTCCACTGTCCTACAGCCGCTCAGGTAAAGACATCAAACCTTGAGCCATGACGGTGTTTTGTTGTTCGAGGGGAAACGCTGGGTGAATTGGGGCATGCAGTTCCTGCTTTTGAACACAGGGTGGCACATTCATTGTATGGGCATATAGGTAAGTGCCTGCTAATGGGAACAGGTGTGTGTCCTGTGCTGTGTAATGGATTAGAAGGAATAAATGTACCAAAAAAGTCAGCTGAATGGACCGTGGATTTGTTTGGTTAGAGGGTCATTTGTAGAATGAGCTGCACAATTATGGGCGTAGTCCTGCAGCTTTTAATTAATAATATATAATGATTTCCTTCACCAGGAGGCAGTAGCTCGTGCATTTGAGAGGGAATACGAGCTGTTTGGGACTCCAGAGAGCTACTTCCAGCAGCTGCCTGCCCTGCTGCACCAGAAGAGAGACAAGCTGGCCTCCTGTCTGGCGAGTGTCGGGTTGCAGCCCATCATGCCGGAGGGAAGCTACTTCATGATCGCCGACATCTCGTCTGTCAGTGAGTGAAGAACAAACATCTGAAGCCATCGGAGCTTCAAACACAACTACCTTAAACATTTTCCAGTTTGTTCTTTTATTGGTGTTTGTTTTTGACAGAGGTGGACTTTAACGACCCGAGTACTGAGGGTGAACCCAATGACTTCAGATTTGTAAAGTGGCTCACTAAGGAGAAGGTAAATGTTAACAATTTAATCAATACTTAATTGGATTCTATTTAGAACGGAGCAATACGTTATTATTGAAGCACAAGTGTTGCAGTTGTTTTCTTTATGGGAATAAAAAGTTATTGGAGAGGTGATTTGTGCAACTTTTATCTTTTGGTGTATGATCAAAAATTCTCTGACTTTTTACTACATAATTCATTTTTCTACAGGGTTTAGCAACAATCCCCGTCTCGGCATTCTACAGCCCCGAGCACAGCAAGGAGTTCGACAAATACGTTCGGTTCTGTTTCATCAAGGTAACTGAAATGACTTACTGTAGAGCTCGGCCTTCGGCTGCCTCGCTCTTTTACTCACGATCCCTCTGCTTCGTCTGACAGGAGGACTCCACCCTGAACGCAGCAGAGGACATCTTAAGGAAGTGGAGTCTGACGCAGTAATATCAGCCGCCACGTGAAGCATCACCCGTCCAGCCAGACTTCACCTGGCTTTTTAAACCGTCATAGGTGGCCTCGTCTGTTGAAATGAGCCATCATCAGTGTGTGTGTGTGTGTGTGTGTGTGTTTTAATAGCACAGTTGGCTACCTAAAGATAGGGTTCATATAATAATGCACTTTGTGTATTACTCAGGTTTTAAAAAACAATCATTTTTAATCTTCCAGTGCAATAATTTCAAGTAGAAAATTTTAATAAAACTTTGAATGAATCGGCATGGGTGTTTCCCTTCTCTGTTGTAGCTTCAGAGGCGCATGTCTTGTGACGTGTATATTACAAAGTCTAGTCCAAATAAACCGTCAGTCAGTCGTATTTCCAGCTAATTCTTAGACTTGAAAGCTTTGCAGCAACTGTCTTCATGTTTTAATCACAATAAATGGATTTTATCACACTATACAGAGCGAGCTGTAAGTAGAGTTATTGGCAAGATGTTTGACTAAGTATGTCTGCTTTGATTAAAATACAATCTTTACTTGAACATCATTTAAGATGCGAGTTGACAGCCATCCTGAGCTCAGTATGTGACTCGTTTTATGTCGTCAGCAGTGTGCTGACAGTGTTAATAATGGAGTTATGTACTGAGAAATTAAAATCATCTGTTGGATTAAAGGTAGACAATAAAGGACATTCTCCACCAAATACAAATGTTGTCTATCACTACATTATTGCTGTGTGTGTGTGTGTGTGTTGTCAGGACTGCATTTTGCTCAATAAGGAGTTATTGAAGAGGAACAACAGTGCATATAAAAGTTTCCCTGAAGTTTGTCAGAGCTCAATTAGAAACCATCAACAGGTGAGCTGTTATGACCCCGTCCTTTTAATATAGTTTTTAAATGATGAAACATGTATCCTTCAATGCAGTATCACCACAAACAAACAACACATTAGGTCTGAGTAATAACAAGTAGTAGTAGTAGTAGTAATACATTACGAAGGTATACTAAAAAAAAAATGTAACTCAAAATGTCAATTATTTGTCACATTTAACTAGATTTAATATGAAATTGAAAGGCAATTATTTTCTTTTGATGCTCTGCAACATAATATCATATTGTGTATCACATATTGTTCAACATTTAGATATTAAAAAAGAGCATATTCTCACTTGAGCTATTTCAGAAATCAGAGATGGAAGTGAAGCCATAACTTGAAACTACTTAATTATTAATTTATTTTTTGTAATTGGATAAACCCATCATTTTAAGTGTTTTGCTCAACATTTTTAAAATTAGCATTGAATTCTACACAAACAATGAATTCTAAAGCTTTGCTAATTATAATATATTAATTTTCTTACTCACTTGCGTGTGTTGTTCAATAGTTGTATTTGATGAAATGGTTGCAGGGGTACCGGTAGCTCAAAAGGCAGGTTTGCTGTGAGTGGAGGACAACAAATGCACCAGTATACCCGAGCTTTCGTAAGTGGGAATACACAAAACAATGTAAACAGATTTTATAACAAACAGTGAGAGTCACCTTATGTTTAGCATGATATATATTATCATAACTAGATTATCTGGTCTTTCAGGTCATACTTGTTGAACCCTTCTTTGACTACCAGCCAATGGTGAAGATGGCCGGAGAAAAGCCAGTCTATGTACCTCTGAGGCCGGTGAGTTATAAAGCACCTTTTGACAGCATTTGTCATTTGTTCAAAAGTATACATCAACCTATAACATATACATTTTACATTATATAATATACACAAAGTATAAAAACTAAGTATATAACATATATATATATATATATATATGTTAAATAAATAAAACCATCGGCATTGATCAGCCAGCGTAAACCAGGGTACCGTCAGACCTTTATTTTGAAATGCGAATTGTCACCCGGAAGTAAATAATACTCACGTGTTGGTGCGTGTAAACATGTCTACCGATGTTGCAGCGAAAAGACCCAAGATTATGCCGTCTCAGGTACTGTAACACTATTGTATTACATCAAAATGACATTGAACTGTTATTAATATGACCTGTAATGTGTTTGATGACGTCAACAGGCCGCGGAGAGGGTGGACTGGAAGAAAAGGAAAACAGGAAGTGAGTAAACAGCTAACGTTAGCTACATTTAGAAGACAGCTACATCCGTTTGGTTAGTTACAGCACGCTCTTTTATTAAGTTTTAACAAGCTAATGTGTTATAACGTGTCTTTGTTCAAGAGTATATCGGTCACGTTACTGTTCGGTAATGTTTTAGCATTCAATATGATGTTCTATCACTTATTTAGCCACAGCATTAATGTGTGTTAGTTTATGATAATTTATACTAGTTTCAGGTCGTATTTATCACTGCGCTCCTGGAAACTCAAGTGTCAAAGTTTGACTTAATTTGCTAGTGTTAATTAGTCAACTTTATTAGTGTAGATTTTCCTTTTTAAAGGGATTTACAATCTGTTGTAACACGATGCCCTATTCTGAGACCACTAGTCCCAACCTGGGAGTCATGACCCCCCACGTGAGATCCATAGAAACCAAGATGATTAAATCAATATCTGTTACACAAAATCCCTTTTATTTATTTTGTATTTCATTTGACAAATGAAGTGTTTGTTTCCTGTCCACTGGGTACTTTCACCTCCAAGTTATTCTAGGGCTGCAACTCATGATTATTTACAATTTATCTGGCAATTATTTCCTTGATTTGTCAATTAATGGTTAGGCTGTAAAATGTCAGAGACTTTTATTTTCCTAAAGCCCAAAGTCATGTCTTTCTATCGCTTGTTTTGTTTTCGGCCAGGAGTTAAAAACCAAAAGAGATTAATTTTGCTATCACATAAGATAAACTAAAGCAGCAAATCCTTCTCGAATATTAATTAATTTCTACTAGAAAATAAGTCAAAGATTCATCAATTGTCAAAATAGTTCCACTAATAAATTAATCAGCGAAACGTTTCAGCTCTAAATGCTTCAGATGAAATCAGATCTGAGAAAAGTAAAAATGATGCTTTAGTTGAACTGCTAATAAACTCAGATGTGTAGTCATGCGTAGGTCTTGCCTCCTTTGAAAGGCTCCCAGGCCCAAAGCGATCAGAACCACTGCCATAGACATCAACTTGAATACTTCCATGCTGTCTCCCTACCACTAATTGCCTCCCGACGTCATTGATTAACCCTTGATAACAGTAAAAGAGGCGAAGAAGCAAACGAAAGAGGCCAAGCTGATCAAACAGCTGGATAAGCAGAAACAGCGAGAGTCCGCAGAGAAAGAAAAACATGATCCGAGCCCAAACAATAGAGGTAACCGTATTATCATTTCATGGATTGTCACAATATCTGCGACTCGAGTGCCGCAGTGTGTGATCTGTGGATGTTTCCCTCAGGTCGGGCTTACACTGTGAGTGTGGCTCTGCCGGGTTCTGTCCTGGACAACGCTCAGTCCACGGAGCTTCGTACATACCTGGCCGGGCAGATCGCCCGAGCCTGTGTCGTGTTCTGTGTCGACGAGATCGTTGTGTTTGATGAATATGGGGAAGACGTCACGTAAGTTATCGATTTTAAAGATACAATTCATGGGGAAAAACGCACCCTTAACCACTGGAAGGCTGATAGAAAAGTTTGTTCTTTGTCCCACAGGAGCATTGAAGGGGAGTTTAAAGGTGTTGGGAAGAAAGGACATGCTTGTATTCAGCTGGCCAGAATACTTCAGTACCTGGAATGTCCCCAGTAAGTGGGATTGTATTGTAATAATACATAATAATAATACATAATGCCCATTTTATGAGATTGTGATACACTGCGTTTCTTCTCCAACAGGTATCTGCGCAAGTGGTTTTTCCCAAAACATCAAGACTTACAGTATGCAGGTAAAAATTCTAACTTTCTTTTCATGCATTCATTTACAGCAGGATTTACAGCAAGCCAATAATTTGAATTGAATGCACAATATTTTAATTGCTTGTTACATTCACTTAGAAATGCAATTGTATCTGTTTTTTTCTCCAGAATTTTACACACACACATTTTTCACATATTTATATATAAAATTCTGGAGAGAAAAAATATGCCATGGTTTCCTCTTACGCAGGAGGCATAAAAGACCAAACTAACATCCATAAATTTAAGCTTCAAACTACAAAATGTATGAGCCAGCTCGCAGCCTTAGATCCTCAGGTGGGGGGGCTTCTGGCTTAGTTATTAACTGAATACTTTATCTCGGTAGACAGCTTGTGATACCAGGTGTAAACTGGCCCCTGAAAGAAGGCAAAAGAAGACACGGGTTATTGATCTTTTCTCTTTCCACCAGGTTTGCTCAACCCTTTAGACAGTCCTCACCACATGAGGATCGATGATGAATCAGATTACCGGGAAGGAATCGTCCTCGACAGGCCGAACAAACCAGGAAAAGGCTCATTGGTCAACTGTGGAATGAGAAAGGTGAACAGATTTTAATTGATTATAATTTCCAGAATCCAAGGGGGATGTCTTCAAATGTGTGGTTTTGTCCAACAAACAGTCCAAATAGGAAACCTATTCAGCTCACTATCACACAAGACAAAGAAAACCAGAGTCTGGAATCAATTATTTATTTTGCCATTCGCCAACAAATTCCCCAAAAATTAAAAATAGTTGCCTTTTATTGTTCTACATAGTCCTAACTTGATCTATCTGCTCCCAAAGGATGTTCGGATTGACAAACAGCTGCAGTCCGGACTTCGAGTCACAGTGAAGCTTAATAATACACAAAAGAAAGGTACAGTACCTTTTTTTTTTTTTATTATTATTATCTTTTATTTTATTTTATGTCTAGTTAAGAAAAGTCCTCTTTGCACATGTGTTCAGCGTCCGTCGCTCTGTGCCTCATCCTCAGAGAGCAAACTGTGTAAAGGCGCCGTGGTGGCTCCTCACCTGCCCCGGACCGAAGGAGGCATCTACTGGGGTTACAGTGTCCGTCTGGCCTCCTGTCTCAGTAGGTTTACGACACCAACGCACGCTTCACATTCATTTGCAACATCCAGTTCGAGGCTAAGGCCCTGCTGCGACCGCTTTGTCCTCATTGCTGCCGGTTTGTCGCTGCAGGTGCAGTTTTCACTGAGAGTCCGTATGCAGAAGGGTACGATCTGACTGTCGGCACGTCGGAGAGAGGCAGCAGCATGGACCAAACAACGCTGGCACCATTCAAGTATGTTCAGAGCAGATGGGGAGAGGGCGTCTCTGGGACATTTTTCTTTTAGCCACCAAAGCTAATCTTGGTCTACTTGGGGCCCAAGCTGAAATATGGATTTTCATCATATTTTGTAAATATATTTGTGGTCCAGAGAGGTTGATTGACTAACCCCAACTAACCCTAACCCCCTTACTTTTCCTCTTGCACCTCTAGTTTCCTCTAGCGCCCTCATGAGGTTGCCAACTGTTGGAGCAATTGCCATAAAATTGCTGCAAATATTCATGTTCACCTCAGGATGAATTGCAATGACTTCCATCCCTAGTTTTCCTCTAGTGCCGTCATCAGGTCAAATTTAATTTGTCCAGTATTTTGGTTTCCAATCAAATGCTTGCAAAAGTAATGACATTCCCATCAACCTCAGATGTGCCAAAGAAAACCCATGTTTCAGATACAGGAAACTGCCCCTCAATGCACCGGCTCCTTCCTGTATTGTTTTCTTTAATTTGTGTTTAAATGTTTGCATTCTAACACGGGGAACATGGTCAACACAATTATAAGTGAAAACTGAAGGCCCTTTGACTTGTTAAACAATTTTCTTTTAATCATTTCTTTTACTTTTTTCACTTTTTAGGCATCTTTTGGTCGTCTTTGGAGGTCTTCAGGGATTGGAGGCCAGTGTAGACACTGACCAGAACCTGGAAGTGACGGACCCCAGTGTTTTATTTGACCTCTACCTCAACACGTGCCCCAACCAGGGCAGCAGGACCATCCGTACAGAGGTGAGGGCTTATTTCATTAACCTTTGTGACAAGTTACATCTACTAAAAGCCTTACATTCTGCAAGCAGTTTGGTTCACCTGTGTTTTAATCTAGTTCCCCCCTCCCATTTTTCAACAGGAGGCCATCTTGGTTTCCATGGCAGGGCTTCGGCAGAAGATCACAGCTGCCTTTACAGATGTTTCCAATGGTTCATTAAATAATTAGCGATCAAAGAAAGTAAACAAAAACATTCTGGCAGACATTTTATCATCTCCTATTCACCATGAAGTTGTTAATTGTCCAATTAGACCTTTTGTAGCATTGCTTCCTGTTAGAACAGCCTTTATTACAAACATCCCGATCCCTGCATTGTGTCTCTTTGTGTTGTTGTATAGTCTTTGTTCTCTGAGACTGTTTGTAAATGGCTTCACACATTGTACATATTTAAATACAAATACCTTCCACTGACTCGTGTTGTATTTTTCGGTAAACGGTACAAACTGAGATCGGCACAACATGGAGGAAACAAATGGCACTGAATATTTTCATCAATAAACACACATTTTTTCTTCGGGTTTCCGAGAGAGCAGGCCAAACACGTGCCTGCGTGAAGAGAAAGTGGCCCGTCTGCATCCAGCTGCCACGCATGCTGCATGCATCTGCCTCGCTTTATACGAGCATTTCAGTCTCCCGGGGACAGATTCATGTTCTGGGTTATTAGTGGGATGGGTTTTGTATGTTATGCATTCATTCTTTCATGATGTTAATGTTACATTTGAGTATATTAGAGAGGTGAAGACATTTTGTAGCCTGTAGTTTGCGATAATGTTGGATTTTATGTAGTTTTGTTAATGTTCGTTAATACTTGTCTGCCCTCATTGATTATAAATCAGGTAGACAGGTTATTATATATCATTTATATTGTATGTTTGCGAAGTTTTAGCGGCAACACTTTGAGTTGTAGATACTCAGTAATAATATTTCACGGTAATATCTTGCTAAATGTTATCTGGCAGCACAGTAAATGTGGTTTGTGTATTTACTTCTGATTCATTATTGAACAATGCAGAAGTTAACACAACAATCAGTGATAGCAGCCTCCTGACGATGAATATTGAACACGCTCACAGATAAATAACTAAATAACACACTATAAGAAATTGCACCCTTCCGTTTTTAAATTACAGTTTCACTTTTAATTGAATCGTGCAGTCCTAAGAGCAACATACTGATACGTAACATGAGTATGATGCATTCTGGGGACTATTTAAACTGAAGCTGCATGCACTGTAATGCCATGGGGGTTAAAAAAGAATCAAAAATTAAAAATCAACATCTAGTTAAGAAATTGAGGTTATAACAAGTGAAATCTGTATTTCTAGAATAAATGTGGTGCCACATAATTTCAGAAATCTGAATGTGTCGAATTATTACAGACAAGAATAACTGACGCACAAATTGTTTGTCCCCGTTGAGGGCGTCTGTAGCACCAGGTATAGCAAGATGGCAGTCGTGTGTACTCAGGAAATCCGAATTAAAATCCTCTTTTTGCCAATTTTAAGCCTCTTTAGTTTATAAATCAAAAGGTATATAGAAATGTTGGTATTATTTAAGCTAAGACAACAAACGTATGGTTTTGGCATCTGTTAAGGAACCGTTATTGTTATTAATGGTCTGCTGAGAATATCTATTCTCTAGCTAACAGTGTGTTGTAGGCCACTTAGTCATATTTAATGAGTATCTGCTGATATAATTCCCCCTTCACGTGGGGGAACGTGAAACATAACGCATTTTCAATACATATTAACAAAAATACTATAAACCTGTAAAAACTCTTCTTTAAATTATCTTTCTTTCCTATTTACGAAAACCATGTGGAATATACACAGTGTAGTAACTCCTCTCCACACGGAGATCCTGCACTCTTCCCTTCAGTCAACCGGTCCAATAATAGTTTTGTCCAAAAAAAAACTTTTTCCCATCCTCGTGGCTATTCCCAAAAAAACAGCAGTGCTTCATCGCGTGTCTTTTTGAAGGCGCTCACAGATCTTCTCTTCTTTCACAAAAGTCTAAAACCATTTGGGGTGAGTGAAGGTGATGTTGTATTGCTTTGCCCAGCGTGAAAACACTTGTTTCTCTGTGATGAAGCGATGGTGGTTCCCCCTCCGGCTGCCCTCGTTCTGTAAGTATGTCAAACATTCATCAGGACCTCTGGGCTTGTAGTAGTGGTAGGGCATCTTCTTGGATCCAGCTTTGGATTTCCTAGGAAGAAAAAAAAAGGGGTTAAATATTCAAACTCAAACCAGTTTATCTGCGATTGGTGATAATCAGTGGCATTGTCATACTCACCCACAGTGATACGGTGGAACCATCCCATATACTTTGATATTATCACATATCTCAATGGCGATGACCATGGTGAACCAGCCTGTGCTCAACCACGAGTGAGACTTTTGTCTGAGCAGAGGAAAAAAACGACAAAACATTGGAGAAACATTGGACTTTTACCCAATAAAAGAAGATTCCCTCCCTCGCCGCCTAAACACTCACCGATCTCGTCCGGTCTCCCTGTGAAACAGGCTGTCGAATCTGCGCATCTTGTTGGCGGTGATGCTGAAACAGGACATGTTGCTGTAGGTCATGCTGACTCTCTGGATCAGCCTGTACAGCGTGCCTTTGGCCTCCTTCCCGATCTTGCTCGGGGGTCCCCAGAAGATGAGCACGGGGTTGCTGTCGGGCCTCTGCAGGAACTCGGCGGGCCTCCGGACCACCCTGAACACACTGGAGTGGGCGACGACCCGCAGAGAGGTCTGGTTCCCCACGTCGGCCTCGTACCCCAACGTCGGAGCGTCGTTCATCCGGATCACGCAGTCCGCGCGGTCGATCTCCTCTCCCGCTCGACTGCCCAGGACGTGGCTGGAGCTCGTCACCAGCGCGCAGTTTTGACAGTGTAGGTTCATGCTCTTTAAAAAAAAAAAAAAAAAACATGCATGGTGTAAACACAGTCCACCATCAGTGAGGCGGAGGAGTTCACCTCCTCTGAGTGTGTATGTGGTTTTTAAAAGCAAAATGTTGACGCGATATTGGCTGATTTTGGAAGTTGGCCCAGTTAACGGAGCTGGCTGAAACCAGTTAACACTGGGAATAGTGAGCAATGTTTGGATGACTATGTGTGAAGGTTTATCAATTATTATTTTCTTAGCCACTCCTGTTGTTCCAGCGCTTTGGACCGGACCTTTATGTCTCCTACCCCAGATCCCCAGAGGATGAACCATTGGGACTTTTCCTCCGGCGTCCCCACGGAGGTGACTCATTGCTTACCATCTCCAGTGTTTGTTTAATAATCAACTATTGGACGCCGGACATTGTGTACAGATATTCATGGTCCCCTGAGGATGGGTTTTTACGTATCGACAGAACATGAACTGGACAGACAGTCTTCACACAATTTGGTGCAGATGTTCCCGGATGAAGAGTCCCATGAAGTTGACAAATTTGTATTTTTTACTGACATGTCTCTTCAACTAGTGGCTGGATTGCCATGTAATTTGGTACACACACATTCATGCTCCCCCAGGGGAAACTGTATGCGCTTATGTTTATGACTAAAAACTTCCAATAGTAAAACATTCTCCTCAGCTTCTGCTGTATACTGGTTTTAGTACTAATAAGCAAATGTTTGCATGCTAAACAAACAGACGTTATCCGATCAGCTGTTTCAACAGAGCTTGCAAACAACAGTTCGCTCACGGCATCGAGTTCCCACTTGGTAAATATCGTCCGTGTTTAGTTGGCTGATTTCAGCCGGAATTTGTATTTACACGCATGTATTTGCTAAACTCATTAATCCTTTCAGTTAAAACTTGTGTATAATGATGGATATGACGAGGACAAACATATACTGTGGAAACGGTTTTACTCCTGTACTGAAGTTAACAAACACATTTAGTCAGAGTAACATGTAACATTTCCCTTCTGCTGCACCCTTCACTGATTATTTATAGGAGCCAATTCAATTGCACGTAAACTATAATTCAAACCAGTCCCTGAGTGACAGCAACCCATCGTCTCCCTCCCAGTGACGCAGCGATCTGAGCGTATGGGGATGACGTACCTTGTTCCCGTGAAACGGCACATAGCCGTCTTTCCCGGACCACTTCTTCAGGTCCGTGGCCTTGATGGCGTAGTTTGCCGCCACGTGGAAGGGAGCGTACGCGGCCTCGTTGACATTGTTGGAGCCGTACAGGATGAGGAGTGTCATTAGGACGAAGATGGCCGCGAAGATCACCAGCCTGTGGCTCTGTTGTCCCTGCAGAGGGAAACAACAGAGGTGAACGAAGCGCAATAAACAAGCGGTCTGCTATACCGTATGTACCGGCTCCACTTCCTTTCAGAGGGAATTAAATTGTACTTTACAACCTGATCTAAATGCAGTAGTTACTTTACAAATTTAGATTTGACATGCAAAACCCATGAAAAGCTCATAAAGGGATGCATTTTATATATTTAACTGTAGTATATACAGCTTTTTGTGCAGAAATGTCAACCACAGCTTCTTCCTTTCAGCATTTGCTTGTCTTAAATTACCCGTCCATGCATTAGCCATCACCACTTAGCTGCCTTTCTCGCTGATGCAACGGAGCTAACCACTGCTCCATTGTGTCGCTCCTCATATTAAATTATAGCCCTCTTGATAATTGTGGGGCTTGGACTGTTGGTCAGACGAAACAAGTAATTGTCACTTCACATTTCTCGCTACTCTCTAACATTATACAAACCAAACAATTGAGAAGCTAATCAGCTGATTTATCATTGCAGCTCCACATCAAACATATAAAAAAACTCCACCCTAACTAACCACAACAGTAAAATGCAGTTTACACATTAAGGCATGCAAAATAATATTGCACATTCCATGCACTTTATCTTATTTTTATATTCTACTGTTTATATTCTATGAATTGTAAATATTCATTCATTCCCATTTATTGCACTGTTTATTGTTAAATGTTAAATGTTATGCACCTTCCGCCAGGACAATTTCCTTGAATGTGAAAACAAACATGGCAATAAATGGTTCTGATTCTGATTCTACTGCAATTGCATTATATAATAGTAACAGATCATTTTCCTGATGATACATACTAATTAAATACCATTTCCATTGCATGACTGGTGTTTTTACAGTCTGATATAAGTACTTTTACTTATAAACAATAATGATAATACTCCTTGCCACCATAACTCTACTGATGATAGTACCGGTGATGGGGGGCATGGGGTCTGGGCCACACCCTCCTGTTGTTGGGTCTTCCCTTACCTTGCTGATCTTTAGCCCCATGCTGTCTGATCACGCTGTGTACCAACACGCTGGCTGAGACCGTGTGTCATCACATCTGACCGGAAGAGGCAAATAAACGGGCAATTGGAATCATTTCATGCAAATGTTATGGCACGCGTGGAATCAATACACTGAATTAAAATAACGGATTTTTACGCATTATTTTTTTTACGCATCAGTATCAACAAAGAAATGTGCAAAGCTATTTGCTTCCTGAAATGTGAGAATTGCAATGTCACATACGAGCTAACGGTAGTGATATTTAAACATATATTTACCTTAAGCTATACACATACAAGGCAATAAAACGTTATTACTTTCACTACACACCAAAAAAAACATACGCAGCCATTTTTCGTCCGCTGTTGACGTGCATCTATTGATTTTTTTTTAACAACAACAGCCGATATGATGAAGATGATAACAAACATGACATGTCAAAGTGTCATAATTGACAGCAGTGTAAATCCGATGTTTACCGTTTCATGGCCTTTTGCGTCTGTGATCTCACTCTTATCTCCCTCTCGTACCCCATCTTCCTGCGCCACTCGCTGACGTCATCATCACGTATCCCACTGCAGCACACGGATGTGCGCGCGTGGGTGTGTGTGTGGGTGTGTGTGCGTATGCGTTTCAAAGTTTCCCTCAAAATTGTATTATAACGTAAAGAAAACAAATATGTGCGAGATATACAGCAGAATAAAAATAAAAAAGACACATTTACATGGCTTTCCCCTAAATTAACTTTACATTCATTTGAGGTATTTGAGGTATTAACTATTAATAGCTATTTCAATTGTTATTCAGGTTGAGATCTGAATTATTTGAAGGCACAAATTCATGATATTATTCTTAGTCAGAAAATAGGTTCATCCCAATTTAAGTTATATTCAATTTAAGGATGTTCTCGGTACATTTTGAAGAAAAACATATCCTCATTTGTACCTTAAAAGGGCCTCACATTTTCCACCAGGTTGCAAATTCAGAAGTTCACATTGAATCTGTGTTTATTTATATATGGAGAGGTTAAATATGAATGGGTTTTTTTCTTGGAGTAAAGTAAAAATCCTTAGAATTCACAAAATAGCATTACACGCACCGCTCAATTGTGGTTATTTAATTGTATTATAAAATACCAACGGGTTTTAATTGGCTTTCTGCCTGGATTAAGGATTATTTAAGGGGTGAAATCTACAACATAACATCACAGGTACCCTTTAATCTGTACTTCCAAGAAAAGAAATTTGAAATAAAAATGAATTCGAATTAAAAATGATGCACAGTCCCTATTTGAATGTGTGGAACTGTTTGCACACGCCCACACTATCCTGCAAAGAAGTCTAATCAGTGACAAGTGTGGGTGGATCAAGGCGACGTTGAGCCTTTTACTCTGACTCAGTTCAAGTGGTGTAAAAGTGTTTATGGTCTCATGCAAAGTCGAGCTCACACACACATGCAGACTGCCAGCAGATTTATTCATGTTGACACACACCTGCAGTGTTCAAGTTTACATTCAGGTTTGTACTTTGCACGGTTCACAACATAAATCCATACGGTAACCAAAAAGTCCTTAATTATATGTTGTTGTTTTTTTAATTAAAACAATTCCGGTCTGAAATGTAAAATGACAGTGAAATACTTTGACACAGTAGTTTTTGCTCAGTAGTGCAAATAACATCACAGTCTTTGGAATCCGTCACAAAAATAAGCATTATGCGACTTAAAAGGGCAGCGCTATGTTTTTCATTGTAAACAAGCAGCAACACTATAAAGGACAAGTAACCCATTGTGTTTAAAACACAGACACACACCACTTCCCATCATGCTCATTGGTTTTAATACTGTGTCTGCTGGCCATCAGCATTAAAACTATGGGCTGTATACCATTATGGTCTGTGTGCCCACATTTAGCACCACTACACACTGCATGAGCTCTCTTTGAGTTAAATGGCACTCAGCTCCTGATGGGAACATCTGAACATTGCTCACATTAATTTAACATGTTTTGATGAAATTAGAAGCTTACTACTACAGCTACTTCAAGCATTACAACACGGTAACTGCTCACAGTCAAGTTAAAGTAAACTGAAAAGATTACTGAGAAATGCTCACACAAAAAACGTCCGGTTCCAGCTTCTCAAATAGGATTATTTTGTCTTCTAAGACTGTAAATTTGGATTTTGGACAAATGGCTGCACAAAACAAGTAATTTAAATACATCAAATTGAATCCTGGGATACTGCAATGGCCTTTTTTCTCTTTTTTTTTTTTGACAATTTGTTGAGCAAATGATAAAACAGATTAATTGAGAAATTAAATGTCAGTAAGTAATTGTTAGTTGCAGCCTTAAACAAAGGCTGCATATTGTAGCTGCAGGCCTGATTGCAGCATCACATGTTATTGATTACATGTTTTATTGTGCAAAACAATACAAAATTAAAAAAATACAAGGCACGGCACGGGTAAAAATAAAATAAAATTGTAAGCTTTGGTATAAACTGCTTTTAGTTTCTAGTTTAGTGGCTTAATGTGTTTTCGATATTCATACTGATATATAGCTATACATAACACTAAGTGTTCAGTAATACTGGCAGTGGTACTTTACCACCTGTTACCAGATGAATTATATCACATCTGGTACATTTCAAGCGTTATTTAATATTTATGGGTGCGGATTACTTTATCCACTATGCCAGCGTCAAATAGGATTTTTTTTTTCTATTTAAAAACTGTCAAAAAACTTCAGCAAAGAAGACTAAAGGACAGAAAAGAAAAAGTAATACCACATTCAACATCTTCTGGGTCTAAACAACTCCTTCCTTAGAGGCTCCAAGACGGGTGTTTGAACTCCACCTTGTGGCGGGTGGCCCACCTGGCATATATGGCCTTCTCAGTGATGAAGCGATGGCCCCCGCGCTGTGTGTGCTCGTGGAACCTGTACATCCTGCACTCGTCGATGCGGTTCCTCTCGTAGTAATGGTAGGGAGCCACACTGTGATTGGCTCGACTGTCAGGGGCATAAAGGTACCAGCGTTAGGTTAATGGTTACTTAAAAAGATGGAGCTGGAGTTAAAACATGTGTCATGTCTCACCTGCAGTAGGTATCGTCGATCATTCCATAAACATGGATGCTGTCACACATATCGAGAGCCAGGATCATTGTGAAGAATCCAGTGCTGAGAAAAGCCCCCGTCTTCATTCTGAGTGAGAGCAGACATTTGTTCTTAAAAGGCTTTTTTTTAACTCAAACATTACCAAAATAAAAGCCTAAAAGTGGTCATTCACTCCATCATTAGTTTGTGTATTACTTTAGTAATACTGATTTAGTATGACCTTTATAAATATCTAAAATGTACCTGTTTTTTCCAGTTTCATTCTGAAACACGCCATCGCAGTAATGAATCTTCTCTCTGGTCACGGCGTAGATTTGGACTTTCGGGTACTTCTCTGCTATTTTCAGGAGAGTATTGAAGACGTGTCCTTTCCCGTCTTGCCTCATGTTCCTCTCAGGACCCCAGAACACATATGTGGTGTCAGCTGACTGCTGGAAATAGTAGCGCTCGTTTTTTACCAACAGGGGAACGCTGGTGTGAGAGACGACCCGAACACTGGTGCGGTTCCCTACGTCTTTCTCAAACCCCTGCGTGGGTGCATTGTTCATCCGGATCACGCATCCGCCATTGTCTATCTCTTCTCCAGCGCCAGATCCCAGCATCTGGCCTGAGCTGGAGACCAAGGCACACTGGCTGCAGTGCATGTAAAATAACTGTTGAATAAGAAATGGGTTTTAGGGTTCACACATACAGGGAATTATAACTCAGTAGTTATGCCGCCAGAAATGTATTGATGTGCATATGATTTGTCTGACTGTGAAGCATTATTGTCAGAAAATAACACAAAACAAAAGATCATCCTCCTAGAACTGTAACAATTATACGTTAATTGAAAGGAAATTGCTAATTTATTTAAAAACTCATTAACTGTGATATGCCTAACATTATATCCAGACAGTTTTTCAATTGAGATAGCCTTTTGGGAATGTTACACTTCTTGGTCTTAAGCGTCAATTTGATTGCATTATTATCATTTAATAAATCGAGGATTCATCGATGATGGAAACAATCATTGTTTTCAACCGTGACCGGTATATATGTTGGGTCAGCACCGCAAGATATTAAACTAAAACACGTTTTTATATTCAAAACATGGAGGATCCAAAATTGACTTTCATGCACGCTATTATCTTGAGCCATGACTTGGACCCAAACGTCTGGGAGACATATTTTGTGTAACACCAGCTGTGCCTCCCTTTAAAAAAAAGACAATAATGCCAAAGCATTAAGATATTGATTGTGTGTGTGCATGTGTATGCGTGTGTGTGTGTGTGTGTCTCTCTCTCTCTCACCTGGTCCATCCTGCCGGGGGTGATCCTCATATAGCCCCTGAGCCCGTTGCTTTGCCGAGCGGGCGACAGACCGTCCCGTGTGATCACGTGTCCAAACCAAAACAACAGAGGGAGGCTCAGGCTGAGCACACAGAGAAACATCTGTATCGATCAGGGAGGGAGGGAGGGGGGTAAATAGCGTATCCGGTAACTTAATGTACATTCATCTATTATTAGTACACGATGTACATTAGTTAAATAGCTCGTACCTGATATTTCATATCACCCATGGGAAAGCCCTTCTCCAGGAAGCCCGGCGACACTCATTTTTCCAGCCGCTTGACGTGAGGCAGCTGCAGCGAGACTGAGACAAGCCCAGCCATGGAGGAGTCATATTCGTGGGGATTCATATTTACTGATGCTGCTATCGGTGAAATCCGACGAGTGCTCTCAAATCCAGCATTCTTTTATTTTCGGCTTGACTAGCATCGCCTCGCAGAAAGTTAGAATCGATCAACGGTATGTTTGAATTAACTGTTATCTGAAAAACGCCCAGTTGTTGACTGCCGTTGTGTTGACACTGTACTTATGGGCACTTCCTAATAAATGATAAAGTGTTATCTATCCAGACCAGGACTTCCGATCCGCTTTTTTCAAAACAAACGTGTCATCTAAACGATCTAAACACATAGCGTTAGAACGCAATTATATTCAGTCAGTTAAAGTTTACTGTAATATAAATTAATGCAAAACACGTGGCCTTAAGTATTACCGTACAGTACGTAGAATATGACCAGAAAACTAGCGCGTAAGAGTCATATTTCAACGCACCTAAACCTATATGGTATTTCTTGTACTTTTATTCTGAAAGGCATATGCCCAAACCGTCTCTTTATGTTACCCTGGTTTGGCAGCACTTTCACCAGGGAAACTTCACAATGACGCCTTCAGGTGTCACTCGGAAATGCACGATACTTTGCGAAGGCTTAGCTCAAGCGTCTTTACTTGTTGATAAAAACATGAACATAACAAAGGCAGTAATAGTATTAGCTAAATACTGGCCACAATGTAATTGTATGTACCAAACCTTCCTGATAGGTTTTTACCTTCAGGATTTTTTAAGGGTGAGTAACAACCTGATTTTTTTCCACCTCTTAACGGCCATCCGATTGGTCAATAAAAAAAGAAAAGCGCTTACACCTCGTTCTATTGGCTGAGCGGCCACGTCAGTATCCCGATGTTTCTAAAGCCCCGCCCCCGAGCAAAAAGCTAGTGTGCGGCTCATTCACTGGCTGTGACACAGTAATGCCCTTCCCTGGCGCCCTGGATGCCCACGGTATGTACCTATGTGACGGATTATGTTATTAGTTGTGCCGCTGGTTAGCTGTACACAGAGCCGCTGAAGCCGCTGAGGTGTGAGTTCAAAGCCCCACGGCCAGTGACTGGTTGAGCGGATGATACTGTGCTGTCAAGTGACAGATGAGGCTGAGCTAGGCTAGCCAAGTGTGCTAGCTAACGTTAGCATGCTCGCCTGTGGGTGCTCTTACCTGCTTGCTCGTGTTGGTTGTGGCCATTCATTAACAACACTTACAAAAAAAACAGAGCTCAGACTTGTTGTGCTTTTGACTTAAACAAAATATAAAGAAAGTGGTCTCAGTTGTGTGGACGGGCTAAATGCCTAGCTTGCTATTCACCTACAGTCAAGTCTCCTTTAGCTAGCAGTCTCTCCATTAGTGTTGCCTGTGTGACTGGAATTATTGTTTATATAGATAAGAAGTCACATGAAATCTGCACCTGCTGTTTGTCACGTAGTGCGTGCGTGCGTGTGTGTGAGTGTGAGTGTAAGAGCAGGCTGGTGAACTGCCTGCATACCAGACAGTTTAGATAGGTAATTAGCTGGCAGAATGGCAAGTTGCCCTGCTGCTTAACAGTTTATGTGAGGTTGATTTCCCCCAGCTTAATCCATGGACCTTTGCAAGCACTGTTGCAGACACAATAACTGTGTGATGTCATGTTTTTATTTTTACTAAATCTATGCAATGTAGTGTTGCTTTGCAGGCTGCTACGCTCTGATTATTTCCCCAAAACTCATGTCTTATGTATTATAGGGTAATAAATCTACAATCAGCCATTGGACAAGTGTGGAGTGCAAGCTCGGGAGTGGATGACGATAGACGGTTCATCAGCAAGCCCTGGGCTGGCTGATCTCAGAGCAGAGACGACGTCCTGGACAGGGTGAACGTGAAGGCATTTACATTTCTGAGATGTCAGTCAAACAAGTAGACGGGATGTCCATCGCCCAGGCTTTGGCCATGACTGTAGCAGAGATACCAGTGTTTCTGTATTCCACATTTGGGCAGGTAAACCACTTTGCATGCAGTTAACGTTTTGCATCTCTAAACATAAGCGCTATTCACTATCCTTGTAAAGATGGATAAGTTAATGTTTAGATATTTTGATGTTGACGGCTTACATTTGCCTCTCCTGCTTTCAGTCCATATTTTCTCAGCTGAAGCTCAGCCCAAACCTGAAGAAGGTGCTGTTTGCCACGGCGCTGGGCAGTGTCGCCCTGGCTCTCACCGCTCATCAGCTGAAAAGGCGGGGGAGAAAAAGGAAGCAGGTAACGCAAGGGAAAGAGGGCCAGAAGACGGTGGGAATACCTGAGGCGCTGATGAAGTCGGGAAGACCTTCGTCATTTAAGAGAGGTGTGCATGACTTAACGCTTGGAGGAAAAAAGTTCCAGTGATACGTTTCCTTTGTGTCGTCTTTTGAGAAATATGCATACAAAATAAGTTTTTCCTCTCCACAGGCCCGTTTACTGGCCGACAGATGATGAGCCCCAGCACTCGGAGCAATGACACCATGAGTGGAATTTCTTCCCTGGCCCCCAGTAAACACTCAAGTTCCTCGCACAGCCTGGCATCTGTTAGTTTTACAATTTACAACTAATTCAGTATCATTTTGGCTGCCATTTTCTGTCTTGCACATTCCTTAATGTGTCATTGTGTGTTCTTGTTTGTGTTTCGGGCATAGATACGGGTCCCAAACTCTCCAAATCAGTCAGCCAATCCATCCACCCCCTGGGAAGCGGAGCCCGTGGTGGAAGAGTCGGGAGGAATTGAAGATGCAAATGCAGAGAATCTGTATATATTGGGTATGTATTTACTTGTTTCCTGGTAATATAGAAAGGTAATACACATGTTCTGTGTTGCCTTAAATATAGTGTGAGGAACAGGCCGATAACTTCTACTTCACCAGTATTTCTTTAGTACTTTTAGTCAGTAATAATCTGTTTTGGTGACTACTTTAAACAAACCAATGCTCCACTGGCAAAATTGTGATGACTTGTATCTTGAGTATCGTGTATAAGTCAAACGTATTGTGTGTGTTTTTACCATGTTTGGTAGCCGTGATTATAATACGTAATTTCCCACGTTGTGTGACGTCAGCATTCATTTTCGGCTGTTAGGAGAAAATCTCGGTTATTATCAGGGAATGTTGGATTCTTGGACCCAGGGTGCTGTTGTTTTGGATTTGGATTATCCTGCAGGAAGTATTTGAATTCTGTTCTCTGTTTCCCCAATTTAGAACTGTAGAGACTCAGGCCACTTAATACTGCACTTAACGATAATACTGCACTTAACGATATATTTAATAGAGTAGGAACACACACACACACACACACACACACACTGCTGAAACCAGTAAGAAATGACACCAAACTCTGCAGCTTGGTGCCACTCGCTGTCACTCTCAGCTCAAAGTTTTCTGACTTTCCAGTTCCCAACAGTTTGCTTGCGTGACGTCTTATCGCTGTTTTCTTTCCAGGGATGGAGCTCTTTGAGGAAGCTCTTCGAAAGTGGGAACAGGCCCTGAATATCCGCCATCCCCCCCACTCGACCTCCAGCAACAACAGCCTCGCTCTGCAGGGGGCAGCGTGTGAGGACTTTCCAATGGTAACCACCAGACTATAATTACCAATACAGACAGCATGGTATACCTGTACATGGTTGGATGACTTTCCACTTGAGTGCAGCGCAGTAGGGGCCATTGAAATAAATACATTAAAATAGTTTATTATATACTAATAATTACTGCTTTTTTCTGCTTCATTATAGGCCGAATCCCGTAATAAAGTGTTTGCTGAGAAGTTGGAGACACTGCTGCACAGGGCGTACCACCTACAAGAGGACTTTGGCAGCAGTATCCCGACAGACAGCGTGCTGGCAGATTTCGGTAAGAGTAATATTATGTCTGACCTTACGAGACGAGCGGACTGACATTAATCAAGGAGAACAAAATGACAGTACAGACTCCAGCTTGCCAAAACTAATTTGTTATGGTTCAATATTGACATATGATGGATACAGTCTTGGTGTGCATCAGTAGTATTACAGTTCCCACATTTCTTTATTCTCTGTTAAGTGCATGTGTTCTGGTTCTTGCCCTGTCAGTCAGAGTTTGTGGTGTTCCTTTGGCAGAGAGTGAAGGAACTCTTATCTTGCCTCAAGTGGAGCGGAGCTTCAACAGACTGCAAGATGATGACGCGACTACGGTTACCTCAGACGAGTCCTTTTTCTCGGCTGCAGAGGTTAGTTCCTAGTATTCGTATCAGATGCACATACTTGTACCCTTCTAGCTGCTGTTTTTCAACACACACTGTGTTCCTTCTGTGCAGCTGTTCGATGCCATGTCTCTAGAAGACGTCTACCAGCCACTTAAACGAGCAGCTCTCTATGAAGAAGCCTTGGCTCTGGTCCGGGAGGACATGGTGTCCTATAGGTCTCTGAGGTAACTGTGAAGGGTGCCACCTGTACTACTCAATACGTCTTTTACATTACATTTCATTTAGCTGACGCTTTTATCCAAAGCGACTTACAATAAGTGCATTCTATGGTTACAAACGGTCTTTAACCAACAGTGTATTAGATTAATAAGACAATGCCATGTCCATGTTTCATGGAGCTTCATACTCCTCTCTCTCTCTGTTTACCAGGACTGAATTACTTGAATGTTTCGGTGACCAAGACTTCCTTGCCAAGCTTCAATGTGTGAGACAAGCATTCCAGGTCGGTTCCAGCTCCCAAAACATCTCCATGTTGCGTACTAGATCATTCTCTTTGTTTGGATTACATCACATTTAGCTGAGGCTTTTATCCAAAGCGACTTACATGCTATACGGTAGACCGGAGCCACAGATGATCGCAATTGTTGATAAACTCCCCTCGTCCCATTTGCTGAAACCTGCTCAAACCAGCTCAACGTGTGAACACAGCATTAGCCGGCTTTGTGGTTCACGTTCTAAGTGTCTCGTCTTTTCTCTCTTTTTGCTGGATCCCTCACTCTGACATCACACAGCACATGTGATGACACCCGAGTAGAAACATTTGAGGCACACGCCGACAAACCTGAGTTTGTAGTATGCTGTCCGTGTGTCGCTGCAGGCGTAGCACCCTCAGGCAGGTTGAATCCGGTTTCTGGGTTTTAAGTGACATCCGGAAAAAAGCTAGGCTCAAACAGCAGCTGCAGTCAGGAGAGCTGGTTTCACGGTGTGCCTTTCCACTTAGATTTATAGCTTGGTTCTTCAGTCTGTTGCAAACATCTGGACGGCAATAGAATCCAGTGGTTTCTCTGGCATGCATGAGCTGCCGAGCTCTTACAGTTTATTATATTCCATGGGAATGGCTGCTTTGCATTGATCGGCCCCTTCCTGCTCCACCCGAGGAAGATGATGCACGCTCAGGTTAACTGTGGAGCTTAATGTGGTTTTGAACCAAATCATTAAGTAAATTACTGTTGAAAAGACTTTATTTTTATTTTTTTTAAATGCTTTATTTTTCAGTTCCTGTTGTTAGATGAAACCCATCGCACATTTTTCATGGAGACGGGGAAGCAAATGATCGCCGGGCTAATGGTGAAGGCCAATAAGGTAAACGCTGTTCATTTGGTCACTTATTAACTCAAGCGTATGCTTCTGTGGACACGTTTGCTCAGCTGAGACGTATTACTTCCTGTGTTATTTAATTGTTTTGGCTTTAATGCAGAATCCCAAAGGCTTCCTGGAGAGCTACGAGGACATGCTGCTCTACACCAAGAGGGAAGAAACGTGGCCCGTCACAAAGATGGAGCTGGAGGGTCGAGGGGTGAGTCATCCTGTCATTCATCATGTGAAAGGACAAATAACAAAGTTCTACCTGGAACCATCGGGTGTGAAGTTCATGGACACCGGCTGACCTGCGTTCAACTTGAACTGAAATGCAGCCGCTCTGTACTTTACTCAGAGTAAAGCTCAGTTTACAGTCAGACTTTGTGTTCAAACAAGCCATCGTCATTTAAGTTGACAGTCAGATTCTTTGCAGTGGGCCTAATAGAGAAAGTACAAATACTCTGCATTAGATACCACAGGAAAATCAAGTTATCCTCCAGAAGTTAACGGTACAAAGGTGTGTGCATCCTCAAGGTATTATGAGATCAATGCATAGGGTTAAAACATTTGTCCAGCCCATTTCTGGGAGAAATTGAGACCAACATTAGTTACACGCTGTGCATCTATGTTTGCTTGGCAGTGGACTTCTTTATTTTATTTGTTTGTCAGTTTTCTTTTAGAGAGACGTACATATACACATTAAATAAGAAGACTAACTTCTGCTTATTTGGAGCCTTCAAAACATCAAAGACATCAAAACAACAGGGTAGTGTGTGTGTATATATGTGTGTGTTTGTGTGTGTGGTATAATCCCTTTGGTATGTAATACAACGAGCTGTGGGGCTTCTCGTGTCACGATCTCCGCAGGTGGTGTGTATGAACTTTTTCGACATCGTTTTGGACTTCATCCTGATGGACTCGTTCGAAGACCTGGAGAGCCCGCCCTCCTCTGTGGTCGCTGTGTTGAGGAACCGCTGGCTCTCTGACAGCTTTAAAGAGACGGTAAATGTACACACACACACACACACACACACACAGTTCCTTGATTATTCCACCGATGGCTTACTTACAAATTACTCTAATAACACAGTTGTTGTTTTTTCTGATAGGCTCTGGCAACGGCTTGCTGGTCTGTCCTCAAAGCGAAGCGGCGTCTTCTTATGGTGCGTTTGAGCTCGTTTGAAGTTTGAGAACTATTTACTGCAGCCTTGTGTCTTTTTGATTTTGACAGCCGGGTGTCTCCTGCTTCTCTCCGTAGGTTCCCGATGGGTTCATCTCCCACTTCTATGCCATATCGGAGCACGTGAGCCCAGTTTTAGCTTTCGGGTTTTTGGGACCCAGGCAGCACCTCAGTGAAGTGTGCACCATCTTCAAGGTGAGAGCATACACGACTAAAACGCTCGGATTTGAACACAGTTTTGGAAAACCAATTAGCAATGCCAATTAAGTTTACTCATAATGAGCCAGTTGTATAAGGTCTTCGATGGCTCTGGTTTGGAGGAGCTTTCCTAAGTCTCAGAAAACAACCACGATGATGTCATCGGGGTTGTCTCTATATTTCAGCTGGACACTTTGAGAGTGCTGCTTTGATTTTGACTTGTTTTTATTCATAAAATGTCATACATTTCTTTTTTCCTTTTGTGTGCAGCAACAAATCCTGCAGTACCTGAAGGATATGTTTGATCACGACAAGGTCCGCTTCACCTCGGCTCAGTGCTTGGCCGAGGACATCCTGAACCTTTCCCACCGCCGGAGTGAGATTTTACTCGGGTATCTGGGAATCAGTAGCCTCCTGGAGCTCAACGGGGCCCTGCCGAGAGACACAGAGGGCCCTTCAGAGCCCAACTGAACTTCCACTTGTGAGGACTTGTCTCTGCCTCGTGTGGAGACGTGGATACTTCCTAAAAACACCCGAAGAAAGCGCTCCCAACACAGGAAGACCAGGCCTTCCACACTACTGTTTCACATGGATCGAGTCTCTCTGAGAACCTGAGGTTGCTTTGTAACCTTCCTTTCATCTGACTTGTGGAATATCACAGTCGTCATGATCGTGTGAAAAGAAATGGTGTGAGAAATGTGTTTTATACTAAATGGGGAAGGATATTTGCGGGGAAAAAAACATCATAATTCCTGGCAGGCTTGGCCAGCTGAAGACTCGAAGGACTTAATGAGTTTGTCTCCTCCTTAATCTGAGGAAGTATTTATTTAATCCTATTTGGTTTAATTTCGCAAGCTTACATGTCACATATCCAAGAGACCTGTTTTAAAAATGCAAAAAGACATCGTGTAAAATTAGTAAAGTGTGTTACCATGTTGCTCATGTTGACGTTTGATTAACCCATTAAGTGTTATTTCAACCCCACAGCTGCCGTCTCTTGGACGTGGTAGGGATCAGGCTAAAATGCAAAGGTTTTGTAAAGATTTCTCTAAGCTGAGATATAATTCATATTATTATTTGTGTGTGCCACAGAGGCATTATAAATGTTCAGAAACACCTGGATATTTTCCATCTCTATACCCATTTTCAAAGTGACCCAACCTCCCAATCAATCGGTGCCATTTATTATTTTTTGTAAGGATATTGTTGTTTTGTTTCAGGAAGTCCTGTGACGAAGAAGCGGGCATTGAACAGTCGGACTGTAACCTACATAAGTGCACTGACGATCACCTGACTTCTCCTCGTAGTGGAGCATAGAGAGGACTACGATGCCAAGTTAAACTGAGTTTACTGCTGACCTCAGCACGGATAGCTCCGCCCCTGTAACAGCTGGTGTGTGTTATGCAGATTGTTTGTCAAATACTGAATTATCTGAATGACGTGTGATCGAGAAAAGCGAATACATTTCTGTCAAATCAATTTTGGGGTCTCTCAATAGTTTTATCATTTAGCAGCCCTTTGTTATTCATAATCACACAAGTGTGTGTGTGTGTGTGTGTCTTGTGGTCTTGAAAATCCAAATCCAGCTCAGAAATGATACAATGCTGTTGTGTTCGGAGTCAGCATTGTGGGATTATTTCTGTTTGCATCCGACTGTAAATATGAGATCCTACTGGACAAAACGAGTCTTTTGTTTTGCCAACGTGCAGCTTTGTGTTCGGAAGCATTTTTGCACTTTATCAGAAAAGCAGAAAGAAATACACGAATGTCCAACGACCCTTTTTATAGTCGGCTTAAGAGTTTCTGTACAAATATATATAATTATTTATTGCATCATAGAACTGACGTACTATTGATAACATAGAGCGTAAATGCTGTACAGTATGGAAACTATCTTTCCCAGGGGGAAAAAAAAATATTTTATGGAAATTCTTTATTCTGGTTACTTAACAAAGTTTTAGTCTCCATGTTTGAAATGTTCAAATTCTCCAATTTTAACTTTTGACTGCTTTTTCCTGTCCAGTCCATTCCCCCTAAATTTCAATCCTATTAGTTATAGACTATAAAGTATATTTGCAACCGTATCAATCATGCAGGTAGATGCAATTAAGGAAAACTGCTCATGTTTAGTCTTCTGCTTTTCCTCTGCTGAGAGTAAATGATCAGAGAGGATGCATGTGAGCCGCCTAGCTTCTCTGAAATGCATCAATCAGTGTATCTGTGGAAACTTTCACATCTCTTTGAATGTCAGAATTCAGGAATTAACTCTGAAGACTATTTATTCTATACATTGTAGAGATTTCAGATGGCCAAAATATAGAAAGACTGATTTTTTTGTGTTCACTGCTGTTCACGACAAGTGTCCTCTTCATGCCTTTTTTGTCTTTTCTATTGTTAAATTAAAATGCCAGCACAAACTGTAAATTAATTTTGATTATCCATATTAAATGTTATTTTTTGTTATTAAACTATATGTTTGTTATGCCTTTTCCCAACTGATGGCGGCTCATTGTATTTTATGTTAAATTAATCTGACATTCCTAAAACACAAGATTATTTTGTTAGTGTATAATAGAGAGATTTATTTTTTAAAGAATGACTAATTCTTAATTCAATAGATCAGAAAGTATGAATAAGTGAGATAAATAGTTTGTCTTTTGACGGCTAAATTGTTCCTGTAAATATCAGAAGTCAGTAATGGGAGATTGACCACTGTGTGGCAGACACACTGCAGTGTATCACAGAATCGACTCACAAAGATCCCTGTACTATTATAATTAAAAACAATATTAATCCGATCATTGCTAGCAATAAAGCGGGTACAGATCACCAATAAGTCGTGTCAAATCTGTTTTTCATGTTGCCAATGTTATGTTGGCTGCAACAGTAAATAAAGTGTGACATTTGATGCAGGCCTCATTAATTATTGTGCGTCTTGACCCCATTTAGAGCGCGACAAAGTAATTGGAGGCAATTGGAGAAGATGCAAGAGAAAGGAGCTGATGCAATGTTGGGCCAGAGGAGGGTGCACGACTCATATTATAATATTGTAACTATTGTAACTCATATTGTTAGAAACCTCGTTTTGCTTCTTCTCATGCGAGGTCTGTGGAAACTATTTTATCTCATTTCCATAACTTGATGCACTCCATTTTAAAGCATTATTGCTTTTCCAACACTTTCATAATTGGTCTTGAAGAAATCTATCTCCTTCAAAACATATATATTATTTATTTGTTCTCTAAATTTTCATAAAACATACATCCATAAATCAGATTTCAAACAATCAGCATTGAAAAATTGGAGGCCTTGACATATAATATCTCAAAATGTTAAATCTTATCCTGCGTCTCATCTCCTACATCTTAACCATCATCTGCTTCCTCTTTTATTTCTCATTCCAGTTGGCGGCACTCTGTGTTTATAGAGTCTGCACTGGTTCAGGTTTTTGCTGTTTACTTTGCGTGTCCTGTTTTGCCAGTCTGTGTGCGCTCTGCTATTCGTGGCTGAATTAGTTGGAGAGAGTCTCCTGTGTGTAAGGAGATAACACATACTCATGTGCTATCTCTTCATCTGCGAGATGAGCAACGTCAACATGTAACTCTCACCCTCTAACGCTGTGAGAGTATCGCCTTGTTTTAAGATTTTAACACTATATTATTTTTAGGGTGTTTTTTCCCTGCATGAATAGACACCTCAGATAGGCAGTATGAGGTTTGCTTTGCAGGTGAGGTACAGTCAGTTCATTTAATGCAGCTTAATAATACATCATGCAATACAGAAGAGAAATGTGTTGCTCTTATAGTTCATGAAGGTTATAATCAGTATTGGTTTTAATTTCCTGGTGATTCTGGAGGCTTCGTTGTGTTTAAATATTGCATTAAATGGAGAGTTGATTAACCTTTATTTATATAAATAGGGTCGCCAAATTAATTGAAACACAAGTCTGTATATCTTATCAAAACCAGAACAGACATTTTGAAGCACTTCAGCCGAATGGAAAATAAAAGGGAGGTTGTTCATTATTATTGTTATATTTGATAATGATTAATCGTTTAATCCTGATACAAATTGAAATAATTTACAATAATGATTATATATATATAGATCATGGTTAGTTGCTCTTTCAAATAGTTAATCACTGGTCTATAGAGTATTAATATGTTTTATTAATAGTAATTATGATAGTTTCAACTTTTAAACACTTTAAAAAAATGAAATAAAATTATGTGATCATTTAACCCTATACATTTCCACATATATAAATATGGCTGGGCAAACACAGAGGCATTCTATACATGCCATGCAATTTATGTTATGATCAGCCTAAATTAATTCAGCAGTCTAACAATTAACTTTATTTTATTTTCTGAATGAGTGCAGTTCGCTGCTTGGTGGAGTGCTGGACTTTTGTGTGTTTTCTCTTTTTTTGTTTTGTTCATTCAATAATTCTTCTCTATGGGGACTATATAGCTCATCTCCAGCGTGCGGCTCTGATTGGTCGGCTGCTCCGCTGCCGGGGCCCGCTTGAACACAGGGCTCCGTTCCTCATTGGTTGAACACGTGTCTGGGGCGTTTCACTGGGACTGCCCGGTTGTGTCCGGGTAAGATGGCGTTGGAGGAGCAGTGCTCGGCACCATCTCGATGGCGGTCCATATCCCTGACACACGTCGAGTTCCCGGAAGGTATGTCAACTTAACGCCTTTCTCTAAATGCCGGAGATACTAACCGCTGTGTAATTTTAGAAGATTGCGCGCGCGTGCGTGCTCGTTAGTGAATGGACACGGCCGCTGGTGATGCCGCCAAATAGTGAGCCGCTGCACGACGCCGAGCACAGCGGGGAATGTAACCCGGGCTGCAAAATAGTGAGACGGAGCCGCATGCGCAGTGGGCCGCTAATGTCCACAATGAAGGCGAGCTAGCCTGTTAGCTGCATTGATATCAGCGTTAATATTTACCTCTTAGGATTTATCAAACATGGCGCGTACTGTACTAATTGTTCAGCACAATTAAAGCACCGCGAGCAGCAAAATATTAGTCATGTAATATGGTGTAAATAACCAGCTATTCCACCTGACAGCATTGTAGCCAGGACCACGGCTAACGTAGTAGCTAGCTCCTTGGCCTCATACTGACTAGTATAACTAGCATAAACCACATTGCAGCGAGCTGACTGAGTTAAAACGGCTAAAATGTGCACAACGTTAGTTGGGTGATGGCTTGGCTACGTCACCGCAGCAGCTTCCTACTTGTAGCCAGTTGAACATTTCACCATCCGGGTTCACTAAGTGCATCAAAGTGTCACTCCCACCGGGGCAAGATGACTTTAATGTGGGTCTGCAAATCTTCACGACCGTCTCTGTGTTTGCAGGCGATCTGACGGGACACATGCTGGCCTACTTCAGCCTCCTGCCCATTGCGATCCTCGTGGGTTTTGTGACTCTCATAGTGTTTAAACGGGAGCTGCACACGGTGAGTTCTGCACGTGCACTTTAAGTTTCAGGGAGTATCCACTTTTTGCAGGAGATTTGTGTCAGAAATGCGAGAGGGTTGCAAGGTTCATGTGTTGACCTAATTGTCTTTTTTTAATCCATTTTTATACACAGATTTCCTTCTTTGGTGGCCTGATCCTGAATGAAGGGGTGAACTGGCTGCTAAAGCACATTCTCAGAGAGCCGCGCCCATGTGCAGGTGAATGAGTGGACACACTGTTGACATTATACAATCACATTGTTTCTTCAGGTACTTCACTTGTTCGTTGTCTCGTGCTGAGGTTCTCAACCTTACTTCAGAGATGTACCCCGTGTGAAATATTTTTTTGCACCCCCTAACCAGAGCTAAGCATCTTTGGTTGAAAAAATATGTAATACACAGAGCTGTGCCAACAGTGTTTGATTTAATATTGAATAAATACAATTCAGTTTATGGACTTACAATTATGTCATTGAATATTTATTAAATATCTATTTTCAACGGATTTTTCAATGAATACAAATTTTTATTTATTTATATTTTTTAATTTCATGTACCCACATTTGAAAAAGACTGGTCTAGTGTATCTATATCACATTGGATTGCATCTGGATATTATATCTCAATCCTCAAAATAGTGGCTGATTATTGCTCGCTTTATTTTATCTTAAATTCCTGACAAATGGAGGTACTTCATCACCTGATGCTGAAATGATCCTAGGTGACATAATATATAGAGATTATTTGAAGGCAATACCTCAGTGTAAACAATACAGTGAACTTAAATAATTTATTTAAAAGTAAAGCCTCAGCGAGATTAAGAGAAAAACATGCCGTATAAAAGCATCGACAAACAAGCAATAGACATTTGTTCCACATTAAAAAAATAATCACAAGTGCTATTCAAAACAATTAAAATGGAAATAAATATGCAAATGTCTTTAAATGGATTATATTTTCTTATTGCCAAACCCTAGCCAGAGAAGTAATGAGAGACTCACCTCATTTTTAAACTTTAGTGCTTAACCCAACCAAAATAATTGGTATGTTTTTATATGGAGATGTACTTCCTATTGAAAATGTATATTTATATTCAGTTATGTTGTCTTCTGCAGGAACGCACACAACCCTGCACACAGAGTATGGGATGCCCTCCAGTCACTCCCAGCTTATGTGGTTCTTTGTTGTTTACTTCTTTCTTTTCCTTTATTTAAGGTGAGCTTGTTGTTTGGAAATGTTTAGGGGTGGAAATATGGAGCTGTGTTATTAGTGAGAAATGAGGATCCTAGATGAAGTTTAACGTCCACTAATCAAATATAGTTTTTGATCATTTCTGCAACCCGTAACATTTTAATGGTTTTAATAATTGTGTCACGCTTGCATGTTTAATCATCCTCACACTGGTGCATGTTATTCCTGTTGGTATCTGTGATGTACTCGGTTTATTCCAGGGCATGTATCTCATTATCACGTTTTTGATTAGCGCTCATTAGACGCGTTCCCTTCACCTCTCCATGAGGTGGATGTCACGGTGTGAACTCTGATCTGTGTTTTCAGAATGCATCAAACGAACAACGCTCGATGTGTGGACCTGCTGTGGAGACACATACTGTCCATCATCCTGTTGGGCACGGCCTTATCAGTCTCGTACAGCAGGTAGTGTGTGTGTGTGTGCGTGTGTGCGCGCGTGTGCGTGTGCTAGCGACGTGTGGACAGGAACATTTTAGAATATTCATAAAGCCCAAATTATTATAATTCTTGATATATAAATAATTTGGGCTTTGTGAATATTCTAATATATATATATATATATATATATATATATATATATAATATATTTTTTTGGCTGAACAAAGATCCTACATTTGATACCATTGGAAGTGCATTGTGTTTTCTTGAACATTGTTCCCTCTCTCTCCCCCTCAGGGTCTACCTGCTGTATCACACCTGGAGCCAGGTTTTCTATGGCGGAGTGGCCGGTAGTACGATCGCCATAGTCTGGTTCTTTTTCACACAAGAGATGCTGACACCATTATTCCCCAAAATAGCAGCGTGGTAAGAAGTGCTCTAATTTCTTGGCCGCCTCCTCGTGTCACAGGGGAAGACGAGCCGTCCTTAGCCTCAATAAGTGGATAAAACTAGTCTTTCACGGCCACGCTCATAACTTGTTCTATTCATGTGTTTTCAATTTATAGGCCAATATCAGAGTACTTCCTGGTGCGAGACACAAGTCTGATTCCCAACATCTTGTGGTTTGAGTATACAGTGACCAGATCAGAAGCAAGGTAAGAGCCTGACGCATTGTTTTTTTTATTATTTTCATTTATTTGAACACGCATAAGAGCGTATATAATCCAGATACTAAAAAAGTAATAAATGTGTTCAGGGAGGTCAAGACGGACCTCCCCTCCATTGAAGTATTTTACCACTGACTCTCTGTTATAGAGCAGTTTATACGCCAATAGATGAGGTTAAATAAAAGTGAATATAAGTCACAATAGCCTTTTCCATTTTGGACTCCCTAGCTGTTGCGATAGTTTGCTAAAGTCGTCCGATTTGGACTTTAGACCAAACATTTGTGTGCATTTCCACAGAATCCGCTGTTCTCTGCGACTCCATTGAAATTAACATGAATTTCTGTCTTTCATTTTGTTACTAAATTATTTTTTATTTTGTCCTTCTAGGAACAGACAACGAAAGCTTGGAACAAAACTTCAGTGATCTGCACAGTTCTTCTGTGAAACCGAGTTTAGGAACACACACACACACACACACACTTGTACACACGTATACACACACACAAAACAAACGCTCACTCGACAAAAACACACTGGAGAAACCATCTTTTGGACTGACGTGGTTGCGAGGAGTGAAGGGCAAACCCCCGTTTACAGGCGGCGACAGAGTGCCTGGACCCGCCCCGGAGCCCACGGCCCGAGCAACGTCCGTCCACGCGCCTCTCCTCCTTGTACAGCTTGCCCCCCAATGCATGCAAGACTGTGCAAGAGGCATACTATTTAATGATAGATTAATATATATACACATATATATTTGACCTATAAACGCACGCTGACGATAACAACGTACTGTAACGCCGCGTTCACGCCAAAAGCGCTGCGGATGTTCGCAGCGCTTTTGGTGCGAACGCAGCGTAAAGGGGTTCAAGGAGCCGAAGGAGGCGTAGGTCCAGTTTCAAACCAATTGGTGGGTGCATTGCAGCATGTGTTTAGTAATTCCTTTTATTTTATTTTTTTTATTTACATATTCAGATTGATGGCTGGTGAGAACGGGGGGGCCAGGGGGGGTCGGCCGTGGCTAGGTTTAGGGGATCGTATGTGGGATTAACCATTTTTTTTCATTGTTATATAGTAGAAAATGAAAATTTTCTAAAATTGGTTATGATGTAATATACATGAAAATTTGCACTTTGTGAAATTTACAAGTCAAAAAAGAAAAAAGCGACTAACGCTAGGTAAATGTTAAGACCCTCCCCCTCTTTTCCCCGCATCAGTCTTTGCTTTGTGTCCATGACTGTCGGTCCCAATATATAAGACTCCAAAGCTTATCTGCAGTGTAAATTTAATCTGTACTATTGAGCATCCAGGTTGTGCTTTCCGTTCATATCCACGTTTTAGGATAATGAGACTGAATCACAGCAGCGGGTTTCACTTGTTGTTTGTCGTCGAACACACTTTGGACTGAGGCAGTGTTTTCCTAACGCCTCACACACAGTAGCAGCTTGCGAACAGGATTCTGGGAATCGGTTTTCTTTTTTTTTTACATTTTCAATTATTTTTTCATTCAGTTTCTTCTCTGGTTTTCTGCTCTGAGACAACATTCCATATTATTTAGTGAGAAAACATACATAAAGACTGCTGAGGGGGATATGGTTTTTTTTTTTAAATTACTTTTAAAGAAAGGAAAAAAAAAAAGCCTCAGGTCAGTCGTAGCATGTCATTATGCTTAATTCCTCACGGCCCACGGCAGCTAATGTTGACGGCTGTCATGTGGGGATCTTAAGCTGGTTTGAAACTGCCATATCATTAGCTCCACAAAGGGAAGTAGTTCTCTTAGAATATTTTTTTTTTCCCATGTGTAACCTATATCAGGCTAAATAAAAATGTGTTTATGTACAGGAGCTGGTTCAAGTGTCGTGCTTTGAAATACACTGGCATGTTTGATTTTTTTTATTTTTTGTTTGGGAGAATGTGGCACCTAATAATCTGACTTACTCTGCATTTATCACTTAGTGTCTGATATCACTTTAATGTCTCAGCTCATTTGTACTCTAAAAGTAAAGGAGATCAAATGCATTGAAAGGAATTTCTTTTAAAAAAAACTGAAATCCAACACATGGCATTTTAAAATCAAATATATTAATTTGATCTTACAGCATTTACACAGAAGGAAAATAAAAGTTAACATGATTTGCATGAGTCATAGCAGGTAGAAAACATTTTTCTTTTAGCTCCAGCTCGCAGAACTAATAGCAATAAGGTCAAATGTACTTCTGGAGATTTGTCTGCTAATGGGGATGCATTAGTCATATCGGAAAAATATAAAATGTGTCCTGATGATGGAGATAGATGAGTTATTCATGAGTCATCAAATAGTAATATCATGGAGGTAAAGTTAAGGGATCAGTCCAGTGATCCTTTGGGAACCGTGAATGTTCTCAATCAAAATTAATTGCAATCCGTCCCATAGTTGAGATGTTCCTGGTCCAAAGTGGGGGCTCCATGTACATGTCCAGCTGATGTGACCCGGGGGCAAAACAGAAAATACACATGCCTTTCCTCTGCAGAAAGAGAAACTATTGTGTCACCATGATTTTAAAACCACGACCTTGTTTTCCAGAGATGGAAGCTTTGAAAACCAGCCCTCTCCTTTCCTGAAGAAACATCTGCCCTATTTAAACGACCCGCTCCATTTTTTATTCACTTTTCAGGCCTAACCTCCGGCTATCCCCGAACACCCGTCGGGAACGGGCATAGCCTAGATAAAAAAAAAAGACCTGAACCTATTTCTGTTTCTGGAAGCTATTTTCTCTGACCTGCACTGAGGATGAGCAGCGAGCTCTGCTGGTGAAATCTTTTTATTTTTTTTATTTTTAGGGATGGGATGGTTTAGACTTGACGATCAGCTCCCTCTGCAGATGTCGATCCTGAACAGATGTTTATTAATTATTGTGTCTATCTTCTAAGATGTTATGTCCACACAGACAGTATATACATGTATCTATATTACACACTTCATTTCCAACAGAGGTGCCAAGCTGTCCAGACTGGTGCACTAACACTGACATTTAAACATTGGATGACTGACCTCCACTGGATGAAGCTTGTTATTGCAATATAATGAGAAAGTCATAAAAAAAGTGGAAAATATTTTTGTATTTTGATATATATATATATATAGAAAATATGTTATATATACATTTATATATATTACATATATTATATATTTATATATTAATATAAATATACATATATATATATTAAAATAGCATCATACTAAAAATTATATATATAATATAATATTCCTCAGCTTCATCATCGCATAATGTCTGTACATGTTTGTAATTAATTTAAATGTGTTATAAGTAAAATAAAATATGTTACATGTCTAAAAATGTAATTTAAGGGTCATCACATCACACATTTGAACAGGAGCACCATGCAATCATTCAGGTGAAGTAACGATGCATTTAATCCAGTACTACCCTGAAGTACTTTTACCTTTCTGACGCATCCACTACACTTGAAAAGGAAATATTTGTAGTTTTACGCCTCTGGTGCGCTCGTACATGCAGAATGACTAGAAATCGTTTAAGTTGCTGATTGTGTTTAGCTCCACCTGGGCCTTGAAAACACATTTCCCCCATCAACTTCTTACTAAGAACAGCAGAAAATATGTAATCACATCATTTCCCGCCAAAGATAGATCAGTTTGATGATTTCAGATGAGCAGGAAGTACCACCGAGGTGATTTTGAGTGCTTTGCCAGATGTCTGTCTGTCTGTGGACAGATCCTGTGACCATGATAAGGCGTTGCATCCGTGCAAGAGGCAGAAAATGAAGTTTGCCTCGGTTGAGAAAAGGTGATGTCATGTATTTCCATGCGCTTCTCAGGATTTTGGAACATCTGAATCTGATGACAGTGGTCGGGTTGTTTGCTTCTGTTGCCTTGGTCAGTCAAATCTGATTAAAGCACACAGTCTGGATGCAAGCTGAGTCAGAGAGGAACACTTCAGGGGCACAATCTAAAACATAGCACCTCCCAGCAATATCATTCAGAATAGGGCTCATTCTTCATGTTTAGAAGTATATTTTTCAATCAAGATGAACATGATGTTCACTTTCATTGTATCCCCGTGGAACAAATGAAACCCCTAATCAAACATTGGTCCCCGGTTTAATTAACAAGCTGCCCTCTCACTGCAGCTCTTCCACAGTGGACTTGTTTGTTTGCATCCTGAAACTTGTTAATTGCTTCATTGTTGGCTAAGATCCATAAACGTTACAAAACTATACTGGCATCTTTATCGGTAAACTGTGTGTTTTAGCATTTTACATTTTGCATTTGTTTTGAAAGACAGGCGAATGTTTAGGTCAACCATATATTTGAGATATAACTACAAGAACATAAACACAAAAATGTGCATTTTTATTTAAATGAGGAGCATTGTTGCAGCAACAGTCACCATGTGACATATCACATGGTGTCACATCCTGTTGCTTGTGCTATCTGAACATGAATCAATGGTTTTTAATCAAAGGGGTTTAACATGCATTTTGGATGAAAAGTACACACATCAAGCAAAAGATCATGAGTGGATTTATTTGAATAAGTAACACACTTGTATTTTGTACTTGTCGAGTGCTCTGGTTTGGTTCGGCTCTCCTGTAAAGCTGCCGGCTTCAAATCCTTCCTTCCAGTCCTCGAAATGCAATTTTGAGGACATTTATTACAACAAGAGTCATTTGACTCTTCAGACTCTTCGTTATAACTGAATTTATAATGCCTGAAGTAATATAATAAAGGAAGTTGCCTCACATTGCATAAGCTTAAATCTTTTCTCTCTCTACACTTCTCAATGTCAAAGATACAAGTCAAACTGAGCAAGTACTTTCCTGTTTTTTCTTTTTTGCACTGAGTGTCTCTACTTTTGAGCCACTAGATGGCGCCCATCGTACATCTATAGTGGGGCTGTAACACGTTTGTTCAGATCCCATCACACATGAATACACTGCAGGCTGGCTGTCCTTGATGCCACCAACACAACGTGCTGTCAACACACACGTGGCTCTCTGAGAGCTTCAACTGCTCTCAAGTTGCAATATCTCATCTAAAACGTCTAAAAACTACCCAGGGTGCACTTGAACCGACCCTTTGGAACATCGGTCTTAGCATGTGGCATGTTTATGGTGTTTTAGGTCGTCATGCTATTGTTTGTTGATTTTTTATTGACTTATGTTAAATAATACATTAAAAAAAGTATTGCGATGGATGGATGGATGAATGGAGATACATGAATGGATAGATGGATGGATGGATGGATGGATGGATGGATGGATGGATGGATGGATGGATGGGTGGATGGATGGATGGATGGATGGATGGATGGGTGGGTGGGTGGATGGGTGGATGGATAGAGATAAATGGATGGCGGAATGGAGATAAATGGATGGATGGATGGATGGATGGATGGATGGATGGATGCATGGATGGAAGGATGGGTGGATGGAAGGATTGGTGGATGGATGGATGAATGGAGATAAATGGATGGATAGATGGATGGATGATGGGTGGATGGATGGAGGGATGGATGGATAGATGGATGGAGATAAATGGATGGATGGATGGATGGATAGATGGATGGATGAGAGGATGGATGAATGAATTGGTGGATGGATGGATGAGTGGATGAATGGTAAATAGGGTTAAAAGAATCCGTGTTTCGACTCTTCCAACTTCTCTTGAAGCGTTGAATAGTGTGTGATTATTGGCTGAAGGAGCCGTATAGAAAAGATAAAACTGAGCATTCAAACGGCCGCCCTCATATTTCTTTTTTTGTCTCTTGGTTAGAACATGAAACACAAACAACCGGCCTGATCTTAAATTTAACTCCATCAGTGTTAACAATGGCAGCACATTTATTGGTTGTTGGCTTCATGGACACGTTTCTAATCTTCTGGGAGTAAAACGAGTGTTTGTGAGCCAAATGATTGTCTTCATCTGATCCAAATTCTTAAAGCGGCCCACCGAGCCTGTTGCTTCACTGATTATTCTTATTATTTAATGTGAGGGGAAAAACTTTTCTTTCTTCCACCCCAACATTGATTTAATTGGCATATCTGTGGGGTAGGAGATAGACAGTCATCCTGGAGATATCTTTGTTCGTCAGCCGGTGGACCTCTTGAAGAAACGTCTTCTGCATATGATTAGATTCCTGCTGAACTCAACAGATTCAGAAGCTGCAGGCAGCGACAACACTAGCCGACTGACTGCAGCGCAGAACACAGAAAGAAACCAATGCACAAAAGCAAAATGGTCATTTTAAAACTGAGTTTGATGGCGAAAAGAAAATCAGATGATATTAAACAATCATTTTGATTTAGCCATGCTCGCCAGGTGGATCGCTTTGGGACGGAAATATCTCAACAACTATTTGGATAGATGCCAAGAAAGTTTGCACAGAGAAGAGACAAAATAAACCTGATCTCGGAAAATCATAATAGATAATAAAGTAGCACTGAAAATAATAATTGTACTGCACTGGTGGATGCAAAGTATTGAGAAAATAAAATTTTAGCACCATTACAGACAAAAAAGGCGATTTCTTTTCTTTTCATTACTTTTTTTTTGGTATGAAACATCTTAATTAGTGAAATAACTACGACTCTTAGATCAATCTAAAAAGAACACAATTCCCTTCTGGAATGCTGTGGAATAGGACTACAAAGTAAAATATAATTGAAAAATGGAAGTAAAGCACAACCTCAGTCAGTCAGTCAGTCAGTCCCTGCAGAGTAAATGCACCACGTTTGATATGATTTATAGATTCATTAAATTATGTTCACAAATGTCAAAGCCTTTCCTGCCTGCACATCCGCAGTCTCTCCACTTGGGGGCAACATACACTGACCTGAAGTCAGCTTTACAGAAGGAAGAGGTTCCCTTGTGACATGGGTTGGTTCAAGGACAAAACAGATATTTAGAGGACGAACAGTTAAAGTCTTTTTAAAACTTTTTCTTGTCCTCACACCTGCCATGTTTAATGGATGGTTTAAGTTAGTCAGAACATGTGTTCATTGATACCTCCAATACATTTCGCTCCAGTCTATAAATACTCTGCATCAGGTAAAAACTGGTAGACTTTGCCTAAAATTGCAAGATTTTTTAAGAGCTTTGATGTTTCTGTTCCTGCGTCTCACCTCCAGTATTTTCATCTTTATTTAGACGGGGATAGAAGCTTGAGGGAAGCAGTAGACAGAGTCTCTGCTAGGTCCTGATCCCTGGCCAGCTGGTGAACACGTGCTTCTATTTTTACACAATACGGCGCTCGCGTGGCACTGATTTTGATATTGCAGATGATGAAACAAACAACACACACCGGCAGCTCCTGAAGCTGTGGCCTGGCACTATTTATATCAAACATTGTGCCCATCAACCGCAACACATCTGCTCCGCTTCACCTGCTCGTGTGAAACTGTCTGATTCGGCTTCAGAGAGACTCTAACTGCAAGTCGGGCTCTAATTTATGAATCACTGTCACATCACAGAAAGTCCTCCCAGAGAAAGAGCAGCCGGACTCTGGAGCTGCAGTTGGGAGGGAAACCTGCACTGCAGTAGGACGGAGGCAACACGTCGTTGGTGCCGTGCATGATAAACAGTTCACAAATCACTATAACGCAGTTGTGAGCATCGGACATACGTGTTTATTAATGCATTGTCCAATAACTGTAACCTCTTGAGTGGAGGCTGGTTTAATGAACAACAATGTAGTTAAACACAGCTGATATCAAATATGTCTTCGTATAGTTGCACATGAATATGCACTTAAAGTCTTTATAGCTGCGTAATACTGGAGTATTATAAACACGTTTTATGAGAGCTCGTATAGGACTTGTATGAATGCTAAATAGCTTTAAAATATTTATAACCAGGCAGTTTGAGTTGCTTTTTTTTAAAATCCCAAATGCAGCAGGCTCTCTTGAAGTGTCTGAAGTTATTATTATTATTATTATTATTATTATTATTATCGTGTAATTACAGAATGCAAATGCATTGACTGGCTATGAAAAGCATGCATACAGAAAAGCATGCATAAAAAGCATGCATAAAAGCATGCATACAAAAATCATGCATAAAAAAGCATGCATAAAAGCGTGCATACAAAAAAAATCATTAAAAAGAAATGAAAATGCAGACAGATTATATCACAAACAGGCTTTGGGTTCATGAAATTCTAGTGACATTAATGTCAAAGAGGTTGCTTCGCTAAAATGTCACAGTGAACACTGATTTACATTTCCTTTAATAATTCTCCTCTGAAACCTGAGCCAATCTTTTTATGATATTCTCTCCATCTCACGCACCTCTTCACGTTGTTTTGCCTTCTTGTCCTCTCTCCGTCCTCTCCCCGCTTTTAAATTCTCTTCTGCTGGTTTCCCCCAACACACACTTCCCCCCCAGCAGCCCCGGGCCGTCCCTTCCCTTCTCCACCTCCCTCTCTCCTCTCTCCATTGATGTCTTTCCATATCACAAGGTCATGACCGGCTTCTGGTAAAGAAACCCTTACTGGTGCCACGGGGCGGGAAGAAGGTGTAACGATAAGGAAAATGTCTGCACTGAAATGTTTTATCACCTCCCATAAAGAGCAGAGTGGGATAGCAGAGTTTGCACCTTAAATAATATCATACGACACATAAATGATTCACTACATGCTTGATACAAGGAGACTGGACCTGAGTTACGTTGACATTGTGGGGTGTAGCGTCATGTGACCAGTAGAATGAAAGAAGGTCCATAAAACGTCAGCTGCGCTTCTGCTTCCTCTGATCATATTTATGCGTGGAAAGATATTAACGCCCACATTCTCATTTCCCGCACTTGCTACCCTTTTTATCAGTTTTCCATCAGGTCGAGGATCACATTTGTGGAATTATTACACTCGCGCTGCAAAATACAGTAAATCCCTCAATAGATTTAACAGACTTTTTGTTATGAACAAAGCTGAGTGAACACTCCCCCACACACACACACACACACACACACACACGCATGCACACATCCACCGCTTTGGTATTCCATCATTGGCCGGATTCTCGTGAAGGTTCGTGCAGATATTCATGGTCCCCAGAGGATGACTCCTCATCACTTTGGTTATCTTCCTCCAACGCCTCTGGCACGTTCACATTTCTGCATTTTTATTGACATGTCTCAACAACAATTGGATGTATTTGCCATTTAATTTAGCACAGAAACGGCCCTGATGTGAAGAAATAAAACCCCTTTGGTTATCCCTTATGATAGCTTGTCACCTAGCGCCATCCCCAAGTCGAAATTGTAATGTCTTCTTCTCTCTTTTACTTTTCACAAATGTTTTCCCCGTTTGTTGTATGATTTCCTGGTGCTACTGACTAAACTCAGCTTCAGGAGGACTGCCAGGAGCTGCAGGTGTTCTGGGACTCCCTTATCTTTATAATCCTCGCCGTCTGATTGAAAAGCTTGTGATCCTCCCTAACGTTCATGTGTGATGTCATCTGTTTGTACTTCTGCTCTGTCTTAATTTGGGATGTCGACGTCTCCCCTTATATAGCTTCTTATCCTTACGCTGTCTTTTTCTTTAAGGGACCGGACAGGATGCTGCCGCTGTGATGCTTCTCTTCGGGAGTGATGCTGGTTCCAGTTTGACTCTGACACACATCTATGGTTGGATCTAATGGTTTTCAGACCACAAGCCTTTTGCGTCATGCACCGAGAATCTTTCACTGCTTTTTGCAAACTCCAGGCTGCTGTCTTCTGCCATCTGGCCACTCTCCCACACAGTCCAGATTTGTGAAGTGCCGCACTGACTGTTGTCTTTCCAGAACATTATCTTGTGGCAGCCAAGGAACGCTGTAGTTTAGTGAGACAGCTCCTTGGATCTTACTCACCTCTGCAACTGGGGGTCCATCGCTGCCTGTCGCTTGATTTAAGGTCGGACGTCCAGCTCTCGCAAAACATGAATTCTCAAACTCGCTTCTATTAAAAGGAGAACAAGTTCGATGGAAACATAAAATGTTATCTCAAACATTTACACCAGAAGACTGCAGAGAGCAGACAGCCTCAAGCAAAGCAGCAATGCAGTAATCTTGGCCCAATTTACATTTTTTTTAAATTGTGCATTGTTAAAATAATCTAATTGCATAAAAAAACAAAATGATGTTTCCACTAATTACATGTTTTTGATGTCATCAAATCAGAAGAATTAAACAATAACCATAAAACAATAGTTATAGTAATATGAAGCTACGAAGATGATATCTCATGATGGTAAAATAATAAATCAATTCGGAAAAGGTAAAAAAAAAAGTACAAGGTAATGCACAACGCAGACATATATAGTGCACGTCTCTACAGAGGATGTGACTTGCGTGGGACGCAGTTTCCTCTCATTGCCGCTCCTCTGAATGCAGCACTGAGTTAAGCAGTAAGTTATTCATGTGGAGCTCCTTGTCATGCTTTGTGTTTAACTGATGGAACATGTCATCAAGTGTGCGGTGATGGACAGCGGGGATCCATGGGAGAGCTGCAGGGAGCTTAGTCCACATGCTTTTCTGATTTCCTGAGCTTTCTGACAGCATCATGAATATTTCCAAATGCTGACATCCTGCACTGCATGGACATTTTGAGTGTTTCCTAAGTGTCAATAAATTATAAAAGAAAAAACCACAGGGCGCGGAGCTTTTTACGCAAGATATTTGACGAACAGTAGGCCAGCAATTAATATTTTCCGATAATAATCAAAGCAGCGTTTCACCCTCGTGATCTCATCCTTGTTAAACGTTGGTTGCATCAAGACTTGTTTATTGAGGATAAACACGAGGCTCCATATGCGGTCGCCGGATACATGTATTAGAAAATATTTTCTTAAGCACTGGGAAAAACTTAAATATGGTGGTCCAATGTGTCTATTACAGTACAGTTCAGATCAAATTGCACATCTTTAAAAAAATAAATAAAACTTCATAGAAAACATAATCACAGATGGGAAAACATATTTTCAGCAATAACAGAGCAGAGCAGCAGGAACAAGCTCATGAAAAAGCAACATTGAGGCTCTGCTCCATTCCTGGCGCAGCTAAATGGAATGCAGCCCTGGTGATTAGTTTCACCTGTGTTTGACAAGTCAACTACAAGAAAGGTTTAATACAACCTTCATTTTTTACATCTTTCTAGGGACAATTTGTTCGTCTTTTTTTTTTAGTTTTTGTGCTTTTATCTATTGAATCTATGTGAAAAAGTCACTTTGACTTACTTTTTGAACGCCGCATTGCAGGTGTGATACCGTTGGCAGAGCTTTAGCTCTCCTGTCCTTTGGGAACCTCCTGGCACTGCCTCATCAATACCAGGGCCTGGTGGAGGACTCAACAACAACAGCAACAAATGAGACATGCTCAGTAAGTGGTGCACATCATTGAGCTTGGAAAATTCACTATACAGTTGTTTACCGTCCTCTCTCAGGCTCAAGGTCAAAGGTTCAGCCTCAGTGTCAATGCAGCAAAATACAGAATTGCATAGGCAAAAAAAAGAAGAATAAAGTAGTTAAGACTATGAAGAATATGTACACCTTGGTCACCTTTATTAACGTTCACCTTATCTTTCTTGCAGTGTCTCAGGTGACTTAATTTCTCTCTTTGTCAGGCATTAAGAAGAAGATACAAGCTCCTCTGTGAGCCCTGCACATGCAGGACCTTTTATTAATCATTCACCATAAAACCATACCCAATGCTTTAAAGTCCGAGCCAATATTCATCCAAAATCGCATTACGTGCAGAGAAAATACACAAATTATGTGCAGATTATCACACGACGAGACTAGCGGATGCCTCATGTCAGATAATATCAAGAGAAAATTCCTTTACAATTTGGTAAACACACTTGTCTGCTGCGTTAAACAGATTTACAAGAGAGGATCAATAACAATTTCATCTCCGCACATCCAGTACGGAGATGTGTTTTTGCCTGGGCCGTGCTTTAAGCTGTGTGCAGGCAGGATGCGTTCGCTGTTCTCCGTCCGAATGAGTCGTATTTGTTGCTAAATAACACCTTTTTTCATTTCCGTAATTATGATTTCAGAACTATGTCAAGAAAAAACAAACAAGGCTGCCCGCTTCCTGTTGGCCGCTCTCCGCATGCTTCCCCGGCAGCGAAGGCAGAAGACATGTGCTTCCACGCGGCCTCGTCGTCGGTGGCAGTGGGACAGGGGGATGATGGCATCGCACGCCCGGTCACAGATGGCACACTTAGGCGCCCCAGAGGCTGCCTGCTGACAGGACACACACATTACACAAGAAATACTGTCCTCCTCTGCTTCCGCTTCTGACACTCTGACCAAACACCTTCGTCAGGTTTTCCTCTGCTCACATATGACCGGTGCCGCTCTTTAGGGATCTGGCTTCACTTCCAGTCTTCTTTGTTTTTCTAGATCGCTTTTTTTTTAGGTCGTGGATGAACGTTCAGATAATTAGAGGTGGATAGGGAAATGAGTTTGTCACAGTGAGCAAGCAACGTTACATAGAAGGCAATGAAAAGCACTCAATGTATATAATTTAGGATTCTTTTAGGAAATGAAACAATAAAGAAGTGCAAAAATGCAAAGTATGTGCAGTGTATATGAAGTGTATAAAAGTATTTACAGTGACTTATTAAGGAATTTTGACTGCAGGAAAAATAATTGTTTTGACTGTGCCCATTTTCTGAGGTTCTGTTAGTGTAAATATAGAAAATTGAAATGCGTGCAAAATGCAAAGATGTCCATAACCTTTTGTGCGACAGATAATTGCATCGTGCGGCGTTAGTTGTGAGTTCCTGTTCCCGGGTCTGCAGGGAGATTCTGAACCGGCTCACTTTCTTGCTCTTTCTAAATTGACCTTATTGACTTCATCTCTGTCTCTTTCTTGTGATAAAGTGCTTTTGGCAGATCTCATTAAAGCTCGACGATACATCTAAAAGAGGCTCACCGCTGATCTCCCCAAGGCTTCGCATCCCTTTAGCAACATCGAAAAGTTCTCGAATCAATCGGAGATTTGAAAGCTCCCGCTGTTCCATGTGCTGTCAGTCTTTAGGCATCTTTAGTGTTGGAGAGTGTGATGATCGCATGACCTCGTAAAAGCCAAATATATAACCGGAAAAGTAAAACTCACATGTAAATTGTACTAATTAAAATAATGACATAGACTTATCTCAACAAATAATGACTGGATTGCAATTCAATTGTTATGACATTCATGATGCCAGAGGATGAATCTTAATGTTTTTGGGATATTTTTTAATCCTCAACTCCTTGTTTTCTTATTGATTCCATTGTTTTTGTAATTTTTTTCTTTAGATTAATAGTTGTCTTTATGAATTTTCCCCACTGGGGATGAATAAAGCCTTCTAATCTGATCTAATCTAATCTAATCCCATTTTCCTGCTCATGTCTGTAGACAGTAATGCTGCCTGTTAGAGGACCTGATGACTTTAATGTCTAATTTGAACAGCTGATCATATCACTGTACAGCTGTGAGGGTTCTGCAAATTGACAACCTTTCTGGAAGGTATACTATTGTTTCCTTACTTCAGAAAAATGTTTCCCCCCCCATCAGTATACAGTAAATACATAACTGAAGCCTTCACTTGAACGTTGAGACGTGTGACAGCAGCTGACACAATACTCTGCCATCCGTGACGGAAATGCAGGAATAGAATAGCAGTGAGGCGGCTGTTTGAGAGAGACAAAGGCCGTAAAAAAAGGTGCAAATACACTACTACATGACAGAGGGTACGAAAAGAGAGCAACCCGGAGAGGCTTTTTGAAAAATAAAGAAAAAATAAAGAAACCCCCCCAGAATTCTTCAAGATATGGCAAAGGAGGGGAAGTTTAATCTGTTCGGGGAGAAATGGTGCGAGAGCTGCTAAATATAAAACCTCCTGCAAAAAGAAGAAATTGAGCGACAGAAACAACACAAAGGAGTCGATCATGATTGCTCTACATCCTCTTACTTACAACAAGGTTGCTGACACTGTTAAAAGAATACTTTATCCACAAAATATTTATAGAAATTACCCGGAGTTACCTTTAATTCTTGTTGCACGCCCATCCAGACGTGCACGGACGAGCAGCGCGCCTCATCAGGTGTGAGGCGGTTTGTGCACGAGTGTTTTAAATATCAGGCATAAGGCCGGATGGATGAGGCTTGGATTGCACTGCACGAGTTGTGTGATGGTTTGCAAACAGATGTTCTGATATAGTTTTGTTGTTGTTAAAAGTGGGCCCCATTCCATTTAGTTCTTCAGGACGAGAATTCAAGATAATTTACATGCAAACGGTAATTTTGTGGGTGAAGTGCTCCTTTAAATTCCTAACAATGTGACCTTACACTGTATATTACTGTATATAATAAGCATGCAACTTCCTTTTTGTATCCATTCCCCTAGTAGGAGACTGTTTCTGAGTTTTTGTGTCAGTTTCTTTTGAACAGGATGTTGACACTGAGCTGCGTCGGCTTCCAAGCAAAACTCTCTGTCTTCAGGTAACTTAAACTCCAGGTGTGTCACTGCTGGAGATGCTGTTTACTCTGCAGTCGTACATTTCTTAAATGTTCGTGCTCCTTTGTTGATGAACCCAGCTTCCTTCCCTTGTGTCACTCGCGTTGCCAAGTGTTCTTTTGTGTCTTTTTTTTTTAATAGACTATCTCTCTTGCTCCAATTTCTCTTGACCTCCATACTGCTGAGTGGTTGTGTTTCTCTCAGATCTCATTTTTAATCAGCTCCGTTGGACAGGCTGAAATAAGAGAAGTAGGTTTGTGAATTCCCTCCTGCTGCTTGAATTGAATAACTGTCACTGTGTTTACCCAAATCCCTGTCATTTCTGTGCCATGTATTTGGGACAATTTCATACGAATATTCTCTACTAAGGTGGTTCTTTAAAGAAAAACTTCAGTTGCTTCTCCGCCTCGAGTGTTTTCTTTCAGCCTGTCTTCGTGACAGGTACTACTTTACACCCAAATTAGGTTTCAGACAAAGCCATCTGGAGGTACGTGGACTCTGCTGTGTGCTGTGACTGTGAGGAATGACGGTCAGCTCCCCGGTGTCCTTATGGCTAAAGTTTTGAATAAAAGTCTCCAGCCTGCAGATGAATGCACCGGCGTCTCCTGTGGTTTTGGCATATCATTGCCAAAAAACACACACCAGGTGTATGAAAGATAAGCATGCAAAAATATGCAACTCTTTCCACACAAGGACCGATATTTATACAAGAAATTTGGAGGATTTAATCTTGTCATCACACTGCAGAGTTCCAAACAACAACCTAAAGTTTACCCATTATTTTTTATTTTGGTATACATAGATTTGCTGATAATGATTTATATTTATTTATACATTTTACCCCAGCCCAGTTTATGAATGTCCAATACAGTAGGATGGCTTTACTGCAATTGCCAATGCATTATTATTACAGATTAAACATAGATATGTATTTGCTTTTAGTATTATATGTGTTATGTTTGTTTACAACACAATTTTGTTTTCCCAAAACATTGACAATAAGGTCATGTGTATTTAATTGTGTAAACAGCTCATAATACAGTCACACAATCATTTCCAAACAGGGTTTCATTTGAGGCTTGTCAGTGGAAATAACATAATAAGGGAATGGAAGATATATCCTCAACGTTGCGCCTGCTTGCTGTCTCTGCGTTTGCACCTACTGAGAGGTGAAGTGTTTGAAGTCGGAGTCCTCGAGGCTAATGAAGAGGAGCTTTGTCAATATCTTAACTGGGAGTCTGAGCCTGCAGTCACTGAAGCCCCTCTGGCACCATGCAGTTGAAAATACTAGAGCAAGGATCTGTTCATTCACATACACACTCATACAGCTGGTAAGTTGTATACTTCCTGGAAGGGTTACTGCTAAAAAATGAAACTATAGCAACATGACAGTGAGTGAGCTAAATGTGTGAATGTCTGATGCTTTGATGGTCCTTTGGTCTCCAGGGGAGGCCAGTTCCCTTTTGGTAAAAAGTCCCCTTGTGACCTGATCTCTGCAGCCTCGTGGAATATTCAGATTCCAGCCTCTGCAGCCTCACGGAATGTCCAGATTCCAGCCTCTGCAGGCTTCCGGAATGTCCAGAGTCCAGCCTCTGCAGCCTCACGGAATGTTCAGAATCCAGCCTCTACATCCTCACGGAATGTTCAGAATCCAGCCTCTACATCCTCACGGAATGTTCAGAATCCAGCCTCTACATCCTCACGGAATGTTCAGAATCCAGCCTCTACATCCTCACGGAATGTTCAGAATCCAGCCTCTACATCCTCACGGAATGTTCAGAATCCAGCCTCTACATCCTCACGGAATGTTCAGAATCCAGCCTCTACATCCTCACGGAATGTTCAGAATCCAGCCTCTACATCCTCACGGAATGTTCAGAATCCAGCCTCTACATCCTCACGGAATGTTCAGAATCCAGCCTCTGCAGCCTCACGGAATGTTCAGATTCCAGCCTCTACATCCTCACGGAATGTTCAGAATCCAGCCTCTACATCCTCACGGAATGTTCAGAATCCAGCCTCTACATCCTCACGGAATGTTCAGAATCCAGCCTCTACATCCTCACGGAATGTTCAGAATCCAGCCTCTACATCCTCACGGAATGTTCAGAATCCAGCCTCTACATCCTCACGGAATGTTCAGAATCCAGCCTCTGCAGCCTCATGGAATTCCCAGATTCAGGTCACTGTTTTCAATTAACAACTAAGGTAAGCCTGGTAAGCTCTTCAAACGTTTCAGCAACACACCAGAAATGTACTTAACAATGACACATTTCGTTCCGTTTGTTTCGTTGACCTTTTTTTCCTCACCAGCCTTTAATGAGTTTCTTCAAATGAGGGAAACAGCGCCTCCCTGGGTCGGCTGTGTGTGTTTGACAGCTTGCTGTCAGGTTTGTTCTGGAGGTCAAACTGTGCCTTATTTGTTTGGACACTGAAGCTTTTGGGTTATTACTGCAGGAGGCTCAATGTTTAGTACGGACCTTTCCCTTATTTTGTTGATCATCTGTGATTGACTGTGATTAGTGATCGTTTGTGGCCCGTGCAGGAGGTCTGGATTTGGATTTCATGTGTGCTGCAAGAGTAAATAGTCAGAATACACTGTAGGCTTTCGGCATGCTGAAGATGCACTGTAGATAGCAGTGTGCAAGTCATGTATTTGAGACATGCATTGATGCTTTTTAATGTCAACATGTATGTGTCCATCTGTGCATACTTTTGTTTTAGTATTTAATACTGATCTGTACTTCATCAGAGTATATGTTTTGTAGTATATTTGCTTGAAAAGTAAAGATAACATAATTGCAGCCTTCATAACGTTGTTTTAACACAGGTCAGCTCTGTTAGGAACCAGCAATGTTTACACATCTTTGCATCTAAATCAAATCTCATGACGCTAAAGGGTGGACACTGATTCGAGCACTTTCGTTTAACTCTAGGACACCGAGTCCACATCCTCACACCTGGATATATATTTTCTTTTAAATAAATTTGGTTAATTTACAGATCTCAAGATCGTTGACGTCATTCCGATGTAAATAAATACACTTCGTTGTCCATATTGTGTGAAAGTGTGGTCCAACAAAAAAAAAAAGCCCGGCATCGAGATGTGATGAATCCAACAAATGGGAATAACGGCGCAGTGTCTCCACGAGGGAGCTCGCGGCGTTGCACTTGTCGAACACATTAAAAGAAGCGGGTATCTGTGTGAAGTGTGTGTGAGTTCACACCTGTCCGATCGGCGCGTGAAGTTGACGTGAGCGCTGGATTTTCAGATTTTGGGGGAAAAGCGACAAAACAGTGAGACACAGGCCGACGTCGGAGAGGCGCGGTGGGAGTTTCAGAAGCTTTTAGGATACCTGTAGAGCGTGATGCTCATCCACACCACGCATCTCAAACTCATTTGATGAAAGTTTCATGTTTGTGAGTCCTGTCAAATGACTGTGAACAAAAGTGCTGCTGTGAAAAAGCATTGGAAGGTGCATAGACAACATTTAGGGGAGAGATGTTGCCTTCGTGTCTGCTATTACGAGAAGCTTTGTCTGCTGACATTTTCAGACAGAGGTACGACTCGGAAACCAACTGAATTTGCCTCCTGAAAGCACGCCGGCGTCCTTAAAAGCGCTGCAGAATTTACAAAAACATCAAGTAAGACGGGGAGAAAAAAAAACATCCTCCTCACGGGCACGCAAACTCCACCCCGTGACAGAAGTCTTTAAAAATGCAAAGAAATCTGACTGAGACACGATGAAAGCGTAAAAAAACGGAAAAAAAACCAAGGAAATCAGTTTCCACCAACAACAAAAAAAACATCGCCACGCGCCGGGTTCACCAGCTCCAAGCGGTAGACAGGTGATCTCACGTCTTCCCTGCTCTGTATGTCTGCGGGAGCAGCGGAGAGGGCAGACATCCCGGCACTGAGTTGTACAACTGGCATTTAAAGCTCTGATGTCGGCCCCACCGGCGCTCCGAGCCTGACAGCTCGGTGAATTGACAAAGATTTCAATTTTCTTTGCCTGAAGCGGAGGAGCGTTCTGAGGGTTCGGTGCTGCACAGCGGCAGCCATCTTTACGCCGACATGTTGGAGATGGGGCACGCTGATTCTTCACGAGTGTTGCAGAAGGACAGCGTGAGAAACAGGGCAGTGCAGCAGCAGCAGCACGACGCGCCATCTGTTATTAACGCGGCGGAAAACATAATCCTGATGATGATGATGTCCTGACAACAAATGTGAAGTTGTGGAAACGAATTCCCGAAATTATTTAGTCGTAGAAATATTTCAAAGTCCTATTTTTTCAGCTCCTGAATTGCCAGTAGCCTGGCGGGCGATAGGTAGACAGGAGTTGATGATCCTCTGTCCAATTTTAATATTTTGTGAACAAATGAATCATTCAGATTCCGGGTCATACCAATGTAAATAGATTACTTTAACTGATTTGCAGAGCGAGAGAAAAAAAGAAAAGAAGGAAAGAAGGAGGGAGAGAAAGCACATGGGGCCAATAAAGAGAGAAAGAAAGAGGAGGATCATCCACTGATATTGGATATTGATCCGATACTGAAATAGCTGGATCTGGTACAGGTGACAATGTATTATTCTGATACATAACAATAGAGTTAATTTATGTATTTATTTGTCATATTTTTCTTTTGCATGTCAAGTCAAGTCTGGTGTTGCCTTACATGTAAAGGAACGCTCCCAGTCTGGCATGCAGCTGATTGATCAAACACTGGTATCGGATCAGGGGGAAGAGTATTGAACCACACTGCAGCCTGCAGTCTGAAACGCACAATAAAACATGCAATAATGTGAGAGCAGCAGAGCTCTCATAAAAATCATATTCTGTTGTCCACATGTTCGGTGGGGACGGACCCAGCCTGTGTCTGCCTCCAGACCCTGTGTTTGTGTTTTTATATTTCAACTTATTAATTTCTTCCTTCTTTTCGTTGGCCTAGTTTTTACTGTATTTCTGTGCTGCAGTGATGCTAATTCTTTAGCAATATTCTGTTTCAATCAAGTCAACTTTTTCCACTGCATGCAGAGTATCAAGCGTCTTCATCTGCTGTTATTGGTATTCATGACAAAGATGCTTCCATACCCACATTTGTTTTTATTCTTCATGGAAGTGTGTGCCTTTGAAAAAAAAAAAAAAAAAAAAGAAGTCTGGCAACACCTCTGGGTGTCTTTTCAGATTTCCTTGGCTCAGCCTCAGGCTAGACGTTACAGGTAGACACCTCATCAAGATGAATGACGGGAACTTGACCAACTAACGGGGACCAGACTGGTACCCAAATCCACTGACTTGAGACATAAAGTTGCATAATGCATATGGAATTTAATCATAATATGGGTTCAATTTCCATTTGTAAATAACACATTTGTTATTGTAAGTCCTTGGGATAAGCACCTCTCTCTGTGTGTGTGTGTGTGTGTGTGTTTGTGTGTGTGTGTGCGCACAAGTTGAAGTCAAACCTTTAAGGCCAACTGTTGCATCCGCATACTAGGTGATGGCATGGTGATACATGAATTATTCATGCGTATTAATGCAGTTTTATTCAGCGATTTTTCACGGGTACAACACCGCTCGGTGGTAACAGGTTGAGTTTTAAAATTGTATATGTAAACACGGTTTCAGTTCCTCCAGTTGCACTCACTTCACCTTCCATATCTCTGCAGCCGGCGTGTTTCCTTGTGATTACAAAACAAACAAGTGGGATGCTGGGGGGTGAATCTATTTCAGGGGCGTCATTGTTACAGTTCTTGTTGTCTCCTGTTCAGAAAGGGAAACGAGTACATGGGTATAATAAATATTTCTGACTGTGCTTAAAGGAGTGGCAGCTGACAGTAGAAGTTCATACGCTATCCACTTCTCAGCACCGATTCCTTCAGAAGGGTCTATTTTCAGGGAGATGAAAATATAGTTCAGTATTGATAAGCTCTTCTTTGCATGATCTGTGATAGTTATTATTAGAATTCGACAAAGTTTTTTTGGAGAAACTTAAAAATGTATTGTATCTTCACAGAAGTATTTAGCCTTTTCCGTCTCCTCTTTTACTTTTCCTCTCCCAATACTGGTACCATAGTAGGATTGCTGCATCCCAAAGCAGAAGGCGAGTCAGCCTGATCTGAGTTCTTGACACAAAGTATTCTGGGATGTCGGTGTACAAACACACACGTTTTTTTTCCAGCCAAATCGCATCCATGTTACCGCCATAAAAAAAACCACAAGGCGCTCAGTCGGGCCCGCTCCGGAGGGATCCGTCTAGCACGAGCTCACCGTGCCTCTAAACCTTCATCTTTTTTACAGAAGGATGATGAAACGTCAGATCAGTCAAACCACCAGAGAAGCACATGACCCCAGAAGAGAAATCAGGTCACGTACAAGTAAAACGGTTGCTCTGCACAAAGCGGCTGACGGAGAGGCCCAGGGGCACGCGGCACGGGGGAAGGTGACTGGCATGTGCATCCTCAAAACAAGGGGAATTTTAATGCAGTCGGGACGCGGAAGCCTCGAGGACCCGAGTGAAACCCAAAGCCTGAAATACTCCAAACACGAGGCTGTGGTCCAGCTGGGAAAACAGAACAGAGATGACGGGGACAAATAGAGACATTTTTCACCAAAATCACACACACACACACACACACACACACACACACACACACACACACACGCATCAACGTTGACAGGTGCTACAGTCTATACATCAGATAAGTGTTGTGTTCATGGTATGTGTGTTTCTGTATCAGCAGTGCTGTCCCGCTCCGTGTGTTAATAAACATAAATGTGTAACCAGAACACATTGAAATGGATCTTTAACGCTCATTATTCAGTTCTTTAGAGGTGGAATGAAAAAGAGCAGCTTTCTGTTGTTCAGTTTACTCTCATTAATTCTTTATATGTCTCCGGGTTCATCTCAAAGCAGCAAAGCAGAGGCGTTGCTCCATTTTAATCTAATTAGGTAGGTAGGTTCTTCTGAATATTCATTTATTACCCTAATAAAACTCTAATGATGAAATTATTCACCATTTTGTCTTGAACAGGGGCATCATTTGGCACCTCCAATCTCATGTGTCAGATTTTGTTCATGAAAAAAAAAAGATAACTGCAGGTTTTATCTTAATTAACGATGTATAAATTCAATATTCATATTTTGTTAAACATTGGCGGCCGATTGGAGTCGAAAAGTCCAAAGACATGTGTCGCTTATACCCACTACATTCCTGAGGAAAGGGTTGTACTTGTCACGACACTTTTATTCGTCAGCTGTAGTTACGAGTTACTTTGCAGATTCAGATTAGTAACACAAAATGAAAATACCAACGTATTATGTGTGATTACATAAGCCAGCTGGCCGTATATGAATGTGTTTAACAAAGCACCTCTACCATTACAGGCTGCAACATTAAAGTGGTGCTAACATATTAATCATAATAATAAATGATATATATATTTCTGATACAGGACATTCTGTACAATGAGCACTTTTACTTTTGGTGCTTTAAGTACATTTCTAATACTAATTTAAATACCGGTACTCGCACACAAGTTAAAACTTTAATGGATGACTCATACTTGAATCTATTTCCACGCTGTTGTATGGGACTTTAACCCTTTAAACACTGATACCTCTCCATGACCTTCACAAGTAAACACAACCATTATAATGAGAAGATTGGCTATATCTATATAGTTATTAATCTCAGGTGAATCTGGGCAGGTTCCTGCAGAGAGCCTCCGATCCGGCATCGTGTGCCGTGTCTGAACCTCGTACCACAGCCAGTCAGGCATTAATGCACACAGTATGCTGCAACACACTTATTTTCCGGCAACGAGCACTTCCTGCTCTTTGATCCACAATGAAATGCGTTCCTTTACATCACTTCCCAATGTTCTACATTCATAAACTATTCCCTCCCAAGCCTCAATTCTTGACACCATTCAGACTCAAAGGGGATGAGCCCTACACACAGAATCGCTAATACAGGAACCACCAGCTCAGAAAATAGAGGAGTAATACAAGAATCCCCGTCTTGTCATTTCTCGCAGGCTTATAGTCTCGCTTTTATCTTTGATGTACACTGTATCCTGGTGTAATGCAGCATTCACGTCTCTTTATCCACCGTGTACCCGTGCTGACTCAGCAATTGAACTCTCCTCAGTGAGATTATGGTATAGTTTTGCAGAGAAAAAATAAATAAAGTGAGGGACATTTTATCAGCCCGGCAGAGGAGAGGTAAAGATGTGAAAATCCGTCCTCTGGTCAGTCGTTCTTTCTCTCCGGGCCGTCGGGAACCAGTTTGTGCAACGGGGGATATTTTTTATTAGAGCATCACTTTATCTGCAAGTGGCATTTTCAGATATAAAAAGCTCTTTGCAACTTTTATCAGAACAACATTATTTATATTAAAGCAGTTATTTGTGATTGTCAGACAGACTGCTGGAATAGCCTGTAATTAAGAGCATTCAATACCATGTCAAATGAATTATATGGTTCAAATGAATCATTGTTTTCAGCCCACTGGAAAAGAAAAAAAGGATGTGAACATCATGTAAACTCAGACACTTGATTGAATGACAAACGTACAAACAAGAAGGCAAATAACAGTCATATTTACTGCAAGGTTTTACACTCAGTGTAATAAAATGCTCATTTGGAATAGTTGTAAATGTAATTTTTTTTATGATTTATTGTAACTCCAAACAAAAATAATTTCTACAAAAAATATTCAAATAATGTCATATAATATTGATACGTGGTCGATATCATTTCTCTCTCTTTTAGACATCTGACAAGTTAAATTCTGTTAAATTCTGCTTCCTGAATACTGTGTGAAGATTAAATCTCGCTAAGTGTGGCAACAATCACTCATTCCTATAACAACCATAATAGTGACAAAATGTTTATTATTTGTAACCCCCTGTATATTATATAATATGTATAATCTCAGCGACTGTCAGTGGGCACATTAGATACAATGACTGAAGATATAATTTTAAAATAAAAATGCAGCAGAAATAGAATAAATGTAAAATCAAGTATCATCTTTTGAGAAGAAATGAAACCTGGTTAATATACTATGTAGGCCTCAGCAGAAGGATCGAACGCAGGACTCGCCTCCCGACTCGTCCGCCACACACACACACGCACACACACACACACGCACACACACACACGGTCAAACGGAGGTGAGATCCTTAACTCGACCAAGAAAAAAAGAAAGAAAAAAAGGTCCTTGTAGGTACAGCCATTCCCTTTTGAAGTGAAACAGTGGTGACGTAAGTGTTTCGTTTATGCTTTTTGGTTTGATGCACGTTGCTCCAGCTCAGGAATAAAGGGAACAGTGGTTGGTATGATTTTTTTTTTCTTCCCCCCCCTTCGCCTGCATCTTTTTTTTCTCTGAGGTCACTCCCCTTTCTTCGCTGTACGTCCTTCTCACACCTGAGCACACACCCAGTATCATAACAGTCTCGTGACGTGTGTGTGTGTGTGTGTGTGTGTGTGTGTATACATGTGTGTTTGTAAGGAGGCTGGAGCTAGTTAGTGTCGTGTGAGTGCGTGTGTGTGTGCTTTAGCGAGTGCTGGGGGGTGTGTGTGGGGTCCACGACTGGGGGGGGGGCGGCCCCTCCCCGTTCTGGGTCACCCCTCGCCTCGCGTACACACACATATACACACACTCTCCTTAGTCTGAGGGTTGTTTTGTGTGTGGCTCAGTGTGTAGTTAACGTGGCCAGCAGGTGGGCTAGCAGAGTGCAGAGCAGCAGGGTGGCCGTGGTGAGGTGCAGGGAGGAGGCGGCGTTGCAATCCTTGCCCACCTCGCAGTGGGGTTGTTGGCACAGGGCCCCTTTAAACTCGGGAGGACAGAAGCACTTCTGGCTCTGGTAGCATGTTCCTCCGTTCTGGCACAGGAGCATCTCCTCGTCGCAAACGTTAGCTGTGAGCCGGCAGAAAGAGGAAGAGAGGGAGAGGAGAATGAGAGAGAGAGAGAGAGAGAGAGGAGTTGGGAATAAAGAGGGCACGGCAAAAGTGACAGATGGAGAGGTAGAACGAGGGTGGAGGGGGAGTGAAAAAAAGCGTAGAGAAGAAAGAAAGATGTATGGCAAAGAGAAAGACAGGTGAGGGAAGATAAGGAGGAGCAATGTGAGAAAAAGCATGATGGGAAACAGAGACGCAGAATTCAGGGCAGAAGGAACAAAGTCGAAAAGAAAGATAAATCCTCCAGTATTTGCCTCGGGGACAACAACAGGTAACACCTGCCTTCCTCTTCGTTTTACTAGAGCCTGCACTTTCTCCTGGTCAAGTTAAAATCCTTGTCTCTGAAACACGGCGGAAAAACCCACTGCATTTGTGATATTTGTTAAGTAATGATTGGAAGGAACAAATGGCATCGTTAAAGCACTATAAAAGGCATTAGGAAAGCCACAGAGGTAGTTGCACTGCGAAAGATACTTGGCCTACAAATGCACTGAGAGAGAATAGAGGGGAGGATCAGCCTTCCATGACAGGAAATAATTACACGAGCTAACGTGTTTTATTACACCGACGGTAATTGGCTCGGTAGCATCGGAGTATTTGGAGTAAGATGCCAACTCGAAAGTGGAGTGTCCCACATTGTAGTAAATAAACCCACAGTCAGATCACATGTATGCCTGTGGAAGTAGTGTGTGTTTGTGTGTGTGTGTGTAGGGGGCGGTCTATGTTATTCTGAGGCCCCGTACTATGCTAGCTGGCGGAGGAAGGCGATTCCCTGTAATGGGGTTAAGGAGTGACAGGGTCATCAATTAAAGGAGGAGCTGATGCTGCTAATGAGCTACGTGATCTATTCCCCCCCGGAGTAAAGAGCACGTCGGGCTACATGCGCCCGCAAAGGTCCTGGGAACCTACAACATTGGTTCACGGCTGGATTCATCAGATGTGAACCCGCACAAGACTCCGCCTGCTCATACTCACAGTAACAGCCTTGTTTCCAGTAGTATCCTGGCAGACAGTCGTCGCACTTGGCCCCCGTGGCGCCGTCTTTACACTGGCAGTAGCCGGTGCCGTTACATCGGTCATGAACCGAGCCCATCTGGTTGCAGTTACACTCTGGAGGGAAGAAGAAGAAGAAGAAGAAAAAAAAAGAAAAAAAAAGGCGATGGAGGCATTTAGAATAGGGATTTTGATCAAGAGTTGAAAGAAGTTCAGCCAGATATGTGCGCATTTGTATTCAGACCACAGATTTGTTTTTTCGGTATTGATGCTTTTCGGAGGCGCGGTACTGCGAAAGGTGGAGTTTGATCCCGAGATGCTGCAGAGATTCAGACCTGAAATGTGGGCTCTTTCCAGCCATACGTATTCTTGTTTTTCCCACCATGCACCACTTGGAGAAAAATAATGTGATACATGTGATGGTGTCTGGACTAAAAACTACTGTGATTGTATTAGATGTTTGGGAAACTAATACAGAATATCTCCTTTCAGGTGGAATACATGCACATGGTGGTGTTTTGAACAGGTGAGGGAGATGCAGACGGCTTTGTAATAATAATAATAAAACAAATTCAGGTTTCTTACGTTGAAATTCATATGATTCAAATCCCCACACACTAATACTTGCTTTCAGAAACACCATGAGTTCTCCTCCCGACCAATCACAGCAACTTGTACTGCCATGCAAACTACTTATTGAGATTTATGACAAATATGTCTGAGATAGATTTATTAACGCTAGGGTTAGCAATCATGGGAAACTAGTAATATAACTCTGTATTTAAATGAAGGATCCAATAGAAAAACCCAGGGGAGTGTTGCCAACTCAACAGCACGAGCTCCAAAAGTGTATGAATTGAGCCAGAAAGTCTCTGTAAAGCATTTCATAATAAACATAGACATTAATTTCTTTAGACTGAACAGATTTCCCGTGACAGCCACACATATTCAGTTGATTTATTGATTCTTGTCGGGATGTTCAGTGGTTGCAGATCAGAGATGGTAAAAAAAAAAAAAAAAACTGCACAGCTGCGTATTTGCTTTGCATCTGTCAGTCGGTTGACCAGAGTTTCTCTCATGATCGGATGTAAGCCAGTAGCTTAAGCTAAACCCACGATCAAATTAACTCATTTATAATAAATTATAAAATATTCATAGAAATGAAACACATTACACAACCGAGGCCATGCGGTTGGTGGCCGTGTGTTTGTGGGTCATGTGCATTAATATGTGGACTTGTATGTGAGCCGCTGAGGGGATGCGTAGCTGTGTTAAAGATGTCTGTGCAAACGCATTAATGCTCGAGGGGGGGGGGGGGGGGGGGGGGCTGGGTTTCTTGCTCTGGAGATGCCGGGTGTGAACTGATTTTCCTGTTGCCACGCCCGGTGTGCCAGTGTGCTGGCGGATGAGCTAATGGGGCCTTATTTGTGCTGACTCCGAGGCCTGTTTGCGACCCAACCGCCACAAATCTACGCTCACAACCCCCTGCAGTCCACCTGCAGATGGATTACACCTGCAGCAGATTGCCTCTCCACAGACATGCGCACAAACTGACCATCTATTAGGACACGGCCTTAATAAGAGTGAGTGTAGAAAGAGTAAACGTGTATATCACTGTCCGCAGAGATGTAAGAGATGTGTTTGAGAAAAGTTTTATTGTTAGTTTTTTTAGGTTTTTCAGGGCTCATTGGATTCAAAATGAGGTTTTAAATGTTGACTCTCCGCTTGAGGGCATTTAGTTGAACAATATTGGACTTCTAAACCTTTTTTACATATACAGTAGCACCTTTACATTACATTTCATTTAGCTGACGCTTTTATCCAAAGCGACTTACATGATATACAGTATACATTAGACTGTAGACACAGCAACGGTGAGCAATTAGGGTTAAGTGTCTTGCTCAGGGACACAACGACATGGACTGGCTGAGGCGGGGTTTGAACCACCGACCCTCTGATTGAAAGACTGACTTGCTAACCACTGAGCCACAGTCACCCCTAGAAGAAGGACAATGCTGCAGGGATGTGAGCATCAACACTTTAAAGCTGATCTCTATGGGTCTTGCAACCTGGCAAAAGGAAGTGTAATATTCCTCCTCGTTTTATCCCTAGTTTAATCTCCACCAACATGAAACATGTTTTCTTAGCTGCTACATGCACCACTATGTTCACCATCCCACCGCTACCCGTGTCTGTCTGCGGTCTGGTGCGGACCAGATGGTGTGCAGTTGGGTTTTTAGAGCTTAATTCCTGAAAACATCTGCCTGCTGAGTCTGGAAACGATGCCGAGAACGGTGAGAGTGAACCAAAACAAGTGGACGCTCATCTCGAATCTGAACATCTTTAATCCTATAGGAAGTGTAGCTTTTCAAGTCCCGTGTTACAGATCGAACGCAAGAAAATGTGTTTCATAAAAGTTTCTGGAAAGCTGAAGTTGAAAATATATTTGTATGCATCTATTTAAACTGGAGTACATTGTTGTGTCAAAAACAAAAAAAAATCGATTGACTAGTTTTTGCATTTTAAAGCCACACCGCCTCTCTGACAATTACACACACACACACACACACACACACACACACACACACACACACGTCATCCCCCACCACACACTCCTTCTTTCCCCCTGCGGACTGACCGATGCAGACGCTCTCATCATCCAGTTCGGCAGAGGCGTTGCGGAAGTATCCCAGTCTGCAGTGTTGGCAGTTCTGGCCTCTGGTGTTGTGCTTGCAGCTGACGCAGGTGACGATGTTCAGGTAGTCGATGTAGCTGCAGCGGTTGGAGTGGCCGTAGCACTCACAGTCTGCAAGGAGGAGACATGTTTAAAGTTCCTTCACTGGAAGAAGATGATTATACATGTTCATGAGGTCAGAGTCAATACTCGGGGACGGGGGTCGTATCTTTTGTGAGCATGCTCGTGGGATTCCTCCGTGACCGCTGGAGGTGATAAACGACTTGCATTAACAGATGTGTCCGCCGGCTTTAGTTTCAGACGTCTGTGAACAAATGAATGAGACCGAGTGTGTTTTATGACTCGTCTTTCTGATTTTATATTGGTTCAATAAAGACAGACCACTCCCTCTCCATTACTACACTCACAGTTTGCTGAGTCTGCTTCGCTGGGCTGCACTGATTACTGTTGGGAATTCCAAGATCCTGTCTGTGTGTGAGTGTGTGTGTGTACTTGCTTGTTTGTGTATATGTGTGTCTGAGTACAGGTGTGTTAAATGTGTCTGGGAATTTAATTGCATTACCCGATGAGTAGATTATAAGCTACAGAATCACAACCGAGGGAGTTTGAGGTGAGTGATACCGTACAGTAGGTGTTTTCAGGCTGCACCTGACACCCTGGAATCAGTCTGACACTACTTAACCTAATGGAAAACCTCCACTGCGTCTCCTCTCTTTCGCTGTTTGTTTTTCATTTCCACTGTCTTAAAGTCGCTTCCATAAGGCGCCAGCACAATCGGAGCTCTGTATTAAATTTTCCCTTTGTAATTCATGAATTATCGGAGAGGATTTGATTGCAGGTTTTACTCTTCATGCTCATACGCTCGGTAAATTAAGACTTTATCCATATTTCACACCCTAAAACCAAAAGTAAAAAAATAAAAAAGACGCTGCAAGACCGAGTGGTGTAAGACCGTTTGTATAATTTTTCCACAGAGGGGGAAATGAAAGCCTGATAGAATTTACTGTAGGATCCACATTGTGCAGAGGGCTGCAGCAAGTGTTGCTCTACATTCTCACTATGATTATCTTGGCTGAGGCTGCTACCTAATTAAGGTTTTATTAAGCTTTAGAAGTTGCCTGCAATAGTGTGCTGCAAGGCATCACTGTCCTCTAAAGAGGCGTTTACCAGGCATGTTTATGCAAATACACATTTAAATGCACATTAAAAAGTCGGAGTTTAGCTGTTTAATCAGCCGTCACATTATTATTTTATTATTGTTTGGTTGATGATGCCAGCTGAAATATTAATGAGCTGGTTTAAAAGGAAACCAGCTAGTGCAGCGCCATAAAGTGCCTCTCTCAGCACTGAGGAAAGCATGCTAACGGTGGAGGAAGAACAGCCTAATTAAATATAAATGGCCAATTACTCCACAGACTAGAGATGCAATGGGACATTCTTCCACAAATTAACGTTAGGAGTCAAGATGCTGCTTTATTTCTGTTCATCAATTGTGACTTGTTCACGGTGAAAGATGGTTAAATTGAGAGAAAGTAAGAGAGCCGCCTGCATCAAGGAGTCTTTGAGGTTGAAGGAATAATGGCACATTTTGCTAACAAGCATCCTTTTTAAAATCAATAAACAGGAAAGTCGACGGCTGCGATTGCTTGATGGTTTTATATGAATTTAAAGTTGAAACACTTACCTTGATCATGCACATAAAGCAAACATTCGACCAAGAGGGAGTTGCATAGGGAAGAGAGTGAGCAAAATGAAAGACACAAGACATGCAATGAAAGGAATTTTTCCACAGGTTGCTGCTTGAAAAACAGCATCCGCACTTAAGTGAAAGGAGACTTTACAATCGCTGATCTGAATCAAAGAACCAGAGGATTTAACCAAGCGGGAGTCTCCCGTCCAGGTCTCTTACCTCTGAAATCATCGTATATGATCCCATACAACTGTCTGGCCTGAGGCTCTCCTGAGATCAAGAGTTTCAGGAGCCCTTGAGGGATGAAGGAATCCTTGTTTAAGAGTTATCTCCACATCTTTTACGGCGCTACAGCACTATACCTTCACACAGCCGGGGCAGGTATAGGTGGGCATCAGTACTTCAGAGAGGTCCTATGGATTAGGTGGATGGGATTGCCACTAGATTCTTACTTCAAAGGAGGGGGTTGCTTTGTTCTATAAAGCTGACATAATCTTCACCTAGTGCAGTGTTTCTTAACTGGAAGCACCGAACCCAAAAGTCATCCATGAAGAGTTTACTAGAGTTTGGATACAAGGAACTACTGGTGCGTTGCACGTGACCCAGAGCTTCAAGTCTGACATTCGACTGTTAATATCTGGGATGAACTGGAAGCTGATGCGGCTTGTTTGAAAGGAAAAAGCTCCAAAAAGATTGACTTGTAAGTTTATGCCCTGATGTTGGAAACACCCCAAAACAAACTTCTTTTGGGTGAGATAAGTCGCTGTTCTGGGGCTTTTGATCGATTGCTTCGCCAACCTCGTGTTTCCAAGGTCATGGATGAACTCTCAAACTTTAACCACGATATGACCTACAAAAAAAATCAGTTTTAACATCTACACTTCCATGATAGATGGGCGCTCATAAGAAATGTTTGGCACAGTTTGTCTTGACGATATTTTTATTTATATAATATTTTTTGGGGGGAAAATCATAGAGACCTTATACAATTTACACCCTAAAGTGACTACTATTAATAAAAACTTCAGTTTGTAAATTAAACCAAGAAAATGATGATTAACTCTGGGCTCAAATGATTAAAATCACCACATTTAATGGAGCTATAAATGCAATTTTGTGTCACCTATTAATCTCATCAGGATAAATTTTGGGTCCCAAATTGGCAAACAGTTATGAATCAATGTGCCATCTCAAAAAAACAACAATTCTACCTTTCCTTTTCTCTCTTTCTCTTTCTCTCTCTTCATCTTCTCTCCCAGAAGTGTGTTTCTGGGTCTCATGGCTCCCTCTTTCCCACTCAGGGTTGTGGTGCACTACAAAAGAGCAACAACTTGTAAATCAATCTATATTGATGTAGTGCAGATTATCTCAGTTTTACCAAACTGGAAAGAACGACGACCAATGAAAAGACAACAACATCCACTGATTTGTGAGAAACTGTTGATAATATAGATCCTATTCACACATAATGTAATTGACTAAAGGAATAAGGATCCTTTTGGGTATTTAGCACAATAAAATGTTCTCTTTTCTTTTAAAAGTATCAAACAATTGCCCTTACTATCTATAATCAGTTTAGCAGACACTAGCTGTGTCTTTCAAGAGCATTTTCAATGTCAAATTCATCTTCCTTCCTGCTGCAGTTGGTACCAAATAAAGATTTTGCCTTATAGCGTATGTTGACTGACAGGGTATCACGTAGTTATAGATAAGTTTAGATACATTTGTTGTTCCCATTTTCTGTTTTCACTGTGAGCTATCAAGTGTAATTCAAGGTGAGAGTTTATGCATATTTTCTGCACCACAAATAATCCACAAGAACATTGCCAACACTCCATATACAAGAGATACCACTCTTTCTTTATGCTTGTGGTGATATTGTGGTTTGTCTATTGCACATTTCCTTCACTACAAATGAAATACTACAAGACTATTGCTACCACTACATATGAAAGATACCTTCCCAGTGACTAGATGAGGTTGTTGTTTTGTGGCCATCGGTCTCATGTCCGTGTCCCTCAGACATGTGGGAAACTGTCACACCACAATTATCATAAACATAACAAGCAAAAGCATCATGTGAGGAAGATAAGCAATGCATATTTGTGTTTTTTCTCCTATCCTTTTATTTTCCTGGTCTGATCTTGAGTCTGAGATGAAATAATTTGCCAAATTAAGCTGTGATATGTATCTATGTTTACCAACATGCTACTGTGTTGCAGAATAGACACAAATACATGAATTTAGATCCTATTCTGCTGTTCGGTAGCCCAATTCATCACTTGGATTGGCCAAATTTAGCTTGTATCTACTGCATATGTATGGTATACCAGTCCAGGTCAACAACAGTAAAAGGATATACCTTCATGCATGTCCTCCCTTTTCATCCTATGAGTATTTTGAACATGGCCATGAGTCTTTTGTACGTGGCCATGAGTCTCTTTAACGTGGCCACGAGTCTCTTGAACGTGGCCACGAGTCTCTTGAACGTGGCCACGAGTCTCTTGAACGTGGCCACGAGTCTCTTGAACGTGGCCACGAGTCTCTTGAACGTGGCCACGAGTCTCTTGAACGTGGCCACGAATGTGGCCATGAGTTGCTTGGACGTGGCCACTAGTCTCTTGTTCGTGGCCATGAATCTCTTGTACATGGCCTCTAGTCTCTACTACGTTGCCATGAGTCTCTTGTTTGTGGCCATGAGTCTCTCTTACATGGCCATGAGTCTCTCTTACATGGCCATGAGTCTCTTGAACATGGCCATGAGTCTCTCTTACGTGGCCATGAGTCTCTTGAACATGGCCATGAGTCTCTCTTACATGGCCATGAGTCTCTCTTACGTGGCCATGAGTCTCTTGAACATGGCCATGAGTCTCTTGTACTTGGAAATGGGTCTCTTGTACGTGGCCACGAGTCTTGTGTTTGTGTCCTTCAGATGTGTGGGAAACTGAAATACCACAATCCGGATTAAAATAACAAGCAAAAACACATCAACCGGTACATTTTTAATGCTTTCTTCATATTACTACCACTACAAGCAAACTACAGTATACTTGCTACCACTACATACCTGTTGTTTCAGCTTTCCTGGTCTTTATCTCCTGCGCCTTCCTTTCTTCACCGTGTTCAGATGAGGTTGTTGTTTTGTGGCCATGAGTCTCTTGTTTGTGGCCATGAGTCTCTTGGTTGTGGCCATGAGTCTCTTGGTTGTGGCCATGAGTCTCTTGTTTGTGGCCATGAGTCTCTTGGTTGTGGCCATGAGTCTCTTGTTTGTGGCCATGAGTCTCTTGGTTGTGGCCATGAGTCTCTTGGTTGTGGCCATGAGTCTCTAGTACATGGCCATGAGTCTCTTGAACATGGCCATGAGTCTCTTGTGCATGGCCATGAGTCTCTTGAACGTGGCCATGAGTCTCTTGTTTGTGGCCATGAGTCTCTAGTACATGGCCATGAGTCTCTTGAACATGGCCATGAGTCTCTTGAACATGGCCATGAGTCTCTTGAACGTGGCCATGAGTCTCTTGTTTGTGGCCATGAGTCTCTTGTGCCTGGCCATGAGTCTCTTGTTTGTGGCCATGAGTCTCTTGTTTGTGGCCATGAGTCTCTTGTGCCTGGCCATGAGTCTCTTGAACGTGGCCATGAGTCTCTTGTTTGTGGCCATGAGTCTCTTGTGCCTGGCCATGAGTCTCTTGTTTGTGGCCATGAGTCTCTTGTTTGTGGCCATGAGTCTCTTGTGCCTGGCCATGAGTCTCTTGAACGTGGCCATGAGTCTCTTGTACGTGGCCATGAGTCTCTTGAACGTGGCCATGAGTCTCTTGGTTGTGGCCATGAGTCTCTTGTACGTGGCCACGAGTCTCTTGTGCCTGGCCATGAGTCTCTTGAACGTGGCCATGAGTCTCTTGAACGTGGCCATGAGTCTCTTGTTTGTGGCTATGAGTCTCTTGTGCTTGGCCATGAGTCTCTTGTTTGTGGCCATGAGTCTCTTGTGCCTGGCCATGAGTCTCTTGTGCCTGGCCATGAGTCTCTTGAACGTGGCCATGAGTCTCTTGAACGTGGCCATGAGTCTCTTGTACGTGGCCATGAGTCTCTTGAACGTGGCCATGAGTCTCTTGTGCCTGGCCATGAGTCTCTTGTGCCTGGCCATGAGTCTCTTGTGCCTGGCCATGAGTCTCTTGAACGTGGCCATGAGTCTCTTGTTTGTGGCCATGAGTCTCTTGTGCCTGGCCATGAGTCTCTTGAACGTGGCCATGAGTCTCTTGTGCCTGGCCATGAGTCTCTTGGTTGTGGCCATGAGTCTCTAGTACGTGGCCATGATTCTCTTGTTTGTGGCCATGATTCTCTTGTTTGTGGCCATGAGTCTCTTGGTTGTGGCCATGAGTCTCTAGTACGTGGCCATGATTCTCTTGTTTGTGGCCATGATTCTCTTGTTTGTGGCCATGAGTCTCTTGTTTGTGGCCATGAGTCTCTTGTGCCTGGCCATGAGTCTCTTGTGCGTGGCCGTGATTCTCTAGTAAATGGCTATGAGAATATTGTACATGGCCATGGGTCTGTTGTGCCTGGCCATGAGTCTCTTGTGCATGGCCATGAGTCTCTTGTTTGTGGCCATGAGTCTCTTGTTTGTGGCCATGAGACTCTTGTACATGACCATGAGTCTCTTGTTTGTGGCCATGAGTCTCTTGGTTGTGGCCATGAGTCTCTTGTTTGTGGCCATGAGTCTCTTGTTTGTGGCCATGAGTCTCTTGTTTGTGGCCATGAGACTCTTGTACATGACCATGAGTCTCTTGTTTGCGGCCATGAGTCTCTTGTTTGTGGCCATGAGACTCTTGTACATGGCCATGAGACTCTTGTGCTTGGCCATGAGTCTCTTGTGCCTGGCTATGAGTCTCTTGTTTGTGGCCATGAGTCTCTTGTACCTGGCCATGAGTCTCTTGTGCCTGGCTATGAGTCTCTTGTTTGTGGCTATGAGTCTCTTGTTTGTGGCCATGAGTCTCTTGTACCTGGCCATGAGTCTCTTGTGCCTGGCTATGAGTCTCTTGTACGTGGCCATGAGTCTCTTGTACGTGGCCATGAGTCTCTTGTACGTGGCCATGAGTCTCTTGTACGTGGCCATGAGTCTCTTGTACGTGGCCATGAGTCTCTTGTTTGTCATGAGTCTCTTGTTTGTGGCCATGAGACTCTTGTTTGTCATGAGTCTCTTGTTTGTGGCCATGAGTCTCTTGTGCTTGGCCATGAGTCTCTTGTACGTGGCCATGAGTCTCTTGTTTGTCATGAGTCTCTTGTTTGTGGCCATGAGTCTCTTGTGCTTGGCCATGAGTCTCTTGTGCTTGGCCATGAGTCTCTTGTGCTTGGCCATGAGTCTCTTGTGCTTGGCCATGAGTCTCTTGTACGTGGCCATGAGTCTCTTGTACGTGGCCATGAGTCTCTTGTACGTGGCCATGAGTCTCTTGTACGTGGCCATGAGTCTCTTGTACGTGGCCATGAGTCTCTTGTTTGTCATGAGTCTCTTGTTTGTGGCCATGAGACTCTTGTTTGTCATGAGTCTCTTGTTTGTGGCCATGAGTCTCTTGTGCTTGGCCATGAGTCTCTTGTACGTGGCCATGAGTCTCTTGTACGTGGCCATGAGTCTCTTGTGTCTGGCCATGAGTCTCTTGTACCTGGCTATGAGTCTCTTGTACGTGGCCATGAGTCTTTTGTACCTGGCCATGGGTCTCTTGTGGCTGGCTATGAGTCTCTTGTACGTGGCCATGAGTCTCTTGTTTGCCATGAGTCTCTTGTGCGTGGCCATGGGTCTCTTGTTTGTGGCCATGAGACTCTTGTTTGTGGCCATGAGACTCTTGTTTGTGGCCATGAGTCTCTTGTTTGCCATGAGTCTCTTGTTTGTGGCCATGAATCTCTTGTTTGTGGCCATGAGTCTCTTGTGCTTGGCCATGGGTCTCTTGTGCGTGTCCCTCAGATGTGTGGGAAACTGAAACACCACAATTATTGAAATAACAAGTAAAACATCTTTGCAACCTAAATGGCCAATAAACCATATTAATTTTGGAAACACATCACTCTAGTCCAGACTTCTAACATAGAAGAGATACCTTTCTTTTCTTATTTCATTCAAACCACAATTTTCATGATAATTACAAGCAAAAAGCTATATTTCTACCGTTTGAATTATTTTAGGTGACCATGTTTTGCTGTGAGCTGCCTAATTTAACTCATGTTAATCTACTGCACATTTCCATCACTTCAGTTACACTACAATAAAACTATAAGAACTTTTCTACCACTATACAGAAAATAGACACTTTTCCTTTCACCTTTTCTTTCTTCCATGGGCTCAGATGAGGTTGTTTCGTGGCCATGGGTCTTATGTACGTATCCCTCAGACTTGGGGGGGACTGACACACAACAATAGTCAGTGACATAACAAGCAAAAACATCTGTTGTTATTCATTTTATATCCTCTTTCCTCTTTCCAACAGACCTTGAACAAGAAATAGATTCTTTATCCAATTTTTACTTTGTCCTGTCTGCCAGATAAATAATATAACACCACTATTGGTGCCAACATTATGATTCAGCTCTATCGCTGATGTTGAGTGACAGACTACCATGTCAGTGAAGAGATGAATTTGCCGTTTCCAATTTTGAAGTCCCCAGTTGTTGTTCACTGTGAGCTGTCAAATTTAACTCATGATAAAAGTGTATTTACCGCGCCAAAAGTAAACTACAGTATATAAATCTTCAGGAATATTGCCGCTACTACATATAATAGAGTAATACCTGTCATTTCAGTTTTTCTTTCTTTCTCCTCCTTCCCTTCCTCCCTGTCCTCGGATGAGGATGTTGTTTTATGGGAGACTGACACACCACAAGCATTATTAAGACAACAAGAATCAACATTGCATGAGGTATCTTACATGCTCCTTCCTAAGCAAACCGAACAATAAGAACTGTGTAATGAGGCTGATACTGCAGTGGGTAAAGATTACTGATATCGTCTTCCTTTCTCTCCCTTCTCGTCTTCCTTCGAGACCTTGTTTTCCTTTTCTCCTTCTTTCGTTCTCTCTGAGTCAGATAGTGGATTGCCCCATCAGGGGCCTCAGCCCTGGGCTTGGGAAAAAGCTTTGAGAGTCAGAGAGGCTTGAGAAACTCCTTCATCCCGGCACTTTCACTCTGGTTTTGAAAGATATGACAAGCACTCCCCTTTATCTGAATGCCATGACATTTTCTGACACATCTAACTCCTCTTATGTGTTTGTTTCTTTGTTTCCTTCCATAATAGAAAAAGATCTGTTCTGGTTCTTATTTCTGCCCCTGTATTTGATATAAATATTTGCTATATACAGTAACATCTTCTCATGGGTGCAGCTCCTTACGTTGAGATTTAATGTTCACTGTGGTGCACTCACACAATATCTCAAATCAATACGAGAGACAACCTAGAACACACAACCCATTTTTACTGCATTTTTAATTGTCGCTCGCTCAAGTTTTCTCTTTTTCTCTGTGTTTCACTTTCCCAGAGGGCTTTATGCCATTCCCAGCATCCTTTGCGTCAAGATTTTAGAGCTACAAATGAAAGAATAGGCATGTAAAACTAGTTTAGTTTATGGATCAAGCTCTCTCTTCCTTTTACCTTTCCATTTACTGCAACACAGGCACAATTCGTTAAATCCACCACCATAAATAACCAATCAAATGAAGCGACCACGCCATGCACGTCATTTAGGGACTAATGTGCACGAGACCACTAGAGAATACAATGCTTCATGCATCCATCTGTGTTTCCCCTCGAGGGTTTTCTTGTACAGGCGATGTACGTCTCCAGTTGTTCTTCTTCAGAGGGGGGTATCCTGCAAGCATCCTGCCCCCCCGCGGAGCCTCCCCCTTCAGGCTATCTCCCGCCCACTCGCTCCCCTTCATCCCTTCCCATCCCTGGGGCTCCAGTGAGATAGGACGCCAACAGCTGTTCTCACAGCACCCTGGACCATATCCCACAACTGGCATCATGCCATCACTACACCTCGGCAAAGTAACCCCTGCCTACCTCTGCTCATGTCCGACTCTGGGCCCCACTGGACCTACTCTCACACACATCTGTCACAGCTGCACACACACACGTGCATACACGCAAAATGACAAAACAAAATACTCTCTTTTGGGAGCATGAATCCATTTACTCTCAGTAACCAATGCTGCCTTGGGGGTAGGAGTGATTCAAACTGTTGTTGTCATTATTCTCAGTCGGCTCAGACCGGACCGCCTGACTGGCAGGCGAGTATTTAGGGTTCCCGTTTGCTCGACACTGACTGACAGAAGGGACCTCAAAGACCATGTGATTGTTGTATTTATATCTTGACACTCAATAGATTAATGCCGCTCCATGACAGAGTATTTTGCCATCTCCCGCAGTAAATTGAGGTTGATGTCAAGGGGGATGTTTTGGGCTTAGTCCTGATTATCTCTCTCCTGTTATCTCTTCATATCTTTCCTGAGAGCAATCCTGTCAATGTCTCTGAATGAGGCAAAGGCGATGCCAACTGAACTCAGACTTTTCGCAAACCTTCCACCACCAGCGCTCCAATAGCCTCACTCACTCACCCATGTTAACAAGATTTCAATTTAATAAGCACGTTTCTGACATGCAATGTGATGCTGAACATAGGATTATGGAAGGTTGTGTATACGAGCACGTTTGGGAAAAACCTCTTGAAAATTATCCATTTTAGAAAAGTTCCACACCGAAAAAAAACTCACGTTGGATGGAAATGAAAAGGATTTCCTGTTTCTAAATGATATTATTCTATTTTCTGGCAGCCTGTGCTCTACTCTATATCTACTGTCAACTAGAGCTATGTGTGCTTACCTCCTCTCTCACTAGGCCTTGGCTCTGAGTGCATTTCCTCAGTGTGGTGCAGGCCTGTATGGCGGTGAAGCTGAGACAGGACGGACCCTATTGTGATTGGATGGTGGTGATGAGGATGATTAACAACCGAATGGTGGACGGACTCTGAAACTCGGGGCTCCCCTGAAGGAAGGCCAACCTCTGCCGTAACAGGAAGTGTGTCGGATTCTCCGATGGGCGCCAGTGGCGGCTCAGACAAATGTCTGGTGTGTAACACACTGTCTGTTACTGGGGCTGAGCCGTCTGTAGCTCTGGTTTGAGCTGGTGGAGCTCTGAGGCCTGTTGCATGAGGACAGAGAATGGAAATGCAATGAGGAATGAGCGGGCTGATGCATTAGCATAAGAGATGCAGCATCAGATTGTTTATCCAAAGAAAGCCTAGCTTTCCCTTTTTCCTCTTCAAATGTGCACACACACACACACACACGGGCATGCACGTTCAAACACACACAGAAGTGAGAACACACAATGATGGTGTGATTTCACACTGCTGAGATAGGCTAAACTCAAAAGCTGTTCCACAACCCTTTCAGTGCTGGAAATTGTGCTCTTTTTTTTTTGCAAAGCACAGTGACTGTTAAAGGTGTGACTATTGTTAATAAGGCTGTAAAATGAAAACATACAGTGTTTGTCAAAGTGTATTGCTCTGTTTTACACTTCCAGTGTTGTGTACGGATGTGTGCATATGTGTTTTGCACACACTCAGCTTTGTCATCTTTAAATCTGAGCGATGAAAGATAATAAAATGCTAATCTCTCACCTTCACAACCGTAATTAATGAACTACTGATCTATAAATACAGTACTGTGGCGGTACAGTATATTAACTATGGCATGATATGAATACATGAAACTACTGGTACAAGTTGCTGTTTGAACTGTTGCGATGTCCTGACTGATCATCACGCTATTTTCCACTAATGTGAATCTTCAATTATTTAGTGGCCACAAGTTTATTCAAGTTAGTGAGAGAGCATAATTTTGATTTTTCATACTTTTGGCCGCACCATTAATTATGTTGTATGTTGTTTGTATGTTGTAAATATAAGCAAAACGTCCTGGAATTACTCCATTTACTGGTACCATAGTACTTGATAGTAAATACTTTGGATCTGATCTCTAATTTGATTTATTTTGATCCCCAATAAAATATGATGTGAACAAGACCATGTACATCAAAGTATGCTATGACATCATTTTTTAAAAACGTTGTCCTAAAACTCATTCCACATCCAAATGACTGCATACATTTTTTTGTTCAAATCATGCTGTTGCCTGGAGAACCGCAGGTTTCCCACCATAATAAAGTATGTATGCTAGACAGTGGGAAAACGTCTATAGAGAAGGCATTAATCGGGCATAATAAAGAGGGATCTGGCAGGCTTTCATTTCAGGGTTTTTTAGGCTCATCATTAATAAAAGCACGAGTTCACATAACTTTTAACCATCACACTTTTACAGTTCTCTATTCCAGTTTAATCGCACTACAATCATGACTAGTCTCATACTACCCAGTGTGCGAGTGCCTACCTCCACCTGGATCAGAATGATGAGGGTTTAGAGAGATGAAATGTGAGTTTCCAACCCCAGAAACGGAGCCGCTAGAGGCAATGGACTCTGCATGTAAGAGTACAAAGTAAAATAAAAATAAAAAAAGCAGCAGGGCCAAGGTCCTAGTGTCATTTTCAGCCATACAACAGCGCCATCGCTCTCTCACACAATGCATCAATAATCTAAGCCGATTCATTACATCATCCTGGGATATGTGCCTGTCTGTCTGTACAGATGGACTCACTCGACACACACTCTGGCGCACACACACACACACACACACACACACACACACACACACACACACACACACACACACACACACACACACACACACTTCAGCGAGCAGTGTCCAGTCCCTGCTCGCCTACTCGGACACATTTTTAGGCGACTTCCACACAAATGCATTTGCATTTAATGAGATCATTTGTCACTTGTATTAATGTAGCCAGATAAATGATACAACTAATGCTTAATGCCACTTGTCAGTCTCAGCATTCTCATCATGTATTACCGGAGTCCTGGACATTGATTTAGCTCCACACTAATGAAGCCATTGCGATTCAGGATCAGTTAACGTTTTTTCCCCCCAGAACACCTAATGGTGGCAGTCGGAGTGCGAGCATGCATCTTATTAATATCTCACATGATCTTCCAGACATGATCCAATCCCTCTCAGTCTAAGGCCAAGTCCAATCTTTATAACAATGCAATAGACGGGAGTGGGAGGAGGATGGCGGATGGATACGAGTGCATCTCTAGAGCCTGTGAGTTTGCATACGCTTGTCTGTCCGCATGTGTCTGCTAGTCCTTTATTTAGGTTATTCTACAGCTCTGGGAAGATGAAGTCATGTGGGGTCATGGATGTATGACCGGGCTTTAGGATTTGGGTTGGTCTGACCTCCCCTCCCCCTTCGCCCAACGCCCATCTGTCAGCGGACCAATGGGCGGCTGGCTCCGTGGATCAGACTCTCTTGCCAATAGATCGCTAATCCTCATCTGAGCATGCTCAGTGACTTAACTGGGACAGGGACACGACAAAGGGGGCAACTACTATGACATGCTGTCCCACCCACAGTACACATAAACAGGGATTTGCGTTTTCTAATTCCTGGGAAAAGTAATAATACTGAAATTATGATTCATATAGACAACTTTTGTGTGGAGGAACATTTAGAAAATGAACTCCCAGGATGCTTTAACACTTTTCTAAATAGTTTGCATAATGTTTTCTCAACACGTATTGTTGTTATTAATATTTTAAAGTAACATACACGCTTTGAATGCATGTTTAAATGCAGTTGAGAGGATATCTGATGTTACAGATGTTGTTATCTGATCTAGTTTTTAACGTCACAGGACCTTCAGCCTCACAATACGATAAAACCTGTGTGTGTGTGTGTGTGTGTGTGTGTGTGTGTGTGCGTGTGTGTGTGTGTGTTTGTGTGTGTGAGAATGTGTGTGTGCATGTACAAACAGCAATGGCCGCTCTGTGAGAAGAGAACCTAAGACCTCAGATCCCCGGGAGGAAAAGGAGGGGATGAAGATGATTTATGGGTTTCACTGAACTGCACCATATGCCCGCCAGAACTCCACACACACACATGCACAAACACACACACACATACACACACACAGAAAACAAGGCTTTGCTCACATCAGGGTCAGGTTCAAGCCAAATACACTTCTCTAAACCTGGGATAAAAGAGACAGTAATACTTTCTTCCCGATGTCCCAGAAGGGCAACTGAGTATTTAAGTTTAAAATTTCATATATTGGAAATGATGTTAATTAATTATATATCTTTTGTGCATTCATAATTTAGAAGGAAGACTTTATTATTCAAATGTAGTTAATAGTTTTCTTCTTATATTTGAATGCCAATTATTAAGACGGATTAAATCAAATCAGTAATATCATATAAATTAATATAGATTAAATCAAATATGTAATATCATACATATTAGTATCCAAAAATGGCATAAGTTCACTGGTTTCAGCTCCTACAATGTTATTTTTTTCTGGTTTTCTTATTTTCTTATGATAGTTATTTAAATACCTTTTGACTTTTGGATTGTTTGTCAAACAAAACAAAAGATTACGATGATTTTCACCATTTTAACCTAATAATCTGTACATTATAGCCCTGTTATGGAGGTAAAATACAGTTCAAATAATCCCATTACGCCTGTAAATGTAAAATAAAAGTCCACATGTGATGTTCTGCGACAGCGGGCTTTAAAAAGCTTCAAAGGACTGTAACAGTTAGCACAACGTCAACGCTCCTGTCAGTCCCTTCTGAATCACAGCTAATCAGTGAATTCTTTGACTTCCCCACCGATGTCAGCCTCGCAACAAAAGTGCTGTGCTGTTCAACAAACGCTCCTAATGGATTTCCTTCTGACAAAAAAAAAAAAAAAGTCCGACGACATCACAGCGGTGCCGAAATCCCAGCTCCTCTCACGTCCTAAGTGCTTTTCTGCTGGAACATAAGAGGTCCGCTGCCGACCGAGATGGCAGGTTTAAATTTAGCATGACGAGGGCGAGCTGGGCTTTGAGGTCCACTTTACTGTACATCCAAGCGGCTGACAGAATCTGTTCACGTCCGTCCCGGGCTGCTTGAAATCAGTCAGTCAGAACAAATAAAGTCTGAATGTCCATACAGCTTGACGCCCACGCTCTCAAGACGGGACGAGTCTGGCATTAAGGTCAGAGGATATAGACGACCAGGGAAATGCACCGCTGAGGACCTGCAGTAGGTTGCAGGGTGAATTATGTATGACACACACACACACACACACACACACACACACACACAGACACACTGCTGGCCAGCGTCTACAAGCACAACCACAGACACACACGTTTGCTTTGTCACAAGTGAGCACGTCTGCTGTATCATGTGAACGGCTGTGGCCAGCGGTGGAAGAAGTGTTCAGATCCTTTACTCAAGTTAAAGTAATAATACTGCAAATACAAATACACCAGCACAAGCAAAATATACAACTTTAAATATATTTTTAGAAAGAAAAAATATATATATTCTGCTTATATTACATTTAATTTAGCTGACAACCCAAAGCGACTTACATATTATACGGGGATCGAACCACCGATCCTCAGATTGAAAGACGAATCTGCTAACCACTGGTTTTTCAGGTATATGTAACAGTGAGGATGCTCTGGCCGTCAAATGAAGCTAAACCAAAGCGCTGCTGGCTGTCGCTTCATATCGGACCCACAGACAGGAGACTGGCATCAATCTTCTTATCAAACTCTCAGCAGCAAAGCGAACAAAAGGCTTTTCCTTCATTGTCAAACTATCTGGAAGGAAGACGGATAAGAGGAAAATGACGCCTTATTCTCGAATTGTTATGAAACCAATTGACTTCCATTCAAATGACGTCTCTGTAATGGCAGATGTTTCTGCAGTGTGGCATCTGTTTATCTACAAAGTACAGTAGCTACTAGCTGTCAAGTACCTCTGGCTACGGCTAATGTACTTTTCCGCAGCTCCCCAAGGGGCTCCAAGGGGCTCATGGGTAATAGCCGTGACCATTCGGCTTCTTTGATTCACCTTCAGGTTCACCCTGTGTTTCACCTTCAGCTTCAACTTCTCCTCCAGCTCCAGCTTTAGCTTCCCCCTCTGTCTCATCTTCACCTCCAGTGGCAGTAAAAGCTCAGCAACACAGGTAGCGATGGGGTATTAACAAACAGAAACTGAATCTGTGGGAACCTGAAACTGAACCACTAAACTCATTATCAGCCCATTAGCAAGCATCATTTGTCTCTTTGATAAATCATACCCATTATTTTGTATCTAATTGTGAGAGGAGACCTTTTAAAAAGGAGACTTCTGCAGTGCAGTCCAATTGCTCAGTCTATCCATGCATCAGCCTTTTACTGTCCGGCCATGTGGAGAACAGCCCAGTGCTGTCAGGGTTGATGTTGCCACTTTGCCGATCGTTTCTGTCTAACAGCTCGGAGGCTGAGAGCCTCTCCAAAGAGAGAATCCCTAATCAAATTCCCTTTTATTCCTGCCTCCCGGAGCTCCTCACCCGGAATCACACTGCATTACAACACTATATGCCCACATCCTTCTCCAGCGTTTCTCTGTCTGTCTTTTCTCTCTCCCTTTGCTTCTCCATCCATGCTCCTCCCCCCCCCCCCCCCCTCCGCAGCAGTGTCTTTAGTCTAAATAAGAAAAGCAGAACTGTGGAAGAATTCCTCCTGTGCAGGTTAGTGTGATGTGCTGTGATGAAAGGACATGGCGACAGAGAGGCCTATTAATAATGAAGCACACAGGGCCCGAGCTGCAGCACTGTGAGAGGAGATGCAGGAAAAGAGAAATGACTGAGTGTGGAGCCAGCTGAACATCACAGGAGAGAGGGAGAGTTTAGGAGACGTGCGGAAAGCGAAGTACGGGGTTAAAACTTACATTTCTAAAAAAAAACAATGCAACAGAAATGGGGAGAGACAATGCAGAAAGAGAGAGAGAAAGAGAGAGAGAGAGTGAGGAATCCCACCTCCTCTGTGTTGCATTATTACTTACTAGAACCGGAGGGGGAACCAGCAATTGTACCTGAAAGAGAATAAGAAGAGAGAGAGGAGATGAGAATTTGTTTATTTATGCATTCAATTTGCCTAAAGACTTGACTCTGCCTCATTCATCAGACTCAGGTGGCGGAGAGAGCTCAGGAGCAAAATAACGGTTTGTTGTATCCCACCTCTCAATGTCCTGGAGTACCCTAATTTGCACCCGTTACTCTTCCCCCAAAATGCTCACATTCAGAGGTCCTCATCATATATGCATGTTTCACTTTGCATGGCTTGAATCAAAACGTTGTGCCTCTCCTGCCTGTTTACCCAGATTGTATTTATAGTTGGGGTAGCTCGGCATGCATAATGCAGTTTGTGGAGGCCAAACTGTTTCGTGAGCCATGGCCATTTTGGGTACGATTTCAACCGAAGCAAGTTTTAATTTTTAAATTCCACTAATGGGATTGAGGAGTTTAAAAGGGCCGCTGACGGCTTCTGAAGTTGTGTGTCAGCATTAAAACGGAGTAGGAAGCAACAGCATGATTAAAAAAAAATAATAGGCTGACACATACAGGTGTATTTGAGTGTGTGTGTCTGTAAATGCGAGTGTGTCTGTGTTTGTTTGAAAGGAGAGAACGAGGGAGGAGCTGGCCTAGATAATGTTGTATATCGTAGCTACTGTAGCTGGCTACACTCTCCAAGAGGATTTCCCCCCACGCTCCGTCTCTACGTCGTCTTCTCTCAACTTCTCCTTTCTTTTCAACTCGTACCCTTGATCCTGCCTTTCATTTGGGACCTCAGAGATGACAAAATCCATAAATCCATCAGTCAAGTGTGCTGGAAATCCTGGCATGTATATGTATATTCATTTTGAAATAGAGAATATAATCGTATGATCCATCGTCTTTGATTAGAAAGATTGAAATGTATGTCTTTGAGGCCGCAGGAGAACCTGAGATCATTAAAGTTGCAAACATTTGAGTAAAATAGAACAACAAAAGAAAAGAAACAAGATAAATGTGTCATTGTGAGAGGCCAAAGTAGACTTAATTACCATATTATAGGCACTGGACATTGTTTCAATTGTTTTCTGTGCAGGAGCTATCAGTGACCTACTATCTGCTAATGGGACTCAAAGCTAGCATTAGCATACGCATTAGCGGGGCTACACTACTGCCAATAACCGCTGACGGAGCACTAAGGTAACATAAAATAAGTTGGGCTAAGACTGCAACATCAGCAGAGGTTGTAAATTGGGCAACTAGCAAGCACGGCGACTCTCTTTATACCAAGAGATAGAGTTAGAAGATTACTTTCACATCTCGTGTTTGTAGGCCGAATAAGACTCTACAGTGAGTTAGCTTAGCTTAGCATAAAGACGGGCCATGACAATAAAAGCTCATGAATGAATACGTTTTGACTCATTTGTAAAAACCAAAGACGCCAATTCACATTTAACCCGTGGTTATGTGCTTGACTATTTATAACGAGATATAATACGTTGCTTGTTGTGCTTTACAGGAGCTGGTTAGATCATTTTGTTCCCTCCTGACAGACGCAGGCTAGTTTCTTCCACGTGTTTCTAGTTTTCATGTAAAACAAAATCTAATCGGCTGAACCTTCGTAGGCTACTAACCTGGGAGTAATATCAATATTCAAATAAAAATGTTCTTTTAAATGCAGAATGAATCATCCGAAATCTTCAAGTGTTGCAACTTTGATCAATTAATAGTAAAAGCCAAGCCAAACGTAAAGAGTCAGCAGTATTGCATCTCACTGTGGTTCAGATGGATGAGTTGATGAACGGATGAGATGTGTTGGGTACGTACAGGTGTTGGGGGTCCCATTGGGGGCTGGCAGGTAGGAACCAGCCTTCCAGGACTTGGCTTTGAAGCCCTTCCTGCAGCGCTGGCAGTCCTGGCCCGTGGTGTTGTGTTCACACTGGCACTGGAGGTTCCCATCCTGCAGCAGGCACTGGGAGGCGTGGAGGTTACACTTACACCTTTAAAGAAAAAAGAGAAGAAGATGAGATGACATGAGGCAGAAAGCGAAAGTTGTTATCACACGCCGGTAGTAAGGGTTAATGATGTTAGAAATGATTAAAAAAAAAGTGCAAATGGGGAGCGTTAAATGTCTGATGCAGACGTGGAACACAGATCTATTGAGGGGGAATTACATTATAGTACAAGATTAAACAAGATTAAGCTCATATGATTAAGGTACTGAGGTTGTACGTGGTTTGTTGTTTACTGAGCAGACACTGCACACCTGAAAGAGAGAGAATGGAAGTCGTGTGTGTGTGTGTGTGTGTGTGTGTGTGCGGGTGCTGTGAAGGGTGTATCGTATATCTATTCATGCAAATATAAAATGACGAAATGAGGATTTAAATTCAGAAGTCTACAGCACCCGTTTCTATTCAGACGTTTGCTTCTCCCAAACTGAGAAAAGCATCAAAAAGGAATCAGACTGTTTTAAAAAATAAATAAAAAGTCACAAATCCTGATTGACTGAACATACTTGACCAGCACTTCCTGTCATATTGCATCTCAATGAGACCTTTCAGGTTAAATACAGGATGGATGAATACAAATTAGTCAATTCAAGAACATTGTCATTTTGGGATCAGCTTCTCAAGTGTGAGGACTTTTCTTCATCCAACATGATAGTAAACCAGATATTTAAGAGTTTTGTTAATTGGATAAAACAAGAATTGTGGTAATTCTTCATTCACATAAGAAGCAATTTATGAAGTAATTAAACGAACAATAATGTAATTGATAATTCAAATAACTAGTTGAAGCCCTAATCGAATGTTATCACGTTGTTAAAAAAATAATAATTGGTATGCCCACTACAACCCAATATATAAGTAGTTTAGATGTAATTTGGCGTGGAAGTTTATTATATATTTCTTCAAGAGAAACACAATGTTCATACAGAATAAAACTATAGCTTCTTGCGTCTCTATTTTCTTAAATAAATCTGGAGCACAGGGAAACATCGAGCAGGATGTAAAGTGAAAAAAATATTGTTGCTAATCTATTTACCCGCTCTCTACACCGCCATTTTGGAGCAAATTGTTGTTTACAATTACCGCCCGTGAAATCCAAGTGTCTGAGTGTGTGCGTGCACGTGTGTGCGTGCACGCGTGACCATGATGTGTGCACAGGGCGACCTCGGCAGAGGGCAGGGCCCAGGTGGGCTGATCCAGAGGTTGTAGCTCGGCTGGGGTAGGAAATGAGGATCTTAAGGACATTGGGCAGCTACGACTTTAAATTACAGCCGTTTCCAGATGAGCGACTGGACTCCAATCCAGTTTGTTCCACAGGAGTGAACAGCTATCCGTCTGCATCAAATATTCAAAGAATGGCCCCTGTATTCAGGCAGGATGACTGCTTCAATCTTCCTTCCTCACACTAATCTGCGCTTTCTCATCAGTTTTTTTCTTGTCTTTTTTTTTTACGCTGTCGGCCTACAAACCTCGATCCTAGTTAACTTTACATGCAGAATAACGACGACTGAAACTTAGGAACGCAGAGGAAACTTCACAGGAAAACGAAATGGAGGCAGGCGATCGTGGCGCGTTGCCTCGCGTCACATTGTTGCTTGCGGTCCTATAAATTACCCATGTTTCCCTCTGATCACCTGGACGAGCTGACAGGGGAAAAATCCATCCGTCGACGAGGCCTTGTTTCCTGCGCGCCTTCTGAAGGACACGAGCTGTCCACTTAGCGAAGGGGGAAATTGAACATCTCTTTTTCACGGAGGAAATGGAGAGCGGGCGAGTGTGTGTGAAGTGGGACAGGTGTGTGTGCGCGCGCCCGTTTTCCTGCCTCCGGTGATCGCGAAGCATTTAACCGAGAGCGCCGATGACAGCCAACAGATCGGAGAGGCAGAGGCACGGTGACTAATGTCTGGGCTGAGTGACTGACAGCGGCCGACGTATCGCCGCTTCTCATCTCCAGCCTTTTTCGGTGATAAATCTCATCCGTCTCTTCTTAAAAGAGGAAGCGGCGCCGCTGAGTGCAGGATCTAGAAGTTGTAGTTTAAAATCAATACTAGACAACAAAGTGATTTTGGAGGTATATGCTGCCTCTGCAGGCCTAATGGCTGCAGCCTACTCGAGGCGATGCCCTCCCTCTTGTCGGTTAGCTGGACAGTCGCTTGCATGTGCAGATGAGTGTGGATCCATATATGTACATCCACGATACGCGACAATAACCGAACCCTCTGCTATCTCATTATATCACGAGAGCGTCCCCTTGACCTGCTTCTCCGACTCCTGCCACGAGGAGGACCGGGAGTACTCCTCGCCTTGCACTCCTTCCGCATTAACGATGCGACACCCAACCTTTCCACGTCTCTTTAGCTCTCTCTCTCTCGGATGACAGCTTGCACTGGGATTTCTCCCGATCCCCCCCTCCTCCCCATCTCTCTCTATTTAGTCCCTCCACATACAAATAATACATGGACACAATCATATGTTAATGTGCAAGATGTCTGCCTTCACTGCAAAGTCATCAAAGTAGGAAGTTAAGACAGGACAGCTGGATCCATCCCAACCCTGTCTATTTACTCAGAGAGAGAGAGAGAGAGAGGGATGAAATTAGAGAAGGTGAGGGGAGGAAAAGACAAAGAAGGACAAGAAGAGAAAGCTGGGTGAGAAATGGAGTCTAGGAGCAGAAGGAAGTAAGTGATTCAAATGTATTCCAGTCTGCATTAGAAACCACACACACAAGGTGGTGGTTTAATTAGCTGCTGTAATTACGGGTCAATACTTCTGTTTATCAGTCTGTTGGAGACTGTCCTCCATTCCTTTCAGCAGATGGGCAAAAACAACTTGTATTTTTTTTCCGTTTTAAGGGACGGAGCCTCCAGCAGCCGTTGGAATTATGAGTCTTGTCCGTTGGGAGCAACGGAGGAAGTCGGGTGATGTTACTGTAGAGCCACAGAGTCTGCAGGAGGAAGGAGGTCGTGGCGGATGGATGGGTCAACAAAACGTCATACTTTGACTCTGGAGACCGCAGTGTGCGCCTTATTTCCTGCAGACAGTCGGCGTTGATTTATTTGAATGCCTTCACCAACCCAACACAGGATCTTTCCCCAACACCAAACACGTTGACGTCACAAAGAGCTAAATATTGGTTATCCTGGGGTGGCGTGGACCAAAAATGAATGCCAAAAAAAAGGAAAAAGGCCAGCAAGAAATGAAATGTCAAAAATGTGAATACCAAAATAAATCAAAGACTATATAGGAAATGAGTTGCTTGACTTATTTGCTGTAAAGACTGTTCATTACTAATAAGTAACAAGTATCGTTCCTGAGTCATTCCTGATCAAAAGGGAATCAATATTTCATATTTTTATGCAAGTTTTAGTTCCCTCAAATAAAAGAGTCCAACATTAAGAACATGTTGTTACTCGAAAAAATGCATCCAATAAAACAAATTGCAAAAAGGGTATGCTTGAAAATGAATGTCATGCAAAATTATTCTTTTTTTTTTTTCATCAACAGAACTGTTTTCATGAAAATATCTAAAAAATATGGAAATAAATAAACTGAAGTCACAGCAGAACATTGACTTCCATCTCGCTCTTGCGTTGCAGTATTCACTCGGCCTCCACTACACGAGAAGCATTTGTATGGTTGTGTTTATGTTAGAGGAAGTCTGGTCTCGGTTAGGTTTATTAAAAACCGTGACTCTATATGAGATATGTCAACATTTCCGTCTTCTATATTTAACCACTTTCACCATTTTCCAGCCAAAATTGCGAATGCTTTTTCTAATACTAAATCCCGATTATCTCCTCATTCACAAGGTCTATTTGAAAGATTTAAAAAGCTATAATATACAGAATGAAGATAGATAATAAGGCCATATATGTGTTAGTGGTATATTAGTAGAATCAAGTCTCAGAGGGTCAAACCCAGAGCCCCCTATCTGGGGGCATTCGGGGGCGTAAACCTGAACCATTATTTTTCAAAGTACACAAAGTACTGGACTAGGTTCCCCAGACTGCATCCCTGTGGCGTCTGTGTGGTGCAAAGATGAAAAAACGACGGCAAAAAAAAAGACAAAACCATTTAGCAGGTTAAATGTAGAAGAGACACAACTGGTGCACGTGTATCGTATGATCCGCGTCCTCAAAGCTCTGTATTTATTACCTAATGGGCCGATTAGCTGTCGGCCTTTTCGCCGTTCTCCCTCGCAGTCTGTCTCTGTGAAGTCACGTCAGCGCTGTGTATTTAATGATGCGAGGGCTGCCTGTTTTAGACGGCGGAGACGCAGCAATTAGGAGAATAAATAATAAGAAAGATAAACAAACATCAAGGGGGGAGTCATGTGGTGGCAGAGGCTGAGGAAGCAGCTGGAAGCAGCAGTTAATGGGGCTTTATCTGTCTCTTTACTGTAGTCGATGCCTATTCCTCTACTTCTCTCCGGGGACATTGCTATCACTCCCGCTTTCTTACTTTTTGGTTTTGCACTCTCCTCCTACTATTATTATTATTTTTTTTAACTTTTGCTCCCAAATTCCATCTACTGTAACCGTTCCAGTCCTCCGGTTTTTACTCACGCTCGTCCTCTTTGTTCATCCCTTTATTCCCTCCATCTATTTCTGTCTGTCTATGCTGCCCTGACTCCTTTTTTTAGATGATTTTTTCTATTTTTTTCTTCACTTCTGCCCGTAACAACGCTCCGAGCGCGTTGAGTAAATTGGGTTGTGTTGTAGCGGAGTAGGTGGAGGAGAAAATAGGGGAGGGGGTGTGCAGCCGAAAGGGGGGAGTCGGGCGGTCGTGTCAAAGCCCTGACAGTCCGCCTGCCTCCCCCCGACCACGGCCTCGGAGGAGGAGCGGGAGGAGGGTCCGCGTTGACGGGCTCTAACCTGTGATGACAGACCGGCTCTGACCCAGCAGGAGACCTCCCTCCTCTTCCACTCTGTGTTCGATCAGCCGTCACTGAGGAGGCCCACTCGCCATTTGCAACAACTCCCTCCCCTGATACCACAAACCGGCTACACAAGCTGCCGGTGGAGGGAGAGCCTAATGGGCAACGAGGGTCTGTCTGCAGCATCCAAACCAGAGCCGACTGACGGCACGGAGGTGTGCGTGCAAATGCAAAGGCGATGATTGAAATAGGAAACGAGAATACAACATCCTGGGATCCGGTATTTGAGAAGAAAGGAACAATATTTGCATATTCATAGCTTCGGTGTTCTTCACTGAGGGCGAAGGAGTAGACGGGGATTGGTCTTATTTATCGAAAGATCATGATCACGGACTGTTGTTGTTGTCTCTGTTGTTTTTAATTGTGTCTTTATTATTTATGCTTCGCTGTGCGGCGCCACAAATGGCCCCTTTGGGGACATTCAAATGCTTTAAGTCTGAGATGTCATTTTAACTAGGCAGTTGAACTTCTTTATAGGACGAACCATATCAGACATAAAACATGCCTGGAGGTGATCTTTAAGTATGTCCATAAATTCAAATCTGATTGGTGGAAGGCGGCCTGCAGGAAAGCCGACGCCCCCCCGTCCTCCCCCAACATCGCGCATCCCGAGCACGCCGCCGAGCGACCGGAGCGGCGAGTGGGTGTTGCGTGAAGCTTGGATCATTGATCAGCGGCACGCCTTATTGGCTTCTGCCGAGGTCTTTATCACCGCGTCCCCCCCTCCCACTTCCTCCCCCCCCCCCCCCCCCCCCCTCGCCTCGCCCCGTAAATTCAGAGCGGCTAATTGTACATGACTGCGTTTATGTTCCAGCTTCATAAATTTCTTTCTCTGAAGGGAGAGGATCGATTTTCCTCGAGTGCAACCTCCCGTAGCCGGAGAGCAGCGTGAGTCTCTTCAAACGCTCTCCCCCCCATCACCCCCCATCACCCCCCTCAATCCATCCTTTCTCTCACATGCTTGCTCCTCTCCCTCTAGACTAAACAGGTAATCTATAATTGACCTCCCTCTGCAATCGTGTGGTGAGCAGGGATTACACTGCGCCTGGTGTTCATAACCACAATCATTCTTTCACACGTTTCCATCAACCCGTCACCCTCATTCATTAATAACCAAAGTTGTGGCTTTTTTTTTCTTCTTTTTCTCGCAACAAATCATCCCACTCAAGCTCATTATCCGTCAGTTTCTAATGAAAGCTGCTGACTGCAAAAAAAAAAGACCACAAATGTCCTCCCTGTCATGTGGTTGAATCTCCCTCTGTCTTTCTCTAGTTTCTCAGGTTTTTGTGGGGAGAAAACTCTTTCTACTGAAGCGACTGTGTGCGTCTGGCGTCTCCTCAACACGCACAAAAACATATATACACGCTCTCCCTATATATATATATGTGTTCAATGTTGAGTGGCCACACAATGTTGAGTGGCCAATGTTGAGTGGGCCTCTTCAGGGAAAAGCTGAGTGAAATTGTCCAGCAAAAATACATCTTAAATTATTCAAAATGCAGGAATTACCTTGATTGTCTTTGCAATCCACACCCTGTGTGTGTGTGTGTCTACTATGCAGTGCATTGGGATGTGTGACCTCCCTGGTGTGTATGTGGGATGATTCATTATATTAGCACAGTTTGCTCTGAGTTAAGTCTTTTAGTTTGTGATGCACTAGATAGAGGGATGGATGGAGGAAGAGAGCGAGAGAGTGTGTGAGACTAAGCGTACGGGTGAATTATTTACACAGAATACAGTAACCGACTATCGCGTGCGTGCCCCGTCCTGAGAGCATCGCTCTGATTGGTCGGTTTGAGTCGCGTAAAGAGCAGCCGGCAGAGTTGGGCCCACTTTGAGCTACTTGCTCTCTGAAGTATGTACTGTATGCACAGCACCAAATAACTAAATAATGGAGCCCGGGCACATCCTGTTCTCCAGTCGAGACCTCAGAGGACCGTTCTCATGAGCACAGCAGAGAGAGAGAGAGAGAGAGAGAGAGAGAGGGAGGGAGAGAGAGAGAGAGAGAGGGGGAGGGATACTGGAACAGTTCAGGTGTGGGTTACATGCCAGCTGTTTAAAATGTACTGTTTTTGCTGGCCTTTCAAACTGCAGGGGTAATTAATATGTAGCTTTCAAAGGATTTTGTCACCCTGGCTGTTTCCAGTTAGACTTTGCGTAAGATGATAGGACACAATTTGTAAATAACTTTCTTGTTCACTTCAACGGCGGGGCAAACCCGGCTCAATGATATGCATTGATTCAGGTGCAGGGGCCCTCTTGTTAATACTCTGGAGTGTGTGTTGATGCATGTGCCTCTCGTGCCGGTTTTAGGGTACAGTTCATTTGAACTACCTTTAAAGAAAATACTCATTGCACAGACTGGACATTTATATCATAGCAGCTATGGAGACTGGAGCGTATCCTGGAGAATTACTTGCTGCTGTTGCCACTTAGCACTGGATGAGAAACGCAGGCCGCTCATTCACTGCAAAAAAACAAAAAAATGCAAGGTCGCCCGGCAAAAATGTTCAACTTGCTGCACGGTTACATCATCCAGGAAGACGCCGGCCAATGAAATACATGCAAACTCACATACAACGTAGATATTTGCAAAAAGAGCTAAAATCATCGCCGTGATGACGACTTCCTAGAGTTGTGAAATCCCGTCTCAGACTAGCGTGTTGGTGTCTGATAAGCCTTCAATCTCACGGATCCGTTACTCAAGCTGAACTTCCTGGATCGTATTTCAGCGTCTCGTCTGTACCCGAATAAACAAGCCCCCTCCAACTTAACCCGAATGCTTTTGATCTGAACAACCCCTAAATCATTCAAATGTGTCCATCAGAACTAACTCTGAGATCTGAAGCGCCCATACTCAAGTGCCCATATCTCCTGATCATCACTCAAAATATTAATACGGAAACGGCGGGAAGTCAAACTTTTCTTTTACTGGTTAAATTCAAACAAAAACGCATGTAACGTTTTAAAAAATTTGCTTTTTTAGTCTCTTACGAACTGCTTTATGATTGGTCGCATTTTTTTTCCGACTGAATAGAAACCCAAATTTAAATACATTCCGTTTGATTATTCGTCCCAAAAAATTGGACTGCATATCTTTCTCGCGCTGAATAAAAATATCCCGGTAATGAAGCATACGTCTGCTTAGTATGCGCGCGTAAATGAAATACTGTGTGAAATCCCCACGTCAGCAATTCCACCTGGTTGTCTCTGCTTGTCTCTGCGTAACACTAATAAAAAGTTATTGTCCTATAAATAACAAAAACTGAATGTTATCACCCATGAATTCGCACACTCCCACTGACCACTGTGGTGGGCGACCCTTATTAATTCAACCACACAAGACATATTTTACTGGCATTTGGCACCTGGCGGGTGGTAATTTAAGACTCTGCACGCCGGCATTGTAATATTCATGCAGCATGATGCAGCATGAATGATGCAGAATGGCTGACGCTGCTCTTCCTGAAGCAGCCATGTCACCGCATCTTAAGGTGTCTAAAGAGAGACGGCGCTCACTCCGTCCGGCTCGGATCGTCCTGAGATCATCCTGAGATCGTCCTGAGATCGTCCTGAGATCGTCCTGAGATCGTCCTGAGATCGTCCTGAGATCGTCCTGAGATCGCTGCATATTAGCGCGTAACCTCCCCTGCAGAGTCCTCACTGCTGCTGAATGTGTTTTAATGAACACTCCAGCAATGAGTAACACCTGGGGGGAGAGGAAATTGGGTGGTGTGTGTGTGTGTGTGTGTGTGTGTGGAGGGGTTATTATGCATCCTCATTTTATTTAAGATACGAATGAGGAAGAAGAAGGGGGGGATGGGTAATGAAAATGTGATGATGAGACAGAAACTGTGGGACGGCATGGGGTTTGGTGGGAGGTTCTTCCTGTTGTGCAGTCCCCCGCAGAGTCCTCGGACCCCCAAGGGCGATGAGGATCTTTATGTCTGTTGTGTGTGTGTGTGTGTGTGTGTGTGTGTATATCAGAAAGAAAAACTTTGGAAGTGGAGAACAGAATACTCTCATGCCCGCCACGTGAACTTTAGAAACACGCTGTTGAACCTCTAACGTGCAACGATACACAAACCCATAAATCCTTCACCCAGTTTTTTTCCCACCCAAAAACAATAACACACGTTCCATACTTTTGCCCTTTTCTTCGCCCCATGTCCTCTCATTTAATTTACCCTAAAGGTCACCAAAACGCACACGCACACACACACACACACACACACACACACGCTTGCAGACAAACACAGCCGATGTGTGTTTTACTGTCTAATTCCGGTGAGACCGCGGAGGGGAGGATGCCCGGGGAAGACGAGCTGTGCTGGGATCAGCCAGAGGACAGGGGTTAATATAATTATCCCGCTAAAACCTTGAGACTGAAAGAACATCATTAGTCATACAGCGAGGAGAGAGTTGCCCGAGCCGCGGGGAAGAGGAGGAGAGGAGGTGAGGAAGGGAGGAGGAGAGGAGGGGAAGGAGGCTTTCAAAACACACCCGTGCAGTTAGCAAGACAATTAGTGACACAACTTGGGGGTCTTTGTGCATGAAACCCAGAGAGGACGGCGTTTACTTGTGAGAGAAAAAACAAAACTGCTGAGCTTATTCAGTAATTGTGCAATTTGGCTTAATACTCTCTATATGAATGCATAACTTGTGGTGGTTTAGAGATTGGATTCCTATCCGAACTGAACACATGATGATACTCGTGTGAAGCAAAAGTCCAGCGTTGTTCAGTAATTGACCTCCGGTGTGTAGTTATCGAATGACTCGCAACTACAACTGATTATTTTCATTATCTATCAAATTGGAAATAGTTTTTTCTCATTTTACAACAATTCGTAGATCGACTAATGAATTCATTGTCTAATCGTTTCAGTTATTAATAAAACACGAAACAGAAGCTGTCTCACTCTGATTGCATTACTATTACATGATTTAATCCAATTTTATGCATATTTAGAATCTGCTTTTAGTTTTCTGCCGACTACAATCTGATACCCTGCATTCAACTCTATTGATTTTTTTTGAAGATTTAGTCTCAGATTGCTGCTTAATCAAGAAATACAATAAGGTATACAAAGTGACTGAGATTATCATGAATAATGGTGCATGTTTCCTGAGTATACGGGACCTTAATAATGTATTGACTACTTGGTTAAGCTGATTGGAGTAAATCATGATTCATTGAGAACATGTTCAGCAAGTAGATCCACAGAGAAACTAAAGACATCCTAGAATGACCTTGACATTTCATGCTTGACCTTGACCTAACAAAACAGTCTCCCCCCCGAGCTCCACTTGCTCTCTGACGACTGATCAAACTCCACCGTCTAACGAAGACTTTCATGACGTCATCGAAAGCTCTGGAACTCGTAATACGTATCTATACTTGTAGGTTACTTAATAACTTTTTTTATTCCCAACTCCTTCTGTCGTGTTTCCAGAAAACTTGCAGACAGGACGGGGCAACACTGGTAAAAGTGACGTCTATGACATCACAACCTGATCACAGTCGCTCACTGACAAACACTCGGCTGGTTTTCCGTCTCTCGCTGAGTATCGGCGCCCGTCGGCATGCTCGCAAACGACAGCGGCGGTTTAAAGACACGCCATGCCCGTAATAATGCTATGCTAATTAATGTGGCTGACTGAGAAACACACCATCTTTCCAAGGACACCCCTCCCTCTACCTCATGTTCTCCCACTTACAATTCCCAGCATGCTTTTCAGCTTTAAAGCGCACTCGCGGTATCAAGAGATTCCCCTTTCACCAGATGCTTGGGCAAGGCACAGTGCAGCCGCCGGTGCGGAGAATTCTTTATTGTATTTGTGAATTTAAAAGGATATTTATGGGATGACTAAGACGAGGGGTGGGAAGGTGGAGGGAGGAAATAGAAATATATCGAAGAGGGAGGGGTGAAAAAAGAGACATTCATCTGTGAAACAAAAGCCGGGGAATGAAAGGAAAACAGGCGAAATTGCTGACTTTAACTTTCCTTCCCTTCTGAAGGGAAATAAACTGTGATTATGAAATCAGTTACAACCATTGTGTCATAAATCATGGCATATGAGAGGAACAATGACACATTCCTCATTGCGGTCCCTCAGCTTTCTGCATGCCTTTCTTTTCTGGGGAGTGCTCATGAATGATTTAAAAAGTGATCTGTTTCCGAGCCCGGGCCGCCTCGGAGGAAGAGGAGCTCGGAGGGGAGGAGTCGGAACGGGGTGGGAGGGACCACGCGTGAAGGTTTCCTGTCTATGGCGAGAACACACACACACACACACACACACACACACGATCACACATCAAGCGTGCAGCGTATATTTCATTCATGAGGGAGAAGCTGGCAGTGTTCAAGTGCAAAGCGGTTTTCTCTTGAAACAGAACAGACGGGGGGAAGTTTTCAACCGAGGGTGGAAAAGACGGAGACTGTTACTCCGCTCTGTGGTGGCTGTGTGAACCGGAGAATAATATTTACAGAGCATCACACCTCACATCATTCATCACAAAATCACACACCCCAGCTAGTCCCATGAAACTAGGAGTTAATCCATCATCTGCCTCCCTCTTTTCTTCCTCTCCCTCTCCCCCTGATCCAGGCTTATACCTTCCATCCTCTCACCTTCACTCGGGTAGAGGACACGAAAGAAAACTTTGGTGTAATTCAAAAAAAAATAGTGGTGACAGTCTCCAAAGTCAAAGTCACCGTACGTGGATAACCAAGCACACGGAAAAGACTGGAGGCTCCATAAAGGGAGCAGAGGAGAGGCATCTGTTCTTCCTTGTTCTCCGGTGGAGATGATGGACAAGCCTCCAGGCCACACAGATTAATGCTTCCAGAACCACAATAAACCTTTGAAACCGGCCACAACTCAGAGTCTAATTAGTCCATCCTTCAGGAGGCGGCGGGGCTGCGAAAGTACGGATCGGGGTTACTGAAGGTTTCAAACTTTAAATGAGTATGCTGCTGTTACAATGTGAATTATGCTCATAGTGTTTTAGCATGTGATCATTTGAGTGTTTAGTTTCTTATAGAATTTTTTTTTTTCTTCTGCTCTATTTTATTTTCGTACTCATTGTCAGACACAATATGGGCATTTTTTATTGTCTTCAAGTATGCAAATCAGATATATATGGTCTGATTTTCTTCTTCCTTGTCAAAGGCTGGCGCCGACATACCCACAATGCAACTCTTAAGTTGGAAATAGAGCAGGGGGCTGCTGCGTTGGTGGGAGCGTGTTTAAGATCCTTGAAGTCCAGCCGGAGTAACTGATTAATGCGTTTAAAGGCTCAGCGGCAAAACACAAACAACAGCTTGTAAAACTCAGTGACGGGATTTTAGGACGATGTGTAAAATAGATTTCCCTTCTAATCATCTTGTAACCTCTGAGAATTGTTTTTTTACGGCTCGTTGAGGTCCTGACCCCCATGTTGGGAACGGCTGTTTTTGGATCACAATCAAGACGTTTGCCGAGTTTGGTTATGGTTTAGGTTTGATTGAATCTCAATAAACCTGATCCAGATGTGGCCATGTATAAGTTACTTTTATCCGGTTAACATCTGTTTCTGGAGATCCTATCTGGATAAGAAAGAAGTGTAAATGCACTCAGACGGGTTGGAATCTGCTGCTTTCGGATTGGCCGATCACAATATGTGTGAAATCGTGAAACTTATCACTTTTATTAAAATCAGGTCTAAATGCCAAGGCCTGTGGATATTCACCCGCATAATGTATCCAGATACAGATAACATGTTAATATCAGGCGTAAATGTGGCCTGACTCACAAAAAAAAGAGTTTTCAACCTTATATTATTATCAGATTTCTAGATATTTTGCACACGTGTAGGCCACAAAACACACGAACAGTGGAAGAAAAACTATCTCCCTGGTAAGTTAAACAAGCCCATGCAGCAGCAGCGGCGGCAGCAGCAGCAGCAACAGCAGCAGCAGCAGTAGCAGTAGCAGCAGCAGTAGCAGCGGGGGCAGCAGCAGTAGCAGCAGCAGCATCAGCAGCAGCAGTAGCAGCAGCAGCAGCAGTAGCAGCAGCAGCAGCAGCAGTAGCAGCAGCAGTAGCAGCAGCAGCAGCAGTAGCAGTAGCAGTAGCAGCAGCAGCAGCAGCAGCAGTAGCAGTAGCAGCAGCAGCAGTAGCAGCAGCAGTAGCAGCAGCAGCAGCAGCAGCAGCAGCAGTAGCAGCAGCAGTAGCAGTAGCAGCAGCAGCAGTAGCAGCAGCAGCAGCATCAGTTATTATAGTCATTTCTCGCCAAAAGTAATCTAAAAAATGGATGTCCATTGCATGGCTCGACTTGACCTGCAACATATTTGTGGGCGAGTCCGCCAGCTGAGCCTTAATAATTTGCATAATTAGATCTAATCACAATGCAGGCAGAATTGAGATAAAGATAACACTTATGTATCCCAGGTGTGCAAAAGCCCTTCAAAGGTCATTATCATGCAGGTATGATCACATGTTAATACCAGGTGTAAACGGGACCTAGAGATCACAAGGAAATGTGCAACGTTGGCTGAATGGAACGGTATTTGCATATTTTTGCTTTAAAAAAAAAAAACAGTTTTACAAATATTTTGCTAAATGCTGAAATAAATCTTGTTTTTTAAATTTAAAAAAATGAAATACATAATACTCATGACTACAGTTGCGGATTTTGTTTGTTTAAATCCTACAAAGGACTTCTGCTGCTCTGGCTTTCATGATACATGATGAAAAATAAAGAAGAACTGCTAAATTAAAAAAAGGCTTCGACGGTCCGTTCTCTGCAACATGCAGTAAAGTTTTCTGTGCCAGTCTGATGGAGAGCTTAAACCTCTCAGCACATTAGCTGTGCCAGCAGGGGGGCCGGGATGGCACTGAGAGAAACAGATTAATGAGTCGAGCAGGCATAAAACAACACGACCATGTAAAAACACTCTGAATGTCATTAGTATTTATGGGGCTCATTTTCTGGCAGGTCGGCTCTCAACTCATTCTCACTACTGGAACACAATTAGTTGTTGATACAGGGTGAGGTCTTCAGACAAGACGGGGCATATCAAATGTAATTTGGTGTGAAAGTACACTGAATCCATGCGTTGCTTTGTGCTGCTTGTAGTATTAATATTAGTATTAATGGTGGTGTTGATATTTGTAATACACTTTGGTAGCACTTTATAATAAGTGCACACTATTTAGCAGTAGTAAAGCATGAATAGACACTGAATTTGTATCATTTATAAAGCGTCGTTCCAACATGAATGCTCATTAGTATGCAATTCATAAACACAGTTATAAATAAAATCATGTATTTCAGTATTAAAACACGTTTATAAAGTGCACATCTAAATCATATGTATAAATAAATGCATGAATAAATGACATTTAAATCCTGTTTTATCATTTACTAACACTAACACGTTATAAATGATCTTATTAATCATCTATAAGTCCTTAATACTTCACTTACAAATGGGGAATCCATAATGTATAAGGTATGAAAAGCCAAGCGTATTGATCAAGAATTAAACTGTGTTTATGAATTGCATACTAATGAGTTACTAATGAGTATTCATGTTTGAACAATGCGTTATAAATGATGAATTCAGTGTTAGTGTTACTAATGCTAAAGAGTGTGCACTTATTATTAAGTGCTACCTAAACCTTTAAGCCAGGCTAACGGCAGCAGGGACGATGTCAGCTGGTCCACTTTAAATAATGTTGGATTGGCAGAAAAAAAAAATGGAAGGATTGTGATGCAATTCTTGTTAGAAATTGCAACTTAACTTGTGCATGATATAAATTACAATCAATCAATCCCATAACTTCCTCTACTACTGGCTCTACTACTTCGCTGTTACCCTGATACATTTTTATTCCAACTGTGACTCGGCTGGGAAACACATTTCCTTCCCTCCTCCACAGTTTGTTCAGCAGTGAAAGCCAATTAGGAAAAAGCCAATTTTCACCCAAAAAAAATCAATACTCACACTGATATTTGAAAAACATTGATCGCCTCAGTCGCTACAAGTGGGTTTTCTAATAAAACGTGACAAGATCTAACCGTGTGCCCAGTTGTTTGGCCTAATGCGAATGTCAATTGAGGAATGATGATTGCCGGTGACATCAACAGTACTATGATGTACATAATGCTGCTAATAATAATACATTTCCTTTGCTCAGCCGACCGACGTCGGGGAGTAAGAGACGCTGCGCATACTTAAATGTCATTGTTACTCCGTCAGCCAATCAAATCCAATCGAGCCGTCGGGGAGAAGAAGGCCTGATGCTGCAGCGATTACCAGCTAGGGGAGAAAAACGATGCAGACTTTGTCTTCCCCCTCACTCTGCTCCATCTCCTTCTCCCCATCTCGGGCCCTTAATCCACTTAGTCGGCTCTTCCTGAGCTTACAGCCTTCCCTTTATTCCATTATAAAGACCCATCGTACGACCTGCTGCTTATTTCATTAAAATGGCCCAATCCATGACCCCGCGACTAATCCATAATGCAGACTACGGCGGGCCTATAGCCTTCGCTCGGCAGTCCAGCGGGGCGGCTGACAGATGGGACGGAGGGAGCAGGGATGGAGAGACGGAGGTCCAATGAACGAGGGGGGAATTTGAGAGCTCCGCTTACGAGTCCGGCTTCCCGGTGAATAGGATTTCACTGATGTAAATGATGATGGAGCGGAGGCTTCGCTACTCTGTCTTTGATTGTCGGAGATGGCTTTCCCGTGGGCCCATCTGTCCGCGATATGGAAATGGCCACATCTTAAGGGTGGAATGTAGCCTGTAAAATGAGCATGGACCCCACACACCTTGGCTTAGAGGTGATATCGTAGTCAGTACTGTAGCTCGTTACGGTTAACCCCGGGAGAACTTTGCGGCACAAAGTGAGCGATGCTGAATCGCATAACGCCGCTCCATCGACGCTATCCAATTTGACTTTGCCTCCTTCCCCTCCGTTTGACCTTCTCCGGCGATGGCCCGCCCTCCAGCCCTGGATGCCCTCCCACAACTTGCATCAGGACCGGTTTGCTGAGCGTTTCCATCGCGTCCACAAATCTAAATTTACAACCACCCCGCTATCAAACTAAGCGGCCCTTGCGTTTGCACTTAATGGCCTATCGGGTTACGTTTTTATTGATAAAGCAGCGCTATTTATCCCTGAGCACCTGGCACCTCACATACCTGCACCAGCTCTTTAGAGAGACCTAACATCTTACACTGGTTGATGAGAAAATGTCTTTTTTTTTTGTTTTTTTTGCTGTCTCTGTCCAGGCTCAACGCAGGTCATTAAGAAGAGTTAACTAATAATAATTACTTTTAACCGGGTTCAGCCAGAGAGCCACTGCTCGAGGCCCGGGGACACACAATACGGCCAGGAAGTGACTACAACCCTCTCTCCATCGATAACGCCAGCATATCTCATTACAGTGGCGACCTGCGGTACACTGCCATTCGGTCTCGATCATATAAAACCCATTTCAGCGTGCCGTCCCCGCCGGAGCCCCAGCGGAGTGGAATATTCATTATTCAAATTTTAAGCATTGGAAATCCCAATATGTTACTAAGGCCAGATGAGATGAGATGAAATAGCTTAGCCTTTTGTCCAGGGAACATTGACTAATCGCCTCGCTCCTTAAAATCAATTTCCCAGCCGTAAGCGTCAGACACTCTTGATTGTACTGTACCGTTGAAGACCCCCCACCACTATCACCTAATACTCCTGCTGGCTGCCCAGAATAACTTATTGATTAGTGATTATGTTACGGGAGGTGTGGGTGGCCGGGGCGGAAGACGGACTGGCCTCAGTCATCTCCACGGGGCTAAATTTGGATCCTCTTGTTACCAGATCCAGCGCCTACTGACACTATCTTCATCTGCCACCAGCCATTAGCTCTGCTCCCCTCTGGATGAGGCGAGGAATCAAGAACGCTCTCCTCTGGAAGTGTACGGAAAAATGAAGGGGAATTTTGTGGGAATTTGAGACGGAGGATGGATGCTTAGATGTGGTGCACTTGTGGACCGCTAAATAAAGAAATAAGCACACGTATTTCTATTCAGGCATGGCTGATTATTAAATGTGATGGTTGCAGTGGAGGTTCAGGCGTGGTGATGCCCCCCCCCCCCACCCCCCGCACCCGTCCTCGCCCCCCCCCCCCCCCCCCTCCTCTCTGATTCTGTGCTGAGCCTGAAAAGTGGCTGTGATCAATACCTGCAGGCCCGTTTCAGTGCTAGAGGGGTGTGTGTGTGCGTGTGTGTGTGTGTGTGTGTGTGTGCTGTGTCAGCATCCACTCAGGACTTCATCAAACAACCCTCATACCTCGACTGCACACACACACACGACGCCCACATCAGCACATGCCCCTCAAAAAGTCGCCCATTTTCACTTTCCCCTCTTCTCACCCACCATCCCCATCACACGCACACACGCACACACACATTCCTTCCGTTGCAGGCCATCCCAACACGGATGTTAAATACCATTCAAATGTCAGCCTCCCGTATTGATTGGAATGATAATTCTTAAAGGTAGGAGAGATGGCTTGTTGATGCTAAGCAGGCGCCGAGCATCCCTCACTGTCACAAAGTTGCCATGTAAGGGTTCCCGGGCTCCGCTGGCAGAATGTGGATGGCGGTTTACGTTCGACCACCGAGGCCATATGTTTCTGTCATTAATCATTGTCCTCTCGGGCCGGTGACAGGCGGACCAGGATTCATGTTGAGAGAGAGATAGAGTCGCTTTTAACGCCCTCAGATCAGAGAGGCTGTGTGAGAGGGTGTGTGAGGGTGTGTGCACGAGTGTCGGGCCAGACGGGTGGTTCAGCACCAGGTGGCTTTCCTTTTGTACGACGTGTGTGTGTGTGTGTGTGTGAGAAAAGACATTCAACAATATGCAGGTTGGGTGAGGATTCATATATGTGATCTGATTTTGTTAATGATACGTTTTGGCTGGTGTCATTTCTGCAGATTCACGTGAATACTGCTTTGAAATTTGTATTTTATATGTAAATGAGCATTACTTTAGGGAATATATATATATATATATATATATATACATAGATAAATATATAGATACAGTATATGTATATATCTGTTTTCAGATATCCAGCTGAGATTTCTGCTGCAGAAATAGAGCCATGCACTTCCATTGCAGTTGCCTAAATCCTGTTAGTGGCTCTCAAAGCTCAGAAAATTGACACTTTGAAAACTGTAAATAGTTTTCATTGAATCTACTTCCTGCTGGAGAAACAGTCACAGTGAAATCGCTTTCACTTTCGGACCCGAAAAAAGCCTGAAGGTGGGCAACGTTTTATTTCCCTGACACGGCCACTGCACGCTTATTGCATGTCACACTGTGCGAGACGGGTCTAATGAGATTTTGGACTCTGTGTCGGACTGTATGAGATCAATTTGTGTCAAGAATGCGATGCAAATGGGTAAAAAGTATATGATGTAGGATCATATGATATGGATGTTTTAGATGGACTCTAGTGTTTCAGTGTAAAGGGGCCTGTAGGGGAGACGTGGCTGATGCAAGAATGCGGCCACACACCACAATCACCTTTCCAATGAATAATATAGCTCTCCCGTCCTAATAGATTTATGAAAATGTCAACAACAAAATAAAAGCATCCCTCATCCAGACAGCATTGAACCCTCACCTTGCCGGTACCTCGATGTTGGAGATGGCGTAGAAGTACTTCAGCAGGTTGTCTCTCTGCACGTAGGTGCCTCCGAGGGCGGGCCTGAGCAGCCTCATCCTCAGGTTGGTGAAGGTGAAGAAGTCCCTCAGTCCCTTCATACTTTCCATGCGCGTGTACAGGCTGTCCATGTTCTGCAGCCGCGCTCCTGCGAACACAGAAAAACGCGCCCGCACCTCGAACTTCACGTTCTTGTCGTTCTTGGAGCCGACCCAGCGCGAGTACTGCTCGGTGCAGATGACCCGCGTGATGTTGGCGGGCGAGAGGTCTTGCACGCGCTTGGGGGGGATGTTGAAGGCGTCCATGCAGTCGTCGGCGTAGTACTGGTACGGCTGCCACGAGCGCCCGTGGTCCATGGACTTATCCAGCACCATGACGGTGGGCCGGCCGTACTCGAAGGTGATCTGGATGTCGTCGGTGAGCTCCAGGCTCTTGTTCCAGGACATGGAGATGTTGGCCAGCAGGGGCTCCGGGTGCCGCCTCCACGTGACGGTCTGCCAGTAGGTGAGCAGGCTGTTGCGCTCCTTGTCCTGCATCAGCTGAGGCGGGTGGGCCAGGTCCGGGTTGGAGGCGTCACACTCATCACTGCACAGGTATGGGTTCTCCTAAAAGAGAGGAGGACGGAGCAGAAACACATCAGTCAGGGGTTGAGGATTCATATCATATCGTAGTATCGTAATAAGATGTATTGGACAAAGTTAAGCTTTTGGCCTCAAGTACCCATCATTAACGGAGCACACAGAAAACTACACGGGGAAGTTTAATTACATTTTGCCCACAACTCCAGAAACCAGCAAGTGCTACAATGCTTATTATTATAATGCTTAATATTAACCGTCCCCAGTTGTGCGTGTTATTAGCTTGTGGTCATTTTAGTAAACATAGTATTTATATTAAAATAATATGAACTGGCATAATACAAGTTTTAATACCTTTTGTTATTTCAGTGTATAATGTCCTTTGATGGTGCATAGTCCCCTACCAAATACATTTTTTTGTTGTTGTTGCCTTTATTGGATAGTGATAGTCAGTAAAGGGGGGTGTGGGGGGGGCATGAAGCATTAAGTAATTGGTAATCCAGCTTTAGATTGACTTTGCAGCTAAAAATCGCTTTTCATTTGTGAGAAAACAAGATGTCTTTGTAATTTCTCCACCCGATCCCCCTGATAAAGTATAGATCTCCCCCTTTATGTGAGCAATGAGCATAATCAGGACTTTGTCTGCTGCCCCAACCCCCCCACAAAAAAGTCCATATTGTTCCCACAAAGGATGCCGTGTATCTAAATGAGGAGTGCCTTCAACTCCCCACCGAGGGACGGAGAGCTTAAAAGTAAACTTGGCAAACACCACAACAGGAAGTGTGAAGGTCAAGAGCATCGTGCATCGTCACTGTCTTTGCATAGACAGCAGAGTGCGGCTGCACTTCTAGCTCCAGAGAATTGATCCTCCTCTTCCAGTGATGCCAAGACTTTTAAGCCCCTTTGCAGAACTCGGAAGTCAACAGGATTGTTCGCACTCCTCACACAGAACCTCTTTCTGGCGGCAGAGGGAGAGAACCGCCTCTCGCTCTCTCCGTCAGGAGATCTCAGGACTAATTTCATTATCGGCTTATTCGGCTTAGCACATTTCCATGTTCCAAAACATGTCTACCTCCCGTGACCTTTGTTGAGAGTTGCCCCCCCAAAATGAAATGTGACATCCTTCCTCTCAGATAAGTTTCCCACGCTCCTTAATTCCGCCCGGTCAGCTCGTCACAGTGAGACGTTTGCTGACATTTCGGTAAAACGGATGCATATTAGCGTTGTAAGCCAGTTGTCACCGCAGGAGTTACATATTTACACGAAGAAATCCCAGAGATCCTCACTGTCATCTCTCCTGGTGATTCATTTGTGGAAAAAAATAAATGCTGTTTAGATTGCGTCACATTCAGAAGGCCCGTCCCGCCCTCAGGGTGCACTAATTACACTGATAAGTAGTTATTATTTTCTCAGATTTGTAATCAGTCATTCATTGCATCAAAGGAATCCCCCTTTGCATTCTTTGTCCAACTCTTCACTTTATAACACACAGCCACTGGCTTATTTATGATGCTTTATATTTGTCACATTACTCAAATCAAAGCCCCAAAACATCATTTCCATCTTTGCCATTGTTCAATACCAAATATGGAAATCTGACAGTTTTCTGCTCTAAATACAATATAAACATTTTATTTAGGTTAAGAATGATCTGATGCCTGGGACGTTTCCCCTCTCCTGTTTTCACACACTAACCGCTTACATTTACATATGTTATCCATCTTCTTTTATTTATTGGGAATCCAATATTCATTTTTTTTTTACTGCATTCTTCACAAGCTCTTGATGGAGTGCAAAGTACGTCTTAAAATATCCTCCTTTTTTCTTGCACCTCCACCTCTTCCTCCTCTTTCTTCTCTGTTTCGCTCCTTTCATTATTTATTTCAGCCTTATTCCCGCGTACTAATTGTGCTGTTTGAGACCAGCTCATCTTGAAATTCTGTTTGGTGCCGAAAGAAAAGATTGACTTCAATAGATGTAATAAATTAAAACAAATCCCGTTCGGTGTGTCAGTGACTTTGTCGGGAATTACACTCAAGAATGCTCGAAACAACTTGGGAGTGGAAAAAGTGAATAATTACGACTTTTTCCTAAACAACGCACTCCTCCTTACAGCGAAGAGTAATGGTAACCTTTAGGAGCAGCCCGCGAGTGATCACATGATTGATCAGAGACAAGGATTTACTCTACACCTGCCCCTTGCGTTTTAGTCAGTATTACAGTGATATTATTGTGTAAAAACGTATTTTTATATGAGTAAAATCTGTATTATCCACAGTAGTGATTAACAACAATCTAATACTTTTGTGAACTATTGATAAAGGTGTATAAATAGAAACAAAGACGGTTAAGATGCATTCAAATGTTGCTTCAGTTAACATCTTACTCATCATGAGCAATTATATTTCGGTTATATTATATTATATTTCAAAACAGAAGGTGTGTGTCTCACTTGCAGCCACTCAGCCATCTCAACCGGTTTGAAAGACCTCTGGAGCGCTCTTGAATTTAACAGCTTTTTAATGACCCGAGTTTGATGAAAAGCTTTTATTTTAAAAGCACATAGTCCCTTTCATCTTCCTCTTGATTCCCAAGAATTGAAGATAAATACAGGGCCTGATGATAATACACTTGATTAATGTGCCTTTTCTTTCCCTACGTCTGGAGATTTCTAAACCATAAAAAAAAACTCCATTCACAGAAAGACGCGCCTTAAGAAAGAAATGTCTCACGCAGATTTGCGCTTACTCCGATTAGAGGGATGCATAACGTTCACTCACCTGCTCAGCCATTTATCAAATGATGGCTTATGACTGAAGATCCCGAAGTTACACTGAGAATTACATAAATTGATGGAGCGTAAATTTAACGTAATGCTGCATCTGCTTTCGGCAGAATTGGATTGCATAATGACTGGTGATATTTCCCCAAAAATCTATATCTTGAATATCAAAGAGTCGCCCCCTTAAAGGCTTTAAAGGTTGATGTATGTAGTTTGTAGTTTCATCCTTGATTAATAAAGGTTTGTGGGAAAAGGATCGAGATTCAAGTTGTGTATTTAGATCCATTTGGGAGGAAATATGAGTGTTTATGACATATGGAGAGCGGATTATGAAGAAGTTTGAGGACTTCCAGTGGATGTTTTTAATGCTTTCCCATCGTAACCAGCTGACCCGACTTTCTACAGCAACCTTTCAAGCCTACAAAGGCTGATTGTTCAATACTCAAAAGATTTGGGATGGAGTATCACTTTGAAGCGCAGTTTCCTCCGTATGATGTAAGATCTAACGTGAAAGCAATACTGCATAATATCGACGCGGCGTGCGAGCGCGGATCGCATGTCGCCGTTTCTTTTTTTTTTTGTCAGACGTTTTGCTTTCTCGCTTGCCAAGGAGCAGGCAGACAGCCGTTCCGCCTTTTTGGTACAACATCGTCGGACTGCACCGGCGGGGAGGGAAAGTGAGCAGTAAGTCAGAGCCACTCGAGCGGTCTAATAACAAAAGCAAAAGTTACAATCCTCCGAGGCTGAGAGTGTAAATCATCTGATTTATGGTGACAGTGCAGAGTGGGAAAACTCCAAACATAAGCAAACGCTGAGCCGGTGCTGAGGGAAGCTGTGCGGCCCGGAAGACGCTGTTCAGGATCATAATGCACGTGACAATACAGGATCTCTGCACCCGAACCTGCAGGTAATCAATCTCCCTCCTCACCGCGGCATTGTCCTCTATCTGATGACCCAATTATCTCGGATAGAGATCACTGTCGGCGGGAACGCCTCCGGGATGATAATCTACGACGCTCATAAACAACTGCAACCGGAAAAGGAAGTTAGAGTCAGATGATGGCTTTCGATCACGTGCCGCGGTTAGCTCGAAAAGCTAGCGCCGCTGCTTTTAGTTCCCTCCATTAGTGCATCCCCTGACCTCAGTCCAGACACACGTTTACACACACGGGACCGGATTAGTAGGCTGTTGTTCTGGAGATGACCCTCGACCTACAAATCCTATTGAAAATGATCGCACTGTCACGCTGTCCCAGATACGACACACACTCCCCATGCGCTAGCTGCTGGAGTGTGCTTCTGAGAGAAAGTGTGTTTGTGTGCAGGCGAACAACTAGACAGGAAGCAAGAGATCAATGCTATATATAAATATGACGTCTCGTCGTTTTTGTTTTTGGGATTTGAGCGGCGGGTCAAAAAGCTGCTTGTTGCTGCTCATCAGTGTGCGCTCACCTCCCATTAGGATTATCTACAGTAGAGGTGGTGTGTACTGTAATATAGGCTGGAAGATTTCATCCCCCCCATGATGGATTTACGCTTGAGGTTATGGTTAAGCCCTTTGTGTGCTACGTCCTCCTTATCCCAGTCCACCCGGCCCGCTATGTCTATGCCGGGATACACACACCCGCACAAACACCCGCACACACACACACACACACACACACGCCAATCCCGGCCAACTGCCGCGGCAGGTGGCCCGCGCCGCTAAGCCCCTACAGCAATTATCCTCCGTGGGATTCTGTCTCCACGACAACAGCCGCCGCCAATGCCTCGCCGATGAGTGACTTGCTTGTTTTCGCTGGCGGATTAAGAATATCTGAACACACATTAATACCTCCTCAGGTGCTCACGGTCGCATCGGCCACGAGGGCGGACCGCGAGGGAGCTCTCTGGCCTCCATCGAAGGAAAACTTTGAAGGAAACACAACGGCTGACAACATCGCCGATTGCGTGCAGTAATGTTATGCATTTCCACGGAAATTAAGCATGAAGAGAAAAGTGCTTTTTATGCCCTTCCTCGTCTCTTCCAGTCACTTTTAGGACCATTTCTGTCCCCTCCATCCTCCAAAATATGTTCTGTCACCACCGGCGTCTCGACCCTCGCTCTCCTCTTTATTTCTGCCTCCACTTATAGGAGTTTCTAAGTTATATTGCTAGCAAGGGGAATAAAAGTAGGGACACGCTCAGAGAACACAATTTATTTTGTTTTGGAGAAACATCGAATGAAATGACCCTCCCATTAAAAAGGCCACAGAGGCAAAGAGAAAGGGATATTGCTTTTTCACTTATGACGTTAATCTTTTATTTTGTTGGAGGTGTTTCCATCACACCGGCTCTTGTTACCCTGAGAGAAGGTGCCGTGTCGGTGTGTTGCCCTCAAAAATGTGCACGTCCATGTGTGTGTGTGTGTGTGTGTGTGCTCAGTGCATGTTCCAAATCCTTTCACTCTGATTACTGGAAATGGTGATTATTCGCTTGCTGTTAAATGTCTACCGGCCGTGTAAATGTGTCTTAGGTGTGTGTTTGCGTGGGTGGGTGTTGTTTATGTCTGCGTGCGTGTGTGTGTGTGTGTGCGTGCAAAAGTAAATGTTTGCTGTAGGTGTGACTGTGCTGGAGGAGGAGAGAAGAAGGAGGACAGAGCGGGGACACCATGCTGCTCCGAAACAGCAGCGAAGCTCGTCCCGCTCAGATCGCCACAGTCGGACCGGGACGAGTTATATTAGGAACTGATCTGAGAATCAGCTGCACCGAGAGAACAAAACATCAGAGAGAGTCGCTTTTTTTTTCTTCTTCTTCTGTCTTTGAGTGCACTGGTGAGGTGAATTCGGGTAAAAGCGATTATATTTTATTGATGTCTGTTATTGAATCTAAACTAATCACAAAGCAGGAGATGTAGATTAAGGGAGGCAGACGGGAAAAGGGTTTGAAGCTTTGAGGTGAAATGACGTGGACTTCTTAAAGAGCAATGCACTTCTCGTGACTCGGGATGGTTAATATGTAAAAGTGAGCAGCAGGACCTGAGATATTACACTCAAAACATGGTGCCCGCGTTACCCACAATGCAACACGGCCACCAACTGTTTAATCAGAGATGAGGGTGTTTTATGGTAATGTGGCCTTGAGCTGATAGCCTAAAGCGGCGATGAGCCTCCCTTCCTTTATTTTTAGTCTTCAGACCCAACCGACGCCGACTCCATTCATCAGCCTGCAGCCACAAAAGGATGCATTCGACTTTATTTCTCCAATGATGCAGTCGTACTGCCCGAGACCTGTAAACCAACCCGGTCCCATGGGAGGGCACACACATAGGACGCCATTTCCACGTGTCATTATGATGCATTTTAGGCTTTTTGCATGTTTGAATGAAGCATTCACGTAATGTTATAGGCTTCATCTTTTGAGGGGCAAGAGATGTTAAAGGGACATTATGGTACTTATCGTTATGTCTGCTATAGATTCCCAAAACATTTCAGATCAACAGAAATGATCTCAAACATCCGTCTATGAGTCTGATTGGAAGTAAACAGAACATTCCCCCTTTAGATAAGGTTGTTCTTGATACATCCCACATTTCTACTTGTGGAAATTTGAGGAACGTGCACTAGAGTGGCAAATAGTGCGAGTCTCCTACAGCTCTTCAAACATTTCAAATCAACAGAAATCTTCTCAAATACTTGTCTCCAGGCATTTCCAGGGGACTTCTCTCCGTCTGTATTTCGGAGACGGATTCTGCTGCACTGAAGTTTTGTTGGAAAGCTATAAAGCTCACACTCGCTCTGTATTTCCCAAACGTCGACAGAGGAGGAGGTAAGTGAAATTGTATCGTGAAGAATAGTCACGCGGGACCCGGATATGATAATAACACCCAGGTACAAACCTGCCTTTGAATAATCGCTCGCGTCCTGAGATCCTGATGGCGAGACCAGGCGGTTCTCTAAGTCCACCTCGGGCTGTCTAAGCCCCTGCGGCCAATCCCTCTTAGTATCACCTCAGTCAGGGATAAATCTCACTTATAACTACCCTCCCGTTCTGCCAACACATCTAAACACTGCTCTGATCACTTTTAACTGTGTCCTAATGGGAAAGCGAGCCATGCCGTTACATCACCACACCCTCCCCACACCTCCCTTCTCCGTACAGCCGCTCTCTCGCTCGCTGTCTGTGTCTTTCTCTCTTTCGCTCCCTTCTTTAATTATGCCCCCGCGCTGTCAAAGCTGGCCCCGCCGCGCCCACGACTTCCCCTCCGAGGGTGTGTTATTAGGACACCGGCCACCTGGGCTGGCTTTCACCCCAGGGGGGTGCATCGGGGGATGGCCCGTCGCGGGGTGCGGGTGGCCCGTTCGCCATTGGCCTTCAATGGCCCACTGCTGGGCAGGGCAGGCCAGCCGGGACTGGGCAGCGAGTAAGAAGCATGGCCATAGGCCCAGTCTGGGAAGCACTGATCCACGCTACCAGCTGCCATCTTCCTCCCCTTCCTGCATGCTCCCCTTCCGCTGCTGCGCAGCTTCTCTCCCTTCTCATGTCTATTTTTAGAGCTGGCAGATTTCTACCTTCTAAAACGGGCAAATGTGTTGTGGAACAGGAAGGTGTGTGTGTGTGTGTGTGTGTGTGTGTGTGTTTTTATTATGTTTTGTTTTGGGTCTTTCTTAGACATACTACCGTGCGCAGCCGGCCAACTCGTGCACACGTCTCACGCACGCCCCTGCCGGTCCCCCGCTAACGTCGCAGCTCACTGTACATCCCTGTGCACGTGCACGTGCACGCATCCCATTTGCATTCGGCTGCTCTCTGTTCTCGGGACCCAGGGGAGGCGGTTGATTGAAGGTTTCGGTTCAAAACCAGAAAGCGAAATAACAAACAACTGTACGGCGAGAGCTTTTTGAATGCAGCATTTATTTTTTATTTTTTATATATATATATCGACACTGTGTGTACTGCTGTGTGGAATCTTTGTGCTTAGCTAAGCTTGGATCCTCCTCACCTCTCCCTCATCATTAGCTATCCCCCTCTGCAACACACCGCCTCACCCCCCTCGCACCTCCTTACTCCATCATCCTCAACTGCAAGCTGAGACTCCAGCTATCGTACAGGGGAACTACAAAGGAACTACTGAAGCTCCTAACACGGCACGAGTGACAGTAGCATCTTTGTCGAAGCGCTGGAAGCCCGTCATGTTGGAAGAAGCCAACATGCTGGCCTTTTTTGGCTGAGGAGGAAGGATGCTGCATTCCCAGGGAACAAGAGAGAAAGAAAAGCATCCCTGTGGAGATGGAGGGGACCAAAACCTACTGTAAACTTATGCATGCAGAGAAAGCTACAGAATGCCTCAACATCAAAACCCCCCCAAAAGTGAATTTTCCCATAGTTTTTATGGAGCACACTGTAGCAGTCAAAGAGTGATAGGAGCAGAGGGAAATATTATTTAGCATCTTCCGCAGTATGTCTCAAGTCTTATTAAGGATGAGCAGCTCTGCGCATTGGGTGATGCAGTCTTTTTTTTTTTTTCACAGTGCCCCGACATTCCCCTGACTGGTGGGAGTACTGAATGAGTGAATGTAAAAGTACACCAATTAGATAAGAAACCCGGCTTTTCTGTAAAGCTGCCAAATCCTGGGGCAAGAGGAAGAGGGAGAAAAAAAAGTCTGCTTAAATGAAAATAAATTACCTGTATACCAATAACCCTCAAATAATACTCCGTCGGTTTGTCCAAAAGAAAGACGGAGGAGGTGTAGTAACCTTGATTGCCTGCTGAAGAGTCCTCGGGTGATTACACAGTGATTCCTAACCCAAAATACATAGATTTTCTATTAAAAAATTGCAATTACATGCCAGAAAAGTAATTTATTTCGCTCAATAGAACCCTCCGTAGCGACGATTTGTCAAATAATGATCTAGTGACAGTGTTAAACCTACTCAGCTCTCTCATTATGTCGGCGTTTGAGTCTGACATCCCTCATTTCTTAAGTAAACTTTCATCTCGCGGCGTCTTCATTCTCTAAATCCCCAGCCGGTGCAGCAGGGGGTCCCTGGTTCAACCCCCCGCAGTCGCAGATGGCCTGAGAAGAACCAGAACTTTCCACTGTAACGTGGAAGTGAAAGTGCTGACTAAGGCCAAACTCCTTCCCGTCCCGCCCTCTGTCCCTCATCCTCTCCCGCCGGCCTCGCTGGGCACTCTGGATCCTTGGAATGGAGCGACGCTGGCCAACCCTTGTAAGGAAGCCCATTAAGGAACCCATCAATATTTCATCATTGCTCACTCAGAAACATAGTTATAGAAGTTTCCAGGCCAGGGCCATTAGGGGGCAGACGTCAATACGTTATGGCAGCGAGCATCCCTCTTCCCTTATCCCCCCCTTCTCCCTCTGGCCCCTGTTCGTCTCCCCGTCTCAGGAGAAAGTCATCGGAGAGGCTTTCGCAAGACAAGGTTTCCGCTACCTCTACATTAAACAAATCATTAACCATTAGGTATCCAAGGAGCACGGTATCCTTTCCTGCTCCTGTCAAATGACCCCCAAGTACTGTTAATAGTCTCCGTGCAAGGCAGGAAGGAAGGGGAGGACAACTGGGGGCGGAGGGTTGTTTGTTAAGTCCGTTCTAAGGTAACAAATCTCCAGTCATACAGGATACAAATGCCTAATTAACAGCATGACATGATGCGATGCAGACGAGCTTAAACACTCTCCAGAAACACGTGTGAGATCTTGACTCATGGCTGTTTAGACAAGTCTGGCACCTTCAATGCTGGCCGGCTCAGTGAGTGGACAGTCGGTGGCATCAAAGAGGATGAACTTGCAGTCGCTCACACTTTCCTCTGAAGGAGGGGAAGGGGAGGTGGGGGGGGGGGGTTAATTACAGTCTTCTTAGTATTACAATGATTTTATAACCTGCATTTCAGATTATTACACTTGCATTAGCTGGGATGGGAACTAGCCTGCAGGCTAAAGTGTGTTAAATATCGCTGGAGCAGACATTTTAACGAGTTTTCCCCGAGCTCACCACCCTTCAGTGTCCTTGGAGCTGAAAAGGTCCCACTATATGCATTTTACCAGAGGAAATGTGAGGTCTTCTAATCAAACCGGATCCCAGGCTGCCAAGTCCATACTAATGTAAACAACACCTCCGGACCTCTCCGAGGGAGGTCGAGTCATGCCAAGTCATTGCACTTATGTCATCCCTTTTAGCTCCCTATAGCCCTGACACTGTGCATTCTGCTGTGTGAATCTCTGTCATTACTTTTCTCTGTTGTCACTATTCAGCTTAATTGCATAACCCCCGTGACCTTGTTGATTTGCAAAATAATAGTTTTCAACTTTTTTTCCCACGTTTATGCTTCATGCAACTGACTCAACACTCTATTTAACTTTGTGGAGCACGTGTTTGCTCCGTTCAAGCTCTTAAAATGTGTATTTAAATGCACTTTGGAGTTATTTTATAAAAGGTGTAAAAGATGCCGCACGAGTCCCGACGTGAACTCACCAGAGTGCAGAACCTCTCGGGCGGGTTTCCGCAAGTGATTCCGGGCGGATCCACCTTGATCCGCATGTAGTCTCTCATGGACGCGGATTTCGGCTGGCAGGCGTACTGCTCCCACACCGAGCCCTCATCCGTGCTCACCAGGGACTTGCACAGTTCGTACTGGCCCAGAGTGGAGGCCAAGCAGTGCAGCAGCAGCAGCAACACGGCCTGGAGGAGCATGGCAGGCTGGGGGGGTGTGTGGAGCGGGGTCCGGCACGAGGTGAGGGGGCCACGGGGCTCAGAGGAGGGGCGAGGCGCATGGAGCGGTAATCATAAGCAAGTGGTGGACATCCCGACCGCCATGCCGCTGGACTGTGAATGCAGAGGTGCAGGTATAGGTTGACACAGCTCGCGTCCGGGCTTACAAAGGCCCCCGACAAGAGGACACTGTGGCGGGAAACTTTGGCTCAGTGTCTCTTCACAGATACCGACGGGCTCCACGGAGCCGAGAGAGAGACGCTGCCTTGTTTTGACGGCCGGCTTCCTGGGGAAGATGAGCGGTGGGTGGAGAGGCGGATAATGTTACAGAGATGAATCTCGGCATACACTTTAACCATAGTGTTGCAGGGAGTCGGGTGGGAGATGTCAACGCAGGTCCATGTCTCAGAGAGCGCCGTCCGGCAGGGAAACGGTGGAGCTGGCCGGAGAGGACGGAGGAGTAGCTGCCGCGTCTTCAGGTACATCCATTGGACGCTTTGCACTGGCCGAGCTCCTCCGACGGTCCTGGGGTGAAATGAGGACAAATGTGAGAGGAGGGAGTTAGTGTGATGCGTGCAGCATCCTCATTCATTCAGCACATCCTGAATCTCACTGAGAATGCGAGGATGTCCTTTTTTCTCTTCTGCAGCACAGTTTGAGATGAGATGCATCCTGCATGGTATTTCTCTGTTGCTTGAATAAAAGTGTAACGCAAGTCTTTGAAATATTGGCTACATCTGGGTGGGTTGCGTTCTCATTTTGTTGTATAATTAACTCCTTAATTATCACGTAGGCCCAGTCATTTGCGGTAATTAAGCAAGGGAAATGGAAAACACCACATTCGTCTGTAGGGAACCTTTAAGCGGATTTTGTGGAGCAGCAAGTTGGTTACAAGCAGGGCAAGTTTGGTAAACCCGCCTCCCACCAACGGCGATATTTAATATGAAAAGTTGGAAATGAAAACGCACTGAACGCGCCCCGCTTTGTTTGGATAACATTGGCACGCACCGGCGGCAGCAGCACGTGGTTTTTACGCACAGAGTTGTAATAGCTCTCCAATTCTGCATATTTAGAGTAGGCTACTTTAAAAAGAATTGAACTGCCAGAAATATCATTTTGAAGAAAGCATTCAATTGCCTATATCTCTCTTTTTTTTTAAATACGAGAATATTATGCAAAAAGGAGTTAGCCGCAAAAGTCATCTTCATTTTCTTGAACCAAGTGCCATTTTCTTGAGTTTATCGATCATCGGCCTACTCACTTACTCGTTAATCGAATGTCACGCCAAACAAACTGCACAGGAAGTAGGATGTACTCCTTTTCTTTTCATTGTAATTCGATATTAAACTGAATACATGGAAACATATGGTTGGCACTTTTTTCTTTTTTTGCAGCGCGCCCTCGTCGAGCATAATCCGAGCTGTCATCCCGCACTGACGCGCCACGGTCCCTGCAGCCTGTTCCCACACACCCGGGCGGACTTACTTCAGGTGACAAGTGAAGTCGCCTAAAAGGTAATTCCCGGCACGGCACGGACCGTGTGTTGTAGGGGTGTGTCAGTTTCTACAGTAGTGCCCCACACACACACACACACACACACACACACACACACACACACACACACACACGGCCCATCACCGCCGCGCAGCATCGCTCGCACTGCATGTGTGTGTTGTTGCACATTCCGAGATGCAACGCAGAAATTATGCGAATTCAAGTCCTCCTTTCCCCACTCCGATCCACCTGGAGCGGTCCCGGATATTGTGTTGCAACTCACCGCGGCTTCTCGGTGCAGACTTCAAAGCGCTTTTGGCAAAATGCATCGTGTTGCGAGATGTTTATAATTTTTTTTTTTTTTTGTGTGTTGTCAAATCAGATAAAGCACTTACTTCTAACGTGCATCCGCGAGACCGGTCAGCACTTTGTGCGGCGCCAGGGAACATGCATAAAAAAAGGATTCCCCCCCCCCGACGGTCCGCTGAACTCGTTCCCCGCTCGGTCCTCGCTGTACTCCCGTTATCTGGCTGCCCCGTCTCGCTGTTTGTTTCTGCCTTCTCCCGGATACTTTTTTTTCCTCTTCTCTCTCTCTCTCTCTCTCTCTCTCTCTCTCTCTCTCTCTCTCTCTCTCTCTATCACACCGTGGATGGCTGCGCACGGTAGATCGGTGTCCTAGATCTGGAAACGGCTGGGAAAAGAGGAGCGGAATCCAGCGTCAAGGAGTATCAAAAGTATAAAATATTGACTTTGAGGAAAGGCCCGCCCTTCTAGCCCCCTCTCCTCCTCCTCTTCCCACTTTACAAGCTCGGGTTTACCCGGGATGCTCAATGGCAGAAAGAAAGCGAGAAAAAAGGCTTTATGGAAAATATCACCCTCCCTCCTTCTCCTCCTCCCTCTCTCTCTCTCTCTCTCTCTCTCTCTCTCTCTCTCTCTCTCTCTCTGTTAATGCCCAGGCTAAATCCTTTTACCATCACTTTCAATCACTATCTGAGCTTTTATCTGCTCCAGCCCTGCTGCTTGAACCGGGGCGGTGCAACTTCCCCGCTCCGTAGCTGATCCGGTCTGTTCCCCACCAGGACCGGGCTGCACTCTGCACCCTGCTCGGCTTGAAGGACCAATGGGAAAACAGGGGCCCGATGTTACTGTACTCTCGCCCTTAATCTGTCCAGATGTGTAAAAAAAAATAAAGAATACACACTGTACACTCTGCTCACGTGGAAGGTGAACTCCCAGCTGTCCCTGCATGCAAATAAAAAAAAACATGCATACTTATGGGAGTTGTTTTTTAATCTCCTATAATGGTGCTGTAAAATTCCATATAACATTCCCCATAACATCAAATATACATACATTTTTGCTGTGATTTCTTCAGCCAGTACATGTCAGATTCCCTGTCTATGCAGGGTTTTGTGCATGCTTATGATCTGAACCTTATTTAAATGAGCAGGGCCTTTAGCTCCTCATGCAGAGGACGCCGCCTTACTCATGTTAATCCCCCTCAGCTGTGTTCTGCAGTTGTTGTTGATCTCCATGCTTCAATAGTCCGTGGGCTTGCAAATCAATGCAGGGTTCGGGGTAATTCGGTGTTACCACGAAGTCTGTCAAATCTGTCGATTGATATCTTCTGTAGCTCTGGAGGGAAGTTTTCAAAAGAATGAAAGAATGAGCCCGATGATGTCATCGGATTTTTAATAGAAACAGGAACTGGGTTCAAACAAAGTGGGCATTTTAGGAGGCAGAGAAGATAATGAAATACACTAGTGAATGGCATTATGGGAAATATAGGTTCAATGCTAGGTTCCAGCATTGTTGGAGCTTGATGCGTAGTTTAGACTGGCCTCAGTGCTTCGATTGTGACCTTTTTCTTTGTTCTTTTTTTTTTTACCCAACACTCCTTGAAGATCTTTAGTTTTTTTCTGACCATGCTCTAGAGACATAGAAGTGTACTGTGTCACTACACCGTGACATCACCGTTGGAGGTTACGGGGGTACCAAAGCAAACCTTTAAGCACACTTTTAAGCTTGACGCCTTCAAGCTTTTACAGCCTGATAAGTTACCTCATCATCTGTCTCCTGTGAGTATGGACGTGCAATACTAAATTGTTGAAGTACATTTCAAATATTTAGTTTTTACTTGAGAATGTCTGTATATTTTGACCTCTTCAGCCCTCTTTGTGCCCTGCCCACAGATAGGTGTAGCCGGTGACAGTGGTGGTGGGAACCCTCTCTCTATGGCTATGGAAATGACAAATGTGAATTTGTGCAGTCCCTCCTTCTGCCGGGGACCTGCTACGACATCCTCAAGGACCTTAAAGGTCCCTGCGCCTAATTTTGGAAACCACCGAAGTAACTAACACCTTTGTGATGAAAATACCGGAACAGATGTTTATAATCAGTTCATAGAGAGCCGGGACGCTGTAATTCACACTTCAGAGGTGAATGGCCTGGGCGTACATTATTCACACCTCTAGTCACAATTTAGGGCAACGGAAGAGGGAAGAGGCCAAAAGACAAGGGGAGACGGAGGAAGATAGAGATGTATGATTCAGTGGAAATTATGGATCTCTGTATAGAACACTGGCAGTACACCCAGGAGAGGATCAATAGTTTGTCCTTGCAGGGCCTTCCTTCTCTTTTCGCATCTTTGAGATGAGCCGTAACCCCTTTTTTTTGTACCACTGAGGCGTTTTTAGAGACACCCCCTCTCTCTCCTCTGCACTGTTAACAGGACCAGACTGAAAGACAAATTCCCCCCTCGGGGATCAATAGAGCATCACAAATATGGCATTCGCTGCTAAAACAGGTTCTCGGTAGAGAATAACACGGGCCTTCAATCGAGGATGCGCGACGGCAAAGGGGAATAAAAACCAGTCCTGCTGAATTTGTCAAACATCCTCGGAGTCAAAGATGAAACACCATGTTTGGTTGAGAAAAAAAAGTAAAAGAAAACTATACTTCACTTTCAGTTTTTAAAGGTTTTCAAAAATTCCTGCTGTTTTTTTCTTGGTCTGAGGGATTTAGAGCAGAGGGTCATCACTGATTCAGCGGCGGTCAGGGAGCGTCAGCCGTGCTGGAAAACGTGACTTGCTATGATTAAGCTCCCGACATTTATTTCACAAATGGATAAGGATTATTCCATGTGTAGGCAGAAAAAGCTGGTTGCATTTTGTGATTAACTCCTCTGTCCTTCAAAAACCAAAAAACATGATCATATTCAGCCAACTACATCGTTTTTTTCCTACATCTGGATATGTTTTTAAAAACTTCGCTAACTTCCCTTCAATGTGCATCAGTAACCTAATAGAAATGTCAACCATCAACATGATGAATGAGTGATTTTGTGTTTTGGAATTCAATTATGTCTAACTGAATAAGAGCATCAATAACAATAGAGCAGCCTGTCCTGGCTAATAGACCTGTACACACCACACTATGTCGCACAACAGGGCATTGCTGTATTCATTTCCTGCAACGACGTTAGCGGCCACGCTGCGTGTTCAAAGTGGAGGTGTAAAATTAGACATCCCTCTTGAAAACGGGCTTAATTGTGAATTGGCTGCATGTGAACATTATGTAATTTCTGTGATTTATCGAACACGATATATGGAAATCTGCTCCCGTGAATCATTCGGCTCCCCCGGTGTGCGCTCACCAAATCTGAAAAGTTGTGTCAAAACGCCGAGTGTCAGTAAATAGAAAGAGAGAAAAAAGAAATCAGATGACGAGACTTCTCTTGTTGGTTTTTATCACTCTCCATCTTTCTCTATACTCTCCCTCTGTTTCTCTCTCTCTCTCTCTCTCTCTCTCTCTCTCTCTCTCTCTCTCTCTCTCTCTCTCTCTCTCTCTCTCTCTGTATTTGTGTTTTGGCAGCAGACAGAACTGTCAGAGTAGCCTGGCTGGCAGACCTTGATAAAAGAAATATACCCTTCATCGTGGCAGCCTGCAGAGTTTGGACAAGGTTCAGGACCAGCCTCTCTCCTCTCTCTCTCTATTTGCCGAAAAAAAAAAAAAAAGGATGACGCAAAAGTCAACTTGTGCGGGAGTCACGCTCTCACATAAATCAGTTTGGAACTTTGGGAAGGCCACCAAACAAGTTGCGCATGATCAGAAATAATTCATCTATCCATCATGCAATGCTTTGACCAGATGGCCAGGCTGTAATCACACAAACACACACACAAACACACACACACATACACACACACACACACACGCACACACACACACACACACACACTTTTCTGTTTGCTCCTGCAGGCTGATGTCTTGAAAAGACTCCTGAGGCATCCATGAGAAGATATACCGATAGTTAAAGGGGAACTCCACCGGTTTTACACATGAAAGCCTGTGTGCGGCTCTTTGGGAGTACGACAGTATATGTGGAGAAAAAAAAGTGTATACAATCGTTTGTGTCTGTAAAGGGAGCCACGCGTCATCTGATATAAAGAAATGCCTCAAGTGATGTCACATAAGTCAGTGTCTAAAGACTGCAAGTTGGAAACTCAGCATGAGACTATAGGGGCACAAGAAGCTACGAGTAAGGCACCCTGGAATCACTGACTAAACCTTTGGCGATTGAGTTGCATTGTGGGTAATAAAGGAAAAGGTACCAGATTTTATTTTTACATTGTTTATTGTTAAATCACAAATGTTAGTGTAAATTGGCGGAGCTCTCTTTCTAGATAAATCCCTCTCTAGTTTGTTTTTCCTCAACTATGTCTCATCATATCTCAAGTTTTTTTCTTTTTTTTTAGGTTTATATTTTTAAACAAAACCACATTTCAGGGCCATTTTCCCCTTTAGGTCAGTAAACCTTTTGTTTCCCAGACTACAGAACACCTGTCACTATGAACATATGATGTTCTTTAAACAACCAGATGGGTCCTCTGGAAAATGAAGAGAGAGAGACACACACACACACACACAAAGAGAGAGAGAGAGAGAGACAGACATACACAAGCATGCACACATACACCAATCATGGTCTCCTAGCAACTCCTAGTTAGCGGTCCTACCTTGGGAGTGATGCTCTTTTCACTTACATCAGGTGTTTGCCCACCAGGGAAACCAGAAATAACCTTGGACTGACCCTGAAGCGCAGACACATTTCACCTCATTCCCACAAACCACATCGACCCCTTTTACCCGCTCAAAGCATATTAACGCCACCAGCGGCTTCTATACCGTTTATAATTGTGCGTTAGTCTTTAGGCTGACCTCGCTAGGAGTCGCTGTCCCGAGAAGGCGGACGAAGGCGGAGTCTGTGGTTGAGCATCCAGAGGAGGTGAGCGGTAATGAGCTGCGATGGCACCTAAGGGCTCGTCTCCTCAGAGCAGGCGCTTCATCACCAGCCACGACAAGACGTCCACTCGGAGATTTAGCTGCATCTGAGGAGGGCCCAGTCGGTGTCCTGTCCCACACTGGGCCAGCAGCAGAAACACTAATCTACTGTGGTGTTTGTTTGTGTGTGCGTGTGTGTGTGTGTGTGAGTGTGTGTGAGAGAGAGAGAGAGAGAGAGAGAGGGTTTGAGCATACAAAAGAGACATTGTTTATATCTTCTTGGTGTGTGTATGCAGCGCTGCCGGGGTGTGGAAGGTGAATCCATGAGTGCACACTTTTGTGTGTGTGTGTGTGTGTGTGTATACAGGTGCTGTGCAGTGACTTCTTTTCTGCTTGTCGTCCGCGGCACGACTGAACCTCCTCAGTGTCCCGGTGTGATCCAGTGATCGATGCAAACCTCTGGAGGTGCCTTTCTCTCTCTCTCTCTCTCTCTCTCTCTCTCTCTCTCCCCATCCCTCCCTCTCTATAAGAGACACACACACACACACACACACACACACACTTCTCTCCGCGCTGCAACGCCGCAAAGTGTCTGTCGCCACTGAAGGTTACAGTAACAAACCCAGCCTCTCGCTCACCCTCTTACTCATCGGATCGATCAATAAGTCGTCCACTTCCTCTTCACTCGCTCATCTGCCACGTCACCAAATGTTAAGGTGCACTCGCAGTATGACATGACTGATGCTCTCAGACACACAGTCACTCGTTCATGTGTTGAGTGAACGAGTGGGATCACTCAGGTCTGTTTTACACATAAAGGAGCGTTTACTGTTTGTTGTTGTTGTTGTTTGTGGACTGATGTGTGCTCTTGTCTTAGCTGTTGAGCTAACTTTGCAATACATTTTCTCTAAAACTGTACAGTAAAATAGCATGACAATGCACATGGACATGGCAGAGGTCCTCATAAACAATAATCCATTGGTATTATGAGTTACCTTTTCAAGGGTCTGCTTTTATAACAGTTTAAATATTGGAAAATGATCAATATCGTTATGTCTTTTGAGCTGACTGCATTACATTTTCTCTTCTTTTGAGCTAACTTTGCAATACATTTTCTCCAAAACGGTACAGTAAAATATCATGACAATGCACATGGACATAGCAGAGGTCCTCATGAACAATAATCAATTGGAGTTATGAGTTACCTTTTCAAGGTTTTGCTTTTATTACAGTTTAAATATTGGTAAATTACTTTTTACAATTTTAGCTAACCAATGAAGGACATGGTTTTATTACAGATCATATATTATGATTTGGTAATTATATATTATGATTTGGTAATATTATATTGTTCAAAGTTTTTTTCAATTAAACAGTACAGTAGTGTAACTTATTTTGTTATCAAAGCTCTATCTCCGTTCTTTTTGGGCTATCCAAGCCACCGTAAGTCATCGTACCGAGTTAGCCTGATTTCAATCATCGGGTTGATTTAAGTTGGACATTTGATCGACTTAGTTGAACCACGTACGAGGAACGGGGCCCAGCTTTGAGCTGCTGCTGCATTCGCTAATAAATAAAAAGATACTTTTTTTGTATACACTATTCTTTGAGCACACTTTATTTTGCCACTTCCTGTGTGCACACACGCTCTTGGTCTCCAACACTCGAAAGGTAAACTTTCAAATTGAAATGGAAAGGTTATAAGACGGTGCAAAAAGATGATCAAAACATAAATGTGGTAGAGGCCAATATATCTTGACCGTTGGCCTCGTATGAAATCAAGACTCCAAAAACATTGGAATCTATATTTCCCATGATGCAACACCATCAAAGACTCTCTAGGGCCTCAGTAGACGAGATGAGGCTGTTTTCACAAGTTAGTATTTCCCGTGAGCGCCAAGTTGACTCCTTTAATGACCTCTTTTCTTTTGATAGGCTGACCAGGTCATGTGAGATCTCAAATCGGGATTTCAGATGAGAGAGGGGTGAGAAATCCTTATTTAACACTTTCGACTTTCATTGACTCCTTCCTTTTTTATGGCGGTGTTCATCGATTCGCTGTAACAATCATTACATCAGCATGAAATTAAGTGCTTTTGCTCCGACAGTCGTCTCTATTGAATCGGAAAAATCATGTAACCAAAGATGAACACATTATTTGCCGTGTGCCAAGCGCGGCCACTTGTAAATGCCATTTTCAGATTTATAACTCGGGCTAAGCAGCAAATTAAAGTCAGGTCTGGAAGAGGATAAAAGATTTACAGTCTCTTTTCCAGACCGGTCTGCTAACAGTCGCTCACACCATTATATCTCTCACTAAATGAGCTGTAGAGGAGAGAATGAGATTTATCCTGCTGCTCTCGGGGCAAACAGGGCACAGCCTCTCCTGCAGACTGATGCTCAGTGTTGACATTGGGGGAAGGGGGGGATAAATCCAAGCAGGATCAATAGCAGCTTTTCATCTTATTGATTTGCTCATACTACCTCGCCCTCGTCCCGCCCAGAGGTTCTTCCGCCACGCTGACCCCGCTCCGTCACCTGCGGACGCCGTTCATTCATCTATCTGCATATAGTGCTAGATCTATTTCACCGGCTGGAGGCGGTGACATTGGAGAGCGGCAGCAAGCGCTTAGAGGTCTCGGGGTGTCGTGTTTTTTAAAAAAGGTGGGTGAAGGAAAAAGGAAAAGGGATCGTTGGACAGCTCTTTGAGTTAGCCAAAAGCTAACTCACGAGATCGAGACACGAAACCCGACAAGTCCTCCTCATCCGACGACAAAATGTGCGTCCGTCTTTGCTCTTGTGAATCGCACATGTCAGCGTTTTCCAATCCGCCGCCCCACTGGGCAACACAACATTGTTTCTGGGTTCTTTCCAAACCAGTTTTCTGACTACTCACAGTAACCTTTTGGTTAGGGGTCGGGAAAGTTCATGGTTTGAGTTAGAATTATTACAAATTATGGGTTTAGAGGACTATGTTTTAAGGTTAGAGGACTATGTTTTTCATCATGGTTATAATAATACCCACTTGAGTAAGGTTTGCCACTCCTATCACAAAAAATAAAATGACATGTATTGCACATTGTTGTTCTATAATTACATAAAACAACTTCTATTTCTCCCAACATGCAATGTTTCCAACAGTCTCTGCAACATCAGTATTTTTCAATCGTGGCTGTTTTTTTTAAAAGGTTTTTGTGTGGACAAGATTTTAAAAAATTGGATCTGTATTAAGATTTCAGAGTGAGACCTCCTCTTGACCAAACAGACAGACTAGTTGAAGAAATACTTGTAAATAGTTGAGCCCCCCACTGAGACCTTCACTTGGGGAAATGGGGTCCAGGTTGCATAAAACCAAAGTGCCCCTCAAGATGTAGTTGAGCTTTTGCTGAAATGTCTGCTGTCGTTTTTCTTCGGAAAACATTCTCAGAAAATCTGTGCGACTTCACGACTTCTAAAATGTTCGTCGTCTAATATCTATTACGCTCTAATGATGTAGCTCATGTCACATATTCATAACTGGAAATGCTCGAAGGTACACATTTTTGCCAAACGGTGCCCGTTGATTGCAGCCTCTAGTCAGTCTCTAACCTCCGCCAGTCACCATCTCAGGCGGATGTGTGTCAGTGTGATATAATTGACGCGTTTAAAGCGCTGACTTTTTATTCATTACTGAGACAATGTCACAAATGAGCTTCACTCTAAGTTTTTTTTTGTGATTGAAAGCCGGCGTGCTCTGAACAAGAAGACGGCCACTCTGACCTTTCGCTGCAGCGGTGTTTTGTTTCCATCACTCGATCAGCGGTGGACTTTGTTTATTTCTGTCCTTCCTCGGGGGTGAATAAGACCCCGCTCTGCCAGAGAGGAGCCTGGGTAATGAGGCTTGTGTCTTTGGAAGCTTTACATCCAACAGTTCATGGGTCAACTTCGGGGATACAGGGGAAATATAGGGCAATGAAATTGGAGGAATCTATTTATATTAGATTATATTATATGTCTGTGTGTGTGCGTGCGTGTGTGTGTGTGTGTGTGTGTGTGTGTGTGTGTGTGTGTGTGTGTGTGTGTGTGTGCGCGTCCGGTGTGTGTCTGTCGCATTATGTCCTGTAATAGTATCCATGCCTGCCATTATAATCAGAACTGCACAAAACAACACTTCATAAAACAAAATCAAACACAACAGATTCAAAGATCTTTATTTGCATGACCAAAATTAACATTTCTATAATGTTCCAAGTTTCAGACTAATTAAAAAAAAAACTATATGCATCAATTTCAGTTTTAAAGTAAGCACAATGTCTTTTTCTCAACTAATTTACTTTTGATTTATTTAGGTTAAAGCCACGAGTCCTTTGGCCTAAACCATTTAGGTCCTCATTAGTGATAACAGGGTTGTAGTAATACATGTACACGTAAAATAATGCTGTTTAATAGCATAAATAGCATATATACTCTAAACATGTGTATCAAACATCAAAAGGGAACACACACACACACAAATGCTGCCGAACATGAAGCCTGACATGCAGAGTTTTGTGGCCTTGTGTCTTTTTCCCTCTTGCATCAAACAGCCTTTAAACATGTGAGCATCAACACCAACAGCAGCTCATCAGGACCCAGTGCCACCAGTGTCTGTGGTGGAGCCACTGCTAATTACCATCACAGGCAGCACCCTGCAGTGGCCGCACACTCCTGGGGTGCACGTCTCCATGTCTGCCTTCAGTGCAGACCAAAGCTTTGCATTCCTTCTGCCACTCTCTGATATCTCCCTTATTAGACCCAGACAAAGAACATTGATTCTCATGCAATTATTTTTCTTCTCTCCTCCACCACAACTGGATGATTTCTTTCATGCTTTTTAACTCTGTCTGCTGTGGTGATGGCTTGTGTGTGTGTGTGTGTGTGTGTGTGTGTGTGTATGTGTGTCCACAGCATCTCCCTTTAACGTCTTGTTTTTTTCTGTGCTGTTTCTATACACTCTGTATACGTTGATCAGTCGGAGGCTTATTATTCTCCCGCATTGGAGTATTTTCCCACCGCATGCTGAATTGGGGTGATGGGGCAAAGATGGTGGGTGTCAGCAGGAGTACCTCTGCTGTCCACCCAGGGTGGGAATGGCACAGGCAGTGGGTGGAGGTCTGGCCAGGAGATTAGCCTTCCTCTGTCTGAGTGATCCCAGGACTGCAGCAGAGGCAGGGCGGGCCTCTCCTCTGCAGCTCCTCACGTCCACATTAATGTAAACACGATCAATATGTTTGTTGTGAGACCTGCACAACTAAAAGGGGAGAACGGATCCACAGAGCGGTCGAGGTGGGAATCTGTCTTTCTGTATGACCCGTCACATTTCCATGTCCTTTTTTCATTGGAATGAACTTACTGTACCTTATTGTATATTTTTGGATATGTAGATTATTAAGTTTAAACACCTTTTAAGTGCCGGCCTGCCTCTAAAGCAGCAACCAATACAGCTGAATGTTCAAGCAATGCAGAAGTACATGAAGTCCACTGGCCCCGATGGCTGCTGGGTGCTTTTTAAAAAGAAAACTGTATACTGGAGACAGCATTAAAGAAAGTATTTCACGTCATTTCCTTATTTATTTAACTTCTAATGTAGGAATATTATGTAATTCCTAAGTTATCCTTGAAAAGGGGAGGATATGTTCCCACGTTACTATGTTTCACACACAGGAAGTAAACTTTTTAAAAGGTTCAACTCCTTGCTATGTTTCCTTTAACGAGTTAAACTGTCATTTTAAGCAAAGAGAGCTGGGAAAGTCTTTTTCAGTTTCCCACCATGTGCTACTGAGCTTGTGAAGCGGCTCATTCTCATTCCCAGGTTGTCCAAAACATTCTTATTTGAACCCAAAAGCTCTCATTTAACATCTATTCTGTCTTTTTGAAGAACGAAAACTGTGTGTTCCTTGGATTAACTGTCCATAATTTCATTTACAGCACTTTTGTGATTTTAAATTAAACAATGATTACTTTGTGAGCATATAAAAAATAAAAAAAAACACTGAGGTGAAAATTGAGGTCATTGTAACTTCATGTTGGTATATATAGTTGGTTTATATGACTTGGAAAAGTTCCTTATTCTTCTCATTTTACATTAGCAACATATTTATGCTCGGTACATGCATACAGTCTTTTCAAAATAAACTTCTGTATTCACAGGAAACTCTGTGACAATAATTCTGTCTTTTTGAAGAAAGAAAACTGTGTGTTCATTGGATTAACTGTCCATAATTGCATCTACAGCACATTTGTGATTTTAAATTAAACAATGATTACTTTGTGTGCACATAAAAAAATAAAAAAACACCTCCCATGAAAAATGAGATCATCTTCATTGTCTTGGAAAAGTTCCTTATTTTTTTCGCATTTTACAGCATCAACATATGTATGCTCGGTATATGCATAAGGTCTTTTCAAAATAAACTTCTGCATTCACAGGAAACTCGGTTAGGTTTCGGCAACAAAAAACACTTATTAAGGTTTAGGAAAAGGTCGTTGTTTGGGTTGAGATAACAGCATGTCTTCAGAATGAGGGAACCAGAGATCCTGGGGAAAACCCACGAGGTATTTGGTTAAATCCTCCTCAAAGAAAGTTATTTCCCAACTTTTTATTCCGGAAAAAAACAAACGTGGCCGGAGACGATGTGTTTTCGGGTCGTCCGCCTGTTGATTTAGTTTTTTTAAAGTCCTCTCTGTCTGATACGTCTGATCCAACGAGGCTGCTGGGCTCTTCTTTTCTGCATGCAGTCCCTTTTAACCTCTCACCCGGAAAGCATTTTTAATGGCATAGTTTTTGGTCGTCAAGGGAGACCGCAATTCACACGCTCATAAGCGTGTCATCGTGCTGTGCCGGGTGGCTCTGTGCTCAAGGTCACAGGCTTTTTACCCAGAGAAGAATCCGCCTTTTGAAGGTTAGGAGCATTTCTGAACCTTTAATTCTCGGCAAGGTTAGGTTGGTTATTATTCATCGTGTGTGTGCCAGCCTCTGTATGAGAGCGTTAACTCTCCGTCTGTCCTTAAAACAAAAAGGAAGCTGACGTCTTTTCATCTTTTTTAGTGTTCGGGGACCCCTGCGAGCTTTTGAGCGGTTATTGGTTTGGGTACAGTTATTGCCATTGTTCTACAGTAACAACATCTGGATGAAGCTTCAATAAATTCCTTTTATGTTTGATTTGGTCAGAACCGTGAATGAGTGGCCTCCGTATGATGGTCATGGTCACAGCTGGTCTCTCTCTCTCTCTCTCTCTCTCTCTCTCTCTCCTCTCTCTCTCTCTCTCGACTGCGTTTCTCCCTCTCTGACGTTCCTCACCTGTCCACCAGATGCCCTCGGTGTGCTCCCCTGTCCTTCACACCTGTGACTCGTCCCTAATCAGCTGTGATCTGCGCCTGCCTCCCCAGCTGCTGCTCATCTCCAATTAGAGCGCCTGTTGCCTCCTCCACGATGCCTGGACTGTTTCCTGCCTGTGTGTGTGTGTGTGTGTGTGTGTGTGTGTGTGTGTGTGTGTGTGTGTGTGTGTGTGTGTGTGTGTGTGTGTGTGTGTGTGTGTGTGTGCATACATACAGTGACTAAAGTGGCAGAGGAAGATATCATGTAGACCTGCTGAATTCTGCAGAAACGCTCTCTGCTCGGCGTCTGTGTGCAAATTTTTACAAAAACTCACATTTTGTGTTCAAACAAATGTTTTCTGTGATGATTATTATTCCCGAGCAAGCAATAAGCAATCTGCTTATTAACTAACTCTATAAAGGGTTGCATCCCATTTCCATTGGACGGTTCCTAGGCCCTCCATGCTGCTTTCTAGGACAAATAAGTCAAAATGTCTCCTTCCTGCATATCCCCGTGTCCCAGTGTCCCTCTGAAGAAAAAAAGCAGAGATATTTTCTAAAGGTTGCGCTCTTCCCCGTGCTGTCTTGTGGGGATTGTTCTCTAACAATGGAAACGCAGAGGAATCTGACGGCGCCGTGGCACGGTCCGATCTCTGTTCTGTGACTTGTGTTCTCCTTCATCCCTCGATATGTGTGGGATGAACAGATCCTTCCCAGGAGAGTCCAAACTGACGCTCTCCATCTATTCTGCTCCATCATTCTTGCCATCCCTTCCACTCTCTTGCCAACCTCCTTAATCTTTCTGTATCTGCTAAATCTCTATAATCTTTGTCTATTTCTATTTTGTTTAATTTAGCTTCTTTTTTTCCCTCTCTCTCTCTCTCTCTCTCTCTTCTTCCACCTCCTGTTATTACAGTTTTGTCAGTGTGTAATCATGTGAGTGGGGAGGACGCACAGAAACACACCCACACCAGCAAAGTAATGAGCATGGACCGACTCACACATCGCACACAGAGATGTGTTTATGAAGGAGTGTTGAAATATGTGTTATTACATGCCTGCCATCCTAGGTAACGGGCAGCAGGCTGAAAGAGGATGCAACTCTGTATTCTAGTCCATCTATACTTATTGTACGTTCATTTATTTCTTCATTTCATACTTTCTTTGGCGACGTTAACGTATGTTTCCCATGCCAATAAAGCCCCTTTGTATTTAATGCCATTAAAAATTGAATTGGTCTAATGGTTGATCCATTCAGATGATGAATGCTATTGATGATCCTCTTTTACTGTTACGCCACTAGCAGAAGTGATAAGTTATTCAGTGAAATAGCTTGACATATACTGGATTGGTCCAATATTTTGGACAAATGTTACCTGCTGAACATCAGTGTGTTAGCATTGTGTTAGCATTGTGACTGTGAGCATGTTAGCATTTAGCTAAAACCACCGCACACAGGGCCTCGAGTGTGGCGGTTCACTCTAAGTCTTGTTAATTACTATATCTTTTCTTTTCTTTTTTTGTTAATTCATCCATCAAACAAAGCTCTAATTGTGCCAGAACATAAACCCAATAAGTTTGCATTTTTACCTGCAGGGAAACGTTTAATTTGGGACAACGTTTCTGTTCTTAATGAGGAAATCTGTCCCCAATCAACTGGTCTCAAGTCAAAAAATTGTCCCCAGCTGCAGTCTAAGACAGGAACACACACACACACACACACACACACACACACACACACACACACACACACTCCCCCCTCAGTAAGCTGGTGACATTTCTCTGAGCACAGGGTTTCTCTCCAGAGTCACTAGATCACTGTCGGATTAGCCCCCTATTTCCCTCCAGGCATTTAGGGTGCCCCAAGTGTGTTTTATTGTGTGTGTGTGTGTGTGTGTGTGTGTGTGTATGTGTGTGCGTACAGGCGTGCTTGTGAGTTGAATGGCAGTGGACATGGTGATTAACACTGAATGTGTGGTTGCTCCCGGCGCTGGCACAGTCGTAGGGAAGTGCTGAGCCGTGTAAGCACCTGCTTTATCCCCCCCCCCCCCCCCCAAGCCCCCCTCACCCCCCCAGTGAGACGACAGAATAAAGACATCAAGCGCACTCCTGCGCCCCGCCACCCATCCGCCTCTCCCCCCTTCTCCTTCACACATATATACACATTGGCTCCAAATCCACACTCAGCAAAACCAATAACCCCACTCTCACCATTGACGGCACCATTGTCTCCCCATCTCCCCAGGCCCGAAACCTTGGCGTGATCTTTGATTCCACCCTCTCCCTTGAGCCCCACATCCGCCATGTCATCAAAACCTCCTTCTTCTACCTCCGCAACATCGCTAAAATCAGACCCTCTCTCACACCCCCCGCGGCTGAAAGACTCATTCACGCCTTCATCTCTTCCCGACTGGACTACTGTAACTCACTTCTCCTCGGCATCAGCTCTACCAATATCAACCACCTCCAACTGGTCCAGAACGCAGCTGCCCGACTCATCACCCGCTCCAAATCTTGGCACCACATCACTCCAGTCCTAAAACAACTTCACTGGCTTCCTATCCCCCACCGGATCACCTACAAAATCCTGGTCCTCACCTACAAAGCCATCCACCACCTGGCCCCCTCATACCTCACTGACCTCCTGTCCCCCTACCAACCCTCACGGTCCCTCAGATCCACCTCAGCCGGTCTCCTCTGCATCCACAAATCCAAACTCCGCAGTTTTGGGGACAGAGCCTTCTCCAGGGCAGCTCCCAGGCTCTGGAACTCCCTCCCCCAAGAGATCCGCACCTCTGAGTCCCTCACCGTCTTCCAGTCCCGCCTCAAGACCCATCTCTTCACCTCTGCCTATCAGTAGCCCCCTATTGACTGTATCATGTTCTGCTTTGTCCTGTTTTCTTTTGCTTTGTTTTGTTTTGTCTTGTATCGTCCAGTTTTGCTTTACCTTCTAATCTTGCTCCCTGTAAAGCGACTTTGAGTCCATGAAAAGCGCTATATAAATTCAATTTATTATTATTATTATTATTATATATACACACACACACACACACACACACACACACACACACGCCGAGGTCTATGAACAGTCTGCGCCACCTTTTCCAAACATGACCCCCACTGCTGACCCAAACTGTTGCATCACCTCAGATGCACCACCATTCAGATCCGTGGCGGACTCTCTTGACTCCCTCTGACCCCCAGCTTTGGCCTTTTTGCCTTGCGAGGCCAGAGGAGGACTCGGTAGCATCTGGTACCTGGGTTTGCAAAAAATTGATTGTGGAAGCTTGTGCTGCGACTTCACCTGCATGGAGTTTTACACAACATAAATCAATCATTATGTATTGTATGATTTATGTGTATATCCTTTAATTTTATAGGAGTTTTCAAAAGCCTTTAAATATTGTAATTGCTACAATAACCTGAGCTAACGATATCAATGATGGCGCTGAAAGGAATAATTTAACATATTTGTACCTTAACTACTACAGTACTACTGTAGCTATGCTCTAGAGTTTCACTTTACCTACGTTTTAATAAATAAAGAAGTGTTACATCTTTTTTTTACTTCTATCATTTCATCCATCCATCCCTCTCTATTTATTTTTGGTGCGCAGATGTGTGAGACTGCACAAACAGAACTGGTGAACTGCAGGTTATGTGTCATGCTGAGCAGAGCGCTGTGCAGAAGCGCTGACAGTGACAGGGTCTAGCGGAGATACTCGGGCACTGGAGGTCTCTCGAGTGTCACTTGGAGCTATGGCCACATAATTTGATATAGCTGCAGTGGTTAGAATGAAGAAGAAGGTAAAAAAAAAAAAACAGCAACCTTTAATTATTGCTGCCCCGGCTAATTCCCAAAGAGTGGAGTCTCGAGGTCAGTAAATATCAATTATTTTGTACACAAGACTTCCAGAGGCTCGTTTGTGAGGTCGATTCTACGAGGAAGTTTGTGAGCGACCCTTTCCTGTGGTGCATCCTCTGGCTTTAATCAAACGGAAGAGCTTCCTGCACCTCAGATCTCCGCTCATGACATTTCTTCAAGGGTTAATTTGCCAACAGCCATCACCCGACGTGTCAGTCTGTAGTCAAATGATCTCCCTCGCACAGGAACCGCGCTTAAAATTCACTCCGTCCCACCTTGTCAATCACCGGTGGCTGCGTCAGATCAGAGTTTTGTCTGAGCCGAGGCTGAACTTGGTGGAGATCAGTGGTGTCAGAGAATTCCCCCTCGGCCTCCCTCCATCCCCAGAAGGTCACTTTGCCGCAGGCTCTCTTCTCCTTTCTTTGGCTCTAAGAGTCGCAGGAAAAGCTAATGTGCCCGACTAATGAGAGAGCGAGAGAAACGGGGAGAGGGAAAAGAAGCAGCCGGCGGATTAGCTTCACGTTTGGATTTTAAAATGTGAATCTGTCGTCTCAAAGTTGAACTCTGCGTTGTACGGCGAGGATCTTTCTGTGTTACTGAGCAGCACAACATGTTCTTGCAGCACAACATGTTCACAACATTCTTTTTTTGTCGCCAGCTTTCTCCTGAAAGCTGATCAAAAGCTGTTTATTCTCCTGTGTGTGTGTGTGTGTGTGTGTGTGTGTGTGTGTGTGTGTGTGTGTGTGTGTGTGTGTGTGTGTGTGTGTGTGTGTCGGGGCACCGCAGTGCAGATTCGATCTTCATCTTTCTGTATGTGTGTGTGTGTGTGTGTGTGTGTGTGCTCACTCGTATGTTTTTATTCCTGCGTTACACACACACACGCATGTTTCTCTCCGTCCCCACTGGCTTTAATCATCTGTAGAGCGAGGCCATGGATAGAAGTCAGTTTGCACCCACCCACGCGTATTCAGTGTGTGTGTGTGCGTGTGTGTGTGTGTGTGTGTGTGTGCGTTTCTCTTTATGCATCGTACCCCCTTGTGCTGCAGTCCTGCTCCACTGCTAATGACCCGGCAAAAGCACCTTAATGGCAAGGAACACACACTCCCTGCTGTTCTGTGAGCCACGACTAATAAGTTTGTTCGCTCAGACACAGAAAGCATTGTAACCCCCATTTAAAAAAAAAAAAGGAAATCACGGAGTAACCTCACGAAACAAAAGCTGGAACGAGCCGGCGCGATGAAGGAAATCTCCCATCGCTCAGATCTGCCCGGGTCTTTGATGGGCGGGTGTGACGGGGGGGAAGAGGGGTCGCGGCGGAGACGAGCGTGAATCGTAAAATCTGAGTTTTTTTGTTTGTCTTTTCCTGCTAATTCCTCATTAAAAAGCGGTCCGAGGCAGCAGGAGCCCTTTGATGAGACGCAGCACAGTGTTTGCTTTACTTCTCTAAGCGCTGGCATCTGGTGAGCCCTACTGTGTGAGTTGGCCGCAGACGGCGAGAGAGTGTGTTGATTCAGCTCATTCAGAATGTCTCTGCGTCTTACCGCCATTATTAACTGTTACTCGGTTGTAATCTGGTGAATCGGAGCGCTCGGGCTCCGGCTCGAGCCAAGACTTTGTCGGGAAGCAGCACCCGGCCCTTTTCCATCCCCGTTCCCGTAATTGCTCCGAGGCTTGGCATGTGCATGTGTGTTGCGTAGGATTGCATGAGTGTGTGTGTGTGTGTGCAGCCCGCTGTAGCTCTGCATGTGTGTAACACTGTGTTGCATTCAAAGACAAGGCTGTATATCATAGGTCATTTTCGCTGCGTCCCTCCAGTCCGTCTAAAGCCGAGACTGGGTCCAGCTCATTTTTCAACTCGGCCTCGTGTCCAGCTTTTAATAAAGCCGGTCGGCGTGTTGGGAGAATTAGGGAGGGGGGGGGGGGGGGGGGGGGGGGGGGCGCTGGGGGGGGGGGGGGGGGGGGGGGCGGTGTGAAAGGCACTAATTCCAGCGTTGCTTGGTGCTGGTCTGGGATCTCATTAGCGACCGCGTCGTACTGTCGAACACGCGCGGGGGGGGGGGGGGGGAAATACCACAGGCCGCCATCGCGTCACTCCCGTTTTCTTATGTTTGGAGATTGTTGTTGTTTTTTTGTTTTTTTTGTGATGGTTTTGGGGCCAAAGGTCACTGTGACGTCACAAAACACATCTTTTGGCCTCATCTCGAGATTCGTACGGCAATTATAACCGTCATTAGATCCTATTAGATAGTCGTGTGGAAATTGAGGAGGTGACATTTTATATCCAAAAGGTCAAAGGTCAAACTTCGCCGTGACATTATTATGGCCCTCAAACACACCTCTCAATTATTTAACGCCATGACTCAAGAAGAGAAGGGCAGATTGTGGCCATATTTCACATTCGCTCAGACACTGGATTGGTGACACTAATCTTGGGTGCCCACCTTGAAGCTGTGCTGCTTGTGTGTGAAGCTCTCTATTCCCCACTACAGCTTCTGGGTTACTTTCTTGTACCTTCTTTGACAAAAGTGCATTTGTTTTCCCACCTTTCATCATTTTAAATTTTAAAGGCCTTATTTTTGTGATCTTACATGCAAAACAAAAGGGAACAAACTTCACAGGACATCGTACATGTTGTCGGGGGGGAAATTCATTCTAAGAACGCTCGAAAACTATTTGACTGGGTCAGCAGTGTTTGTTTGCTTATATTCCACGCAGTTACACGGAGGGGGTTTCCAGCTCCACTTTCTTGCGCAATGTGGTACTGATCCAAACTGGCCGATATCAAAGTGCACATGTGGCACCATGACGCACAAATTCTTACGACACCTTTATTACTGGAAGTGCTTGCGTAACACATACAGCATCTTCAGGCTTGTCCAATTCATATTAATAAGATGTGCCGGGTTATTCCTCTCTCACTGTGAACATGATCTGAAGTTCAAACCGTGGGACGCTCTCTCATTTAGCCCTCTCTACTGTAACAGTGTATGTACCTACAGTATCTCATTTCCCTGTGCATCAGTATCCTCCACACTCTCATGAAGGGGTCTGACTATCCTCTAAATCCACCAGGGTTTCATCATTAGGACGTACGGGGAGGAATCAATCCGGTGAGCGAATTCACATCACATACACCTCCAGCACCTCATCAGATGACCTTGGCTGCTGCCGCCGCCGCCGGCATCGCTCGTTTTTTTTGATGAGAGGCTAAGTATGATGGTAAGATGTGTGATGTGCAGATGAAGTATGGAATCGCGCATTAGCGGGATAACGAAGAGGTAAAATTCAGGCGGGCTAATGAATGTGCCGATGCCGGCTAATTTAAAAGTTCATCTCCCACGTATAGAGGTGATGAGAGCAGCTGCACGCCGGTCCGGGGCCTCAGCCGTCGTTCCCCCCGCGCTCTGGTTCTGATGGTGATGACACTGCCGGGCCTCCAGTGTCGGCTCCCAGAAAGCAGAGGCCTCGACCCCCCCCAAGACGTGGAATAACAAAAGAGACGCCGCTTTCCACTCCCTGAATGCATTCGTGCATCCACAGACGCTAAAGCACGCCGTCACGGTGTGATTCTGCAGATTCTGCAGATTCTCCCCATTTCTGAACATCTTTGCCTCCTGCACTGCAATGACCCACCCCCTCCCCTCTCTCCTCCCTCCTCCCACATCCATATGCAGCACATCCCGCTAATAAAACGAGGGTCACCTGCGTGCGACTGAGGTATCTTTTTGAAGGTGAAGGTATAAGACATCCGAAGCCAGCAGTTCTGAGGATGCAGGTGGTTCGGAGGGGGAGATGAATGCGCTCCAGACTGGGGCAAATGTCGCCGTTACACAACTGAAGAGTAATAACCAGCGACCAGAGACAACTTGTGGTTGTTTTTTTGTGTGTGTGTGTGTGTGTGTGTGTTGTTGTTTTTTTCCCCCATCCTCTGCTGCTCTGTGCAGGAAACTGGGCAGAGTTTCAAAGCCTCCTCTTTTCTCACTCTGACTCAGACGGGAGGAGAGAAAAGAGTGGGGGGAAAGTGTCCTTCCACCACGTTCACACAGGAAATTCATCATCCTGTTTAGCGGCGGTGGACGGAAAAGATTCCAGGAGTGAAAGACTCCTGGACCCACACCTGCACTTGCACCGTTTGACCCCACCCCCCCACCGTAGGCATCAGTGCCGGTGCGACCGGCGTGCACGGCGTATTCAAAGTGGGCTACTTGTTTATCAATGCATGTACTCTTCTTATTTATTCACCTTGTAATTTATTTATCCGCACATTTTGCTTTTTTGGAGTATACAATCCGCGGTCCATGCACGCTGCAGCGAGATGCCGGCTCCTTTTTAACTTTGCTGCCAAACGATACCGGGGGACCGCTGTGCAGCACAGGCTGCTCTCGCTTGGCGAAACGCCGCTCCTCGAACCACAGCTCGCTACCTAATTAGTGCTGGAGGAGGAATATTTTACCGCAAATTAACATGCCTCGCTTCGGCCCCCTGCTCTAATTGACGAGCCTCATCCGAGGGCCCGGCGGAAGACCGCGGCTGCGAGGCGTCTCAACTCAAGAGCGGCGGAGAAACACGCGCAGAATGTTTAACCATTTCATAATTAGCAGGAATCAAAAAGCTGCTTGTTTAGTGGCGGACTTTAAGTTAATTTTCATGGGTGTTGCGTACTCGCTGAGAGGAGGAGGGCCTCCCTGTGTTCTCCCATGACCTCCGCTGATCTCACGGAGGCATGAAAGCAGGTGGGGATGTTGCACAGGTCAGAGGTCGCCGGAGGTAAATATCCTATAATCCATGTTCAGATCAAAACTCAAAGGTCCACTCTAATGAGAGCATTTGGCCGCGGCGTAAATCCAAAGTGATAGCAAGAGATCCGACAAACACTCCCGCTCATCAAGTCACTCTGTTGAATAACATTAAAACCCAAACAACCTTCAAAGTACATATTTAAAACCCCGGGGTGAGCTTTAGCACGAGGTTCTGCCGACAGGCAGCGTTTTGAAAGAAAATGTAATTTCCCACTAATATTTGATTGGAGTTTCTTGCTGGGCAGTGGGGTTAGCTTGTTTATACGTGGAGCTCAAACCTGAAGAACAGGGTTTCTTCTATCAGTGGGGCCATCATGATACAATCCAATGGAAAAGATGGGTGAAAAGGTCTATACAGGTCTTCACTCGTCAATCAAACCAAGTGAATATCTTCCGACGTTTCTTTTCTAGTATATATATATGAAGATATAAACTATCCCTCCACTGCAGATCACCACTGCCCAGAAAAAGAGTCATTTTTCACACAAATATTTAACTTTGGGATTCACCTGATTTGATTATCCAGACGGTTGAAGCCTCATATTAGCTTCAGCTGAATTTTTCGAATGCATTTTGACACTTTTACACCGGTATGACACAAGGTAAAGTTACGGTGACACTCTTTCAACGTGCATACAGTACAGGCCGTCATGATGTGGATGTTTTCTTGTTTCCTGTTTTAGTTTGAAGCCCTCGTTTCATGGGTCCTCTGTGTCCCCGCACTTCCTGCCCCTGTGACTGTCTGATGATTGTTCCCTGCTGTGTCCGATCACCTTCCCCTTCTATTTAAGCCCCATTTATCAGACAGTGCAGGGAACACAGAGGACACGTTAAACAAGGGCTTCAAACTAAAACAGGGAAACAAGAAAACATCCACATCATGACACAGGCAGGTGTGGATCGATACTTTAAAGATGTCTCACTAAGTGCTGGAAAAAAGGACTTAAACCATTTGTATTAGTCTCTTTGTGTGGTGTATATCCTCTGGCATACCTCTTTTTTATCATTATTTCATAGCATGTATAGCAATGGTCAAAATCAAAGCGTCTGAGTCCAAACTATATTTTTACTCCATAATATGTATGAATCTCCAAAAACATTGGATCCTACGATCCCCATCATGCAAACGATGTATATCGGCCAATGCCCGACCTGAGCTAATTTGAATGACATTGCTATTATTATGGTGGTGAGGTTTTGACAGAAGACACAGAAGACATCATGCAGCTGTTTTTACAGGTAGAAGTATTTTAGGTTTCCACTGTCACTCAGTGGAAAGGAGCTGCAGAGCATCATATATATTAACAGCTTTACGTAACACTTGTTAAAGGGTTTTGCTTCCTCTGAGGGTGAAGTACTGAAGAACTTTTGCTCCAGGATTTAATTTACAGGACAGTTTATTAACGCATTTCACTGAGTCTTTGTTATGGGGCCTCGTGCAGATTAGTGGAGGCTACAATAAAACAATATAAAACTTGAAACATTTGCCCGAGATTCTTTGTTGTATATCTGAGATGAGTACTGTGACTAATACATTGCTCCTTCCAGCAGGAAAGATGTCTCTTTTTCTCTCCTTTTGTCTCTCGGTGCAAGAGCTATAACAACATTGTCACATTTTAACATATTTGGTTGTGAGGAGAGTGGGTGGGAGTGCCAGCTCTTCTTAAAAAAAACGTTTTTTTTCTTTCTATCCGTCTATTTGTACGGCGATGTTTGTTCTCGGCATGCTAATCTCGCAGTCAACAGCGGTAAAGCCCGAGTTGTGTATTTCAGAGACCCGAGGATCTTTTTGATCAGACCGGCGCTGCCTGCTGGGTTCTGCTCGCTACCCGACCGAGGCGTGTATGCACAGGCTGCAGCTGGAGGAGCAGGGGTTCATACTGTACGCTTTACGCTCACACACACACACACACACCTGGGCATCAACATTTCTCACACTCTCACAAAAAAAAGTCTTTGTCCGCCGTCTGATAATGAAAGCAGAAGCATGAAAGTGGGCCTGCACACCCACATGCATCCATTCATAGTGGCTCGGAAAAACATACTACCATTCAACTTTAACATGCACTCTGTGGGGTTGACACACACGCACGCGCGCACACACGCACACGCGCACACACACACTTTGAGCACACTCACTGACACATGAAAGCAGTCACAGAGACCAGCAGCCTCCGCGGGCCTCAGGGAGCTTTAATGGCCTTGTAGAGTGCAGTCAGGAAGAGTGAGGGTGAAGAGCAGAGCAAGGTGAAGGCGCCCAGCTCCACTTCCAGTTAAACACACACACACAGACACACACACACACACACACACGAATACACGGGAACATCTGTGTCCTTTGACACATTGTACACCAGGACGGTGAAAAGTACAACCACAGAGAAAACACACAACTAACAAACATGCCACTACAAGCAGAATATATTGCAACACACACTTTATCTCTCTCTCTCAAACACACACTCTCGCTCACACACACACACACACACACGCACGCACACACTGCATTGCTACAGTCAAGCGGCCCCTGTCCTGATGAAGCTGCTGTTTCTAAAAGGAGCAGAACATGAATTATGCAGGTTCGTCTTCACATGAGGGGGTTTTTCTGCTTCTTCGCCGCATTCCTCTAAGCCAGCTGTTTTCTTTTTCCTCCTGACTTTCCTCCGCTCTCTCCTTCACTCTTTTAAACTCATCTTCTCATCTCAAACACTTCTATCTTTTTCACTTTAAATCATGTTCCCCCCCCATCCCTCCCCCTCCTCTCCCAAAAAAAAAAAGTCTCCCTCCTCGTTCCTGCATGCTGGCCCCCGGGCGTCCCACGCTTCTCCTTTTCTGCTCTCTGCTGCACCCATCAACCCTTTTCCATCTCTTTATCTTAGTCTTGATGTTGCACACACACTCTCTCTCTCTCTCACCATCTCTCCGTTTCTCTGATCACATGGATGGAGTGCTGAGCCGAGGCAGGGAAGAGGGCCAGCGCTGCTCCAGTCAGATCAGATTCTCATAAGTGTGTGAAAGAAGAGAAGCGGCAGTCTTTCCGGTTTGTCATCAAACCCCCGGGGTTCAAGCGTCCCCGATAAAGAAGAGCGTGTGACAAATGTCCAGAGTGACCATCAAATTGTGCAATGTTTGTTTGTTTGTTTGTGGAAAAAAGGTGGCGTTGTGTATTTGTGTCTGTGTGGCGACGGAGAGGGTGAGAGAAAATTAGACTTTGACACCTTTTCTAACAGCTATGATTTTATAATGCACGTGTGCGTGTAATAAAGGGTCGGTTAACATTAGCTGATGAGAAATACATTATTTTTAATCCAAACAGATATATCTTCTAGGAACCGTGTCCCTGTTACCAGAGTAACAAGGACATCTACACTGTGAACAGTTGTCACTGAGACTCAGACCCCGAGAGAAACGGTTCACACTCGGATGTGTGGGTTATCTAGAAGAACAGGGACACTGTTTCTGGAAAGTACAGAGCTGGTAATATCCTATAATCTATGTTCCCTTGTTGTCAAAGAGAAAAAAGCAATGAAAAGACACCGACAATGCATTAGTATGCTCTCAGTAGAGAGCCAGAGTGAAACTGGGACTTCCATGAAAAGCCTCATTTGTGATAATGCGTAATCCAGCCCTGGTATGTTGTGCAGTTTATTTAGTTTATCTTAAAACGGACGGTAAAAAACTATCTAATAGCATTAACGAATATTTCTATTCCCATCAGCCTTTAACAGGTCAGTTCAAACTGTGTGTGTGTGTGTGTGTGTGTGTGTGTGTGCTGCATGCTTCAACATGAGCAGCGATGAACAGAGGGGCTGATGGCTCTATGGATTGTCCAGAATATCTCAACAACTATTGAATTGATTGCTATAAAACGAGTTACACACTTTCATGTGCCCCTCAGGATGAATGCTAATACCTTCGGAGAGCCCCTGACCATTAGGTCTAAATTTAAGTTGGTCCAATACTTTTGATTTATGACGATATACTTGCATAACTTTCCCCTCAGTCTCAGTTGTACTTTAAGTGATAATTAGGAAACCTACATCCTAAACTAAGATGGGGAACTAGAAGTTATGATGACATACTTGGCGCGCCCCAACACTGGTAAAATTTGTTAAATAATGGTTATCACAGGTGACCACAAATTTATAGTTTTAGTTTTGAAAAAAAAGCTAAGAAATATCTTAAATCAGCTAGGCAACTGTATCTTTTTTAAAATATATATTCTAAAACAGGAGTAAATTATGTATTTGTCAGGGGCAGATAAATACACATTTGGTGCTCTAGAGACGTTTTAAAGCAGCAGTATGGTGCATGTGGGATTGAGTCAAAATAAACTAGTGCTTAGTTCATCATAAGAAAGAAACATGGCAGTGGTGTCACTCATATGTGTTTAATGTTTGCAGACTTATTAAGAGACAATAAGAAAAACAGCAGAACCACCATCACCAGCCTCATTCACCTCCATTGTGTTGGGTTGGAGTCAGACATCCAGAGCCAGAAAGGTCACCTCTCCCTCCAGTAGTGGGGCGAGATGTCAACAGTGGGCCATTTTCCATCTCTCGCTCTCTCTCAAAGCAGCTGCTTCGTCCTTTCGGGAATCGATCCATAAAGCCGTTGTCGGGTCGGTTCCGCTGTGCCCCCGTCAGCGGGGAACCCAGGCGTTCCTGAGGGGACCACGTCCCACGGCGCCGGTTCCCCATCGGGGTCCAGATCCACCCAGCGTCAGAACACATGTGGCCTGGCCCACTGCCATCTCCACAGCACACACGACATGACACACAGTGTAGCTGCATGTGTGCGACAGTGAGTGTGTAAGTGTGTGTGTGTGTGTGTGTGTGTGTTCGAGCAGCTGACGTTTATGACCTTGTTCGTACCTGTGGGATGGCAGAAGGCCCTCACATTGGGGAGCTCCAACGTCGCAACTAAACAAAAAAAAAAAGTTCCCCGCTTTAATTCTTCAAGGGCAACAATTGAGTCTGGACCAGATTTCCCTTCTGTCTGTGCACCCCGGGTCGTTGTTTCCACAACACAGAGGTCTTTTATACAAAGAGCGATGAAGACGTTAAACAGAGTGTGTCACGATGGACTGATTTTTGCGCCGCCTCCTTAATCTGGGAGGAGGGTTAAAGGGATAGAGAGATGAAAGACTCGTGAGTGATGGTGAAGATCTCTGCATTGTTAACCTTAAGGCGCCCTGTTCTCCTCCGCTGGAATACTGACTCACCGCCATTACCTCGGTTGACCTTCTTTTACCCCAATAATAGTCAAACTCCAAAAATTAAGTCTCCAATTATGGGGAAACGAGCAGCGATACGGTGTTTACACGCAGGTTAGAGCATCTGCACTGATGTACAGGCCCCGCCCCCTCCAGATGAAAGCTTGTTCTTTTTTGTTACCTTCCTCCCCTCTTCCTCACCCCTTACGCTCTCCTCCCAAAGCAACCGCGGGAGCCTGTTGCGCAACGGGTCGTAACGTATTCCAGCTCTTGTTCGGACATCTTTTTTGTGTTTAATCGTGGGAGATAGAGAGGATTAAACTGGAGATTACGTATGGCGGGATTACACTGACCCCAATATCAGGAGGCCTCTGGGACGGGATGATGGGAAAGAGGTGCTGCAAAGGGAGGGTGAGGAGCGAGAGAACCATGGGACTTGTCGGGGTTGGAGGAGGGTGGATACATGACGAGAAATAGAGATGGAAGGGGAGAGGAGAGAAGACAGGGTTGTTGGGGAGGGATATGGGAGATAATTGTGTGGGATCAGAGATGTGTGAGGAATAGAAAAGATGGTGGAGTAAAAGATTACACTGGGTGGAGGCATGAGAAGGGAAAGGGAGGTAGAGATGAAAGGACACAACCGGGTTTTTTAGGGGTGTGGCACGCACAGAAGGTTAAAGAATAATTCTGGTTTATTACAACTTATTTTGATAGTCTTGGCCATCCTTCCAATCGGTGCTCAACGAGTTAACATAGCCTAAAGTCAAAAGGGGCGAGACACACAACGATCAGACGATCAAACCGGTTTTGAATAAATCTCCAGGTTAGAAAACCTATTTGGAAGATTTTTCCTGTACAATGAGGGATTATTGCCATAACTTCAGCTGCACGGACCAAAAAAATAAAGAATTAAATAGCTAAATGAAATGTTAGCATCAATCGTTAGCATGTCCAACTAGCTAGCTTAGGTCCACTGCAACAAGAGCAAGAGTTATTGGATTTCGGGAAGTTTTTTTTTTTTTCCTGTGCAATGAGGGATTATTGCCAAAATGTCAGCTGCACGGACCAAAAAAAGTGAAGAATTAAATAACTAAATGAAATGTTAGCATCAATTGTTAGCATGTCCAACCTACTAGCTTAAGCCCACTGCAAGAAGCACAAGAGTTATTGGATTTCGAGAAATTTAAACTCATGCAACTCATCACCAGCTATGTATTCCTTGTCTTCTACATGGTTTGAAGCCATTACTGCAATTCATATCGAAAACTGCAGTGCAGCTGGTTGAACTTGTGCGTGCCCTCGTCACCGACACATGGCAAAAACACATTCACACTTTCAGGTTCTCACGTAAGCGACAACGCATGCACAGACACTTACATGCACACGCAAACACATACGCCCCTACAGGGTGGCTCGTTATGAACCCACATCCCACATTGAGGGGATTTATTCATCACATTCTGTGTCAGCGCTGCTTATCCATGTTTCATTCATTTAAAAACTGCCAGCGTTGGTTTGACTGGGGGGTCGGAAAACATATTTATCGTAGCTATGGAGGAGAGTTATTATAATGGGTCTGGGCAGAAAGAGGGAGAAAGTGAGACACAGCAGTGGCAGTGGATGGAGACCTTGAGTCTGGAGCATCGTTCATTCACAAATGCCGCATCACGCCAGAGTCCTTGTGTTCTCCATGAGTAAGAGTCTATTAAGAAGTGGCTCTTAAAAGCCATCCGGTGTTTCTGTTGTTGATGATATAGGTCAAGTTCAGGTTGCGATAAAACACTTTTCGCTGAGCAATTTTTTAAGACGTCTAATGTAGGAAGACTGTGGACATGCCTACTACTCATTGCATGAATAATTTCTGTGATATTCATTGAATGTGCTGTAACTCTGGTCACATGACATCTATTGCTTCTGTCCATCCGGGGAGAGGGATCCTCCTCTGTTACTCTCCTGAAGGTTTCTTCCCTTTTTATTTTTTCCCCTATAAAAGGGTTTTCACTATTTTTTGGGGGGGGAGTTTTTCCTGATTCGATGTGAGGTCCCGGGACAGGGATGTCGTATGCGTACAGATTGTGAAGCCCTTGAGCAAGACACTTAACCCTAATTGCTCACCGTTGCTGTGTCTACGGTCTACTGTATAGCATGTAAGTTGCTTTGGATAAAAGCATCAGCTAAATGTAATGTGATGTAATGAAATGTAAAACGAAGCAAAGACGGCGTGGATGTGGTGCACAGCGCGAAGGCCGTCCAGCGAAAGGCAGACTGACAGGCACTCCTTCAGCATCCACACCCTGTGCTCTGTGTTGACTCCGGAGGCTCTCTTTTGCATTGGCTACAATACCTTGATGTCACCCATCGATTGTCAGCAGTTAGAGAGACGCGCACGATGCCCTGATTAGCATACAATTAGGACTGACCTGCTGCCCCTGGGACCGGGCGGAGCGAGGGAGGGATGGGCGGAGGGCTGGAGAGGGGAGGGCGGGGAGGGGCGGAGGGAGCGGCAGCCTGACACAGTGGCTTCTGTTTCTGCTGACACGGGCAGGACACCGGTGGGGTCTCAGAGGGCACCGCGGGCCAAGGTGTGCCAAACCCGTATTGACGTCTGGGAGAGGTGTCTCGGCCGCGCTGACGGACGCCGCGCTGAGGGCTTAATGACCGTCCCAGCCAGGGAGCAGGTGTATAAATGTGTGTGTGTCAGTGGGAAGCAGAGCGCTGCATGTTAAGAGAGTTAGGGAAGTGATTGAGGAGTTTTTTTTAAAAACCAGTAAAAGCGTGATACCATATTTTCTATTATTTTCTCCAATATATTGAGTTTATCAGTAAATCAGAAGCTGTTAACAGCAAATGTTTGCTATATAAATGACTTTTAACCAATCATGAACATTGACTAATATAGTACTAAGTCATTGTTTCAGCATTATGTGATTAAAATGTGTAGTTTGGTCCAGACGGACATATTTGGGCAATTATTGGATGAATTGCCACGCAACATGTTTCAGACATTCAGACTTTGGTGACCGTCTTGTGTTTCCTCCAGCATTTGTCGTACTGTATATTATTAGGTCCAATACTTTGGTTCATGACCAAATATCTGCAAATAAATGTCATTCGCAAGTCAGTCTCTCAACACTTTGCTCAGTGAGAGAAAATCTCCATGGTTGTGTTGCCAAAACTGGGCGGATACAATTATAGAGTCCATTGACAAATCTTCCACAATCCACACATTTCAGGAGCCGCGGTATCATCCTTCGAACGTCAATCGCATCAGAAAAAAAACCCTTTCTTTCATCTCGAAGACCTTCAGTCAGTCTAAGCCCCGCCCTCATCGCCTACTACTAAATCGTCTTTTAACCTGCTAATTAGCAGAAGATGACGTTATACCTGCTATTAGCTATTACTGTATATATTGCACATTTAAAAAACCCAAATTGACCATTTGTATAATTTATTATAATTTATTTTTATAATTCTTTTTTTTCTTTCTTTCTTTTTTCGGCGGCTTAATGTGGGGCCCGGGGCCCTCTATTGGCCGGCCGCCACTGCCTGCTAAACATCTGCATGTTGACGCTCTCATTGTAAGAATGCAGGAGTGCTGGTGTTAGCTGTGCCTCACATAGCCGCTAGCATGGCTGAGCACTCATCTTAAATATATAATGGAAATAGAGTTATTGACCGAGGTGCCGATAACTCGCTCAAAACATTGATCAAAACTCGCTCCTTTTATGCGGGCGCATGTTTCAGTGTTACAGCAAAAGTAATAAAAAGAACAACTTCATTCCCAGAAGACACAGAACTATTGTGAGAGTAAAATATTTGATCTCTGCCTTTTTGAGCCGTGTGTTAAATGGCTGCAGGTGAGTCACTGCAGTGAAGATATGCATCCATGAATTCACAGGAGCGGAGCTGAAATATTCAAACGCTCCGCTACAATGAAGCATTGCTTTGGGAAACCGTTGTAATTCTCCCGCTGACCTCGCAGTGACCTCACATGCCTGTACTTTAATGGAGATTTATCCGTTTGAAGATTTGACCTTTCTGTTATCTCCTCTGGTGCGATCGCTTGTAATCTCACTCTTCCCGCCCTCTCCCCTGCTCTCCTGACACGCCACGCGGCGAAGCCTTAATCAGAAGTGCGTATCAATAGTATCGAACTCAGAAATCCCCTCGCATCTCCGCGGCGTTTCCTTCTGATGCGTCGACGCGCTATTGACGTAAAAGCAGGACGGCCAGCGTTGACAAATTAAAATGTCAGCCGTGGCAAAGGTGAGCCTCGCCCTCGCCTCTCCACGCCGCGTCCTTAAGGCGGGGTGGCAGGCCATCAGCGGAACGATTCCTGATAAAAAAAACGCTGACGCCTCGCTCGCGCACGAGCAAGGACATCGGTGAGTCGCATATTGAAAGGAGGTGATTCAGGGGAGAGGGGATAGACGGTGACATAATGGTTTAATAATAGCATTTTAGTCGTAAACGGAGCTTAAACTGGAGGTGTGTTTCTTAAAAGCAGTCTTGCAGATGAGTTATTTAGCCCCGTCTTCACATCCCACTAAAATATGATCATAGGGTACTGATGATCGCTGCAATTACACAAATGAGAGCCTTTTCTCCAAGAATTAAATTACACAAATTATGATGCCGGTTGTGTCATTTAGCATGAGTAGGCCTGGTGCACGTTGATTTCCATGCGGCGTGTTTTTCGGAGGAGTGAAATAAAATAAAAAAGAATATGAAGGCACAGTGACGGAGGACACGAGTGCCAGGCATGCTGTCGACATTTAAATACCACGAGGCCTCGTTCGTGCGCTCCCACCCGTCTACCCACACACACCACACACACACACACACACACACACACAGCGTATATGATATCTGCACAAAAAAACACTGATCAAGAATTTGCGAGAACTCGAGCCTCCTCGTCGCCGCCGACTGTTTTGACAGCTGATCCGGACGTAATTGCGGCTGCTTATGAATGCACTCCTCCTTGCAGCGCTCTGTCAACGCCGTTGTCCTGATGTTCCAGCTGTTCTGTGATTGCAATGGAGCCAACATTGTTAACGAGCGTAACGCTTGACAGCCGACTGTCCAAGCAGCCCGGGACGGCCGCCGCAGCCGGGGGCCTCGGGAGATACCTCGTCAGCCGACCGAGGTCAAGGACTGCCGCTGATTGACAGCTCCGTTTAAGTCAGATCTACATTAAGTCACTGTGTTTGCACGACATGCATCCCCAACGTCCAGGGACTAACGAGTGCCTGGACTGCAAGGGTGTCCGCTTTCCCGAGCCAGAGGAGCGCTCTGCTATCCGGGCCGTTGTAAGTAATGGATGGAGGGAGTGGTGCTGTCGGTATCAGGTTTGTTTTATTCATGTTCTCTGTTGCAATATTAAGCCGGCTATCGAGCCATCCTTGACTGACCTGTACTGACGGGAGCCTCTGCAGTATGAAGAAGACCGAGTCTTCGCCTCAGATTCAGCCTGATCACCGCTGGTCTAATTTATGCACCAGCATGCGATTTGCACAGAGCGACTGTTAGCATAGCGTCTGTCAACACGGTCCCGTACGTCTCGGGGTAAAAGGGTTTCATGGGAGGGAACATCTGCAGCGGCCCGCCTGTTACTCAGAACAGACACAAAACGCTGTTCTGCAGATGGCATTGTGATTTGATGCTCATGCATTTCAGAATATAACAATGTTTTTTTGGGTTCTCTGATAAAAAAAAGTCTCCTGTCATTGAAGGTTCGGCGTCACCCACAGGAATCAATAAAGCATATACAGTATCTCACCACCTAAAATCTATAGGGGCAACTCTCACTCAAACTCATGCGCCCCGACCATTTTTCAGGCCAAAATTGCGAATGGTTTTTCTCATACTAAATCCTGATTATCTCCTCATTCACAAGGTCTATTTGAAAAATGTTAAAAAAGCTATAATGTACAGAGAACCCTTGTGAAGATAGATAATAAGGCCATATACTGTATGTGTTAGTAGTATATTGGTATGCTCAGTCTCAGAGGGTCAAACCCAGAGCCCCCCATCTGGGGGCATTCGGGGCGCATAAGGGTCAACTAATTGATTTGATGAATTAATCGACAAATCTCTGGATTCTCCACAAATAATCCCACAAAGCACCCGTTTAAATCTTGTTTTCCAGAGATGTGTTCATAAGTTTCTTGAAATTAAGAAATTCAGCTTGAAAAAGCACCAAAAAAAATGACTAATCAACGAAAGAAACTAAGACCCAAATGGACTAATCGGACGAGGGGCTGCCTTTGTAAAATCCACTCCACTGTGTGCACATCCTGCTAAACAGATTGTGCAACATCGGCATATTTGTTTGTGTGCGTCAGACGATAAATAGCTTTTTATGTTCACAGACATCTGAATCAAGTTTGAGGTTTGGCTATAAATTATAATATATACATTATAATAATGTAATTATTACTGTCATTCCAGAGCTAAACGGTTACAGAAGCATTCACGAGGAGTAACTTTTCTTGGATGAGTATTGAAAACGCACAACTGTGAAACTGCGACAAAAGCACAAAACCGAAGCAAACGGAGTTCAGCAGTTTCTCCCCGTCCAGTCTTTGTGCTAAGCTAAGCTTCATATTCACCGTACAGGCAAGACAGAGATATTAATCTTCTCATCTAAAAGCAAACAAGCATATTTCCTAAAAGTATTGCTTTAAAGCTTAAAAAGAGGGTCTCAGATTTCTCTAAACAGCTTGTGCCACGCAATCTGAGACCCAACAGCACCAAGCAATCTGAAAGCGCTGTTTACGTGTAGAAACATTAGGTTACATTAGGTTTTCCTTTTTTTTTTTAAGATCTCCATCCATCCACAAACAAAAAATACCATCGAAACAAGAAGCGAGCGGGTCATCGTTTTCCCAGTGAGTTTTTCTCTCGTCCAGATTAATGTGTGTGCGTGGGCGTGTTCCTGCATTTGTACACACTGGAGAAAGGTTTCAAGGTTTTCTGGGTGTGAAAACTCTCCGAATATGAACAGGTGTCACTCAGACATATTTCAGCCATGAAACAATGTTTGAGCTCACAATTATAGGTTTGCGAGGCATCAAAACACAGGACTTCATGTAATGAATGCCGGTCTCCAACAGATTCGGTATCGGCGAGAGTTGTGTGTGTGTGTGTGTGTGTGTGTGTGTGTGTGTGTGTGTGTGTGTGTGTGACAGTCAACAGATCTCTGGCTCAGATTTGACAGAAGTCACAGCTGTGATCGGGACACCAGTCACTTCTATTTCTGTCTTTGTACTTCGCTCAGTTTCTGTCTTTCTCCCCTCAGTGTGACAAACGGACGCCACACAAGTCCGTGAGTAATTCTTCAATGATGAATCTGCACTGCATCGCTTCTGCAGTCGAATCTGTGTGTGGCATCAAGTCATTTGAGCTTTTCATAGTGTTGACCAGTGTGTTCTTCATCTTATTGTTGGCAGCTTGCACACACACACACGCACACACACGCACGCACAAAGTGCTGTAATGTCTCTCTGGGAAGCTTTTCAATTCTCATGGTGATTTGTTGTTTGTTGTTTTTTACGCAGAGGAGAAAACAAGAAAGATTTTTACTGAGCTGCAATAAACAACCCGTCCAAACTATTATGTTCGAAAAATGAACGAGTAATGTTGGATTTCGGGCTGTCATGGTGTCCGATTTTCATGATGATAGCGATATTATTGCAATATCTATAGAACATTTAAAAAATAATAATAATGCTATCAGTGAAATTCATCTTTAACATTGGTTATTGTGTGTTTTCGCTATTTTTTTGGCAAATGAAATACACTCAAAATATGTTATGGGGGAGTCTGCAACCATAACTGTTCAAAAGCATCCAAAAAGAACAATAACACTAATGGATAGTGAAACCAGATGAGCTGATGAACAAAAAAAAGGCCAAACATCTGCCATCAATAGAAAGTCATTGTCAAGGGAAACTAAATCTCAGAGATTTTAATTAGCATGTGTATAATTAACATTATAGCAATATTTATTCATTTTAAATCCTGGTTACCATCAATAACTGCTATATATATATATATATATATATATATATATATATATATATATCACGATACTCCCAGTTTGATTAGTTTAGCTATGCTAAGCTGTTTTGAATAAAACAACAATTTATACCACTAAGTGCTGCAGTCGTAGCTTGTTGCTTAATTCTCTGTGTTTATCTTTTGGAGTCACTTGGTGGAGCCAATAAACAAAAAGTTATTACTAAGTCAAAACTACTGGGACCAAATTCTTTTTATGTAGATTTTTCTTTTTTTTAAGCAAGCTGCAGCTTTTTGGGCAACTTATGGTCAGGGGATCTGAGCCGTAAACCCAACATTGACATGTTATTCTCATTTACACATGCAGCCGTCAGGGAGCAGCATTGGAGCTGCACTTGATGACCGTAAGTCCAACATTTCCTCTCCTCTTAGCTCCGTTTTGGTCTCCATCTACTCCAATATGCTCACCAGCCAGTTGCTAAGTGTGTTTATCTGCTTATATGCAACTTTTAGATCTTTATAGCTGCTGCAAGTAATGAGAGTGAACTACAGCCGTCAAGTTTTGCGCCGTAAAACCAAAACAATAAGCTGAAACATGTCTTTCTGATGAATGCGGTTGATATTTATTGGATACTTTTGCAGTTAAAATGGAGTCAATATAAATTGCTATAGTTGTCTGTTTTCTTATTTATTATTTATTTGGCTTGGAAGTCCCATTGAGATCAAAATCTCTTTTTACAAGAGAGACCTGGTCGACGTAGAAGCCGTACAAAAACACACAATAAAATACAAAATAATCTCCAAATATTCACAACCAAGCAGGAGAACTCAAGAAAGACAAGCCCCTCCCACCACAGCCTGTCTCTATGACGCCCTCGACTCCATCAATGGATATGAATGTTTCTAATTTTGCATTTTTGACTGCCAGAACAAAGCACTCTGACTTTAGTATGTCCATCTTTGTGCTGCACTTTAATGCTTTATGGGGTTTGGTAGCATTCAGTTCCCTTCAACATGTCAAAACCGTTGTCAGGAACAAAGGCAACACATCGCACCGGCTGGCTTAAAATAACTTTACAATATTGATAAATCATCCAAAGAGAGTTCCTGTGTTGTGTTACAGCGAGGCTGACGTTAAATGTTGGATACGCACACTCCAACACTTCAGGTTGTGTGCTATACGTCTCCTCTCAATTGGTCTTGGAGATTAGCACTAAATAATGGAGCGCTAAATGGTGAGCTACATCGAATCACACTCACACTCGATAGTTCAGAGACCATCTCCGTCATGTCACAACAAGGTCTCCTCGCAGAAAGTTGTTCCTCCCTTATTCCCCTTCATCGCCATCATTTCTTATCCATTACCATCTTTCTCTCTCACTTTCCTCTCTGCCTCGTCTTCATTATCCCCCCTCCCTCCCCTCGCTCTCTCGCTCATCTGCATCCTTTCCTCTCTGCATCCTTTCCTCTCTGCCTACGTTCCCTCTACGGTCCAGACCATAGTGGTCTTGGGGGTTCCAGATGGTCCGGCTGGCAGAAGGTTCGGCGCTGACCCCTGGGCGGATGAACCAGTCCTACCTCAAACCCCAGGGGCTCCATGAGGGAGCATGTATCTCAAGCAAGATGAGAGGCGGAGGACAGGAGAGGGACCGCTGGAGGGGGGCTGGGGGAGGGTTGCGTGACAGCCGAACCTGTCAGTTACTGCGTCTCGTATACTCAAACAATCGGAGGCTGGTTCTTTGAAAGTGCCTGCACTTCGGAGTTGTTTGAAGCACAAGCACACACACTTTGCTATCACTCAAGTGCCGTGTAACGGAGAAGGGGGGAAGAAAAAAAACTTGAATAGTAGAGGGAGGGAGAAGATAAGGCATCATATTACAGATAGAAATTTTAGACAATGAGGGAGGGAGAATGGAAAGGAAGACTCAGCGAGGCGTGGATGACAGCATGTGACGCCACATTAGTCATTGTGCAAGAAGACAGAGGTGTCTACACTGTCTCTTTAGCGCTGTCTCCTCTAATGGCTGTGTGTGTGTGTGTGTGTGTGGTGCCTACAGCCTATGGTGCGTCCCGCCAGTGCTGCCTGCGTTTAGACAGCGGCTGCAGCATCAGTGTTGATGGAAACACACAAGGGAGGGAGGAGAGGGGGAGAGTGTGTGTGTGTGTGTGGGGGTGGAGGGGAGGGGGGCTGGGGGGGGGGGCAGGGCAGGGCAGTGCTAATTGGGACAGAAGATCGGGGTCAGGGAGAAAGAAGAGGAGAGTAGAGGAGAGACAGGGAGTCCTCAAGCCCTCCGGTGGCTCACTCTGCTTAATGATGCGTCTCTCTCGTAATTAGCAGACGGTAATTAACGCTCGGATCACCTGGGCCTCTGCGGGTCACATGCTCTCTCTCTCTCTCTCTCTCTCTCCGCCACTCCACGCCGCGAACAAGCGCCCCGATCCCGTCCCTATGTGGCCCCGCTCCCGCGGGCCTCCCAGCAGCCCCCGTGGCTCCTGCCGGGCTAATAAAAGCGTCGCCTCCATATGGGACGCACATTTTATAGATGTATCTATGGCTCTGTCTAAACCAGCTTGTGTTTATTTTCTTGTGTATGTGTTTGTCTGTTTGTCGCCGCTTCGGGTGCGTTCTGCCGCACGTGTGTGTGTGTGTGTGTGTGTGTGTGTGTGTGTGTGCACGCTGATTGGGTTTACATGGGAGGCAGCCAGTGTTTTGTACACACGGTCTGTCAAGCTGCGTTATAGCGGGCCTCACCTCCAGGCTGGTTTAAATATTAAGACTGAGTGGTGGCTCAACATGCATATTTCAATGCGGCCCTTGTGTGGATGCGTGGAGCGGCACGTTGCTGGTTATTCAGCACAGCTTCACGCCCCGACTTAATCACCATGATCCGAACCGGGCCGACTACACGCACCCACCTGAGCTCAAAGGGCCCGACACGAACAGAATAGGGCCCTCGTGCGCTTTAAACACACATTTGGTCGCACACAAACACACATGCAAAGAAAAATACACACAGATGGTGGCGCAAGACACAATATGCCTTTGCTGGCTTGCTTCGCTACCGTTAATAAAACATGGAGTTGGTGAGACATTCATTCCAGACAAACCCATCTCCAAACCAGGCTTTGTGCTTCCTAACAATACCGCTCTGAAAGTACCAATATTTCTCCTCCATCGCTTCACTCGTGTGCCCCCGGGATTGGGTCATGTTGGGTTGGCGAAGGCTCGTGGGTTGTTCACTTTTTAAATGAATTGAATTTTAAAGTGACCTTGCAGTGATATTGATCTGCATTTGATGTAACACACACTCTCACACACACACACACACACACACAGGGAGACACACACGCATCCATCCTGCCTTGTGCATCCTTCACAAGCTCAAGGTTAGCGTAGTAGCAAAGTAAGCAGCGTGTTAGAGTGCTTCGTGGTGTAGAATATTTGTCAGAGTTCTGTGACGGCTGAAGTTTGGGAGTTGTGCTGAGCCGTGCAATAAAAGGCGGGAGGGGCCGGCGGGGGAGGAGAGAAGAGGAGGAGGAGAAGGTGGAGGAAGGGAAAAAGGAGTGTGAGCGAGAGAAGGGAGGAAAGGAGCAGCAAGGAGGGAGGGGTGGAGCAGCACGTCCAAAGTGCTTGGTAAAGTGGTGGTGTGGTGGAGGGTAAGGAGGGAAAAGAGAAAGCTCAGGGTGTTAATATGTTTCTGGATTTAAAGGAAGTGAGGAGGAAGTGAGGAGGAAGTGAGGAGGAAGCGAGCGCAGCGAACAGCCAGGTGTGAGGGGGAGAGAGAGAGACTTCTCTGACCTATTTTAAAGAGTTTGGATGATGCTTGGCCCCCACCAGCAGCTCCCTCTTCTGGTGCAAAGCAGGCACTACACCGAGAAGAGCAGCTCCATTAAGTGTTTTCATTCCTCATTAGTTGCAATGAAAGTCAGCTTTTTTGCAAATTACTCGCGTCTGAACACGCTCATGCATCACTTTGCCTGTTAACAACAGCTGTCGGAGGGAATTTTGGTCCTCGGCCCCAAAAATCAGAGGAGCCGCTGATGACTGTGATTGCAGGAGGCGGTTCAGAGATGCCCGAGCTGCCTCTCATCCGTGGCGAAGAGCTCAGCGTATCCTTGAAGAGGAAGCGGCGACTATTCCACCGTCGACACCTTGATTCTGCCGAACTGCATGTGAAAATATGGGGCTAGTGTGTTTCATGTAGCTGTGTCACACCCACGAGTGTGAGAACGATGGAGCATGTGTGTGTGTGTGTGTGTGTGTGTGTGTGTGTGTGTGTGTCCATGTGTGGGTGTGTGCTCGCATGCCTATATGGGAGTGTGAGGGTGTGAAGGAAGAAACAGTGGAATCTCAAATTCAGTTTCTTTTTCTTTATGTCTCCGTTGTATACAAATGAACCCTTATCTTTATATTTGTCTCTCTGTGGTCGTCTCTTTTTGTTTCCCCTTTAATAATAAAGAAAGAAATAAAGAAATAAGGCAGACTTCATGTGAATAATGTGAGAAAACACACTCAACAAGCCACTTTTTTTATACTTGGGAGGGTTTTACTCAACATAGTGACATGTTCAGAGCCTCCTGTAATATCTGGCGTCCATGTGCCCTGCTGGTACATGCAGGGGTCAATGGCAATGGATTGGTTGCTGTTAATCACCGCTTTTCTTTTTTTTTTTGATTACCGGGCAGGGTCACATCGATCAGCTCATAGATCAGCCCATTGATCAGAGCATCGCCGCCACTTCTTCCACCGTGTCTGCGGAGCTCGCCGTCATTTAGCGCCGTGCTGGTGCAATATTGTCATTATGACACCCCGGACGTTGTTGCTGCTCAATGACTCCCCGGTGGCAAATGTCTGCTGCGTTACGGTGGCACCGGTCGGTCGGCCAAATTTTTGGATTTCCATGTCCTGCAGAGAGGAAATCTAAAGCGGAGAGAATGAGCATGCGCTGTAGAGGTCAGGGTTGTCTGTGTGTGACCTTCCTGAATTCCTCCCGTATGCATACACTCGACACTTTAACTTTACACTTGCCACTTTCACACAACACTTACATTCCATGCACATTCCATGCACTTTATCTTATTTTTGATATTTGATATTCTGATATTCTACTGTTTAATTGTAAATACTCATTCATCCATTCATTCATTCTCATTTATTGCAGTGTTTATTGTTAAATGTATGCACCTTCCCTAAGGACAAATTCCTTGAATGTGAAAACAAACATGGCAATACATGGTTCTGATTCTGATTCTGATGAGAGAAGATCATGGTTCGCACATCACTACGGCTAATACTGTGAACAATAAGGCCACTCGCACAACTACACAACAACGCACTGCAAAAGAATACACATGCACACTCACCTCTCTCTTCTAGAGCCGTCCTGGTACCCAAGAAGAGGAGAGACAATGGCCCACAAAAAGCTCTGGATGACATTTGTCCATTAGACCCCCCATCACGCTACCTACCTCTGGCTGGAAAATCCTCTCTCGTGCTCACTATTCATACTTGTGAAAAAAAATGGTACACAATTTGATTAATGAAAACTGCTTGGCGTTAAAGGTCATTTTAGTGGCATTTGCCAATGACAAATAATGGTCTACCCCTCAAACCTTTGCTGTTGGGGCTTTCAAGGGCGCTTCGGGCTCTCCTTAGCCCGCTTGCTCGTGTCACATGGTTTGTTTCTTCACTCCCTCGCCAGAATCAGGTCTGGGGGTCAGGCAGGGTGAGGGCACGGTGCGACTTAAAAACACGAGTTTACTCTCACCTCTCCCCTTTCCTCTCTCTCCGTCTCCATCTCGTTCGGTCCTGTGCCTCGGTGTGCCTGGCTCTCTAGCCTCCATTAAAAACCTTGTCTCAAGTAATGAGTTTAAAGTCAGGGTACCTGTCTCAGCTTTGGGAATAGAAACAGACTGTGTGTGTGCGTATGCGTGTGTGTGTGTGTGTGTGTGTGTGCGTGTGTGAGAGCGTGTTACTGCACACCCAGGATTTTGAGAATAATTGCATGTGCTTGTGTGTACGCGCTAAGGCTTTGAGGTACACTTTGACAGCTGCAAATTTAATAAGCAAACGTTAAAGGTAGGAGGGAGGAGGGAGGGAGAGGTTTGGGGGGGGGAGGGATATGCAAAGGGCTCCGCTTATGAAATATGAATGACTGTTTCTGCATCATCTTCAGCGGGCTTGATATCGTCTCTGGTCGGCAATTCCCCTGCTCCGCTCGGAGCGGGATGCACAGTCCGGCAGCCTCGTGAGATTCTTACTGTACATAGATATCTTTCTTCAAGGTGTCAAACTCAGCCGCTCAGAGTTTTAATAGGCCGTCTTAACCTAAAGCGATATTTCTCTTTGGTGGAAGACTTTCACATTTTAGCATGCGGACCCCGCAGTGGCTGCACGAGCAGTCGGTCACCAATACTAAGTGACTCCGCTCTTTAAATTGATGTCACACACTTTGTCTCAGTTTGGTGGCCAACAAACTAAAGCAAGGTCAGAAGTCAGAGCATGGACGTGTACTTTGCACCACAACTTGAAACAAAGTTTTTTAGTAGTTTATTAATCTGATTTATTTCCTTCTCATGTCTGGAAACCAAAGGCCATCGTTAGCAGAAATGGAGAGAATGACTTTTCCGCTAAATCTTGATACATTTTTGCATCCTTTATTGTCTGAACTGGCATGTTGTATGAATGCATGGGTGAACAACTTTGTCTTATTATGTATTGTTGTATTTCTGTGAAAGCCAATGGATTCCAGAAAGCATCACTGTGTGATCATGATCATCATGTGACGTGTTCAGGAGTGTGTATCAGATTTTGAGCAAAAGATAAAACCAGAGCCACACAAGACATGAGTGTTGCTCCCCATGACAAACAAACTGGCATTAGTGTGTAAATTGAAGTATTAATCCTGGAAACATTTGCTTGTGAAAATGTTTGAAACCGATATATTAGCATTAGCCTTTTCCAAAATTGTTGTATGAATCCTCAATTTAGATGCAGACTACATCCCTATAATCTATAAAGATAATGCCTTTGTTTGCCTCTCTCTCTCTCTCTCTCTCTCTCTCTCTCTCTCTCTCTCTACCCACCACTGCTCTTCGGTGTTCAGTTTGTTCTAGTTTCTTCGGATAACAAGCTTTAGCGCTTCTGTGCATACTGTACTGTAACAACAACAGCGGTCCTGCATAATGCCTCACTGTCCCGCTAACAGCTTGCTTCTTTTCGCTTCAATCTTTTTGTTGTTTTTTCCTGACTGAATATTTATTTCAAAAGTTCAGAGACACACCAAAGGAGGCCTCTCTTTTCCAGCGGAGCCGGCAAACTACAGAGAAACATTAATACGAGAAGACATGAGTTGAAAATATTTTGGGGAGGCGCGTGCAGTTCAAGCTGAGTGTGCAAACCACAAAAGTAAAACAGGTCTTTCGCAGCTACGAATGCTATTTAGGAACCAGTCGTGGGAGCAGATCCAATTAGCATCAAACAAACAGAGACAGATCGTTAATCAGTGACATCATACTGCGTATTGTTGGTCTGCTGAGCTATAAAACAGCTCAATTGAGCTTTTTAGGGTAAAAGCTCGTCAGACGCACACTGACACACAACACAGGTTGGCCTAGTGTGCGTTCAGAGCAGAGGAACCACCCCGAGGAGTGTGTCTTTACACACTTTCTCCATTCGAAATAAAGGCGAACAAGGTCGTCTGACAATTAACTTCCTTTGTTTTCCTCCTCTATTCCACATTTCTAATGTATATTAATTCCACCCCCTCAATCTTAAGATTAGATTCCTTTCGGCCCTCCTCCCTCCACGGCCCCGCGACGCCGAAAGAATGATGAAATGGGAAAGAAAGGCGTAAAGAAAGAGAGCCGAGCGTCTGCACTTCACCGTGCGAAGAGACAAGCCTTTCCCCCTCAGCTGTTCTCCATGGTGTTCAGTTTAACCCCTCCATCCCTCTTCTTCAACCCTAATTACACACACACACACACATCTCCTCCAAATCCCCCAGTGGCAGAGAACTGGCTGCAGTGGTTTTATACTGGGCTCAATGGGAGGAAGCTGAAAGGGTTAACGGCACATACAACGGCTCTCATTAGCAGTCTCACACCGATAATGTGCAGATGAAAAGATGCTTTACCCCTGTGTGTGTGTGTGTGTGTTTGTGTGTGTGTGTGTGTGTGTGTGTGTGTGTGTGTGTGTGTGTGTGTGTGTGCTTGCTTTGTGGAGGGGAGACAGCATCTCCAGCCCAGCCGGGGAGAACTCTTTTGTTTCCTTTATAAAAGTGCACGACATTCATAAATGTTGTGTAAGTCTGTGTGAACGATTATATTATTGCTATATGAACCAATCTACATATTTCTCCATTGTCTTTTTGTACTTAAGATTTATATACCTCTATGGAGGTCATGGGTGAATAAAAGTTGAAGGCCTGCCATTATTTTCTTTAGCCATTCATCTTGCTGTTATTTTCTCGCGTATGAAACGCCACAAAAATCACAACTTCAAGCCCAAGGTGACATTTTTAAATATCCAACGATGATCATTTTACACTGGCTTTAATATAAAGTAGAGCAGAAAATCTTTACAATTGAAAAGCTACTCGCTGGAATTATGACACATGAATCATAAATAGTTGGTGATTCATTTAACTAATAATGAACTCCAAGTATTACCCTAAAATAGACGATCTGGATAGTCTTAAATTCTGCTTCCTCCAACATGACACCTCTTGCTACACTGGAACGAGCTGAAGTTTAGCGGGAAGAGAGCTGAATGGAGTTGAATCCAATTATATATAGAATTCTATTTAGAATTGAATCAAATTCCATGCAGAATTCTATAATTTAATCAAACTCTATACAGAATTCTAGTAAATTATCCTCATGTAGAGTTAAATATATCATCACGTAGATTTAAATATAAACACTGCACAAAAAATACTCAGAATTATCAACTCGGAGACAAGAGTAGATTTTACTCTATTTAGATTGGGACCAAATGTTATATTTTTTGAGTTTTTTTGTGTCGGCCTTACACCCCTTATTGCCTTCCAAAGCCATTACAATTCCCAGTTGGTCTTATTCATCTCTGGTTATTAAAGTTTGGTCTGCTCCCGATTGACTACGGTCATAATTCCTGCAGCTACTAGAGGCATTTGTCCTTTTGGGTATTTTCTAAAACTAACCGTTATGATAAAAATGACCCCAAAACACGTCCTCCCACCAACGTGAGACGGTTTTAACACCGTAACACATGAGCTGGGGCCGAGAGTCCCAGAAAACTATAGCAAGTTTGTAGAGAGGACGAAACAGGTCGCTAAAAGTGATGGATGGATGAAGCGTCCAGCTACTGCCACCCCAAGCCCTCCTGCATGAAAGAAAAAAACACTGTAACCATATCCATGTTTATCAGTGTTAAATAACTTCCTGTGTATCATCCATTCAGACGAACACATTGAAAGATGTCCTGTGGTGTTGATGAAGGGATACTTGAGCTCATCAGATGGGGCAGATAAAAAAAAAACACTGATGGAGAACACGGTTTGCCCTCTTGAACATATTTCTTTCCTCACTTTTTTTTTCTTCTTCTTCTTCTCCTTGGAGAGTTGGTGGAGAAGTGCTAAAAGCCACAGTGGTGTTGACGGGTTGCACTTCCTCCGCGGTGGAGAGAAGACTCCCATAATAACTAAATACATTTTTACCAAACTAAATATCTAAACATAGAAATCTCATAATCTCCTGAAGGGTTAAAGGCAGTCGTGCTGTAATGACTGATATACTGTATGCATAGATGGTGCGTTTTATGATCCGGGTCCCTTTTCAAAGCCCCAGGTGCATGTGGGTGGAAGGCGCTTGATCTTCAAATGTTCATATTAAACAAGTCAGATTCCAGCCCCCACCTCGAAAACCTATACTCACATTTACACTCGGGCTCATTGGATGTGAGTGTGCGCCTGTGTGTAGCTTTCCTTTCAGCTCAGGCCAGTGAGTTTGAGTCCTTTTGAACAGGCAGTAACATGAGGCAACCGCGACAGGCAGGACGACCCTTGATCACCGTTAATTATCTAAGTGGACGTGAGGCTCCCGAACCAACGGAGCGCACTCGACATCAGGGAGGGTGCATACGTGCTTTCAAACCGGTGTGACACACTTTGAGTGGGTGCACTCCTCGCCTGTTTGCCGTCATCGCCGCCGCCATCGCCGCCGCCGCGTGGCACAACGCCCTTCAAGTGCATGTCACGCTCACAGGAAGGCATCATTCAAAAGCAACGCAAGAGTTTGTCCGGCCTGTCAAACACGAAAAAGCGCGCCGAGGAGCTCTTGAGAACATGCCTTTAATGAAGCAGAGGCCGTTTAAGATTTATGAAGGAGCGTTACATCCCAACTACAATGGACTGTCATTACCCTTGAATTCAAAATGGTTGCATCATCTCTTAGGAAATGATCTGTACTCGGATTGCGGAGACGATGCGTCGAATTCCCGGGTGATTAAAAAGTGGAGGTCTCGTACGTGCTGAGAACTATTACAAAACTTTTAGATCTTGTGACACGAAGAGGAAGAAAACTTCAAAGAAATTTGACATTTTACCAACAAAAAAAAACCACGAAAGAACGAACGTCAAGTGTCCTCAGCCCGGTGCACATTTACATAATGAGTCAAAGCCGTGTGTTAGTGAGTCATGACAGTCTAGTCGGTGCGGTGCCCACTGAAAAACCCAGAGATTAGAACATAGATGGTCAAAGGTCTTGGAGGTATCGACTGGATTACGACACAGCGCTGATGGACAGCAGATCTGATCCTGCTGTTTCTCACTGGAGGGAGTCTGCCAATAACACAAGAAGGAATAATGGCCTGTTTTGCACATGAAACCAGCAACCTGTGGGCAGTTTCATTTGTGCTATAAATACATCCCGCTGGCTTTGTGAGATGCTTTTGTGCACGTCTGTCGGCGCCTTGATGCAAAAGGGCTAAAACAGCTGTTGACGCGTTTTCCCTCCGTAATTGTTGTCGGAGGCCAAAGAGTTGCTTTTTTAACCACGACCGGCTGCGTTCACATACGTATCCATGTCTGTACACACCTCATTCACTACATATACTTTGTGTTTTTGCACTTTTATTGTTTACACTTAATTCCTAAATTAACACACTCTGCTGTTTTGTTGTATATAATGAGTATATTTTTAGTTAATTCCTGTTATTTCATTTTGTGTCTGCTACTGTGACCAACACATTTCCCTTTGGGGATGAATAAAGTATACATCCAACTAGTTCGTATCGAACTTCCGGAGCATACTTGTCACTGTGAATAACGGGAAGAAAGACTCAACAGGGCCGTACTTCCCAGTTGACATTGGTATTGTATCTAGCGGTCAGTGTGTTTTCGGCTCACATTAAACCACGTACCAATGTTCTCGGCCTCCTCTGGACCTGCATCAGAGAATTGACGGTCGACTTCACCTCCTACGTGCTGAACACAATTCTCCCTTCGGTTTTTCAGCTTATACATAATGTTTTTTTTCTTCTTCTCGTTTGTCGCAAATAAAATAAATCGTGCTTTCACTCAGTCAGCCCTGAACCAAATAACAGCCATTTAACAAGTGGGCGTTTGTTGTCAGTTTTCCTAAGCAGATACGTCCTTGCATTAGCTGTCAGACTCTCTGATATAGAGCGAGAGAAATAACTTCTGAGTGTCTTTACCCCTAAAATGCACTGAGGAGAGACCGGAGCAAACAGAAATGCTCCGTGACAGCTTATATTTGCGCACAAGGATGGAGAAGACTATGGCTAAGGGAACATTACATCATGCTCTTTCCATCTGTCATTCTTTGGGGAAAGAGGGAGCTAGCTATGCTTCAGGCCCAGAATGGGAGTTACAGCAGGGCTAGGATCCTCATGCTGGCTGGTGGATCAAAACCAGAGCCGTGTCTAAAGACTAAGGACTGGTCCGCCTCTTTTATTGCGATATGAAATACACGAATCCAAACAAGTGTCAAGGATCTCCTCCCTTTTTTTTTTTCTTTTAAAATCCTCCCGTCCATTTCTAGCGGGTCTTGCTTGTCACTGGATGTAAGTACTATTGTGTGTGTGTGTGTGTAATCCCATCATTGTTGCAGATTAATGTTTGCAAGCTACATTGTGTGCAGAAAGAAGGGGAAAGCAAACGAGAGGGAGAGAGAGATGCAGGGGGAGCACACAAAAAAAACAAGACTATCAAAGGAGGGCTTCAAAGACTATCAGCTGCGTCTCCTGGGTAATTTGCGATCCTGCATTCTTTCGACTTCAAAGGGGCCGCTGTGTGTTGGAATACTGCAAGTGGGAGATTGTGGGGGGGAGGGAGGGAGGGGGCGAACGGGTTGGAGGAGAGGGGGCGAGAATCTGATTTCTCTAATAAATGCTGACACCAGGCCTGTTTGATATTAGATTCAGGGAACAGTTTGATTTGTTGAAACTCTCCGGACGTCCTTCAGAGAGGCAGTGGCGACGAGGGCCACGCCCCCCCGCCCCCCCCCCGAGGGCAGGGGGAGGAGACCGGGCAGGGCCAGGCTGATGGGGGACAATTGTCCAGCCATAAAGATGACCGTTAAGGAGCTATTGATTAGGAGTCTCTCTGTCTGACTCGCTGTCTGTCTCTCTCTCTGCTGAGACCCACTACAGCACCATCGCACAACATTTCATGCAGCCAATGAGGCAGATGTTGAAGCGGCTCAATACAGCGTGACTCAGCACTTCTTATTCGCCACACTCAGACAGACAGAGCAGTCAACTTATATGTAAGATAAAACTTAAATAAAACGGGATTTATGAAAAGATGCCGTCAGAATTGAGTTAAAATAAGAAATATTCAGTGGCGTCGGGAGGTTTTACTGACCATGCAGAGCTGTTAGTGAGCAGCAGGGAGGAGGATTTTGATACCCACCACAGACTGCAGGTGAAGGGAGGAAGAGGAAACTCTCAGGGGTTGTCAGAATATCTATCAGGATAGTTCACAGCTGCAGCTTTGCATATTGGCATACTTTTAAGAAGTTTTCTAGAAGTGGATCTACGCTTGCAGTTTGGAGGTACTTTGGTGCAATGGAAACTTACTCACTCACTTAACCTCGACTCACTCATCGTTCAGTACTCGTGACAAAACATTGATTTGGGGACGATGGGAAGTTCGTTTATGTTTATGACGACATGAGCCCAGACTGGTCTGATGGCCGACATAAGGAAATGGGTGACTGTCCTCACAGGAAAAGGTCGTGTAAATGATGGCTTTTATCCGTCAGGGACAACGATGGATGATGTTGTTAGTGCAGTCAAGCCTGGAGGTTGGGGTGGAGGGATGAGTCAGCAAATTGTGTGAATTAGACACATGTTTCTTTAAAACCCAAACCATGATCTTTACCTAGTTTCCTAATTCCCATGCGAAGACCTAACCAAACTATATTGACAGAGATGTGTTGGCCAAGATCTCTGAAATGCAACAAGCTACCAACATCTGATCCTTCCCACAGCTTCATGTTTGTCTTCCTGTGTTTTTTGATTTTAAGATCCTTGAACAGCTTCCATTGCAGTGTCAAACTGCAGCATGCGCTCTCTGGGCTTCCTGCTTGTGTCTTTACCAAGGGTACACACGAGCTTGGGAAGGGCCTTCATGTGGGCAGCTCCATCTGTTTGTGCTGAACTATAAAGTCACAGACGTTTGAAAGAGTGAAAAGTGTAAATGTACAGTTTTTTTAATTATTTCCATCACTCTTTTTCCTACTGCGAGTGTAGCTTGTCTTCATCTCTCTTGAAAAACTGATTTTGATCATCGTCAGGTGCACCGAGATGATTGATAAATGGCGGTTAGACTACATGTGAAATAAAAACGGAATGTTTGCATTCGTTTTGATAAAAAAAACCTTCTTTTTCACGTCAGTCGTTCAGATTTGCGTCAACGTATGTTCACAGCTTCCAGAAAAACATTGGAAATAAATCAACTGCGTGCATGTTCATATATGTGGTTCGACTCCACACAGCCGTACCTTCATTCCAACCTGCACTTCTTCCCATATCTTCAACTCGACTCGCCTACACACACGTACGCACATCAAAGTGGATGTAAGTAGATAACACCTGCGGTGTCATCGCCTTGCCTCGCATCCGCAGCATCCACTGACTCGAGGGAGGATTGTGCTATTTGATTATTCTGCAGGGTGATTGATGTATCGTGCACCGCCGTGGTTTGTATGCATATGAAAGCATACATCGCCATTGATCTATTGATGCACGGGATCGTGTAATGAATATGGAAAACACCAGGGCAACTGCAGCGCTTTGGAAGAGCTCTCCCAAGTCACAGGTGTTCGGGTACCGCTGTCCGGTCCGGACACTCGGGGGCTTGTGAATGAGACGTAACGAGCACATCGGTATTAGCACTTGTGTATCCGAGCCAGCTGAAAAACACCCCATCATGCCACCCACAAAATCTTTGCGCCCCTCCCCCCTCCTTTTCCGTGTCTCTATCTGCTCATTAGTGCCGGGTTTGGAACAAAGAGCCATCTGGAAATGGCTACCTGCCAGCTCAGGTGGGCCTTTACGCAGAAACGACTCAACATCTGTCTGGCGGGATCAAAGACGTTTCTGTTTACCCCCTAAACTCCGCCTCTCGCTTGCTCCCCTCTCCCCTCCTTCTCTGCCTCTCACTTATTTCTACTGGCAAAACTTCCCATGCATTAGACAGGAAGCAGGCTAAATGCAGCACCCTCCGCCCCCTTCGTGTCTCTCTCCGCCTCCCTGTCCCTCCCCATCTCTTCTCTTGGCCCTCGGGGGGTCACGCATTCTCCCAGAGTGCTTTGTTTTGGGCTTTTTTAGATAATTGTTTTCCCTGTATGAAAATGAGGGAGACACAAGTTTTTGGAATTTCTCTGGGCTTTGCATCTCAGCAGTCACTTGACAAATATATCAGGCTCCTTTTATTTTTTAATTAGTATCTTCTCCTGCTGCCCCCTGGGTCGTACGGGGCAAACACGGAGAGGAGAAACAACCTCTTCCGAGTCCTCGTGGAAACTTTTCACTTCAGCAGCTAAAAGTAGTGCTGCCTTTCCTTATGGGTGTTTGTATAAGGTATCACAATGTCCGCTAAGATCAATAAACATGCTGAGCTATATGTGCAGACTGTAAAAAAAGAAGAAGAAAAAAAGGGTCCACCAGATTTACAGCTTGTAATCAGATGCAGATGGGTCCCCAGTCCCTCAGTGAGTGAGGACAGCTCATGGAAAGTATTGATGTATTTTTTTTTTTGGTGCCATCCACTTTCAGAGAAATGATGCCGGCTGCACTTGCCGTAGGTAGCCCCCTCCGCGGTTATGAGATGGTGTATTCAGCTGGCCTGGCCCTGTAGATACAGGGGATCAGGGGAAGTGTTATCCTTTAAGCCAGGTGCCGCTGTTCAACACAGCCGCTTCCTGCTGACTGAAACACTTCCATGCACGCTTCTGTCTGCCTGTCTGACTGTGCTCTCGCAGGCTCAATGTGTGTGTGTGTGTGTGTGAAGAGGTTACTCAGGCCCTCTGAGCTGTGAGTGTGTACAGTACCAATGTGGTGGGAGTGTTTGAGCAGACTTTCTGGAAGCCTCTTGAAAATCCGCTGGTGTTGCTGCGCTCCCGTTTGAAGCCCTTTGCACTCAGAACTAATAAAGATTGATCAGTCTTCCGTTCGAGATCAATGCCGACGCTATTTTGGTTATGCCTGTTTGCAAGGAGGCATTCGGGATCAATGTCGGAGCTATTCTTTTCTGTCGAGGGCAGGGGCCCACTTTACTTCAGGCAGAACGCGAAGGGGAGGGTTGGCTGACGGACCGTTCAAGGCCACAGAAGCTCCAGCAGCTCGGCTCGACTCCGCCCTCCCCTCCCCCGAATGGGCTCCTAGTGTTGATGGTGAATTCATTTTGAGAGATTTCGCATGCTCGGTGTCACATTACCAGCAGGGACAATTACATCACTGTCAGATTACAACGTGCCACCCGCTGTTGCGCCAGATTATAAAAACACTTTCAGGGAAGCCTAAGTGTTACATGCGGCCCCTCTCCCTCCCGTCCTCTACTCTTTCATCTCCACCTCTCCCTATATACCCCTGACCCCATTCTCCTGCATTGGGGCTGGATGAGAGAGGGCGGAGGGCGGTGGGTGGTGGGGGGGGGGGGGGGGGGTCATTGTCCATTTTTCCAGCATCATGTTCAGCAGGAGGCAGCCCACTGGGGCGTAAAAAACAAGGCTGTAAGTCTGCAGGTAGCCACCGGCTGAGCTCACCCGCCGCTAAATCCACTCTGACAGGTGAGCCGGCAGCCTCGTGGCGGGGCACGGCACCCAGCGGGGAGGCAAGAGGACTGCGGTTGTGGCTGCTCAGCCTCGCAGGAGCTGCCTCTGCACTGCACCTCGGTGGAGCGACGGCAATCTGGTGGGTTGCAGCGAGTCTGTGAGAGGATGTGACCACTGTAGGTTCAACTGGGCAGGCTGGGAGGGCCAAAGGGTCACTGGTGTAACGCCCTGTGTCTTCCCAGTGTTTCCTGATTGTTTATCCCCTTCACCTGCTCTCGTTTCTGACTCCTCCCTCCTTGTGGGCCTTCCCCCTGCGTGATTGCAAAGCCTCGCCCTCATTGTTTCCACCTGTGCCTCGTTACCTGCCTTCCCCAGTGTATTTAGTCTGTCTTTCCCAGGTTGGTTGCAATATTGTCTTCTTTGTAACCTTTGTGAGACCTTGTGCTTGCATCGGTGTCAAGCTAGTTTACAAGTGTCAGTTTTGTGACTTTGACCAGTAAAGAACTTTTTGCTTTTGCCTCACCTGGACTCTGAGTTTTTGCCCCCTTCACACCCGGTCGTGACAGCTGGACAACTTTTAAAAGAGAGTTCATTTTGTTTTAATAAAGATAATGACATCTCATTAAAGGTATACCCTCATAACACGAGAATGAACCCCACCATAAAAGAAGTTGGTCATTTAATGAGTTGAACCGTCCTGTGTGGGACAGTCATTCAGAGCATATTAGAATTATTAAACTAGCCTGCTTTTTTTATTTTTTTTGATAGATCTACATTCTCGTCTTAACTGATGCTCCTCTGCGTGCTCTAAATTAAACACACAACATCACACATGAGGTACAAGCTGCTTTTATGAGTGTAAATAGGATTTTGTCGGTTTAATTTGTACAGAAGGGGTCTTTAATCATTCATGACTCAGGGGAAGACGAGGCCTTCTGGTCCCAACAAGCTAAGGGTAGTCCTCAAAGTAGGCTGCATTTTAGGGTCATGGCTACATTAACATGTGTTTGCCAGCAGGAGCCCTGCACAGTGACCGAGTTTCAGCTCATCAACGAAGCAGAAGAGTCGCGGCATCTCCCCTAGTTTCATCATCCTCTTTCCCCAGTGACAAGCGAGTATACTTCCATTTTCATGGGATAAGTTAAGTCAAAAATGTCTTTGCTTTCAAATTTCGCAGGAATTCAATAGTGCTCTGCAGAACACTAGCGTGCGCGTGTGTGTGTGTGTGTGTGTGTCACGTTTTCCACCGCCAGAGTGCTTTTATTTGTTTCACTCAGGTGCAAAACACACCATGGGGAAACCACACCCCTACATGCACACACACACACACACACACACACACACACACACTCCCTCCTCGAACTTATCCCGGCTCCACCGCTGCAACTCAGCAAATGTGGTGGGCAGGGTTTAATTTTCTGGCCCCCCGCCTCAGCCCCAGCCTCATGCATTTTTCATCACCGCCATCCTGTTCCCACCCAGCCACCGCCGCTGCACAATGGTATTGATTGGCGATTAAGCCATCAGTCTGTTATAAAGAGGTTAATATTTTAAAGCTGTTACGCTTTTCCACCCCTGCCTTACATTAATGCTTACCCTCTAGTACAGTTTCAGGTTTTTTTTAAAGAGTTTACGCTCTAATGCCAGGTCAGGTTATGAATGTTTGATGTAATGCAGACGGCTGTGTTTTTTACGCCCTCCATCTCGCTCCTATACAACGCTTGCTCCGGCTCGGAGGTGGCGTTCGATCAGCCGACTGTGCCAAAGGTCGAGAGCGAACAGTGTCAGTCAGCAGGGAGACTCGGTGGGGTCACACTCTGCTTACCCCACATATGGGATGTGTCTAGTTGTTGACCAATTTGCTTATGGTAATTCTAATGGATCTCTGGAGGCCGCCTGGCAATATTGAGGGTTCAGCATTAATTGTGACCACCGGGCAAAGAATCTGCAGTCTCATCCTATTCTAGCAACTGATGAGCATCTTGAGTTATTTTTAGGTGTTAATCCCGAGCTCCTGTAAGTAACGCATGTACATATCCGTGACCTTTAACTATTTCATCATGTATCAGTTAATTTAATTAACTATTTCAACCATTAATCCATGCCTTTTTTTGAAATTTTAAATGTTATTCATACTTTAAGTGAACTGTTTTAACCATTGATCAATTACCTTTAGATAACTATTTATAGCATTCATCAAAGACGTTTAGCTATTTAAACTGTCTGTATGTTTATTACAGATAAACTGAGGCCAAGTTATCCTGATGTCAAATTTATAAAGACAGTATATTTTGTGTTTAAATACTGGAATCAGGCTATAAAACATATTGTAAATATATTGCAATATGGATATCGCGAAATTGCTAAAACTAGAAATTCCCAATATTAATATGTAGGACATGACCTCAGTGTCCTCAATGGTAGCGATGGCCCTGGATAGCAACAACTCACGATAAACGCAGTGAAAAGAATAATGCTTAAACATTACAGTAAAGTTCAACAGCTTACTCTGAAGTCTTCAATGTTCGGAGTGTCCTTGAACACACCAACAGGAAAACAATGTTTAAGCATACTACATTGCCCCAGGACGATAAAACAATCTGGTTTATTGTGATAGAGTAAATTTTGTTTAAACAAGATGCGAGTCAAGGATTTGGGGTGAATGGGTGGGAACGTGCAGAGCCACCAGCACGGCATGGTCCCGTAGAGGGAGTGAAACACGGGGTCTTAAGGAATGACGGGAACAATGACCGGGGTCCAACGAGGTGAGAATGGACGTGGGGTGCATTTCTTTTGAGAGAATGTGCTTTAAATTGACGGAGGTGGTGGAGAAACAGGAACACACGGCGTCATGGCTGTTAGTCGGTCCAGCAGGATTCACACCTGCGGGTCTCAGGACGAGAGGGTAAGAATGTCAGCAAAGCCGGGACAAGGTCGCGGGATGTTGCCGAGTGTTAAAGGAAAGCAACGCTCTACCGTTGTGCACACCAAAGGCTGAGAGCACATGCTTTCCCTTTGACTTCAAGCCAAGGTCGTGCACGGAAAGGCACACACTTCACCTGCTGCATGCCCAGAACTGACACAACTACTCACCGTCCACCGGCCCACATCCAGTCAGTTGATATGCCGCCGCTCTGCACGTCAGTCATTTCCTTTCTCCGCTTGACGGCGCAGACAATGAACTCCTATAATAAGAGTGGTGCTCTCCATTACCGCCAGTCAGTTTGCGCCGTTTAAGTCCTTTCAGCGCTCTCCTCCAGGGCAGAGCGGGAGAACACGCTTGAGCAGTGTCCCGATCACTGTGATCACCTGTGACAAACCGCACACAGGCCCAATCAATACACAGCTCTCCCAGGGGCAAGGATTTAATGTAACTCTGCTGCCCTGCGTGTGCGTGTGAGCGTGCACGTGTGTGTTTATCGCTGCACCAATTCTGCTTTAGATGAACGATTGAAACTCATGATATTAAAACGGCGAACATCTGGCTGCCTGTTTGTGATGAGGAGGAAAAACATCGCTCCTTACTTGAAATACCTGAAAGACTAATCAGAGATTAAGAAAGAAAAATTGTAGAATGAATGAGAAACGATGAGAAAAAGTTACAGAAGCACAAATGAAGGCAGTGTGTGGGAGATACAGGGAGGGGTGGGGGGGAGCTCAGCCGGTGTCTCCTAAGGGAGAGTGTTCACAGCTATATTAATAAAACACAGAGGGAGTAGTTGGAGAAGCTTTGTTTGTCTTGGGCTAAATTAACACCCCCTTACCATCATAATAGTCATGTCATTACAGGAGGAGGGTTGAAGAGCCTGAAGAGTGCATGTCATTGTTTTTCCTCCCTCTTAATGAGCCGGGTTCACTCCCTGAGTCGTTAGCGAGGCACCAAATTTGAGGTTTCTCTGTCAATCCTTCGGTATAAGAGTAAGTTACATACACACACACACACACACACACAGAGACACACACACGCTTACAGTATAAATTGCACCAGCTGTTCTGTGTCTCCATTAATCAGTTGTGAGCTGTGTTTTCCCTTTGACTCGTCCGCTGCATTTTGTTGCAGGTCTTTGTTCCCTTCTTTCTCTGCGTCTCCTCTTCCTCCACCTCCCTCCCGGCTCTTGGTGAACCTCCTGCTGCGGTTGCCTCCAAACACCATCCACCCACCGCCACTACCCCCCATGCCTGCAAGAGTTCGTCCCTCATTATCGGTTCTTACTGCAGCCCCGACCAACCTCCCCAACCCAGCGTGGTGTCACGACTTCGGTACGGTATTGTCTCATTATCTCCGTAGACGCCAGAGAGGCAGGGCATTACGAGCCTGCAGACACTCCCCCTCGGTTTGAGGGCCGAGGGCTGCCGACAGAGCCGACGCTTGATTAGGACAGGCCAAAGGTTTTATTTGAAATGCAGCCCAACTATGCCGAACGCTCTTTTATGTTTTTGTTCATGCATCCTCGTTCATACGTTTGTCATGAATGACCCTCGTCTGCAACTCAGTATTAGCGGAAATGATCAAACAATTGTTTTTGTTCTGCAGAGTAAAGCCGACGCAGAAGTGAAACGTGCATAAACGTGCATTCACTCTACTGACCAGCAGGGGGCGACTCCTCCGGTTGCAAAAAGAAGTCCATGGCACTATTATATACAATCTATGCTTCAAACCACAATTTCTTTAAATTGAATATATGTTTTCCTATTTCATTAAGTGTTATTGTGTCAAGTCAAATCAGGTCACACTTGACCTAATGCAAGTTTGAAACCTCTTATTTTCATTATTTTTTTTAAATTCAGCAAATGCTCCAAAACGTCAGAAAACTGTACAATAGCCTGCGTAAACTTGTATTTTGTCTTATTATTTGCACAAATAATATCATTTAAGGCGACGTATCCTTCCCCATATGTCCTATATTGAAATCCTGCTTTCAAAAATCCATAACGGAAAGTACTTGTTTTAGCTTCACCAGCAGAATTCAGGACTCAAGCCAAGGAATGGGAAAACATAACAAGTGCTGCCACTAAAGGGTTGTATTGTAACTGAAATCAAGGAGAAATGGTTCAATATGAAAAACGTCCATTATATTAGCCTATATTTCAAATATCAACATCATTTGAGTGGTCGGAAGACAAGAGAAGCGCTTTACAAGTACAGTACATTTACCTTCACCATTGGGGTTTCAAACTCAATATAAAATGCCTTCAAAGTAATGAAATGTACGATCCATGAGTGGAAAACAGCAGACTGATGGCACATGACTCCTTCAACACTTCTGAAGCATTCGTAAATCATGTTTTTATCCAAGAGAAAATTCACAACACCTGAAAATTGTTCGTATTTGGTTCTGGCTTGACGCCCGTTGTCTGAAAGTTCTGTTTAATTGAACCAGATTAAAGGATATTAATCAATTTCTGCCTCACACTACTGCATTTTATTTCATAAACTACACTGCAACTTTTATTCAATTCTGTATTTTTTTGCTTTTTTGACTGTTTTTGAATGTTTTAATGAATGTTGCTTTTATATCTTGTTTTCTTCTGCGTTATGTTTTGATGCTTTTAATGGTTTTATGTGAAGCACTTTGAATCACCTTGTTGTTGAAATGTGCTCTACAAATAAACTTGCCTTGCCAAAAGCACAAAGGACACCAACAAGGGCAATAAAACAAGAGGTAGGAGAAAATATAAATAGATAGAAATAGATGTGGTGCTGGAGTGGTTGCAACTCCTCTATTTGGCAACTTGCGAGCCCTTTGCCACCCTGTAATGTATGTTTGTTTCAAAGCTTCAGCCTCTGAAGAAATCGCTTTGCTTCAACATTATATTCACATTGGGAAAAAAAAATTTACACAAAAAAAAAACCATTTCAAATATTCCAGGTTAGCATGAGAAACACTGGCTTCATTTGCCCTCTTTTGGTAAAAGATGAACACATTTAAAGGAAAATTCACCATAAAGCTGACATCATCTTGGCTTTTGCTTGCATCAGATGACATCTGTGACACTAAATACATTCCTTCATATTAACAGATGGTGGTGAGGTGACACCACGAAGCAATGTAACTGTGAGACACGCATCTGAAATGAAATCATCCATATTATGTAATCAGATTGCGTAATAACTTGGTTATTGATCAGGAAAAGTGGTGTATCCAAGATTACTTTGACTTGTTTAAATTATTTTTCTTCCCATCTCCTGGGCCAATTCTCCGAAAGATGCTGCGTGACCAAATTACCCTCGGATAATTATGTGGAAGCAGGTTTGTCATAAATAAATCATCCCTCCATCTCCTCAATGCATGGGCTCAAATGCACTTGGCGCTCCATCTCCTCCTTGAGTCATCTCTCCAAATTCCTTCTGTCTTCCCGACGCTCCGAAAAGGGACACGTAACGTCCGTGTAACTGTCGGGCCTGTTTTCTTGGTTTTTCAGGATGGGGGTGGCGTGGCGGAGGAGCGGGCCTGGCGAGGACACAGCTCCGAGAAGGAGGAGGAGGAGGAGGAGGAGGTGGAGGAGGAAGGGAGGGGGGGGGGGGGTTGTCTGTCCTAGGAGACAGATGGCGCGGGGGGCTGGTCTATGATGGGCTGGTGCTGGACGGGCTCCATGTGCTGTAGTGGGTAACTGGGGCCCAGGGTGGAACGTAGGCGGCACTCTGATCCTAAGCGCCACAGTAGTCCTCAGGCACAGGAGTCCACTTCCCCCGCCCATCTGTTCCCTCCATCGCAGCTATGGCAAGCGTTCCTGTACTCGCACACACACACACGCAGGCGAACATACACGTGCGTCCGCATACACACACGTACGTCAGACGCCACCACCCCCACCCCTTCTGATAATAAGCAGTTTTGAGTTCAGTTGCAGTACACCGCCGGCTCTTCCCCCAACATTCCCGCTCCCCGTCTTACAGAATTAGCCCCCGAGGTTTGACTGGATCCCACCAGCCTCCGCCTTCATTTCCCTGTCACACCAAATCTGTTAAGCGCTCCCTCTTGACCGCTCGTGTCATCCTACATAATATTAGAATACTCCCACACATAGCTTGTCGATGGCCACAAACCTTTTGCTGAGAAGTCATCCCGGCACCGGGGATTTAATTGCTCCACTGTCACCTGTGGGGAGGGGGGGGGGGGGGGGGGGGGAGCAGGTAGATCCACAGACTGGGAGGCAGAAACCAGAAGGGGGAGTATAAAAAAAAAAAAAACAATAAATGGCGACGTTGTAAACAGCAGAAAAACATGTCGCCATAAGGTCTGTAATGTATGCCGCAGGATGATGTGTTCCTGTGACTAACCCATGTGTCCCCGGAGATTTGTTTCTTTTTCTTTTTTTTTTTCTTCTTCTTCTCGAATCATAAATGTTTTCACAATCAGTCTGGTTATAAACGTGCTAACACACGTGCAGCACCCGGAGCGCTAATGACTTGAATGGGAAGGTGACATCAGAGCCACGGTCAAAAGGCTGTTGATGAGTCAAGGTCAGATGGAGGAGTACAAGATGCTTTTTTCTTTCTTTTTGCCACCTGGAATGCCTGTGATCATCAAATGATGCACCGGACTTTTAAATGTTTTCATCCGTCCTCTGGGAGGAAAGAAATGCGCTACTAGATGTGAGAAGTGATGAGTATTTTTTTTTTTTTAATTGCCTTCCTTTGGATCTTCCAAGAAACAGATTTCTTCTTCTTTTTTTTTTACTATTGGATTTTTGATTATTGCAGAAACTGTGCTCTGTGGTGAACATAAGTTAATAACGTGTACACGTTTTGTTCAGCAAATCTTCTTCACCAGCGAACATCACTTTTTATGAAACAAATTAGTGGCGAGAGTATGTGTATACACAATGAAGGCGGAGTAGTCGGCGTAATGATGACATTTAATCTAATTTAGCCACTTTTTTAAGATGTAAAAGCTTCGAAATTCACGAGTGGGGTATTTAATGAAATATTTTATGTTCACTGTGAGTTCATTATTTTTTTTTCTGTAAGATGGAGATTATACTATTCCTTCTTATTACATTAACGCATTTTTTTCCTCCTTTTTCTCATCTCCTTGGTTCTATCGCATGTCTGAAAATGTCCAAAAGAGAGAGATTTATTAAAAGTGCATCAAACATCTTGGTTTACCTGGAACACGACAATGGATGAACCCAATCTGTATCATCCCTTCTTCTTCTTCTTTTAGGAACAGGAAGTGCATCGCTGCCTCCCGCCAGTTTAAAAGCAACAAAAACGGAAATGATGTCAGTGTTTGTTTACACTCGGAGCGGGGAAGTGATCACAAGTGGCCGCTTGAGACGCATCCTTAACGCCGCGTGTGAACCGAGCTGTCCACCGGTGATGCGATCACCCAGGACGCATGTTAATGCCCGCTGTAAACAGGGCATATGAAATTCCACCGGGCGCCGGCCCGGGCCTGACATGCTTTTAGCGAGAGGCCCTTAGCCAGCTGTCTGAATGCCAGTTAGGGAAACATTAGACCTTAAATATTAATGCAGTAATATGGCATTGTTGGAATGCTTACTGGGCTGTGGGCTCCAGGCCTGCTGGGTTATTTGTCTCGCTCCAGAAAGCTCACAGAGATTACACGGTGCACAGTGTAGCCTCTTCTATACCTTTTATAACTTTGAAATGGGATCTTGATGCCGATGCATCCTTTTGTCTGATTGGTTAAGCCCCGAGATAAATGTCTAAGTCTCTTTCTGTTGCAAAAATGATCGTGGACATCTAGTTTGTGCTAAATTCTACCAAAATCCAAGTGAAATGTGGCTCTTTGCTAGGAATCCAATTGAGATTTGTACAATCCAAAACAGGTGCGAAATGCATTAAGCCCAATAGTCGAAGCGGCCCTCCCTTCCTCTTTCTCTCTCGGTGTGAATCTTCCAGCAACAGATGGCCGGTGGAGAAATCAGCAACACATTTATTTTCTCTGTCCTTTATTTTAACAAAACTGTGTCATAATTGGATGGCTACCCGAACACACATATTTTAGTATATATTGATTCGGTTCCAGCGGAGATATTTCCATCCAGCATCATTCAGTGAACTGAATATGCGTGCCTTTGGGAATAAGTCGCTTTTCACTTTTCAGTTTTTTTAAGATTGAATTTTTATGTAACCAAAAGAAATACTCAAATGTGCTTAAAATGCTACCACGGACACACAAAAGGTACAAAAGCACGCCGCCTCAGCGCTCTGTGCTTTACTGCTTGTAATGTATTAAGTTAACCTTGGAGACACCCCATGGTGCTTTAGCTGGAGCTGGCAATGATGGCTTAAACTCTGCAGGGAATAAGATGAGAAGACAGAAAGAAAAAAATAAACGATATGCTAACAACTAGGAGTGCAACTTTACAGTAAGAGAGATCCTTTTTAACGTGTGTGTGTGTGTGTGTGTGTGTGTGTGTGTGTGTGTGTGTGCAGGAGTCTCTGTGTGTATGCGTGTGAGAGGAGAATCAGAACCATTTATTACCATGTTTGTTTTCACATTCAAGGAATTTGTCCTGGTGGAAGGTGCATACATTTAACATTTAACATTAAACATTTAACAGTAAACAGAGTGCAATAAATGGGAATGAATGAATATTTACAATATAACAGTAGAATATAAAAATAAGATAAAGTGCATGGAATGTAAGTGTTGTGTAAAAGTGGCAAGAAAGAGGTTATGTTGACGCCCCACATGAAGCCTGTGAATAAATGTACATCAAAATTGTACATTGTAAAATTAGCCATAGAGCACTGGCGGAGGCTCACAATTGAGAAAGAGTTTCCATAGGTAGAGTGGAAAGGTCTGGGACACGGGAGGCCGAGGGTGGGTTAGGGGGCGCATGCGGCGAGAAGAGGTCAATGATGTGAATTCCATCGATCGCAGGCTTCCTGACAAGTGTTCAGTGATTTCCTGTCCCTGGCAGAAATATTGTGCTTGTTAATCCATTTGAGTCAGGGCAGCAAGGGGGGCTCAGTCAAAGAGGTAGAGCGTGTGTGTGTGTGTGTGTGTGTGTGTGTGTGTGTTGCTTGGAAATGGTGGAGGTGCGGGGGATGGGGGAGGGGGGGGGGGGTCAACGCAAACAGGATGCTAATGAGCCTGCGCTAATCAATGTGTGCTTAATCAGCTATTCAGCTCTTAGTGGCCACGGGAAGGATGGAGGGATCGGAGCGGAGGGAGAGTGTTGGGAGGAGTTCATGAGAAAGTGCAGGCCCAGCCTCTGATTCACTCCCTTTCTTGAGAACATTGGTTCTCAGGGATTCCTCGGTGAATGCAGATTTACTTTCCTTCAGACGGCAGAGCAGCAGCCGGCGTTTTGTTGGGTTGGTGACGTCACGGTTTGTTAATCGTACGTATTATCTAATATAGAGGAAGCACTTATAAGTCCTTTTTCCGCTCGAGAAAAAAATGAATAACACCCACTAACAACGGGGTTTTAGTTTATATAGGAGTGGTTACAATCAGCATTAATTCCAGAGACAAACGGAGGGCTGCAGGGATTAAATGTTTGTGGGCCGAACCGGAAATTAGCATCACACTCGCCCCTCAACAAAAAGCAGATGTTGTTTTTTACCATTGGATTTTTTTATTATTGCAGAAACATAAGTTAGTAATACTTACACGTTTTGTCCAGTAAGATCATCTTCACAAGCGAACGACACTTTTATTAAACAAATTACACCACAGTCGTATGAGGTGAGTATACACGATGAGGCGGGATGACGTTTAATCTAATTTAGTCCACAAGTAGGGTATTTAATGGCATATTCTATTTTAATCTATTAAGCTAGTGTTAACCACAGACCTTATTTCTGACAAAAGAACTGGATAAATGCAAAAAAATGCAAAAAAGTGCAAAGATTTCTGGGTTTTAGGGCTCATTCCTGCAACGCTTTGTCGGCTCCAGCTCAGATCGGCAGTAATGGAATGACACCCGAGTGGACATGCTCCTCCCCTTTTCTGATGCTTCAAGCTTCCACAAAGTGAGAAAATTCTGCATTTGGATTGTATTCTACCATTGGATACGTACGTTATGAACGTGGCTTTTTGTTTACATAACTGGTAACCCCACAAAGCCAATGTAAAAAGCTATTTAGTGCTAACGGTTGCAGCTGTGCAGCGCTTTAGAGCAACACATGACTGTTCCTCACACTTTTACTCAGGTGGATTTCTACCATGTATAGTGTGTGGATAATTGCATAATAAAGTGCATAATAAGTAATAACTGCACACAATTCAGCCTGCCTCATATTTCTCACACTTGTAGTTTTGCAGCAAAAGTTCCCCTCTGGCCCAAAAAGCTTTGTCCCCATAGAACAGCATTCAAAAAGAGTTGTCTGTAAAACTGCCCGCAAGATAATTAATTAAGGTTTTATACATCTGTAAAACTTTTATTTGGTGTTTTGTGCTATTTAGCACTTATTCTTCAAAAGAAAAAACATTGTATTGATCCCTTATTGTGGAAGGTTGTTTTTACACCTGCACGACTCAGAAATGGTTCTTTTCATGCAATGACATCACCCTTTTCTTTCATAAAGAATCAATGATATAGTACATAATGCTCCGGTTCATAAACTTTCATTATTGAATCTGCTCCCAGAGGACATTTTCTCACTTTTTTCTTGTCTTTGTTCCAACGTGTTGGTTTCCAGAGCCATGCATTAATCCTGTTCTTTACCCACTCAGAAAAAGGCCACAACTCAATCAGTCTCCCGTCCTCGAGAACAGTGGCCTTTAAAAAATGACTCCATACCCCGAGTTGACAGCCCAAAGATGGGAAGAGAGGAATTAATCTCACGGAAAGACCCCGAATAAAAATGGGGGGGTAAACTAGAAAAGGAGGTTGGGAAGGGTGCGTAAACAAGCTGTGCGTTTGGCGAATGTGGAGGAAGATGAAGGGGGGGCGGGGGGTGGAGCAGGGATCAATACATATTAGGGTCTAATCTGTATCGCCTTGGGCTGCCGCAGATGCAGGGTTTTGGGGGGGGGACCTTATGAAGTGTCAACAAGTTGTGATCCAGGGAAAGGGAAAGGGGTCCACTGCATTCGGTTGTTAATATTCCTTAACGTGGCCACACTGAGGCGTCTGCTTCCAAAACGCTTAACAAAGGGGCTCGTTGTTTACCTACTTTTACACAAATAGGATGCGACCCGGGGGCAGCGAACAGCTGTAGATGCGTCAAAGTGGTGAGGATGGGGAGGGAGGAGGAGGAGGAGGAGGAAAGTGTTGATTCCTGGCAGAGGTCCATATCGATGCGCTCATGGAGTGTGTCGTGCGTTTGTGCGTTAGTGTGGTGGGCGAACTGTATCGGACTTTGGAGGAAGAAAGGGAGGCAGAGTATAGTGCAGAGACTCCTGCACTATAATTGCACTAATCGGACTACTTTTTCTTTTTAATGTCTTTTTTTTAAATATGTATCTTGCTTATTGTAAATGTGTGTATATATATATATACGGGAGCTACAAATTCCATGTGCGTGTAAACACACATGGCCAATAAATCTGATTCTGATTCTGATTCTGAGTGAGGAGAAATTAAATGAAAGGCCGTCCATCGCGAATCCCGACTGGCAGTAAGTTTGTCACATCACGGCCACGCGACACTCTTCATTGTCCTCCGCCGCTCCTCTTGATCATTCCCGCCATTCCTCCTGCGAGGCGGCCGGCATGTGCGCGGTGATGCCCGATTGATTTACTGTTCGGGGGAAAAACAAAATAAAGGCATTAACATGCCTAACAGTTGTCACACGGCAAGTCCGTGACTGTACTTTAAATGGCTGGAGCCTGATGTTGTGTCATTTGGATTGTGTTGGAGAATGTTTGATAAGGCTTCATCATTACAACCCCACCCCCGCCGCCACCGCCCCACCCCCCCCATCCATCCATGTATCTATTCGGGTAAATGAGCAGTGGCTTCTCGTTTGAGCCGGAAAAGCCGAGCTGTCATTAAGTCTGTCTTCAAATACACCCACCAGCTCTAATGATGCAAAAACATGCCTGGCTATGCCTGAGCACGAGCCGTTTGAAGAGTATGGAGGAGAGAGGGGGAAAAAAGAAGAAGAAGAAGAAATGAATTAAAATGAAAAAAGATTTGAAGAAAGATGGATGGAGCAGTGTGTGTGTGTCTTCAGGTGGACGTAGTATTTCACCACCGAGAGATGGGGAAGGATGATGAGATCTTTCCGTGGGGCGGTGACACGCCCGGCGGTGTGCGTGTGCGCTTTATTTTCATTTTAAAAGAGGAACGGGCTCTTAACATGCAACCCCGAGTCCGTCTGTCTGTCAACCACTCTTTGATGTCCTGCTGCTTCTGCAGCCTTTGAGAGGGCTCGGGTATCATTAAGCACTTCCAATGAGTCCCACGTAGAAAGATGACTGGATCCCAAACGTGTTTCATCATCAATACAAAAAAAATTTAAAAAAGGAGCCTGCCTCTCCTTCATCCGAGGACTGACTTCAATCAGCTTTAATTCATTTGTTTGTCCATAAATAACTTGCCTGTGATTAGCCAAAAAAATTGACATTCTTTTAGCATTGTTAGGAAACTGATCACCGGCCTCCCCTTTTATTTACCGCAGCAGCGTCTGTAATGATGTGCACGTACCCATCGCATATGAGTGATATGAGGCTAATATATGCCTGTCACCAGTAAAGGCGAGCATGAGCGCTGCAGAGTGCACCGCATGCTGAATTTTTGAACGAGGCGGCGAGACATTAAATATTCTTTTTGATTGCACATCCAGCTGCACATTCTCACGGAGGAGTTTTGCTTTTAACCGAATGTGCTGTACACAAGCACTTTGCAGTTTAACAAATATTTTTCCCCTGGCAATGTCTCAGCCCAACGGTGGTTTAGTGCTTAATCCTTCCCAACAAATTCAACTACTACATACACCCATGGGTGGGCGGGGGGCTGCCACATCTACAAAGGGAATTATTGACATTATTAAGCTGTTTACAGTAGAAAAGGCTTTTTTGTATCATAAACAAATGTATGGTTTTCGAGCCCTTCAAGCCCTTTGCGGGCCATAACTTAGCACGTAATGATGAAAGTGACCTTGCTCCGGAGAGGTAGGTGGGCAGGTTTTTTACAAATAGCTGGGAATACTTGGGGGGAATGCTAATGTTAGTTGAGGCAACATCTCAGGCCTCCTCGTAGCAGTTCTCACCCCGGAATCAAGGGTCCTTTTGAAAAGGCCCATCTTCTCATCTCTGGCTCTGTTCTGAGAGCTCATTAGGGCCAGATATCAAAGAGCAGGGCAGCCGGCCTGTGAACTGGACACCGTGGGCTATTTCCATCTATGTATCACTCACACGCGGCCATTTTGGCTCTCACTGGAGGTGATCTGCATCCAGATCGCGCCACAACTTTCCTCTGTAATCGTGCCATTTCGGTGACATTCATCAGCAGCGGTTCTCGAGGAGTCCCAACTGAATGCCTGTTTACAACACATGCTGGGCGGCACATGAAAGGCCTATTCACAAGTCTGTGTTACCCACAGCTCTAACCTTGTCAGAATAACATGTAGAGGCTGTGCTGATGTTGGTACAAGTGTAACACATTTAAAAGGACTTTGTTCCAGATGTTGTCAAATGCTGAAATGGCTTTAGGATTATTCTTTGATTTAGATTATTGTTGTCATCACTTTGTCCCTTCTTTATTTTTTCTTACTGTGTATTTGCGTTTCTCCGAGGCCGGTGGTTTTAAGGTTATGACACGACATTACGCACATATATAGATGCAACATTTGTGCATTGATATAACAACAATTGAGGACAGAAAGCCCATAAATGTTAAATGTGCCACCGACAAGATTTAATTGAGTCTGTTCTAATAAGAAAAACATAATTTAACATGATATTTTTATTAATAATTTAAAACATTGACAGTTGCCCGTTTCTCAACTGGTAGTTTTGTGCCACTGCTGTTGAACTGCATGTTCCAGAAAGGTGTTTCTTTTATTTTACTTTTATTTACCGTCATTGAAATAAGTGGACAAAATAATAAAAACACAATACAATTCAACAGCACCACAAACTGCAGCCTCCAAAATGAGCATACAGTTGAATCAGTACTTCTATAGAACAGTTTGTTTGTTGTTTATATATTGCATTATCCAACCTAATGAACAGGCAATATGGGATTATAGGGAGTAATCTCCACACCAGCAATTTCCTAATTTGACAATAAGAAATAAAGGTAGCATAACCCTTTTGACATTATTTGTGTCGTCTTATGTGGCACCTCCATAAGCCGTGATGTGTAAAATCAATGCAGGCCGCGTGGCTGTGCTTCCTGTCTGCGTTTTCACCTGCAGCAGCTTCGTGTGGACGCCGCTTCCCTCGGCCTCAGACAGGATGCCCAGGTGGGAGCTTGATCGGCCGAGGACAAAGAGAGCGGGACAAACAACACACTTCCCGTCCCCACCTTCCCCCCCCCCCCCCCCCCCCCCCCCCCCCCCCCCCCGCTTCCGTCCTCCAGAGACAAACACACCTGCATGGGATCAAACACTCACACAACGGGGTTGACCTCGGACGGCCCCGAGCAGGTGACGAGCGGCACGGGCAGGTGATCTGTCTGTCGTCTAACGAGAGGAACAATAAGACAGCTGCGGATCCAAATCTCTCGGCGCAACTCTGTTCTCCCTCAATGCACAGAGCGGCCGAACGCACGCAGCACTCATAACCTTTAAAGCCCTTCCTGCTCCTCGGGCCGACGGTGTCCGTGTCGCACAGGACCAGAGCGCGTGACAAGTGTGAGAACATCCGTCTAAAGGGAGCCGGTCTACGATGGATGAGCCGTGAGGGACGCCGTGTGACAGACAGCGTCACACTGCAGCGACCTCCCGACACATATTATGCATTATACATGACGCACCTGCACTCCGCGTGCAGCCTTTCCACGCGTGCATTCACGTCATAAACATACCAGAACAACGCAGTGTTTTTTTTTGCTCTCGCAAGCTGTCCAAACATTTCTGCCTTTTGAAGGCCCGTCTGAGCCTCGCCTTGCCTTTCACTTGCTACCTGGCTTCTCTTAAAAGCGTCACTAAACCAGTGATTTAAACTTCAGAGGGAGCGAGTGGGAGGGGAAAAGGGAGAGCGAGCACGTGTCAGTCAGAGCTCTGGTGTGTTATCGCGGGCATCGGCCGACTGTGCGCTTTGCTGCAGGAGGGCGGGATGTTCCAATGCAGGTTGCAGTTTAGTCTTTTGCCAATTAAACCGACATAACATCAGCCACCATACGAGGGAGCTCAGGGGTTCCAGGTTGCAGAGCAAACTAGGTTACACCGTCTACATAAAAAAAAAAAGTTGATTGCAGCACATCAGAGCAAAAGCAGCCCGGAAACCCCGCAATAGCTGTCGTTGGAGCTCAACAGATGTAGCTTCCTTCGCTAAATCAGCTCCTGGAAAGTTGTCAACACAGCTCTGCCAGAACTGCTGCTTCTCTTCCTCTTGTTATAGTTGCCTTTTTTTTCCCGCCTCCCGTCGGTGTTTAGTGTTTGCTGACTGACTGCGGGGGAGATAATGAGGAGGGTGTTCTCTCTTTTTGTCCCCACGTTCACGTCCTCCTTTGGCTCTGCCTCACACACTTCACACACTCACTGTACACTGTGTTTGTGCAGTGTGTGTGCGGCTGTATGGCGTTGGGAGGGTGTGTGTGGTAAAAACGGTCTTTTGATGCACCGTGGAGTCATGATGGTATTTACAATTTTGCATGAAGAAACTCTTTTTCATCTACTTTTAAGGACGGCGTTGAAAAAAAAAAAATCTTTTTCTTTCTTAAAGCAGGATTAGTAGTTTTTTTTAAAGCTGATACTACTAACATGTCAGTAAGCTTTTTTTCCAATCCTGCAGACACAGAGCACCATAAGCGGTCATGTGACGTCTTGTTTCTGTCGGCCTAATGTATGAATGATCAATATTTACTCCTTTAGCTCCGTTCTGTCTCCACCAGCTCTAGAGTTGAATATCTGTGCCTGTGTCTCCTGAAAAGAGAGCTTCACTATTGTCGTTGGTTGCCTGGTGTTGGATGCTTAGTGAATAGCGAACGCTGCTATATCACAGTTCTTGAAAAATGGAAATTTCCAAACCAAAAAAAAAGGAGCTGAAAGACTCTAAAAAGCTCACTAGAGCTGCAGGGCATTCAACACCTTTCACATTACGCCAAGACATTTGACATAACTGTTAACATAAAACGTTAAGATCAAATAAGAGCACTTTATTCAACATGATATCACTATAATATACATGCATAAATAAAACATACACACTGAGAATACAACAGAAGTCTAAAAATAGCAATCGCACAAATAATGAAATATTCAAATGAAAACTCCTCTTGCGAACATAATTAGCTTCTTCCTTTGGTTTGATGACGCTAACCTTTGAGTGCTCTTCTCTTATCGCCCGGCTTTTCTAATTTCACATAAATCTTATGTCAACATGCCCTTAATGGGGGGCATGTTAGAAGAAAAAAAATCAGCATACAAAGTATAATAAAAATCAGGTGGACAAGGTTAAGCTGGAGGTCAAACGAGGTCACGTGGAAAGGTGAGTTACCCAGAATTCCGACTGTGGCACTATTTAAGTCCCAGCTACCAGGTTTGATCCTCAGTGCTTTGTGTTTGTTCTCTCTGTACATTTGGGCTTCTTCCCACAGCCCACAGACATACAATCAGGTGGATTAGAGATTCTAAATTTCCCACAGGAACAAACGGGAGTGTGTGTGTGTGTGTGTGTGTGTGTTTATGTGTCAATCTGTGTTAGCTCTGTGATAGACTGGCAACATGTCCAGGGCTTTCCCTGCCTTCTGCAGAGTGTGTGCTGGTTTTAGGATCCATCCCCATTATTATTAGCCTGGAGAGAAACCGGCAAAGTTAGAGGAAACGGCGCTCCTTTTCATTTCCTGAGGAGCAGAAACTCGCGTCAAAGTAGTTTAGTGAAATGTTAAAATTGCCTATGAGCGGTTCACCGCAAGCAATAAGTGCATGCATGTGTGCGTGTGTGTGTGTTTGCATGTGTGTGTAGGTAAGTAGGGCAGTTCTACATTAATAATGGCCTGTCACATTGTATTTTTTTTCGGCAGTGCGAGCAACAAGACCTGAGTTAAACTGTGTCCCACTTTCGCCCTGTAAACTAATACAATTTTCACAACATATTACATTTCATATCGTACTGTTTTGGCAGTAAATGCTCAAGGAAATCGTGCACTTTGCTGTTTTGTATTAACAATGATACAGAACCTGCGCCAACAAACATCAATCAAATGATGATTTTGGAACATTGCTGCCAATTTCAATTTTGGAAACTTAACAAAGAGAACAACATTTCTTTTTCTTTTACAAACAATTAATATATTTAATATTCATTGGGCCTTCTCACCACCATCCATAATTTTGTGGATTCTGTGATTGGATTCTTCCCCAACACCGTACTCAATAATGAAGCGTATTTAACATGCATACTGACATCTTTGAGAATAATGTTGTTGTGTGGTGTGACTGCACCACGAGCTGAATCCCGGGTAGAAATGATATGAAGCATGGAATTGGGGCACAGCTTTGCACTCAGCATGCAACAGGCCGGGCTAGACCTGAAAAATGCAAAGAAAAAGTCCTGCTTTCATTTCCCATTGTAGCGCCTCATGTATTCATGAATGAGCCCCCTCTCCAGACCATACTGTAAAACTCACGCAGAAATGTACACTATGCACACAGAATGCCCCCAGATGGGGGGCTCTGGGGTTCATATCAGAAAATACAAGAAAAATCCATAAATAAATAAATAAATCCAAACTAAATTTAAAAAAGTCAGATCCTGACCCAACAAGTCAATATAACTCATTTGTGTCATGTTTATAACACTATTACACAATACAAATTAACATAAACCATAAGTATGACTCAAAGTGACCCCCAAACTGATTCAAAATGCACCCCATGTTTTTGAAAAAAAATTATAAAAAAAGTTAGGTTACCACAAACATATATATATGGCCGTATTATCTATCTTCACAAGGGTTTTCTGAGGAGATAATCAGGATTTAGTATGAGAATAAACCATTCGCAATTTTGGCTGAAAAATGGCTGGGGCGCATTGGAAGATGCATACGTTTGACTTGAAGTTTCTAAAGCTTGATGGCACATCACAGTTTGATGATGAGTTATGGGTAAGATGGGCTTGTCTCACCTCTTTCCCTTCAACCACAAACTTCCTCATCTCTTTTTTTCCAAGTCGCTGTCAGACAGCACGATCCTAATTCAATTACTCACGGCCTTAATCACTGATCCTGTTAAACGGCCCTGGTGTGGATTGTATGTGAGAGCCGCGCTGCAGGACTTGTCAGGCCGGCAGTGCGGTAACCCCCCCACTCCCCCCACCCGGGAGCTGGCACCGACCTTAGTGTGACACCCACGGACCAGACCAGATCATAATGACATGCTCCCGTCACAACTGGGCCGGACTAGTGTGAATAGACAATGACACATTCTGGTCAGCTTCCATATCCACTCACATAACACCTCCCAGTTCAACTGACCAGCATCACACACTGAGATGCGTTGTGTGAAGAGGAAGTCACCCAGAGGCCAGATTTCACAGAGTGGGATTTGAAACGCACACACACAAAAAAATGGGTGCGTTGACGAAAATTCAAATGTTAAGAAAAACGTTAAAACCTGAACATGGAGCCTGCACAGGGAAGCTCATGAAGAGGAATACACACAAGAGTGACGTCAGACGAGAAAAACACATTGAGGCCTCAAACGGCCCTTAAATGTCTCAGACCTGCTGAGCAGAATAAAGGAAAGGATGAACACTGCATGACATTTAGTCCTCTAAAGCGGGAAGAGGACAGGAAGCTGAGGCTTTCTGCTGAAATGATAATCTGAAGACGTGTAATTGTCCCCACATCACAGGGCTGGCCTACACACTCCCGTGCTCTTTGTGCTTTTACACCCGGAGCCGTGCGCTCGGCTCTGCGGCTGAGGGCCCCAAGCGGACCCCATGGGACTCCGGCGGGCTAATGGCGGTGGAGGTGCGAGCTGGGGGAGTGGTCAGGTCTCGCTGTGCGCCCCTGTGGCCGGTCTCATTTCATGCTCTTTGACCATCTCTAGCCCGGCCCCGCCGGTTAAATGTCAGTCGGTAGCGGTGGGAGGACTGGCACAGTGGAGCGGCGGGTCCCGCCACGAAGAGCGGCTTGACCCCCGGCCGCTTGAAAGCGCCGCGAGAAATGGAGAGGAGGGAGAAAGCAATAGAGACGCAGAGAGAAAGAGAGAGAGAGTTTAGAGAGGAAGACCTTCACTGTCATGGCTCTAGGACGGAGCGTTCTTGAAAGGCAAGCAGCTGCGCTTCCCAAAAAGCCAGGGCCGCCGCCCTGTAGCGCTCCAAAGAGCAGCACAACAATGCCTGTCTCAGCACATAAATAATTCCTATATGTGTGTGTGTGTGTGTGTGTGTGTGTGTGTGTGTGTGTGCACAAATGTGTGCGCGTGCCCTGCCCTACATACAACCTTATATACTGTGTTTGGCGGTTTGTGTGTTTAAGATTTGTGTTAATATTCTTTTTATTCCATCTGTGTATTGGGAGGAGCCTGCCCCTCTCTTTGTTTTTTCCCACAGCCCCTGTCTAATTTCCCCTGACCTTGTCAACATGTGTTTGTTTGTGGCAGTGACAGAGTGCTCTATTCTCGTGCAGCATCGAGCAGGTTATGACCTAGACATCTTGTCCTCCTCGTCCGACTGGCGTCCAACCCCCGTATTGATGCCTCCGGTCCTCCATCTTAATTCCACCACGAAAAGCTCCCTTAAAAAAAAATCCCTCAATTGTGTGTTAACAAAAGGGGCAAAGATGGAGGTGTTGTGGAGGTGTTTCTCCCTCCCTCTCGGATAAATGTATTCAGTCGCTTAAGCCTCACTGATCCCCTTCCCTCTTCCCCCAGCTCTCAGATGTGAGACAGACGGAGGGGCCCGACCGCTGGCCAAGGTTAAGAGAGCCTTAAACTGTGTTTGAGCTCTGCATCGCACGCCCACCACCGGCGAGATCAAACGCCGCTCCTCTCCCGGCTCCCACTGACAACTCCGGGCTGACAAAACTGTCTCGCTTCTCCTCTCGCTGCCCTCTCCGCCGTGAACCGGGCCCCGTGCAGCCCCGCATGCCTCTAAGCCCAGTGTGAAACCTCCCAGTCCAAACCAGTATGAAGCTTCCCACATAAATTAAACGTGTCGATCCGGAATATTTGAGAAATATTTGAGCCCGGGTGATTGATTGAGGCTGGTTTTAAATCATCTCTCGTCAATTTAGAACAGTTACCGCAGCGGTGTGAAGTTGTTATGATGCCCGAGACAAGTTATGAATCATATAATGCAGTTCATGCGTCTGTTATTGACTTTCCTCGCAGGCCTTGCCTCTGATCTGAGCCCCGGCTCTCGGCTCAACTTTATTGTTTCAGTGAATGTCATCAAGACAACAGCAATTGCATTACATTGGGCTCAAATTACATTTCATCAGCACTCCCTCTACCTGCTCATACGTTTCAAGGAAGAAACCACCACAGGGTGCAGGAAGCCCAGCTCCAGGACTCACAAACCATAAGTAGTTCATGAGCACCACTTTGTGGCACAACTTGTAATGGCAACTTATTGCTTTCAGCTATTTTATAGCCGTTAGATAGCAGCAAAGAGCTCCAACGCATGGCCGGGACACCTGTGTGGCCTGAAGACAACATTTGACAGCATAAAGGGATGGATGTCAATCATTTTTCACAGAGTTCTACCACAAAAAAAAAATGTCTTTACAATTGTGCGAGTGACCTTTGACAATGGACGACCTCTGGGCTCGTTCAAATCGCGGTACCGCCCGTCTGAATGTTGCCTGTTTCAAGGAATGCTAAGGCACTCAAAGCAGAGCTATACTCTGAATATGTGGCGAGACTAATCCTGTCCCGACAAGTCTGCCTCTGCTGAGGAGCTCATTGTCTTTCCTGTGTGTCTTTATCATAGCCTCGAGGTAGGTATTTCCACTCCTTCCCCTCCACCACTCACGCCCACACACATTCTCACAAGTGCACACACACACACACACACACACACATATATAGAAAAAGCACTTCGCACTTGTTATATGGGTGTGGTTTCTGCTGTGCAAGCACAAGGGAGCGGGAATAATGACAGCCAGAGTAAATATGAACCCTTGACTCCCGAGGCCTCGGTTTGATAACGGATTCAATGAGGTTGACGGTGAGGTAAGCTGCACCCGGCTCGTACCTGACAACATGCGATGAACCCCTTATCTCAGTTTTTTTTTTTTTTTTTTTTTGTATACATGCCTCTGCTTTCGCGAGCGCATCTCAAGCGTGCAAGCTGACCCAGATCACTCAGAGAATGTAGATCCTTTCAGTCAGATCAATTATTCATAAAAAAGATGACAGAGCATGCTCGCTTCTTCTTGATATGCCAGAGACATAATCTAGATAGTTGCTCCTTAATGGCCCTGGATAATGTGCAGCACTAAACAGGCAAAGGCCATAGTCAGCAGTTTACTGAAATCGGGGTTAAATCAGAAGCCCCCCCCCCCCCACACACCCTCCCTCCTTTGCTTCACGCCTTTAATTTTCCTGTCCTAAGAACAAGTTGTAGTCAGGGGATGATGACTGGAATAGCTAAGGGATGGCTGGATGTAGCCACAGGCTCAATGTGTCCAACAGGGGGCTCTGTGCTTCCATTTAAGACGCATATGACCAAAGTCAAACTCAATTTAGAAATGAACCATATAGTTCCAGATTAGATCATTTTTCATTGGAATATCAATATTTAAGGTGTACAATAAGTGAAGGATGGACACCTCCTTGAACCGGTCTGCCTGTAACAGATTGTAAATGATTATTTACAACCTATTTGTAGCGCAGTAGGTCGAACCTTTGACCAAAAAGGTCGATAGTTTGATCCCCGGCTCCTACTGTTTGTACGTCAAAGTGTTCTTGAGCGAGACCTTAAACTCCAAGTTGCTCCCACTGCTACTAAGTGCTGATGATGGATTAAATGCAGAGGTAAAATGTCATCCAAGTACCAGGATGTGTATGACGATTCAAATAAAGTTTAAGCTGTTTTATTTATGGTTGACCAGCTCCCCTGAAACAAATATCAACTCTACTGACATAATTTGAATTAAAACATTCACATTTATGTGAAAAGGTCTGCCTATTGTTCATGCTCTTGCTATTGTTCATTTTCTTTCAAGAAAACCTGCACAAACTGAGGATTAGGATGGGGAAAATAATTATGAGCCAACATGTTAAGGAGATTTCTGAACGCCTCATGCTGTTTTATCACTACGCTAACCTGTGAAAGGTAGGCATAAAAAACAAAAATAACTGTATGGACCAAAATAACATTCTTAGAAAGAAGATGTAGTAGAGCACTTAACGTTGCCAGGAAAAGATGTTGCACAGTCATCAGGCATTTTCAGTTAGAAGGGAATACATACACAGCAGTACTTTCAGAGGAACAACCAAAGATACCGAATACAAGCAAACATCCTGTTCTTAATTTAATCAGGCAGTCTCATAGACATAACACCATTAGTTTACTGTGGATCATTTTGTACATATAGTACACTTTAATGCGATAAGTTGCTGAAGGAATAGTTTTAAACCGGTATTGCTGAGCATCCATTTAATCTGTGTTTGTAGAGTTTCATTTCAGTGTAGCCTCGTGCTGCTGAGATCGATGACGAGGTCAGAAATAATCATGTGATGGATTGGACTACAGCTTAACTGGGTCAGGTAACAGCCTCTCAAGCTTTCCTACAATTGTTTCTACTTGTTTTTTTCTTCAAAATCTATGTGTTTTTATATTGACAGTAGCCTAATCACTCAAAATATTTATTTGCACCAATATATGTTAACATAATCAAGTCAGTTTAGATAGATAGATAGATTAAAGCTGGCTTATGTTTTGTTTCTATGTCTAATGTATTTTATTATTACTGGTTTGTATCTTATTGAAGGCCGAGAATGTACCCCTTTATTCTTCTAATATATACATTTTTGTATTTTTTGCTTTTTACAGTTTTTTACTGTTTTAATGAATGTTCTTAATTGTTTCTAAATCTTGTTTTCTTCTGCATTATGTTTTGATGCTTTTAATGGTTTTATGTGAAGCACTTGTTGTTCGCCTTGTTGTTGAAATGTGCTATACAAATAAACTCGCCTTGTCTAGTATTTGTTTGTCTGCTTTTATTTGCATCATGGCAGTCCTGAACTACTTCAATCCCGGTTCTACCTTCAAATGGATTTTTTTTTAAAGTGTTCTATGAATAAAGTGTATTGTTATCATGAGCAAAACTTGCCACAAAAGCGCCTGCACCGCCACTTAGTCCAGAAAACAGACAACAACTCAAAGTTGCATGCAAATTGAAACACGCCCATCCTCTTGTTGACAGACTGACATGGCTAATTCCTGCCGGGAGGGGGCGCTGCTCTCCTGGATGAGGGCTCTCTTGCCCGACTCTAGGTTCAAGACATTACCGTGTGTGTGTGGCGTGAGTGTGTGTGTGTGTGTGTGTGTATCCAGTGAAAAAATACCCGGAGACGGACAGAGACCGTTTTTGAACCGTACCAATGTGCGTGTGGCCTCTAAATGTGTTATATTAAACCCCAGCGGAACCATCGCATGGACACAACGGCGTACCAAAAATGAGGGAATAATCGGAGGAGACCAACGGCGAGGCTCGTCTGTAGCTAACGTTTTGTTGAACCGCGAGTGGGATCACAGCTGCTGGCTACGAAAATGTCGGGAAAAATAGAGAGCAAGCAAGGTAAGTCCTGCCCGGCTAGACTGAACCACAGTGCTCCGTCTCGGGAGCCCGTATAACGGTATCACTCACACGGGGGGGCACGGATGGATCAAATGTGGGGAGTCTGTGGAGCGATACGTGCACTTAATATGTTGAGTGTAAATGGTGGTTTTAATGGGGCCTCTTGGATTGTTCTTTTTCTCGGCTATCCAGTGAAAATAAACCCAGCACCCTATCAGCTAGTTAGCTGGTTGTAGCTACAGTTATTCGCCGGAGCAAATGTGTTTTTCCCCCCCTTGCACCTTTTCCAACCGCCCGCTAAATAGAGCCAACTAGCTAACTGGTTAATTGACCGGTTAACGGTCACCGGTTAACCATGTTATCATAGCATAGTATGTGGCGAGGCGAGGCTAGCTGCTCGATGATAAAAACACCGTGCCAATGTGAGGTCGGTCCTTTAACGTTAGCCCACTTCACCGGCGTTTCACGGTTCTCCCCCAGCCCAACAGTCGTAAATACACCCTGGTTTGATGGTTCGTATCGCTGACGTTCAAGAAGAAAAAAATCTCACTCGGGGGAGACGTGTTTTAAGATAATTTGTCTGGGCGGCGATATGGTGTTTTTAAAAAGCCCCCCTCGTTAGTTGGCAGTCGGCTAACATTAAATACGGGTTTGTAACGGTAGCTCGCTAGCCTAAATGTTAGCCGTTCACTAGCTAACCCAAGCTACGTTGTTGTACACTTGAGTTGGTGAGATGCGTTCACGCCCAATACTTTCGTGTGTGTTTGTGTTGTGTTGATTTCAACGTTGTGCACGTGGCACCCCCCCCCCCCCCCTTCCCCAATTGCGTTGGCAAATGTCGTGTATCTATGTCTCCACGCGCCATCAATTTTGTATGTAGCTTTAAAGACATTTAAATGGGTAGGAGAGGAAACGTGTGTGTCTGTGGAAGGAAACTTTATACCCGGCGGGCTACACTTACATCCCACTCCACCAGCTGTCTCCCTGATTTGCTCCACATACAGTCCTGTCCGGTGATGCCTGCAGTACATAGACACACACACAGAGCTCCCAGTAACAGGCAAGGAGGGAGTGTCATCCTCCACTAGCTCAGTCATTCTTCATAGGCGTAAAAGTTTCCGATTCCTTTCGTGTCTTGCAGACAGATGACTACATATGGTCACAGCTAAATGAAAACTCAGAGGCGATGTAGCTTTTGGTCAATTGTGGTTCAATAGTAAGTTAAACTCAAATAAAGGTTAAGTATAATAGTGGCCAAGAGCCCAATCCATCACTTCTCTCACGTGGACCTGCCTCCCAGTTGGGTTAACCAGGTCATTTGATGGCCCGCAGTCTGCTCTCTTCCACATGTTCGCATCGATCCCAAATATGTACCCAGAGGACACGCTGTGCTGGATGCCAGTGAGATGGAAAGAGGGGGCACGGCCGGGGACTCTTGGTAGCACTGTAAAGCCGTGCAGCAGGCATAGCTTCAGTGTCAGCTTGTTAAGCCTTTTCCTCGGAGCGAGCGAGAGAATGGGTGTGAGGATTGGAGGAAATAAAAGATGGTGTTAAAATGAGGCTGTTTATGTGGGCTTAGGCTGCGGAGACTCGACAGACAGGGGACCCAGTTTTAGCCCTCGACAGAAGGAGATTAATCCCCTGGTGCTTCGAGGAGCAAATTTAAAGGGAAAAGATTTGGATAAAGTTCAAGTGTAAGTAGGGATTCCTGCACATGGATCGGGTTATGGGCTACGGTTTACATAGTTGGCGTTATACGATGCAAATGGTTACCATAGGACGCGGATAAAGGAAGACTATCAATGTCACATCACGGACACCAAGCTCCAGCAGCAGGGGACTAATGGCCAGCATTTCTTCCCCAGCCACTAGCTGCATCACCATGGACACTGGGTCCTGCTGTCACTGACTTGTCCTCTCTTTGGGCCGTAAACACTGTTACCTTGTTCAGAGCCTCTTCCCCCCTCACTCGTGTGCAGCGTAGTTGGGATGTCATCACCTAGAGGATCGCGTGGGCGGTTCTTGTGTCCGTCTCCACACTGAACCCCAGTCTCTGTATTAGGCACACGCATGACCTCATCACTCAGGCAGCCCAAACTGTAATCCATAAACAGATCCAGAATCTAAGGGTGGTGTTGCCCAGAAGAATAACAGCAGAAAGCCAAACACCTCTCCAATGCTTTCCTCAGAGAAAATCAAGTGGGTGCAGATGACTGAAACATTTTGCATTTTTACTTGTAAACTGTGTTGGACCTGTTTTAAAAAGTCTACGTAAGGTGCATTAAATAACAATCCAGGTCATTTCCATGTCAGCGCTTAACAGCTCTCATGATTGGAGGTTTCTTTAAAATTGTTGTCCAGAAATAGGGACAATTTGTTTTCCAGTGATATAAAACAGTTTGGTTGTTCGTACATTGTTTATGAAAAGCAAATACTTTCTGCTCATTATCTCTGATGTTCCATATTTTGGTGGAAAGACTTTGTTTAGCCAAGCTGTCGTGTGCGACTCTCCCCCTGAGCCGCTATCCAAGTTCAGACTCTACTCTGTTTCTCAGGCTTTGTATTTCAGCAGTTGCATGTGAATGCTTACTGAAATTAGTCAAATGTTTAGTATGTGTGTTTGTCTTTTAATAGCCTGACAGTGAGTCATTTAATGCAACACCCCTGGAACAAGCTGTGACGCCGACTAAACACAGTCAGCTTCACGTCATCGAACAAGCCCCGCATCCAGTGTTCAGGAAAACATCGACGTTTTCTCTTGATGAGGACAATGCTGTGTGTCCTGTGTATGAACTCTTCATTCACATGCATAATTCTAAAAGGGAATGGCTTGACTGCAACTTTTAACAATTTAAAAGCCGGTCCTTGTTGCCAGAATAATTAAACGCGCTATTAAACCGGTTGTATTCTGAAGATGGAAGCTTAAATTGGTGCCCTCTTCCACACCGTGTCAAACGCTACCGGGGCCATATTATTTGGCATATTTATAAACCCATGTGCACGGAGGTTGATGTTACATTTGCAGCAGCGAAATTAGTCTTTGAGTGTTGTTTTTGTATCTCCCTCCGTCAAACTTTTACTGCGGTGATGGACACACAACTTCATGAGTAAAAGAGGCTTAATTTAGACTCATGTTATGTTTATATCATTGCAATTTTTGCAGTTGCAAAACGTGTGTCCCAATTTTCACCACAGAGACCGTCTGTGATTGTGACACAGTTTCTGGCATGTCGGCGACGAAGTAGTGGGAGCAGCACAATGATTTATTATTAGCCCGTAGATTCCTCTCTCACTGGACAGTCAATGGTAGTAGCCGGCCACAGCGGAACTGATACATCAGTTCCTTATTTTAGACTCCCTGCCTCCCCCCTCTGCATAGTGGAGCAGGGTGTATCCGTGCGTTTGCCTTTGAAAAGGGTTCAGCTGCAATGCCTAAAGTTTACTCTCAGGCATTCCTAGAGTTAACACTGAAGTGCAACTCATTTGGATGGCTCGGTGTTTGCTAAGTGGTTACTCCGCCGCTTCAGACTGAAATATCTTCCCCTTCTTCTCATGTACAGGAATAGCAAGCCCACGCGCCTTAGTCACCAAAACTCTGAGCAAGAGTTAAAGCAGTCGTGATTACAAAAGGACGATTAGGTGCACGCACGTCGCTGACGAGTGATCCCACTGTTGCACAGGGCAAGCTTCGGGTCCTGGTCGGACACGCTGCAATTTTGAGGTTAGATGGCCGAAAGCATTTCAAGCTCCCTCTCCCACAGAATGAGAGGCTCACTGTTCCCATATAGGTTTAGCTGTGTTGTAATTAGTTGTTGTTTTTTTTGTGTGTGTGTGTGTGCTGTGCATGGGAAAGCAAAAGAGGGAGGGAATGGAGCTTAGGGAGAGAAAGAGGAGGAGGAAGGTAGAGCATTGATGGGAATCTAGTCTCTGCACAGAGGGAATAAGGAAGAGAAGACCGAGGATATCCACGAGCTGCGGCTGCAAAGGCAATCAGGTCTTTGCGGCGCAAGTATTTTCACGGCCCTCAAAATCTTCCAAGGAGCTATAGATGCCAGTTTTCTGAGCTCTCACGTGTGATTCAATACGACTTCCAATCACAGGTCTCTCCTTTCTCGTGTGCAGCGCTCTTGAGACCTCTTTCTCGGAAGGGGTTCATCTTATGAGATGATGCTCCGCTTGGTTTCCCCGCCAGGTGTTGGCCTTCATGCCCGCAGGTGGCCGGCTCGGTGCATCCGCCCCTCCAGATAACTGTGCGCTGGACCACCGACGACGGCCTCTCTCTTCTAGACGTCTTTACGAAAATAACTATTTGATAGACAACCGACTCAGGAAAAAGCACATTACTTTTCGATTCCGCTGGCTCCGCGCTATTTGTGGACGTTTCCTCCTGAAGTGCGGCGCAATGTGTCTGACTCAAGAGAGAAGGATCATGCGGATCAGTCGGTTTGTGACTAACTCTCAGCAGCGCTATTGAGTGATCGGCGTGAAAATGCCAGCCTGAGCAGCAAGTCATCCCTGTACAAAAAAGTATAAGCATCAATATCGCCTCAGGACTCGTAGCTGTGTGTGAACTCGGGCCTCTTGGATGGGAAATATAGGCTGGAGGAGCCAGGCCTCCTCAGAGGACTCCTCTCTCCAGGGGGATCTAGACGAGGACACAGGTAAAAGACACACAAATACTGAGGCATGCATCCACACTGGCTGCTTGTCGTTTTCTGAGTGCATTTTATTTTGGCCATTTTAAATGGTAATAAAGAGGAAGAAACTGAATATAGCGTTTTGGTAATCTGCGTTTCCCCACAATACAAACGGCACAGAGCCAAAACAAGTTGGAAAAATAGCCTTTAAAAAAAAAAAAATGTAAATTAAGAGGCCAGACAGAAAAAGGACTCTATTTCCTGCTATAATTTATTCTCCAGCACAGTTTTCTGCACCGGAAGTCGCTGGGTACAGCAGTTTTATTGCGTGCACACTATGTATTTATTCAGCGTTTTTATTTTGTGTGTGTGAAATAAATGCGTACTTGCGTTGCTTGTCGGGGATGTGTACTTCTTTGTTTAAGGCTGCCGTTGCCCCGTTTTGGGACTCGCATGTAAAATAGGCTCGCTGGCAGGATGAAATGCAGGGGACATTCCTCGCTGGGCTTTTTGTGTCGTGTGGCTTTACAGAAGGTGCTCATTTGCTCCGCTCAAGTCTTGGGTGGACCCAGCCCGAGGAGGCTGCTCCGCAGGGCCACATCCTCCCATCACGGGCCGCCTCTCTGCCTTATCACCTCCAAAGCGCGTGGACAGGAGCCATCGCTTCTTTTAGTCTTCATGCCGAGATGCCGCGGTCTTAATCCAGTTACACAATACAACACTGTTATTGGTGAGACCGCGGGGCTGTGATCTGGGCATCTTAAATCCAACATGCCTGTCTTGCTTCACCATGGTAGCCGAGCCTGGTTGTGTTCTCCCACGTGTCGGGGTTAACGCGCTCTGATTTGCTCATTTTCCCCCCCTGGGAGCCGGTGGCACACAGAGGCTCCATAATGGAGGTAGTGGAGTCCATCATTGTGCAATTACACCGAGCTGAGTGCCATAATACCTTGTTTTGAAAACACACAGTCTGGGGTGCGCTCAGCCTCATAAATCTGTGCATTTCAGTCCAGCGGGCAGTAAGAGTCGGTGTTCCTATGTGTATCCTGTCTGTCTACCGTGACCTGACCTGCCCTGTCTCTGTGACTGCGATGGCTCTCTTTGGGAGGCGGGCAGCTGACTGACTCGAACTGACGGACTGCATGGTGCTCCAGACGAGGAGGACTCGCTTAAGCGGGGATGATACTGATATTTTAAACCACACGCAGTAAGGATCACCAAGAGGATGATTCCACTTTTCCAATCTCATATGAGCAATAATCAGCTGATGGAAATCTCAATGCAGATTTATGAAACCTTTTCATCTGCAGAACATTTTAGGATGGAGCTGTTTGACCTAATCTCACCCTCACCAGTGTCTCGTCATCTTAATACTGCGCCCACAGGCTCCACAGTCTGTGGTCATTCTGATACAGTCCAATCTAAATGACCTTTACTATGACTTAGTGATTTGAAGTCCTGGACATTGTTATCCTGTAGCAACTTGATTGCACCACGTGGTAAAAGGCTAGAAGTAATTCTTGGAAGGACTCAAACTGAGAACCACAAGTGAATCTCTTAATGACGCTGTCTTTCAGTTCTGGTTTTGCAGTGAGGTTTCACCTCCTGTTTTTCTAACACATCAACATATGTGATTGCCTTTTGATTTTAATGAAGAAATTCTGTAGATGATACGGTTGTTTGATGCACGCCGATGCCCATTTCCCAATTTCCCAAGAAAGCCAAAGTGAGCAGCAGGGAGAGAATCGGCAAGAGCGGCCTTGGTGCGAACCAAAAGCAACTATCTCAATGGCGGAGCAGATCCTGAAAAGGGCTTTCTGGCAAGTCATTGGCTCTTGTGTCGAGCGTGTCAAATCATTCAGACCCCCGGGTGGCGTGGCATGGGTCAGGGAGCTGGCACACAATGAAGGGGATGTCCCACCGTCGCCGCCAGTTTCCGATGCCAGTCTAAATCAGGAATGGAGAGGCAGAAGTTGACATTGCTTGCAAACAAGTCGATGTTGTTCAGGCAGATGTGGGCGCCTTTTTGTGTGTGTGTGCACGCGCTTGTCTGGGTACATGAATGATTCTGAATGGCTGGTTTTATATTTATTATCATACCTAAAGCCTATATGACATACATTCATGCAGACACACGGCGTGTTTATTCCATCAGTGACTATGAGCGTTTGATTTTCTGTTTGTCTACCTTCACTTACTGACCCACTTCCTCTTGGCTGTTCCTCCTCATGCAATTAAAGCAATAATGAATGCATGACATGCAACACTATGGCTTTATGAGCTTCTAAGGGAATCAAGTCCGCTCCTGCTATCAGTGAACTTTGGCCTGAGGAGATCAGACAGAAAATAGTCTGCATTCATTCAGACTGTTTGCTCTGCATATATCTTCTAATCCAATTGAATTGAAGAATTAATCTCTCAAATCGTGAACTGATATTATTATTAGTCAGGTCGAGAAAACACAACCGTTTCATTGTAATCCACCTTGGATGATGATGATGTCTGTGCACAGAGCTCTGTGGCTACTAGAGTGATCGTGCAAGATCCAGTCACAAAACTTAACAAATTTGTAGTCAAAACATCAAATCCGAACAAGGAAGCAGAGGCCAGGGGGCAGGAAGTGGGGAAGGGGCCCTGGCTCCCACCCACTTCACACCCCTGGCCTGATGTGACGTCGTGGCTAGATGTGAGACCCCGTCGCCAGATGGTCTCTGGTTCATCAAAATTCTTGTGCTTCATTATTGTCTAAATAATTGTATTATTCTAGTTGTGATGCCACACATATCAGATATTTACTTGACGCAAGCATAGCCATGATAGCAAACACACCAACGTGTTTTATTCGGCCAAACTGAAACAAATGAGGACAAAAAAACAAGCAAAATGAAAACCGTAATGAAGGAAAACCTTCCGCTCAACCCCACTTGTGTAAATGTACCAGGACAGAAATAAAAATATGATGGAGAGGATACCACGTTTCTAATACGTCTTCCTGTTTATCTTTCAAAGCAGATCCAATGTGCTCCCCATGTAGACTGTTGACTCCCGGCTTGTTTACACTGTCGGATAATGAGTACTTCAGGTGTAACTAATCCATAACGTCAACTTTATTTGAAATTGATCTCCGGCTGAATATTCAAACATCAACATGTGTTTCTTTATAGACCTTTTCCTTAATGATTACTTCGGTCACATCGTGCAAGCTGACCTGAGTCTTTTAGCCTAAAGTTTGAACAGCTGCAACACAAAGCCATTGTTGTAGGGCCCATCTTTGTTGTTCAGTGACACACTGAATAACGAAGTGTGTCTCCTTTTTTTGGCTTCATTGTTGCAACATAAAAAAAAGGCACAACATCTATATTCGTATTCATTTCAAGCTTAAGAGCTTTAGTTTAATGACTTATTGTCGTGAGCTGATCCCCAGTGATCCTCAACAATAGAGCTCTTGCGGTCTTTGTCCTGCCGTCTTTTAAACTCAAGTTCCTCCCAACTTGTTGTCCTGCCACAACACACAGCTTCATGTGGGGAACAATGTCAACACCGCAAACGAAACGTGCAATCTTGTAGCCGTTCTTTGACCTTTTTTCAAAGAGATATATATATATATATATATATATATATATATATGCCACGACAATAGACTCAGCTAAGTGATGGAGCAGTGTTTTACATGACGACTGTACATATAAAGATATTAATGCAGTGAAAAGTGAATATGTTAAGTTAATGAAAGATGTTTATGGACAGTACATGGGAATATTCATATGAAATGCCAGACTTATGGACTTCCTACACCAGCAGAGAGTGAAACACAGTTTATTTTCCAGTGTGCACGATGAGTAAAAAAGAAACCATACACGTTTGAATGCGCGTTGGATTATTTATCACCGACACAGTTCAAACAATCACTGCATAATTGTCGGTGGCTGTGCGGGACTTGTTCTTCGTGGCGGGACACATCTGTCACCCGCGCCTATTTTTAAAGAGAGCGTTTGGTTCAACTGTGAGATGAGTGTGTATTATTCGTCCGTCATGTCCGACGCAGTTTAGTGGGGATGACGAGTGGCCGGCTGCACGGACAAGATGGGCATTGTGCGGCCCTCTAACACGGGGAGAGTGGTACCACTCCTCGCTGCTCGAGGCCATTTACTAACGAGAACGCTGTTGCTTATGTCTGCGTCTGTCTTGTACTATGGCAGGCGAGCGATTAGCTCTCTTCGACTGCGTGTCGGATCGGCCTCTAATCTCAAGTGCTTCACAGTTTGTTTCTCTCTCTTGGCAAACAGCTGCCGTTCACCGGGATCTCCGGCTTCATCTCGGTAGATCACGGGGCTCGGAGCTGTCGCAGTGTCTCTGTTCCGGGGCTGCTTGATGTTACAGATACTGACAGGCGGGGTATTTATAGCACTTTGTGGTTCTTTTAGTCTATTGGTTTCACCCAAGGTGAACCTGCTGCCTGTCTGTCTCTGCGGAAACCCCTCGGTTAAATGTGATTCTGCACAATGCAGTAAACCACCGCAGCCAGACGGTCGGCTGAAGGAGCGGTCCGCTTTGAGCGTCAGTCGGCCTCTTTGTCTCATTGTGCTTATTTAGGCGAGGTAAGGTGGTAAGCAGCCGAGTCGTCGAGGCAAAGGTTCTGAGTCCAGGCTGCTCTGGGCGGCGAAGCCGGTCCAGAAAAAGAGGGAGCGGCTCTCAAAGAGGGAGACGAGGGCCGGGAAATTGTGCCAGTGGCCTCGGCGTCAGGGGGGAAGGAACAGGAGGGGTACCCAGGATTGTGTGTGTGTGTGTGTGTGTGTGTGTTGTGTGGGCGCTGTGTGATTTCCCGCTTTCAACACTCTCCTTCACATGTGCTTGCCCTGTCCTCTAATATTTATTACACTGTCTGTAGCCTCATTCATTCCACACAGCAGGGCAACCGTGAGCTATCACAACCTTGGATTTCCAAATGTGGCTGAGGAAACAATGAGATGTATATCATTTAAATTGTATTTATTAGTTTATTTTTATTGTATCAATTTATTTGTATGTTTCATATATTGTACTGTTTAATCAGGGCTTAACTCTGAGCTTTGTGTTGCTTTGTTGTGCCTCATTGTTGAGTTTTCTGTTTCATTGCCTTGCTTCTGCTGCTTTGTCTGTCAAAGCACTTTGTAAACTGCTTTTAAAGTTAATAGTATTATTGATTCATCTTCTGATTACACCTATCTATCTATAGCTCTAATCATACAAAGCATATACATCATTACAACAACAAAGATATCTACCACAACTCTGCATCAGTGTGCTGATCTCTGCTCTGGTCTGCATACAGTTAACATTTTATTACAATCTCAATAACGGAAATAATAATACTTTCGGAGGGCTTTTCTCTGTTTTTTCATTCTAAAATAGAACCAAAATACAGTAAATGTGCTCATTTGAACATGTAGGCCGAGGGAATGTGAGCATTATTTGCGGTTATTGAGTGATTTCTTCGCTTCCTGCAGCCACACACGAGGACTCTCAAGTTAATTGTGTTTTTTAATCCTCCTTGAGGCTACTAGATTAATAGCCTCACTGCTGTGGTACAACTTCACCTCTGGACCTTTCCTATTTTCATTTCCTTGTCCGCTCAACCCTTCTGGCACTGTGCCAGTCTTTGCAGCTTTCTTTCTTTGCATTTTTTTTACAGTCCGTGCATCAAAAGCCTCCCCGCTCTCTCGGGCTGTGGACTATTTTCTCTGCGTCGTCGATGCCGTTGAAAACCAGGCCCTGTGGCATCGCCTCCGCAACCTTTCACTTTTGGGTGAATAGTTTAGAGGCGCTCTTTGTTTACTCGTTTGTTGCCGTCTGGGGATGTGCATGCGTGCCTGTTGTGCACAGGACAATTGAGTGACCTAGACCTCGGGGCTCCCTCCACAGCGTTCAGTACCACCCCACTGAACTGGCGTGCCAAGTGCTCCCATTAACTGGTTCCATTAGCTTGTCCAGTGCCCACTATGAGACACCAACCCATACTGGAACCAGACAGGAACGGTCAGTCGCAGCCCATAGTCGACGCTGTGATATAATGCCATAATGTAAGGCTGTGTGCTTATTATAACATTAAAGCTGTCACATGCTGCACAACCAATATATGGCTCTAGTTGCAATTACACACACATTAACTGAAAAGGAAGGGCGTGAAAGAGTGGCCATCAAAAGTCAGTGAAGCAGAGGAATGGATGAGTACTAATAGTTAAAGTAGCTCGGGGGTGGGGGGTTAATATGGCAACTGAGCCACCAGTAAGGTATTTAGTTAATTTAAAAAAAGAAAAAAAAATTATTTCTCAACCACAAATCGTGATGTGTAAATGTCATCACCATCGTGCCACACTAGCTAGAAAGGAGTAAAAATATACCAGTAGTAATACCGCAGTCGGAGGCAGGAAGGCATAGACGAGAGAAATACAGATGATGTTATCTCTGCACAGACAGAAGAAGATTGTCGACTTCTCAGTAAAACTAAGACTTTATGCCACTACACGATACACAGGCAATAGTCTCTGCCTCTTCTCAAGCTACTGGCTTACATGTGTCACAGTACAGAGCTCTGCATCTGAGTCACACCATGTGTCTTTGTTGGACTACAATCTGCACCGATCTGATCGAGCAGTTTTTAATCCAATGAAAATTCAAGATTTCCTCGAATTAAACCGCAGTTCATGGAATGACTCACTTTGGATTAAATACTGTGATAACAACTAAAGTCAGCTTCCCCATTGTGTAGTACTGCAGAAAGTCCTGTTTATGAGCATTGCACATGCATTAATACTTAACCCAAGTCCATAATTTGACACTTACTTTGCACAAAAGAATAAACTGTATTTTTTTACTGTAGTACAATTACGTACTTCATTTGATAAAAGTATCCAACAACCTGTGTGTATAGTAGTCCTTTTATATAATAATGGTAAATGATTAACCTTATTGAAAACGTATTTCAAAACAGATGAGAGATTGGTTTTGTTTGATTATAAACTTAATTTGGTGAGACAGTGTAAATCCTGAGGTGTATATAACGGACGGTATTTAAACAAAATGCACGATGCTCGTGATTAGCAGCATTCCAGCATTTCTCCCAGCGAGGAGGAACCAATCCCCCTGCAGCTGGAAACGAAACCGTTACCGAAAGAGACAGCTTCACATTGACCCACTACCCCCGATATCCACACACCCACCACATCTCACCGTGGTGACCTCTGTAGCCGTGAGTTTCAGCACAGTGGTTTATTTTAAGCCGTTACGAATGCAACGCAATATGTTTGTTTCTGCCTCAAACCCTGTTTTCTCTGTTATGTCGCTCCAAGAGTCTACAACCTTGTGACTCGGTGCTTCCAAAACATCGCTTTAAGGCACCGTTCGACAGAAGATTCACATAATGGATCGAGCACCGTTGGATCGCTGCGTGTTTTTCAAAGAGCCATGAAAATACACCTTTTTAAAACCCCAAGCGAGACACACGTGTGACAACATAAACGGGGTATTTGTCCCGTAAACTCTTCTAAAGATGTGCCGTAAGTGTTTGGATGTGACGCGTCTGACTCTAGCCATTCATCCTGAGTAACGAGCGCACAACACGACACAAATAACTCAAGAATGCAAGGTGTGTCGCCAAAGAGATTAGGCTGGATCGTGCTATGTGCCTCTGCACGCCGCGTGTTGCTTAGTTATTATGCCTTAATGCGATGTTTTCATCCTCGCAGATAATTCTAGTTTCGGCTCACTTTTTTTTCCCGATGCATCACACGGCATTTAGTGAGGAGACTTTGATGAGATCGGGAATCGGAAATACATTTGCATGGAGATTGTTATCCTCCTCCCACCCCTCTATTTTTATGAGCTTTCCAAACCGGTGAGAGAGCGGATGGAGGGTACTTTTGATATTGTTTTTAATCTCATAACTCATATGGGTAATGATGTCTTTCTCACAGAGCAGGAGTTTCCCCGTAGAGATGTTTTCTCAATCATCAGACACTCGGTCTACCATGTCACCTCTGTGGTGAGATTAGAGAGCAGATGTGCACGCTCACAGAAAGAGACTTCTTTTTAATTCACTTTCTCATCTTCATGTCGCACACAGGTTGAACGAACACAGTCGCACCAAGCCGTTATCAAGGAAGGGGTTAGCTGTTTTGTTTTTTTAAATATGGATCTGGGTTATGGATTTTGTGACCACGCTCTGTTAGCCACGGTTGACCAGGCCGTCTGTTCCCATGCAACGCAGCACGCAGAGCGCCTCCATCACCACATTGATATTTGCTCCTGATTGTTGACCCGTGGTTGCTTTACTGGTCATTAACATACTGAAGGGGGCATTTTTGGTGTAAGTTATTCATAGTGTGAAATATTGGCTGAGATGGATTATTATTTAGAGATCAGGAAATTTCTTGCGGCACTTTCTTCCAAAAAAGAATTGAAATAACGATACCAAACGAACGGTCTACACAGTGTGAAACGCAAATTTGGGTTTCTCATTTTGAAACATAATTGTACGTTATAATATACAGTATATACGTGCGTCAAGAGGGAGCTATTTTCTGGTACTGCAGCGACGCATTCATCTCAATCAGCCCTTTCAGCACTGACTGATGTAATTACACAGATGTCGAGTCAAAAATGATTTGCCCGTTATGTTTATTTCAGGACTTCAGAAGTCACTGGGAAGCGAGTGGCTGCCGAAATCCAGCGTTCGAACGTGTCCCTTTTTGCGTCGGCAATTGGATTTGCCACATGAAAACCTTCTCCTGCGTCTCATTTCTTAAGTGAAATACAATAGACGCTAAGTGTGCTGAGCACTCAGCGTCTACTGTATCTCCTTTACTCACTGGGTAAATAGACTGGAGGCTCTCAGTCTTTCGCTGTGGCTTCGTTGTTGCAACGGCACACTCAGAAGCACAGCGGGACGGCTGTAAAACCCACCGCTGGACTTCTCCCTCCATTACTCCTGAAATCAACCATTAAGCGGGGGGGGGGGGGGGGGGCACGGGCACGTTCCATTCCCGGGCTCCCTCTCCTCGGCGTGTGGCTCGTGGCACACACACACACACACACACACTCCCTCGGCCCGCTGCATCCCATAGTGCTGCTTGTTGATAACCGAGGACATGAAGAGGACTCGCACACCCAGCACTTAACTATTTCCTGTTGGATTTTTCACCATGTTTCTCCCTGCTGTTCATCTCACGCCTCAGGCCTACACGCCACGCTCTTCCTCCACAGCCTGTGGAGATGAGATACCTGGCACACTGCACCTTTCTGCGGTTTTTGTTTTACAGTGCGGCAGACAGTAATTCACTCCCCATGTTGTCGTTTTTATAGCTAAGTAAGGCGTGATCGCGAGCATGGTTGCTAATCAACAATACACCGTCTATTTACATGTGTCACAGGGGTGTGGCTTTCACTCATATTTTGGAATGTGTGTGTTGAGACTGCACGGATTCTGTGTTTTAACACTTTAAAGAGAGGTGGAAAGCATCTGCATCTGTGTTAAGCTCCATCCTATATATATGTGTGATCAAACTCATAGATTTTAATTATCGCTGTATAAAGAGCAGCAGCAGATTTCCACATTTCGTTTTGGGGGTTCGCTCATTCTCCACACAGTCCCGCTTTGTTGAGAAGATAACTCTCAGATCAGCTGGCACCGGGACCTTTCTGACTCCTGATCTTCTAGCAGGCTCAACAAGTCCTCGTACGCATGGCTTGCCCATTTCCTTTGAGCAGTCCTCACTGAGCGGGAGTTCGGCGGGAGGTGACAGCTGTGTGTGTAACCTTACGCACAGCCTCCCCTGTATCCCTCCACCCAGTTTTTTTTCATCCTATTCCTAGCGTGGGTCGGGGGTGGGAGAGATTAGTGTGGGGCCAACCAGCTGTCCTGTATAGATCACACCTGTACTGACCAAGAACCAGATCAATCTGCCGGCCTGTCAGTGCTTCAGGCGGATCCGGACGAGCTCGTATGTCACCGGTCATCCGTTGTGCCGCAGGGGCTTCCATCAACTGGGATCCTGTTATTTCCCCCCTGAAATATTGAACTGTCTATCTGTCCAGACGTTTGAACTGGCAGCATTGTGTTCATCCAAATGTGTGGGTCATTGCATTGTTTAAGTACAAATCGGTTAAAGCTAACCTCACGTGTAACTGTAGCACCAAGGAGTTGCCGTGTAAATAAGGTTATGACTAAAACTGCATATGTATATGGATATGTGAGAGTCCTGGTCTGTGTCCTGGTCATTCATATCAACCTTCTGGTGCTCACAGAGGCTGCCCTATAAATAGAAAAGAACATGCAGTGTTTACACTAATAAAACATAGTGTATTAGAAGGCAGTGTCTGCGTCAGAAAGCGTAAAAGCTTTGTTTATTCATTGCACCTTTTTAGAAAACAATCAAATTTGCCTGACATTTCTATATAATACTTTTTTACAGTTAGGATTCATTTACTCTGGAAACCATGCTGAAGGACAGATTGCCGGGGAAGTCCCTGTTATTTCGAAAGTACTTTGTATGATAATCCAGAAGGATTGTATTTAAACTGGTGGGTTTGTGTTGTGTTAGGGGAAACCCTGGATTGGTCTGATCTTCTGGGTTGGCTGTTATTGATGCATAACCTTTCTGCTAAGCAGAATAGTTGGGCGTCTATGGGGGCGTACAGTTAATGAGCAAATATGCGAGGCACCCATATATGTACTCGGTGTGTGTATTTGTATTTACTTCTTGTGTAATGACGCTTTGAGACAATCAAGGCTCCTGGGGACTATCACAGAGTTGTGTGAGAACCCTCCGAGGCTTTGTTCAAGACTGTTTGTTTTAAATGTCCCCGAGGCCGTTCCAAGCAGCCGAGTATTCAAGCAATCCAAATGTCTCCAAACGATGTTTACTCGCTCAATCCTTTACTAATTTCTTGTCAACAATCTGATTTGAGGGATACCCTGATTTTTGTTTTCTTTCTTTTCATGTAGTTTTACAGCATCATGAAAAATGTTTTTTTGCCAAATTAGAACAAATAATTGTCGTTCATGTGTTTTATTGCTGTGTACAGGAGCCTCATTAGCTGCAGAGCTATACACGGTGCAACAAAGAGGTTCATGGGAATTGTGTGTGTGTGTGTGTGTGTGTGTGTGTTCAGTCCTCTTGGGACTGTGGCAGTTTACAACAGAGGAGTCAAATCCAACCCTTTATGGACGTGTAGCGGTACCCGCACTTAGCTGTTCATCATGGCCGGCTGCTGCATTGCACCGAGTTTCAAGCGGAGCGGGGGACAAATTTGGGAGGCATGAGCCGGCATCGACGAGGAAAGAGGGCCATGAATGATCCGGCCCATTCTGGTAATCGCGTGTCGGAAGTGTTTTTCTCTGTTTACTTCGACTCTAAAAGCAGTCTCGAGGCAGTTAAAATCCAGATATCGGCTCCAAAGAATAATATTGTGGACGAGAATGTTCTGCAGGTGTTTTTGCAGAGTTTCTGAGTTTGGCCTGGACAGCTGAAAAATAATAAAACAATGTTTTCACTGTGAGGTTTCTTTCAGTCTCCTATTCAGCCCATGACTAGTGAGATTCAGTGTAACAGACATTACAGGCGATGACATCACCAGCTCGTAACTCTGGACGGCAGCAGACCCGCGGCTGCAGGGAGCGGGAGGCGTACATGACTGGAACAGAGGAATTCACTGTATTTTCTCTCTCTCTCTCTCTTTCACCGTGTTCATTTCTTTCTGTTCATGATGTCATTTTCACGCTGAACTCGACTTCCAGTGAACTCTCAAGATGGGGGGAGGGTTTTCTGTTCTCAGAACTGAAGCGAGAGGAAGGGAGGTGGTGGAGAAATGAATAGGGAGCGGAGGAGACTTGGAACCGGTCCAGGGTGCATGATAAACAGCTGAGCTGTCGGGGTGAGGGGGGATGGGGGGGTCTTTATCGATCATGGCGGTGACTCATTGCGCTGATGTCACACTGCTTCTCAACTCAGGGTGCAGCTGTAAACTCGCACACAGTCCTTCTGGGCCTGTTCGAGCTGGGATTGAGCGAGCGGGTCCAACATGTCGTGACGTCAGCCCACCTGCCTCGCACTTATGCCAGGAATAGGAGGGAAACAAGGTCAAACGGATTGGATTATGTTGGACTACATTTATTTGGAGGCTGCCGTGCAACCAGAAAGCTTGCGGTCCAACATGCACTCTGCGGTGAAGGGAAAATCTGGCCAGGATAGCATCCTGAGGTGTAGCAAAACAAGCTAGCACAGGTATCTGTGTAGCCTCAGGGTGCAAAAAAAACAGTGTCAGCCCCTAGCTTTGCTATTCAGGCTCTATCAGGTGCAGCGGTGCAGCACAGCATCCCTTGAGGCCAAGCTACAAAGTGTGGTTGTTGCCGTCTGCAGGGGCTTCACTGTGTCTAGTCACTCGTCTGACTCTGGTGCGCTCACACACACTGTCTTCCTTCTGTCTCGCACATTCCTGCCTGGCTGACTGGCTGATGTTTTATCTGTTTACTCCACTGATGGTGGCAATAACACCCTGAATGAGGAGCGTGACATCTCCGTTGCATGGCGGTTTTGCCTTTTTAGTGACACAACTGGGCTACGAATGAAATTCACAAGAATTCTATATTTGTCTTGCACGTGTCTTCAAACATTTAGAGTTGTTTGAACAAAGATGACATTCAGGCCTATGGTCGTGTTTTTGTGAGTGCCTTGACTTGAGGTCAATACATGCAGATTAAAGGTGACACAGCACGGGGTAATGCGATCCATGTCCAGTAACACTGTCCTTTTATTGAATCAGCCATGCACCATCAGTGACCGCAGAACAGCCAGCTTTCATTTAGTTTCGCACAGCATAAGATTTTTGTGGACACAAAAAGCAACAGCCCAAGGGGTCACGCGGAAGGAAACTCTACTGGAAGCGCTCTCATCAACATTTTTAATGAGACACACGGTCGTCCTCGGCTGTCTCAGCAAACTTTGGCTTTTGCTCGGAGTAAGGGATGAGGAGGATTAGGGGTGGAGAGAGAGAGGGAGAGAACAGTAGGGTGGATGTGTGCGCTGCATGTGGATCGATGGTGCAGATGAAAGCGCCGCCCGGCTGGAGGCCTGGCTTGTGGCGTGTTTTCCTGCTGCCGCTCGCTATTCGGCATTCAGTGTTTTTACGCTGATGGCCGCGGAATGTCGGATCCCGCTGTTGTCGAGCTGAGGCCAGATTACAACAGATAAAAGTGTAATTTTGTCACCGATAATAAAAAAAACCACCGCGCCCCTCCCTTTCTGCCATGCTGCTCCCACCGCTGGTGTTAGCATTTATCTTGGTGTGGAGATAGAAGGAGGGGGCAGAGAGGTGGAGGGAGGCGGCGGGTGAGCAGTCAACTCTCCTGAGATTAACCGAGTGCGAGACTCTCTGAGAGATGCGATCGGCCTCTCCACAGCGAACAAGTGGGATTCTGCTAAAATTGCGCCGCTATTATGAAGCTTCTCAATTATGTCATCTCAGCCCTAACTACAGTATTTTGTTATAATCACACTCTTTGTGTGTGTGTGTGTGTGTGTGTGTGTGTGTGTTTTTTTTTTTTTTTGTTGTGAGCTGGAAGAGCAGATGAGATGTACTCATAAGTAATATTTCTCTCCTTTTTAAAGATACAATGTTGTTGTATCTAGCTGGTGTTCAGCTGGTCACTTGGCTATAATTTCAGATGAGTTGCATTGTGGGAAAGTGATATCAACACTTCAGTGGGCGTGTGCCACCTGTTTTTAATCTCTTTTCCTACCCCCCTGAGCATCCCTCCTCCTCAAACTGACCACTCAACCTTCTCTGTTTCCTCTGTAGACTCGCAGCGGTCCCATTTGTCCTCGTTCACCATGAAGCTGATGGACAAGTTCCACTCTCCCAAGATCAAGAGGACTCCATCCAAGAAGGGCAAGCAACTGCAGCCCGAGCCAGCAGCCAAGAGTACAGAGAAACCCGCAAACAAGGTGTGTGTGTGTGTTCGGGTGCCAGAAAAGATGTGTGTGTATTGTGGGAAATGCATCTCTTTCCCACCTTTTCCCCGTGTGTTTGTTTGCCTATTGGTGAAACAATTAGCTTCCTGTTTAATGTTTTGTGCTCCCATACGCCATTGTGTCTGTGTATCTGCACGAGTTCCCCTGCTGGTTCCCACAGCTTCCCAGTCGCTGTGGCGGCTGGCTGCACTACAGCAGGTGTCTGAACCTATAAAGACGTGAATGGAACTGGGCCGCTTCCTGAATGAACTCCTCCACTCCCTCTCAAGGCTTTCGGTGTAAAGACTATATTCCCTAGCAGCCCCGCTGCGAAAGAATAGAGAAGCTGAAAGAGCCCGTTGCTGTAGTACCAAAATGGCTCCACGCCACATTACTTGATAGATGGTTCTTTGAACTGCAAGCAAACCACGGTAATAATAGAACCACAGTATGAAGACCAGACTGTGGCGGGGGTCCAAATAATAGATAGATTGTTCAGCGATTTCACTGCCTACTCAGTTTATGTTTTCAAAAAGCATGTAAAAAGTTCTGCATCATCATGAAAAACGTAGCCGTGTGCGATCCTGAAATGCTGTTCTGTGTTTCCCGCTTCTCGTTTTTTGTAGAAGGTCAGCCGGCTGGAGGAGCACGAGAAGGAGGTGGTCAGTGCCCTGCGCTACTTCAAGACAATCGTGGACAAAATGGTCGTGGAGAAGAAGGTGCTCGAGATGCTCCCGGGCTCGGCCAGCAAGGTGCTGGAAGCCATCCTGCCTCTGGTTCAGGTAGAGGCCCGGATACAGCACAGGTACGCTTGTTTTATAAGGGGGCAAATAAATATTTGAAGGCCTTCAAACATTTCACATTGCAACGAAACATTAGGAAATAGTAGTTACAAAAACCAATGCATCATTTCTCAATTCATTCTCGTCATTCTTGCCTCTTGACGTAACGCACAACGCCATTGGTACGCATGCAGGGCATGTTGCAGCTGGCATGATGGTGACTGCCACAGGCCTAGCAGCTCGCGAAGATTGATGGTGTGTTGTGACAGGCATCAAAGCTTCCTGGACTCGCCGCCCGAAGCCTTTAAAATTACATTCACGGATCACTCAGTCTCCGCGTGGCACGCTTTATTCGATCGCGTGTTTGTTTTACTCCGCGTTCGGTAAACGTTTTCTGCGAAAGTCACCTCCGCTGCAGTTTTGGTTGGATTGTCGGGACATGTTAGAACTTCTGTCTTTGTGCCTTTCCCCGATCCGTCAGTACAGCTGACAGTGCGTAAGGTCAAAGGTGACGGATTCTGTATCTCACAGCCCTGTGTTTAGAAGAGATTGATGGATTGTTGCTGCAACATTGAGAAGCAGGCGTCTCCGGGGATTCGACCTCAGTCGGATGGAGTCAAATCCCAATAGATCACAGCGGAAGTTCAGCGGATTGTTATTTTTGCAAATAAACTACTGTACATCAAGTTACTATTGTGTGACAAAGAAGAGTTTTGCCCTTGCATGCTAATAATCCCAACAATGTCTCTGCATCTTTTAAAGTGTTACTGTCTGCAGTGATTTTAAATCAATATCGGCCAAATAAGTAGGTCAACAGTGGGTGTAACTCCTACCCGCGGTAAGTTGATTAAACTGCTTATTTGACAAAAGGTTTGTGTGTTAAACACACATGCTGACTAGTCGCTCATAGCTGTGGACTTTATTCTAATTCCACAATTCCTACTTAGCTGCAGTTTAACTTCCAGCCTTTCTGGGTCAACCCTCTCCACCCTTCCAACTGCATCACCATCCTTCAAATCCTTCCGCTAACCCCCACAGCTACAGTGGTTGGTTGAGCTAAGCCGCGCAGAGACAGCGGATGGATATTCCAGCTCTGTGAATCAGCGTGTTGGCGCAGGCCCGGGCCACACCTCAGTGTTCGGTCTACATGTACCATTCTCTACAGGCAGAAACAACACCCCGCTTCCCTGTGCGGTTGTACATTCTTCTATCGGCACGACTCCAACCTCCAGGCTTGTAGTCAGGCATGCAGCTCCTCAACAACTGACACATAAATATGTAGTTTGCAGGGTTGTTACGGCCATGGAAAACCTGGAAAAGTCAGGGAATTTGGTGTTTTGTATTTCCAGGCCTGGACAAGTCCTTGAAAAAATAATTCATATGCTTTTAAAAGAAAGATGCTCAAAATATAAGCAGGCATACGCTAACTATTGTCTCATTTATTTGTCCTTTAAGGAATACTGTATGCTTTGGAATCCTCATTAGTTTAAATACAAAATGTTGTCACTTTTTCATGTATACACTGAGATTTCACAAATTGTTTGGTCATGGAAATTTGGTTTACGGTCCTGGAAATCCATTAGTCTAAATGTGTATGAACCCTGAGTTTAATAGCTGGTAGATGGAAGTATATCATGTGAGATTTCTGTCACCTCAAGTGTGTCTCACTTCCTGTACATCATCTCTTTATCTGTTTTCTGTTCATCCCTCTTGAACCCCCCAATGCTGTGCTCTACTCTTCCCTAACCCAAGCGTACTCTCCCACCATTCCCACAGTTCGGCGCTGTCTTCCTGCCATAACCGCGTGTACCAGAGCCTCGCCAACCTCATCCGTTGGGCGGACCAGGTGATGCTGGATGGCATCGACTTGGAGGACAAGGAAAACGTGGCGTCCGTCACCAGCGTCATCAAAGCGGTCCTGGATGGAGTAAAGGTAGGCCCTTTGCCGATAGAGCAAAATCTTCTGTGTTATCACTGCAGCAGACACTGAAAGCTCCATTCTATGAACAGGAACTGGTGAAGCTGACCATAGAGAAACAGGAGCAGCCGTCACCCACCACCCCAAACAAACCAGCACCACCCGCTACCACTGCAGAGAGGTGAGTGCGCTCCGCAGAACACGACCCGGCCGCTCAAAAGCAGTTCATTCACTCAGACGGCTTCTCTGTGTGTAGCAGCGTGTCGTCAGAGATGCCCTCGATAGATCGGGAGCAGGAGGTCTCGAATAAGATGGCTCCGGCTGCTGCTCCCGCAGAGGCTGCCTCCGACATACCGGACGAGGACGTGGCCCCTCCCAAACCCCCCCTTCCTGAAGCCAAAATGGCGGAGCTCAGGTGGGGACGACACACACTGCCTTGATTTCAGAGTCGGATCCATGAATCAGCTCTATACAGAGAGGATGCCGAATGTTTCTTACTGAAGCTTCCACTTAATTCAAACAGTTTCTTTGGCTCTAATTGTTGAAGTCTTAAAGTTTTTTTACAAGACCAACTATGAAAGTCTTTCTCAGTTCAAGGTTATTTTTTCCCCCCTGTTTTGTCTCCAATCCGAAGAGAAGCCATGACGAGGGCTTTGTGGTGGTTGATGTGGCCTTTTGCACTGCTCTCAAAAAAAAAAGCAGCTGTTTCACTTTAACACTTATTTTTGGAACGAAAATGATTCAGTGGCATCAAATGAGGAATAAAGAAGTTTTTTTTAGGATGTGGCTATGGGAGGTTAAGGGGTGTTCCGGATTTCACTTTCACTGATTTTGACATTTTTGAGTTTGAAAAAAACGGTTTCCATTTTCTTTTCTTTTCCCATGCGAGCTACATTTCAAGCCGAATGCTCAAAATACCAGACGACCTTAAAATCTGTCGTGACTTTCACACTTTAGGCCTTAAATATGGCACACTTTGGTTTGTCTGTTGCTCTGTCTCGTCCTTTCTCACTCTTTCTGCTGTCTTTTTCAATTTGTTTCATCTTTGGGTTTCCCTTTGGATTCTGGGAACAGAGCACAGTTGAGTGCTGACGCTGGCCAAAGGAGACCCTCTCAGAAGGAGAAGTATGTCGGCCCACAGGATCACCTGTCTCCATTATAACACCCCCCCCTCCCCCCCATAAAGCTTCTGGATTGGATGGAAACGTGTTTTTGACTTGCATGGTTGCATCATCCCAACCTTTTTTGTTTTATCCCGGGCCTTCCCTCAAGAATCCATCATCCAATCAGAGGGCCGTGCATGAGAGTGTGTGACTGACCTGTGCCGTGTCCATGTCATGGTGCCTTGTGTTGCGCTCTCCACCCCGTTTTGACCCGGTATTAACTCACTGAGTTTAGGTTTGACGAGCAGGACATGTCATCGCTGAGAGAGGCTAACGCGAAACACCCTCACTTTCATCTCACTGTCCCGCAGAAGGGATGACGATGTGTGTGTGTGTGCTCATGTATTCATACATGGATCTGTGTGTGCGTACATGCCCGAGGAAGCGTGTTTTGCGTGCTTGCCTGATTGTCTGTATTGACGTCGCCTCTCGCACATACGTGTTGTCTTATTCTGCTGTTTCTGTTTTGCCGCTCCGTCTGCAGCCCTCCACCAGCTCTCCCCCCCAAGAAGCGCCAGTCGGCCCCGTCGCCGACCCGGGTCGCGGTGGTCGCCCCGATGAGCCGCGGCTCCAGCCTGCCTTGCAGCGTCCACAGACAGGTGGAGGTTCCATTATTGTGTAGCTTCAGTTTCTTCAACTTACTGACCAGGAAGAAGAAGGGAGCGCTAAAGGTCTTTTCTTTGTCTGTGCAGCAGCAGGACTATGAGCAGGAGTTCCTCCAGAGGCGTTTCTCCGGGGGCAGCCAGTCCTACGGCGGCGACTCCCCGCGCCTGTCTCCGTGCAGCAGCATGGGGAAACTCAGCAAGTCCGACGAGCAGCTCTCGTCCATGGAGCAGGACAGCGGTCAGTGTTCACGTAACACTAGCTGTGAGACGCTAGGTGAGACTGCGAAGACAAAGCTGTAGTTGGGCTTCGATTGAAATTGATCAAACTGAATCAAATGCGAATCCTTTTGAATTCACACACACAACATTTTTGCACACTGTAACCGTAAGATACGTACAGTTAGACCCAGCCATTATAGTCTACCAGTGGTGACATTTTCAAAGCAGTATTTCCTGCATATTTTCTACACTGCTCTTACTTTATGAGTTGTGTTAGTTGGAGATTAACGAATATGGGTTTTTGGCATATAGGGAACCAGATTAAAAATTAAACTTGCCTAACCCTTGATAAACGTTTGCTCATGTCTCATTTTTTCCTCTCACTTATTGTTATTGTGCTACGTTTGAAAACTACATTCTGGTTGTGTGTTCAGTGTGAATTTCTTTCATTTAAATGCTTTTTTCTTTTGTTTTTCTTCAGACAACACAGAGACCTACGACCCGGATTATGACTTCCTCCACCAGGACTTGTCAGTTGGGGAAAACCTGCCCCCGATACCGGTAGGAGGGTGTCTGAGCCCCCTGCCCGAGTCTCACAGCGAGTCCTCTTCCCCGGTCCCCGGACAGCATCCCTCACATCCCCGCTTCAGTGCCCCTACCCCACAGCAACAGCCAGAGTACTGGACCCCGCAGACCAATCAAACCAATCCCTTGCGCCCCTCCCGGGTCAGTGCGCCCCCCGCCCTCCCCCAGAAGAAGCGGCGCAGCACTCAGACGTCGCCCTTCCCGGACGCGGGGTCCCGGGTGCTGTACGAGCGCTACCCCTCCCAATATGACAATTTGTCAGAGGAGGAGCTGCACCCCACGCCGCCGTTTCCTCTCTTCACACCCATCTCACCCATGCCCCAGACAAACGGGGGCGTGTTCGTCGCTCAGTACATCGCCGGCGAGCATGCAGATGTCCCCTCCAGCCCGCCTCCATTGCCGGAAAAGAAAAGCAGACACAGTAAGTGAGGGGATGGGAGTGTAAACGAGGGAGCGATGGAAGACAAGGAAGAAGAAAGAGCTTTAAATGAGACGACAAAGAGTCCAATGTAGGGAAGGATACAGTAAGGGTATGAGGTCGGTTTTTGGAAGGGTCAGTGGGAAATTGCCTGCACTTCGTTATCGGTTCATTGAGGCACAGCTCATGTCAAGGAAATATTCCACTCTGAATAGAGGCAGGAAGTGAATACCAGGATGTGCTACAATGGGGCCGGCTCCGGGGCCACAGAGGGCAACACTTGGTCATCTGGTCATGACACACCTGCTACATCACTTCCTCTCCAGCTACTGTATTATGTCATTCCATACAGTCAGGCCTTCCTGGTGGTGGAAACACTATAATAGCGTATGACTACGTGTGATTTCAGGTGGACAACTTACCTTGAAGTCAGTTTAAAAGGGACACCTTGGATTTCACACAGCCTGTGAAAAAAGTTGTAAAATATCTTCTGTGGCTCTGGAGGAGTTTTGTCAATGCTGAGAAAAATAGTTGGTGATGTCATCCGGGTGATCTCATGTTCGGCTTGGAGACATTTTTAGCGGAAAACCAGCGTGACCCATATTATAGAAAGAAAGTCATGATATCTCTGCCTTTTTGATTTTTCTTAATATATGTCTTATGTAAGTCTCCCAACTTTGTGGAAGTGCAATACTAAATCATTGGAGTGCATCCTTTATGAAAAAATAGGCGTAGTTCAATCCAAAATGGCCTATATGAACAAATGGATGAAGTCTATTCTTGACTTTGTTGTTGATTTTGCTATGACATTCAAAACACATGTTCATTAATCCAACCCACCTCCAGTCCTCCAGTACATGCAGTTTGTGGAAGACTACTCGGAGCCGCAGCCCTCCATGTTCTACCAGATGCCCCAGAGCGAGAGCATCTACGAGCAGCGCAACAAGCGCTTCCAGGAGGTCTACGGCTTCAACGACTCCTTCAGCAGCACCGACTCGGTCCACGAGCCGCTGCTGCCTCCAGCATTGCCCCCGAAACAAAGGCAGCTGGTAAGAAAACCATCTCCATGATGACAATAACCCCGCTGAAGCACCGAAACCAGCTACTTTGATATTGTGCTGCTTCTTATGAACTACCAGGGTTAAATTGAATGTGGGTAGAAATTGGATTGTGTGAGCAAAAGCTGCAATTTAAATTCCTGAAATTGTTGGGTTCATCTTCCTCAAATTCAAACCACATCTTCACATTGATGACACTATTTGGTTATGAGATGGTACCTAGAATCACAGGACAAAGAGAGCTGTGAGGGCAAGGCTACTGGTACGTGGGAACAAAACAAACGCCCCTCTGAGCCTTTTGCTGGCTGCACACAGAGGTGTTTGGTCGTCAGCGGGGAGATAAGACCGGCCGTTATCAGACAACACATCAGTTCCAGTCCACTTATCTTAATCTGGGTCGGCGTCTGGGTTAATTGAGACAACTGTCTGACGGGGAGTCGGTGAGGGGAGAGAGGAGGAGACGCCATTGGATAAATCATAGCAGGAGAGGGCACCTTGTGATGAGCCATGTGAGTTTGGAAATAAAACCTTTGAAGGGGCCCGAAAAATGTTTCTTTCAAGTGGTGGGGTCAGAATCTTTTTTTTTTTAACCAAAGTTAGAATCATTTTGATTAGTATTATTTCTCATTATACTTTTTTCCCCCAATACTCTTCTAGAGAAAGGTGAACGTCCGTGCACCAATCAGGTTTTGAGAGTAAAACTAACTGTAATTAATGCTGATGTAGTAATTAACACTTGATATTATGGAAAAATACTTCAGATTTCACTTCAATGCAACCTTTATGAAACCTTTAAAAGAAAAAGTCTGGCATATTTCAGCCTGCATTATTGGTGCATTGTGAGTTTACGGGTCATGATAACTTTGACCTCCACACCCCAGTTGTATCGATTCAGGGAAACGAGAACCTGCAACTTTCCAAATTATTAACATGATTTTTAGACGCCCCCTTCAATAGCCACGTTCGTAAAAACAAAAAAAAGCTGCTTGTTCAGATGTCTATGGGTTGCCAGATTGTCCCAAATGAGACATGGAAGCACACTAATGCCTCCCATACATATTTGAAGGTGTCACATTGATCTGTGGCTGGCCTGCAGCTGTGCAGTAATGAAGCTGCATGCCCTGCTGTTCTGCTGGATGTACAGTATCACCGCCCCAGTGATGGAAATAGACTTCGTGGCTGAGTGGCAGTCTACCCGTGCCACCTCAGAGAGGCTTTCTTCCCTCTCTTTGTCCATTGTCCTCTCGCTGCCACCACAACTCTGTATTTAGAGCTTTTATTTTTATCGTTCTTTTGTTCTGAGAGTCCACTGCACTCATCTCTGCTCCGGCTGCGAGGCCTAATCTGGCCTCATGTTTTGGGCTTGATGAGCTCGTGGCCCAGTGAAATAAGCCGGTTTGCTTCCTCCATAAACCCATGTTCCAGGCTTACACGCATTGGCGACTTTACGCGGCTTTGCTAAAAAAAAAAGTAATTTCAGCCGCTGCGTGGATAAGGAAATGGGTAAAAAATAAAAAAATCAAACAGCTTATATTGGCCCTGTTTAGAACGTGTTGTAGTTGGCCTGGTTTCCGGAAAGCCTTTAAAGCCGGAGATACGGAAAGAAAGTTTATCTGAATGTCACAGGGGATGTAATAATGTGTAACCTGTACACGTCCCGTGACCTTTTAGTAATTACTCTAAATTAAACATCGCAGTACACCCAAATTCAGTAGTAGTCCGTTTAGTATTAACTTCCACAGCCAGTAAGCTGAACTACCAGAATCCTGCTCAGCTTTCCCACTTCACTTCTCTGCTGCTGGTCTTTGATTAAATCTGCTCTAATTCAGTCTCGCTTACTAGTGTAATCAACTGTCCCCTTTTTCTTTTTTTCTCCTGTAACACCCCTTTTACCTTCTTTAACCGCCATTACTGTCACTCAATTTCTTTTCCATCTTTTCTGCCTTCTCTTCTTTCTCTTTGTTTCCTTCTCAGGCATCCCACTCTTCCTCCCCCTCTTCCTCCTCCTCCTCTTCCCTCTCCTGCCACCTCCAGCCGTCTGTAACGGCCATGGAGGAGGCGGGCTCTGGGCTGGGCCTCAGCATGTCCGTTTCTAACTCCTACCTGATTGGCCAAGCTTCTTTGATCACGCCCACGGTGAGTCCCCCCTCACGCCCCCCCACCCCATCGCACCACCTCCATCTCTGCACCCAGGTGTGGGTGCTGTGTGGTCCTGGACTGGTCCAGGGGCGGCTTGACCTGTGTGTCCACAGTCTGGTTATCGACCCCTGTTTGATGGGGTCAACCCTCGAGGGTCGTGGTTTGGCTGCTGTGTGTCCATCCATCCATCCATGTTTGCGCTTGTTTTCAGTGTGAATTCATTGTTTTGCTGTGTGTGTGTGTGTGTGTGTGTGTGTGTGTGTTTTAAAAAAAATATATATAATATTAATAGGTACTTTGCAGTGTTGAGTGTGTGCAGTTATGTGTTGCCTCTGGCTTGCCAAGTGTGTGTGTGTTGCACTGAAGCATTCCTCCACATGACAGGTAATTATATGACCCTTCGCCTCAGAGATACAGTCAGTGGGTTGTGTGTCTGCAGCAGCCCATCCAAATATCACAAGGGACTGTTAGGCCATCGGTCGGGGACGATAAACAACCGGCCCTTTTGTGTGTCCAACCATCAACAGGTTGTCGTTAATGAATCCGCGTGTGGTTAATTAGTGCTATATTCCAGTTACTCACGGCCTGAAGTCGTACAGTGGTTTCGGTCAGTATTTTGAAGGGGGGGTTTGACCCGTGGTGACCCCATAGTGTGTGAGCATGGTGTGCGTCTCCCTCTGGGTGTCTCCAGTGGAATGCGGCACCAGATGGGCCTTATGGAAAACACATTCCTGCTGTTTCTGCTCCTCTTCTTTCCTCTCCTCCTCGTCTTTTTCGTCCTCCAGCGCCAGCCGCTGTCCACACTACCTTTTCTCCTATCCCTTCACCGTAACCTCCTCCCACCCCGATTGCACACACACACACACACACACAAACGCACACACACACTTCCACACCTCCCATTGGTCTCGTTTCTGTGGAATGTTTGCATTCCTTAACTCCTCGGGGTGTTTTTTGGAGGGGGATGTTTTTTAAGGCGAGGTAAGGCATACCAGAAAAGATGCTCTGCATATGTTGAGTGGAAAGGGAAAGAAAGATCCATTTATTTAGTTTTGATGTCGAAGTGTCTCCCTCCCTCCCCCGGTGTGTGTGTGTTGCTGATGTTAGAGCAGACTGTTTTTTTAAGACTGCTGTTATGAAAAAAGAGGCGTGTGAGCTGCCTTGATTTCATGCCGGTCCTGCGTGTCTGCGCATGAATGTGTGTGTGTGCGTGTGTGTGATGTTTATCAGTGATATGTGTATGCACCGCTCCGTGCCGGTATGCTGAAAAAGCAACGTGTTAAAACAGGTTACCATTACCTCCCTGCAGAAAGGCATCTCCTCAGCTGGCCACACACACTCACTCATGCACATTGTAGAGACATCTCTTGCCTACACACATATTCACACTCAGAGGTGTTACCATATCTATGGTGTTTCCATCGTTTGAACATTTCTGTCTTGCCATCTTCCATGTTATCTCACCGGAGAGGTCTGTTGACACTGCTCTGCTTTGGCATTCTCTTGTGTGTGTGTGTGTCTGTGTAGTGCCATTTATTTCATGTTCAGGCACATCATTCTCAAAGTCCCGGCTTAGCGGAGTGGTTGAAGAATGAGGCGAACGCTTCTCCCTTCACTTCTCGCACTACTTCCTACTGTTCAGCTTCTCTTTCCTCCCTGCTCTGTCTTCACCTCCCTGATCCTCTTACTACTGTCTTTTATTTTCAATTTTTTCTTTCTTTCCTGCTTTCCTCCTTTTTCCACCAATCGCAGAGCTTGGACCAGGTTGCCTTGACCAATGCCACCATTCTGGATGGCGGCGGGGGCGGGCCCAACGGTTCCCTGGCCGGCTCACTGGGCCCTGTGGCTGTCTGTCTTCCTTCTGAGTCTTGTCTCCACACCTCAGCGGTGAGCTCACTAAGGGTAGATGTTTGACGCACAATACGTCCACGAACCGGCTCTCCAAGACGGAGGACATCAGTTTGGTGTTCAGCATTGTTGCTCAGACCATAACACAGTGACTCATTCAGCTGTATCTCGTCGCCATTATCACTGCCCACAAACTGTCTGCTGTCTGATTATCGGTCTTAAAAGAATCCCAGTAGAGCATGTTGCGCTGCATGGTTGTTGTTTTTTTGCCAGTAAACGGTATTACCTTTTATTTTTTTACAAATGATGCTCTCCAGTGCCACCCGGTGGTCAGGACGACGCTGTGCTGGAGAGCACGCCGCTCGCTGTGCCCAACCAAACCTCAGCTAGCCGCTTTCTCTCCTCCCCGAAGCCACATATTCACACTTGTCGGCAAAAAACCACTCTGTGCCCCTCTCCGCACCCTCACGCCTCGGTTTGTGTCCCTCCTCTTTTCCCGTAGAGCGAGTGCGCAAACGACGAGGGCGGGGAGGGCGAGTACGTCAACCTGTACTCATCCAGCCAGGCCAATGGGGAGCTGCCTCGCTCCCTCAGAGTAAGTAGCGGACCGACCACGGGTGAAAGGTCAATTCCATCTGCACGTCCCATCACGTCGGGGATTATGAATCGGTTCGAACTGCGGCGAGGGATTTTGGGCCCGTTTTTCGTATTGATTCATCCCTCCAGCTGATGGCACTGCAATGGAATGTGAATGTGGACAAATCTGCCTGAGCATGACTTCAGGTTCACGGGTTTTGCCTGCGAGGGACTTCTGTGTCCGTGTGTGTGCTGTTCTGACCGCCTGGCCGGTGACCGCCGTCTCTTTGGCTGCACTTTGCCGTAACCAGCATTTAACCTCGTTCAGATCTTAACGCCTGACATGTCGCCGCTGCTGCTAAAAGGGGGATTCTCCACGGTTCACCGGTTTTCAATTTTCCAATAACATTTCCCATAACTGCCCCGTGTGCCCACCTGTGCATGTTTTACAGCGTGTGTGGTTGTGCGCTTGTATTTCCCTTTTTGGGGCCCGCGTGTACGTTCAGGGTGCATTCAAGGTGTGTCTGGGTTGTGAGCGCAAACAGCGTGCCGGCGTGTGTGATTTGCTTTTGTCGTTTCACATGTGGTGTCGTTTCAGTGTGTGTGTGAGTTCTACACTCTGGTGTGTCTCTCTGGGTCGCGTCTGTTGTGTTTCTCCTCGTTCACACCAAAGAAAAGCTGCATTTTACCCATCAACATAATGTATTTTTCTTTGTAAACATAGTGGTGTAGATGTCTGTCCTTCCTCCCTTCCACCCAAACTGTTGCATGCACTGGTGGTCCATACGGTCCCATCGACAGCTGCATGGAACCACTCATCCATGTTGTTCCGTGTAACGCACAGATCACATGCTGATTATTGCTTTTTCCCCGTCGGGATTAGGAAACGATCACAGACGACGATGTACTTCAAGACCCCGCCCCTCAAATGCCATCCACCAACAGCAAAGAGGCTTTAGACAAGGAGAGGTAAGGGTCGTAATGGTCACGTGATCCTTTCATTGATATACGCTGAATATATTTATACGCATAGTACATGCTACACGTGTACAGTATGTACTCTGCTAATAGTGTTAATATAATTAATATACAAGAAATCAACTTACTAGAAATTATGCAATAAGTGTGTCATCAGACTAACTGCAACGACCAACAACATCCCTTTTGGTAAAAAAACACTTTTTTTTTTAATGTATTACAATAAATGGGTGCAAAACTTATTCGGGCCGTCATAAAAGCAACACATTTTAATATCTCCTTGATTTTGTTTGTGATTATTTTTCTCCAAGGATGTGTGAAGTGATTTACTGAGCAGATATGTTCGTTGTGGCAGGCCAAAGAAAATGCAATTTCCGTTTAACTTTAACAGAAAAACATCCAAAATTAGTTCCCAAGACTTTTTCCAGCTGATAGCAGCTTCTCTGTGCCTTGTGTGCATTGCATTGTGGGAGGGAGAGACTAAGTTTATCTTTTCCTTTTTCCAGTGTAAACTTAAAATTATCTCAGACTTAGTTTGAAGCAGTGCCACAACTAATTATTATTGTATTGATTAAGCTGCTGCTTATGATAACAATTCATTGATTAATTGTTTTTTTTCTCCAAAATGTTGTACATTTATGAAAAATACCCACTATTATTTTATACACCCCAAGATGATAAATCCAGAAACGGTCCACAGTCTAAAGATTTATTAAACATGACCAAGAAAAACATGACATCCTCACATTTGAGAAGCTGAAGCCGACGTCCGTATCAACATTTCGTCTCCTTTATGGCCGCTGCCGTCATTAGTGCGTCAGAAAGAAGGTGAGTGTTTCTGTGCTGATGACTGTTGTGATGCCATTTGTTTGTTTTAGGAGGCAGAAGTCAGCAGAGTCGGCCGGGAGCGACGAGGAAGACGTGGACGAGCTCTCCCTCATAGACCACAAGGAGATTATGAGCAGGATAACACTAAAACAAGAAGTAAGGCATCCGCCGATGCGGTGGGCTGTTTTTAGAAATCTGCTGTGACAGAAGTGTGCCGCACCAGCATACAAAGCACATTTTATCCTGTTAGTCCAGCGCAGGCTAAAGGTCACTGTGAGTCACTCAGATGTGAAATCAGATCCCCAGACATGCCAATGATGGCCATTGCTGCCCCCTGCTGTTACGTATCTGGAATTGCGGCGCTGAAATTGACAAAGCGCCCTCCTCCTCCTACGCCTCCGCCTCCTTTGTCCTGTGTGGTGCAGTCTGATGGACAGATGTGTGAAAACGCTCCACTCTGCAAGGTTAGGGGCAACGTGGCAGCGATGATTTACAAAGGGAGAAGCTGAGGGGTCAGACGTGGGAGGAGGGGAGATGATTCATAGCCTGTAGTGGCATTTAGAGCGGTTATAGAAGACATATTGCAGTGGTTGGGCTTTTATCACACACAAGTCTGAGTTTCTCCTCGTCATCAGGGGAGCTGGTGCAGGACAGGAGGAGGTGGGGGCTGTTCAGAGGGGGAGCAAGACAAGAAAAACAGGCAGAAGGAGGAAAAGGTGCAGGCTACATTTTGGGCTAGAAAGCATCGTTCCCTCATCAGCTCTAACCACTCGTTTCCTCTCCTGCTTCTGAATCTCATCCATCTCTCATCCATCTCCATCTTTCTGTCTGTCGCTCATTTTCTCCAATCCTTTGCTCTCTTTTCTATTCCCAGACTGACGACGGCCCTGACGTCCGTGCAGGATCAGGAGATATTCTATTAGTCCACGCTACAGAAACGGACCGCAAAGGTACGGTACCGAACACGCTACTCGACGCTCACCCCGTGTGTGTGTGTGTGTGTGTGTGTGCGCAGCTCAGTGTGTTACTGGGCTGCCGGGTCACTGGGACAACTTTTGCTACCTTAACAGACCTGCAAGCGTTTACATTCAAAGACATATTCATACGTTGTTTTTATAGTAAAGTGTGCGTCTGTAGTTTGACAGACGTGTTCCTACTTTTCTAACAGCCTCAGTGTCTCTTTAGTTATTGCCGATGTGTCAGCATGTGTGTCGGGTACGCAGCCTTCACATTTGATGTGTTTTCACCTCCAGCCGTTTTAATTGGGAGCTCCGCCTGCACTTCAATTGAAATGTTTTTTTTTTTTCCTTTTCTTGACAGATCTTGTTTTGTACTGTGAAGCCTTTCTGACTACTTATAGGACTTTTATAAACCCCGAGGACCTCATTAAGAAGCTACACTACAGATATCCTTTGCAAATCTCTCAACATGTCACTCTGAGCGTAATCGCTGTTTAGTTGGATGAAGGCTGTTTTTCTTGCGTGGGGATTTTTGTGAACCCTTATTTACCAAGAAAAGACTTTGTTTGCTCACATTCAGCTCTTTCAGCTCCAAACATTCATAGATGGAGACCATCCTCCCCTGACGGATAAATTACTGGGCCTTGTTTGTGATTAGCACATCTTGCTTGATGTCATCGAAGCTGCAACTTTTCTGCCATGATCTAAAAACGCTGCCTCTGGTAGCAAAACGTACACGCGTAATGCCGTGTCACTGGTTTTAGCTAGCGGCTAGCTGACAGAGCAGCTAGCACCGCTGGAGGCTTTTATTCCTCCATAGCACCGACGGTGATGGCCATGTGATGATGTATGTTTTCATACCATAAGGCTTGAATGATAACTACCTTGCTGAAAAGAAACCACAGTTTTTAGTCTAATTTTGTACCCTAATATTAAAATGTGTTTTAAATTACAAATGCAAAGCAAAAATAATGATTGAATGATGAAGATGTTTTTATAGTGGAGGAATGCATGTTATTTTAAAAGAGCAAAACTTCACACATCTCATCACATGATGAAGCATCATATATGAGCAAGAGCGTTAAGCTAAAAGTTCAAAGTTACTGTATTTTGTGTTCCACGTATCGTGTTGTGTTTTCGTCCTTGACCCCTGTTCACATACACCCGGTTCTGCCACAGTCCGGACACCTTCAAGAAGCGAGTCAGCAAGAACACGTTCTTCGTGCTGGTCCGCGTTGTTGATGAGCTGTGGTGAGTCGTCCGTCTGAGCATGTTGAGAGGAAACTTGGTCTCTCTGTGGATTCATCATCATTAATAAGTGAAAGCGCGTGGAAGTTTAGAAACGCGGATATTGCTAGTGCTTTAAATAGGATTGTGTTTGCCATTACTTTTGGTTTTAGAGGGAAGCAAGGTTTTTAAAGAAATGTAATTTAGTTGGAGACAAATAAAACTACATATTCCTGCTTTACTTTCAAATTTATTGTGACAACACTTGATATAAATACACTTTTTTCACAACTCATAGATATGAGCGACCTCTGAGAAGCGGTTGTTATTAAATCAGCTTTAAGCCAAAAATGTTGGGAACCAGTGTGGTAAAGAAAATTGATGCTTTAAAGCTGAGACAATGATAAAAGTCATTCTTCAGTCATATTCCCATACTAACAATATATTGCAGCCTTATAAAAATGTTTATTCAAATCCAATCTTCCTAAGAACTTTACTTTATTGTTCTGCCGACGGCTGTAAGCAGAAAATATATCTGCAGATCTCCCTTTTATGGTCATAAACGCCTGATCATCAATAACCAGCTCAATTACTTTCTTCTTTCCTTCTCCCTCATGTTTTAGCCTGGTGGAGCTGACCGAGGACATCTTGAAACAGCTGATGGACCTGGTGTTCACGCTGGTGTGCAATGGCGAGCTCAGCCTCGCCCGTGTGCTCCGCAAGAACATCCTGGATAAGGTGGAGCAGAGGAAGCTGCTGCGCTACACTAACTCACTCAAGCCGCTCGCTGCCCGAGGGGTCTCCGCGAGGTACATTGGGGGGGTCAAGGGTCTGCTTTTTCTGAGACTGGTATGCCATGTGTGGATAGTACGTGTAATGTAACCTTACTCCAGAGCCCTCCTCATAGCTCCGTACCCTGGAGGAAAACGGTCTTATAATGTTTCACTTGAAAAACCCAAATTGATTGAAAACTCTTCTCTTGTACACTTTATTCCCCCAACGATGGCTGTCGATCAGTCACGTGACTTTGCAGTGCAAATGTAAGAGAAATGCATATGACCCTAAATACAAAACACACAATATTACAAGCACTTTTTCCCTCTTAATCTGACATGATAACCTCTTGATAACATAGAGCTGGATGCACAGAGGGGGGTGCATAAAACTTCTTATTGTTAAGCCAAAATCCATTCTCAAACCTCTTCCACCTATTCATATTTATGGTTAACCTTTACAATTAGATTAGTTAGTTTTCAGAACCAAACGAGAGTCAAACTTGTAGGCTAATTTTGTATTTTTGCAACAAGATTGCACCAAAAGAAACCACCGTAAAAGACTGTAATTTGAAGACGTCGTCTAACAGCTGCTGTGTCCCGACAGGCCTGGAACCCTCCACGACTTCCGCAGTCACGAGATTGCGGATCAGCTCACTCTTCTCGACGCGGAGCTCTTCTATAAAATCGAGGTACGGTGGTTTATTTGGGTCAATCCTCCCCGGCACGTTGACATGAATCGTGTTCGGAGCGTCCGCAGAGTCGACTTGAACCGCCTCTCTCTCTCTCTCTCTCTCCGGTTCTCCTTCAGATTCCTGAGGTGCTGCTCTGGGCCAAGGAGCAGAATGAGGAGAAGAGTCCGAACCTGACTCAGTTCACAGAGCACTTTAACAACATGAGCTATTGGTGAGACCAACAGGCCAACTTCCCGTCGTTGGTTTTCCTGGCTTCCCTCTTCTACCATCTTGATGACCCCCCTCTGTTTGTTCCTCTTTACCCTGCAGGGTCCGCTCTCTGATCATTCAGCAGGAGAAAGCTCAAGACCGAGAGAAGCTGCTTCTCAAGTTCATAAAGATAATGAAGGTAAGTCGCATTGGACTTAAATATCCTTTTGTGTTCATTTGCTTTTTGTTTGACGCTGTAACATTTATTCAAATCTCTTATTTCAGCACTTAAGAAAGTTGAATAATTTCAACTCCTACCTGGCAATACTGTCCGCTCTGGACTCCGCCCCCATCAGGAGATTGGAGTGGCAGAAACAGACCTCAGAGGTAATGGGATTATGAGGTTATAATACGTATCAGCATGTAAGAAAAGGTGATGTAGCCTCTCAATATACACTTCTACTCTCACAGTTCTCACATCGCACCTTATTCTTTTCCCAGGGATTGGAGGAATACTGCACGTTGATTGACAGCTCGTCCTCCTTCCGAGCATACAGAGCTGCTCTGGCCGAGGTGGAGCCTCCGTGCATCCCGTACCTGTAAGTGAACGAGCGTTTGAACTCGTACGGATGTTTTTATTTAGCCGAGAGCCACGACTTGACGCGCCTGCTCGTTCTTCCAGGGGTCTCATTCTGCAGGACCTGACCTTCGTCCACCTGGGGAACCCTGACCTCATCGACGGGAAGGTCAATTTCTCCAAACGCTGGCAGCAGTTCAACATTCTGGACAGCATGCGGCGCTTCCAGCAAGTGTAAGTCCACTGGGATGACTTTACATTACGATGAGCAGGTGCACGTGCTCTTGACGTGTCATTAGAAAGCTTTGTTCACATCAGAGTAATAAATGTCATAATTGCATCGCCACTGGCAGGAAATACCACGGATGCCTACTTTTGTTTTTCATTACATTTTAATATCATCAAGCATCGCCGCCGTCTCCACATGGGCCGCTTGTTTTCTCACCAATGAATCACTGCATTAATCAAACCCCCGCCTCTTCTCGTCGCAGGCACTATGAGCTGAAGCGCAACGAAGACATCGTCTGTTTCTTCAACGACTTCAGCGATCACCTGGCAGAGGAGGCCCTGTGGGAGCTGTCGCTAAAGATCAAGCCCAGGAACATCACCAGGCGCAAGACTGAGCGCGAGGAGAAGACCTAGGGCCCCGTGGGCCTCCGAGACTGACCTCCAACTGTGCTTCATGACACTAACTCCACTTTACTACAGACTGAGAGAGAGACGAATGGAAGCCGTCCGCCGGAGCTGACGGAAGACTCTTTGCGGGGGATGCAGAACAAACTACAGACAACAGAAGCGTGGCTGAGGTCGACAAAGAGCTCTGCTGCTCCGGGAGATTATATTTGGGATTACTGCGGCTCCGGCGTTTAGAGATTCGGTGACTTTGGTGAAAAACGAGAGGAAGCCCAGCCCCCAGCCGCCCCCCACCCCCCCGAGGACGGGCCAAGAGTCACGCAGAGCGGACGGGGAGACGCGACGGAAATAACCAAAGTCTACTCCCTGGGCTCTCTGTTTTAGAGTGGAGCTGTTGCGTGTGCGAGAGTGAGCTGAATGGTCCATTACTTTCCAAGTCGCTCCTTCCTCTTATGTATGTGCCATTTATTGGTCTCCTTCCGCGACCCCTCTCCTTGACTCACGACATCCCCCAAAACGGCAGAACCACGAGCGCGGCCCGCCCGCCAACACGCACGCTGCAGACCCGCCCACGCCGCTGAGGGGGGCGGGGCATGAGGGGATTTGGACTCGGAAGAGAGGACGGCCATTAGAGACTGGAACCGATGAGTTTTGAAACATTTTGTGTAAGAATCATGTACGGTTATAAAATGTATTATATACAGTGCTCCTTTTGTTCTTAAAAAGGATGTTTATGCTTATGAGAAGAGCATAGCTTCTCCCAAGTGCCATACGCGTGTGTGTGTGCACTAAAAAAAAGCAAAGCAAAAAACACAAAAAGATAAATTACTAAAGATGCTGTGATCTATGTATGTCATACTGAATAATTGTGTGCCGTGTTCAAGTGTAGAGAACCGCCAGGCAATCACAATCACGTCCCAGTCATGTCGGTGTGTGAAAGAGTGTTTGTGTGACTGAAGTCCTCGGTGACTTGTGCGTTTGTCATTCCAAAATGTGCTGTAGTAAATCATTTTTCATTCCCTCTCGGGATAATGGTCAAAACCAACACATCACACTGTGCTCTCAAACTCCAATAAAACAAACCGCTCTGTTTCTATACACTTTGTGTTGGTCGGAAACTTCTTTGTCAAAGCTCAATTTTAAGACTTACACTTTTCCATTTATTGGTATACAGAATTGTCAGTGGAAAATTAACTTAAAACAAAAAAAAAGAATGCATGTATTAAAAAGGAAGCACTAATTAACACAAGTGTGACACCGCTACAACACACAACCACCTGGCCTAATTTTAGATCTAAATAAGTTTAAATAAACTGGGCAGCAAGATAGAAGTTCAATGTGACTGTAATTTAAATATAATCTTGTTTTAAAGAAACAAAAGCAAGTATAAATAAGGTCAAAGTGCAAAAGCATGACTGAAATTAAACGTTTACATAACGCTTCCTACCTTCAAATCATTACCCTACATCTCAGTAACCGGTCATCTGATCACAGTCGAAGCTATCTTGGAAGACTATTACATGTGACAAGCATAATCTACTATATTGGTTATGCACCAATAAATACAGTGAAATTATGAAGAGTTTGCAGCGCTAATTCTTTGCACAGTGGGATTGTGGATACTTAATGGAAAAAAAGAAACCTGCCGCAGAAGTTGAGACTGGCATCCCAGTTACTAACCCATGCCACGCGAAACAGCCGCAGCACTCCCAACTCAGCTCATGTTCACAGTCTGGACACATCTGTCCACCCCTGCATCCACACAGTCTCAATGAGGCCGGCAACTGGGCTCCAGCAGGATCCTCTTTACTGAAGGGTTTGCAGCTCCGTTCTGCAGGTCGCCCGGCTCAGAAATGGCCCGCTTGAAGCCTTGCGCGTGCCCATATATGGACGCACGCTGCCATTTGCAGATGTCCCCGTTCAGTATGTCTTGGATGTGCTGCACGATGAGGTTGATGGCCACTGGTGGGAGAGAGAGGGGATTTGGCAAGCATTCATGCTGGAAACATTAGCAGAAAAACATCTTAGTTAGGAAGAAAAACACTTACCCATATTGTCAACTCCCCTTGGAATGATGACATCTACATACTTCTTTGTCTGAGAGAGAGAGAACCATATTGCTTAAGGTTTGTTGGCCGAGTAAGACTCTAGAAAACAGCCACACAATCAGTCATAAACATCATACTTACAGGCAAACAAAACTCTTCAAAAGCAGGCTTGACAAATGTGGTGTACTGCGTGAGAATCTGCTCCAGGTCTCTCCCTCTGGACATGTCCCGCAGAACTACAGGGAAATAAAGTTGAATGGTTTACATACACTGTGGTAACATCTGGAATACTGAGTGCGAGGGAGACTTCAATACCTCTGCGAGACAGCCTGACGTCTGAATCTGTGTCCACAAAGAGCTTCATGTGAAACATATCGCGCACTTTCTCGGGGTAGAAGACCAGGATCCCCTCAAAGAGGACCACGTCTGCTGGGTAAACTGTGATCCTGTCATCCAACCTGGAAATATGGACATGGACATTGATGACAATTGCTAGATTTATTTAAGAAAAATTAGGCCTGAATCAATATGAAATACTTCCTTCCTACCTGGAATGAGTGACAAAGTCATATGTTGGAACTTCAACCACCTTCCCCTCCTTGATGTCCTTCAAGGTTCTGTACATTAATTCGGTGTCAAATGCCTCTGCAACACATGAAACAGCATTATAATGCAGCATGTAAACAATTTACTGTGTAAGAACGCCAACATAATGTACACACACAGTACATGCTTAAGAATACCCTCTTGAAGTTATTCAAATACGCATAGCTAACCGCCAGCAAACTATCCGGTAAGGCCCCAGTAATACAAGTTATTATAAGCATAATAGCATATCACAACTAAATAGAAGTTAGTGCAGAGTCACATGCAAATCCATGATAGGATTTGTGTTTGTTGGATATTACAGGAAGGAAATCCTGATATTGTTATAAGCCTAACAACAACAACAACAACAACAACAACCCATCAGTGCCCCTCTTTTGAATAAAGGTGTGTGTGAAGAAACGTGACCTACCTGGGTGATCGAAGTTATACTGGCCCTTCAGCGCCTTCGCTTTTTGCTCTGGAGTCAGGACTCTGTAGAAACTGTCCTGGCTTATAATCGCCACCTTCCTCTGCCGGTGGTCCACCTCGTTTTGGCCCAGGAGCTCCATGATCTTGGCGCAAACTGTTGACTGTGACACAAAACTTCTCATTCAGTACGACTCATACAAATTAAATTAAACTAGCACGGACAAATTAAAACACCGTTTCTGGAAGTTGTCCTAAGGAACGGGGGGGATCAAAACAGAGTAGCGTTTATATAAATGACCTTCTCCGTGTAACGTTTGTATCAGCTGACTCTGGGTCAGCTACTGAAGGACTTGACACATGACAGCGGGCTAGTTAGCTGCATGCAGCTTTCTGGTGCTAACATGTCATAAACACATGTTGGTGAAGACGGTAAATAATAGGAGAGCAGAAACAGCACGACTGTTCGTCTTAGTGAGGCTATGTTACCTAAACAAGGGGGCGTGCCAGCTGCTATGACAGTTCCATAAATGCTACCGTTGGCGCTGCTAGCAAACTAAGCTAAGCTACTTGGGGTATTTCCGTAGTCGGGAGATCTTCTGGCTAAAATAACGGACTGACCTTTCCGCTGGCGGTTCCCCCGCTGACCCCGATTAGGAATGGGTGATGCCGAGTCCGGTCCGCCTCGTCTAGGGCTCCGAGTCCGTCCATCGCAGTCCAACAGTTTGAAAGACTGCGGATATCCAGATAGCTTGGCTCTAGCTATGCTACCTGTAGCAATAACAACGCGCTGTTCTCGCGAGAACTAACGCTCTCGCGAGAAGTGTCAACATGGGACAGTTTGGAGCGGAACTGCGTATGATGTCTTATTGTACGTTAAAGTATACATATACCTAGTATCTAATGTTTCTGAACACATTTGGTTGTAGTTTTAAATGAGTTTCTGCCTTTTAGAGTTTCGTTTGCTTTCAGTTGGCTGGGATTGTAGTTATATCTACTGCTATAGTCTCACAATTCCCTATTCCTTGCTCAGAATCAATCCAAAACAAATCCAATAACAAAACATTTGCTTTTATTATATAATTAAATATTAACATTTATCATAATATACATATACAGTGTAAATACAACATTATTGTTTTTCTGGGTCTTTGTCTAATTTCTCTGTGCTTTCCCCACATTGAGACTCGTCTTCCAACACAATCTCCAAAGCAGCACTTCCTTCAACCCTCTTCACAGTCTCTCCTTTGGCCGCGAGGATTTCCTCAATGTTTCTAAAGTGTAAATTAACACAGCGTGAGTCATTCAGAAATATACTGTACACACAGTTACTGGTAAATCAAAATATCCCAATTTCACTGGTGCATTTTGATGGTTATCCATAGACTTAAAGGGTTGCAGAGGTGTTGTTTATCCATTTAACCAGTATTTTGTGATTTCCACCCATCTCACATCATACTTCCCGTTAAAGTGCATGTTCTATTCTACTTCTCACTTGTCTCAACTAAAATAATCTCTTAAAAGAAATGTTTCTGCTATGTGAAACAATAGATATATAGGTCAGCCAATAATAAGTAACACCTATATAGTTGAGGTAATTTACAAAGCATCACCATGAGATGATTTGTCGAGCAGAGTGTATTTACACGTTTATTTTTCACCTGTTAAAGTGGCCCACATGTGGTCACTAGTCTAAATTAAATACATTTAAGGAATGCTTATCAAAAAAACATCTGGGCAACCACATAACCTTGATGGTGCTGTGTGGAATGCCGTTATGAATCAATTATATATTTCTGGTTTATGATCAGGAGTCACCAACCTCTTCCCCTCCAGGTCAGAGAACCAGTTGAGGTTATCGGCTATGATATGGTGGTTCTTACATCCGGGACATGTCACTATCACAACTCCTTTGTGATAAGCATGCTTGGAAATCTTCTCTTTGGACCTGGTAGAGCAAACCTGCAGAAGTGATACGTATGAGACTCAGAAACACGTGGCAACCAAAACATCTGGAGCTTCAAGATGAAACAACTATAACCCGAGTATATAACTCATAAAGCAATGTACCGATGCTAGTACTGGTACCTTGCATGTGTAAACGAGTTGATAGTGCTTCGGCTGGATCTGTCCAATCGCGTCACTTCTGCAACTCGGTGACGTTGAGAATCCTCTTTTAAGAAGAGCGTCACGTCTGTCAGCAGGGAGCACGGTATGTAAACGACGGCGGTCTTGTGAGGAGAGGAGCCCCGACCTGCCTGTGGTGGTCGGCGGTCCTGGAGGACGACAGTCGAGCGCAGCACCGGACAACAGCCTGGCCGCCGCTGAACGACCGTGAAGACACCGGATCAACCGGCTGGCGGTCAGCATCGCCCTCGAGGAACCCGGTGGACGTACGATATTAAAACATTTATGTAAAAGCAACATGACGGGTGTTTATGAGGACATCAGCGTGCCCTTTTCGATTTCATCAACACGTACTTCGGCGTGGACTGATGACGTCAAACAGGTTGTCGTTTTCAAAATAAACTTCATGATCAAATTGTTCTTCCAACAAAATAAAAGCGTTTCAGCGGGCCATGCGTGTATGGGATAAAACAAGTTTGCATAAAACCAATATAATTATAAAAAGAAAACATATGGGAATGTGAGTTTCTACTGGGATTCTGAGCTCTGTTTGACAGAATAATATTATTATCTACCAATAGTTTTTTCACTTGTTGAAAATAACTATGTACACCTTATCAAGTACTGTAATTAAGTACTTTACAATTTATTTGGGTATTTCTATTTTATGCTATGTCATAGAAAAATGTATTTAACCCCTCTGGTTATTTAGGCAGATATATTGTACTTTTATCTTCTGCTTCGCAGCATTTATCTGACAGTTATTTGTTACTTTTTTTAAATACAAATATATACACAACAAAACAGAAAACTTGTGTGGACAGAATGAAGGGCACCATGGAGAATATAAAAGGATCTGGACCATAAACTGCATTTGGCAGGCACAATCATTTGCAGTGGCAGAATACAACCACAACCACCAAGGTCAACCACAGTTTATACTCTTGAAACAAAGGCTAGGAGGAAACAGAACAGCTAATCCTGCATCAATGACAGCTGAGGACAATACTCATATTATCCACAAATGAGGATAGTTTACATCTTATTTATGCTCTTTGGCTATCTCCCTGTCCTTGATCAGTATTTGTGGAGGCAATCTTGCAAAAATAATAATGCCCCTGTTTGCTTGGAGTTCACCAATAAATATGCTGCAAGTTAATATTCAAACACAACATTTTATTTCAGTTTTAAATAAGTGAATATCCCAGTGTGGGAAAGTCAAGTCATTTATTCAACACAACCACCAGAGGGCGTCATAAATAATTTGATAACACCTCTCAGATTCAGATTTCTCTTCCCATCTCCAAGATACGTCTGGGGAAGCATTCTGCAGTATTGATTTACGCACAAACAGTATCATCACTTCATTGCCTCCCACTGCTTCAGAGCAAAAGGGAGAAGTAGGGCAAGTTATGCATAACAAAAAAAAATAATTGTCTGAGGCCAATGCTGCTGCAGGGGTGCGCAGTTGAATTTAATTCCATCAGCACAAATAACAAATCTAGTTAGCTGGTGGTGACTGAAGGGTGTTTTGCTTAATCTTGCTCTGAAAGGTGGGCTGAGCTTGTTTCGGTGGAACTGCAGTCAGTCTGAAACTAAAGGTGTCCCAGTGCTGACACACTGCTTCTGTAATGAGTCCACGTGCAGTTCTGCTGTATTCCTCTGTTACTGATTGTCAGAATGAATCATAATTTAAGATAAGAAAAAGCATTCAATAACCTTATAACAAATGCCATGACTATCTTAAAACACATAATCCCCATGCTTGTGTAATATCATACTGCATGCTATCTGGTATTTTGCGTAATACATTGTTACAGGAATCATTCATTCTTTATTTTAGACCTAACTTTAAACCAAAATGTATTCAATAATAGAAACAGAAGACCTTTCGGAAAGTTTAATTGAAGGCATTTAATAAAAAAAAATTAAAAAAAACACATCACCATGAAAGCAGAAATTAAAAGAAAAATCTGAAAAGAAATATGTAATAGCACTAATTGGACTACAAACATATCATTTGCACGCAATATTCAAACAATCATACGAAATATGTCACATTTTCTGATCTCTTAATATTAACAAACGTTGTCACGCCACCGCCGTGCTTTTATTTTGACGGCCGCTCCGTATTAGTACTTCCGCCCGTCTCGTGCAATAGCAGTTGTCTTCGTGACAGCCGACGAACCAGCTCGGTCTACACCTCCGTGTGGTTTTCTCCACCGTCACTGCTGTACGGGGCCCCGGCCCGGCGCGCGACCGGCCACAGCTGCTGAGAAACGGTTGAGAAATGAGTGACCCGAGAGCGTCGGAGCCGAGAGACACCATCTTCACTAAAACAGGTGTGTTTTTTTTCTTCTGGTTCTCACGTCTTTAACCGGCTTTTAATAACCGTGTGGTTCCCCGGTTCTCTGCCGCAGCGCGCTCACCGGAGCTCGGTGTGAGACGCCGTTTCTCCGCCGCCTCTCGGCTGACCGTTATTGTTCAGCTCGGTCTCTCTCTCCACCACACCAGTGACGTTTAAGGCCAGAAAGGCAACGCACGCGTTATTAATAATGCTGGTGTTGCAGGCGACGACACAAACAATATTACCGATAAAATACTGGGAGAGTTAACAACGGATGTAAATGCAAAATTATCACATTTATTTTGTCTTATGTCTCAATAAAGCGCTTTAATGTTTCCATTGCGAATACCAGCGTTGATGTTGTATATTGTTGAGTAAATGTGTTTTATTATGACACAAATATAGCCGGTATTATGAGATACAGTGTTTGCAATATGTAATATGGCTGGTGTCATACTTGTAGTATTATGTTTGTATGGTATTACTGCAGTCCTTTCCGGTAAAGTGCAAATCCAAACTGGCTAATTAAATATTCACATTATTTGTATTGTGTGTGTGTGTGTGTGTGTGTGTGTGTGTGTGTGTGTGTGTGTGTGTGTGTGTGTGTGTGTGTGTGTGTGTGTGTGTGTGTGTGTGTGTGTGTGTGTGTGTGTGTGTGTGTGTGTGTGTGTGTGTGTGTGTGTGTGTGTGTGTGTGTGTGTGTGTGTGTGTGTGTGTGTGTGTGTGTGTGTGTGTGTGTGTGTGTGTGTGTGTGTGTGTGTGTGTGTGTGTGTGTGTGTGTGTGTGTGTGTGTGTGTGTGTGTGTGTGTGTGTGTGTGTGTGTGTGTGTGTGTGTGTGTGTGTGTGTGTGTGTGTGTGTGTGTGTGTGTGTGTGTGTGTGATCAGCAGTGTTGCCATGAAAAGGAAAGGAGCTCTTGGTGAGCCAGAACCAGTTACACCTGGTCAAGACTGAAAACAAAGCCCTGAGGGCTGCAACACTTGGTTGAGACCAGACGCTGTGATAACTGTTTTCACAGCTTCTTTTGATTAAGAGGAACAGGAAATGTCTCATAGTTTTGAAAGGAATTTTTGTGATTGCCAAGAACACGCTCCCAGAATTTACCTGCAGGACATCATTTAACATCCACACCTCAAAAAGATGCACCTAAACTCAGCAACAGGCAGACAAATTAAAAAATCAGTAACCTCTCAAATACATGTATTTGTGGAAAGGTTATTAATGCAGAACAGACAGCAATATTATACTCAGCAGTTTTTAGTTTGTCAACTGACAGTGAATCTTATCAGTCCACAATAAAGCACGTGTTTTTGTCATTGTCATTATAGTATTAATTTCACTGTCTTTCAGACTCAGTTTGTAGCAGAACAACAACCCCTGACCTCATGTTAGTTTATGTAAAGATAATTTCATGGGTTGCATCTCAGTGGTGTGACTGATACTTCACGTAAAAATGCGAGTTGCAGCTAACAATTCTTTTCATTGTTGATCAATCTAACATTCTTCCTCTCGATTTAATAAATGAATCCTTTATACTACAAAATGTCAGAAAATGATGAATTACAATGTCTAGCTTTGTTCAGCTAACAGTCAAAACCCACAAATGTTCACCGTACAATAATATAAAACTGCAAATCCTCTCATTGGAGAAGCTAGAAATAGGAAATGTTTTTTGGCATTTTGCTTGAAGAATGACTTAAATGCTTCTAATTATGATTTATTTTTTAAGTCTAATCAATTAATAAAAAAGACCCTCAGTATTAGATGGTCTGAGACTCGTGTGAAGCATCAACAGCATGGGGATCTGGATGGTTTCAACAACTATGAACTTGTGAAAGAATCCCTAAATGTGCCACACCCTTTATACTTGCACTCATCCACGCTGCATCGTGCACCATCAGGGTGTGCACCATCACCATCAGGACGGAGGAGAAGCCAGTACATGTGGGGGCCTCTCTGATGCTCCGACCGTGAAGCTCCTTTGTGCGTACTCTACCCCTGTGATGGAATATGTTTTTGCAGGGGAGAATATTGAGAGATATACCGAACACAAAGAGTGCATATCATCTAATGGAATGTAATAAAACTTCAAGCCAGCAATTAGGGAATGCTGGCTTCCATCGATATTTCCATCCAGCCATCCATTTATTTTCTAAAGCACTTATTTTTGTTGCGAAGGGGGCTGGAGCCTCTCCCAGAATGCCTTGTGTGAGTTGATGTGTGCACCATAAACGGGTTGCAAGTCTAACACAAGTATCCGCCTGAAGCAAAGTGGGTTGTACGACTTGTTGTCGGAAATCAAGTGTGACTATAATTGTTCTAAACACGCAACGGCGGATTTAATAGTTAAACGTTCTAGAGAGGAGGAATTGGAAAGGTGTGGAGGTAATGGGGGTTCCTCAGCGATCCGTATAGATGGAAACAAAGCTCAAAAGGCCAATCCTAACCTTGTGATGGATGTTGGCTTTCACAATGTTTACTATGAGTTGGAGTGAGTAGTCCAACTGAGGTAGATGGCAGATATTTGGGCATAAAGCACAGTATTTGACCTAATGATGGCGCTAGATGGAGAGTGAGCATAAGCCGCTGTATCAGGTTTACTTCATTTCCTTTTCAGAGGGAGATTGTTTGCAGTTTCTTTGTCTGTTTTTTCGACTGTAGCTTGTGTTGTGAGACTCTAGTGTCCTTGAGGGAGGAAACAGTGTGCTGTGTGGTGTTTTGGCTCCAGGTTTTGTGAGGTCCACCTGCCCCTCTATCGGACCGTGTGTCACAGCCTGCGAGACAAAGACACGCCTGAACACAAAAGAAGGTCTGTTCAGCAAACACATTCAGGAGAAACGTACCGGAGTACGGCTCAGAACAGGAAGCCAGCGGCGGGGTCGTTAGAGCCCGTCTTGACCTTTTTTCCTCTTTCATCCAGTTTTAATCACAAATAATGACGCCACTTTCTCCTGATGCTGGCGGAGGAGTGATCAGATAGCTTTAATCCCACAAAGAAACAAATCTTGGATGTTCTTTTAAACTGATAACAACCGCCTTTTTACTGGAACTGGATGTCCTTTTTTTAAAATAATTAAATTAAATTAAAACATGCCATGTGGATCCTTTTTGTTGGTACAGTTTACGTAATCTTATCAGTGCCGTCATGTGAAAGTGAACACACTTGTTGCTTCAAGTTGCTCTGCTCTCTGTATTTGGCAACGGGAGGCTGTGAAAGTGTGCAGATTGTAGTTGTGTTGCCAGATAGTGTGGCATTGCTGTCAAAGGTGGCTCGTTGTTCCTGTTTTCAATACCATGCAAATGGCATTACTGTGTGTACTGTATATTCTGAGTTGAAGTAAAGCAGCGGCGACTGTACTGCCATTCTGGTTTGAACTGGATAAAACAAGGCTTTTTTTGTTGTCGCTGTGACCACTTCACCAGCTATCCTCTTTCATCATGTCCCGTAAGGAAGGGGTGAGCAGAGCGGCCGGGGAGATACAACTTCTGAGAGTTTTTATTATAATTGTGTATTAAAATAGGAAGCAGAAGTGATAAGGCCACTATTACTATTTGGATATTCTTCAAGATAACAGACTAGTACAGGATTAACATTGGCATGCTTAGGTTGCTGTATTTCTTGCATTAATCCCACATGTGCTGTGAGAGGAAGTAGCCTAGTTGTGGTTTAAATGGACGCCCAGGAGAGTGTTCTGGTTTTGGGGTCTCGTCGTTACGTGGTCAGCAGCCCGCTTGGCATTACCTCCCATTTGCTGAGAGAGTTATCATTTTCCTTCAAAGTCATTCATGTTTTTTGGGACGTTTAGGTGTGATTTGACACTGATCTCTTGAAGGTTACATTTAAAACCGCTGTCTTTAAAGAAGACATATCCATCGTGCCGTGACCAGATGTTTAGTGCAGAGACATTGCTGCACATCAGGAGATAAGTGGTGGAATGTGTGTGAACATGCATGCTGTGTCAGGATCTGTGGCGCTTTTACTTCCAGCCAGCTCTGCAGTCTCCTAACTGCAGTGTGTTGTCGGTACATGCAGCGCGCCCACTCAGGACGACCCTGATGCACAGTAGACTCCACAGCCAATCAATGACTGCCGCGCTTTGTGTGCTGCCCGTCTGGTGACCTCCACCCTTGGCCTTAAACTCGCTGACTGGGCTCCGTGTTTCATGATGATAACTGTGTTGGAGTTGAGTTCCTAATTGTGTGATTCTGTATATATTTTCTTAATGGCTTGCATGATGTTCTGTATTTCACTGCATCCATGTAAAAAGAGCACAAGGGGGACGTCCTTGTTCTTGGGCATTAAAAATAGTGATATTAATATGGTGTGTGTGTGTGTGTGTGTGTGTGTGTGTATATATATATATATATATATATATATATATATATATATATATGGTTCTCCCACGGGGGAATGACATTTATCCCAATACATTCAGGTTTCCAAAATGTACCATTATGTTTTAAACTTAACACAATTCCCCGTTTTCTGTCTCCTCAGATAAACCATCATGATTCCCATCACAGAGCTCCGGTACTTCGCTGACAGCCAGCCAGCGTACCGCATCCTGAAGCCATGGTGGGACGTTTTCACCGACTACATCTCGGTCGTCATGCTGATGATCGCGGTGTTCGGCGGCACGCTGCAGGTCACGCAGGACAAGATGATCTGCCTGCCGTGCAAGTGGGTGGTCAACAAGTCCTGCGAGCCCATGCCCGTCCCCAACGCGAGCACCGCCTACTCACCGGAGCCCAAGGGCATTCAGTACGACCTCGACCGCCACCAGTATAACTACGTCGACGCCGTCTGCTACGAGAACAAACTCCACTGGTTTGCCAAATATTTCCCTTATCTGGTGTTGCTCCACACCCTTATCTTCCTGGCCTGCAGCAACTTCTGGTTCAAGTTCCCCCGCACAAGCTCCAAACTGGAGCACTTTGTCTCCATCCTCCTCAAGTGCTTCGACTCCCCGTGGACAACGAGGGCTTTGTCCGAGACGGTGGTGGAGGAGAGCGACCCCAAGCCGCTGGGCAAGATGAACGGCTCCATGGACAAGAAGGCCTCGTGTGTGAGCGAGGACGTCGAGGCCAGCGTGCCCATGCTCCAGCGGACAAAGTCCAGGATCGAACAAGGGATCATCGATCGCTCAGAGACCGGGGTTTTGGACAAGAAGGAAGGGGAGCAGGCCAAGGCTCTTTTCGAGAAGGTGAAGAAGTTCAGGATCCACGTGGAGGAGGGCGACATCGTGTACCGCCTTTACGTACGCCAGACCATCATTAAAGTGATCAAGTTCATCCTGATCATCAGCTACACCGCCTACTACGTGCGGTACATCAGGTTCAGCGTGGTGTGCACGGTGGACATCCAGAAACTCACAGGGTACAGCACCTTCTACTGCGCTCACCCGTTGGCGACGCTCTTCAAGATCTTGGCCTGTTTCTACATCAGCCTGGTGATGGTCTACGGCTTCATCTGCATGTACACTCTCTGCTGGATGGTCAGCCGCTCCCTCAAGCGGTACTCCTTCGAATCCATCCGCGAGGAAAGCAGCTACAGCGACATCCCCGACCTGAAGAACGACTTTGCCTTCATGCTCCACATGATCGACCAGTACGACCCTCTGTACTCCAAGCGCTTCGCCGTGTTTCTGTCGGAGGTGAGCGAGAACAAGCTGAGGCAGCTGAACCTGAACAACGAGTGGACGCTGGACAAGCTGCGGCAGCGCATCACCAAGAACTCGCAGGAGAAGCTGGAGCTGCACCTGTTCATGCTCAGCGGGATCCCGGACACGGTGTTCGATCTGGTGGAGCTGGAAGTGCTCAAGCTGGAGCTCATCCCCGACGTAACCATCCCGCCGATCATCGCCCAGCTGTCCAACCTGAGGGAGATGTGGCTCTATCACACGCCGGCCAAAATCGAGGCGCCAGCCCTCGCTTTCCTGCGAGAGAACCTGAAGTCCCTTCACATCAAGTTCACGGACATCAAGGAGATCCCGCTGTGGATCTACAGCCTGAAGAACCTCAGCGAGCTGCACCTCACCGGGAACCTGAGCGCTTCCAACAACCGCTACATCGTCATCGACGGGCTGCGGGAGCTCAAGAGGCTCAAAGTGCTGCGTCTGAAAAGCAACCTGACCAAGCTGCCGCAGGTGGTGACGGATGTGGGCGTGCACCTCCAGAAGCTCTCCGTCAACAACGAGGGCACCAAGCTGATGGTGCTCAACAGCCTGAAGAAGATGGTCAACCTGACGGAGCTGGAGCTGGTTCGCTGCGACCTGGAGCGCATCCCGCACTCCATCTTTAGTCTGCACAACCTGCAGGAGATCGACCTGAAGGACAACAACCTGAAGACCATCGAGGAGATCATCAGCTTCCAGCACCTGCACCGCCTCGTGTGCCTGAAGCTGTGGTACAACCAGATCGCCTACATCCCCATTCAGATCGGAACGCTGACCAACATGGAGAGGCTGTATCTGAACCGGAACAAGATCGAGAAGATCCCCAGTCAGCTGTTCTACTGTCGCAAGCTGCGCTTCTTAGACCTGAGTCACAACAACCTGACCAGCATCCACTCGGACGTGGGCTTCCTCCAGAACCTGCAGTACTTCGCTGTGACGGCAAACAGGGTGAGAGGGAGATATTCCGTTTAATCTGTCCAGTTTTCATCAATGTGAACGCTTATCCTCATTTCCTGTGTTCTTAGAGAACTGAGATCTGTTTCCACTAATTTATTCTGCGGCCATGCGTGAATGAGATTAGCTCCAAGGCCACATGAGGTATTCACAAAGGTCGACGGTTTAGAACTACTGACAGGTCGGGAATCATTGCTTTAACTATGACCACATGACTCAGGCTCTGTATTATTAACAGATACTTTTCTGCAAATTCCCTGATACATTCTTGTTTTTCTGCTTTCTAGCCAATAAAAAAAAAAAGACTCTGTGGCATGTAGTAAACACATTCCTGTTCTGTATACAGCAGCCAGTAAAGTAGTCCTGTCTGGAATGAAGCACGCTTTTATAGACAATGCCATTTTATTTTATTCTTTCAGTTTCTTTCAGTCAGACATTTATTGTCTAATATATATTTTATAGTATTCCTTGAGCCCTGTGTACTCCTAGCCCCTTTTCACAGTATAATCTAGTTTTTCTCTGGTAACATCCTGTCCACTTCCTGTGAAGTAAAGCCTCACAAATGGGCTTTATTTAGGATGTTGTTTATGTCCGCTGCATCATTAACTTCAATGATTTGAGGGCTGAACCAAAGCCATTACCGCACGGCTTCAGGGGGAAATGGAACCTTTCATTCTTCACGAAAAAGTAGTTTTATTTATATCCCGATGGAGCGATTTCATTCAGCTCACTGGGAGAAATTCTCCCGAAAACCCAGTTTTTCACTCGGGATCATGTGTTTTCAGTAGAGGCTACTATTCCTGCTGTTTTACTGTGTTCACATGTGCGGTTGTTCACCGATAACAGGTTCCAGCGGGTTTGTGTGCAGCCAAAAATAGCTTCGTTAAATGGGACCCCTCTGGTGTCTCTTGTGTTTCTGAGGCTTCATTATCAATTCAAATGATGTCCCGTAATGTTGAGAATATTGTGTCCATGTGTGTGTGTTTTTAATCAGATGTGATTTTATTTTGGACATCAATGAATAGAGATAGAAATGTTTGTTTTGAGACAAACAAGGAGGGTTATAAATAGAACAATAAGTTCTATTTTTTGAGTCTTCACACCTAAAGTCTGCCTGTGAAACTGGAGTGTCCTTCACACCTCATTTGGTTTTGTTTCCTGCCAATGCATGTGGATTTAAAAAAAAAAAAAAACATTCAATCAGTTCGCTATTAACTTGCACCCTTCTTTATTCTCTCCGCTTCAGATCGAGACTTTGCCCCCGGAGCTCTTCAAGTGCAAGAAGCTGCGCACTCTGAATCTGGGAAGCAACTGCCTGCAGACGCTGCCGTCACGCTTCGGGGAGCTCACCGGGCTGACCCAGCTGGAGCTGAGGGGGAACCGCCTCGAGTGTCTCCCGGTGGAGCTGGGCGAGTGCCGCCTGTTGAAGAGGAGCAGCCTGGTGGTGGAGGAGGACCTGTTCAACACGCTGCCGCCGGAGGTCAAGGAGCAGCTCTGGAGGGCCGACAAGGAGCAAGCTTGAGCCGAACCACTGTGGAGAGGCGTTTGACTGGAGGGATGACGGAGCGGTGCTTTTGTATGTCAAAGCAGGCAAACGCTCAGGAAAGTGGGGGCTGGTTGGTGCTTCAAGACCACCAAGGATGTATTTATGAAATCACTAGTTACCGAGGAGAGGTCTCCATGATCAAAGGTGGTTCAGTACCGTGGCTCATCTGTAATATCTTCCTGATATATAACATATAGTAGCTGCAAGGTTGCGAGCAAGTGATGTTGAATATGCATGCCACTGTAGGACCTTGCTGAAGCAAACCGGTTTAATAGAGAGAGACAAACTTTGCACGATTCGGCCTCGCCACCGAGACATGCACAAATGAAACGCGCCCAAAGCAGTGTTCGCCTGACCTCCCTCTGGCCTCGAGACATTTTTACATTTACAGCACTGGCAGATCTCCAGTACACTAATCACAGAGCGGCTGACAGCCGACGCGTTGCGGCACGACGGTTCGATGCCGCCGTTGTCTTCGGGCCCTTTGTACGCCCGACACGCTCGGAGGCATCTTTTTATGTGAACAACGGGACTCTGATGTAGATCAACAGATCATCTCACAGCTTAGGCCTTAACACAAACAGAGGACTTATGCGACGACATCAAAGTACACAAACGGGGACACACTCTGCAGTTCAACGTCTAAATACCGCACAGTCGTTAATTTACAACGCCGGCTGGTGGGGCAGCCGGTTTCTTGGCTGTAAGGGAGCTCCAGCGGAGAAATGCACCATTTTTCTTGGACTTTTTTTATTTTTGCTTTGTACCTTATGTTGCATGAGTGAACATCTCACACACATTACTGGTGTGTCTTATTAAAGTATGTGTGATTAGCTTTGTATCCGGGGAATTTGGCCCGTTGAAACAAAAATCGAGAGTTTATTTCGACTTCAAGGTACATCATTTGCTACTTTCTTAATGCGATCACATATTTTCATCATGTTGTCATGTTTGGGCCTGTGGAACAGGCTGTATTGTGATTGGTGCTACACTTCAGTAAACCACTGAGCGATTGAATGCCACATATTCTACATACGTTATTGATTATTTTGCCTTTAGACTTTATTTTAAGTTGCTTGTGGAACATATACCGGTAGTCAGAGATCTTAAGTGACCTTTGTTCAATTAATGGCTGATGTTGCTTCACTGACTCGACTGTACACGAGGTGTCTAACAGCTGTCCCGGTCTTAAAGGTACAGGGTCACAAACGCTCTGTCGCAGTTGATTTCTTTTTGTCTTTTGTTAAATTTAAAACACACGCTTGCACAACTCTAATCACACAACCAGATTATTATGTAAACCAAGAAAACAAGCAAGAATCATGGTCCTTTTCTATGCTGCGTTATGATTTTTGAATTATGAAACCTGTGGATGAACTCCTGCAGATGTGAGACAGGAGAGTCTTATAGCTGCCATGTACTGCCGGTCTGGACTAAAACAGTGTTGTTGTTGTTGTTGTTGGTCACTCAAGTGCCCAGCTGTTTGTATGTCAGCCCTTCTATTCATCAGGGTTTACTCTACTGGACATTTGTCAGTGTTTTTGTTTACCCATTCGAGAGTGAAATGGAGACAAACAGGAAATTACAGAGAGAAGGAAACCTACTTGAGGGAAACATTTATTTGCGGAAGAGTAATGCCGAATATGTGTTGGTGCAACATGCTTTGTGTGCTTGAAACACTTTTCTTGTTAAGGCCTTGGATTTAATAGCTATTTAATGCTATGTTTACTCCAGCCAGGCATCTCGTTGCTAATATGGCCTTATGTTTTACAAGCCGAATGCCCTCGTAATGATCACAAACATCACGTTCATGCTTCTTTTTACTCTTCCAAGTGCTGTAAAAATGTATAGCCGAAATGTGTTTGTTTTCATACGTATCAGTCGTATGGTATGTGGTCTTATTGTTACCAGCTGTTTCTTTTAAAGGGAGGGTCCGCTGCGATTCTACAACCGCACCTTTTGTTCACAGTGAATTTGGTTTCACCGAAGCCCCGGATCGGTCTTGAATGTGTCGACTAGCAATCAGTTCTAAATTTGGAAGCAAAGGTAAATCAAAGGAAATCTCAGCTTCTCCAGCGTGTATGAACTTTAACACTGTTTTTAAGTGGCATACCCACCTCGATGTGTCTGCTCTCGTTTGGCTTTCGTGATGCCAAGACGTTGCCAAAACACGTCCTTCACTACACTCTGCAGACAGAGACTTGTTGGATGCCGAACAAGTCCTTTCTGTTAGCACACTAAACTGCAGGATGCGATTCTCCTGCCACATAGAGGGACAAGTTGTAGGGCGACTCGTCCGTCATCCCAAAGTAAACCTGATATAGTAACATGGCTCATTGCGGTGCTGCACTGCAGTGGCCTGTGCTGCTGACACCAAACATCCCCCTCCTGCAGAGCACCGCAGAGGCAGATCAGGACGTTCAAACAATGCCAATCAGATGTTGTGTCAAGTGTCGTTTTGCCTTAACGGGGTGGTCATCAGAGGTTGGATAATCACAGCTCAATGTATGTTTCTTCTGACCTAAATGTATCCTCGGTACAGCAGTTATAGTATTTTTTTTTTCCTGTTGAATTATGAGAGTGCCATGGATGTTTGTTTTTTTAAGGGTATCACTGGGAAGTCATCCACACCTTTTCAAATGTGCTAAAATGACAATACACACATTGATATCGTGGTCGGTCTACGTCAGCATCGCTACACATCTGTAGTCAGATATATGAGTCTCACTTTGTCCTGCTGACAATTGGATTTATATCCACAAATATCCTTTTTTTTCCCCCGACCTCCAGAGCTCCCACAACACTCACTTCCCGTCTGAGTCACAGGTTTATTAAAGCACATTAAAGCAGCCAGACTCCCTTTTCCTGCACGTCAGCGTTAGTGACCTGATGAAGGTCGACGCTGAGGTCAGGCAGCTTTTTGCAGAGCGCCAAAAGGAGGATGTTTATTTTAGTGACTAATAAAGTGCCCCTTGGTTACTTTATAAAACTCTCTGCCAAGCAGTTTAATCAATACATGTACAAGCTTTTGTTTTATTCTGTTTGTGTTGCCTCGCCTGATTTTATTTAAGGTATGAAATATCAAAAATGTATTAATGTTATGTCGGCCTTAAGTAGAGTAGTTTGTGTGAAACACTTGATCTGCTGATTTCTCCTTTCCACAAAATCAAGACAGGATTTAACAGAATGACAATCGGACACACTGCACACTGTCATCCTCCTGAAGGGTGTACATTTTCGGCCGCATACCATTTCACTTGAGCAAAGGAGCCACATTATACAAAAACCTGCATCACAGCCTTACTGAAGCCCCGAGCAGCGAGCCCTGTTGAACACGAGCTGTGAGCTGGACGGACGGACTTGTTTTAATCAGCTCCGTCTGACGGGACGAGGCCTTTTTATTAATGAAGTGTTGCCCGGTTGACTGAGCACTGGCTTTTTAAGCGGGACGTCTGTAATCGTGGACGACTGAACTTTATTTCCTAATGTTCAGGCCCTACTTTTTGTACCATTCTGACACATGATATTGAAATAAACTCCAAACACTGAATCCGGTTTCAACGAGTGTTGCTTCCTCATCTGGGGGATGGTTCTTCTTTCAGGAGAAGATTCGGAGCACTGAACTTGCTGACTGATGTATTTTGAATACTTGTGATGAAGTTGGCAAATATACCTTTCTTATCTGCAGACATTTTGACTTGTGGAGAAAGCACAGCAAAATATGTATTACTGTGTAACAAAATTACCATTTTCTTTTTACTCTTACTTTGCTGAAATTAGCAACTCCATCAGCTATTGCCATGTATTATACATATAGGCAGTGGAGGAGGAAGAATTCAGATTCTTTATTTAAATAAAAGTAACAATTATGCTGCAATATAAAATTACTCCTTTACAAGTCTGTGTTGAAAATATCACTTAATATTCAGTAAAATGTGAACATTATTACCAGACTGTGAAAAGTATGTAATCATAATGATAGTTTTTCTCATGGGTATTTAATCTATCTAGCAAAAAAGTACAGTTTATACCGTGCATTTATCTATATGTGTGTGTGTATATATATATATAATTTGTTTAATTCTCAAGTAAGATATAAGTACCTTACTACTCTTAAGTAAATGGTAAATGTACCTGGTTACATTCCACCACTGCGTCTAGTCCTCGTCAATAAACCCAACTGGCCACCAGATGGCGCTGTAGTTCATCTGTATTTATTTCCACATAAAGGTTTACAGCAACAACGTGAGCGACATCTAGAGGTCATGCTGAGCCACTGCAGCGCCACCATGAGGGTTTACAGGCCTGTGTGAGCTGCAACGAAGGAGTTAAAGTCGAAAATCCTATTACGGCCTTTCTGTGAGATTTCACTTTAATTGATTTCGACGTGTCACGTGGTCGGAAAGAGTCTAACCACCGTGCATGTGTCAGGAGCTGGACCCCTCCGAGCAGAACCATGGACTTCATGACAGACCGGGATGTGCAGAAGGTGAGGTTTAATTAACAATAAAGGAAAGCTACACTGTAGCTAACTGTATGTGCACTGTATGCTCATGTCGGCTACAATATCCTGAACACAACTATTTGATTAACTATAACGGTGTAGAGCGTCATATTTGTATCTCTACTATATCATATTCCTTCAAGATGCATTGATTTCAGTCACGGAGGCTCATTGCATAACGTGCAGCCACAAGTGGCCACTTAAAGGAAGGCTGCACGCGCAGACGCCTGTTTATTATCGCGCTGTGGAGACTTTTTAAGGCTTTCAAAGGCTTTTTTAAGGCTTTTTTTGAGGGAATGTGCCATTTTCACAACCAGGACGTAAATACTTTACAGACTAGTTAAACAGTGAAAGAGCAGAGAGGCTTCAAAGCCAACAGTCATAACATGTTATGTAATAATGCAATTTAATTGGATACAGTGCACGTTTTACCCCAGCTGGGACTCAAAGGTCCCTCCTGTGCACTGTTCGTGTACAATCATTTGATTAAGTAAGTAAAATGTATTTATAAAGCGCTTTTCACAGATAAAATCACAAAGTGCTGTACAACAGAATAGGTAGGACAAACAGTATAAAATACATACATATATCAAAGGAAAGGGACGCTAGTGAGAACCCATCAACCAAAAGCTTTCCTAAATAAGCAAGTTTTCAGGTCCTTTTTAAAAGAGACAACAGAGCCAGCCAGACGCATGGACAGGGGCAGGGCGTTCCACAGTCTGGGAGCAACAGACTGAAAAGACCGGTCCCCTCGGGTCTTATAACGAGTCTTAGGGACTGCAAGCAAATTTTGGTCAGAGGACCGAAGAGTCCGGCTAGGGAGATACGGCTTCAAAAGGTCTCGGATATACTGTGGGGCCTGACCGTTTAAGGCCCTGAAAGTCAGCACTAAAACCTTAAAGTCAATCCTGAATTTTACAGGGAGCCAATGGAGAGCCGACAAGACTGGAGTGATATGAGACCTTCGAGGGGCACCTGTTAAAAGTCTAGCAGCAGAATTTTGAACAATTTGCAGTTTGTTCAAAGCAGACGTATTGAGACAGGTAAACAGAGAGTTACAGTAGTCAAGCCTTGTTGATATGAAAGCGTGAATTATCATTTCCAGGTCATTCTTTGACAACAATTTGCGAATTTTAGAGATGTTCCTAAGATGATAAAAGCAATTACGGACGAGCTGTTTTGAGTGTGTCTCCAAAGACATGGCCTGGTCAAACATAACCCCCAGGTTTCTGAGGCTGGGTTTGACAGAGAGGCCCAGGGAGCCATGGTGCTGTTTGATCAACGTGATCTTATGGTCTGGAGCAAAGATCAGTGTTTCAGTCTTGTTTGAATTTATCTGCAGATAGTTATTGGCAAGCCAGTCTTTGATGGAGGACACACACTCTAGGAACAGAGACAAACGATGAAACTCAGCATCATTAAAGGAACAATACAACTGGACATCGTCTGCATAGAAATGATATGATACATCTTTGAAACAACCAATAATTTGACCAAGTGGCAAAATGTACAGTAAAAACAAAATAGGGCCCAAAACGGACCCTTGTGCCACTCCGCAGGACAAATTGGTTACATCGGACTGTACATTGTTTACAGCAACGTTAAAGGTTCTGTCATGTATATAGGACGAGAACCACTGAAGGACAGATCCTGATAGACCCATCTCATTATGAAGCCGATTGATCAGTATACTGTGATCCACAGTGTCAAAAGCAGAAGTCAAATCTAGTAGTACAAGTACAGTGTAGCGGCCAGAGTCTGCTGCCATCATCACATCACTAGAGACTTTGATAAGGGCTGTTTCAGTGGAGTGTAATTTTCGGAAACCAGACTGAAAAGTATCAAACAAGTCATGCTGCTCCATAAAGGAGGTCAGCTGGCATGCCACGACTTTTTCCAAAATTTTGGAGATAAATGGAAGTTTTGATATGGGCCTGTAGTTTTTAGGTTCTGAAGGGTCAAGATTGGACTTTTTAAGGATCGGGTTTACCACAGCATGTTTGAAGTAGCTGGGAACTGAGCCAGATCTAAGTGACAGGTTAATTATTTTTTCCGCACAGGGGCCGACAATATCAAACGTTTTCAACAATAGAGTTGTTGGGACAATGTCGGTGGGGCTCAAAGATGGTTTCATATTTCCTGTTATAGTCTTTACATCCTGTAGGCTGACAGGAGTGAAGGACGACCAAGATGACACAGGTGAAAACTCAGTAGAACAAACACTAATGAGTGGAGAATTTACACTGGCCCTAATGTCATGTACTTTGTTCACAAAGAACGACAAAAAGTTGTTACAGTCCTCTTGTGTGTACACCGGCACAAGAGGAGCTGAAGGTGCAGTAAGCTTCTCGATGGTGTCAAACAAGACTTTTGGATTTTTCATATTTCCTGACACAAGGTTAGAAAAATAAGATGAGCGAGCCTGCTTCATCAATTCATTCAGATCCAGCATCATGTCTTTTAAATGGAGTCTATGCACCTCTAATTTAGTGGCTTTCCACAGGCGCTCTGTCTTCCGACATTTTCTCCTAAAACTACAGATGTTATCATTTATCCAAGGGAGGGCCTTTTTCTGTGACCCATAAATCTTTTTAACAGGCGCTACCATATCCAAAACTGACAGACAGTGGTTGTTGAAACTTTCCACAAATGAATCAACATCATCACATTCAACAAAGGAGCGAGAGTCAAAAGAGGCAGAGAAATCACTAGGTGTTCTCTCACTAATGATGCGTTTTTGTGTTACAACGTTACAAACAGTAGGCATTTTGGCAAGTGACAAATTAAAAGAAATACAGCAATGGTCACTAATTTGAAAATCGTCAACACTCAGATTATCAATGTTTAGGCCATAAGAGAAAACCAGATCTAACGTGTGGCCTTTTTTATGTGTGGGGCCAGAAACATGCTGTACAAAATGGAAAGAATCCATAATAGCCAACAGATCAGCTGCAATCGAACAAGAAGGATTGTCAATATGCAGATTAAAGTCCCCAAGGACTAAAACGCGATCTAGTTTGATGATAGTCGTTAAAAACTCAGAGAAATCGTCAAGAAATGCACGTGCAGGACCAGGAGGTCGGTAAACTAAAACACAGTAAAATGGGTGTATTTTTCCAACCTTACACATCTGCAGCTCAAAGGCGTTGAACGAGGCGGTGACCATCAAACTGCAGCCGAAAGAATCCCGAAAGACCAGCGCAAGTCCGCCTCCACGGCATGCCAGCCGAGGAGTCCCGAACACGGAGCAGTCCGAGGGGCATAGTTCATTAAGATGAAAGTGCTCGTTTTCTCGCTGCCATGTCTCCGTAATGAACAGAAAATCCAAGTTCTCCTTAGTGAAAAGGTCATTCAAGATAAAAGCCTTGCTCGCAATGGAGCGCGCATTGAGATCGACCATGAGATCGACCATGTGTTTGGTTAGTTCTTATCATTTATGTATATATGTACTTCCATTTTAGTCTCAATGTAAATTTTCGTTTTTCGACCGATTAATCGGTCAATGGCTAATTAAGCGCTGATAATCCATTATAATTATAAATAAGTAGTTTAAATATGCCAAATACCATTTTATTCCTGCATTTCTTAATTTGATCTGATGGCAAATTCTATCAAATTGTATAAACCTTGTGATGAGCCTTTTTCACTATTCTCTGACAATTTTATAGACAAACAATTAATCTGGCAAATATTAGGCTAATTGACTTTTAATCCTTCTTAAATTAAAATAATGTGAGTTGCTCTATAGTGTGAAGAGGCAGGACACAACCCAGCTTGTAATTGAAACTAAATAATTGAGTGAAATTATTCATTATTCAATCAAATGGAAATATCCAACATTGAGATAATTCATTCTGTACATGTGATACTAGATTTCATGTAAATCAGAGAAAACAAAACACCATTGTCTGAATAAGTGGACACATACAGGAGAGAATAACCACAGAGGACGTGTCTCGACCCCTCAATGCTCGCTGTGTGAACGCTCGGGTCTGACTCCGCCCTTTCCTCCCTTTTCAAAGTACATGGAGGACGGATACGTGGTTCTGGACGGGCTGCTGAGCTCCCGGGAGTGCGATGAGCTGAGGCAAAGGATGGCGGAGGTGGTGGACCGCATGGACGTGCCGGAGCACTGCCGCACCACCTTCTCCACCTATCACGACGAGCAGCTCAAAACACAGGTGACCTAATGCAACCCAGCTCAGTGTGAGACGAGTATTAAACAGTCAGACTCACCGTGTCATCCCATAATATCTCTTTCACATGCTTTCCATCGTATTGCAATAAAAAGATGCAGGTAAGGATCCCACTGATGTTCCCCTTCATGATCAGGCTCACGGGGTCTGTAGGTGCAGTTCCTCCCAGTGTCCCAGTGACCTTAGTGACCCTTCAGGCTAATGGAAAACGCTTATGTCAACAGTCTGCCTCCCCCTTTGTAACGCAGGGAAACGCCGACTATTTCATCACCAGCGGAGACAAGATCCGCTTTTTCTTTGAGAAGGGAGTTTTTGATGACAAAGGTGAGCTCTGTTTGATTATTATTTGTATTTATGAATGGCAAAATGACAAATTAGATGTGTAAAGCAGTGATTTTCAACCACTGTGCCCAGGTGTGCTGTGGGAAAATGTCCAATTTCACTTAATCGGTCCCAAAAAATATTATTTAGTTGCCGCAAAATAATTTCCCATTGTTGAGCATCTGAGCCTGCAATGTAGTGGCTGGCCTAGTAATGAAATACTCACAATAATTAACCATATATGCTGTATTATGCTACTATGTGACATTTTGTAACTTTCTTTGGTTCTTGGTGCGTGATTTCTTTATTATAGAAAATTTGCCGCGGCTCAAAAAAGTTGAAACCCCCTGGGGTAAAGCATTTCTTGTCTTGCAGGGGAATTCCTCGTTCCCAAACAGCGGTCGCTAAATAAAGTCGGACATGGTGAGTTATCGAATTGAATTTTTCCGAAAACATCACGTGCAGAGAACATGTCACAAGTTCATGATTTAACCCATTTTTTTGGTCTTTTTTTTGTTTTAGCACTACATGCCTATGAGCCGTTGTACAAAAAGGTTACGCATTCACCCAAAATCCAGGTGAGTGAGCCGATGAGCGATATCAGAGAACAGAGTACGCGGCATCAAAATAATAATAAGAATAATACGTCCGTAACTGTCTCTGTAGGGCGCAGCCAAGAAGCTGGGTCTTGTAAACCCGGTGATCCTGCAGAGCATGTTCATTTTTAAGGTAAAGTCTGTCTCTCCGTCTGTGAAATGCCATGATGTCGTGTTCAGGGTGTGATATCATTGTTCCTTCTCACTCCTCCAGCAACCAGGGTTTGGCGGCGAAGGTAAGAAAAAGAGTAGATTGAAAAACACAGAACTCGGAATTCTTCCCGTGAAATCTCTTGCTTTTTTTTTTTAAGTGACGCCACATCAAGACGCCACGTTCCTGTACACGGAGCCCCTGGGCCGGGTTCTGGGGCTGTGGATCGCCCTGGAAGACGCCAACGTTAACAACGGCTGCCTGTGGTTCATCCCGGGCTCACACAACAGTAAGCGCCCTCGTTACTAACCCGACACCCGACACCACACCCGACACCCGATACCCGATACCGACACCTCCGGCCTCTACTTTGCTTCTGTCGTACTCTGGGATTTGTTGTGTGAAATGTACGTTTTTTTCCCAGGTGGCATTTCCTGCCGCATGGTGCGTACACCGGCGGGCACCTTTCCCCTGACCGACTTCACCGGCCGAGAGCAGACCTACGCCGACGAGCAGTTTGTCGCTGCGCCGGTTAAGAAAGGTACTTCACTGGAGTCTTTCAATTTAAATCGGCAAATTAAAGATGACTGAGAAATTTTGTATTTTCAATATTTTTTGTCAGGTACTCAGTTTTTACTAATTTTGGTCGATAAGCATTATATGCACAATGTGCATGTTATAGTGCTGCAACAAATAGTCACTGAAATGAATAGTTTGAGTTTTTTTTGGTGTTACATCCAGCCTAGAAATTGTCCTGCACATAAATACCTCATTGTTAAAAACGTTTGACATGTTCACACTTTGTATTTTGTACAAATTAAACAAATGTGATATAAAATGTCAATAAGGGAGCTTTAGAGGTGATGATAGACTGGTTTTGTGACCTTAGCACAGAGCTAAGCTAGCTGTTTCCCCTGTTTCCAGTCTTTATGCTAAGCTAAGCTAACCGGCTGTAGCTTCCTATTTACTTTGAGTACATCCAAACTCTAGGCAAGACAAAAAGATATTTTCCAAAAACATAAAACTATTAATTTCGTGAATCCACCTAATCTACAAATTAATCTGAAACTATTACAATAATTTATTAAATGTTAAAGGAATTTATCCAGCAAAAACACCAAACAATAGCCGTTTGAAATGTGAGGATTTGCTAGTTTTCATTTCATTGTAAGTTGAACGTCTTTGTGTTATGGTTTGAGCCATAATTTTGGACATTTTATAGACTACAATTCATTTGATAAATGTCCAGGTGGCGTGGTCCTGATCCACGGGGAGGTGGTGCATCGCAGTGCTGAAAACACCTCAGAGGACTCTCGGCACGTCTACACCTTCCATGTCATGGAAACCCAGGACACCCGCTGGAGCCCCGACAACTGGTGAGAGGAAATAGGGCTTGTGGCGTTTCTTTTATTCCTATTTTTCATATTTTATACAGACTTTATAGAATATTAGTAAAAAAAAGGCCTTCGTTCCATCAGTCTATGGTCGGTTTTATCGTTTGTGAATTCAACTTTGAATTTGTGTCGCGTGACTCAAGTTATTTCCGTCTCTTTGGTCTTTAAAGGTTGCAACCCACTGAAGAGCTTCCTTTCCCTCCTCTCTACACAAAATGAAGCATTGCATTGTGGGGCATTTGGTGCTGCAGGTCATGGAGAGACACAAGATCCTTTCTTTCCTGACGAACACGCCTCGACTCTTTTAACTGCCGAACATGTGCTGCCAATCCCCGCGGTAGCTGGTGTGTCGTGGGTTAATGCCGATTACCCGACATTTATGATGAATGAATGTCAATGTTTATAAATGAAATCTAAATTTTGTACTTTTTGATCAAGAGACAATAAAGCTGACATTTGTCTATTTTTAATTCAGCAACGCATCATCAACATCGTCATTTAACAACTTTATTCTTCTTCAAGGTCATTTTTTCTTTTAAATTCGTGTCAAAACAAGATGGCAGATTCCTATTTTTACAGTTCAACAGTAAGCATTATTTTTCAAGTATGTTCATGTTCAAGACGCAACTTGAATAAAAAGCAATTCAAATGTATGTATGTAATCATTAACCACAATATCAGAAACATTTTATGTTCATTTAAAAATCAAAAGGATGGACGTGTGTTTCCAGTCACACGGCTCCGGCTTCTCAATCATTAAATAAGAGGCATGTCAATTTTACCTTTCTTCTTTGATGCACTCAACATGCAATATTATATTTTTTTTTAACGTAAGGATGATTGCAAAAACAACATACTAGTAGGAACATGCTAATTCATTGATACAACATAAAATACCTCATACAGATAAACAAACATTAAGGCTGTGAAGTAATTCATTCTGAAAACAAGTCTCAGGCTTTAAATTGAAGCGTCCTCATCCAAGAATGACGACATGAAACATGATATTTGTGAATATTTCTGTAGAGCAAATATTCGATAAAATGGTGCAAAAGAAAGACGCTATAAATATAAGGGCTCGTGTTCATAATTTCTGGGCCGAATCATATCTACAGACTCCAGAAATATGAAGTTTGAGCTCTCAGTGTCACGAGGAAATGTATATATTAAGTGTACCTTTAAGGGCTCCCATCAAACCTCAAACTGAACTATACTGTAGGGTGCCTGTGTCCATGTTACAGTATGAATGTCACATTAGTGTCATGCAAGAGCATCGCGGGTTTCTGCCACTGAAGTATAAATCAGCCCTTGGAACGAAGAGTCGGGGGCCGCCATGCTTTCATCTACAATAGTAGGTAACGTGTGTTAGAAAATATACTTCTTAAGGCAAATATTTTCAGCAGTAAGTCCTTTATATTGCCATCGGGGAGGCGACATAACCTCAGAATAAAACAGAAAACGCTGATTGAGAAACGGATATCGATAAGCCAACTTTAAATCATGTTCTTCAAAGGCATTACAGAGGTGATGGGGCACGTCAGCAGCTCTTACTCATACGTTAGTAAGTTCTCCTGAAATGATCGGCTCATTCCTCGAAGGAACCGACGCCGAAATGACGTAATCTGAGGGCCACAGACGCCAACGCCATGCTTACGTCACCCTGTCTGCTGCCACATAAAGTAAGGAGCTGATTCAGTGGGCCCCATTGGTTTGTTGACATCACCCGGCTTCATCAAGCTGTCAGCTGCTGATCAGTCCACTGATTCCTAAAGAGACATCTGTTACTTCAATTTTTTTTTACATATTTTTTCCCCCCCTCCAAATCTGATTCATCTTTGTTTTTCCTTCTGCCCGGTCAAAGCAACAGCAGGATGAAGAGGTATAGTGGCAGCAGGAGGTTGTCTATTTGGGAGGTGTAGGCTTCCAGCATGGCCACCAGCGTGATGGAGCCGACGATCCACGAGTACGTGGAGTTCAGATTGATGCTCCCATCGAAGATGAGGAACACGGCCACGCCGATGATCTGGGCGAACACGGAGGTCGCGGTCCCCTCCACGGTTTTCTTCGTGCCGGGCCAGCGGATCTCCCCCATGGTGCTGCCGAACATGGAGGCCACGGTGTCCCCGACCCCCACGGCCAGCACGCCTGCGTACGGCACCAGGCCGCCCGCGCCGGGCAGCACCCCCTTCGGGGCGCAGGGCCCGGGGAACAGCCAAATGGGCAGCGACATGCCCAGCAGCAGGTACACGTGGGTCAGTATCAGAGGCCCGGAGTCCCGCTCGTCCAGGAACAAGGTGAGCAGCTGCCGGAGCAGCTGACCCAGCGGCCGGATCCGGAAGTAACGCACGTACTCCAGGAACAAGAAAATGGCCAAGCAACCCACGGACGCCACGTGAAGCAGCTGCCGGTCGTACACCAGACCCGGGACGTACGTGGCCACCACGATCAGGTGGAAGTACTTTCTGACGACGGTGGAGGCCTGGTGCTTCTTGGAGCCCGACTGGCGCTGGTAGTTCTGGTGGAGCACCACACACGTGGCCACCACAGCCAGAAACAGCCAGTAACCCAGCAGGCAAAGTCTCCGGTCATTTAACGTGACAAAGTCCAACAGCCACATGATGGGGTGCCGGCCGATGAACAGGGAGAGCCACGGCATGAGGATCCCCAGGCCCAGGACGGCTGTCATCATGTGGAAGAAGAGGGACGAGACCCAGGTCTCGGACTCCATGAAGCAGAAGAGCAGGGCGAAGAAAACCCCCAGCAGCAGCGAGCCCACCACGACCACCGGCAGGAAGTAGTTCACCGGATCCCCTTTGACCTCGGCCAGGTTCAGGGAGCGCTTGATGAGCTGGTTGACGATGAAACTGATCCCCCCGACGATGAGCAGCGCCTCTCCGGGCGTGAGGCAGCGGGGCAGCAGGTAAAGCACGATCAGGCTGAGATAGACGAAGATCAACAGCACCTCCAGGACCTCGATGACCTCGGACACCGTCAGCGTCTGCTTGGCCGTGTAGAGAATGGCACTGCTGGCCATGCCCGCGATCACGCAGGTGTTGGTGGGTACGGGTCTCGTGATGCCCAGCGCGATCAGCGAGAGGAACAGGGCCAGAATCATGCCGGTGACGGTGACCACCATGGAGAAGCGCTCAAAGTAGACGTTCCCCGAGGCGGAGCACTTTTCTTTCAGCACCAAGCCCAGCAAAGGCATCACCATGGAGGCCGGGACGATGCCGCTGTTCGCCGAGGGGCGGAACTGGAACACGGCGCCCCCCGACCGGAGCAGGCGGTCCCATTTGTGCTGCACGTAGAAGGCCTGGAGGAAGAGGGCTATGCTGCACCAGCTCTGCTGGTTCCAGAGCGCCATGTGGACACACAGCACCACAGCCAAGACCACAGAGGACTCCACCAGCACGGGGTTGATCAGCATGGCTGCGGGGGCCGGCTGGGGGCTCGCAGGGACGGAGACCGGGTTCATCCGAGCAGATGGTCTGCAACGAAGGCCTTCTTCTGTCATTTCTTCTCCCTGGTCCATTTTAGCATTTTAGCAGCCACTTTGTATTTGCAAAGGATGTCTAGAAAATGAGGAAGAGGAGGAGGAAGGGGACATATGAGGTTAGGAAATAAACAAATCAGTACAAAAATAGAACAATACAAATGGGCATTAGCAGTTGTGAAACTGGGTGAGACCATGAGTCATATTAGCGTATCCCAGCAGTGGACCTTGCACATCCTTTATCGGCTTTCTGTCATGAACTATGGCCACAGTAACCATTCACCAAGTCAGCGTGAAACACACTCACACACACATATCCAAGCACATGATCTAACCCCCCAGAGAAAAGCATGCTCTTTACTCCATCGGCTGCAACCTTTTGTTTAGATAGGCTGAAAACCAGAAACACGTCTCCAGCCATTAGTTACATCCGCGCTAATACTGCGCAGCGGGGACCGGCTAACTCGGACCCAAACGGGGGGAAACGCGTCCCCTCTGCGAGCCGAGGATGCTGCACCATCGGACGGCATCAAGCTAGCGGCGGAATTACAGCTGAGTTATCACAACGCCACGGAGGGCAAACCTGCCGGCGGAACGGAGGCGAAAAGCCGGCTGACGAAGACGAGCGAACATACCCACATGCGTGCAGGGTTGTCTGCACCGGGCCGCGGTGTTAAATGAATCGGCGCCGTCCTTTTCTTGACAGATCTCTTTCCTTTGTCAGCTGTCGTTTCTCTCACAGCCAGAAGGAGGGGGCCATATTTGACAGCCAGGTCACGTGGTACGACCGTAAAAATATCTCTTAAAGGCGTGGTTGTAAATTTGTTTTACTTTAAAAAAATGTATATATATTTATGAATTCAATTTGTTGGTACAGTATATTTTTCGTTATGAAAGCGTCTACTATTTATGTGAATTTGTAGTTATTTATCTACACCATTATTTGCAGTATAACTAGTTCAGTACATCATATTAATCACAATGAATTAAACATAATTATAATGGATTAAATGTGTAGAGGAAAAGGCAGATGTAGATGTTTTAATCGTGGTTTAAAATACGGTTACAGGAGAATTAAGTGAAAGCCTTTGGAAATCGGTGGATATCATTTATTTCCAGAAGGTGGCAGTAATCATTTGACTGTGGATAGAAATGCAACAATAAGACCACCAGCGAAAAAGAAAGTGCCGGCGACGACGATGACGACAGCGCACTTCAACCAATCACAGAACAGGAACGAAGATGGCGGAATCAGACATGAGCGTCAGGTAGGCAGATGGCAACAAACTTTAGCTAACGACTACGTTGTTTAAATAGTTTTTAAGTATTTACCAGCGAGCAAACATTTCTACACAACGTGTCTATGTATTAAGCCCAATCGATGGTCACATTTATATTTGACATTGTGTCTTTTGAGTTGTTAGCACCAGGCTAACTTAGCTTAGCAAGAGCTAGCAGTTGAACGTTTGAATGGCTTTTCAGCAGCGCGGTGTGTCAGCCGCATGACAACATGTCTGTGAAGTTGACTCCAGAACTACAACGCTGTTGTTTTTTAATTGGACGAGGAGCATGCGCGCTTTCTTCTAGTTAAAGGGCCTCTTAATTAGTTTCAATAACCGGCTGTGGTTGGTTGTGACGGAGGAGAAGAGAGTGACGCTAGGTTTGGACTTGGCCAGGACAATGACAAAGTACGTTAGCTTACAGTAACCATGGGAAATATTTCCATTTTATAAAGTTTAAAAATGGACATATGACCCGTCACATAAACTGCTTCAGACTTGTTGATAAATCAAAATAAACTGGACATTGTACTCTGTTGATATCAACTGACAATTTACATGTTAAGTTTATGGTGTAATATTAAGTGTTTAAAATGCATCCATGATCTTCACAGTATATGAGTTATGAAACACACAAAAGGGCTTATTCACGGCTTCAAAGCATGTATCTGTAACACTATAAAGGCTTTTTGTTTTAAAGACTCCTACGCTGCACCAGCTCTTTATCAGCGTATACAGTTTCTTAGCTGGTACATATAATTACATTTAATATGTTGATCCGTCAGGCTCAAGATAACATGCATTTATATATTGTTTTCTATCTATCTGACTGACAAGGCCAAATATCAAAAGAATATCTTTGAATAATCTGACTGTTGATAAATGTATATTGGTGCCAACTATTAATCTGTCAATTAGACACACTTGTACTATCATACCTAGATGAGCTGATGGCTGCTCTCCTGTGTAATATCCATTAATATATTTGCTAAAAGATACACATTATTTTCTTAGGAGCAGTCGAGAACTATGGACCATATTGCTCGGAAGATCTGCATTGCGAGAGCAGGTATGTGTACTTCACATGTCGTTATGTGCCATATTTACTAGAGTTGTGTGCAGCTACCACAACACTGTGGAGGTTGAATCAGAGTTTATGATGGATAACAAATATATTTATTATCCACTCACGACATACTGTTATTTAGATAATACAGAAAATGACAGAACTAATTTTTTCCTCTTGATGGACACAGTCTCAAATAGAGGCGGAGCTCGACAGACACTGGGACAGACTGCATCAAGGACTCAGTTACTATAAGCCACCCAGGTATGTTAGTTATTTTATCTTAACATCAAATCCACTACTATACATAACAATATAAATAATAAATCGGCATTACTTGTTTTAGCTCATCCTCTGCTGGCAAAGTGAAGGAGAACAAAGGTGTTGCACAACCATTGAAGGATTTTGGTCTAAGGATCAGTAAACTATTGGTAAGAGTAAAATGCCTGATAATGTAAACAAATATATCAGATTCACTTTCTTCATTTGGTGGTGCATTTCATGATGATTTGATAATAACGCAATGCTTTAATAATGTTCCAGGCTCTTGATGAACAACAGAGTGTGCAGCTTTTACAGTGTTACCTGCAGGAAGACTACAGAGGAACGCGCAATTCATTGAAGGTGTCTTTTCCCAACTTTTTAATATTGCATTTTTAGTTGTGCTGGAATTTGTATCTTGTCTGAAATCTTGGCACAAAAAAGTATCTGTCAAGTGCAGTTTTTAAAGAAAAAAAAATATAATTTTCAGTTTTCAGTGGGATTGTTTTGTCATTTTCATGAAGAACACAGGATGGTTTCAAGATATTACTGTGAAAGACATTCAGATGGTGGCTAACTGAGTCTTCCATGCAGGTTGTTCTCAAGGATGAGCGACAAAGCCAGGCGCTGCTACTGAAGGTCAGTACAGAGATCTGCACTTGCTGTATAGTTGCATGATTAAGCATGATGGTTATACTTCTTGTGTTTGTATTCACAGGTCGCTGGCTATTACTATGAGGAGCGCATGTGTCTGCTCAGATGTGTCCTGCTCCTACTCACATACTTCCAGGATGAGCGACATCCCTACAGGGTGAGAAGCAGCTGGGTTTGGGGTCACATTTCTCCCCTGAAAATGTGTATTTGTTGTTGCTTCAGTGAAATAACACCGGATGTGTTTGTTTGTTGTCCAGGCGGAGTACAGTAACTGTGTCAGTAAACTGGAGAAGGACCTGGTGAGCAGGTACCAGTTGCAGTTTGAAAACCTCTTCAAAGCAGAAGCCCCAACATGGGAAACTCACGGAAACCTCATGGTGATAATTTGGTTCATATCTGGTCAATACCATAATACTGTCCATCAGAGGTCGCTAAATAATACATGTTTTGGGTTTTAAGACGGAGAGGCAGGTGTCCCTATGGTTCCTGCAGTGTCTGAGGGAACAGTCTCTGCTGCTGGAGATCATTTTTCTATATTACGCCTACTTTGAGATGAGCCCATCCGACCTGCTGAGCTTCACCAAGATGTTTAAAGAAGAAGGCTTCGGGTTGCGGCAGACCAACAGACACCTGGTGGACAAGAGCATGGACTCGCTGGTGGACCGCATCGGGTAGGAGCTCCTCATAGTGTCTGTGTGTGTCTGTGAAGTTCACAAGTTTATCGTGTAAATAGTGTGTCTGCTTGTCGTATGTGAATTTGATTAAAAACTAAAAGTGTGCTTCAGTGCACTGCAAGTTAGGCAGATGGAAAGTACTGTTGGTGAATGTGAACCACATGCTCAGCAACTAAGATGTACTTTATTTCTTTAATAAATAAGCGCATAACATATAGCATTGTGCTTTAAAGAGATTCCTTGAATTTTTTCCTAAAGAATTATGACCAAGATATTTAATGAACGGGAAATAAACCTTTCAGTATACTTGGTGTGATGGCATCACCATTTAAAAATGATCTCAAACGTATTTTGACATTTCTGTATTGCAGTTATTTGTTACTGTCAATACATCTGTAATCAGCATTTATTCCGATATGTCTCGCACATTGTTTAATATTTAATTCCTTGTGCAGCGTTTAATGTCTCGTATGTTTTTTTTGGCCTGCAGATATCTGAGCTCTCTTATCCTGGTTGAGGGGATGGACATAGACTTCCTGCACAAGTGTGCTCTGGAAGACTGTACAGTGCAGCATCAGTTCTCCAACGCTCCGGTCGTAATCAAGGTTCGACCCCAGTCTCCAGCTGCCGCAGACATGAATGCAGTCACGCTCAACCGTGCAGCGTGTGCGTAGAATAAAACCACACAGACAAATACAGCTCCGTGTTTCCTCTGTGGCTTCCAGGAGATGGATCAGCTGCTGTTGACGCTCGGCGACATCCCCCATCATGGGCCCGTGCTGCTGGCCTGGGTCCTGCTGAGGCACACCCTGCGACCAGACGAGTCTATCCAACCGGACGAGTCCATCCACATGATCGGGAAGATAGGCAACACCGCCCTGCAGCTGGGGGTTTTCAAGTACATTTCAACCATGCTGAAAGGCCTCGGAGTCTCAGGGAATAATGTGAGAGAGCATGGATACACACTTGGTCAGAAGTAGTTCTTTAGTTGGGAGAAACAATCTATAACTTCAAGTTAAAGGAGAACAGTTTCTCTTTAATGATACTGTCTTGTCACAGCTACCAAAAGAGTTCAAAGAGCTTCTGGTTTTCTTAACCAGGTAGTTAAATGTAATCACATGGGGCCCCAGACCTAAATCCATCTCTAATTAGATGCCCAGAATATAAAGGTTCTGGCACTCTATAGTCAGAAGCTGAGCTAAATCGGACTTGTTATAATCATACCCCTCAAGCTGTGGTGTATATCTGCAGTGCAGCCAGAAGTAAAGAAAATATACTTTGCTAAATGTTGTTTCTGCCGCCACTGAAAATATACAATTCCACTAACAAACATCACACTTGTGCATTAAAAACTCTCATGTCCTGTTAAAATATACGACACAGCAATACAAACATACACACACCAGTATGTACCAACGTCTACGTTATACTAAAGTCAACTTTGTCTTGTTTTCTCTCCAGTGCACAGCGAGCACAGCAAAGATGTGTATTTACGGTCTTCTCTCGTTCGTGATCACTTCTTTTGAAGAGGAAAGCCTGCAGGTATGCGTCCAGACTTTACAGTTATATATGTTAAAGGTTCTCGCTCACAATCTTGTTTGTAACTTCCCTTAATGTCATGCGTGCCACAGACGGATGGTGTGGCCACACAGTGCTCCCACCTGATCGACGCGGCCTGTGAGGTCCTTTCTGCTCCCAGTCTGGCGGAAGTCTTTTGGGAAATGGTGAGAGAGAGAAAAAACTAAAAGAAAAGCTCTTTCGGGATAAAAATCCCCCAAATTGTTGATAACCTCTCCTGTGTGTCAAACTCTGAATCCAGAAACCGAACATGGGATTGGGAATGATCCTGGACAGTGCAGTCGGGATGTTCCCCCATAAGATCGGACCCCTGTTGCAGCTTCTGACTGCACTTCTCTCGACCAAGTCGACTGTTACAAAGGTAGATGTCACATATTACACACAGACATGTACACACACCGTATCCTCATGTAAATGGTTTAACAATGTTGTTGTTTTTGTTTACCTCCATGTGACAGGTGTACAACGTTTTGGATAAGATGTCCTTCTACACGCAAGTTTACAAACACAAGCCCAATGACATCATCTCCAAGGATGATGAGACGCTGTGGAGGAGACAAACGCCGAAACTCCTCTACCCGCTCGGTCAGTTTTTTATTTGGGTTGTTGGATACAAAGTTTAGTCAATGCATATTTGTATTATACCTACTTCTAGAATATTTCATATTTCCCTCCACTGTAACATTTCGTGCCGACCACCAGGCTCGGGGCAGACTAACCTGTGGATGCCCCAAGGGGTGCTGGGCCAGGTGATGATTGGAGCCAATCAGGGCTACGTGGTTCGCTGGGAGCACTCGTACAGCTCCTGGACTCTCTTCACCTGTGAGGTGGAGATGCTGCTCCATGTTGTGTCCACTGCAGGTACACAACCGTCTGCTCATATGTTCTATGTTTTTGTTATTGCCGACAAATGAACTCGTGCTTGTCCTGTTCCAGATGTTCTGGCTCACTGTGCACGTGTGAAGCCCATCCTGGATCTTGTCCATAAGATCATAAGCACCGACTGGACGGTGTCGGACTGTCTGTTGCCTCTCACGTCACGCATCTACATGTTGCTGCAGAGGTATACGCACTTTACAGACACTCATCAGATTCTTAGAGTACGATTGCTATTTTGAAATTGAAATGGTCTTAACTAAGAATTAATTTAACTCTCATTTGTGTGTTTTACGTCTGTTAGGTTAACTTCAGTCATCAACCCTCCAGTGGACGTCATCGCCTCCTGTGTGAACTGCCTCACAGTGCTGGCTGCAAGGATGCCTGGGAAGGTGTGTATGCTGGACCCTTCCAGTGTGAACAGGAGGTCATATTAAGGATTTACAGTCACTGAATCCTCAATTGTTTTGTTTTCTCTCCAGGTGTGGTCCAGTCTGCACCACACAGGTTTCCTCCCCTTCGCCTCCAGCCCCTTGACCAGCATGCCTCAGTGTGTAAGGTACTGTGTGCTTCCTAATTTGCCTGGCAAATTAATATCAGACTTTTATTTTTGTTTGTGGGGTAAGTAAAAAAACAAAAAAAAAAGAAAAAAAAATTTGAACAAAACTGTTTTGTTTTCTAGTTCTGAGGGGATGAAGGCGGGTAACTACGGCACCCTGCTGGTCCAGATCGAGCAGCCCAGGGGGGAGTATGCTGTGACCATCTCCTTCCTCCGTCTCATTACGACCTTGGTCAAGGTAACAGTGTTTTACCAAAAGAGATGAACGGTTTTCTGGCCAGTGAGCGGCTAAACTGCAATTTTACATTAAAAAAATGGTGAAAATGTTACTCTTCTAATGGCGTCCTGCCACTGTAATGTACATAATATCTCTTATTTCAGGGTCAGCTCGGCAGCACGCAGAACAAAGGCCTGATCCCGTGTGTGCTGCTGGTGTTGAAGGAGATGCTGCCCACTTATCACAAGTGGCGTTACGACACCTACGGAGTCCGGGAGCGGATCGGTAAGGTCACACGTCTCCACTGTGAGAAGTTTCTGTCCTCCAGACGGTGAAATGAACGTTAAACACTCTTAAACGCCGGCTGCTCCATGTCGCTGCAGGCTATCTCATTCTGGAGCTGATCCATGCCATTCTCAATCTGAGTCCAGAGGGAGAGGACCAGGCCAGGTGAGTCTGTTGGGATTCACTTAAGTCGATTGCACATTATTCTGTAAATTCTGAACGGTAATTTAAACTTAACTTAAGGCTGTTAGGAACAATATATGAACGTATACAGTCATGCCATTAAAAATGGTTAATTTAGATTGAATAATTTGCACTTCAAAGAGGTTTTAAATTATTTTCAAGATTTCTTATTGACTCATACAATTGCTTGTGGGTTTTTGTTAATTATCTTTTGGTTGATTCATATTCAAAGTTGAGTTTGACAGTTCATTTTTCACCTTTTTATAATACAGCAGTTGACAGAACAATCTCAGTTAAAATCTTTTATATTTAATTTATTAGTGGATGGATTAATTAGTTGGTAGAAAACTAATTAATTGTTAAAATGGATGCAGACTTTTTCCAAACAAATGACAAAAAAACAATTTATCAAATATGAGGTTTAAAAAAAAATATATAAAAAAATCTGTCATAGTAAACTGATTAAAGTGTTTTTAGCTTTTGGACTATCGTTAAACAAATGACAAAAAATGTAGCTAAATGTCCTGGACACAGCAAAAGACCAAAGAAAATCTGGGTTGTAAGTGATGATTAAGAGGGATTATTTTATATGCATTAAGAAAAGTGATGATTTGTCTGTTAAGTTAATTAATAACTGTTTTTCCCTGCTGCAGCTCTCCCTCCCTGCAGTCTCTGTGCATCTACAGTCTGGCAAACACTGAGGCTGGACAGGCCGTCGTCAACATCATGGGAGTCGGAGTGGACACCATCGATATGGTCCTGGCTGCACAGCCCAGCAGGTGAAGACACAAAAACATCTGCATAATTATGTTGTCACGTTTGAGAATTCAGTAGTTTATATAAGTTATGTGCTTCTCTTTCACCAGCTGTGGCTCGGAGGGTCCCGGTCAGATCCTGATCCAGACCGTAAAACTGGCCTTCTCCGTCACCAACAACGTCATCCGCCTGAAGCCGCCGTCCGACGTGGTCTCCCCCCTGGAGCAGGCGCTGACGCAGCACGGCGGCCACGGCAACAACCTCATCGTCGTCCTGGCCAAGTACATTTACCACAAGCACGACCCGGCGCTGCCCCGCCTGGCCATCCAGCTGCTCAAACGGCTCGCCACAGTAAGGACATCAGGCACGTGAGCAGTATCAGCTTGAACAACCAGTAACTATTCATCATGTTCGACCCCGCTTCGTCTGCAGGTGGCGCCCATGTCGGTCTACGCCTGCCTCGGCAGCGACGCGGCGCCCATCAGGGACGCCTTCCTCACGCGGCTGCAGAGCAAGACGGAGGACATGAGGATCAAGGTCATGATCCTGGAGTTCCTCACCGTGGCGGTGGAGACCCAGCCGGGCCTCATCGAGCTTTTCCTCAACCTGGAAGTAAAAGATGGAACGGAGGGGTCAAAGGTATGACCTTCAGGGTCAATGTGTTTGTTTTTACTCTTACTCTCTTCAGCGCTGCCTCTGGATTCCACCTGTCTTCTTCTTCCTGTGTCTGCAGGAGTTTCTGCTCGGCGAGTGGAGCTGCCTTCACGTGGTGCTGGAGCTGATCGACTCCAAGCAGCAGGGGAAGTACTGGTGTCCGCCGCTGCTCCACCGCGCCACCCTGGCCTTCCTGCTCGCCCTCTGGCAGGATCGCAGAGATAGCGCCATCTCTGTCCTACGTGCCAAGTAAGCACATCGCCTCAGACGGACACGACTCACTTTGACCTGCGGAAATATGTGAATAATGAAGTTCGCTATTTTTTCTTCATTTTGCACAGAGAAAAGTTTTGGGAAAATTTGACAACGCCTCTCTTTGGAACCCTCACTCCGCCGTCGGATACCACAGAGGTGATTTGATCTTTTCTACACTGCTGTCATCATGATGCATGAATAAGTCAAGTGTGTCAATTTAAGATGTGTGTTTTATTTTCAGCCCTGTGTTCTGGAGACGTGTGCGTTCGTCATGAAAATCATCGGCCTTGAGATCTACTATGTAGTCAGGTAAATTCAGTATTCCCATATGTATCGCTTCCTCACATCTCCCATCCCCGATGCTAACGGTGTCTGTGTTGTTAGCAGTGGTTCCTTGGAGCAGTCTCTGAAGGACGGGCTGCAGAAGTTCTCCAACGCGCGGCGGTATGAGTACTGGTCCCAGTTTGTCAAGTCTCTGGTGTGCCACGTAGCGGAGATGGAGGAGGAAGGCATCAGCTCCTTCCCGGAGACCCAGATGTTGATCTCTGCCTGGCGAATGCTGCTAATTCTGTCCACAGCCCACGTATGTAGCACAAAAACACAACCAGGGTTAAATACTGAGGCTCAGTCTCTACTGGAAAGACATAGTGATGCACTCAGTAGGTCACATGACAGAAATTGTTGATTTAAATAATGAAAAAAGAAAGCTAGAGAATTAAGTTCAGCAGTTTCCATCCTACCTATCCCTTTAAAGCTCACTAAATAAAACTTTAGATAGCATTTGTTTAATTTATACAAAACCCAAAGTGTTAAACGACTATTGCATAGCAACCTCAAGAGGAGGAAGTCACTGCGGGTGACCTAGAAGTCCTAAAACAGCTGTTTTTACAGCGATATGAGGGTGGTATTGCTCTGATCTAATTATTGGCAATAAAGGACATTTCAAGCTTATGCTTTATTTATAAATGTATTCATTTTTTAATGATTTGTTTAATATCCTGCACCTTTTTTAAGTGATCTTTTTTTCTTCTCAAAGCCTGCAGACACGCCACATGAACATGTGATGCAATGATCATTGGTATATTTTATGTTTTCAGTCAGATGTGATGCAACTAACAGAGGACTCGACCAAACTGAAGCTGTTCATGGATGTCCTGGACGGGACCAAAGCTGCTGTAAGCATCATATTGCATCACATATTTTCCTCTATGTATTTTTTTTTTTTATTTCTCCTCCTTTATCACTCTTTTACCTGCAAACTCTCTGCGTCTCTTTCAGCTGACCACCCCCATGTCCGTGTCTTGTCTTCGTCTTGGATCCATGATGGCCACTCTGCTCCTCATCCTCCTCAAACAGTGGAGGACGTGTGTATTCATAGGTTTTCTTACTCGTATCCTCACTGTTTGACCTCTGACGACCTCTGATTGGCTCTCTTCGTGTCTGCAGTGTGGTGGCGACAGCTCCCGACATCCTGTCTCCCCTCTCCTTGATCCTGGAGAGCGTCCTGCAAGCTGACCAGCAGATGATGGAGAGAACCAAAGCCAAAATCTTCTCTGCACTCATTTCTGTGCTGCAGATTCAGGGGCTTAACGGTGAGCGGCGGTTCGTGTCTCCTGCCGTCTGTTTGAACGTCCCGTGTCAATATCTTTGTTGATTTTATGCTTTTGTGAACTAGGCGGCGATATTTACCAGCTGCCCCAGCTGCTGCTGTCGGTGTGCGAGACGGTGAAAGGAGAGGCCCTGGCGCTCATCGACAACACTCGCCACATGAGCCAGGTGGGCGACGCGGTGGAGGACGAGGACAGCATGGAGACGGACTCGTTTCGCGGCCCGCAGAAGGACCAGCGAGACGGGGTGAGCCGAGGCGGGAACAGAGGTTTTGTTTGTTACCCTCCTTCCAGAGGAATCTAAAAGTCAGGCTCGTATTCAAGCAATTAGCTTTGAACTTTATCGAGGCAGGAGAAAGGCCATTATTTAGAATATCCATGCTGTCCGATGAGATGGATAACAGTTGGATGTTACATAAACAAATATCCTTTTTGCCAGACATGGTTTTTCTAAAATACAGTTTCATTTTCTCTTTTATTTTTTTCATCAGGTGTGTGTGCTAGCGCTGCACTTGGCGAAGGAGCTGTGTCGCTCCGATGAGGACGGTGAGCACTGGGTCTCCGTGATGAGGAAGATTCCCGTTCTCCCCTCGGTGCTCAGCGCTGTGGAGCTCAGCCTGCGGTCCAAACACAACCTCTACTTCACGGAGGCGTCGCTTCACCTGCTGCTCACACTGGCCCGCACGCCTCAGGTAAACACAATCTGCTCATTCAAAATGAAGGGATGAGGCCGTTTTTCTTTCTTGCCAACAAATGCCATGAAAAGACCAAAAACATCAAAGCGTTAGAATATCTAAATATTTCCGACCTTTCTGGTTTTCAGCCCCAAACCCATTTATTCCCTCTAAAGAAATACATCTTTAATTCTGGGTCTCCAATATAGTTTTAATTAAAAAAACACGTTTCAAGTCTTTGGGGACATTTAGCATTTGAGGACTGATGCATATTTTCTGTGGCACAGAGCAAACCAGGCTTTGGATACCCAGACATTAGTTGTTTCATCCTTGATTGTGTCAGATGTTGAGCACTTCCTCGTTTGTCCTCCAGGGGGCGGCTGCTGTCGCTGGAGCTGGAGTCATCCAGACCATCTGCCTCCCTCTGCTGAGCGTCTATGAGGGGACTCCAAACGGAGCATCACAGGTCATACAAATTGAATTACAGGGATCCCTTTACAGAAGCATGTATCTGCCTTGTTTATCACGTAGCATTAACATTAACATCATGTGACGTGTCCTCGTCTCCGAGCAGAGTTTCTCCAGGAAGTCCCAGGACTCCGCCTGCTGGCCGGGAGTGTACCGGCTCTGCATGTCTCTAATGGAGAGTCTGCTCAAGACGCTGCGCTACAACTTCATCAATGACGCCCTGGACTTTGTCGGAGTTCATCAAGAACGCATACTACAGGTTTTGATGCATACATTAATGAATCTAAACAATTTAGACAATGGTGAAAAATGCTCCTTCACTTCCTAAATCCCATTCATCAGTTCAGTTATTCACACATTCAGCCTGTTTTCTCCAAATATTCACATTTTAGAAGTTTTTTTTTTTTACATTTTAGTTTGAAAATAATTGCAATTATAAAAATATTTTATCAAAATTGTTGCTGATTAATGTTTTGTAGTACGTGTAATCAAGTAAGCATTTTTAGCTTCATATTCTTTTTCAGTGTCAAGAAATTAACTTCCTATTAATTGCACTGTTGCAGTGTATATTTAGGGAACATTTGTTAGAGTCATAGGGGGGAGTTCTCACACCTTATTATATAATATTATTATATATATTAATATTCACATTTTAGAAGTTTCTTTTACATTTTCTTTTGAAAATAATTGCAATTATAAAAAATATTTTTTAAATTGTTGCTGATTAATGTTCTGTTGTACGTGTTTTAGCTCCATATTCTTTCACTTAATCTGTTTAGTTTTTATGCCAATCAAGAAATTAACTTGCTATTAACTGCACTGTTGCAGTGTATTTCTCAAAGCAATATATTTAGGGAACATTTAGAGTCAAAGGGGGGAGTTCACACACCTTTTATTCACAACAGTATTAAGGTGCTATTGAATGCTGTAAATCCAGATGTTTTCATGCTAATGCATCTTTTTTCCCGCTCAGTGTCTGAATGCGGTGCGAACGGTGCAGAGCCTCGCGTGTCTGGACGAGGCCGACCACACGGTGGGTTTCCTGCTGCAGCTCTCCAGCTTCTGTAAGGAGTGGCAGTTTCACCTGCCCAAACTGCTGCGAGACGTACAGGTGAGTCCAGAGGAACCAGCACCGAGGACACCACGGCCTTGCTGGTCCCAGTAACACTGCAGTCTCCTCCCTGCAGGTAAACCTGTGCTATCTGTGCCAGGCCTGCACCTACCTGCTCCACAGCAAGAAGATGCTGCATCACTACCTCCAGGTCCGAAAGCAGGAGTCCTTCTACCTTTTTTATATGATTTGATAATGACGAGCACTACAACATAATTATACAATATGATGAGTTTGTTTTTTAAGTTTATTTATTCTGGCTTTTGTTTGCTTTGCGTCTTTTCTTTTAGGCCAAAAATGGCGACGCGCTGCCTCCCGTCGCCCTTCCCAGGACCCAGCGAGCCCCCCAGACGCCGTCTAAAGACGCAGCAGGTGGAGGTGAGAGGGAGGAAGCTGAGCAGAAGGCCTTGTTGGCGGTGCAGTGCAGTCTCCTGAAGATCCTCAGCAAAACCCTGGCCACTCTGCAGCACTTCACTCCAGACTGCTGCCAGATCCTCCTGGACCAGGTCCGCCTCCTCTTCCTCTTCCCCCAAAACGAGTGTAATAAATTAGTTGTATTGCCATCAGTGTTTCGGTGCTGATTTGTGTCCCCGCCTGTGTCAGAGTATGGACCTGGCCGAGTACCGGACCCTGTTTGTGCTCAGCTTCACGACCCCGGCGTTCGACCCCGATGTGGCGCCTTCGTTCGGGACCCTGCTGGCCACCATCAACGTGGCGCTGAGCATGCTGAGCGAGGTAGATGTCCGACGTCGATGTTGTCGTTTACGGTCGCCCGGCAGCCGGTCCCCTGATTGTTTGTTTTGTTCTTAGATGGAGAATAAGAAGGAGCCGCTTTCCCTGAACATAGCCTCACTGGCCTCGGACGAGGAGATCCAGGCTCTGAAGTGAGTACTTTGTTTTAATGGGACTTTTAAGGAAGATCAATACCTCTTTGATATCTGTCCACCAATAAGACTAGCTATGTGTACTGCTATGCTAATCTAAGCTAACTGACTAGCTTCATACAGACAGAAATGTGTTTACCTTTAGACTAACTTCTAGAAAAAAAAGTTAATTTCCAAAAATGAGCTATTAACTTCATTGTTTTGCTGTAGAGCTTTTATTTTACTTTACCTTTTTTCTTCCCCCTCCAGGTCGTTGCTGATGTTCACCATGGAAAACTGCTTCTATGTGCTGATCTCTCAGGCGGTTCGATGCCTCAAAGATCCCTCCATCCTCCCTCGAGACAAACAAAGACTCAAACAGGAGCTCAGCTCTGAACTGGTGAGACGTCTTTGATCTTCTGTCTCGTATTTTTTATTTTATAACAAATCTCGAATGCATGAAAAGATCAAACCAAACAATGAATTCATCCCATGTTGCTTTTTATTGACCTCCTCTGTTCTGGTAGTGTTCATTTAAAAAGGTAAAAAAAAAAAAAATCTTTATTTTCTGTGGCTCAAATCTGCATAATCAGGATGAAAACCGATCTTTTTCTATAACTGATTTCACTTACTGCATTTAAATCTAAAATGAAAAAAATAGAGGCAGGTTCCCAAAAATGTCTTCTTTTTTTTTTAAATGAACTGTGTTACATCACTGTTTCTTAGCTTTTAGTTTCTTTTAACTTGTCTTGTTCTGTGTCTTCTGTCTGTAACTGTTTTTTTTTATGCATAGTCCCTCAAAAAAGAGATTTTTTTTTAATCTCAATGGGACTCTCCTGGTTAAATAAAGGTTTAATACTTTAAATAAACCAGGCAGGGACATCACAAAGTACCGAGCGGTGGACTAACACATTGATGGTTTTGGTCTTTTCATGGAAAAACACTAACGCCCGACTTATCCTTAATAAACACATTTAATATGTCTCTTTTTCCCCACCACCAGAGCACTCTACTCTCCAGCCTTTCCCGCCACTTCCGGAGGGGCTCGCCATCGTCTCCGGCCAGCGGCATCCTCCCCTGCACCCCATCCAAGCCGCCCACACCGGGCTCCAAGGCGAGCCACGAAGGCCAGGAGCCGCTAATCCAGTTCGTTCAGGCCTTCGTAAGACTTGTGCAGAGATAAACAACAACAACAACAAACACAAGGATTCCCCCTAACGTCGTTGATGTACCCTCCAGGAGTGCAGTCGAAAAACATTTTTACCAACAGTTGTCGCAGTAGTTAAATTAGCACAAATGTGTGGAAGTGAGGGTGTTTATTCTAATGTGATGTTTAATATTGATTGGATTCATCATTTATTGTCAAAACTGTGACTAAATCTGACACGCCCACAACCAAAGTGTTTACTTTAAACGGCCAATGAGAAGCTTGAGAAGACAAACGTGTTATGAGGAGATGTTGGTGCTACTAAACATCAGTCGCTGACTGGTTTTATCTTTCCAAGGCCTAGTTTTATAGGTCACATGATACCTGATGACCAGACATGTTTCAAGTGCTACTTAAAAAAATTAGACCTTTCGAGTATAATCTTTTCGTGTATAATGACTTAAATGTAGTAGAAAAGCTTGTTCTGTAAAGCTTCATTATACCTTTTCTAATTCTCTTCATTTTCGCTGAATCTTGTTCTGAATTTCTTATCTGTGCTCATCTATGTATACATTTTGAAGCGGCAACCAAGATTTGTACTTAAAAACAAATGTATATGCTAATAAAGGGACTTTTGTACCACACTTTTTTCGGGTTGATGCCACTCGTTTGTTTAATATGAAGCCACGAGACTAGCTCAACATAAGGAGAAACAGATACGCCAAGTTATGACTGACTTTGTTTTTGTTAAAATTCTTACTGGCCCTTAAAGTGACAGTACAAGCATCTCATACTGTGATGTCAAAATACTTTTCTATTGCTAAGCAAAATGCATACAGGTTGGCCGGTCTGCTGTTTTATAAATAACAAGCACAGATGTGTGAACTATTATTTAATATAAGCGAATGTTTAATAATGATTGGAGCCATATTAGTTAAATATATCATGTTGCTAAACAGGTTGTGGTTGTTACATTTAAAGTGCATTTAAAAAGGCCATCTACAAACAAACATGTACATGTGAGATGAGTGATCTTGGTCAAAATAAAACTCAGTCTTTCCAAAGCCTAGTTTTAAGTGGGTCACTTTGATAAGTCATGTTTGAAGTTCTAATTAAAATATTAGAGATTTTAAATAATCTTCTCATGTTTAATGACCAAATGTAGCAAAACAATCTCCATTATACTTTTTCTAATTCTTTTCATTTTCACATCAGATTTTACTATTTTCTTATTTGTGCTCGTCCATGTATACATTTAGATTTGTACTTAAAAACCAATGTATATGCTAATAAAAAGGTACTTGTACCACAGTTGGGTTTCATCATTAAATTCTTTTCTTTACTGCATTTGCACATAATCCACTGAAGTCCAGAACCATTGAATACATAAACTGACCGAAAACAAAAAGAGGTAAAAACAATACGTCTGTAATAAAATACACTTTCATGTTCTTAGATGCATAATATAAAAACAAAGGAAAAATATTTAAATTGCAGGAATCTATTTACAAAAGGCATTTTCTTTAAAAAGAAAGGAACTTTTACAACTTCAGTACCTAAAATAAACTATTTGCAGGTGCACTAGTACAAAAAGGCTTCGATATCGGGAAGTAAGGTGACGGTTTTACAGCAGGAAGGCGGGTCGAGGCCCGGTGGACATTAAGGTAGCTACATTATCGTAAAAGCAGCGTGGAGCGTTGAAACTGCAGATTTAGTAGCTGCAGCGTAACGAGGCGTCACTTCCGGGATCCTCCGAGGATTCGGAGCGTCGGCCTGCAGCTCTCTGCTCCGGCTGAGGCTCTGCAGCGCCCCCTACTGGCCATTGACGGGGACCTCCTGAAACAGAAAACACAAGTATTGACCCAGCGGACTGAAAACAGGCAGCCGATAACGATCACTTTACATTTTGCACATGCAAAGGGGGGAAATGTTGCTGCTGAAAGCATAAAAAAAAAGATGAATAATGATATTTTACAACCATCTGCAGGCACATGCATCTGACATCTTGCTTTAAAGGAGTAGTTCAACATTTTGGAATTGCCTTCTTAGAGTTCAGTGAGGGTTGATGTCTCATGTCTGTTTTAATATCACGCTAGAGCCAAGAGACCGTTAGCTTAGCATAAAGCACAACAAGGGGACACCTTGCTCTGCACAAAGCTCACCAACAGTCTCTTAGCTGTAGCTTTGTATTAAACTCAGCACATTTTCCTAAATGCTGAACTTTCCCTTTAAATATGCCTCCAAGTAGAAAACTCTTACCATGCATCATAAATGCACACTTTCCACTCAGTCACTTGAATACAATCTGATACGTTCACAGTTTATTAGCAGGGTATTCAAATTGGTTTCTTAATTCTTTAAACTATTTAAGTATTAAACACCATTTTTGAAGTATTATATTTGGTAGCTTGTCGTTAATATCTATATTTGGTTAGTAAAGTTAATTTATTTCTCATTGTGGAGGTGCGTAGGAATCTTCCTGGATCTGAGGTCATCTGAAAAGGACTGTTACATGACATCAACTGTTACATGACATCACCTCCTGAAGTACCTTTAATCAAAGTTCAAAGTTCACTGTTCAAATCCTGGTTATACACATGGTGAAACTATTGACCTCCAATTCCTTTTAATTAGTATATGGTAGCCTAATAGAGTTAAAGGGTGTGTGTGTGTGTGTGTGTGTGTGTGTGTGTGTGTGTGTGTGTGTGTGTGTGTGTGTGTGTGTGCGTGTGTGTGTGTGTGGGGTAAGGCAGGGATCCTCAAACTAGTCCCCTTACCGGAGAGAGTATTAAACAAAGATCCTCTTATGATTACAGCGATTAAGCTTATGCTTACTACCATTTATAGATGCTATTGGAACTATTGTTGTTCTTTCAAATAATTTGTGCCCATCTGTAGATGTGTACTTTTGGATGATACAGCACCATTTTATAATTTATAGATAGTTTTTTTGTTGTAGCCCCCTCTGACCTCTAGTAAAGATGTATGGAATCGGTTTCCTGCATCTACCAGAAGATAAATCCTAATGCAACTCATACTATGTTCAAAATAGACACAACAATAGGATTTATTACATAACTAATCAACCCAATAAACTGGCAAATCTGAGTATCTCCCGATGCATTCATATGTTGGTGTTTCCTTCATGCAATAGATAAAACCACATCAACAGGGTCTCATGCACCTGGACCACACTGACCTTGGCCTGGGCCTCCAGACGGGCCTGTCAGGCCAAACAGGGTGCAGTAATTTGTCTATCATTATGTCACACGGAGGAAGAGAAGGAAAAGAAGAGTGATTCACAGAGGGAGGATGTACCGCTACGGACAGGAACTTTAGTTCTGCATTTAATAACTCAGGCTTGTTTTCTTTATTTTATTCTTTGGGGGGGAAACTCACCTCTAAATTCCCTCTGGCTTTCTTCAACACTCCGTGGGTTAGATACACTGGATCAGGGAAAAATAATTCACATTTAAAAAATAGTCACGTATCACAGTTTCTTTACACACTAAAACCGGTGATTATTTTCATTATCGATTAATCTGGAGATCTCAAGACAACTTTTCACGTGTTTTTTTTACAATTATATGTAAAAACAAAAGTAGCGAATTTGAAGTTTTGCAGTTATTTGAAATTGATTAAAGTTCATAAAGATGCCTCCTTGTCAAAAGGCATCGTCACCAGTTTCCAATACCACGTAAAACAAGATAATCAAGATAATTACACTGATCAATGATGACTTTTTCCATCCCCTCCTTGAGCTGGTTGGTCGTCCGGAGGCGTTTCACGGCTCCACTCAGCATCCTCTCCTGCTGCGACAGCCGGCTCTTCAGTCTGGCGATCTCATTTTTCAGCAGCTCATCCTGATTTGGAGGATTCAAAAAAAAGATATAAGACTTTGTTCCGTAGACACTTAACTGGATTAAGCAGACACAGTGCATGTGTATCTGTGCACCTGCTGGTTGTTGCCTCCGTCCCCTGCCGTGGCACCAGCTGGCAGCGAGACTCTCCACACCAGCTTCAGCATCCGACCGGCCTCTTCCAGAACGTGCTGCATGGTGTTCATGCTGCCGGACAAACTCTTCAGATGCTGCTGTTCCATCGCCTGCGAAGACGGACAACAATAAGGACTCCTTATGAATCATTTGCACGAGCGGTATTAAAACCTGAGTAAAAACATTTGATTTCATTTGTTTTGTACCTTGTTGTCGGAGGCCTGCTGTTTGAGCGTGTGCAGACTCTCCTGCAGCCGTTTGTCCATGCAGCGCGACAGTTTACGCCCCTCCGAGATCTGCTTGCGGAGGGCGTTGTAGTCCTCGATCAGACCCAGGATATGCCGGCCGTTGCGATTGGCCCACATCCGGTGGCCCGGCACCAGGCGAGAGGGAGCGCTGTTGCTGCTGTCACCGGAGCTGCTGCTGAAGGAGCCGCCGCCCACCTCCGAGTGAGCGCGACACTTCTCATCTGAAACGTAAAACCACGACAATCAGGGCTTGTATTTATTGATGTGACTCAACATGATGCCAATTCGGATGGTTCTCCTACCAGGGAGGACACCGGTGTGTTCGTTGCGACTCTGAAATGAGTGACGGAGCGGCTCGCAGCCTTCGCGGCCCGGTGACCGGCCTCCTTCATCTACGAATGTAAAAACCAAGCTGATGTGACCTGATTCCCGTGTGTTTACGTGCCTGTCTGTGAGGCTGCGCCTGGTGTTTACCTGGAGAGGACAGCAGGTAGTTGATGTTGATGGTTTCGGAGCGGTTGGGGGCTCTGAGCAGCTGCTCCTCCAGCCTGTGCCGCAGGGCCGTGTTGGTCTGGATGCTCCTCTCCAGCTGCAGCCTCAGGTGTCTGATCTCCTGCAGCAGCTCACTCAGGTCCACGGAGCCGGAGGACGGAGTCGAGAAGACTTCCTGGGTCGCCTCGCTGGGTTCTGAAGGAAAAATGAGGGAAACTCATCAGTCGTGTAGCTTTCTCTAGTTTTGATTCCACCACAGATATTCATGTTTCATAACAACTTTCAGCTGACTCTCAGATATGATGGTCATGTTGATTTGTTCAAGATGAATTCAGTGTTGAACCTTCTGTGATTAGACATATAAACATTTTTGTAGTTTCTACTACAAGGTAGAACTTGCTAGATACCAGCTGGACAAATTATTATCAACACAAATTTTGTAAATGTTGTTTAGTCACACTTTGCACATAACATAATAATAAAAATAAACTTGCAGTACCGTTTTGTCTGTGAGCTTCAGTCTTAATCTTTTCATAAACTTGCAGCTCCACCCGCACTGACTGCAGAAGATGCTGGGAGTCAGACAGCTGCTGCATCTGTAGCTTCACCTCACACTGCAACCTGCACGCATCCACACACACACACACACACACACATCAAAATCAATTAAGACTTATATTCAGCGACTAAGAGGGAATAGAGGATGATCAACGTAGGGCTCCTTCAGTTTGCTTTTGATTGTAAAGAAAATGGTACAAATACCATGAGATATGCAACACGTTGCACCGCTCCCACTCAACATGCTTCCTGAAATAAACTCAACTCAAACTATCTTAAGCACAACCATTATTATTTTTGCACCAATTTATTTTTCTTTAATCTTTTCAATTTCTGTCCATTTATATTATTGCAAAAAGTCTGCAAAAAAAAAAGTGCATTAAAATCCTCATGATGGTGGTATATATTACTGGATACTTAATGTTTTTCTAATGCAAGTCAGGTGTACTTCACACACACACACACACACACACACACACACACACACACACACACACACACACACACACACACACACACACACACACACACACACACACACACACACACACACACACACACACACACACACACACACACACACACACACACACACACACACACACACACACACACACACACACACACACGTGTCAGTAAGACCCGGGGCAAGAGGTCATAGCAGTATTATGGTATGTATGCATTCACGTGTTCAAGGATGAGCCTACAAATGATCCTATCCTGTTTCCAAGTTGTACAAATAGTGTGGAATAATGGCTCTTTAAATGGTAATTAGTGGCCTTGTGTAGTTTCAGGTTGCATGAAGAGAAGAAGGAATGATAGTAAGTGTGTGCTGCGTGTGTAGACATTTAGAAGTGTGTGTGTGTGTGTGTGTGTGTACCTGTGCACAGACTCCTGCAGCTGTGAGTTTTCTTGGCTGCTGTGCTCCAGCCTCTCCTGCAGTTGGTTGTTTTCCTGCATTAACCCTTCACACTCCCTCCTGCTCTGCTCCAGTTTGGCCGTCCGCCGGTTCAGAGACTCACGCAGCTTCTCGCGCTCCTTCTGCTTGTCTGGGGAAAATTAAAACATTTAAAAAGTGGGTGAAAAGTTGAGTGATTAAAGATTATTGGTCTACTGACTGAAAAGATGCGTTCCTGCGTATATATGGTTATAGTGAAGTTGTGTTTCTTACCTTTGGACACCAGGCTGAGCTGCTCCTTCAGGACTTGGTTTTGTCCCCAGAGGAATCGCACCTCATTGGCCAGCTGACCCTGCTCCTCGTTACCGTGGATGAAGATGTTGGTGGCTGCTGAACATGGGCACACACACGCTCATCAGTCAGCAAATAAGTGCTTTGAATAAAGAGTATTTAGAGAGAGAGAGAGAGAGAGAGAGAGAGAGAGAGGATTTCAGGCTGTACCTGGATCTTTCTCCACCTCCGCCAGCCTCTTCTCCAGCTGCTCCCTGAGGCGGTCGTTGGTTTGGATGCTCTCTTCCAGGCGCTGTCGCAGCACACGGATCTCCTGCAGATGTTCGGCCAGCAAGTCTGACGGACACACACATGCATAAAGCTAAATTAAAGGGGGTACTTAAAGACATTAGAGGATTTAATATCACACTTCCATAAACTGCTTTTACAAGAGACAGATTATAAATGAATTGTCAGAATATCCTGATTTAGTCAACATGGGTCAAAACTACAAATAAAATCCACAATGCAACACAACACCTCAACTTTGTATGAAAGACTTTCTGGAAAACATTTGTAGTCTCCAAACCCAAGTCAATATAAACCTGATGACATCACTATGACAAAATGTGGGTTATTTTTCAATACCAGAATTTGAGAAGCTCATCCGGAGCCATAAAATGCATAACTGTTGTTAGGTGCTGAATACTCATTATAAGTGAACTGAACATTTAATGTAAAATCATGCACCTTTATTACATCATCAAATTCTAATCTAAGAAAAACAACTGTTTTAGCACCATGAACAACCCCAATTTGTCTCCAAATAACAAAAGCTGCATAAATAGAACTAAGAGAGCACTTTGCTGTCTGAATAACTATTGTTGTGCAGTATGTATTATAAAATGAAAAGTCTAACCACATGTTTACCTGAGTTCATAGAGCGAGGCTGTTCGGCAGCATCCGTCTGTGAGCCAATGTCTCCGTCCCGTTTATGGGTCTGAGGCCCCGATCCGTCCTGGTCGTGGCCGGGATCCCGTTCCTGGTGGTGGGAGCTGGTCTGGGCCATAATGGAGCGATGCAGGTCCAGTTCACTTCGCAGGCTGGCGTTGAGATCCTCGCTGCCCCTCAGCTGATCCTGCAGTCGCCCGTTCTCCCGCTGCAGGTCCTGCAGTCTGCTGGCAGCGGCGCTGCGACCAGAGACGCCGTCCTCTAGAGCTCCTCCTACAGGAGCAGCATCCCTTCCTGTCCAATCAGAAAGGTGTCGCTGGCCTAAACCTGGACCGGGAGAACAGATAAATAGATTAAAAATCGAAACCTATATTCCATATTTTCTTCTTCTTTGCATGAGAGGCTTATTAAATCCTTAAATTAATAGCAACAGAACAAGATGAACCACTGAAACGTAAAGAGCCAAACAGGTTTGTGATGTAGCAGAAAGGCAAATGTAAGTTTGGGTCTACAGGCCCCTCTACAGGACCTCTCACATATCCATAACCATATCTGCTTCACTTGTCTCAGGAATAGCCTTCACTGTCTCTTTTCCCCAGGGAAACACAATTTGAAGATTGGACTGGATAGGTGGCACTGAATAATGCAACTTTTAAGTGGGGGTGGATTGAAAGTGGACACCTGCTCTGCGCTTGATGGCGTGCTTTGTCCCGCGGGACGCCTCACTGCAACACAATGGATCCGAGTGGAAAATAAGTGCCTTTACAGGCTGCGACTAGCCTGGCCCGGTCCGGCCCGTGGACAAGAACTAAGGTAATCTCTCCAATATACTATGAAAGGAAGTTAATCTTAGTGAGGTTGGTCTTGTCTTTTGCGCCCCACAAAGAAATGATTTTATTCAGACAATGTTTCAATAATGCATCTAGAAATCTGCAGCTCTTGTGAACACATCTCTGTGCTTACTGTCGGCTTGATTGCCACCGGTCGGGCTGCTTTGGCTTGAAGAGGAGGTCCGGTCTGAGTGGTTCACATCCGAGTGAGAGCTGTGTTGGCTGCTGGGGCCTTTGCCTCTGAACTGACTCTGCAGGCTCTGGATCAGACGGTTCTTCTCCTGCAGCTCCTTCGTCAACCTGGGAGGAGGAGAGGAAAATGTAGTTATGTTGGTCACGCTGTCTCCTAGAGGATGCAACAGCTGGATTTGATCATCACATCATCAAAACAATGTAAAACAGGGAGGATAATACCACAGCACCCGAAAAAAGAGACAGAAAACTAAGACTTAAGGTGATCCCAGATCAGCAGAAACACACAGCTGGAAAATATGGAAAAAAGGAGTTCACAGCAAACGTCATGCCGTCCGTCGGGATCAAACCCGCTCACAGGTCCAGCTGCTCCCTGGTGCACTCGGCCAGCGAGAGGTTTCGCTGGACGAGGAAGCCGACGTGCCGCTGCAGCAGCTCTCTCTCGCCCTCTAGCTCCAGACGCAGACTTTCTAACTCCTGCTGGACTCGAGCCGGACTGTCAGGAGGATCGCTCACGCTCTCCTCACAGGACCGAGCTCCCTGCTGAGGCTCCCCGAGACTTCCACATCAGCGATAATATAGATTAACATCTGTCACTACGAGCAACTTTCATTTCTAATCTGATGATACAAGGCTGCTGTTGAAAAGTTGACAATAAATAAATAAAAATGTAAACACAGATGCAACGATTTTACTATTATTTGCCATCCAACATAAGAGAAAACTGTTGTTTTCCTGTCAATGGCCGAAAATAAAAATGTTTTTTTTTTTTTTTTTATCCTCAATTGTTTTTCCAAAGGGTTGAACTGTACATATATAGTCATGTTATGTTTCATACAAAGCTTAAATTGCTTTCTGGATCATACATACACATGTACTACATGTCAATGTTCATCCATTTGTGTGTGTGTGTGTGTGTGTGTGTTCTTTCTCAGGGACACCAGTGACCCAGTTAGGGGGAAGTGTAACCTTAATGTTTTGGCTGTCATTGAGAGAATTAGGTCAACAGCAGGACACTATTCAAAACCAACAACACACACACCGCCTGGGGTCATAAGGCAATTGGCTGGGGGTGGGGGTGGAGAGGGGGTGGGTCCTTTAAAGGGTCACGAGACAAACCCTCAAATCTCAAACAGAACCACGGACAACATGACCTCAATAAATCCGGCTGTATTGTTCCCGTTGGACAGAGCCAGGCGAGATGTTTTCCTCCTGTGGCTGCTGCCTTATATTTATGGGATCAGTCTTCTCATCTAACTCTGGGTATTTCCCAAAATGTTGAACTATTCCTTGAAGCATGTCATTAAAGGTTTAGGGCCCAGGACAAGGGTCCCAGTAACCTAACATTAACATGGACAATTGTCAATATTACAGATACTTGTTTTCTCACCACAAATAAACGTGACAAATTTCATAAGAGCAAATGAAAAAAAGACATTGGCAATAAGCAAGTGCAGTGTGAGAGATTGAGACGCACCTCCGAGACAGATCCAGGGCCACCGCGTCCTCATTAACCAGGCGAGACTCTCCTAACACAGAGGGGAGAAGAGGCTGTCAAGGACCTGTCTGGAAAAATCAGTTACGAATGGCTGCTCTTTTCATCGCTCTGCTGCCTTTTAGTTAAAGCACAGAGACGTTTCTGCACAATAGGTGAGTCAAATGACTCAAAAGCAGCTGCAGGGTGATTCTCAATAGCAATATTTCACCCCCAAAAAACAAAAAGATGCATTTAAGAGCGTTGCAGCCGCTACCTTTGTCCAGCCGTCCTTCGAGCTTGTCCAGAATGCTCAGGCTCTTGTCCAGCTGCTCTTTGACCGCCTCGCCCATGTAGTAGTCGACTTCGCCGGCGTGCAGCAGCTCCTTGAAGGCCTTGCTCAGCTCATCCAGCTGCCGGCGCTGCAGGGCTCCGAGCCGCCGGCTCTCCTTGATCTGCTGCCTCAGTTGCGACAGCTCCCTGGCCTGCGACTGCACCAAGGCATCCAGTCTGTGGAGACATCAGCATCGGGGCACGCACAAAATAAAACAGCAACAAAGTCAAGATTTGATTTTTTTTTTAAATGTTAAAATAGTACAATATTGATTATGCATTGAGAGACTGCTGACCTTGCAGGAGAGGCGGAGCGGCTGCGGGTCTGCTGCAGCTGTTCACTCATGCTTCTGTTCAGTGTCCTTTCTCTTTCCAAATCCAGTTCCAGAGAGCTTGTTTTATCGTTCATCGCCTGGTTCTCCCCCTCCGTTTTCTCCCTCAGCTGCCCACTTCTGTAGCTCCTATCTTGGGTACGATCCTCCCGCTGTGTCCCTTCTTGATCCTTGACGGTTGAGGGATCAGAGGTGTTGGCGACGAGGTCACTGGAGAGAGAGTTCCTCCGCAGAAGACTTTGCATTTGGAGGATGAGCTTCGTCTGGTTTTCCAGCTGGACCTTCAGCTCCCTGACTTGCCCCTGAAGCTGCAGGGGGTCCTTAGAAACCCCGTACTCGTCGTAGACCTGCAGGCTTTTCAGACTGACCTGAAAACAGACGAGAGCATTAATGAAATTCAAATATGATATTGTATTAGCAATAGCTCCATGAGTTGGTTTAAAACACGGCCTGGCTGACTTTTGAATGTTTCTAGCTGAATATTTTGAAAGCCAGAATCATCTAAAGGGGGTCTTTAATGTGCACTTGATAGTTATATGCATGATTTGTTTTTGTTCTTGGAAAGGCTAAAAAAGAGACAGTAGATCTCTTTCTACAGTCATGTACTAACATGTTGAGTATTGCAATGCTCGACTGACTTGTGCTGTGTTACAGTTGCCGAGCTATGAATGATGGTCAATGATTTAGGGGCGGGGTTTAGCGAAAAGCAAGTTGAATACCTTGGCTGAGCTGAGAGCTGGGGAACTGGGGTACGGGGTGCTGGAGGTGGAGTCCAGGTTTTCGGTCGAGGAGAAGGTGGCCTGCTCGCGTCGGAAAGGCAGGCTGGAAGCGCTGCAACTAGGGTTCACACCAACCTCTAGATCTGACAACACAATGTGCACAGAAACAATCAACTAGAGGAACAGGAAAACATGGCAAGTTGAGGAAAACAAAAGGTGATCGTGCCGTGTGAGGAAATAAAATCATTTGAGCTACAGCTGGACCGTGAGGACAGACACGAACTATAAGTGAAAGATTAATGAGTGCTCGAAAGACATTCCCAAACGTCAGAGTGGAAACATGCAAGAATTCGTCAACGCAACAATATTGACAGCTCATTCAAATTTGGGAATAGTGCAGAAAAACACCGAGTTAAAAACCAGTAGTAGAGAGTGTAGTTAAGAGACCCAAACAGAAAGATTCCTCAAGATAGGAGACAGCGGGTTACAGGTGCCCTTGTGCACTCCTCATGCAGACAAATAAGAAAATCTAAGAATCTATCCACATTGGAGATTAGTGTCCACTCAGCAGACAGACATGCATCGTCCGTCTAAAAGCCGTCTACCTGTGCTACTGCTCTCTTCCCTATCGTTCTCACTCTTGCCACTGGTTTCGTAACCCAGGTCCTGCAAATCCACCTGCACGCCCTTGTCATCCTGCTCCAGAGCTGGCATTGGAGGCAATATATGGCGGGTTAGGAAGGAAACATTGAACGTGTGCAGCATCTCGTCTCCTTTATGGTGCTCATGGTCCATTTGGAGGAACACAATGGTTTAACTGAACACATTCATGCAAAATTATTATTTGAATTCAAATGCTTGAAGCACAGGTGCGCTTTTACCTTTCCGTGCGGTTTCAGGGGAGGTAAGAGCAGTGGCCAGTTTCTCCTCCAGGCTTCTACAGGCTTTCCTCTTCTCCCTCAGCGCCTTATGGAGGGTCTCCAGTTCCACCTGGACACTCGGTGGTAATCCATTGGCATCCGGCACGGTCCTGTGGACCTCGCCCTCCTCTCTACGGCCCCGCTCTTCTTGTAGGGAAGCCTGGAGATCGGAGATCCTCTGATGGTGATCACCGAAGACCTTGTAGAGGCGGAAGAGGTTGCTGTGGAGCCCTTGGTGAAGTTGCCTGTTTGTTCCAGATGAAGCAGCGGACTGACTGCTGCTGGGTTTGGTGGTGGGCTGGGTGGGTTCTCCCAGCTCCTGCCTCTCTTGCAGGGCTCTCTGAAGTTTGTCTAAATTCATCTGAAACTCAGGACTGGTCTGGGATGATCTACCAGAAGCCAAGGAGCCGGTATTTGTACAGTGTGCTGCCAGAGAGGCAACAGCAGACTCTGCTGCACTAAGACAGTGCATCAGAACATTGATCATCTCTGGACTGACATTATCATAACTACCCATTCCCCGTGGATGTTCCTTTGATTCCCTTTCCTGAAGTGATTCTGCAGCTACCGGCCTCGAACATTTACCATCCGGCTCATCGTTGTAGTCGTGTCGAGCAGCAGCATCGTCTGCAGCCCTCAGTTTTTCCTGCAGCTCTGCGTTAAGCCTGTTCTGCTGCCACAGAGCCTCCTGCAAAGAGTCTGTGTGTCGCTGCAACTCCTGCATGGAGTCCTCTGGGCCTCCAAACCCGCCTCTTGGGCTCTGCCTATTCGAAGATGCGTTCACCCGCTGCAAGGCCGTCTCGATCTTCAAACATAAATCCCTGAGTCCTGGAATTCTTTCTCGGCTGTCGGTGGAGGTGATCGCCGTCTCGGTCATGTTGAGAAGCTCTACAAGCTGGTGGTTGAGCTCCTCCTTCTCCTGTAGGGCTTTTTGCAGCTCCGTGCATCTGCTGTAAACGGCGGAATCGGACCCCGCTAAGACAGAACCTTTACATGGACTGGTGTGGGACCCGAATCGGCTCTGGCTGTCCAGACTGCAGGCAGTCAAGTAAGCGATGGTGGACTCTGCAGCCTGTAAGGCCTCCACGTACTGGCGATTGAGCCGGTCTTTTTCCCGGAGCTGAGCGTGGAGCTCTTCCCAATCAGCTAGCTGCTCACTTAGTTTATTGATCACGGCCTCTTTCTCCTGACACTCCTGGTGGAGGAGCTCCAGCTGCATGAAAAGGGTAGAGCTGGCCCGGGTGTGATCCGGTGTTGTTCTGGCTTCAGAGTCCATGTCCGACCCCTCTGGACTGCCGGTACGATGTGCATATGTGAGCGTGGAAGAAGGGGAAGTGCTGTGCTGGGGTGACGTCTGTGCCGGGGAGTCTTCATGCAGTTGCTGGTCTGAGCTACATGCACCATCCAGATCAAGGTGCTGAAGGGCATCGGTTCTGAGATGGTCAGAGCTCACAGACTGCCAGCTGCTGCTGGCCTCCACCCTCAGCCTCACAGGGACTGGGATGCGAGATTTGACACCATCCTACAAAAGGAAACAAATGGAACAGATATTGAAGACACCGACAATTAGACGAGATGCAGGAAGCAATGTGTTTCTTTACACTCATTACAAAACGTACCCCATGCTGCTTTGTACTCTTGCTGTTTGACTGGCCTTTAGTTTGTAGACTCTTCATCCCCTCTGTGGTGCTGACAATTAGCTCAGTGATGACAGAGGCCACCCCATTGGACACCTCCACAGAGTTCCTCTCTCCCTTTTCTTTCGACAGATTGATGACCCGAGATGGACCTTTTGTCTCGGCCTGCAGTGTTTCCACACTCCTTCTCAATTCAGCCTGTCCATCGCTGCTATTCCCCGAGGCGTCTGTGCTCTCTTTTTCCTTACATTCAGTAGACGTCTGCTCTTTCAGGAGCCCTCGCAGCTTCACATTTTCTGATCTTAGTCTGAGCAATTCCTCTCTGCAATGAGGGAAATTGGATCAGTTTAACAATCAGTTGCACACTAGAGTGAAAATAAGACACTGCTGGAGAAAAGACCCACCTCAGGTGCAAGACCGATGTGGCTCCACAATGAGTAAGCAGGGATTTAAGTGCCATTGCATCTGTGTTCCTCTGTCGAGAACCTTTCTCTCCAGTGTCCAAGGTGTCGTTGCCAGACTGAGCATGCTCTCTACTCTGGCCAAGGCCACTGTCCATACTTGTATCACCCAGCAGCTTTCCAGATACCATCTAAAAGAAGGAAAGTTTGGATATAATGGTTAAAGCACATGAAAAAGGAATTCCCCGTATTATTAACATTGCATTACTAAAGCTATCCATGCATTTCATACCTGTCCTAGTTTGATGTCCGTCTGAGTCTCTTTTTCCTGACAAGAGTGATGCGTCCTGTCACTGTGAGTCACAGGCTGCACAGCCTGCGTTTTCTCATGCTGCTAGAGTAATGGCATGGAAGGCGAGTATGACACACATGGCTCGGTAAAAGAAAACTTAATGTGGGAACAGAATCCATAAAAACACTGAAAAGCAACAGCTGAATGGTATGACGTGTCTAATGTGGTATGGCAAAGACAGAGCATTTCATGGGACACAGAGATAAAGAAAAACAAAAAAAACAGGGACTGATTAGGAAAGGTGAAGGAGAAAAGGAGGATCTTCTACTAAAGACAAGAAACACATAGACATTAGTAACAGGCTAGACAGAGCAAAGGTTAAGATGTAGGTTCAAAGGTTGGAAAGGAGCTAATATAGGTGGGTGTTAAGACAATGACTTAGAAATGATTCACTGAGTATTCGTGGACATAATGTACAAACATTTGCTATTAAATGACAGAAATAGACGTTGATGCCTCCTCTTCAAGTACAACTTCCTCCATTTGTCTTTTGCAGCATCTAACCTGTTTCAAGGGGCCGCTGCTGCCCACGTCTTTGTCTTGGCTGTCATGAGCATCATGGTCTGACCTCTCCAATAGTGACAGCCGGATCTGCAGCTCGTTGTTCACGGTCTGCAGTCTGCTGACACAATCCTGCAGCTCCAGCACCTAGGGCCCAAACCGGCGATCTTTCAACCAATCTGCATGATTGTTTACGGGTTTCATGTATGTTGGGGACGCATCTTGTCAACTAGCTAAGATCAACTGTTATATTCATCGGAGGAACCTTTTATTTAGTTTGAAAAAGACTTCACCTTCTGCTTGAGCTCCTGTGCAGAAAGTAGAGACAAGCTGTCATCCGGCCCCTCCCCCACACAGATACTCATGTAGGAAGTCTGATCTCCGATGAAGCTCAAGGTGTCACCTGAAACAAAAAAAGACTCCCATCTACCAAAGCTCTGAAATAAGAGAAAAGGTGTATTCCAGTATTTCTTCTAATCTCACCACCGTCATTGGCTCCACCGACCCCTCCTCCACGGTTCTGAATGGCTCCTAAGCGAGCCTGCAGAGAGGCATTCCAGCGCTGTGCATCTTCAAGCTGATGTCTCATGCTCTGCAGTTCTTGAGGATCAATCAGGTCCATACCTGAACCGATACACAGAAGGTTACACACACACACACACACATAATCTGAGTAGTTTAAGTATACTTTTGCGTATGCAAGTGCTCTGCTGTCAGAACGTTTCTAACTTAACATTGTTTAACAATGATTTGTTGGTAGTTGTGAGCTTATAAACTATAAAAATGCAGACATGCATAGGTAGGAGGCTCATATTTTGCATAGGATGGCATGCAGCATTGGAGAAAAATATAATTTGAAATTCTTAGTTCACGGTATGTATCTGTACAAAATTCAACCTTTGATGATTGAAATATGAATGCTAAGTTTAATGCAATTAAATAAGTAAATAAAAACTTTAAATCACATTAAAGCACTTATTTTTTCAAGTAAAATCTGGTACAAATATCATAAGTATTCGTGAAATATCTGTGTTCCTAAAATCATATAAAACACCCTAAACTGTAAATTGAATAAAGTAAGCTAGAGGAGGAATTTAACAAAAAGCTGCAGCCACAGAAAAATACATGATATAATATATGTGTGTTTGTCTACATGTAGCGTGTATGTACTATATATTATAATGAATATATAACAAAAACAAGACATGTGGAGATTTTCTCAGTGGTAATTACTGCTGCTACATCTATGTTGTAATCAGTGTGAATGTGAGCCATGTTACTTACAGCTGACCTATTTATACACCTGGCTCTCTTCGGGGGCGGGGGATCAGCATGCACTTGACATGCAGACCCATGCATGTTGACAGTTGCTCAAGTAAATTGGCTTAGACGACTACCTGAGTGTACAGTGACACGTTTAATTAGTCTAGGCTGCGTCCTGATGTCACCAACTGTGCTAAATTACAACTATGTGACGTCACGCGATAATACGCGTTGGATTTTTAATTAGAATCTATTTCAGGGGAGCTACTCTGCAGTAGGATAACATGTGATTCTTGATTAAAGTTGTTATATAATGGCATGCTTATGTGATGAAATCTAACTCATGTGACAGATGGTTGGGTGGATTTGGTTAACACACAGAGGGGTGTTAGAGAGATGATGCAATCAACAGACAATGCTTTAATGGGACAGTGAAAACAAGCAGACAGCAAGTTGAAAGTGAAAGACAGGATGAGCGGCCAACAGCAGCCTTTATTCACAGATGTTTTTTTTTTGTGAAGAGTGAGTACATTTAAAGAGTGACAAAACATGCAGATGAGGAGGTGATGATGCAAAGAACAGTGGACATAAAGAAGAAGAGGAGGGAGAGGACCAGGTGTGCATGCTGAGTAAAGTGACAAATAAAGAAGTGGGGATGTCAGCTTGTCAGCAGGAGATATTATTGGAGTAAACACAGTGGACAAAGAAGACAGGTGTGTTGAGGGCCGGGCGATAATTCAACATGATAATTGATCATCTTTCCATTTAATTATATCCTGATGAAATCATATATATATATATATCAAGGTATCGTAATTCACAAATACATCGTCTTAATAGATAAAAACAAACACATACTAACTCAAAATCTTCATTGAAAATCAAAATTGATAAGAATTCTGCTTATAGGAGGACCACCGTATAGTTAAATCTTCTGTTTTATTGCTTTACCATGTTATTTCATATAGACTATTTGAAACATGAAACTATATCATGCTATATATGATTTTTGAGATGTGTAATGACCTATATTAAAACAGAAGACTTTGGCCAGATCACCCAGCCCTCGGTTGGTTTTTGTATGTTTTCACTAGGACACATGGATGTGTGTCTCCCTGAGCTTTAGTTTCCCAACTCTTCTAAAAACTTCAAAGACAAACATGCTCTTTCCCTTTATTTTTTCTTTTCATCTTTTCTTTTTTTCAGTTCCCCTCGTCATTCCGCACCCAGTGTGTTTGCACTGCACCTTCTCTGAGTTTGGCTCTATGCATCTCTCTCTCCAAGTCGTCCCTCAGCTCCTCATTAGTCTTGATGCTCTCCTCGAGCTGCTGCCTGAGAAGCTGCACCGCTGTCAGCTCCAGCTGCAGAGCGTGGAGACGCTGGGCGCTGCAAATAGAATCGGATAATTCAGAATAATCTTTTAATTTCCACTAATTGCAGTGGTTTCTTTGTGGCAGTGACCATTAACCCCTACCTGTCCTGCTCCTTTACCGTCCTGACCAGGCTGGAGTAGAGCTGCTGCTCGGCTCTCAGTGCTTTGTTCAGGGCATCATGTTCCTGGTGCAAGGCTACAAGGTTTGGCAAAGCCTTGAGGGACACACAAAATAAAAGGGAAAAGGTCTTAATGTACGAGCATTATATATTGTATTTCATTAAGCAGAAAAGTTGTTAATGCATTTAGTTTACTTCTTGCTGGCGATCTCCACCGATGATGGTTCTCTCTCTCTGAGGGAGAGCTGGGAGCGATCTCTCCAAGCCAGAGCCGATGACCCGATCCTGGGTGTGATCGGCCCGGCTGTCCCCTCTCGGACCGAGGCGCTCGTGAAGAACCTGCTCACATAAACATAAACATGAGAACTACTAGACGGGAGGCTGCCGAGTTCATTGTGTTCAGAGGAAAAGCTCCTTATCCAAAGCCGCTGCGTGTTACATTGAGTGACTGTGAATCGAGGAGCCCTTACATCGATAATCTCATCTTTGGTCTTCAGCGTGGAAGTCAGAGACTCAATATTAGCAGCCTGACCGTCACTGCGACCCTCCAATTCGGAAAGCAATGACTGTAGCTCTCCCAAAGTAATCTGGATACAGAGGAACATGAGGTAAAGGATTGCACAACAAGACACTTGCAAGTGTTATGCAAGTAAATGTTTGTAACCGACTGACCTTCAGTTCATTCTCCCTCTTCAGTGCTTTATTCAGTGCCTCGGTTTTCTGTGCGAGCTCCTTTTTCAAGACGACGACTGTCTTTTTGGAGGGCAGAATATTCTCCACATTATCGTCACTGCTCATCCTGGACAGCACAGCTTCAGAGCAGACAACATAGAATGAATCGTCGGTTTGACGTTTAAGGTCCGGCGACAGGGTTTAACAATGTGAAGGCCTCACCTTCCTTCTCGTCCAACTTCTCCTGCATGATTTGGATAGTTTGTCTGAGCTCCAGGACATGATCCGGCTCCTCTTTCTGCCTCACCTCTGCCAGAAACTGGTCCCTCTCCTGACCACGCTGCAGAAGCTTCTGCACATTTAGAAAGACAACAAGTTAGCACAATCGTTTACCTTAGACGTTGTCAAAGAGGCCACCAAGTCATTTGAAGACGGACAGGAGGAAAGGAGTATTATTCACACTACTCTCCTTGGCAGTTTCAATTCCCTCCCCTTGTTAGGCCTCTAAGTCAAGCACATTTTACAGCTGAGTGACTGTGTTTGTATCCCAGAGGAACTCACATTGATGACGCTGTCTTTCTCTGCGAGCAGGGCTCGGAGCTCTGCCGTCTCTAAATAACCCTCCTGGGCTGTTGTGGAGCTTTGCTTCTCGGCGGCGGCGAGCTCCTGCTGCCTGTCAGACAGCTGCTTCCTCAGTTGCTGAATCTCCTGAGTGCGCTCGGACAGCATGCGGTTGTAGTGCTCTGCAGACTCCTGGAGAGATGAAAGCACGAAACGATGAAATTAATGAGTTAGGTATGTTTGAACAAATGTGTTCAAACAAATGGCTTTTTGTGGATCTGTCAATATAAATAAAAAAACATGTTATGTCTATATATTGTTTCTAAAATGTAGAGCATTCATCTGAAATTGTCTTGTATCCTAAACCAACCCTACCCTGCATGGATGTTGCAATTCATTAAAAAAAATATATTCTAATGCATATGTTCACACCTAATTAATTATATAATTTGATTTTTCATTCAAATTACTACTTACAAGTTACTTTTTTTCCATTTCTATATTCTATAACTATTTTCCCTGTGGTGATCCCTAAAACGTGATTTCATAATTAAATGCCGACCTTGATGAGCTGGTCCTTGCTGCTGATTGTAGCCAACAGTCCTTCCACAGCACTCTCATTGTCAGCAACCAGCCTCTCTCTGGCTTTCACCGTCTCCGCCAGCATGGCCTCTGTGACCTTTAACCTCTGGCCCATCTGCTCAGCAAGGTCACGTGTGTGACTCTGCGACTGGTTCAGCATTGAGTCGGACATTTCCTACAAACAAAGGTTGACAGAGTTAGAAAAAAAACTACCTCAGAAGCATTGAAAGAAAAAGTCTTTGTATTTGTCACATTTTTGAGTCAGAATGGTGAAAGAATCAGTGGACATGGCTGGAAATACAGAAACTAACCTCCATATCCTTCGTCTTGCCCTCCAGGGAGAGCTGCAGCTGGCTAATGATGGAGTCCTTCTCCCTCAGTGATCTGTTCAGGTTATCTTCTACATCTTGCTTAGCTCTCTGCAGGTTCTTCAGTGTGTTTGCAAGATGCTGCAGCTCCACATCCTTCTCCTTGATCAGACTGTCAAAACTCTGGAAAGAGAGGAATGAGCAGAGAGATACCTCGGATTGAAGTCCAACCTTCCGAAACAACTTCATTCCCGATTACTGGAAAAGGCAAATTTCTGACATTTCTTTCCAATCAAATATGATCGTGCCTGCTTACATTGACGGTTTCCTCGTTGTGAGAGAGCAAGTTATTGAGCCTGTCCAGGTCTCTCTCCTTCTCTCTAAGAGACAGCTGCAGCTGGTGAATCTCATTGTCTTTCTCCTCAATGGCAGCAAACTTCTCATCCAGCGCCTCCTGCGACAGAGCAAACAGAACAACGTCACAATCCGGTTGTAGTCGCTGTGGAGAAAAGATAACGCAGAAGGAACGCCCACCTCCAGAGCCTTCTCCTTTTCTTTCAGCCTATGCCGCAGCTTGGAAAGCACATTATCGTTTCCTCCGGGACTTTTGCTCTGCTCGAAGTCTCTGACCATGTTTATGTACTCCTGATGAACACAGCCACAACAGCAATGTCAAAGCAACTACCTGCATACAGTCAATGGCAGATTTTACAATAGATTAAAAAAAATGAAAGGAGCTAAATTTAAGCATATTTATGCATATATGCAGAGCAGCAGCCCTGAGCTAGCCAGTGGAGCACGATCACATTCACTAACATGCACTAAAACACATGCATGGTCGACCCATCTATGTAAACAAAGCACAGGGCAGCTTGAATTACAACACACAGAGGAAGAGCGACCTAATTCTCTGTTCATGTAGACATTACTCCACTATTTCTTTTCGTGGCGAATATTTGTCTGCTGCTATACGAATGCTCTGAATATTATATTGAGAACCTTTGATGCAAACAAAAATATTTCATCTTTTGGAGGACTCTGTGTTGAATGTTTTTGCGTCACCTGTAGCTGCTGCTCTTTATCGGACAACGTGGATGTGAGCCGCTGGATGGTGACCTCGTGGGTCTGCAGCTTTCTTTTGGTCTGATCCAGCAGCTCCTGGTACTGCTGCTCGAGGGCACTTTCTCTGTCTCCGATCTCACCACTCAGCTTTTTGAGCTGATTGTTCAGATCCTTGGGGGGGGGGGGAGAGGAGAAATGATTATATGGTCACACAAAAATATTGATATTTGAATGGTGACAGAAAACAGAGAAGAGGATTTTGGATTGGAGACAATAATACAAGGAGACAAGTGATATTTCAAAATATTTACTCGACAATCACGGTCTTACATTCAGGGCCTTGTCTCCTTTCTTCTTCTGCTGTTGCAGGTCCTCTAGTTCCACCTCTAGCTGGTCCTTCGCCTGCTGCAAGTCAGCCAGCTCTTGCTCCTTCCTGTCCAGGCCACGCTGCAGCTTTTGGCCTTCAAGCACCTTGGCATGATGCTCGCCCTGGAGCTGGGCCAGCTCCGTTTGCTTTGCCATTAATAGAGTTTGGTGCTCCTCTACTCCCTGCAGGATATGTGCATGAAATATTAATATTTACAGAGGCAGCAATGTGTATTTATCAATGACGTGGTGATTTTAAAATACTTTCCTGCTTCTTTAATATTCTACAACTACTATTACTAAGACTACCTTTAGTATAATGTACAGTGTGAATGTACAGGCACACACATAACAAGGAAACATTAACATATCATATAAAGTTAAAAGGGTTGGTCCTCTATAAAAAGGGAACAACTTGCCTGGTATTTCTGCAATTGGGCCTTATGTGCTGCCTCTCTGGCCTTGGCCAAAGCGTCATCCCTGTCCTCAATCTCATGACACAGCTCTGCAATCTGTGCAACCGAGAAAAAGACAGACGAGTTGGTGCAAGAGCATTGCATAATACAGAACAGTGAGAGCCAAGACAGTTTAAGTCTTACCTGTTTTTCCTTTTCTTTGAAGACCTGAGTTAGCCCTTGGATAGTTTTGTCTCGCTTTAGAGCATTCTTCTTCTCAGAGTTTAGATCGTTCTCTTTCTCCTCCAACTTCCCCAACAGGGTCTGTTTACACATATAAGTGATATTACACAAAAGAAACCTCTCAATCTAATTCAAAAATATTTTTAAAAGCTAAACGTCCTCTCAATGTACCTTGTTTTGATTCTGGGTTTCCTCCAGTGTTTTAGTCAGGGTTTCATTGGTGCTTTTGGCCTGGGTGAGCTCTTCAGACAGCTGCTTATTGCAGGACTCCATTCGCCTAACGTCACTCTGCAAATCCAGAAAAACAAAAGAGAAAATGTATTAACACGAGCAATATTAAGCAGCAAAGCCGCCGTCTGTCCCAGATCATTGGCAGCACTAGAACATTTTGCCCAGACGAGGATTACTGAAAAGAACTACCTCCACCACTCGGACAGGGTTGTATTCATCATCAAACTCCTCAGTCAGATCATGCAGAGACTTCCATTTTGCCTCTCTGCATCTGTGCTTTGCTCGGGGGTTAGGAGGGCCTGTAGTTAACCTCTTCAGGACAGGGATGTGGCTCCCTGCAGGGGCAGAGACGTGTTGCTTCGGGATGCAGCGCAGGAGCTGGATCAGGTCGGAGATCACGGAGGGCTTACTTGAGGAACTGCGGAGCAGCGCTCTGGCCTGAAGCTTTCCTTCCGGGTCATCGATGGCACCGTGTCTTGCGACAAACACCTTGGGCTCTCTGAGCTTTAGTTTGGGTGGAGGGTCTGGAGGGGCGTCTGAGGAAAAGTCTCTATTGAGGGACTGCATGGATGCGGAGCGACCTTTGACTGCAGGTCTAGGCAGAGTTCCCTTGCGTTGGACCAGGTCAATGTACATGCTCTGCGAACGGTGGCGTGTGCCTCGGAGACCAAAGCTCTTCATGAAGCCATCGAGCCCCACCGCTGATCCCAGCCTGCTGCCCCTGAGGCTCGGCCGCCCTGGAAATGGCCCTTTACTAACAATTCGATCCAGGCTCACACACCTTCTCATGCGGTTCTCCGCGAGGCCACTTCCAGTCTCCCTGAACAGCTGCCCTTCAGGGGCCAGCCGACACACAGCCTCATCATCAGGACTGCCCACTCCGGAGGACCTGAGTAGAGACTTGCAACTGCCGCTCTCCACGCAACTCCTGTACAGACTCGGGTTGTTTTTGTTGTAGATGTGGACGATGCACTGGATCAGGTGGTCTTTCTCCGCCTGCATCTTCTGGATCTGACTGTTGTGTTTATCCTGAAGCTGGCTGATGTTCACGTCACAGTGTACCACCTTCTCCAGCTGGAACACACATTTCCCGCAGAGAAACTCTCCTTGACCGTCACGGGTCACCTCCCGGCCCAGCACATGGGACAAGATGACTTGTAGCTTCCTTTGTGCTGTTGAGCTGAAGATCCAGCGACACTGGCTTCCCACCAGACGAACCCCACATATACGACACGGGTCCCGCATGGTAACTCAGATCTTTATATCCCAGATTCACCTCCTTAGAACGAGTCCAAAAGGCTTGATGGTCTTTAGCCTGCCAACCATGGAACAGCCATCTATCATTTTCTCTCACTCCATCAGCAAGAGAAGCACAGAGGAGAATGACTGAGTGCAGAGCGGTATAAGCCCTAAGCCTTTGATAATCCCTGCTCCCGCCTCTATTCCACTCTCCCCCACATTCAATCAGATCAAATCCTCCAGGACTACTGCACTGATCTGTGTCACGGCCGGGGCCAGACCATCTCTAGAAAACCTCCTCCCAAATACCAGATCAGGTATGAAGATCAGCCCCATACAGGTGCTTCTCCAGGGGCCTTGTGACGATAGAAGCAGCCAATCCCTCCGATAGACTCTATCCTGCCCGACGGCATATCTAAAAATCCACTTTAAGATTAGAAGGTGTTTCCTGGCAATCACACTCGATTACACCTCCATCCTGGAGGGGCCACTCCAAGAATTGTCACGCCACAAAAACATTTTTTAAAGTCTTTGTGCAATACATGATGCAGCACATTTGTTTGACCCAGATCTGACAAACACGGACCGTTTTTCCCTTTTGCAATAAAGAAGGCTGGACATAAATAACTCGCAGACAAACTCTCCAGACAGCATGGTAATCCAGTCTTAACACCAGCCGACTGACGAGAAACTATGGAGCCCGTCCAGCGAACTGTTTTCTGTCAGCCCAATCAACAGGGTTCACATCTGATGTGAAGGATTATGGGTGATGATATTTATTCACCACAGCCACAGAAAGTAAAAAACATTTAGCATGAGATAGGTATTTTTGTGAAATGCCTCCAATAAAGGATTACTGTCATATAAAGGACAATGAAAAAGTGAGAGATTATGCCTCCAGTAGTGACTACGACACAAACTCATCCTTCACCAATTAGTTAAAATGATATGAGCTTCCTGTTGTGAAACCAACATTAGGCAACCCATTAAATCCCAAAGACTTCAAGCGGAGTACTTCTCCTCTTTACTGCAGCAGGGTACAAAAATAAAACGGCACCAGGAGGCACACAGAGGAAAAAAGCAAGCCATAAAACACGCCAAAGTACATTTCCTGTGGTTCAACCAAAGAAAACAGACAACCCTCTGAAGTTGACAGCGCGTTAACATAGAGAACACAGCCTGTGTTCATCTGTTGGTCTGGCAGTGTTTGAGCTCGAATGGTTTCTCACAATTAGGCACGGTTAAAGGACTCAGCTTTGGTTTGAGGCAAAACTATTACTGGAAACCGAATAATGAAAGAATGAAAAACTAATGATAGACGTAAAAAGTCTCACGGTGGGCAAGACGACCACAAACGATCTTGAAAACATGGATATGTGGAAGGAATCTGAGAAAGCAGGCTACTTAATGAGAAAATCCTCACAACACCAACCTGATCGTCCGGTGTTGTTCTGTCCTTCTCTCTGTGGATCTCGCCCCTCAGTGCCTGGAAACAGACAGTCAAGGGTCACTTACAATAATAGTGTCAATACATACTGTATGTACTCTCAAAACAGCAAAAAATGACTAAAAACAGTTTGTACATACATTTTGGTATCACATTTACATATGAAACATAGGAAAGTCTTACCTCAAGTTCCTGATCTTTCTTGGCAATGAGATCCGAAAGCTGCTGAACACAGTCAGCTGAAGGTGCATCTCTCTCTTGATCTGCACTTTTCTTCTGATGGATCACAGCTTCTTGGTTCTTTAATGTGATCTTGAGCTGCTCAATGATACTGGTGTGGGGAAAAAAACAAAACATTTAGACCCCAATACAGAAAAAAACATATTCATACATCTGCTTATCTAATGTGTGCCTACTTGTCCTTCTCCTGCAGGGCCTGCTGCAGGTCTTGGACTGGGCTGGGGACAGGGACGGGGTTGAAGGTGCTCGGCGGACCCAGGGCTTGGAACTTCTTCTCCATGTTAATATTCTTAAGCTTCTCCTGCTCAGCGATGGCTGCCATCTTGTCAACCTCTTCCTCTGCTGTTCGCAGAGACTGAATTTGAGGCAAAAAAAACAAACAAGTGAGACAATAAACTCCAGCTACCTAAAGGGATGAAACAGAAAACTACTGCCATCAGGGGGTATAGGAAAGTAAATAGTTTTTAATCACCTGTTCGAGGTCAACGATTCTCTTGTTGAATGCTTCTCGAAGTGCAGCCATCTCTCTCTGGGCGTGCTCTCTCACACGCTGGGGTTCTCCTGATTCCCGACCAGCCAGACTCTCCAACGCTTTCCTGATGAATACAATTTAATTACAGCAGATGATTAGCTTAAAGATTATATACACATTTTCACCATTGGGCTTCCATGACATCGTCCTGCTAACTAAGATCGGGAACGATACTCACGATGCGGACACAAGTAGCTCCTGTTTCTCTGCCAGGTCTCTCTTCATAGACTCCAACTCCACCTTCAGCTCAATGTTCTGTAAACAGACAGCATGAAGACCGTTATAGGACAAATTGCACATCTGGAGTTAGGAATGGACAATGTGGAGAAAATCAAAAATCACAATATGTTTGACTAAATACCTCAATATTAGCATTTTGGTGATATTGTAGGGTTGAATATTGGTGCTTTCACAAAATATTACACAATGAGAATATTGATAGTTAATTATCAGGAATGTGGATATGATGACTAAGTGGTTAAAGGCAAATAATAGAATAGATCAAACAGTCTGTTAGGTTCCAAAATGTCATCGCTTTACTGTAATACTTCTTAGAAATCGTAATCCCTGACGATTATATTGTTAATATATTACGAAATTACTAAATCTCAAGGTTCATCTGTCCCTGGAGTGTGTACAAAAAGATCAAACTCTTACAGGACACGTTACCCCTAAAAAAAAAAAGATAAGAAACACCAGCAGAAGATTCCATTGTGCTTACATCTCCCTCATAAAAATGAAACAAAACAACTAAAAAGGCAGGACAGCTGTTCTCAGGTCATAGATGTGGGCTTTTGGGTGAACCAAATCCAGCTGTTTGTGATCTCAGTTCGTACCGGGAGGAAACACTGAGTCACACTGAACATTAAGCCGCTGAGGGGCCACATAAATGCATGACAAAGACAAAAGAGTATATTGCACATTTTTGCATAAGAAAGTAAATACAACACCGTTTTGAAAATGTCCTCAGTGGAGTCATCACATTTCTGCTGCATGCGCTCCTCCATGAAGTAGATGCGCAGCTTCAGGTTAAAGTTCTCTTTCTTCAGAGCTGTGATTTGCTGCAGATAGATGACACAAGTAAAAACAATTAAAATAAATTAATAAACGGGAAAATAACTGAACACAAACAAGACACAAATAACATTTTATTTAAAAAGTTGTATCCAAATATTTTAGTCTTAATGCAAACAAAATGTAATTAATGCATTTACTTTATTTCAAATTAAAAAAAAGGTTTGGATTCAGAAAAACAGCAGCTAAGCACTTTATCTGTGCAGAAAATCGGGACAACATGTTTACATAGCAGAAAGGGATCAAGTGTATAGTTATTGTTGAAATGAAGGGAGGCCTTTATACACGTATGTGTGCTTCAGTGTGAATGTGTGTGAAGCTGACTGTGCATCATTGTGCTGCAGGCTCAGAACAGCATACATCTGGTAATGGGGGTTGGGTAGACGGTCAAAGGGAGGAGGAAGAAGTCGCAGCCGCTCTGTAAAACTCTAATCATGAAGCGAGCCAAGCGGCACAAGCCAAAAGAAACGTGAGCGCGCATTCCACCCAAATGCTGAACTATAGGTGTCATCTCAATTCTACTACACACACACACACACACACACACACACACACACTCAATAAAGCTCCATAAATGGTCAGTGTGGCTTAGTTTTAGTCAGACTGAGGATCAGGTTTTATAATTCACAACACGTGTTTGTTGTGGTGGTGTACAACCTTATAATGACACGCTTTGTTTACATTTTAATAGAATTAATAGGATTAATAAACCAATTAAAATATTACTCATCATCATAGAATGTTATATAAAATTGGAATCGAGCATCAAAAAAAAAACATTGAATCACTACATAGCAACTCCAAGAAACATCATGCCACGTGATACAGATAACTCACATTCTCATAGTCCTTCATGGTGAGAGCTTTGACTGGGGACATCTTGTCAGGGAAGGATGGAGCTGTAAAACAACAAAGTGATACACTTTCACTCATTTACACACACACACACTGTGTTCTCTATAGCGCAGAGATACTCTCCTGCTTACAAGAGTAACTCACCCTCCCTGTTGTCAGGAATGTGTTTATTTTAGAGAGTTGAAGAGAAAGCAGAAGTGCTTCTCACTGCAAAGGTATGAGAGGTGAGACGGCTTCTGGTGAGCTGCCACGCTTAGACCAGCTGAAAGCAGCCCACAGCTGATCACGTAACACTAGTCAACACATTGCACAACACTAACTCAAGATTCACAGTTTGAAGTATTTTTGGAGTATCAGTTGCTTGTTTATGTACATTTCCAAATTGAGAGACATTTTCCTTTTGTTCTGTCAATGCCTTCAATGTAGACATAAATCTAGATCTCTACAGATGGTATTTATAACCCCCTTAATTCCTGGATCCAGAATCTACTGAGGAGAAACGAGGACCAAACAAAAGTCAGCGACAAAAGGATGTTTGTTGCCATGGTTGGAAATGAAATATACATAATATTAAATGTTTTTTAATTAAAGTTTTATATTCGTATCTCGGCCTCAGACCTTAGGTAGTGACAGTACAACTATTGGAGTTAGAGACACATTTTACAAACACAACACGTCTTTCACTTTACTATTAGGCTGGTCGAAATTGGTACTAATGTACAATATCCGAGTTTTGGCACAAACACCAAAATTGTACTAATTTCAATACCATGTCATTTTTCATTTAAAAACATTAAACATTGTTTGGCTCCAGCTTCTCCAAATAGAGGACTTTCTGCTTTTCCCTTATTTATACAATTGTAAACCTGGTATCTTTTTGGTCCGTTAGTTTGGCAGATAAATCTGTATGCAAACCATATCGCCCTAGTTTACCCACGCACACACACATGCCTGCCTGTCAGTGCTTCGCCTGAATGTATTTGTCCACACGACAAATTTGACAGAAAGCCACAGATGCTGACCTATATCTAGAAAATAATTTGTTTACGGTATTGTTCCAGCCCTGAGTTTATTGTTGGCCCACTACAAGAGCATAACACATATTTAGAAACAGGATTAGCTAATTAACAACATACAGCTAATCCCATATCACTGCTTTGGGAACATAACCGTGGGTGGTCACAGCAACGATTCCACGGCAGCATTAATTAATACACAAGGGAGACACAACTTGAGCAATGAAAGAAAACAAAAGAGAGAACAAAAGAAAGTCGTACTGTACCTGTCATGCTGTCTAAGGAGTATTCTCCAGCATCTATGGAGTCTGGCAGTCTGCAGCTGTGGACAAAATCATTTTTGTTAGCGATGCAACAGTCACCACAAATATTTGGGGGAAAAGGGATCACAGTTACGTTTTTGCCACATTTGTTGAAGACTACTCACATTTTCTAAAAATCGCGGCAACCGCTCTATCTATATCTATCTCTCTCTCTATCTATCATTGCACAGTGCAAACACATACTCTGATTATGAGGGTTTTCAAACATAAATGTGCCGTGTTTATGTATTACTCACGCTGGCCAGTTCAACTGAGCGCCAAGAACAATCCATAAATAGCTCAAGAATGACTCTCTGCTTCATCTACATGCACTCCGGCAGAGCGTCCTTTCAGTGTGTGTGTGTGTGTGTGTGTGTGTGTGTGTGTGTGTGTAAGACCATGTGCCAGTGGCAGTCTAGCTCTCATGTTCAGACAGACAGGACGAGAGAAAAACAGAGAAACCGGCGGACCGAGTGGCCTTTCTTTGGTAGACAAGCAGAGCACTGTGGCTCTGATCAGCTAAGCATCACGGAGTGATGGAACAGTGGCGTCACTCACACCGTACAATGCACCAAACATCAGCAACACACATCTGGATCACAATGGCACAAAGGGACCAAGAGTTATACTACACAAATCAATCAATTTAACTGTTTATTAAGCTTTAGTACAAATTTCTCCTAACAATTCTGGTTATAAGGGGTCAATAACAAAAACATGTACTATCTGGGTCCAAGCTCATGTCACTCAACCTTGAACCATGTTTCTAATAATATGTAATTCTAGCATTACATAACTAAGCTACTTCCCATACCTCCCCTGGCAGTGGAGGCACAGCCGCGCTGCTGCTTCCATGGTTATATTTTTCCTAAGCAAAGATCGACGGTTTATTTCCAGCATAAATTGTTTATATTTCTTGTCTTTACATAGATATGTTTTTTATGTTCATTGTATGTAGAATTGAGCAGACTGTGCTTTAGCTAAGCATCATAAAAATAATGATAATAATAATATTGCATGATGTGCATACAAATGACAAATTACTTTTTCAATAGACTTTTTGTGACTCTGGGAACTATAAATATTATTGTAATAACATTTCCACACTGTCCGGCTGCAACAATAAACCATAATGACATTACTCTTATCCATCTTTGCTTTGCTTTGACACCAAGTAAACACGACAAAGATAACTAACATAAAGCACCAACAATGAATCACAGTGGATGAAATTAGAATTTTTGACACTGATCAACAACAACAATAACAAAAAGAGTATTTTACGTCAAAGTGGTGATACAATAAACCATAAAACATGGAAAATATGTGCAGCAGGAGCACAATAATCCTCCATAACACACTGAAGATCAGTAATAATGTGCTGACAAAGTGTTGCATCACTGAGGTTTCACATGCTAAGCAACCCTTTCCTGTGTTAATGGAGAGGAAGCACTCTAAAACAATAGCCGTGATAAGAGTAAAGCATCAGACATGAACATGCAAAACAACTTAAATAGAAATGGCCACAAATGAAACTCTCTCGTACAAATAGATAACATAAAACCATGTCTGTCAGTGTTAATAACCCCTCCAGCGCCCAGTAGAAACAATGTAAAAAGGCTGTAAACACTGACTTCCTCTTTCTTCTCACTTTGTTCAATTGCTTATGACAAAAATGGAAGTGACAATATTACAGTTAATAACATAACAGCAATAAATGAAGCAACTAACAGCACAAAGACATATTTTTCTATACTCCCATGGGTAAAATGAATCAGGTTTCAAAATTACCGAATAAGTAATTCACACCACACATATCAGCTAACATCTTGGATTACTAAGGCACGCTTACCACCTGGATGACCGCCTTGACACGGGACACAGGCGGGCTAGGTCATTTAAAAAAGAGACGAACCAAGGGCACTACAAACGTGCACACATAGATGCTATAACTAGCTGTTCAGTGGAGCAGAAAGAGCTATAGACCAACGTTAGCTACGTTCAGCAAATCCTATCCGGCAAAAAAAGCACTTAGGAGCCAATAATGCACAGTTCACCTACCACAATCACACTCTTATCCCATGTCACGTATAGCACGCGGGAAAAAAGCAAAACAAGTATGACATGTTACTCCACATTTTGTTCAGAGTGCAGGGAGACGTCGCTGCTTCGGTCTGAACCCCGCTGACAAGCTGCCTCTGATAGTTTCCGCTTTCTTTCACTCTGTAAATGACAGGTCAACAAGCCAGCCTCCCAATCGCAGCACTATCACAGCAACATGCAATCAGCTGAATATGATTCATAACGGGGAGAAGTGCCGGTAGTCTACACAGTGTTTCTATTGCACTTTTCTAAATTTGCTCTCTGTTTCTTGGTTGACAAGAAAACTGTGATCTGTTTTAGATTTGCTATTATATATATTTTTTATTTTATATATTTTTAAAATCATTGAGCTACGTCAGCTGACAGTACAATACAAATGATTTGCATTAGTGAGAACACTGTTCTCCATTAATCAGCGTTAATTGAAGTTATGGTAGGTTAGTCATTCAGTTGCTGCAGATATACAATCAGCCTAAACTAGAAGAGCAGTCTATGTAGGTTAACTAACCGCTAACTAGCTAAAGTAATGCACCACGTTCTACCGAGCTTAACTTAAGCTAAATGCACATTATTTTAGATGTTTTGTCCAAATGTCAGATGAACTAGTTTAACGTTAACGCTACCACCAGAAAATAAACAAAAGCATGGTATTGTGAGACCTAACGAAACTATACACACAACGCGTTATAACGTTGTATATCTAACATTAATTACGGGTAACATTAGTACACCTAACGTAATTCACAATAGCGTTAGCGTTGTCTCAAATGCGGGATAACTTGAGTGTTTCTGTGTTGTTCCAGCTAATAGTCGGTGCCCGTGTAGCGGTAACTAACCAGGACACCGTCTATTTAACGTCGTTCGGATTAACGGGCTAGCTATAACGTACTCTTACACGCTAGCGTTAGCTCGCGAGCTATCGTAATTAGCCGGATTTACCTTCCGTTGATGTCAACGGGGAGCGTCAAATCGGCTCCCACGACGGAGTCCATGACAAAGGCACACTTATCTCGTGTTCTCTTCAGAATAAAAACACATTTTACAGACTAGACTGAATGTAAACTTCGAAAAGCGGGGCGGTATTCAAAATAGTCCAAGCTACCGCCATCACGATAAGGTAAACGTCACCATTGTGGACGTTGGAAACCGGCGATGCCTTCAGGCTCTGTCGGTAATATTTTAAATCACGTTCAAAACCCCACAGAACATGCCTTCAAAGATAAATATGACCATATTAAATATAAAAACACAGATTATGTGCAATTCTTACTCAAGAAACATTCCAAAAATAGTTTATAAACGATGCTTAAATGCAAGTTTATTGTTTACGATATTCAGATAAAGAATTTACGAGCAGTGGAAAGGCAGCAAAAAAGGGTGGATACTGGGACAAAGCGATTGGCCAAGACAAACACTTTAGGGAGGGACGAAGAGGCTCAAAAATATTGAATTTGTTCCTTCGGCACCCAGTCACGTCGTCATGTTACCACCACTGACAACAAACACACTTTTAAGAAAAAGCTGACGTGTTTTTATTTAGTCAGAACAATACTCCATTCATTCTTGACATATAAGCATCGTCACGGTCAGGTACGGTTCATGTTACACATAATAATACCAAAACAGGTACAGAGTTTAGATTGACTGTACAGATTTTGCTGTCTTCTTGCTCGTTGCTAAAGTGCGGCAAGAGCGATATAAATAAGCAACATAAGGTAATAACATTAGTTACTCGAGAGGCACATAGGTTTTTGTCAAGTGTGCATCATGCATCCTTAACATAAGTACACAATAGCAACATAAATAGGACTTTTATCAGGGACTTGGATCATTCTTTGACGGAAGCAAGCAAACTATTTGGCAGAGCGTCCTTTTATTGTGTGTCTGATTTTTCAAAGAGTATGTTTAAACATAATTTGTATGTGTGTGGCAAGTGTAATAGTGGGTGTTTTGCATGGTGGTGTGGATTAATTAACACTTGCTGTGTGATTATAACATTTAATAGGACAAAAAGTCCACAGTAATGACTACATCTGAGTATTCCATCCATTTAGCTGAGTTTAGGAAAGGGCTGAGAGATCTATAACTTATTTGGTGTAAACTGGTCTAAACAGCTGGTTGAGCTCAAATGAAATCTATCCAGACAACAATAGCGACATCAAGTGGTTTAACTCTTAATTTCAACCGGGCTGGGGTACAATTTCACGGTTAGAAATTATGCTGTTAAATGGTCATTCTTTTATTGTAAGACATAAAACTGTAGTGTGACGCCAGTGATTTCATTTTGCTGACAATCATGGTATATTTGCTCTTCCCGCAATTGCAGCATGTTAGTTTTTCAACAGCTTTTGTACTACATTTATACAAGTTTGTGTGGTACTTTCTTTGCACACAACACTCACTCTCTTGACACTGGTGTGCAAGGCAATGGTGTGAAACATCCTAAACTCCCTTTTCTCCTATAACTGACTCACAGTAGGATTATCAATTGAGCAATGGGGGTCTCCAGACTTCAAGGGCTCCCAAAAGCATCCGATTACTGACAAATTGCAAAATTGTTAGGAGATTTGCACAATAAATAAGTACAACATTAACTAAGTAGGATTCTGCATTTGTTGGGAATTTAAGGCCCTTTTGCAATGAGCCCTGCATCAATATCTAGTTAAAAAAGACCATTTGTACTTTTTTAAATATTGTCTCCCATGGTACATATTCTTCATAAAGTTCTAGTCTAGCATAATAGTACTGTTTGCACTGGACTTAAATACAACTTGGAGGCAGCAGAGTATGTGCACACCGCAGACAGTTGTAGGGTCACTTGGGGCCAGACAGCCCATTTTTGCCCCAGGGCCCTCAAACAGATTACTCTAGGTCAACATATCCTCAACCCCCAACAAGGCAACCCTGGTCGTTTTTCCTAATTACATTGGGATGTGAGCTTTCTGTTTGATCTTGATCTGTGTTCTGTTGCGACTGCTTAATCAATTTGTCTATCAACTTAAAGTTGTGCCATGTATGCAGTCAGACGATCCAATAATGATGTTAAAATAATGCTTCTTAATGAAAGTGTATCAGAGGTGTGTTTCAAAACCATTGGCCATCATCACAACCCTTTGCATTTAGTACATTATATAAAAGTATTGGCTATACGTATAGAAATACACAATTTTCAGACCCATAATCGTGAGTGAGCAATACTGTGAAATGATGTTAAACATATACAATTGTTAACTGTACTTTTATTTTATTAGAGTTGTAAATATCAAGCTTTAAATCTTTGCATTTATTTTAATCTGTCTTCAAATATTTGTGTAAATGAAATAAAATAATGTTACACACCATGTTTTTCATTTGTTATTGTGGATATTCAAGCCATTCAGCCATAGTTGAAAATTAATAATCCACACACAAATTAAAAGTATTTATTGAACAAGTAGACAAATAAAGGATGCTAGCACCAGAGATGGTCTTCTTTGATGACTGAATGTATTTGGCTGATATTTCCAGACAGGCTCTAATTATAAAGGCAACAGAAAATCTTTGCTCCAAGTCATGTGTAGAAATGTGAGGTATTCTTAGCTCGTTTTAATGTCTACAACAGATTTACAAAAAGAAGAAAACATTTTCACAAATTTGCATAATTATTTAAAACACAAGTTATAGTATAGCACAGAGTCCTGGTACAGTACATGGTTGATTATCATAGAGGAAAAAACAACATAAAGCAAATGAACAAAAATTAAAAAAATAAAAGATAATTAACATTGCGATAAATTTGTTCTCTGGAGCCCCAAATTTATACATAAAAAAATCTATAAACTCCAAGACCAGTTGGGCAAACTGATATACAAAGTTGTCAGAAAGAGTATTGCTTCAACCAACAGAACTTGCTCAGTCAGCAACCACGTTAACAACATTAAATAACATTAAATTAGCAAGAGGGGATCCACTGTTTACAGCAAGGTTTGCACAATTATACACACTTGTGTCCAGCTACAACAAAGAAACGTTTATTTAATTAAAACTATCTCCACTAGTTGTGTTTCTAAAAAATATAACATACAGCTGTGGGGGGCTTTGTACAGAGTATAAGATAATTTTATTCTTAAAAAATACTTCAAACCCTGTGATTTATACTGGATACAAAAGGAGTAATTTGTTTTTAGTTTTTATAGTTACCTCTAAACATTTTTTAAATCAGAATAAGTATCTTTGTAAATTGCAGCATTGAACAAAAACAGACTATTAGGGAAACTATGTAGTTTGTGATGGGATATTATCATAGTGCATTATGGAAGCTATGGCAATATATTATATTGACTTTTTGTATTAATCTAAGCAAGCATGCACTATGAACATCAGAATATTTCAGCAAAGTGGTGTAATTACAGCACTATGGTTAGCACCTTAGATCATTTACTCAGCACCATGTATTAGAGAGGATGGGATGCAAGATGGGGGTTTAATCTGGATTCATGGACCCACCATCCTCTCTCCTGTGGCTCAGTTCTCCTCTAAGGAATGCCTCCACCTGTAGTCTGTCTACTGTAAGTGGGGTAGAAGAAGAGACTCTTGGTACCATGTGGTGCCATGAAAATAATAATAATTTCCCTCCTATCGTAAGGAAGTATGGAACTGACCCTCCAGAGTTGTAGAGAAATTAATTTTAAAAAAACTACTGAAACTAGAGCTCCATACTCTTTTTGTTGTACCTTTATAACCGCAGATATTCTCCCTAATCATCAGTGGCATCTGGTTCAATAATGTATGAATAATAAGTATAAGAATAAGTATTTAAAGCACTGACGCTCCATGTGGACGGCTTGTGTGTGTGTGTGTGTGTGTGTGGCTTCAGACGTTACTACTGAGAGTTTACACTGGTTCCCACATTTGGGATGAGACTAAAAGCCATGATCTCCCATTTGGAGCACTAGCAAATGCAGATGTGGATATCTGCTCAATTTAAGCAAATGAACCTGCCTCTGGATTTATTCACACGTCGGCATGAACTAAATGGAGAATAGCACCAAAGGAAGATAACATGGCACCCCTGAAAAATCCTTCCATATGAGTTTAAAATATCAAATTATCTTCTCATTTTCTATTGCACTTGAAGATTATTTCTTTACATAAGATATACATATATAAAAGTTAATAATAAGCATACATATATATATTATGTACATTTAACTGATCCCAATTACTTTAATTCTTCTCTCCTAACAGAATTGAATTCCTGGTATTTAAAAAAAAAAAAGTACACACAGTATACAGATGTATACAGTTCAAAAAATAAGTTACTATAATGTCCGCTGATTAACTTGGCCTTGGTCTCCCTTCACTTAGCAATGTTCTCGAGAGATTGTGTGGCATGAAGCCTTCTTTTCTCCAAGCGGGCGTACATGTGGAGATCCTTCTTGAAGAGCTTGAAGAAGCTTCTGCCGTATGGAGAAGCTATTAGTGCAAGAACTCCCCTGCTCCTCCTCAGCTCTTCTTCGGCCCTCCAGCTCCCCCCCGTGCTCCCTCCCTCTGTGTCTGCAGTCCAATGGGAGTTTGGGAGTGAAGCAGGATCTGGTTTGGAGGGAGGCTTGTACTCGCTTGGATTATTTTGCCATGGATCGGAGGAGATTGCTCCGATCTCCACGCCCGCATGAAGGTGTCCCCGAGGGGTGATGATCCATCCCTCCACGCTCAGAAGACTTAGACGTCCGCCCTCACAGGAAGCATACAGGACCTACTTCGAGGTGGTAATGGGAGCCGGGTGTAGTCTTGGGGAGGTTGTAGATGTCCACCACAGGGAGCAGAGAGGGGTCGAGGAAGTGGAACACAAAATGGGTTTGGTGCCAGCGGCCATCTTTCACCTGAAAACCAGATACACAAGACATGTTATAGTCCAAAGCATGAACGTTTCAACAAGAATGATGCCACCTAAAGGCCAGCAAACCGGAGGACATCTAGTCCGTCCTACCCAGCAGGAGTCTTCTAGGACTTCTGGCTCGAGCTCTCCTCCCGCCTCGAACACCTCCCCGCCCCAGGCTTTGAATCTCACGGAGCTCTGAGGGGCCAGCTGATCCTCAGCTGACCTCCAAACCGAGAAGTTCAGACAGTGGATGATGATGTGCTGCTCTGCCTCCGAGCTCAGCAGGTGCAAGAAGTTCATCTGGACACGGCCGACGCTGATCACCGGCTGCTCCAACGGGCAGAAAGTGGCTCTGATTAACAAGTCTGCTATGCACTCATGCGTGGAATAGTTCTTTAAATTATTTAATATTTGCTGATGTCATTGGGGCTGTCATTGTGTTTTAAATACCTTGGATACAGTTATTGGTTTCAGGCAAGTCTGGCCACCTCCAGTAAAGTTGCAGGAGACTTCTATTGTATCTGACGAGCAGCCCAGGTTGGGGTCCATCCAATAAGTGCCTGCAAATGCAAACACATATGGGGGTAATAAGTCTATCTAAACATTACATTTCTCTCTGCGTCAGCCTCCAACGCAACGCAACATTCGAACACCCTCACCGTCGTTTAACTTCTGTTCACAGCTGTGCAGGTCCCTGCAGATGCGGGCGGGGTTGTCCCGAGTGCCCAGCGGGTTCTTCAGGCTCTGGATCAGGTTACTGAGGTAGTGGAGGGTCTTAAAGATCTCTGTGCCCTGGTCCAGCATCGGCAGGTCCATCACTAGCTTATTCTGGAGGAGAGACCAAGCGATGCAGTAAAAGATCTTAAAAGATAACCAGCAATACAGAGAAATGTAGATGTCATACTCCACTAACCTCAGCCCTGAGTGGGGTGTGGGAATCCATAAACAAAAGACCATCTTCCATCTGCAGAAAATAACAGAATCTTAAAAGAGCTCACCAGTGTAATCGTATCTTTCTGGATAACACATTTCAGTAGATATTGGATTTAGTTCAATCAGCAAACAAAACATGACTTACAAATGATAGAGGGATACCCGGGCGACCCTGGAGGAGACAAAGAAAAAGTTATTTCACGCAACTTGATTATGACGTTATGTTTGTTTGACAGATGCTTAAAGATGGAAAACTTACTGGAAGTCCAGGGAGTCCACGAGGTCCAGGAGAACCCTAATACAGAAGAAAAACACACATGCAGGATGAGGTGTTAAGTGGCTGTAAAAATTACAAATTAAATGTAGCAACAGAAACTGACACACTATGCAAACATACCCTTGGGCCTTGAAATCCCTGTGCAGAGAGAGAAAAGACACATTTTCAGCCTGAATATTGTCATCAAATCTAATTTTCACTCAGCATACAATGTAAACAAAGTGTAAAAAAAACTGAAAAGAGTCGATGTGGTTAGAAATGGAGACTTACAGTCTCTCCATGGTTGCCCTTCTCCCCTCTAGGACCCTGTAAAGAGATGCACACAGTCAGTTGGCTGCAGAATAACAGCAGAAAGACATTTTGAAGCCGATCTCAATCTGTATAATACATACTGCGCTTCCATTGGGACCGATAATTCCCACGGGGCCAACCACTCCTCCTCTGCCCTGATGGAGAGGAACAGGAGAAAAACAATGAAAAAAGGAGGTTCAGTGGTTCTCGTCAGTGTGAGCTGGATCACGAGTCTACTCACCATGGCGCCCTGAGGGCCCTTTGGTCCCCGGATGCCCTTTGGCCCAAAGTCTCCTGGAGGCCCCTGAAAACAAGCAGTGACATTTCTTTTAAGCACACTTGTCGCACACTGACCTAACGGTAATGCTTGATGTCAGCTTTCCCAAAATGTCACACAACTCCAATCTCCTCACTACGTCTACGTCTAACGCTCACAAACTGTTTCCATGCAGCGGACAATGTTTCCAGCTGTCTTCAAAGATTTTGCTTTGGACTCTGTGAAGTGATTTCAATAGAATATATGTTTTATAGCTTGGACTGCGTTTGTGGAACTGGTGATCACACCGAGTGATGCTCAGTGTTTCCTCGCTGGAACAGTGTTTTTCAACCTTTTTTGAGCACATTTTCTACAATAAAAAATCCAACAACACCAACAACCAAAAAAGTTGCAAAATGTCCCATTGTAGTATAATACAGCATATATATAAGAGTATTTAATTACTAGACCAGCCACTATATTTCGCTCAACAATGGAAAATTATTTACGGCAACTAAATAATATCTTTTTGGACCGATTAAGTGAAATTGTACATTTTCTCTCACGGCACGGTGGTTGAAAATCACTGCACTGAACAGCTAGAGATGAGCTTATGTCAGTTTCTTTGATGTAGGTTTAAGATATGATGTATATATAGGTATGTGAAAGTAAAAATGTGTAGAAGTAAACTACTTAGAGACTAATCCACTTCCTGGACAGACTGTTTAAAAGTAAAAAAAAGTAAAAAATCAAACTGTTCAGAAATGAATTCAACTGCTCATCCATAAAGGGCCTTTTCTATCAAAGTAATGTCTGAAGGAACACCAACCAGAAGTCAGTGGCTCATTTATGATGCATGATTTAATGATTGAATGCTGTTTGGTGCTGAACATACCCTTGGTCCAAAAACTCCCAGAATTCCTGGAAAACCTGGTCCCCCTGTATCACCCTGAACAAGAATGAAATACACAATGAGTAATGCAGAATCTCCACAAAGTCATACAATCAAATCCTTCAGGGTGTTTATAAGGCATTGATTGTATCACAGTTGCTACTCACAAGTTGTCCTTTCGGGCCTTGCTCTCCCTGTGTCCCTGGTAGTCCCATTCCACCTCTGAAGCCTCTTTTCCCTGCAGGTCCACTCTGGCCTCGAAGACCCCGCTCACCCTGGAAGGGAGAATAAAAAAATGTGTGAAAATCGCTCCTGGGATTAAATAATCATTACTGGATTCATCCAGCAGTCTCATACTAATGCACGGCAGCATATTACATCTAGTATAATCAATATACAGCATATTAATCATCCCTTTTACCTTCGGTCCAATGGTCCCCTGATCTCCCGGGAGTCCTGGACCGCCGGTTTTACCGCGTGAGCCCGCTTTGCCAGGAAGACCAGCCTCCCCATCATCACCATGCTCTCCCTAAATAAATATCACGGAGGCCGAATTAATGAGATTCATCACAAAGATTAACAATCCATTAACCTTTCTTTCTTTTTGGCAGGACCCCAGGATGGTGAATCATCCAGCTCGTTGCACCACAATAGAGGATAAGATATATTTATTTAATAGACAGGCATGCAATGTGTTGATTCATGGTTATAAGAGGATAACCCTTTTACAGTTTAATGACTATGCTCGAGGCAAATCTGGTATTTTTCAGCCCAATTTCAGGTAACATAGCAAATTCATCAAGTCTTCGTCTTCATTGTTTAACATAATGGATATTTAAGCATATTGGGAATACTAGCAAAACCCGTGGACTTGTGTAAATAGGGTAAATAAGAAGAATAAACAAGGGATCTCTTTGTTTTGTCTCACCGGCATGCCTTTACTGCCATCCTTTCCTGGGACTCCATCCATCCCGGGCACACCCTCGAGGCCCTCTCGACCCACCACACCTCTGGGACCGGAAAGACCACCCCCACCCTGAGGAGAAGAGAGGACTTTTCAGGAATCTGGACCAGTCTGACTTAATTCATTTATGACTTTCGAATGCACCTTGTTTCCAATTATTCTAGTTGTGGAGTGAAATGAAATACTGCAAGTCACATAAGTAGGTGTGGATGTACGGAGACTCGTTAACTTACCTCCAGTCCTTTGGTTCCTTTTTGTCCTGACTGACCCTTTTTGCCTTTTTGACCCTGAAGAGAGAGAACATGTTTTAAAAGGTATTGATTATTCATTTCTCTCATCTGCTGGTCATTGTTTTTCACTGTTAATGAGCTGCAGTAACGTTTATGCAGGTGTTGGTGAACAGCAAGCCATTTCTTTCTCAAGCCAAAAAAAGCAAATAACAGCAGCTTACTATTACAGTACTTTTAGACTGATTAATGACCTCTTTACGAGGCATTTTTGTTGGATCTTTGTTAAGCTCGTTACTAATGGACTGAGGATGATGCAATACAGACAACAAACCCCTCAAACATGCACACAAAATGGTTTCGTTTTGACAGCCTTACTTGATCTCCTTTGGCCCCTTTGGGTCCTTGCTGCCCCTGAGGTCCAGGATGTCCCTGAAATGAGCAGTTATGTTAATGAAAGCACATAAAGACAACCTGTGTGTGTTCGTTTATGTCGACTAGACTGTGTGTGTAAATCACAAGCTTTGGCACTCACGGGTTGTCCATGAGCTCCAGACCGGCCTCTCTCGCCATCCAGACCAACCTGACCCTAAAAGAAGAGTAACAGAATATAAACCACACACACCCAAATAAAATACAACCGCTCGAAGTCATCGTACTTACTTTATACCCCGGATCTCCTGATTCTCCTCTCTCTCCTCTGTCGCCCGGAGTACCCTGATAAAACAAGAAATAGTTAACAGCAAATAAAAAAAAAATGTGTGCACTCTTACAGGAGACAAGGATGGAGAAAAGTAAGTCAGGTGTGACTTACTATGTCACCTGGAGGACCAGGAGGACCCTCTACTTTCCCATCATCCCCTTGCTCGCCCTGCAGATGAAAAGCAGAACAATGCACATTTAGATGCTTCAATACACTTTATCCAGCCTTTGAAACGTCTCCTGAAAAGATTACTTTGTGCACGCCTTCTTTTAGATGTGCTCACATGACTGGTTGGAAAAGTTACAGCAAAAACCGAACAACATCCCCATGCGTGTGAAACCCCCTCTGAAGTAAAAGCGTGAAGTAAAAGACATGAGTATCCAAACAAAGCTGATCACTACAAGCTGCTTACAGAGAGAAGTGCATTTTTAAGATGAAAAAACACAATAAAAAAACCACTACTTAAGTCCTAGTTGGTAGTTCTTTCCAAACAAATCCAAACTGGTGCGTTGATACTGGGAACAGAGAAGAAGGAAGAATAGGAGATCGCTGTTACACATGAAGTGAACGAGGTGTACCTTTTCACCTTTTGGTCCTGGAGACCCCACGGGGCCCTGTGATCCCTGATGGCCCTGCAAAGACAGACCCAAGACGTGATGTTATGTGAAATGATTCACCAAATGCACATAATGGTTAATGGCCAATGGTTAAAGTGCAGACACTTGCTCATCCTACAGTAATCTTACCTCATAACCTGCGATACCAGGTTCCCCCTGTTGACCCATTCGACCAGGAGCTCCCTAACCAAAACAAATATTGTGTCTTCACTGCACGTAACTTAGATGGCACTCAAACGTCTTTATAAAACAGGTTATGTCGTCCAAAATGTACGATGAAATCATCACTGTTCCACTTTACCACGTGTCCAATGGTTCCTCTGGACCCCTTCTGCCCAACGAAACCTGGCGGTCCAGTCTTCCCCACCGTCCCAGTCACCCCAAGGTGACCTTGGTGACCTTTGGCACCCTAAACACACACAAAGGATAAGTTACAGAGCATGTGAACCCATGGCATCTTTTATTTCATTGTGCATGGATGCTTTTGTTTTCTAAACTAAAGGATCAATCTGCCATTGAGAGGATAATACCTTTGACCCTTGTTTGCCTCTTTCCCCAAATTTGCCAGGTTTCCCTTCTGGACCCTTTGGAGAGAAAACAAAATTAGGAAACAGCCAACGAAAGCCAGTCTGCAAAACAAATTTAGCTATCATTTATTTCCCCAGAAAGACAGAGCACTTACTCTGAAACCGTTGAGTCCAGGACTTCCGAGGGAGCCCTCTTTTCCCTTTAGCCCGATTTCACCTTTTTCTCCATTGTCGCCCTCCTGACCCATGTCGCCTTTTTCACCCTGAGCACACAAAGACATAACTCTGTTTAAGTTGCTTTACCTCAAACATGCTGATTAGAATATGTCTACATTATGGAGTTGATGTCTCATATCTTTAATTAATTAGGAGGAGACCCCACCTTGCTTCCATCGGGACCAGCTGGACCAGCTTCTCCCTCCAGGCCTGGCTCTCCCTGTTAAACCCAAACAAATACAAAGGTTAATGAAATGAACAGCTCCACCATGTTACAGATATTTGATAGTGTAATGGTGATGAACTGACCCTCTGTCCTATTATTCCCTGCTCTCCGATGTTCCCAACAGGTCCAATGGCTCCCTGGCAACAGGGCACAGACAACAGTCATTATGTCTTTGATAATAATTAATGTAGTTTTAGACATTCTCTTGCATGCAACAGTTGAGGTAAACATGCAACAACATATTGTCTCACCTTCTCCCCTGGCTCGCCTGGCAGTCCTGGTTCCCCCACCTTGCCCGGAGGACCCTTTATAAATACGTGGAGGATGGAGGAAAGGAAAATGTTACATTATTTTGGACAGAAATTGCAGACAAATGAGTCTTTGGCTTCAGATCTGTATGGTGTGTCAGGGGTGAGCGCCATTACGTATTGTCATGAGAGAAAAAGTGGAAGAGGACACCTTCGTAATGTGGGTCAATTAACATAATTGGACAGATTACTTCAATCAGAGAGCATTATTGATTCACTGGGGTAGGTTGAAAAACAGATGTCACACATTTAATCATTTAGTCGGTCTCCACAATACCCTTTGTGTGTGTGTGTGTGTGTGTGTGTGTGTGTCCCACCTTTTGACCAACTTCTCCTAACAGTCCCACGGTCCCCGGTGGCCCAGAGGATCCCTATGAGATGATAACACACATTATGAATGACAATCAGACCAAAAACTGGAGATATTTCACACTAATCAACATTTCATAAGTATGATGTGTATTATGGGAGAGCCAACAGATACATCAGTAAACCATCTGTATATAGTTTGGCTCTAAATGCAAAGACTAACTGTCACTAGTTATGCTTCTTAAACATCGCCTCATTGCCATGAATACGTCTTATTCTCAGTGCAAATGAAAAATGTTTGCTCCCTGGTTGACTTGCATCCAATCCAAACAATAATCACGATATAACTGAAGTCATCTGTGTGGTCTTTAATTCATATTTCAAAGAAACAGCGGGGCTCAGAAGCGTATTGTCTCATCAGTGAAAGCAGCTGTGCAGTAGATGAGACAATGGGGAGTGATAAGGAGGAAAAAGAGTGATTTTCAACATTGTATATAAGGGAGGGTTCATATTTATATGCGGTTGCTGGGAAACATCACTTAGTCGTCCTACTATAATTGGATCTTTCTTTATCGGTTACCTCGATAGCTTGTCCATCTAAACTGTGCAGATAGAAACACATAGAGCTTGTCATGATTATGCAATTGTATACTATATATTAAAATGCTAACTAAACCACTAAAAAACTAAAAAACAGTTTAATGTAAGCCTCTCATAAAAGTTGTCTTTACTATTGTAGGTATAAACAGTCGGCTGTACACAGGAAAAACAGGGGAGTACTATTATTTTCTTCTAAAGGACTATTATTTCATCATTGTTTATTATTCTATAATTGGATCATATATATATATATATATAATTATATTTAGAATTGAATCCGATTATATATAGCATTCTATATACAATTGGATTTAATTATATATGGTTGAATCCAATTCTAGTAAATTATCATCATGTAGAGTTAAATATGAACACTGAATAGAGTAAAAAAATACTCTGAATTATTAACTCTGAGGCAAGAGTAGATTTTATTTAGATTGGGACCAAATGTTACATTTTATTTCAATTTGAGTAAAATGTACTGTGCATGAAGTGAACTCCATTCAGCTGCCTGTGTGTCCCGTTGAGAAAGTAATAAGTATTATAAATAACAGATGCATGTTTTATTTAATTAGAAACAGGCGAGCGATGGCTTGTGATCCTTTTGTACCAGTGAAAAAACAACGAGTCAGCGTGTGCCTGTCTCTAATATTGAGATATTTTAGTGTGCATCAAAACACAAGGAGAACAGCACATCTTTTGCAGTTAAGATTTATCCATCATGTCAATAAGCACATATACTTTCCCTGTACGTTGAGCGATTTAGCTCTCCTATTAATAAACTGTTTCTTTAATTCAACTCCATTCAGCTGGTCACCCAGCAGGCTTGCAGTTCACTCTCCTGCCACTAAGAGCAGATGTGTGAAGCATGAGCGCTGAAGGCTCTGGCTGCTCTGGAGGAAACATTTAATACAAGCAAATTTGTCTCATAAATGTCCTCCTGGCTATGATATTTTAAAACTAACAGGAATGGGCAGCGAGAATCAAGTGGTTGTTTGTTGCCAAAGAGAATTTAATAAAACTATTCAGTGTGCTTATGAAATAGGTAGAGGAAACGTTTGATGAGGTGAGAAAGAATACTGGAAAACTATTGGGCCTCAAAGATAACAGAAGGAGAGAGAGGGACGGAGTGAAGATGCCCGGGGTAAAGACGGAGAGAAGATGAGGAGATAAGAAAGACATTTATGAAACGATGGAGACGCAGTCGGAAGGTCTTACCGGTTCGCCGGCTATTCCCTTGTCCCCTGGAGGGCCTGAGGGCCCTTGGATACCCTGGAGACAGAAGAGTGAGTTCAGAGTACATGCTCACACACATTGCACTTTCAAAACACACTACATACATTTTGAGAGTTTGAGAGCATGGCAACTTCGTCGTTAAGTAGTAGATGTATAATATTCGTATGTACTAGCAAAGTGAACTCACAGGAAAACCTTTAGGCCCGGTTTCCCCGAACTCTCCAATCTTCCCCTGCAGGGACACAATAAGAGGAAGAATTTGTTGGACAGGAGAATTTAGATCGATATTTAGAGTTTGATTCTGGAATTGACAAAGGAAGTGCATACATAGTTCCAGATTTACTCAGACTTTGTGAATCATTACAGGCCTTATCTGTATAAATACATGCTCTTTATGTAGTAATAATATGGCATAGGAACAGTATCTGACCATTGTCTGAACATCAAACACAAAAGGGGAAAGAGAGTTGTGGGTGTGTGGCCACTAAACTAAACTTTACCTTGATTTTCATTGAGCAATGACAAGTGCGTTTTATCATTGCATGTCTTTCTCCATCTCTGAGTTAATGTATTGACCTTTACTACATTAGATTTACAAGCTTTTCTCTACATACAGATCATTTGTATTTTCAGCAGAAAATGCCCAAATAATGTCCAGAAGTGGGGTTCAATTGCAAGCTGAGTAAATGTTCTCAAACCCCACCAAGTGATCTCAAGTTTCACGTATGTAAACCTGGCTCACGGTGTGTAGAAACCAGTTCTCTCCTCCAAAGTCATATATCGTATCTGACTGTGGGCCTCCACACTGCTGGTATCATGTAGATCCTCTAAATCATTTTTCTTTGCCTCTCCGGAGGAACATTACCATCAAAAAATATATGACAGGAAGGAGTGGAAAAGTAGGAAAGTACCCCAGTGCTTTACCTGTGGTCCAGGGAAACCTATTTTTCCTGGAGGACCATCAGTGCCCTGCGGAGAAAGAGAAGGATGAGAGATAGAGACAGTTTACTGTATATGTCCGGCCTCCTGAGTGGATGTGCAGCTATCTATTTTGGTGCATACGGTTTTGTAATTTTATACATCAACAAGGAAATACCAGCAGATGCACAAAATCAAGTCCGATTTCTTACCGTCTTGCCCTCTAACCCCATCTCTCCTGTCGGACCGTCGGGCCCTATCGCTCCCTGAAACACAAGACAGCCGTCACTTCACCAACAGAGGTCACTGTAACAGCGCCAGACAGCCACAACACCGTAAACAAACACCTCTGTGTGGCACCTTGATGCCAATAACACCCGCATGCCAGAAGCATGGCCAAGGGCCTGTAAACAGGACTCTTAAGGATGCTCAAAGGGGTAAGTTACATATCATACGTGGCCGTGTCAAAGCTAAAGTGTGCATACAAGGACAGTGGTACTGGCTGCAGGTCTCTCTAGTTCCTGCGAGTCTATGATTATTAAACAATCAGAAAGTGTGGGCACACAGATGCATACCGCTCGTGGTCCGAGCAGTCGGCCTGTTTAGATTACATGGGCGCAACTGTCAAACATAATCAATCTAAAGTGCTTAAAGGCTTGCTAGTCTAGTGAGCAGTGATAATAAATGGGAGGCAGGCAGCGGACCAATGCCGTCCATCTGCTCTGCACCTGCACATCTTTCTCATCTACGCCGTGGCTCCTCGGTGATTATAAATAACAAGAGATATTCTCATAATCATTCAATCTTTTACAGGAGAAAGCAAATGCAACATGACACAGCCACACAGGCAGCCTTGTTGTGTGAGTGGTCGGTGACTGGGCCCAGTGGGAGTCTGGCCCGTGGGGGACGCCGCTAGTTGATGTGCTGTAAGCCTATTATACGTAGAGCTGGATAAGCAGCGCTCATTAACATTCCTGTCTGGTGTACCTGCTACCCGCTGCTAGCGTTTACATAGACGGATTAACCGGTGTGTGTAGGGGGAAATATTTCACCCTGTTGGGCCACAGAAAAACACAAATTCACTCAAATATTATGCTTCATAAGTTAATTCACTGCACTGAGCTACACTGATTTGTAGGAGAGGAATCAAACCGAAGGCCGAAAGGGAACTCCAGGAGCTTGATTTCAAAAACAATCAAAAACAATTTAAACTAGGTCAATAATAACCGGCGAGAGGGAGAGATGATGAGATACATATGCTCTTCAATATGCACAACATTAGCTGAGGATTTGCCGGACAGACGTCATGAGGCGTTATTAGATACGTAGCACAATTAGTCAGATCGGTGATTCCTCATGGCTGATATCCACAAATTAAAATCATGTTTTAAACAAGCAAAGGAAACAGAAAAAACAAAGAGACGATAGCGGTGCTATAGCTGCGTAGCTGGTCTGATGTCAACAGTTTTCTCTCTGACTCTACAATATATTTCCATGTAAGAAAACATCCTGTGCCAATGTTTCTAAGAGTGAGGCCAGATGTTACATCGCTGTCAACACGCAGGCCTCGTGGCTCGGGCTCACATCTAAACGACACATGGTGTTTAAATCTGTGTAAATACTTGTACATGGTCTCATTTAGCACAAAGATGCTTTATTCACAGTTGAAATCATCGTATGAATGGCATAGTCCTCCGTGTGTGAAGTCCAAAAGAAGCCGTTTGAAACCGAGACTTTATAGTATTTTGGTTTTACAGATCACTCCTCTTAAAGGAGATCTGTTTGTTGTTTACTTGTAACTTTTAACAAAGGGGAATTTTTGTTTGTCTAAGCGTATACATGAAAATTTAAACTGTGTTTTGTGCAGACACAGCTTTTGTGTGGTTGGGGGAGCGGGAATGAGACATATGAGAGTGTGTATCTGCGGTCGCACACATTTACATGAAGCAACACTCAGGTTTCTCCGTTTGGACTCCCCGACATAAGTCACGAAGCTGCAGGCAGATTTACTGGCACTGGAAGCTGCAGACATTCGTATTAATTGAAAACACACCTTCAGACTGAATGTGTCCAGGCCAACCGCAGCCAAGTCCATCTCCCATGGACGCCTCATTTTGAGAAGTCCAATGTGATTTTATCCTCATTTTCCAGCTGGCTCAGTGGCCCGTAGCAATAAAAGACATTTTTTGAAAAACCTCTGAAAAAGGTTTGAACTCCACAAGGAGCACACAAAGGACACAGGATAACACTACAAGGGCAGCAGAAGCTGAGGCGGATCAGCTGACCCCCCCAAAACATCCAATTGATGACTTACAGTCGTCATCGTCATAGTCAAAAGTCATTATTGTCATTAATTATGGCCACTTCTTTCTCTTGGAATCCACTTTAATGGTCTTGGTGAACAGTAAATAATTTTCTAGAAGCCTAACATTTCTGCTAGTGGTATTTATCAGATATAAAACTCCAGCTGTTAATTGCTTTTTCATGTCTCACGGAATATGAGTGGTTTACGATTTCACTTTCGAGACTCCAAAGCTGTAATTTGACAAATCTCAGGTGATTCCTGGCGTCTGTTTCTACAGTGTATTGGTTTTCTTTTTCGTTGAACGTTCTTGAGTTATTTTACATTTACGTTGACGGACATCTATTTTCCCATCCGAAAAAACTGTCGGACATGTTTTAACAGGAGAAGCGCAGGTGTATCGAATGGCACTAATTGTTCACTTTAGGAGTGCCGGTGAGTCACCGAAAGGGAATGACGCCAAAATGAATATATGAACTCAACAATTCTGCAACAATTTAAATTCACATTAAATTGTAAATTAATTTCAGTTACCATATGAGCTTTCATATAAGTGTTGAAACTAGCCCGCTGGAGGATTTCAGAAATCAAATGTCTAAATCAAGTGGATACTGTTGTGATATGATAAAGAAAAGAAAATTATCGTCTAAAAATCCTTTTAAAAGTTTAGCACATTTAGGTAGAATATAAAGTTGGATTTCTACCAATCCTATTAAAACTGTCACAGGTCTAAAAGCTACTTTTGTGATATTTTTGTGAATGTTTTATGAGTTTGAAACCTCCAGCTAACCAAAAATGAAAACTTTGCTTTGCTAATCTCCCCATAAATCATGTTTCCCAAGTTTTATTACATTTATCTGCAAGGCAACCTCCAGGATAGCCACATTCACATTTTCCAGGACATATGTCATGTCGCTGGATTGACGGAGGGTCTTTCCAGCTAATAGTCATCGTTCCATTTATATGGAATAAAAAAAGGGCCGTTTGTTTTACATCACTGGAGCTCTTCCTGATGTTATAATGAGCACTGACTTCTGAAAAAGATGGAACAGACTCGTGCTTTGACTCTGAACCCGAGAGTTCAGAGTCCGTTAGACACACATGACCTCAGTTCAGAGGCCGCTCCACGCCACTTCATTATGTCCACCCAGCATGCAAAGTGATGCATATCTAAACTCTTTTGCAGACTTTGTGATCTAAAGGCCGGGCGCTGTGACATCACCGGTCAACAGCTAAGCTGCAAAAAACAACAGGTGTGAATCTTACCCGTAAGCCTTTGGTTCCTCTGGTACCGGCTGGCCCGGCCGCTCCAGAAGAGCCCTGACGAACAAAGGAAAAGGGAGATAAAGAGGGAAAGAGAGGGGGAAGGAGAAAGGGAAGGAGAGATAAAACAAAGGTTTACACTGACAGAGCACAGAGCCCCCGAGGGGGAGGGGGAGGGGGGGGGCAGCCTGACCTCGGGAACACACTATAGGGTTTGTTGTTAGATCTGTCACTCACACCAATTAAAGGGCCTGCTCAGGAATCCTGTCCTGCTGGACCCCAGAGCCCCATATTTATGTTTGTTTTGGTGGCTCAGTGGCCCCCGCCTTCGAGCAACGCTCGGCCCCGCGCTCCGTCAAACCCGACCGTGGCGAGGACGGGGCGAGGGGAGGCGGGGGGCAGCTCCTAATTGGTTATAGGTGTTGCGCTTTTGACTGACAGGAGGGTAATGCAGGTCCAGCGTGAGACTGCCAGCTCTCATCACGCTCAAAGGAACCTTTACTGCAGACTGTAAATGTAGGTCGTTAGAGCTACAACTGCAAATGCAAAGACGCAAAGACATCTCTGTTCGTCTGTTCACCTTCTAGCTGTCATCCTTTGTCCGTTTCTTTCTGACACAGCCTTACAGAAAACCACACAATTTGCTATCTTCTGCAAAAATGATGAAGTGGAAAAAGGAGAGAAATGTAAAAGAGTGGCGACTTACTGGTCTTCCTGGTGGTCCTGTAGGCCCCGTCTCCCCTGGTGTCCCCGGGTGACCCTATCATATATACACGGAAACAAACACGCACAGGACATCGATTACAACTGACAGAAAACCGTATACAAACGATACAATGATACTCATCGAGTGTGACTTCATCAGACAGGTTTTAACGACAGAAACACTGAATTCAACATTCAGTATAATGTCCGACGTTATAAAACGGATTTCGGTCGCACACACGAGCAAAAAAAGCAAACAAGTAAAAACATACATCTGACGAAAAACTCCACACGGAAAGAAAATCCGCTGCTACAATAAGAGACATCGGGGAAAAGAGAAAACACAGACAACCTGAGGAGATGATTTTATATCTGAAAACATATTGCTTTTGGCTGCTTTTCTTTCTCCTTTATTGAACCTCCTTTTTTTTTCGTTGGCCAGACCGTTTATAAAGGCACAACTATGTAATGGGGAGTATTTTCAGCCAGACCACTCAGATCAGCTGTGTGCAATAAAATCGAACCAATACGCAAACCCATAGCACAGTAGGCAGCTCTGATCTCATGCATCCACGGGAGGATAAATCATAACGCCTGCAGTCTGCGCTCTCTGCTGGTTAGCCCCCTTCCCCTCGTATGATGCAGTCTTTTCCAGAGGGTCTGTTTCTGTTTTGCAGCTGAGGGTGCAGACAACTTCCTTATAAGTGTGTGTGTGTGTGTGTGTGTTTGTGAGTGTGGTCACGTCCTGAGACAAATCCAACCGGCTGTCAGCCAGCAGGAAACATCTCTCAGTTTCAGCAAGAGTGATGACTGCATTATTTTCCACTCCAGCCGGTCATACATGAGGTCCTTATCTGGTAGGTGTGTGACAGCGGACCCCTCGGGGGCCACTAGAGGTGTCCTGCAGACTAAAAAACTAAATATGTCGATGTCTGAAAAATGAATCACCGGCTTTCTTTGTTTCTTTATTCTTGTCAGCGAATCCCGGCGGCACTGTGAATGCGAAGTCAGCACTTCTTTGTGAGCATTAACTACCGTCAAGGAGGTAAATCATTGGAAGTGATCCACTGGAACTATTTCCTTTCTTTGTTTAAACCAAAGTTACGACTGTTTCCAGCTCAAGGCCTCCCGCCGAGTGCTGAACCACTGCTTAAAAAAAACAACATGGTCCTAAATTGTCCATGGGTTGATGTGCCTCCTTTCCCTTTTGGCGTGATCTTACGACATTGACTTAATCCCACACGGCGGTATATTCCCATGGGAATAACACACTGATTTTCTTTTTGAAAATCAGTTGGAAGCATTCTCAAAATGTGTATCAAACTTAAATCCCTCCGATCTCTCACTCACTCTTCTTCATTGTGTCTTACCGTTGTTCCCTTTTCTCCAGGTGGTCCAGGATGGCCCATCTCCCCTCGATCCCCCTGCATGAACACGACCACAACATGAAGCTTCAAAGTTACCCTGTGAGGACTTACATGGCTACGTTTACGAGGAAAGAAAAAGTTATTTTACCTTCTCTCCTGCCAGTCCCGCCTCTCCCACAGGTCCGATGAAACCCACCAAACCCTGAAATACATAAACTCAGTGCTGGATGGTTGAATGAATAGACATTTGGAAAAAAAATAAAAGTGGCCATGTCAGCGTCTCTTACTCTTTCTCCCATGGTGCCAACTTTTCCTGTCACACCGGACTCTCCCTGCAGAGACAAATACATAAATAATCTTTTGTTTAAAATAATTCAAACATACATTTTCTATATTTTGAGCAAAAGGAACCACATAATTTGTGAGAAATGACGTTATTCACCTTAACTCCCTCTGGCCCAACCTTCCCAGGAAAACCTGTTCTGCCCATTCTCCCCTGAAAAAGGACAAGAACAATAGGTGATGCTGAAGACGTACACTTGCCAGATGATGCGTCATTAACGTTTATCGCAAATCCTCCATGAATATGAAGGATCTGCTTCCTACGAGATGACAGTATGCAGTCCACAGCTGTTGCAGCTCACTGAACATGCCGCTGGCGTCATATACAGGTAATGCTGATGGTCCATTTTGACAGGCTGTGAAAGTGTTAAATCACGGTAATGTTCCTCTTGCACGGACAGTAATTCCCGGGGTTAAGAGGGGGGCTAAGTGCTTTTTTTCTTTTTAATACCAGCAATAACTCCAGGTCAGAGTTGTCTACGCCAAACTCCTAAAGACTGAGTGACTCAACAATTCCAGCGTTTTACTCCAGAAAGGTTGGCAGCTTTCGTAAGACAGTGGAGGCGAGCGCTGCATTTCCCTCAGAAGCACACAGTAAAAGCTGATTCTCGTAGTAACACGAGAGTTATTATGAGCTGTAGGATTTGTGACTTCTTATCACCTGATTTAGATGTTATGCTTGTGACTGACCGCATTGACCAAAGAAAGGAAGAAATACTTAGAGAACAGAACATTAAGAGAAAGGGATAACGAGCAACTGAGGAGGTGAGGGAGATGGTTAAAAAAAAAAAAAGGGAGACAGAAGCTAAAGCGGGTGTCATTCTGAGTGGAAAGCCAAAAGACAGCTGGCTGAGGAGGATGAAGTGGAGGAGTAGGAGGAGAGGACCTGTTGCACCTGGCCAGAGATCAATCGACTTCCCCTCGGATGGAGGAGTGAGGGGGTCAGAGACAGGGGGAGGCGGGGTTAGTGTGAAAGTGATGAGGAAGAAGTAAAAGATAAGCTGATGAAGAAAAACAGTTCTGGTGTAGTCAAAAAAAAAACTTTTTTAAAGTTAGTTTAGTTGGGTTGAAAGAGTGTCTATAATTGTAACCGTCGTTTTTCTGTGTTTATAGGAAGCATTTGAGAAATAAAAGTCAGAAAAATCTTATTTCTGCAAAGAAACCATTAACATCTTCTAGCACTTTATGGCCGCTATAAATCTTACCACCTATAAACATGGCGATGGCAGTTATCACCCCCTGGTGGCTCAGAGTATGAATTGCAGGCCGTCCTTCATCGTGAGAGGACCATCAGGGGACAAGCCATAACAAAATCCATAAAACCCCAACTCTACATATCTCCAGCGTCTCTCCAATGCAAACCAAGAACAATCCATAACGATTACCTAATTTATTACCTCAAAGAAAGTCAAGAGGAACTCTCGCTGTGGCACAAACAACTTTTGAATGCACAATTAAAATCGAGCACTTAAATTAAACTGCACCCTCTATAGGCGTCCGAGACACGTGAGTGAGACGTAATTTATAATAAGCAGCATGTTGATCACCGGAGGCTGATATCACACATGCAGGGCCTCATGTAGGGTTATATTAGTGGGCTTCAGCCCGGGTGGCTAACACTGCAAGGGTCTCATTGTTCTGCTAAATACAGGGCTGTGAATTAGTTTGCTGAGGCGCAAAGCATGAAAACACTTTCAGCTTCCCACTGCAGTTGGGTTTCCATAGACTTATTACATAGATATATTTTATTTTATATTTTCTGTATATTTCCTGTCTCTCTCTTTGATTTGTTTACCAGAAATATACAACGAATATGGAATTAAACCAGTATGATGCACACAATAGATGGCTCGATTGTCCTGCAGTTTAAACAAACACGAACACACACTCACACACACACTCACACACACACACACACGAGCACACACACACTCACATGCTATACTGGTAACAGTGATGCCTGTTATCATCTCTCTCCTTTATTTCCACCAGCCATGCATCACCAGGTGTTTAACCTATAACCCACCTCCAGTCCTGTCAGGCCTGGTGGTCCGATCGGGCCCTCATCTCCCTGGAAACAGATTATATTGATCTTAGCATGAATTATGTTTGGGGGACCTAAAGCAGCCCTCAGCAAAGATAAGCCTTGAGCTATAAAACCTTCAATGCCCTTTGGAGCTTTGTGGTTATTCTGAGGTGGGCGGTGTACGGCAGTCTTACCTCCAAGCCCGGTACCCCTCGTGGTCCCGGTAAACCTCTGGCCCCTAGCTTTCCCTGGATGGGCAAGAAGCAGTCACATTAATGCTAATGCATGAAGGTCAATGTGTGTATTTAGGTACATATTTTTAGCAATGAGTGGTGCGGCTTTAAGAAAAGGAATGTTGGTCAGTCAGTCCGACACTTTGGTCCAGACGGAAATATCTCAACAGTTTTTGGATGGATTACCAGAACATTTGGTTTAATTACAGACCAAAAAGGATGAATCCTTACGAATCCTTGAACACCAACATCAGGTCCAATTTGTTCAATACTTTGCTTGATGTCTCAACTTTACGTTAGCATGCTAATGCACTGAAGTGAGATTGTGAACATGCTTAACCTGCAAACTATCCGCCTGTTAGCATTCTCAAAGCACTGCTGTCAAAACCTCTCAGACCGGCTTGCATGGACCCCTTCGCCCCGATCTGGTTTATGTTTGGAAACAAACAAGATGACGGATTTACTCACCTTTGGTCCTTCAAGGCCGTTCTCTCCCGGAGGTCCCATGTCACCTGGGAAACCCTGTCATGATCAATTAAAAAGAAAGAAACAGTTTTCTATCGTCTTTCTGAAATATAGACTCACACATTTTGATGCAGCGATAAAAAAAATACAAACCTCAGGACCTGCCGGGCCAGAAGCACCATCAGGGCCTCTCTCACCTATCTTGCCCTGAGACAAACAAGAACACAAGAAATGTCTTTAATCAATAGTTGGATATCATATCTGTCCATTCAATATATGGCAATAGTTTGTGCTTATTCGGACGGAGTCAGGCTACCGGTTTCTTCTGGTTTACTGTCTTTATACTAAGCTAAGCTAACTGGCTGCTGGCTGTAGCCTCATACTGAACACAATGACCCTTTACATGAAAAGTATTCCATCCACATGTTTTGCATTTCAATGTATTTCTGGTGATTAAAGGCAGCGCTAACCTGTGCTCCTGGTTTCCCACGGGTGCCTGGCAGCCCTGGAGCCCCCTGGATGCCCTGTCCAACACAAACACAACACATCAAAACTGAGACGCACACTCAGACAGTATTCAGAAGCAAAATGCAGAACCCTGATCTCCTTTCTAGGGGAATTCAAAAACATTAGACATGAATGACTCTGCTCAGTATATCTGCGCTCTCTCTCGGGGACACTCTAAAAGGGTTAGATGTTGCTTACACACACACACACACACACACAGACAAACGAGGAGGGTTTACATAAGAGTTTCCATAAACTAGACAGCACACATCTGCTTAGGTCATTTTTGCAAAGGCACATTTCTGCAACAAAAGTTGTGTAACTCTGGATGTGTGTGTGTTGGACGCAGCATGCAGAGCAGAGACATTTATGTGTGTCCGCGTACGTGTGCATATGGGATCTACCTTGTCTCCACTGTACCCGATCTCCCCTTGCTCTCCGGGAATCCCAACGTCACCCTGATGGAGAGACGGGAGGTCGACATTAGGAAGTATTGTAACTTTCTACTCCGTCCATCACATTCATCTCTCTCAACAGACAATACTAATTACCGGCCTGTACATTATGAAAAGTCTCACACAATGAGACTATAGTTCATCGCATGTGGCGTCAATCTGTTTCATGAAAGGCACTGATGGCAATTACTCCAGCCTGTGCACCCACGTCTTGTAGAATGAGCCAGTAGTAATTACAGATACTTCTCTATTTTAACTCTGGTCTGAGTGGTAAATGTATAATGTTGGTGTATTCTTTTATGAAGACCAGTCACTAGGAGCTCAAGTAATTAAACTGGTGCAATCATCTTATATTTAACGTATGATCAACTTGTGGTTATTGGCACATCACGTAGATCTTTTATCTCCTCTAGGTTCAATCATTGCATTGCACATGTTTCTGGTCTTCGGAGGAGAAACATCAACTGACAACAGCGAATGCTTAAATCAGAGCTTCAGATTCAGAAATCAAGCAGGTCCCAGTGCTGGCCTCAACAAGGGTGAGCAAGTTGAAATAAATTATGAAATCCTCTAAATTCAAATGTTCCCGTTTCAAATCTTTTGTTTCTTTGTCTTCTCCCGACATCATCTTAATTCATTTGAATTATATTATCTTGCAGTTTTATGTATTTTTGGTTTCCGTTAAACATTAAACAGTAACACTTTGTAACATTTGTTTAAAAATGTGATTCCTATTTAAGTTAATTTAAAGGAATAGTTTGCCATTTGGTGATATTCTCTTGTTCCCTTTATAGCTGTGAGTTAGATGAGAAGATTGATATTACTCTCATGTCTGTACAGTAAATATGTGGTTGGAGTAAATCTGGCTCCAGTTAAAATGTATTTCCCAAAATGTCAAACTATTTCTTTAATTTATTCAGCAAACAACCTATTTGATGTCTGCCCAAAAAGAAAACACATCACACAAAGGATCTCATAGAAATAACACAGGAAGGACTCATATTAGTGGAAATTAGAGAATTAGAAACCTGTCACATGTCATGCTTTATACGAGTAAAACAAATCATAAAGTTTATATGTGTGGTTGAGGGTGGGACCTAATAAAAGCATGCTCTATGTCTAAGGGTCGGAAAGAGATGTCTACAGTGGGATGCAAAGGAGTTCATATCCATCACATGCTGCTCAAACACGGGCCAATAACAGGAATATTCAGATCACCTTATCACCTTTCAGTCCTGGTTCTCCTGGATTTCCGGGCACACCCTGAAACAAGCACCAACAGATGGGTTAGAAAGTGACCCCCAAAACCTAACCTCACCTCAAAATGACTCCATTCTCTTGTATTAGATGTGTGTGTGTGTGTGTGTGTGTGGCATTACCTTCAGTCCATTAGGTCCTGGAAGGCCCATCTCTCCCAAAGGTCCCATGTCACCCTGAAGAGACAAACAGGAAATGATGATTCAGTGATCATTCTCAAAGTAGACACACATGTTTCAGAACCCTCGACTTTTAATACAACACACACACACACAAACACAAACACACACGTTCTGTAAGATTACGCCTCATTGTCTTGCTTGCAGATTATCCATACAGCCATCACATTGCATGCAACACTAAACAGTGGATGATAATATATGACCAAATTCAAATGATGAAGATTAAATATTGCCGCCTGAAGCCAAGATTGTGCTTCATCTGAAGCCAGTAATAAATGATGTGGCTGCTCGAGGTAACATCTGTTCCACCACTGGAGAACCAGCACTGGGATTCCCGGCCCAGAGAAGAAGAAAGGCAGGATTGCAGGAGTAGTGACAAAGAAAATGGAGGTTTCATTTAATTCGAAAAGGGCCAATTATTCACAGCGATTTAAGAATTGATTGGATTTTCTGCTGACAGTTGGTGAAAGAAAGAGACTTTATTGTCACCGCATCACCGGCTGCTCGTAGTTATGTTCAGTTGCTGCTTTGTATTTTCTGCTTGCAAAGACAGGGTGGCCTTGCCACAATATGAATTCAATATTTGTGAAAACTGCATCTGCATTTGTGACAAAGGGTATTATTGAAATTGAGGGTTGAAAGGTTGAAATGTTTCTTCTTCTTCTTCAGCTGGAGAAATCGAATGTATTCTAATGAGCGAGAACAAAAAGTTGTACTCAGGATTCAAGTGATTTGTCGTTAAAAACAACAGCATCTTTTCTGTGGCGGCCCCTATCTGCCACATATTTCCTGCTTACCTGTCAAAATTGCAGACATGCATGAAGAAATATGATATATTGCACTCACTAATGTGTTGAATTGAATTCAGATTTCCAGGTTAATTATGAATGCATGCCACAGGGGGCGCCAAGTCAACCCTTTCAACCTCCATCCTCTCGGAGCGGGACAAGAGGAAGATGGTGCGTTTAAAAATATCCAACACAGCCTCAGCCAACTCTCAAGTATGGAGGAGGACAGAAATGTAGAAATATAGAGAGAAAGAATTAAATAAAATCCCACTGCTGGTCAGAAAGCCCCTTCTTCTTGATAAGTTGTCTCCATACAACACTTCCCCTTCTTCGCCTGAGGCCTGAAAGAAGGGTGTTTGTACATTCATAACCTTGCAGAGCAGTCCTCCCTGAGGAGTTATTTGATGGACACGGAGCTCAGAGTAGAGCTGTAATCAGAGTCCGCCGATTACAGGCCTGCCGCCGCCACCGGTGGCCGAGAATAGACCGGGAGGAGCGGCAGGGACGGATGAGGACGGGACACGACAAGAGAAACCAGGGAGACGGTATAATCAGACACAATTATGTGGCTGTCGTTGGGCTGAGCGGGCATGGAGGGCAAGGTGATAGGTGGGCGGGCAGGAGGGGGGTGTTTCTGTTCAAAAATAGTTAATAAGAGAGAGATTCACGAGGAAAACAAGATGCCTTGTTGAGGACAGTTTGATTGATTTGTAGATCACTGTCGTGTTTGTCAAGAGAGGAAGTGGGAGGGATTAAATGCATAATTTGAGCTCTACGATTATGGTGAAAATAACTTTTTCTTCCATGTTGGATTCCAAAAAACATCCAATTTTACTCTTTTAGATATATGTTTACAGTGGTAACGAACCTAGAGAGAGTGGTTAGCTTCCCACCAAAATGACTGGCAGTGTAAATGATGATAAGAGCTAATTGAGGTTATTTTTCTTTCTCCAATTAACAAGGCATATTCTTATTCTCTTAAATACAGTCCTTTACAGCAACGTATTTCTGGAATAAGTGTCTGGGAAAACAGGATGTTTAGACTGAGGAAAACACACAGAAAGACACACAAACTGCTACTCACAATAAGTCCAAGAACTCCGTTTGGACCGGGGGCTCCCAGCTCCCCCTAGTTTGAGAGGAGGAGAGAGAATCAGGGAGATGAAGGGAGAGGGAGAAGGAGCAACGCTCAGGGGTTATTGGCTCTTTTTAAAACAAACATGCTTAGAAGAGTGGCTCAGTGTTCATCACAGCTTATGAGAGGGGGCTGTGTGCGTGTGTGTGTGTGTGTGTGTGTGTGTGTGTCTGAGGTGAAGGTAGAGGGGGTTGTGATCATCCCACTGAGGCTTTTTCTTTTTGGCAATTTGCAGGTTCAGTCTCTCTTCAGAAATGAAAGCCATAGATAGATCGTTGCGTCGACATCTCGGGTCCTCAAAGGATGACTTCTTATGACTGGAGATTTCATTAATTTTGGAAAATATCTTAATGATTACCAGATGAAGGGTTGCAAACACTCGTGGTTTCAAGACGATGTTGATGAGGTTGATGTTTTTTTTTTTTTTTTAGGGAAATTTCTCATCAACTTCTGATGCCCTGTATGTTTTATTTATGCCATTTTCATTAGTTTTTAGTAAAACTAATGACTTCCCATCAGACTCAGCTGTAGGTTACTTTACGTTTGGTGCTCCTTACTAGATGTTAGCCTGTCAACAAGACGTACATGGTAAATATTATACCTGCTAAACATCAGCATGTTATGCATAACATAGCATTACCTGATTAGAGAGTCTTTGCAGGTGGAAGAAAAAAGCAAACAAAAATGTTTTTCCTCAAATGACAGCTAAGAGTCATCTTTGGCAGAAATATGTTAAGTATGCCACCTTAGATTTCATAAACCTTTTCTAGGCCTACATGTTTTTCGTCTAAGTATAATTTGTCCACGTTATCAAGGCTTTATTCTCAGGAAAAAGAAAAGCAGCAGGAGTTCAGTTGTGATCCACAGGACCGAGGCTTTAGCAAAGTCAGAGACGTGTCTGCTAAGTTTTTCTTCAATGAATCACTTTATGTTTATGAGCTTGTTAAAGAGCAACTTGCTTATGTGTCAAAGTTTTCTTTTTAGAGTTACTTCTATGACTACATTTGTCAGAATGGCAAAATCCAGAAATTGAGAATAAATAAACCGATGTGGAATCAGACATGCAACAGACCTTATTGTTACTGACATGGGAACAATTATTTAAAACAATATATTAATTTATTATTACTATTCTTGGATATCACTTCCTAATAGTACTGCATGTAGGTGTGTGTGTGTTGGTGGCCACTTTACTTTGATGAATGGAAAACACTGGATTTGAAAGAAAAGCCAGCTAACTAGACCCCCATAACATTGGAAGTTTTTTGGAAAACGTAAATTAAGTAAATTATCGGGATGGGACGAAATTGAATACGGCAGTAAAACTTGTCCGGAGCAAAGAACTAACTTCAAATGAAAGAGAAAAAAACATGCTCACTGTCGGACTGCGAGGTGATTTACTCACCAGCGCTGCCAAAATGTCAGTAGTAAAACAGCAGGGAGTGTGTGTGAGAGTGAAACCACCACACTCACAGTTTGTGTGTGTGTGTGTGTGTGTGTGTGTGTGTGTGTGTGTGTGTGTGTGTGTGGATTGGTTATGTATTTAGGTGTGTGACATACTGGCTCTCCATCTGGTCCAGGTGGTCCTCTCTCCCCAAAGTCCCCTGGAAACCCCTGAGGACAGAGAGAGAGAGACTAGCTTTTATGTGCGGCTGCACACACACAGCGACAACAACACTCAGACATGCATTATACATTTCCTGGGTCCTGTAAGTACTGTTTGCTTTTACACATGTGGCATTTCTTTTTTTTGAGGCCACTTTGGTTGCAAACAGTTGCTTATTTACACATCCAGCAGATATAGGGAGCAATCTTTGGCTTTAATTTGGTGCTTTTTGGTCTCCACTATGTTCACCAGCTAGCTGCTAGCTGCTAGCTGCTAACTGTCTGTCTGCTGCTTGGTGCTGGGCAGCTGGTGCACAGTTGCTTTTTTTAAGAATACTTTTGATGAGAAAAGCTGCCGTTATCTGTAAACAAAACTATGAGAGCATTGGGAGTGAAACAAAACAGTAGTTACGGACCGTAAAACCAAAACGATGAGCTTGAAGATGCTATAACTCTCCAGAGTGGAGGGCAACATAAATCAGATTAAGTAGTGATTAATAGAGAACATGTTTTGGTTGTAGTCGCTTAATATTACAGCAAACATATTAAATGCAATGCTAATTTAATTTATTGTGCAATAAAATTACATCCCTTAATTACAGAAATAAAGATTAAAAAAGTTTCAAAAAATGCTTTTCATCGGAGAAGGGTGTGCTTGGATTATGGACCTTCCTATCACTAATGCAAATGAGTCTTTCACTATGGAGTCAAATGTACAAAGCATGTTTTCACAAATTCTGCCGACTGTTACACAACCCAGAGCGCTGCTACTGTAATTGCACAGCAATTTGAACAATTTGACCGACTCAAATATAACGTTAGACACAAAGTTATCTGAAATATGTACAAAATAAGAGCATAATTGCCAAATTACATGCATTAAATCCCTCAGCTGTAGGGTGTGGATAGCCGGCTGAGTGCACTTTCTGAATGCAACAAGAGAGCCAAGTAATGATTGTCCATTTAGCAGTAAACGGGATGCTAATCTGAGCTACGCTAGCAGCTGGTGGCGCTGCAAAGACAAAGAGGACCAGAGCATCTTAAACCCGACCATCCAGAAACATAATGACTAGCTCCTGCTGCCACACATTGTTCCGTAATTCATTACTACACATACTTTCAGAAAATGGCAGTTATTTTGGTAAAAGTAGAGATGTTTTAGATATACAGCATGCATATTTATTTTAAGCTGTGCCCGGGCTTAGACGAGGAATCTGCTCACTAAATGAAACTCTTTGTATTTGAGTTTGCAGTTTATTATTGTTTTACCCAGTGTGGGATAAGTTGGACTTCATATTCAAATAATAACACATCCCTGTGACTAAAGGTATGTTAATATTCACCTACGCTTCAGTCTACGCACACATCCCCATCGGGTCAATGACGCGAATGTAACTGTAATTGTACGGTGTAACAAAAAGCTCTTTTAGTTTCCTGTGAGGCCATTGGATGACATTTGGGATCCCACCAAAAGAGTGCATGGGACTGCTTTATGATTATAAAACATGTTCAGTACAAGAGAAATCTATGAAGCATGCCCGTGTGCCAAAGAGTGTCATACAGCTGTCACCGCTGCCGTAACAACTAAGGACAAATGTGGGAAACGAACATTTTGCCAAGCGCAGCACTTGAAAACGCCTGTGATGAGCGTCATAAACACACTGTCTGCTTCTATGTGACGTTCCTCAGCTTTGGGATCCAATAGTGAAGTATGAGACACTCACTGTCTCATAGGCTACCGACTGATGAGCCTGATAAAGTCAACCAAAACAAGCCGGACCTTAAACAGTGTAACAAAGAAGAAGTTGAGCTGAAATGCAGAACTGCTGGCGATTCCCTTCGGAAACTTTTGAGACTTTAGATCTATTCCCTCATCACTCTTTGGGAGCAGCGGACTGATCGTGTGTGTGTGTGTGTGTGTTTCCTCGACAGAGCACCATAGCGCTGTGGTTATGGCCATTAAAATGTCTGGCTGCAGTTCAGGTGCTTCTTCTGTTCTTTGTCCTCCATCAGGGAGAAGGACGATCTCTCAGGGAGTGTCCTGTTTTCCATGCAGGAGCACGGAAATCAAATGATGATATGTGTGTTTTCCACGTACGTTTACAGGTCAGTTATGGGGCTTTTGAATCTCCAAATAACAGGAATCCGCTACTCCGCAGCTATTCTATTCTCAGAGTATGACTACGACTAGTATCGACTAGGTTATGCATTGTGATACACTGTCATTCATGTGTTTTTTGGCAGTGAATAGCTGTCGTAAAATCATTTGCTAGGAAACAGGAGAAGACCGAGCTGTGATGACAGCACTTCCATGTGAATGCTTTAAGTTTTGCAAGACCAGCGCCAGAACTGTGGAATGGGCCTAAAAAGTCTTGAGAAAAAAAACAGCTTGCGACTCTTACAATGCAGCCCTGTTCACGTGGGGAGAACACACGCACGACACAAAGATCGAATGGAAAAACATCATCCAAAGCCAAAATCGTGAATTTTCATCACCAGCTGCTTCCTAAACATTTGTCTAATTACAGAACGGGCTGCAGTTCTCCAAACCTCACACTAAGCGGACACTGGCTTGCGCGCATTCAGACTTTTTGTCTATAAATGCCATATTTACAGAAAAGCCAATAGGCAACAGCTGCAAAATGATCTCAGCAGCAAGTCCCATATTTACACACTCTTTCTGAAACAGTCCCTCAAACTGACTTTAAACACTATCTGACAAACACAGTCGAGCCGAATGGCTTGGTTCCATGCTGAGGGGGACCACAACCCCCCAACAAAAGCCTTTTTCTTGTTACATCCAAGACTCCAATGGGCTGCTGCTGGGACTCCACATGTATTCAGGCTGCAGTTAACCCTTCCAGCCACCATGGAAATACTGAGCCCAGACAATGACGCAAATCCAGACCTTATAATTTCCTCATGTGTAGTGTAAGTGTTGGAGTCTTTGCACCAGAAGCTCTCAACATGACCGAATAGAAGAATGCAAATGTTATTTGAACATTGTTTAAATATCTGTCGACATCTTATCTTTCAAGAGTAACTAGCAACAGATGATACGTTCACAGAGCAGCCGAGCACAATTCATCACACTTTGAAAAGATTATCTGTAAAGTATGTTGAGACAAAACTTTACCGGCCTACCCATCTTGCCCCTCTTCCCTGGTTCACCGGGAATGCCCTGAAAATAAAAGAAAAAAACGAGAGAGAGCAGAGATGGAGGAGAAAACAAAGCAGAAGGGGGAAAGGGAAGGGTTAAAAAAAGATAGAAAAACAAAGAAGAAAGACATTATATACAAACCATATCAAAACGAAAGCATAACACTCTTGAGCATAACTGATTCAAGCCCAAAACACATAATTAAAAGCTTTAAGCTTCCATCAACAGATGTGAGGAACAGCTGACTGCAGCCTTTCCAGTATTTTCCCAGCCTATTATGAGGGATTTAGGCCTCCGTCTCATAGATATCTATGTTCAATAAACACCAGTGTCTCCTGGGAGAAGACGCCATCTCTTGTGTGTAGCTATGGTATGTGCCATCCTGCTCACTGGCTGTCTGGCTGGCAGGCCGGAGATGTCCTGATTGCAGCCTGCCCAGCGCTGAGGAAACCTCCTGGAGCATGTCATGAGTAGGCTAATCGCTGCATGTTTTACGGGCTGTACAGAAGGAAGAGGCCTTGATGAGTTCAGGCAGTTCAAAGGCCCTAAGACGGGGCTTTTTTTTTTATCATATGAGTCATCGACACGCCCACACAGCAGCACCCCGGACAGCTGGGGACTGTTTCCCACTTTATAACAACAACAAGACAGCTGAAAAAAAAAGAATGGCAAGAGAGGCACTGTTTTCCTCTCACAGGGCCCATTAGCTGGGTTCAGTTGGTCACTGTACATTTTTTTGCAATTATTGTGTGTGCGAGAGAAACTCACTCTTTCACCATCAGGCCCGGGCAGGCCAAAAAGACCCGGGATGCCAATGAAACCCTGCAGGAGAGGAGAGGAGATAGGAGATAGGAGAGGATAGGAGATAGGAGATGGGAGAGGAGAGGAGAGGAGGAATATGGGATGTGAGTATTTGGGCGCCATAAATGCAGCAGGAAGAACAGCAACTCCCGTTAGCTCAGGGGCCGGGTTTCAGGAGCCGTGGGTCCAGCATGGATAGGGTGGGCTGCTATGAAGAACCAAGCCATGAGGCAAGTGTATATGCCCATGGACTGCATGGTGCTGGCTTCCACGATGTAGTCCAAGGGCACATACCCTCACGCCAGGGATCTCTGAAGATAGCCAGGACATCACAATGAGCTGTCGGTGCAGGGGGAGACACACATAGAGGAACACAAGCACAAACACCACAACAGTAGAACTCTGGAGGAACAGGTAGACGGTTTCAGGCAGGTAGAGTATAGGCAAACGTGCACACAATGTGGAGTACGCTGCAAAAGAGAGACGCAGAATATTTGGAAAGGTGGCTCAGTGAGAGAGAGCGAGAGGACTAGAATGCCTCCTTAAGACAGCAGGGCCTCATACGGAGCTTAAACAGGAAATTCCAGCCAGTGGGGGCAGGGGAGGCTTCGGAGCAGCCAGGGGTAGCTGATAAAGAAGCTTTATTGGAGCTCAAACATAAAAATCCTTGTTTGCGTCCGTGATGCGTGTGTTTCTTTGTTTGTGTACTTTAAGGGTGCGTGTTTGTAAGCCAAAAGGCTCATCAACAGCCTTTCAGTGGGCGTCTGTATACAGTAATGTAATGCTTATGTTACAAATAAAGACGTCTATGTTTAGCATACTATTAATAGTGGCTGAGTGTGTATGAACGCGTTCATGTGTGCAGCGGTGGACACCGGTGCACCAAAGTGCATGCATGCTCTCACAGCGTCATGCACACACTTTGGATGTTGTAGCATCTACATGCACATGCATGTCCCCGTGCAGCATGAAATACAGACAGTTTGCAACCTTTAATTAAACTACTTTCTGACTGTCTCCATCTAGAAATACAGTGTCAGAAAGCTGTCAGGCTGACCGCCTTCCCTATAAACATGTTCACTGGTCCTGTCAAAGCACCAATGTTAGTAATTTAGACTGATAAAATCAAACTTGAGCGGCACATTTGGAGGATGGACTTACCCGAACGCCTTTAGGCCCCAATGGTCCTATCGGCCCTGGTAAACCCTGAAAAACAGAGAGGAACTTTATTTCAGCGCTCAACCTTTACTGGTTTATACCTGAAAGAAATTCTACCAAAATACACTGTGAGTGGGTTTGTCAGTTAGCATCGTGATGGCATTGAAAAGAGGCGGGACAAAGACCGCAACTTACAGCCTATCAAACACATTTAAAATGCCACCAGATTGTTTCACATTTAAAATATTTAATTCTATATAATTCTATAGAGTTTGTGCAAATCATTGTAACACACGCCAGTGAACACACGTACTGTGGAGTGGATGGACACAATAACAATGTTGTAGCCATGCAATATAAATGAACCCATTCAGCTTCATGGTCATTTCTGAGGCTGTAGCTTGTGGTGTTGTTCTCTTGGACCAAATATTCCAATTCCCCTGCACAGTATTTACCCAAATATTTCCCCCCCAAGTCAGCTGTTCAACATAACCTAATTCCACTTGGCGCTCCGCCCTTACTATGGCCCTGACTACAACTGTACCAGTCACAGCAGAGGATTTACTGCACCTGCCTGCCAGGATAACCTTTGGCACCTGGGCTTCCGACTGGACCTTGCTCTCCCTGCAGAGAAGAGAGAGAGGGAGGAAGAGAGAGGGAGGGAGAGAGAGAGAGAGGGAGAGAGAGATTGGGTGGGTGATCAAAATTGCAGTAACAAAACACACAGGCAGGCCATTCTGCACAGTAGCAGACCTTATCGGAGAAGGAGACAGGGCAGAGGAGATCGACTGCAGATAGCAGGGCTAACGACTGCATATCAAGGAGGTGAATGTGTTTGAATGCTAAAAGTAAGAATGTATTAGCAGCTAAATAAACTCAAAAGTATATAGAAGTAAATAACTAAATGTTATACTGTTATACATTTTAATTTGGAACGATGCATAATGTTTTACGAGATGATTTTACGCTCTGACAGGCAATCTTAATTTGTAAAGTAACTAGATAAATAGATTTATTGGAGCAAAAAGCACTAGATGTGCTTCTGCATTGCAGCAGTAGAAGTATAAAGTGTCAGGAAAATATGTACTTTAATTTAAGCTAGTACTTCAGTACTAGTAAATATACCACTGCACATCGTCCATTCCTAGCAAGTTGTATCTGTTGGATACCAGGACTCGTGGTTACTGCTGAAAGTTGACGAGATGTGGTCTGTTTACACAAGCTAATTAAGAGTTTGCTGTGTGTGTGTGTGTGTGTTTGTAGCAGGTTGTGTCCAACGTTCGCTGCTCACAAGTGTTCATGTATAACTTCCTTTGACACACTCCGGACGTGCAGCCGTGTGCACTGCTTGCCGTTCCCGCTCTTGGATAAATATAGTGCATAATGCGGCCAGTTAAAGCCAGACAAGAATTTGGCTGAGCGCGGTTTGGATCTTTCACTGGCCAGCAGTGAAGTGGGGCTCTGAGCGCCGCTCACGGTGTATCGCAGCAACAAAGAGTCATCGACACTTTATGCACACCCGCTGGACTTTGCTCTCAATAGCTGCAGAGTCCACCGAGCCAAACAGTTGCGCTCGCTGCGGTGATTCAGACTCAAGGCCGGAGCCGTGATGAGCAACAGCATCCAGCTCTGTGGGAAAGAGGGGGGCGTTCGAGGATGGACAGAGTGGAAGGACATGATGGGTGAGCGAGAAAGAGGACTCCTTCTCCGCGATGAGTAGTGCGGGAACTCCCTGCGGTGGTGACGTCACCCGGAGCACGGGGACTTAAAAACTGTGTGACAATGAGGAGAATGTTCCATGCTGCTTTCCATGACTCAGCACTTTCCTTAATACCAACAGTAGTATCCTGACTGAAAATAGCTCTGGACACGAGGCTGGAAGCCCCAAACTTAAAATAGTCCCTTTGGGCTGCACCAAACAGCCAGAGTCCCGTATCCTCCCACTTGTAGCAGCGAATAAAGGAGTTCATTGAACTGCTATCCCCGAAGAGGGGGCAGATAGAGGAGGAGGAGAGGATGAGAAAAGAAATGCGTACACATGATTCAGATAGTAGGTATGATGCTGCAGGAGAGGCCGAACATGGTGGCAGGTAACACAGCCACACAAAGGGAAACTCTCTTCAAAAGCAAGAGTGATAGCGAGCGTGTCACTGTTGGCCCAGTTGGCTCGTTCCCGATTCTCTTCCCTCTATTTTTCTCTCTCTTTGGCATCGCTTTCTGATATCCTGGAGAGCATCGCTACAGCGCAGCACTTTGGCCAGATGTCTGTCCTCACCAGTGCTTCATAACAGACTAATCTAATCTGGCTACACTGCAGGCATGCTTGGTGCGTGCACACAAACACACACACAGACTGAGATGATGACGACTGGATTTTAAAGAATGAGTTGGGAAATGGGAATATGAGGGATTAGTCATCGATTAGGGCCTCTTCGGAGGACTCATCGAGGCACTCATAAAGGAGGGTTTTTATATCTGAAAGCATGAAACCAGGACAACAATAACAACATTATATTGGCATGAGTTGCAAGAGTTGGGGATGTTGAACCTTTTTCAAGGTGTGGGATTAATGGAAGTGTGAAGAATAGCAGCGGCATGGGAGATCGACATGTATATGGTATGAAAGCCAGGGGAAAAGGTAGCGATGGAAAGGAGAAGGATACTTACAGGCTCTCCAGGGAGTCCATGAGGACCAGGGTAACCCCTCTGTCCCTAAAGAGACAAACACAAAGAGACATGGGAAGTTAGTTGAAGCGTGTAATAACGGAGAGGCACAGATGTGGAAAAACTCGACAAGCAACAAGCGGAGTTCTGTGCGAGGTGAAATATGCACGTTAAGGACAGGTTTGGTGCCATATGCAAGGAATCAATTTGCCCTTCTGTCAAGGGATCAGAGTTTCCACTGGCCATGCTCGGAGAAAAATTGTGCTCCCGAGCCCATGCCAGGATCATGGCATGGTGAGGATATAAATGCCTTCCTGTTTGAGTCAGATAGCAGGTCCCTCCCTCCGCCTGCAGAGTGCTTTTCTGCAGCTCTGCTGACTCCGAGCGACACAGACCCCCAACAAAGAGCGGAGAAAAACTAAATCAAAAGTGGGAAAACGAGCCTTTCCAGACCACAGTTTGATAGAGTGAGAGAGCAAGAGAGAAAGGAAAGAAGAGGGGAAAAAAACAAACAAAATAAAAACAGAAGGGTAAAGAAAGGAAAGACTCCCGTTGTCCCGTTTTCCTAAACCACAGCTTTAGAGTACCGAGCCAAGGCTCCCTGAGTTCCTGTAAACCATCCTTCAGCCCTGACATCTGACTGCAGCAGGGGAAGAGGACACAGCATCCCTCCTCTCACTATGTTACATGATCACTCTCACTGGCTTACACCTTCATGCCAGAGCTTTAAAACTGCCATTGTCAGCATTACGCTCCACATTTAATACTTAGATAAGTGCAGCAACTGTGTCAACATACAGTTGTAACCAGTGTTACCGTTAAAACAAGAAAATACATCTATATTTTTGTTTCTTTTAATCAGAGTTATTACTAGGTCTGCAAAATGCATCACAATTTTATCAAAATTGCAATAGGGCCAGCTGCAAATTACAAGAGGCGCAATATTTGTTAAAGCTGAAATATGTGAGTCAAAATACTTCATCATCTTTTACAGACTTCCCTGCAAAAATCATACCAGAATCAATTTAACGTTTAAAAACAAATAATGTAATAATGACCGCCGAATATCACAGATCATATCTCAATTGCAATCCCAGTCAAAATAATTGCAATTTGATATTTCTTTGAACATTTTCCAGCCCTACTATTACCATTCTCTCTGTATCTACAAATCCAATAACTTTTCTGTCTCGCTGTCGCCTCACATCAACTGTTGCACGTCATCAAAAGACCACCAGGAGGAGACGCTTGGAACTGGGATGAGAATACATGATTAATACACACTAAGCAAACAGAGATGTTTCTCGGCCGCTGCTGTAACACGTGTACGTGTTGTGGAGAGAACAGGGACGGCTACACACATGGAGAATACATTGATGTTGGCCTGTTGGCCAGTTATGATGAAGAATATGTGCTCGTCTCACTCGCCTACATGTGTCTGAATCTTAATACCCATATGTTGCCATAAGCCTGATATATGATGTATGACATGTGCACGTAGGCAAAGACAGGAAGCACAAACACACACATTCACACACAAAGTTACATGTACACCGTATTATTACACGGCTTACTTATAGTACTAACATGTGTAGCGCCTTATGTTCCCAAGCTGTGCTGTGAGGTCCACAAGAACACACACACACACACGCACACACACGCACGCACGCACGCACGCACACAGGGTCCCAGACCATCTCAGATCCTTATCTCACTCATTATGTGCTTGCTAATGAGAGCGCCCATTTCCCACCGCCCGCCTGTGTTTAGTGGCACTTGCTTAACAAGCATGTGGGTTCAATCAGATAAACCCACCAGAATGCTTTTCATTTGCTCCCCGGTAGCACCCCTAGCACCACAAACGATGAATGTGTGTCTTCCCCGGACAGCGCCCTGGTGGCAGAAATATTCCCCTCACCTCATTCATTTTGCTCTCCTCTCTCTCTCTCTCTCTCTCTCTCTCTCTCTCTCTCTCTCTCTCTCTCTCTCTCTCTCTCTCTCTCTCTCTCTCTCTCTCTCTCTCTCTCTCTCTCTCTCTCTCTCTCTCTCTCTCCACCTCTCTACCTCTCCACCTCTCTACCTCTCCACCTCTCCACCTCTCCACCTCTCCACCTCTCTACCTCTCTACCTCTCTACCTCTCTACCTCTCTACCTCTCTACCTCTCTACCTCTCTACCTCTCCACCTCTCCACCTCTCCACCTCTCCACCTCTCCACCTCTCCACCTCTCCACCTCTCTCTCTCTCTAATTCCCTTCTGCCAGATGATTGCTCGGAGCAATCGTCTGGCTCCATGCCTGTGCTGCATGTACAGCAAAAACATAAACCCTCCATGCGGATGTCTGGTGGGCCGAGACCTATTAAAAGCGGCATGAACCTAACCGGACAATTTGGTTGAAATCGAACCGCCGGAAAAACCTCCCTCATCTCTTCCCTCCCTCCGCATGAACCGCAATTCCAGCAGCTTGTTTGCTTGCATGCAGCATCACCATTAACTACGAGCACGGAGGAAGACGGGCAAATGGTTTGTTGTTCTTCTCGTGAAACCCAAAACTGATGGTTGATTTGAATTTTCCCATAATTAGGAGGACGATGAGCCTCAGGATTTGATAGTTTGAACTAAACGGAGAGAGTTTGGTTTGGAGCTTCAGACAGATTCATGTTGTACAATAAACTGTCGTGCATAAATGAGGGAAACTAATATGATTAATAACCTGTCTAGCCCCTTCAGGGAATTTACAGTAGATCGTTCCGCTTTGTATTTGTAGGATGGTTTGGACTTACTTTTAAAGAAACATTATCGGTAGAAAAACTTGATTAGCAACTGGACTATCCACAATCAGGATTAAATCATACATTTACAAACACAAATGTCTCACTCATGAAAATGCATACACACAGTGTCACCAGTTATTGACCCTGAAATCATGGCGCATATGTGAAAAGCACATGGCCGTGTATGCACTTCTTATAAACAAAGACCCGACATAATGTGTCTCAAGACAAACATATTTTCACACAATGCAGCATAACTGAAGGCTGCAGGGTGTTTATGGATTAGTTGGCCATGCGGCCGCTTATTGACTCTTTAACTGACCTTTTTGGGCAATAATACTTCTTTTGTAGTTTTCATAACTACTTGCAACTCTGACCTTAAACATATTTGTCAGACAGCTACCACCAATTATGTGATGATGACTGCCAATCGGCCTGTTTATTAGACGCTGTATGGCGACATCTAGCAAAGTTGTCAAAACTTATATTGCAATTTAATGCTGTTTTAATGTGCTGATGCCACGAGTTGGATAAGAGGATCTAAAGCCATGTAACAATGCTCCTGCTCAGTAATGTAAGTCTTGCCTTGAAGGGTTGGAAAGCAGTCGTAGTGTAAAATCCAGATGTAGAAAGGCAGACAAACAGTGAGAAGACAGATCATCTTGCAGTTGTAATTGACATTAGAAGAAAGAAGGATGGAGGCAGTAAGGCAAGACGTGTGGCTTGTAATGTGGCCTTGTCGTTGAGGTTTGGCCCGCTGTGTGTCCCCTCTCCCTGACCCGGCCTGCCATACTGAAAAGCCATTCAGAGTCTGCTCGCTAGAACAAATGTTGTACAGAGCGGAACATGCTTGGCTTGTCTGGCGGCGTAAAATCACACTCTTCTATCGCACGTTCAAAGCGGCGCTGCTTTCTCCATTAACATTTTCCGTTGGAAAACGAGCAGCCAAATTCCAGAATTCCCGGTTGAAGTGTCAAGCTAAGGCTGCTAAAGAGCCTGTGTGTGTGAGTGTGTGCGTATGTGTGTGTGTGTGTGTGTGTGTGTGTGTGTGTGTGTGTGTGTGTGTGAGAGAGAGAGACAGCGAAGGTGGAGGGGGAAAATCCGAAGCAGAACAGAGGAAAAGCTGCTGTTGTCTCGTTTTCCTAAACCACAGCTTCACAGCAGCGAGCCAAGCAAGCAAGAAGAAACAGCTCCAGAGGTATGAAGAGGAAGAAACCACACATGGGTGTTTCAGGGTGGCCCGGCACTGAAATGTAATTGCAATTAAAGTCACCATTGCTTTTGAAATTCTGCATTGAGCTGGCCTCAGTGTCTCGGTGGAGGGACCTGAATCAGGAGAGGACGCGCCTCGGACTTTCCACCTGAGCTGACCAAAATGTGAACAAAACAAAGCCTGTTTCTAGACGGCCTGAGCCACCACAGAAACAGTTTGGACATTGACTCCCATTTCTGTCACAGTGGTGCAATGTGTAGGCCTGCAGCATCAAGATGCATTAACATCAGCCTGATGGTTCCTCTTTGGTGCAAAAGGGTTAATCAGCCGCTCTGTGTTTGGGTACGGAAAGGAAGCTGACTCCGACTAATTTAACAACTTTTCCTCCACAGTCATCGCGTCTGTGGTTCATTGTGGTTCATCGTCACGGCATACCTGAGGCATGCTGCGATGATGTCAGAGCGGGTGTTGATGGCGATGCCATAGCAACAGCTTCCCGACGTGATGATGTGATGTCGTTCTGATGTGCTCCTATAGGGCAGCCATAACGCACTCTGGGTGTCGTGAAGACAGTTTAATGAGCGTCTGCACCGCTCGCCTGAGTTTAAACGGGTCCCTGCCAGGTGATCTTACCAATATGCTAAACACTAATTAGTGGCGAAGAGTGTGTGCTGGGAGTAGTACACACTCTCACCTGCAGCTCCGTCACTGTCTACCTTTCTGACGGGCCGTCAAAGCCCCGCCAAGACTCATTTAGCTTGAAAGAAATCTGCGAATGTTTTCCACCAGCTTTACATTTTCCATTCTGACTGAGTGTGTGTCTGTGTGTGTGTCTGTGTGTGGAAAAGAGAAAGACAGAGACATGCAACTGGACACAGACGCACTCCGACTCCTAACAAAAGCCATATGTTAAACTCGAGGCAGCCATCCAACTAGAGTCCGATTCAGAGCTCTCTGGATACACGCTGAGGCCCTTCACACCTCTGCTGAAATGCATACAATCTACCTGCTCGCTTCAATTACTCAGCGAATTATTCTCCTTTGTTTGACATGTGAGCTCAGTTCTGGGTGATGCACGATGTGATTGTAGTCTATGAGATCTTCTTCTGCCACCAGGAGACGGTTGTTTACGTCTGATTGTTTCAGAATAAGTGAAACAGATTGTTTGACTTCAGAGCTGAGGAGCACACGAGACTCAACTCTGGTTCACACGCACAGTTCAACAGTTATTTAACAATATTAACTATTAACTATTAATGTTTTTGTTATACAATTGTTGAAGTCAGTCAAGTCAAATAGCTAATCTCCTCAACGGTTTAATTTAGGTATATTTTAAATGTAAATCCATTACTATAACTATATTTAAACCTTTTACTCATGACTTTGAGCAATTTTTTAAAAATGTTCAATACTTTCAGCTAACTTTCAATGCTTAATCTTATACATTTAATGCTAGCTTTTCAACTACTTAAAAGCTTGGCTTACTATAGTTTAAACTAACTAGTTGGTGTTTATTTCTGTTTTCTTTTTCTTCATATTAACAGAAACAGACATGCACAACTCAAACTTTCCCCTTGGATTCACTCTTGTCTCTGTCTTGACTCATCTCTGTCCCATGTTTTCTTCCACTACAGTCATGAATCCCTCAAGTTACGACTTGAGTAACGTCTAAGACACTGGTGATTTTGTGTTTGAGTGCATGATCCCTATCCTCATTTCCCTGATGACAACAACCCCCCCCCCCCCCCTCTTTATCCCTCATGACATCCTTCCTGCCAACATTAAAACCCCTCTGTGCTGGATCCAGTCAACACAGATGGAAGAAATGGTTGAACACAGCACAACAGGAGAAAGAGAGACGGAGAGAATTAAGGAGGAGGCAAGAGATAGAGAGAACTTTGCAAAAATGAGCATGTTTAAATACACAAACACACACACATTAAAACGATACAAACACAAAAGGGTTATGACTCATGCAAACTTTCCTTCCAGGGCTTCCCCAAACTTTTCAAAGGCCTCACTATTTACACTTTGGAGCTGTGGCTGATGGGAGCAGCATTTAAAAACGGTTTAATTGGAAGGGGTTTGGCATCCAGGTGTATTGTCTGGTCTTACCTTCCGACCTTCCTGGCCAGTCAGTCCCACTGGGCCGAGAATCCCCGAGTCTCCCTGGAACAGAGAGCGAAAAAACGTGAAAAGGCAGCAATGAGTGGTCGCACAAAGCAATCACAAACTTGCAAGGAGCTTGCTAAGAAAAGGGGACACACAATACCTTCTCTCCTTTAGGTGCTGGCCCGGGTGACATGCCGGGGTCTCCTTTTCTCCCCTGATGAAAGGAAAAACACAGAAGAAAGGACTTTGTGTTGGTGGAAATCAACAAAATGTGCCTCTGTCTCCGAAAGTACAAAGAATTGTACAAACAAAAGAGCTTTTCTGGCCTACACCTTTCATTTGGAGAAAAGGAGTCAGGTGACCAAAGGTTGCCTCTATAAATCCCACACTAGAGAAAAGGAAGCTACAGTAGATGAACAACAACAGGATTGAGTTATCATGCGACTGATAACGTCCCGTTACGGATGCTTTTCTTAGTCGCAGTGAATTACGCGGGCCCCTCCAGCCTCACACAGCCAGCTTCATTGTCAGCAGGTAACAATAACGGGGGCCTCAGCACATCAAAGCTTTGGATCGGAAATTAGACTGAGTGCTGAGTGCATGGACCCCTGCTATTTACAACTTTGTTTCATTCATCAGCGATGAAAGAGGAAAGATCGCAGGGCACCCTGAGACATCAAACACTTGGGAATCATTCTCTCAACACACCTGCCAGGTAGGAGAAGTCTGCTCGGCACCACTCTGTCGAGAATTTACTCAAATATTTGACTTGTAAAGTATGTCTACAGTACTCTTTCTGCTACTTCTTCGTTTGTGCTCTTGGATCTGGCCTGTTTCTTAGACTAACATTATTTTATCATTTCTATTTGCATGCATCTCAAAGGAATAGTTAAATAATAAAAAAAAAAAACGAACGTAAAGTCTCCTCGCAAAGCACAATAAAGCTCACTAATGACTTTGTCGGCCAGGTGGCGTGACTGACCGCAGGCTTTCTGCTCGCTGCCAAGAAAAAGTCTGGCACATAACCCAACACAAGACCACAAACTTAGTTTTGTGTATGAATTCAACAAACAAGATATAAGGTGTTAATTAGTGAGGTTTAGAAGTGCCGGTAAGTTAATCTTGTTAATTTTGTTTGGGACAGAGCCAGGTAACCTCTACTTTTTCGTAGCTTTTGATTTGAGACTTATTAGTGTTGGATGCTTTCAACTCTCAGAGGAAGAGTTTGGAATTTGGGGGAAATCTTATTTTCTTTCTTGCCTCAACCTAGTAGAGAATATAGACACCGCTCTCCTATCTTATGGTGAACATGAAGCTAAAGCCAGCAGCCTAGCTTAGCATAAAGACGGAAACGGGTGGATTAAACTAACCGGCTGATGACTGGAGCTTTATATTTAACATGAGTGGTCCAAGCAAGAAGATAAGCAGCCGATGGTGAGAAGAAGGTTGTAAAAAGTGAAGAATGCAACAAGGAACAGTATAAATTACATCAGGGAGACAAGGACAAACACACTCCCTTCGGGTGACTTGGGGAGGCCGGGGCTCTGCACAGTTGTCATTTATGCAAGGCATTTTTATAAAGCACTTTGAATGCAGGTAGCGCTCCTCACTATGTACTCGGAGCACACAGTGCCAGAGGTCAAGGGTGTTTGCTAAAGCGTACATCAGTCCAGACAATCAGATGAGGGATGCTGAGCATTGGTCCAGGGCAGGGTCATCGCCTGTTCTCACGTTAAAATTAGACAGATTTATTTGGAGTTCTCACTTTCCTACTCGTAACATCTTTCCCTCGGAGCTCTGATAAATCACTTCTGCACCCCGGGTGTCCAGCTGCCCTTCTCTTTCCGCTCCAGTTGCAGCGGCAAGCACATAGACTCGCTCCGCTTTACACAGGAGCGGCATACCGATGCATAAACAATCACAGACATTGGAGCATATTTGGTACTTAAATCAAGCTGAACAACCTTGATGACCTTTACATATGAATGACTTTCACCTCTGCAACACGTGTTAAAGTGATAGAGTTGTGTTTGCAGACTCTCAAACTGGTGTGACTGGACTGTCGTGAACTTAGATGGCCTTGATCCTTCAACTAAGACTCTCCATTACCCTCTTTATGGATTCCAGCTGAGATAGAGAAACTGAAAATCTAACACATCCTCATGGTATTGTCATTCCCCTTCGAGGCCGGAGAGGATCATAAACCTCTGATTAAATTAGCCCAAGCGGCACATAATCATGCAATGGAAAAATCAATGTGGCCGCAGTGCTCTTGAAAAACATACAACTTGTGATCATTAGTTAGACTAAGAGGCATGCTAGATACCTTGAGCCCGGGTGGACCAGCTCGGCCAGGGTTTCCGTGGGGACCAGAGGCGCCCTGTGGAAAAAAAACACAATCAAACGGTTATGGAGATCCTAATCAATCATCATATTGGGATAAAGCTGATGCAGACTGTGGCTTTGCTACTGTGAGCGAGACTAGAGAAGGGGGGGGGGGCAAAGTCAGTCTGGGGAACCTCAGCTTTCCTGCTGCTTTAACCTATTTTCCTATACATCAGCTGTGCATGTGTGCGTTGGGTGGTGAGGTATTTGGGGTTGTTGTTGGGGGTAGTAGCTGATGGAAAATGGGGCTCTGTGGAGCGGCTTCACCATATGGATGTGGTTTTCCTGCCCCCTGTTGCCTCCACAATCCACAACCCCCCATCCACACACACACACACACACACACACACACACAAACACACGTTGGCCAGGCTTCTTAATGAGTAATGCAGATCATCTCGTATCATAACATTTTGAATTCCTTGGCCGGTGTGCGTTACTGGCTGTTGCTGAGGAAATTAACACGACTGTGCCTGAAGGCAAACAAAGTGAGATCTACAGTAGCAGCATATTGGTAATGTGAACCATCTCGGGCCCATCCAGCAGCCCCCCATGGGACGGTTTAGCAGAAAACCGTTGGAAGCCGGAGAATGAATCAACACCAATGTTTCTTTGGTTTAGACTGCAGCCGCCGGATAAAAAGAAAGCGGTCGCTGCTACGTCTCCGCCATCCATCCATCTGTCTGACTGTCTGAATTCTCTTCCTCTGAGTGACCTTTTTTCCGTGGATCTCTGACCTCGCTCCTGCCCTCCACGTGGTGCGGTACCCTTGGGCCCCTCAACCTACCCCCAGAGCAGGTCAAGGGTCGAGCGAGTCAGAGAGGACGGAAAAAAGAGTCACAATTGCTTTAAGAGCCGGGTCAGCGAGTGAGTGAAAACAAATGAGGAAGGATTTACTTCAGCGATCTGGTCTGCGGCATCAACAAACAACATCTACAGCGACATCCAGACAGGCAGCTCTTTATTGTCCAGCAGAGAAAAAATAAAAGCGATGTGGGGTTTGGGCTGGGTTATACAGCTCAACAAAAAAGCCCTTTGAGCAAAGTTCAAAAACAGACATACTGGCCGGGAGCAGACATGACAACATAAATGCCTTTTGCTGAGGCTGCTCTTCTTTTCAAAGGGCGCTTTGATGACAGTCGCGTCTGATTCACGCGAGACGGGAACGAACAGGACTTTACGCGGTGCAGGTGCCGTTATCCCTGATGTGTAACGCAGAGCACTCACAATTTCCACACTCCAAACTTGTATAAAAGGAAAAATCCAAAAGACAAAATAACACTGAATTGACAAGATTCTTTTACCTCGAAATTCTGACGAATTGAATTTTCAAGACATTGCCGGTTTTCCTCAAACTCTCTCTTCCCCCTTTCATTTTCAATTTGCACTCAGCTGACTGAGTGTCCATATAGTGTGAAGGGAGGCTGTCGATGCCCCTAAATAAACTGAAACAAACTAGACATGTTTCAATTACATGCTTCAAAATGAACCCTGTGGCTTACCGCAGCGTGGGCCGTACACTGGTAGGCACGGGCTGGCACCCACATTTGGTACTGGGCTCTGGCCTCCATGTCGTGTCCCTCTCTCGCACAACAGGTGCCTAATTAGAGAAGACCGGGGTGGGGCGCACGCAAGCTGAGGGCTATCAAATGAAAAGCCACCAACCTCTGAACGGCGACACAGGGCGTTACTGCGGCTCCTGCGGTAATAATTCTTGCAAGCTCTGTGCAATTCATTACAGGTCTAAATTCAGACAAAATGGTCAAAATCTAAAGAAATGATAGCTCCTAATGTTTCGCGTTATGGTAACATGCGTGCTGCCCGCTCCGAGGTATATAAATATCCGTGCTTGGATTTACAGAATGTTATATCAACGCCATATGTGCAACTTAAAGCCAAGATATATTGTATATGCACTTGTGGATCTTAAAGCTGAACGCATGACATCAGTCCAGAGATTACATTCCCGCACACAATATTTCAGACGAGGCCTTTTAATGGGAAATGCTGTAAACACTTTCAACGCAGGCTCGTAAAAATGTATATACAGTCAGCGTATTAAAGATAAAAGAGATTCCGTATGATGCTGTGCCAAATGACAGCCGAAGGGACAACGTCTGATAAACTAACATTAGATCAAGTGCATGTGAAACCACTGGATGTCCCAGCCAACACACACACACACACACACACGCACGCACACAATTTTGCCTCTGAGGAGTGAGGAAAATGTTTCACTGTTCGTTAAAGTCGCAATAGTGAAAAGAACAGAATTTACAGCCCGGTTCTATATAAAATTACAGAGAGACAGGCAAATGAATTAAGCTGAGCTCGTGAAAAGCACACCATATGAATGTATTTGTTTCAAAGGTCAACATTATTAAAAGTGAAATACATAGAAAAACAGAACTAATAATTAGTCCAAAGTATAACATTTTCAACAATAAGCTCATAATGGCCATGACAAAAATTACGATGGAAACCTAGAGAGCTAACTTCATGCCAAACGTTTAAAATCTGGTATTAAAAGGGAGGCTGCAAAAATAATGAATTGGACTGTGACTCATTATACTGTTATTACAGTAATGTTCCGGTGGAGAGATCCATATAAACACTTTACCTTGGGAATTATAAAGACCCTGAAAAAGCTGTCGCCCGACACCCCGCCGTAAGAAGAATACTTTACTCTCAATTATTTCTTAATAGTTTTCCAGCTTTCTATATGAAAATGTCCATCTGGGATCTAAATTAGCTTCACTTGCAGGTGAAGCAAGCCGGGGAGGATTTCGTGGTTTGAAGGGTGAGCATGAGGAAAGATGGCCGACATATTTCTTTCCCCTTCAGACAAAGACCCTTTTGACTCCAGACGAATACGCTCAGCCTTTCTTCAGATAGATACCGACATGTGTAGCCGCGGTGCGTCCACCGCACGCTTCCTCTCACACCCTCCTACCACCGTCGCCGTTATTATACACCTACAAACAGACTTCGAGAGGGCTCACCCCGGCTATTCATGGACGCCGAGCAAAGGCTTCTTTACTGACAGTGGTTGCTGTGGCGACGGCATCTCACACTCACATGTGTGGGATTAGAGGTCAAGGTTCATGGGTGGTAGCTCGGTGGGCTCAATGGTGCTCTGTGTGTCATCATGCAGACTTTCAGTAATCCAATGCTACGGAAGGTCATTCAAAAAAAAAAAAAAAAAAACTGGCAGAGCTCTCTCTTCAGCAAACACCCGGACTGGAATTTATTTTCTGACATAAAAAGAGATGATGCTTATGATCAAATCATGCCACGCCGCCAGTGAGCCTGCAGCTTTTAGCGGTCTGCAGCCTTTAGCGGCTTTTAGCGATCTGCAGCTTTTAGCAGCTTTTAGCAGCTTTTAGTGGCTTTTAGTAATGTCTGCAGCTTTTAGCAGTCTGTAGCTTTTAGCAGCTTTTAGCAGCTTTTATCAGTCTGTAGCTTTTAGCAGCTTTTAGTAATGTCTGCAGCTTTTAGAAGTCTGTAGCTTTTAGCAGCTTTTATTAGCTTTTAGCAGCTTTTAGTAATGTCTGCAGCTTTTAGCAGTCTGTAGCTTTTAGCAGCTTTTAGCAGCTTTTATCAGTCTGTAGCTTTTAGCAGCTTTTAGTAATGTCTGCAGCTTTTAGCAGTCTGTAGCTTTTAGCAGCTTTTATTAGCTTTTAGCAGCTTTTAGTAATGTCTGCAGCTTTTAGCAGTCTGTAGCTTTTAGCAGCTTTTAGCAGCTTTTAGCAACTTTTAGCAGCTTTTAGCAGCTTTTAGCAGTCTGCAGCTTTAAGCAGCTTTTAGCAGTCTGTAGCTTTTAGCAGCTTTTAGCAGTCTGCAGCTTTTAGCAGTCTGTAGCTTTTAGCAGCTTGCAGCTTTTAGCAGTCTTCAGCTTTTAGCAGCTTTTAGCAGTTTGCAGCTTTTAGCAGTATGCAGCTTTTAGCAGCCTGCAGGGTAAATTCAGATTTGGAGTTCATTTATTTCAGTCTCATCTCGCCAAGAGGGGAGCCGCGTTTGTAAGTGCAACTTCCGAAGTGGGTAAGTATGTGTGTGTGTATAGCTTGGTGTTTGCACATACACATGGCAGCAGCAATTACACTTGATAAATGCTTTTGTTTACAGGAAAGCTCCATAATCTGTCTCACTCTTTATATAGGCAGGTCATGAACACTGGGATTAGTGCTGTAGCATGTATACACTCTTGTGTGAGCGCTGGTGTGTACTTGTGTGAGGTCAGAGTCAGACACTGGCGGCGAGTTTGCAAGCGACCTCTGTTAAAGTGGCATCAAAACCAAAGGCCTTTACAAGTGCTTCTTTATTGAACGGGCTTGTTTTCATTGTTTGCACATTGCAAACCAACCACTTCCACTGACAAGGCCGCAGGCAGTTCAACAGCTGGTTTGCTGTGGTTGACAAAGGCCACGTCTAAGCCGCCGGGATGTAAATCAAAATGAGGTGATACATACTGCTGATGAATGAGGTCAGAGGGGCTTTACTAAGGACAAGCTTGAGTCAGAACCGTAAGTCAAAACCTGTCCAGGGTTCAGCCTTAAGTCGTAAAAAGAGAAATTCTTCTTTGGACCCTCAAGTTAAATATTGCGCATATTTTCAGAAAAGCTGCTGCTGTCAAACAAAAATAGTTCCACTCACACCGTCATACTTATATAATACTCGAACAAGTTCACGCAGCTATGTATTTAGACTTTTCAGCACAATAAAAGTTTTATTACAGGTAAATTGGATTTGGATCATTAGAAATCCGGCTAAGTGGGCCTGATGTTGTGAAACTGCTACTAGACGGGATGGGAGGTGCTGCAGGGGCTTAAATAGCTTTAATTAGAGCCAGACAAAGACCTCTTTATACATCTGTAGTGGTGAGGGATCACAGAGACTTAGCGTTACTCAGACTCAGACAGACACAAACACTAAGTAATAATTTAAAGAAACGCACCAAAAAAATGGTAAACACGCAGACTGACTGAGTAGCTTGTTTGTGGTCTTTGTCAACTAATTAAAATGTTAAAACGAGGAGTCAAAAGCTTTAAAAAAATAGTCGACCTGCAACTCTGAGACTGTGCATACGTTTAGCAGTGCTTTTAGCTTATACTTTAGCAGACATAATATTAACCACGTAGTGCTAAACACAAAGCCCAGCGGAGTCTGACTGGAATGTCATTCATTTTGTAGGTATTTGGTCATAAAGTTTGAGCAATTTAAAATGTTGACCTGATGATGGCACTAGAGGGAAATTAAAGGATCCACCAAAGTTATTACAATTCATCCCGAGGGGAGTTTGAGTATCTGTTCCAAAAGTCATAGCCACCGGTCCAATAGTTGTTGAGCCACTTCACTCAAAACCACAAATGTCCATCTGCTGGTGGCGCTATAGGTAAAAATTCTGGGGATCACCTTTTCATGGCAATTCGTCCAATAATTGTTGACGTACTTAAAAGATATGTCTGCCTGAATCTATACAGAGAGAAATTCCTCCAAGAAGACCCACGAAGGAGTCTTTATCTCTTCAACTGCCTCGGAGAAAGAGGCCTTTCATTCGTCCGGAGTGGGATTCCTATGAAGTGTTGGGGCAGCCTGCTGCAACAGCTCAGCGAGGAGAAGAAAGTCCAGTGGAGCCATGTGTTCTCTGTCTGTTTACAGTGCTTTTATTAGGCATCCTGTGGCACAGCCAGCCTTTTGAAAGGCCGTCTTTATAGGAGCTTTCCTGTTTATGCTTAGGGGTGGGAGGTCAGCTCTCGCAGCCCCGTGCTGAATATGGTCAATCTGCCTGCATAGGAAAACTTTGTGTGTGTGTGAGTGTGTGTGAGCTCGGGTGATGGGAGGGATTACAAGTGATGTGGGAGCCTGGCTTGGCAGGTTATTATTGTAACTTTATGAAATGGTCCAGGACTTTGCCCTCTAGGCTGGAACACACCGATACAGTCCTCTCTGTCCATGCCCGTCCGTCTTCCTGAGTCACGGATTTAAGGTCTGTTAGTGTGTGAGCTGTCGTCAACATGTACGTCAGCAGCAGTAGCAAAAACACAAACAAACACACGCACACAGATACCCACAGTACAGTAATGCTAAATGAAGACACACTTATTAAAATGGCTCCATATCAATTTTAAATCTTGGGGTCGAAACCATTTTTAGAGGTTACAAGTGGAAGTGTGTTTGATGTGGCTGGAGGTGTGTGAGAGCGACCGAGGAAGACTTACCCGAGGACCCCTCTTGCCTGGCAGACCTGGCTTCCCTGGAGGTCCTGGCAGTCCCTGAAGAGAGAGAAAGAGAGTATTGACATGATCTTATTCAATACCTAAGCAGTCCCCTTCTATCTTACTCAATCAAAACCATTAAGAGGGTATTTCCATAGACAAAAACGACACCTTGTCCCACTGAAGTTATTCCCTCTCAAGGTGATGAGAGTTCAGCCTTATCCATCAGGAAGTTCTTAGTGTGGCAGGAAACCGTAGAAACACTAGAAATAACAGGTCATTTCCTGAGCTACTCAATGCCCCTGTGTGGCTTTATCAGCATTTTGCTCATTTCGTTTTCTTTTAATCAAAAAAGAGGAAAAGGAGAAGTGAGGAAAAACAGAGCGGCTAACGAGTGCTACCTGTAGCGCTCCGGATCCTGATGTAAATTTGTATTAAACACTCCGTGTGTAATTTTTAAATTGCTTCACTGTAAATGGATTACAGTATTTTTTACGACGCTGTTAAATTTGATGCCTGAAATAACAAAGATATGAGGATCTAGTAAAAAGGCAGAGGCATCTACCATAAAGCGCGGTGTGAAAGTTTTACCCTTTCTCCAGTTTCCTCAGCTCATTTTTCACAAGGCTTTGAACTTAAAGAGACAAAGAAAAACTTCAAAAACACCTTCAACTTCAAAAACAACGGTAACCCAGAGTGTAAAGGTCAACGTGATCAGCCGTATATTGCCTCGTATCTGGTGCATCACTCTGAAGATTATAATGGCCCCCCTAGCATCCCCTCCAGCACGACCTCCATGGGTGAGACCACCCCCATTGTTACAGGTGGGGTGCTCTTTGGTGGCCTCGGGACCTGTCGGCATCAACACATGCTCCCCGTCCATCTCCACACCTTCACCCCCTCCTTCCTTACACTTGTTTGTTTGTTTATTTGTCTTTTTCTCTTTTCACGTGTCCATCTTCAACACATTTCTTTCTTACTTGGAGAATGTGTTGGTGTTGGTTGACTGCTGTCCAGACAGGGAGGTATAGCAGTCTCATAGGAAGTCCCACTTCAGTACGCATTTTCCAATCGCCAGATTTCAAACACAGTCTGATGGCAAAGGCTGTTTTCAGTTATGAGGTTCAGACTGGCTGGCTGTGCCTGTGAGGAAGCTGGAACATGATTCGTGCCACCTGGCAACTGGATCTGAATTATGTACTCAGAGTTGTGCTGTGTGATCTGTATGATAATTGTTTCAGAGTAAAAAAAAAATATTACTTGAATTTGCATGTTTGGCTTTCATTTAACATTTATAATTTAAAACGACTGGAATATACAGCGCAAATTTGCAATATCCACTATAATCTTTTTTTTTCTTTCATAATTTTAAAGTAAACTGCTGATTTTAACTGAATCCAAACGCCTTGTTATGAGAGTTATAAGAGTTTGGCTTTAAATACAACTTGAACTCACAGCCAGGACAGCGCCAATGAAAAACTAATCAGATTAAAACTCCAACTCTCACTTTCAGCAATCACATAAAACTCAAGAACATATAAACCACATTCAGGTGTGCATTGAAACGGATTTTTAAAGCAGCTACGAGAGCCAAACGTGCTTCAGATCGAGGGAACTTTGCCATATCTGTGCCTGCTCTGGATGTTTCTCCTGGCAGCCATGAGTGCAGAATCTGCACGGTGGAAACAAGAGTCCAAATCGTGAATCTATTGTGTCTTTCAGTAGGAGACTATTAATGCCACAGGCAGCAAGAGTGATGAATGATAAAGCTGTTGGCCGAAACCTCAATGAATGCAATGCTGTGTATGTGTAAGAGAGTGAGTGTGTGTGTGTGTATGTACGTGAGAGACAGTGTGTGCACATGGCATGTGTGTTTATAAAATCCAAACTATGTTGAAACGGAAGCTTGACGGGGTTCATCTGGGATCTCCCGAGGTGCTACATGGCAACACAGACACACACACACACACACACACACACACACACACACACACACACATGCTTACAAATACACACACACTTTGACATGAAGCACCAGTTTAATGCCTACAAATCTGTGTGAGTCTAAATGTATGATCACGTCAAATCAATGCATTTAAACAAAAGCCCTGACAAAACATATACATTTCTACGTAAAGGACATTTATTCAGATGTAAATATTCCTGTTTTCGATGGTTAAAGATTTCAGATTTTTTTCAGTTTTTCAATTTCAGTTTCAGATTGGTGGCATTTACCATATATTTGGTATATATATATATGGATGACAAAAGTGTTTTGGCCTCAACATACCGTAGTCAGTTAATTCCCTTATAACTTCCCTAAATTATCCGTCTACAATCTATTACCTGTGATAGATTACGTGCTCCGTATTGAGATTGCAGGCAGTGATTTCTAAATTGCAGTAATTTGGTTCGATGTAAGTCAAGTTTGGTGTGGACATCAGCGTAGATGCAAATTAGCCAACCCGTGATGCACCGCCCTCTGCAATCTACAGCAGCAAATTACAGACCACTACAATGACTAAGCAGGGCCCACGTATCAAACGCACAAGCCCCGCTCACACCGTACACTGAAACGACTCCTTCACAAGCTTTAAATAGGACAAACACACCAGGAGTGGGCTGGGGAGAGGTCTGATTGGTCAGGCCACATTTGGAGGAGAGGAACTGTGTAGACAATTATGTAAAGCTCCTAAAATACAGTTGATTTGTGCTTGGTCAGCAACTTTAGTTTAGCTAACAGAGTTATTTCCTCTGCTCTGTGGCCAAGCACAAACGTGGAGGTGCATTTGTACATTTTCTGTAAAGAAACAGCCTCAGTTTTATGAATTATGAATCCAAATGTAATCTCAAGTGGTCAGTCAAGATGCAACTGAGATGCTTGGTGTGAAAAAAGGTGAAAATAGACCTGCCTGCCTCAGTGTTCCCGCTCCTTGTGATCTAGACCATGCCTACTTTAGCGCTGAATCGGGAAGCTGAGTGATGGTGTTTACTGACTGCTTTGACCCTTGACCTAGCTTTGAAAGGGGGCCATGAGACCTCCACTAGCCCTCCATGACACAGGAATCTGGTGCAGAGACGGCAAGGCGTCAGACCTGACACGTCACACCCAGCCTGGAGGGTTCAGTGCACAGAGGAAGGAGGAAAGAAGGGAGGAAAAGGTGGGATTTCTAACTTGTGTGGCAAAGGAGATAGAGCGACATTAACCTACATATCTCTGTGGTCTCTTATTTCCAGCTCCAGAGCACTAGACTCAAATCTGGCTTCACACTGACACTTCACACACGTTTACCACTTTACTAACATAAACCATCAAACGCACAACTACCAGCATTAAACAGCTGAGACATAAACTGCAGGTTTTTCTTCACCTTGACTTTGAAGAAGCTTTAGTGTTGCAGCCAGGCTAATGACCCGAGCCAATAAGTAATAATGCGTCAATCTTAGCTGTGCTACACTGGCACCTTGTCAGCTTCAGAAACAATGTAATGATGCTCCTTCACTGTATATTCCTGTCACAATTAGCCTGGACCCCTTTTTATTGCCAGATTTCTATGCTCTCCACCAGTCCACCAGTCACGTATACATTCTCAAAGCATGTAGTGTTAGCTAGCCATTGATCAAAGTCAAACACATGTATGCATCTATTATAAATGTACTTAATTTGCCTTTTTTTGTGTGGCACAGACACACAAACACACTTAGTAACCATCCCATCAGACCAGAGGTGCTTACCGATGGGCCTGCTTCTCCTTTCTGTCCTATATCTCCAGCCAGCAGGGAGAACTGAGTAGGTGGCACCTCCCAGCTCAGGAAGCCATCAGTAGCAGGTGGCGTCACGGGGTTGTATGAAGACCGGGTTGGTCGCGGGGTGACTGTAGCCTTGGTGGTCTTGGATTGCTTCGTTGGCTTGATGACCTGCTTGGTGACCGGCTTGGAGGGTTTAGCAGTTGCCGTTTTAGAGATTGTTGGTTTTGAAGGGTTGACTTTGGATATTGTTGGTTTGGAAGGGACAACTTTGACAGAATTTGTTTTGGGTTTGGACGGAGTGGCTTTGGATGGCATAACTTTAGGCTTGGGCGATGTTTTCTTGGATGTGGTGGGTTGTGGTTTCTTTGGGAGGGCACCTTGTTCTGATAAGGCAGAGTCCGTCTTTGTCTTGAAGGGTTTGGTGCTGGTAGTGGCTGGAATAGTAGGTTTCTTCTTGATGTCTGTTCCTGTAATTGCCTTTTTGGAGCTGTTATGAGGAGTGGGCTTTGGGGGAGGGGGTTTGGAGGGTTTATGATTGTAAGCTTTAGAGGTGGTGGGTCTTTGGTTTGGTGCTTTAGTTGGGGGTATTCTTGTCCTGAGTGGGGCGGTGACAGTCTCATTCCTGGCCTTGGGTGGTGGGGAGGCCAAACCAAGCTGGACCGTGACGGGCATCGAGGTTACCAAAAAGGGTGTAGGAATGGTCCAAGGGCTGAGATTTATTGTTTGGGTGGGGGCCACATGTCTGACTGCCGAGGCAGCAGCGGCAACACTCCTGGCCAGGCTCTTCCCCGTGGTCTTCCTGGGCGTTTCCGAGCCACCACGTTTAGGGGTAGCAGCGGTAGCTGTGATGTTTGCTTCTCGTGGAAGGATGGGCAACAAGGGAGGAAGGTTAGGCCTGTATGTGTCAGCTTCCCTGCACTGTTTCTTAATGTACCTGCAGTAGTTGTGAGCCGCCTGTGCAGAAGGGACCAGGTCAAATTGGCAGATGGCTCCTTCAAAGTGTGCTGAGGCCTGCTGCTGGCTTGTCCTCCCCAACAAGAAGGAGCCCTGGAGCTCCGGAGCCAGTCCCTCCTCACTGTCCCACCCAAAGTCTGCATGAATACTCTGCTCTCCGCAGGAGGCATAAAGAGTCACTCTCTGTCCATTAATTCCCACCGCCAGTTGGTGCCACTGGCCATCATGGGGCTCATAGGGCAGTGCCACCGAGGTGTTTGGTCCCGTGTGGAGGACCAGATGGCCCGGTGCAAGCTGCAGACCGAGAAGGAGCTTCTTGCGGCCTGAGAGCAGGGTGAAGAGGAAAGCGCTGTTGACACGGTGTGAGCGCACACTCAGGACCAGTGCCAGGTTGGGCCAAATGGCCGCTGGGAAGACTGAGCGCAATGGGGTTTCAATGTGCGCCCGCTGGTTGAGGATGATCCCCGATCTGAATGGAATGACCCCTGCAGGCACCGAGCGCGACGGTTTCTCTCCCTTGAGCCCCAACTTTTGGAGGATGTCCACATCTGCATAAAAGGGAGAATGGCATTAGAGGTGCAAATTATCATGGTCACACATCAATACACTAAGAACAATACATATATTATTATGTGCTCTTTTAGTACCTGGCAAGTATATTCTAGACTTATTATTATCCTACTGATCAAATCTGTTTTGTTGATCCTTGATAATTATCATATTTCATTATAAGTTTGTTTTATCTTCTTATATGCTCTGTAACCTCACTATAGGGAGATGAAAAAGAAAAACACTCTAAAAACACTCGACACTACAGTGAAATTATCCACTGGGAGTGAATCACAGCGGAAAATAGTACAACTCAAGAACATGGACCCAGTACACCGGCTCATGAGCCAATTTTCCAATAGCTTTCCATTAACAAAATAATTTGCTGTCACACATGACAGGCATGGCAGCATCATAGCTATACATCATGTTTGACTGGTCGTTCAGCCAACTCAGAACAGCAGTTCACAAAGAAATGGAGCTCAAACACTGCAGGGTGAAGAGCTGGAGAGAAAAAAAAGATGATTGAAGCAAAATGAAAATAGATACAAAGAATAATAAACTCGTTGGGTTTTAAAGTGACCAGACTGCTTCTGTAGGCTGTCTAGTGCGACTTACGGCCAAAACAAATGACTATGTATAGGTCTACACGGACATAAAACTAGGCTGATGATAGGGGACTATGAAGCGACCTTGCATGGTTGCAAAGAGATGCTGTGGTGGCCTTTGTTTCAAAAGTCAGCGGTTTGCAGCCTCACGCTTGTGGCATCGTTTGACCATGTGACCATCGTGAAGCATAAAACTGCTTTAAGCAAGCCCACAACAGATGGCCTCAAAATATTCCATGTTTTTCGCCATTCAGGTCGGCAAATTCCTAAAGGAAGCCGCTCACCCCAAAATGTAAGAATAATGTGGCCATATGCTAACAGCTCCAAAGGAAAAACAAAAAGCTCCAAGCCAAAGCGATGCGGTTACACATTTATGATCTTTCACTAATTTGGCCTTCCTGTCTTTGGTTGTTTGAATTCTTCTTCTAGAAAGTGCCGTGCTGTCAGGGTAAACGAATGTTCTTTCCACGTGAAATATTGTTTGGGTTTACATCGAGCAGAAAATAAACATTGTATATAAACACAAGGACTCTGACTTGAAACATGCAAAGGGAAGCAATGGCAACTTAAACAGCAGCTTCTGATGCACGCTGGGCTTTTTTCTACCGATAATCAAGTCACAAAAACCTTCATCATTTGCTTTATAAGGACTCCGTTGCCAATAGCCGACCCCTTCATCCCAATGGTTAAGTGAGGTATGGGGCAATAATGTAATTTGTGTTCCCCATGTGCTGTAGGTGATTGTGACTTGTAATTGTGGGAGCTCAGTCATAGACCATAGCAGCCAGTTGCCGGAACGCACAATCAGGCTAAAGGGCCTAATCCTCTCCTAGTAGCCATCTGGCCAACACACTCCCCTACAGCGGAAAGAGGGCCTGTTGGATCCCGTATAGAGCAAACAACATGTTGTTGTGAATGTTGAGCCACATGGGACATCAAGTTCGAAAATGTACATACAAAATCATATAACTTCCACCCCAATTAGCACATCTGAGTAATTACTTTGCATGATAAAGTGTATTTGCCTCTTTGTTTTAAGGCTATAGGGGATGAATGATGTCGGCGTCATCAGACAACCTCCCCTCTTCACTGCTCCTCTGTCTTTCTCATCAATAGTGCCAGTTTGTAAAAGGCAGAACATGACCACAGTAACCACAAGTGAGTACAGCATCTCCCTGCCAGGAGGTAGAATACAGTTTCCAGCCTTTTTCCGCCAACTTTGACTCTCTATTCAGCATTTCGGTACCGGGGGTCCCGGCGCTCATTCTCTATATGACCTGTGATCTCAGAGCCAGGCCCCTCAACATCTTCATTGTCTCGGGGCTCCCTCTGACCTGTGGTCACTGGGCCTTGCCTAATGGGGACATGTGTATGGAAGCCCCGATAGAAACACGGGCCCACAATGTCGATGACATGACAAAGTGGGAACGATGAGGGGAAAGACCGATGGGATGTCCTAACCGTTGCTGTACCGCTAAGCCACGGAGAGAAAGGACTTCAATGAGATGCTTGTCTTCCTTCAGCACAAGGCTTGCTTCATTAGACGGCTGACGGGAGGCTCAGACTTTATATAATTGCGCGGAAAGTTTAAAAAAAGAAAAGAAAAGTGAAGAGCGTGAATTTGATCCGTGGTAGTGGTGGTAGTGATCGAGGAATTAGACCTGAGGGAGGAAGCGGCTGAGCTCTCCCATGCACCGTGTCAAACAAAAACGTAAACTAATCCGTCTAGTCTGGAATTATGAAGTGTTATTGATACATACCAGGTTTTAACACATAGAAAATGGTACTCATCATTTTTATTTTTTTTTGCACAGCGCAAAGCGAGTGCCTCTCCTATACCGCCAGTTCTTTATGTGCTTTGCATACTCTGTATAGGGCTGTAAGTTTTTCCTAGCCTCAAAACATTAGGGCTTTATAAAATAGCCAGAAGAAACAAGACCTACATGGGGTATAGTGTGTGCCCGTCCACACAGTGAATTATTCTCTCTGTGTGGTCTCTTCTGCAGTAAAGGGCCTCAGGACTCGGCAGTGAGGCAGAGGGGTTCATTGCATGTATCTCTTCTGTAGACTGCTGTCTCCAAATACCACTACTATTACTGGGGCATGCATTAACCATGTGGTTTTAGATATACAGAATACTGTATGGACGGGACACACACACACACACACACACAGCAGACTTGTGTGTAACACATGGCTGGAGTTCGTAGCCTTGCTCTGTGCCAAGTCACTCGAGGAGGACGGAGAGAAAGTCCAAGGCTCTTCAGTCTGTAACGGTATCCCTTGTATAGGATGATGTCACCAATTTATTCACACACTCACAAGAGCTCTCTTTGGCTGGCTGAGCCATTTATGATATCTGTGAGAGGGAAAAATCATCCTCGCAGCAATACATAACATGAGTTATCACAATCTTTTGAATCATGATTCATGTGTAAGATGCTTTTTGGCATTTTGCCTTTATCTGGTGGTGACAGTAGAGATACATGCAACCAAAGTAATGAGTAATGCAACTTCAACCACCAGGATGTCGGCCATCGGCAGGGTTGCCAGATCTGCCTGATGCCGAGTAGCCCAATCACGGCTTAAAACCAGCTTTTATGTCATAAAAGCCTTTCTTTTATTAAAATTTCGGAAATGGAGTGGTTTTCTTTTTAAGTCAGCACTTAAATGAACAGATGGAAGCTTTTACGAGGCTTTTTTATTGAATTAAAGAGCTTTGACTTTGAATTGGGGGAAAAAAAGGTTTCAGCTTTGTTGCAATGAACCGAGATGACATTGGTTTTGTAGGTCATCGGTTTTCAGTGGCTGCGTGTCGAGCCTATTGAACTCCCTGTCAGTCTCAATCGGGATAATTGGAGTAGAGAAGGGGCCGATTCACTGAACTGTATCTATAACTTTTCAACTGGTACAAAAAGAAGCTCAGGGGATCACGATCCAAAACAACAAACAATTTGTACCTGCACAATCCCATAAAAACCGGCCAAATACATAACATATCATCACATTTTAACTTATTTAACAAAGGTGTCAGCACACAGTTGGTTATTTAAACATCCAGAAGTTATAGAGCGACATTATCATTCTTTTAGAGTCGTGTTTCTGACCACCTGGCTTATGGAAGTCTAATAGTTTGGAGACTCAGTAAAGAACATTTCTCTATAATGGTCAGCTTTGATCACGCAGCTTACTCAACACCTGTTGCCCCAATTCTCAGAGCAATGTGTTTACGTGATTGGGCAATGACCAAATAAGCGAAGAATAAATCCACCACCAGTGCTCGAATAAAGTTTACAGTTTCCACCGGTCCATTTTCAGTGAAGAAGAAAGAGAATGAAGTGGAAGTGACTTGAAGTCCCGTCTTACCTTCAGAGTGTACTTGTGTAAGTCCCAGGTAACAAGTACAATATAATACGGTACAGAGCAATAGGGCTCTCCTGGGGGAAGAGAAGAGAGGACATTAGAAAGAGGCAGCAGTCATACATCACTGAATTATGCAATTGTTCAACTCTTCAAATAATTTGGTGTCAATTTCTATTAAGAAACACTTTAAAAAGCTATTTATGTAACTAATAGCTTCAAGAAATCATCACAAATGCTGTATTATCAAAGCCATTAATAGAAACAAACTTTGAGTTGCAAGGTTTTTGAAAACTACAAAGCATTATTGAATAATGTATTAATAACCAGTGGTATTAATTCCTTTATAATGGGTGCTCTTGTATTGCATTGGTATTGTATTGTATTTGCATGTATTTAGCTTTTATTAGGAAACCCATCATATGTGTCTCAACAGATCACTAAATCATGAACTAGAGTAAGAATGCAAAACTCCAGTGTGGTGAAATAATAGTTTAATGTAATACATAGTATAATAATATTTTACATCACATCAAAACACAAACCCGGAAACCATGTGAATAACAAATGGAAACTGGATTCTGCAAAAGCACTTACAATGTCAAAACACACACGCACACACGCACACACACACACACACACACACACACACACACACACACACACACACACACACACACACACACACACACACACACACACAGTTTCATAGTCTCATAGTTAACTTCTCCATCAACACATAAAAAACCGCAGAAAAACAAAGCGGCCTCTCAACACCGTCACTGCTTCCAGGTGAGGAGACTGATTGGAAAGTGGACTGAGGACTCAGCGGGGGACTGAGATCTGGTGACAGGCAGGGGAGCCACTGTTTACCGCTGGAGGTCATCCAGACACACACGGTCACACACACACACACACACACACATATCAGAGGAGGAAATGTGTATAGCAGCTGTAGCTGGAGGGCCAGAGCAGGGCAGGCAGTCTGGTTTTGTGGGCTCCAAATACATCAAATGTGGGAAAGACGCTAACTGCTGCATCAACATGTTTACCTGCATCATCCCAGGCTCTGAACTCTTATGAAATATCTCTGCAACAACCTCCGCACTAACCAGTGGCTGCCTCCCCCACTGGGCTCAATGATTATAATCAGGGTGTGTGTGCACATCCAAGTGTTTGTGGGTGACGGTGTCTATGTCTGCCCGTCTCCCAGTTCCTGGTTGCTAATGTAGCCTCATCACAGTCAACCCCACACACAGCTGGCTGTGGTTACTCATGCTTAGTGTGTGTGTGTGTGTGTGTGTGTGTGTGTGTCTGTGTGTGTGTGTGTGTGTGTGTGTGTAAGAATGAGTGTTTCTCCCAGCTGGTTACAGTCTCATTGAGTGTCTTATCAGCAGAGGAGAGATCCGCTTTCTGAAAATGAGTCATGAATGCTGAGATTATTTTTTACTGCGGCACACACGCCTCTCGCTGTGTCCCCCCGGGCTGTTTCAATCTGTGCAAACTGGACCAGGTTTCCTGGGAAACGCCGCTGTTTTCTTTGGCTTTTGCCGTTTTAAAGTCCTCGATAGCTTGTTTAGATTTTCGCTGTTTTGAAGTGTAGGCGATGGTTTTGGGGATTTTTCTTCCGTGGAACATGTGGAGGAGGTTGCACTGAGGTGGGTTTGTGCCGAGTGGACATTTAAATCAGCGTGGCTGACAACTGTAGACCGGCCCAGTCCGGTGTGGTTTTCATACTGCACAGGGAGCTCTGACAGAACCCCCTGAGGGAATTCTCAATAAGGCTGAGTGGACAAAATACAGACCAGATACACAATAACTCCTAACCTAGGTCATCCAATACAGACAGCATATTGCTGTGAGCTACTGAAGTCCCGTTTAAAAGAGAGAAGGGAGAAGAACGCTGCTCCGTATTAATTGTAACTTCCTTCTCTACTCGGGGATCGTCTTATCTTAAGCACACACATCTCCTTGGCTATGAAATAGTCAAGTCATCTAATGGAAAATGTGGAGACAAAGGAGTGTGGTGGAAAGAGTGAGTCAGAGTATGTGGATGTTGGTTACAATGTTTGCAAAATGCGCCTGAGTGGTCATCCTGATATCTGGTGCCTCGTCGTACAATCTGCAGCAGCGATCAGCAGATGAGAACTGTCATTTCCTCAACACCCATCTTTCCATGCTGTGTTTTCTGGCATCGTTGTCTTTATCTCTTTTCCTGAAGCTACGTTGCCCATGTATGAACCCTCATTCTAACCCCTCGACCCCCGAAACCACCACCGCCCAACGACCACTCGTCTGTAGGCCGGTGACCAGTCAAAGGTTGAGAAAAACACACACTGAGAAGCCCCTGTAGTTTCCGTTTCTTTTAACTAGGTTGGACTTCTCACTGATTCCCTGAAAGGATTTCCCAAAGGTGATCCTGCCTCCTGAGCACGCGCACACACACAAAGAAATACTCTCATACACACACACACCCAGTGGAAAATTCCTACAGAGGCTGATGAGGAAGAGAAGGTCACTGACATCTCTTAAGACAAGTTGTGCACTTGAATGCCCATTCTCTGTTCTCTCTGCAGTCTAGAAATACTAAAAATGTACTTCCTGAGTAATTTCCCCTCATCAAATGAGCTACATCAGTCTTGTTATAATGACTCAAAGCAGATACACTTTAAATTATATGATACCTTGCTCTCCATGGATATGAAACGTATTATTCAGGATGGAGCAAGAGGGACTGACCCATAAACTATCCCAGTGGCTATTCATCATGTTAAAAATATTAAACTCTATACTGCTTTTTTTCAGTGTTAGTAAATGTCAAAATGTGCCAACACACTGCCAAAGAATAAGCCAGGAGTGGGACGTAAAGGGCGACACCACGTGGCCACGTGTGCGTCTGATGTTCCATGCAGCTGACACCTCGCAGGTAGACTCTGCTATAACGCAATCCATGCACATCTTGTGTTACAGGTGTTGTCGTGCCGCTCTTGGTGTGTTGCTGCTTTTGTGAGGATATGAACCTCCATATGAGAGTTTATGTGAAACGCGGAGGTGCCAGGTGCGATGAATAAAGGTGATACCATTTGGCCAGCTTGCTTTCATGAGCAACTTGGGGACAGGGAGTCAAATCTCCGGACTTTCCTGCTCTCTACATGCTGAATGCACCCCCGCTATCTCACCACGTATTCCAGATGTTCACTGCGCAATAAAAACAAATATCGATATAAGACTAGAACGGCATGTGTAAAGGAATGAATGCATTTATGCGTTTTGTTAACGTGAATTGTGCAACAGCCGTCTGCTAAAATAGTCAACGCTGTAGCCAAGAGAAGACTCAATATGTCCGACAGTATATTATAGTAGGATGTCCGTTCAGACCTGTAAACACATGCATAAAACAGCTGTATTCTATGTCACTGAGTAGTAAACGTTTCCTGTGAAAAGCATGTTTGCAGATGTTCCCTTCAATACATCGATAAGTGGATGTTGTCTAAATGTTGCAAACGCGTACGTCACCGTTTTTAGCAGTACAAGTATTTGGTTTAAAGTCAGATACCTCGTCCACCTTAACAGAGATCCCTCTGCGTAAATGTGGCTGTGGAGTCTGCGTGCGTAAAAAGGAAAACATGGAAAGCATCTCGCAAACGCTCCGGTGGATGCTGATGAACAATGTTCATGCAATTTTATTGGTCTGAATAATTGCCTGTTTTGCTTTGCTCAGATGAGTCAGTTTAGTAAACACTACATGGCAAAGTTCCTGCATGCTCCCGTAAAACGCAACATTTAAACCATTTTCTTTGCACAATCACAATCTGTCTTGCACAAAAGTACAAAGACTTTTTTATTACAACTATTTTTAACCTGGTGATTATGATTGGTCTATTTAGTCCATTTCAATGGGGAACAAATAGTGGAAACAAGCATTTGGACAATTTGACTCGTTTCGGCCAAATTATGGTAAATGTTAATCAAATGACAGCTACGGTCCCAACCGACCCCATACAAAGCCTCAGCGGTCCCCAGTGGACCCGGCTCCTGGACCCCAGCCAGCCGGCAACATCACAGGTAACGCACATGGGGGGCATGCAGCTCCTCAGTCCCCGCCAGTGATCCGCCTCACCTCAGCTCTTTCCATCAGCCTCTCATCCAAACACACAGACTCAGTGTAATAAAGGAAACGGTACTCACTTTGTGTCTAGATGAGAGGTTCTGCAATCTCTCCTTCGGGTGCCTAAATTCATTTGTATTCATTTGTCCTGGCAGTCAAAAACCTGACCGTTAATCACAGCGTGACTCCTTTGCAAGGGGGGCAGAAGACACCGGTCGCCGTTTTACACATTTGACAAGCTTGGGATGAAGTTCCAGAGGAAAAAACTCATGTTGATTGGCCTGTCAAGCCCGACATAAATTCCTTCTGGCAGGCTGGTTTGACAGAGAGTTTTCCTGTGCGATTGTCTGCGGATATTCCCCTGTGTTTCATTCATTTATGCCGATCCAGATTGAGGGACGCGCGGCCGGCGAGGAAGCTGGGTTCTTTTGGAGGGGGGTTACGGAGTCAGGAGCGTTGGACTCATCCCTTTCCTTTTTAAATAGGCTTTCTGTGGGTAAAGCGACGGCACATGCACCGCGCGGCCAGGTGTCAGGTTACACGCCCAGCGGTTGCATAGTGCAACTACACGCCTCCCTTCTCCAGGGGGTGTCCACATGGATCCAGCCCAGAGCCCCATGCACACCGGTAAACCATATGAATGAACCACGGTGACACATCGTGGGCAGCGCCTCACACACTGCGTGTGCCAAAACAGGAACGCCTCCTGCTCCTCCAGAGACTCCGCCGTAGTATTCCTCAGTGTGTGGAACAATGTGAGTGATTGTAAATCCTCTATGGCGGCCTTGAGTCATTCAAGCCACTTCTGGGATGGAGAGATGGGGTGTGAGACTAAACAACGATGAATAACTTTATTATTCCCTCATCTTCCCGTGTAACATGAAAAGATATGAGCTGCAAAGCACGATGATGTTTAAGATCTTGATAGTCATTTTCTGCATCCCTTATTTCGTCACACACATAGTGGGTTGAACACAAATGTAAGGCCTCAGATCTGCAATCTTCATGCAGATATTTCCTCATTTCCTCGTCTGAGACATTGTGTTAGTGAAGTGGCAATGCAGAGGGTGCAGCACCTGGATCAGCTCCCGGTACCTGAAGAGGAGTCATGTCCCGCTGCAGGACCAGGCCTACAGCAAAGAAGACCTCGATAATTATTACAACATGTATCTGTTGGAGATGCTTCGTGAAGATGTGTGCTTCACAGAATGATGAGGCAGCTTGTGCTTGAAATTTGGCAAAAGAAGAAGTTAACAGTTTTTACGAGGACCATTTTTATGGGTTTTGAGCGGTTCGGATGAAAGCTGCACACAAGGTCTGTGGATTATCCAGAATAACAGGAACATAGTTTCTCCAGAGTTTCTTAATTTCTTAATGCTGCGAGCACCAAAAAAAACAACATTGTAAGTATATTTCTGAGAAAAACACACCTGCTTGGGCCTCAGCCCATCAACTCTTTTCAAAATAAGGACTAATAACTTGTAGTAATCCTGTTTTTATTATAATTAAATCAAGTTGAAGTGGATAAGTGGGGAGTTCGGATCTTATCACCTCAAACCCACTACGTCTGAGTGAACGTGGCCAAACACTCTTTGAATTAATATTACAGCAAACTGCTTGTTCACGTGAAGGCTACAGAATAGCGATGGTGGTGACTCGGGTCTTTGGAGCAGATTGACCAGAGGCCTCAGGCACTGAAAGGTCGCCTTGATTAACACCGCGAGGGCGGAGCTGACCGCGTGTGTCATCCAGGGCCTAAGGCCGTTGGTAAGCCAGCCTCAGGGATGGGTGCTAATGGACGCAAGTCATTAACATGCTCTTTACGGTCCCCTTCACACACTCCCTCCCTTGTGTTTCAGCTCCGGGTGCCACCCGACCCTCCCATGCACTTCCAATGAGCCGCGGCGACTCTGCCCCCTTCTTCCAAATTACAAACCCTGCGCTTGCTAGCGCGCTCACTGCCACCCCTTAAAGCTTCTTAATTATGGTCATTGGCACCAAGTCTGAAAGCTCCCTTTATCCCCCCCACGCTCCAGAAATAGGCTCTGCCGAAGCACACAGGCAGCCCAGATCAAACGCGCCCCATAGGGAAGGGGTCATTACTGGTGCGCAGGGCGGACACAGCCCAAAGGGTGCCGGGCCACGCCTTGAGCCCAAATTGCAGCCTGGGCCTAGTGAGGACACAAGACTGGTCTTTGATGCACGGCAAGAGCAACAGCAACACAGGCTGTTTGGATATCAGTGTTTACAGTGAGCTGTGTACTGTACATACATACAAACAGCCAATACAGTGTGTTGCAGACTAAAAGCCGAGGACATTGGGCACTTGGCTTGGTCGGGTGTTCACATGTTCCTCATGGTTTATATTTATCTGGACGTCAGCAAGTTTGGACAAAGTATTGAAATATTGAAATGATCTAAAAAAAAGTACAAGATTTTAACACGTATTACCTTCTCTGAGTAGTTTTTACTATTTCAAACGCCGAAGGAAAGTAACGTAAGCGGCGGCGTTTTCTGAGCACGTGCGGACATAAAATAACCTCATGTCACCCGACAAATAAATAGGCTGTAGAGACAGTCACCTCTGTGTGGGTGTGTTTTCACTCCGGGCAGTGGCAGAGGTTATGGAGGTGGTGGCGGTGAACCAGACAGTGCTGTCTCTCTCAGCTCCACTGCACACAAGAAGACTGTTCATACAAGGAATGTGTGTGTGTGTGTGTGTGCCGAGTGGGTGAATGCACACGTGCATGTGTGTGTACGTGGAGTGTCTCTGTGGTTTGTGTTTTTCCTTTACAGGTGGTTGTGTCCACTTGTTTGTGTTCCTGGTTCTGTCTCCTTCCTGTGTATAGGGATGGTTAGCTGATGCACTGGGGGGTGGAAAGTGGTCAAATGGTGCAATTTATGTTACGCTCAGGTCCACGTTACGGTCTTTCTCTTTCTATTTTAATTTGTCTTTATCTTTTCCCTTTTATATGTCAGTCCCTACTGTGCTTCACCTTCTTTTGTCTCTGTGTTTTGTCTGCTCGATCCTCCTGTTTCCTCTCTCTCTCCTGGATTTCTGTCTCTCTTTCCTTCTCTCCCCCTGTCATTCCTTCACCACAAGCATTTCCATTGCTGGCACACCAGAGTAGACAGCCACCCCGAATGCAGTGCCACAACCATAATGAGCATGTTGAGTTCTCATAATAACACCAGAATAACCTGCTGGGGGAGACGAGCTCTTTTGGGGGCAGGCTCGTGGACCTGTCTCCTGGTGTCAACAAAACACAGACCGAGTTTGTTGAAGTGTGAAAAACTTAGTTGAGTTTCCGCTGTGCTGTTCCATTGTGCAATTTAGGGGCGACTGTGGCTCAGTGGTTAGCATCCCCGGCTCCGGCAGTCTGTGTCGTTGTGTCCTTGAGCAAGACACTTAACCCTCATTGTTCACCGTTGCTGTGTCTACGGTCTACTGTATATCATGTAAGTCTCTTTGGATAAAAGCGTCTGCTAAATGTAATGTAATGTAATTTGCTGGCCATGTGTAAATTATTATTACATTAAAATATTGAGTCTTAAATAAAACTTGAAATAGGTAATTTGAACTCTGGCATGATAAAGTAAATATATATATATATATATATATATATATATAACTGCTTTCATTTTGTGCAGTTTTGGTTCTGAATGGTGGAGTTAATTGTATCCATTAAATAATTATACATTACTCTGAGATATTCTGGGAGTGTGGAGGCTGTGCCAGTTTAAGTCAGGGGAGGATCCAAAGAAAGTATTCATAATATTAGGAAAACCATAATAACCATAATATTCTGCCACGATCTCCATCCTAATAATTTATGTCCAGTCTCTTATACTTTCCTGTTCGGAAATACTTTATTAATGCACACAAGTGGCAGGTAAGCCTGCAGGAAAAATATCTTATAATGTGATAAAGTGGAGCAAAATAGTCCCGGGCTGTTTAGCTTTTTTCCTCTTTTCCTCCCTGACACATTTTTTGGCAGTCAGATAGAATATTGACACAGGACCAACTTGGCACCACCCGAAAGGCACAACACACTAGGAAGTTAGTCCACACCTGTGTGCGTATATAGAAGATGTACTGTACAATACACACTGTAAGTGTGTGCACATGTATCTCAATATCTCAGATGTGAGGGAGAAATTGCCTGGATTGGGTGCTGTGAAATTCTTGCTTTCAAGCTCCTCCCCCCGTAAAAGGTCGACCCTGACAGCGTGCACAGTAAGCGAAACCCTCGCTTTAAAGTCCCATTCTATTCACAGTTTAATGAAAGCCCACCTGAGTGTGCAATTCACCCCCAACTGAAATTTACTCACTGTGTATCATCTGTCAAACAGATTCATTCTTATTCCGGACACAAGGCTCTGTATTGAATTTGTATTGGGCCACCAGAGACCCGGGTAGCCTAAGTGGAAACAGCAGGGCCCATGAAACCTGCTCTCTCTGGCATAAAATCAGTGTCCAGATTCCAATGATGCCCTCTGTAAAAGGACTTCATTATGCTCTCAGAATATGGACTACACAAATATTTGGCTTGGTCATTATGATGCTGTATCCACTCCCCCAATGGAACCAGGTCCCACACCAGGCTCAGTGTTTCTGCATCCCAGAGATGGCTCACCCTACCCCCCCATCAGCCACTCTCCGCCTCCCCCCCTGACTCCAGCCAAATGGGAAGAAATATGATATTTCCACAACGGAAGAACAGAGGTGTATTACACTGCCTCCAGAGAATCATGCAGAACATATCTACATTTTTTGATAACCAGAGAAGATCAGTATTGGATATTTTGAGGACGAGCTCCCCTCAACGTTTGAATCACCCCGAAGCTTCTCTGCCTCCATCATTCTGACATAATTCAGAAGTGGTCAGGAAGTGTCACTCCCTCAGACCCCCGAGTCCCTCCAAACAGATGGTCTTTCACTCAAATGTTTCAGCTACCGCACCACACTCTCCTCATACCCTCACTCCCACCTTCGTCCACACACACACACACACACACACACACACACACACACACACACACACACACACACACACACACACACACACACACACACACACACACACACACACACACACTTTCTGTAAACATCTTAAAAATCAAACATTTTACGCCAACTTCAGGCAACAATTGGCCCTTGATGCAGAGGTGTTGCCCTCATTTCTACACACAAGTAAATGCTTTCCAGGAGTTATTTACATTTCTTTATTGTTATCTCACTCCTTCCCTCAGCCTTTGAGTGTGTGGCTATTCAGAAGAACTGGGATTTTAGTTTCTACCGCATAGGAGAGATATCAGTGTGGTATTAATCCTCTCATCATCAAGAAAGCAATATAAATATATAAAGGAATATAAAGGCTCTCTAGAGTCAGTGTTTGGTTTGTTCCTTCCGGGCTACTGTAGAAACATTGAGATGCAACATGGCAAACTTTGTGAACAGGACCTGCTCCGTGTGTAGATATGAAGGACTCATTAAAAACACAGCGATATTCAGTTTCAGGTGATTATATACTGCTGAAAACATAGTTATAATCAATATTCTATTCCATTTCTGTCAATAAATCCCCCTACATCCTACACACTGTTCCTTTAAGGTCTCCTTCAAATGAAAGTGACCAGCTGGGCTCTGATGAGGCCAGGTTGGTGAATGCAGGTAAATGCTGCTGCTTGTGAGCACACATTCAAATACACTTGTGTTTACGTGTGTGCGACCACACTGTTCACCATGTGTGTGCGTGAATTGGTGCAGTTCACAGTCCTGTAGAGAAAACCTGCTCCACGCCAGTGGTTGTGCCTTGGAGTCACTTTCAGATGGCTCTGATCATGTGATATTGTCTAACTCACTGTGGTCACAGTGACTGCAGGAAATTAAGAATTTCCCTATGGACCCAAGTCATGAGGCCGTATGGCCCCGTGTGCCGTCCACAGATAACTTCTTCTTTCGGACGGTGACACAAGCCGCCGCTGTTAGTACGGCCAGGCAGGACATTTCTTCTCAAAATAAACTTTAACTCGGAGCCTGGAGTCCTTAGCCTGAAGCACAGCCTAATGATAGCTCTAGCATATCTCATATAGCTTTACAGATAAGAAGACTTTTTTTCAAATCTGCTATTGAGAAAAATGAATCCCTGCTGCAAAACAAGCCCTTGGGCAATCCTCCCTCGATCACTCCTATCAAATGCATTCATTTCTAAATCTACCAGCTCAAAGCCAAACCTCTAGGAAAATTACGATTGAACAGATGTGGGGGCAGATGCCCATGTGCTCAGCTTTGTTGAAGCCAACGGAGCATGTTGGCCAAGGCCCCATGTCGGAGATGGACAGAGCTCTGAATTTGCAACCAATTTTCCCCCCCTCTCTCCTGCTTTTTCATACTTTCTGCTGGTTCTCTTTTACTATTTATGTGACCTACCTCCACCTCCTGCCTCTCATATGCCACGAGAGGAAGCCAAGATCGGAGGGAAGAGAGGAAGAGCTTATCCTTTCTTTAAGTCCACCAAAACTCTTGCTGCAGAAGCCCCCAGGGCTATATAATAAACATTTAATTTCCTCTGGCAAGCAATAGGAAGTCTTATATCATGTAAAAGAGCAGAAATAGCGACTGAAAAATGCTTGTCATTCTGTGTTTTTTAGGCCAGGTCATTCCCCCAGTTGGAGGGATGGATTGCTGGATGAAGAGGCTTTTTTTATTCTGAAGGACGTTTAGTGATCTTATTGCAAAGGGGAAGAACTGCCATAATTTAAACAGAGTAAATGAAAAGGGACAATGTTTTATTCAAAGAGGTTTTAGGTCAATAAAGGCAGTAAGAAAATGTCATAGCTCTTTCCATCAGACCTCCTCAGCTGTTTTACGGACCTTTCATGACTATAACAGTTTTATGTGATATTCCAAGTTAAGTATACATCCTTTGACATTTGTTCTTAACAACTTGTTTAAAAAGACCATTTACTAACCCTTAACTATTATTAAATATTATTACAGAGTTTGGTTGGCAGATGGGATTTGTTTTGGATACTGTCAATTAAAAAGAAAAAAAGAAATCTCTACTTAGAGAGCCAAACCAAGCCACACATCCCATAGTGGTGGAAATAAAGACCAAGCAATATATTTTTTTAATCTATCCTTTTGGGAGACTTTGGGGCACTTTGAAGTACGTAAGGAGAAACCTTTATCCCGTTCGTCTTCCATCATCTTGACACCATGATCCTCCCTCTGTGTAGTTTGAAAAATATTAAGGAAGCCTATAAACATGCCTCTAGCTGAACTTAATGACCGTAAATTGTAATATTGGAGCATGCATAAAAACACAAGTTATTCATCCCATAAAAACACAAGCTTTGTGAACAGCAGTGATTGAATGAAAAGCCAGAAAAACGTGGAAAAAGCTGAACAAAGCTGCTTTGTCAGCTATGGCGTTTTTTATTTATTTTTTTAATGCCAACGCAAAGATGCTCGCCCGCCTGCAGCTTTGACAAGCTGCTACTTTCCTGACCTTCAAACGTTCATTTGCCAACCTTCGCCTGCTCATTTAGCATTTGCGCGCCCTTTGAAGTGGGCGTTGGGCGGGTGGGTGGCGCTTGAGATACACCCTAGTGGGAGATCCAAGTCGATGTGGTCCAAGGTGAGGCTTCAGGCAGTATAAGAGGACCTCGTCATCCAAGCAATTATTCAATAGGGCTTTAATAAAGCAGATATTTGCGGCAGGTCCTGTATAAATGCTCTGCCACCTCTCTGGCTCGGCTAACACAGGGACCCTTCACACTCTCCTCCTCTTAGTGCCAGACTGTCAATTATTCTCCCAACAAACATTAAATCACCAGCCAAAATAAATACCAGTAATGATAATACTTATTCCCTGCATTGATACAGTGTATTTAGGTATAAGACAGACTTCGCCATCACCCAGTATGTGGGATGGCTGGAGGATAAAAGGAACTTAATGTTTCCATCAGACTGTATGCTTATTTTCTGCAGGACAAATAAGCACCCATTGTTGCTCTCACTCCTTAATTCTTAAAGTTTCTAATCTGAGAGCTGCACCTTGCCCTCAGCAGCTTTCTGCTCCCATTTTCAAGGTCTGATGGTTGAATTATAGCCTCCATTGCCCTGAATTGCATTGCTTTTTAAGCCACGTACGCTAACAGTTTGGCTTTAAGGACAGCAATGTTAATCTGTTGGTTGGTCAACTGTTGATCGCCATGAACATATGTACACACATTCATTATCCTCATCAGATAATCGTATGTTCTATATGTTGGTGACATTCTGACTTTTCCTGTTTCCAGCTTGGCTGTTAACTCTTGGTATTATTGTTGTGCTGTTCTTGAAAACCCACAGTGCTAAACAAAACAGTCCCTCTAACCTGATACCCGTATTTTTAGTGCTTTTGCTGTAAAATAAGCAAAGTATTTTCACATTGCAAGAGGAATGCACAGCAGCATGTCCATGTGAGAGCATATAAAGGATAATGATACAGCAGAATGCAACCTTTTGGATGCAGAGACTCTGTGAGAAAGCAGGGAGTGAATTGCCGGGTGGGGACAGTGAGCCCAACATGATGTGCCCACAAAGACATCTGTGAAAAGAAATGAGGGCTTTTGGATTGGAGGACGACGTATTTTAGTTGATTAAAAGCACCACAATTGCACTAATTTGTAGAGAATGTTTTTTTGCACGTTTTTTTTTTGCACCTGTTCCAATTATTTCATCCTCCCACGTCTGGTAAATTATTACCAAATAGGTAATGACAATAGTCAAAGGTCTTTTTGTTCCAGCAGAAAACACTGTGATATTAAAAACACAAAGGCAGTTTGTATATGCCTGCCGTGGTCACTTTAAATCTGCAAAATGTTCTTTCTGTAAAACATTGTTGAAAGCTTTTATGGCTCAATAAGTGTCAGTGTCTGGAAATGATCATATTCAAAACTCGGCATTAAAACAGGTGCAGGTTTTTTGAGTAATACCTCATCAAAATATGTAGGAAATAATTACAACACAGTATGAATAACTTGAATAACTGGAAATAAAAAAGAACTTGTTCCATAACATCACTGTAACTGCTTTTATTGCACATTTCCACCATCTTGCTTCTAATTGTCTTCACTGGGCATTTCTGCTGGTTTCTAGTTTCTCATCTAAAGAAGACACATACGTATATATGCCAAGTTTATTTAAATACGACCATTTTGATGAACCTTTATGTGCATTGGGTCACAATGCACCACAGATCTGATCGTGCCGTTCATTCATTAGTTTACCTACTTTGCGATTGGTCGATTGTAATGAAATTTGGGAGATATGTATGGTTCCAGGACGATCTATCTTATTGACTTTTCTTCTAACGCCATCATACGTTCGATATTTAAATGTATGCAATACTAAAGACCAGATGCTCTGTTACTCTTCTGCCCTCACTATGTGTGCAGGTGCATTGCCACATAGCAAGATAAACACACATCCAGCTGTTGGAAGATCTGAAACGGTAAAAACAGTATAGGACACAAAATATAATGATAGTGATTAAATATGGTCAGAATGCATTATTTAAGTTTTTTAAGTGGATTTATATGAAAGAAAATTATCAACAAGTGTACTTTTTCTGCTTCTTCAGTATAGCACAATAATCAGCATCCTCCTTGTCAGCTGCTGACACTGGTTCAACTGAGTTAAGAAAGAAACTTAAATCTCAACTGATGGATCTCACAGTGTTTTTTTATGCATTGTCGAACCTCTGTGATATTTCAAGACGTGACATCAGCTCCCACTGTGATCCTCTCCATGGTGATAATACAGCATGTACAGTCACAGAGTGAATTGGTCTTCATGGAGAAGCAGTTGTCCAGGCTAATGACAGACGGTGAGATTCTCCTCCAAACAAACAATCTCTCACAGCTCATGCCTTGCTTTGTGTTGGACTGGCCCCGCGGTGTATGGAGCCATGTTAATCTGCGGCTCTGGCGCATGTGACCGACGGGAGGTGGAGTGACTTATACTTACATTGAATACAGTCTCTATGTGCCTCTGTTATTTCTGTGGGAGGCAGGGAGGGAGCCAAGGAGAGACCAGTGCCATTTCCAGTGGCAGTCAACGAGCTCTTGGCCCCGTCAGAGAACAGGAGGCTGTGAAAGGCTTAGAGCTCCTTGCGTGTTCGAGTAAACACCCTCTTTTGGTCCGGGGCCCCTCCAAGGGTCAATACACTGTTACATCACAAAAGCTGGATTCATGGTTAGTTGCCCCAAGGTCTAGAGGAGGAGAAGAAGGGCACAGTGCTGCCTCTCATTTGCTCTTTGTCACTTTTATATGATTATCTCACTTAGATATCTCCTCGCATATATTCTTGCCCCTCTAATCTCCCACTCACTTCCTTTCTAATTAGATGGATCCCTTTTCTCTCATTTTATGAGGCCGCCTCGTTTCATTCATTGTAATCTTTTTTGTTTCCTGCCACCCAACCTGTCACTATCTTCCATTTTTCCTGCATCCAGGTAAATGAAGGCAATGACAGGCAGTTCGGTGACTGCGCCCACGCCACAACATAACATTTGCGATCCCATTACGTGAAGGTGGAAGTGTAGGAGGAATAAGATGTGTGACAGACAAGCCGGCAGCATCACAACCTGCTTTTCTTTTAAACTTAGAAAGCTGCTTTGGACACGTCTGAATCTTCTCAGGAAAACTGAAATTGTGCAGATTTCATTGATCATTTCACAGATTGTGCATGTGATGCTGGAGAGTGACGGGCCTGCAGAAGAACAATGCTACCTCTGGTGGTTGTATGTGCATAATGCAGGCTGCAGAATCAATCAGTCCATTCAAGATCTGGTAAGAGCAACTTTGCACAGAACACAGTTAAATAGTACAACATGATTTATGTCAAGAAATCAGCTGAAAAAGATGCATATGACCTTAAAACAGGACGAAAAAATGAATCGATTTAACAAATACAATCCAATAATCTGCTTTTACATGGAGAGGTCTTGTTACTGAAAGTCTAATAGTCGAGAGACAGAAAGCAAATTAGAAGCTAGCAACAACCTACTATATTTTTCTTTGAGCATATACAATAATTAACTTTATATATACGTTGCCAAACCCAATGCTTAGCCAGCTCCAGCTGTGTATTTTCGGTGCCAGCAACCAGGCGGAGGCCACTGTCATTTCCCAACAAGGATCCAGTCTTATGCAGCCATGTCTCATATGAAGCCTCCTGGCTTAAACCGCCACACTTGTCCCAGTAAACCAAACCTTAATTACAGGCATGTCTAAAGCTGGAGTCAGTAAAAAAGCCTCCGGGCACTTCTCTTCGCTTGTGTGTATTTGCTATATCTTCTTTTCTGAGTTCATGCGCACTTTTCTTTTATATTCCTGGTGTTTGCTTCCGGTTATGGGAGAAAATTGTTATTTCATCCGGGAAAAAAAACTGGCACCCGGACAATTGTCCTGTGCCGTTTCTGGTCCCGGCAAACTGAAATAGAAGATAAGTGTGCAGTTTATAAAGTTTGATTTCACTCCTTCCTCCTCTCGGAGGCAGGTAGGATGCAAGCTCAAATGAAATCCCGGTGGGGACGTGTTTTTTTCTCTCTTTTTTTTTTTTCGTGGCCTATTTTGAATGGGGCCTTTCTACAAAACTCATTAATATCATAGTACAGTCACACCTATATTCACTCGCTGAACTTCCTGCAGAAATCCAAACAGGTCAGGAAGAGACAGATGGACTTTTGAGAATTCCTCGTGTTTGCCTCCCAGCAGAACAGCAGGCCTGTGTAGAGCCAGGGCTCTGCCTTATGAAGGGCACTCACTAAGGCATCACTGAGACCCGTTTCACAGAAAACATCCATCAAAAGGCTTCATTTAACTAGAGATGAAAGATGAGCCTTTTAACTCCTTCCTCTACCCTGAGCCTGGCCTGTTGACTTTCTCATCTGTTTACGCTCCGACACGTAAACATGGAAAGCTTCTGTGTACGAGGCTCCTTCCTTCACATGATTAGGGATCGTCTGCATGGAGTCCTCATATTTTCTACACGATGAAAACATACGGCCCCCACCCCTGGATCCAATGCTCGCTCTGTTCTGCACAGGGTATGTGAACATGCATGTTTTTACCTGCTCGTATGTAGCACACGGCCGCAACAGTTTTGGTCATTTGCAATGTATACATAATTCATGTCACACTTACCTGAGAAAAGGATGACACAACACGCCTGTGAGCACATGTGAAAATGTTTTATTCTTGAATACTATTTTACGGTTAGTGTTTGGATTACGTGGCAATATTGTCCTCAAATTCTACCCGTTGAATTGAACTGAATAAGGATTTTATTCTCAAGAATATTGTTAAGAAATTAGGTTATGTCCCTCATTAATGTGTTGAATTTAGTGTTCCACTACACAAACTAAGGCGGGGAGAGTAGCGGCCTTTTCAATGCTGAATATGCATGTTGTATTAATGGTTATGTCCAGATGAATATGATTGACTACACTTGCAGTAATGGATGTTTGCTCAGTGTCCTGAACCCCAATTACTCCCAGTTACCTACCTGGTAGCGACCTGCCAGTGGTGTGTGTGTGTGTGTGTGTGTGTGTGTGTAAATTAATAAAGCTCTTCTGATAAAAAATGCTATATAAAGTCCACTCACCACTGTTTATCTCACATGAAGCAGAGAGCAGAATGTATTAGTTCCTATCCTATTAAATTGCATGGCATTATGGGTTATGAGTGACTATTGTTCAAAGTGGTAACAATGCTTCTCTCACACCTGCGGAGGGGGATTGAGGTAATTGGATGTCAACCTACTCTCCCTATATTCTCATGTCCATATATAGTCATTTCATGACACACCACAATATTGTTTATAATAATTCGGGTGCACTCGGTGTCCACAAGGTGTCAATCAGTCGTGGACGTATTTGGACACGTTAATCCAGAGGCTTCAGGAATCCACCTGCAGCTGAAGTCTTGTGCTTCAGGTAAATTCTCCATTTGAAACTCATTTACCTTCCACATTGGATTGGAAAAATAACTTTTTTTAATCAGGTAGCTTGTGCAGTGATCCTTTGAAAAAGTTGCGGTTAACGTCAAGTTGCCATGTGGAACTATTAAGACCTAGATCACAGCCTTTGGCCTTCAAAGGTCAGAGGGTTGGAACGTGTGACTTGAAATTGAGGCTCTTTAACTGAAACGAGCACATGCAGCATCCAAACATATTCATAACGTCTTCAACTTTGTACTTATAAGGGTGGAACCCTTCCTGCCATTAAAAGACGACCTTCAGTCTGCCACAGGGGAAGAATGAATCCACATGGGTGCGTCTCGTGTCTCCACGCTGGATGTACAACATGAAGTGTAAACAGGCATCAAAGGAAGTGGCACCCCTGAGGCTACATATTGCACCCTCTACTCACACGTACACAGCCACAACAATAACTTGGAATTGATATTATCGGGCATTGACCCAATCCAGGAATACTTTCTCCGACTTTGGAAAGCTCCCTTTGGATGCTACTGCTTTCACAAGCTGACTAAAACTCTTTTCGGACAAGCAAACTGAGCTACACGTGTAAAATTGGATGAGTGCCCCTAAGAAATTAAGTGATCGCGATGGGCAGGTTGTCAAGGATGAAAGCCAGATGAGATGAGTGAAGACCCTTTGACTTGAAAATAGAGATGCACATCCAGCATTCTTAACATAGCAGCTGACCAGCGAGGAGTGGACCGGGCAGCAGCATCACACTGGGCCCTAAAACCTCCACGGCGCCACAGGAAACAGACTCTTAGCGCCTGGTCTGGCCATCAGTCTTTCTGACTCTGGTGTCCGGATGCAGACGTTGCAAAAGGTTGTGAGAAGGAGAGCAATGAAAGAGAGAAAGCGTCGTCAGGATTGAAAGAAGAACAAACGGGGGACTAAATAAGAGGGTAAGCGAAATACGATAATCCTAAAACCAGTTCGCTGGACCCTGATCCAACAGACAGAATAATTTGGTACAAGAATAGAGCTCGCATAGCTGCGCACACCAAGTCAGAGCTATCATTACAGTAAAGTTGCTTCTCTCTCTCAAGACAATGGACTTTACAGGCCGTGGACTGTATGTGCACAGACATTTCTTTTACGCAGGTTGTTAGCATCCACTGAAAACTCCTTCAAATGAAACTGAAAAAGGAATTTCAGTAAAAAGAAAATTATAAAACACAAGATAAAGTTCTGGCAAGAAGACCAATAAAAAGTATTATAAGATCCCCCAGATCCCCACAGATAAAAGACAGCAGTAAAAACCCGCTGAACTAGCAGAAGCTGCAAATCTCAGGGCTATGAAAACCTCCCTCGCAGTGGAAAAGCAGCTTACTGCAGTGTGTCTCACGTCTGGCTGCTTGAAAGTCCTCCTTCAAACAAAACTCTATTCAGGTCAGATTAAGATCACATTCTGAGGGAGGACAATGGGACCACTGATCTGGGGCCAGCAGAAATAGAGAAGATTGCTTCACTGACCTTAGCTTGAGATACACTTCCCTCCAGACGACTGCTGTCGCTAGAAAGCAACCCGAGTGTTACGGACACTTAAGGTAAAAAGCTTCTACCCACAGGTATGTTTGATAAGAGGGAAAGGAGTCCTATTGATCCAATTACACTGAAGGTATAGTTAAACTGACTGTGAAACACTTTTTTAATTGCATATATAGGAGAATGAGTGCAACATAATAATAGTTGATTACTTATTATTATTAGTTATTTAGTTGGCTGTTTATTCTGCAGGGCACCGAAGAGATGACCACAAGACGCTTCACTCTCCTGGCTCTGAAACTATTTAATGGAATAATTTGATATTTTTGCTTTCTGGCGGAGAGAAGGATTAGTAACATATGTTCATTATTTACTAGGTCGGTTAGATTCTCTTAGCACAAAGACTGGAAACTGGGGGTAACAGCTAGCCTGGCTCTTCCCAAAGTAACAAAATCCACCTAACTGCATCTCTAGAGCTCACAAATTAACATGCTATATCCTGTTTGTTGAAACCGTACAAAAACAAAGATGTAAAAATGAGAATTCGTTGTTTAAAGGGGTGCTCTGGACTATTTCTTGGGTCAGACTAAATGCCGGATAACAAAAGGTAAATAACGTATTACCAGTCATTGTGCTGAACAATAGGCTGCGGCTTCATAATCGTGCCATCAATAGTGTTGGCTAGCTCTCCGCTAGAAAATGAAAAAAGCACATTTCACAAAATGTTGAACTTTTGCTTTTACAGTTTTTTTTTTGCTGCCTTTCCTTCATGATCTACAACCAAATAAATGCTTCGGGAAAGGATCTACGATGTGAGGTTTTGACCACAAAACCCCATTATACAGTAGAAGGGCATGGTTGTAGGATGCTTTTAGTTCCAATAGTCACACACAAATAGTAGACCTAGTATAAAGCTGTGGTCGGTGTACTTTATTGGATGTCTAAACCTCAACCGTAACCACAAAAGGTACGTTAGCGTTGATATAGAGATCCTACATGCATGCTTACAGACAGCTATCCTTGGCACTGTCATGGATTTAAGACGCTGATCTCCTGTGGAGCTGTTGAGGAGGAAGCCGTAATGAGATGTACTGCAGGACAACGTGGTTTTATTGGGAAACCTGGCTGTATAATAACTGATACTACAAGTCAAACCTCCCTGTAAAACACTGACAGACACTTGTGCTCTCTCTCGCACTTTGACTATTTCCTATTCAGTGTCACGGATGGAAAAAGTGCAAAAATAATCATGGAATAGTAAGAACACTACACGTCTATTATATAAGTATACAATATTGATGTGCAAATACCTTTTTTTCAATTGTTTGTTTTCCAGTAAATTGTTTTGTTGATTTAATGGCTTTAAGATGACAGAAAGAGTATTTGCATAATGATGATACAAATAAACTATAAAAAATTGTCTAACATGATCTAAATTCATCGTCTGTCGTCTTAATTGCATATTAAATACATTTTGTATTTGAATGCATTTGAAAATGAACAGCAAAACCAACAAAAAACAGCTAGTAAGTAGCTGAAAAAGAACAGTATGGGATTAGAAACATTGGCAGATATTCTGATCATCTGGCAGTGAGCGCACGAGGAAAAGTAGAGGGGAAGATACCACATAACCCCGCCAGAGCCCGTCAACAAATACAGTACAAGTCTCTAATGACATGTGATCTGATATGCTCTATTACAGACTGAGTCTCCACCCAGCACTGATCCTGACAGCAGGGACTGAGGATCCCTTTGATAAACCAAAAAGCCCCGCCCACTGGAGTACAACTACAGAAGTACTAGAAGCCAACCACATGCAGATCTGCCTGAAGTGTAAGAGCAAAGAAGGACATGTAGGACTTCTTGGAAATCTGGGGAGCGTGTAATGATTTGAAGAGGAGTTTTCACTTTGCAGCTACACAATTATTGCATGTTTTTGTGTTGCTTGATGCTTTTTTAAATGGTGATTCTGACAATCACCATTTTTAGCCATGCTAACATCACGGCTCATAGTCTGTCCGTTGGTTACAGACTATAACACGGGCGCCATGAAATTTTGGTCAGACGTGAATCTTAATAACTCTTCTTCAAGCGCCATCATTAGGTCAAATTTCTAATTTGTCCTATATTTTGTTTTATGCCCAAGCGACAATCTCTGGTTCTGAAAAGTGAAGCCAATGCAGAAGTGGCTTCAACTCACACTCGCTGTAGTCAAATGCTAACATGCTAAACTGATGGTGAACAAGGTAAACATTAGCATCAGCATGTTAACATCATAATTGTTCACATGTTTTCATGCTACGGTTAGCACCAAGTGCAGCCTCACAGAGCAGCTAGCATGACTGTAGTCTAGTTTAGCAAAAATCACACATAGTTAAATGCATATAAAACACATTTGAGATTATTTTTTGGATAAATACTCGTCAACTCTTACTAAATTTCTTAATTAGTTTGGGTTCTGCTGGTGGAATTTGGACTAATGACCTCATTAATGATGATATTTTTACACTTAAAACAGTCTACGGGTTCAGATCTGTTAAATAGAACTGAAATATTTGATGTTGAATGTACTTGATATCATCCAGATGGAGTTATTTTTGTACGATCAGCCAGAAGCTATAGAATGTATAATTAATACACAAGTCAAAAAGCAAACTGCACTCCATGAGAAGCACAACCTTCTGGCTTGGCAATGTTGCCAAAACCTCATAGGAATGATTATGGAGTTTACAGAAAGGGAAAGGAGAAGAAACCACAGATGTCGTCAAAAGAAACCGGGTTTATCCTTGAGGTTACTGCGTCTACGTAATTGAACGCCACATGAACACCGAGCCTCTGGTCTGAACATGAAAAGTCATAGGATACTATAAGGATTGTACACTCATGTAGAGAACGAACACTGCATGTTCTCATGACACGTGCACACACACGCAACATCAACATGACAATCCGTTCTTTCATCAGTCGGGACATCAACTCCCGTCGACCCTCCCTTTAAATCCGGAGCCAAAGTCCGGTTTTGTCAGCGTAAACAGTCTGAATCAAATGTTTCTCTGGTTTGATGAGTCCTCCTCTGCAGAGATGCGTGTCTCTGAGGGGAGGCATTCATTAGAGCGCTGCACCACCCACATGCAGTTTACCGACCCCTCGACCTCACATTAACAATCTCTACGGGCTGTATTATGAGTGTGTGTCTGTGTGTGTGTGTGTGTGTGTGTGTGTGTGTGTGTGTGTGTGTGTGTGTGTGTGTGTGTGTGTGTGTGTGTGTACGTGCATGCGTTGAAGTGTGCATGCGGTTTGGGGGGTTTTGATGGCTTTCCCGCTCTGCAGACCATGTTTCCACTTTCTCTTGGAAAGTCCTTCCAGACCGTGACAGCGCCTTCGAGCCAGTAGATTATGTCGACGACTTTGTGTAAAGAAAAAGCTGCACTAGCGAATATTTTGGCAACATTCTCAATTCCACAATATCAGTTTTGGTCTTCGGTAAAGTATTTTTTTGTAAGTGTTGACATAACACCACGATTTAGACCTTTCGATGGACCTCAAGGACCACAGTCAAAAAGCTCTGCACTATCAAACACATTTACGGAGTAGTTAGACGTTTTTGGAAATACGGTGATTCACTGTTTTGCTGTGAGTTGAACAAGAACACCACTCTGATATCTGATCATTAAATATGAACCTGGAGCCAGGAGACGGTTGCATTGGCCCAGCAGGGAGAAACAGACAACTTGAACAAGAAAAGGAGAAAAAATGGGATCTAATTTCTTTAATCCGTATTTAAAAATGTGGAATAATGACAAGTTGGGGTTTTATGGGGTGCTTGACGATTCCTTGTCTGGGCACAGTGACCTCATGGTGTCTCCTGACATCGACTCGCAGTTTCTTCCAGCTCCCATGAGTTAAACTAACAAATAAGAGAGTGAAGCTTCACACGAAATCGTGGCACAAGTAGGATGGATGCAACTGTAAAATGTAAAACGTCTAAAACCGAAACATCACGGGGCTTGTGATGTAGGAAAAGGCCAGGTTTAATGAAAACTGCATTCCCATACAACGAAACAACATTGTGAAGTTTAAATGAGTCCACAGAAGTGTGTGTGTAAGGAGGGGGTTGAGGTGGTTTTTTATTTTATTTTAAATATTTTTTTTAATATTTCTTTTTATATTTTTTGTATATATATTTTGTATATAATATTTTGAATATATATTTTTTTATTTTATTATTTTTTTAATAGTTTTTTTTAAATATTTTTTTTAAATACCTTTTTTTATTTATTTTTTTAATTTACAACATTAACCACATGCTTCAAACCGTTTAAAACTGCAAGTGTAAGCCATAAAAAACATTTTACATTTATCGTGCAGTTTAGTTTTATGGGAACCTATTATTTTGTCGTGGTGCAGGTAGACGTGAGAGGCCAGGGAGCATGTAGTGCCGAAGCCATGAATGGAAGGTGTTGATGCTAATCAATCCAGATTAATCCCAGAGAGCGATCCCAGTTTACAGCGATGTGTGCCAGACAAATTGCTGCTATGACTGGTTACCAGCCAGAATGATTATAGACATGCTGAGATGTGTTTCTTTGAATACCTTCGTCTGATGAGGTGAGACAGGCAGAGCTTTGCAGACACAATGGAACCTGGCCAAGGTGGAGTTGAGTTGAAGTGAGAACCACTGGCAGTAAAACAGACAAGAAAAGGTCTGAAGAACATCCAAACATTTTGATTGGTCAGCTCCCGGTAATGGGCTGAAGGCCAAACTTTTGTTTTGTGGAACTACGAGAGAAGAGAAGTTCAGACTAAACGATAATGATAGTGTCTACTCTTTAACAGTCAGGTGGCACATGTTTATGTTAATACTTTAAATGCTGAAAATAATTATGATTCAGCCAGCTGTTCTCTGTTTATTGATTATTGTCTGGTCACTGTCATTTTTAGCAGTGTGCACAGCCTTTAGGTAAGTTTTCCTCACAGGTTAGGGTACACACTGAATGTCTGTGACTCATGTTCGGCACTAGATGTCCTCATTGGTACGGGGAATTTAATAAACTGTATCTTGTCCTGGAATTTATGTGTAAAATAATATAATTTCCTGAAAGTCCATATGAATGATTGGTCCTAAACTACATTTTAGGCCATAATCAAAAATAATTAGAAATCAGAAATCTGCATTTGGCCAATTGTGATGTTGTTTCAGATATTGAGAGATTTTAGCACTATAGTACAATGGCTTTGTGGGTATTTCATTCTGAGAATTCAACCATACCGATGATTCAGAAGTCAAAGAGAGGTTACTTTTAACATGGCCATGTGCCTAATTTATGCTTCTAGTGACCTTTTATCAACCCTTTAATACTATAATTATTTGTTTACCCCCAGTAAGTCCATATTGGACAATAAAATACTAAAAACATCTCTAGTCGATGTATTTAGTCCGATCCATTTAGCATCTTCATCAGTCAGTACAAGCACATTCAATGCAGCACTGTAGTTTAGCAGAAAAGTGACAGTCCTATTTTGAATTGTTAATTTCAAGATGTATTTAATGTATTCAAGAGCAATGTGTACAGACAGATACTTAAAAGTCTTTTGTCAGATGATGCTGTTACAGTCCCACCTAGTGGCCAAATGACATGGCCACTCAGAAATATTCAACAAATGTGGTTGCAAAAGAAAAAGGCTTTGGAAAATACATATTTTTGTTTTGTAAGCACTGACCACAGCATTTGAGGAAACTCTGAGGACCAGCTATAACAGAACTGTATGAAATGTAAAACATTCAAAATAGTCACATGTTGTGTCTTGGTCCTGTGATGTTCTGTAACAAATGTGGTCATGACTGCTCAAAAGTTGTAGGAGAAAAAAAGAGTCTTACGGTTCAAACGTCACAGGCCAAAATATCAAGTTTGTTGCTAAAGTTGCCCCATCCTGCCAAGTTGCACCACATTCAATCAGATGCCTCAGACTAGACAGAGAGTTATTGCATAGATGTTGTAAATAAATATGTCTATTTATTACTTTTACTGTAAACTTGTCCAGTGTTCCATTTCTATTGCAGCCTACGAGTCTGTGACAAATGGGGTCTTGTCCGATTTTAGCTGACTCGGAGTATTAGGCTGTGTGCCTCTTTTTGTGAATGACTTATGGTTGTTTGGGAGAGTGGGGTTTTGCTTTTTCGGTTAATGTGAGCAGCTGTATTGAATTATACAGTTTTAGAAGTGTGTATTTGTGTCGCCCAACTGTGTTTATCTGGTGATTCTGTGGCCCAGAGTTCTGCTGGTCCTCTGCGTGGTCAAAGTAAATTGACCTTGTTCTGTTGGAGTGGTGGTGAATGTGGTGAGAGCAGTTGTCTCCGGGGCACATTCCAAGTTGCAGGTGGCGTTGCCAGTTTCTGGTTGCTAAACTGGGCCTGTGGGTTACAGTGTGTAAGCAGGCCACCCACTACAAGTAACACCTGGACTCTAGGGGGAGGCCTATAGGATTGTGGATGGGCAGTCAGCTGCGGTGATGTTTGGACTGTTTGAGCGCAGCATGCTGAGAGAGCCTCCATGTGGGAAACTCTTTGTCGTGCAAGCCTTTTTTTTTTTTACTCCGTGTGGTTACTTCACATTAAAAGCCAGTTGTGTAAGCAGAAGTAATTTACTTTGAAATCCAGCTCACAGATCAGCTGACAACGGAAAACTGTCCCGTCTCTACTCTTCTATCACTTTGTAATTGTGAATCTGCTGTTCTCTTTTTCTGCAGAGCCACAGACATAGAGATGGTGATCACTTCAACCCAGTCATAAGGCCGGCAGTATATTTGCACAGCAGGGTTTGATGAACAATCTGACCCTCTGTCTTCCCTCTACCTTCCTGGTGAGTCAAGAAATGACATTATGTTTACGTGGCGTAATTCTTTATTCAACACAACTATTCAGTTCTGCATGACTCCAATGCAGTGTGAATATTACTATTAGATTATTTGGAAACCTGGCCTGATCTCAATTTCTCTCACTACAGATGTCTTAAAAAGCCATCTTCAGAAGAAAAAAAGTGAATTATTTTATGAATCTTTAATGTTTTACTGCAGCCAGAGGAGCGGCCAGAAGACATCTTGGCCCTCAGAGTCCTGGTTCCACCTTTTGTCTAACCAGCATGGCCTTGAGCAGCAACATCAGCACTCAGCTGTTCCCAGAGCTGCATTATGGATATTCACCGTGAGTGCTTCGCTCTTTCCAACAAACAGCATGTTGTCCCTTTACCGCTGACATTTTCAAAACCTGTGGAGAAAAAAAAAAACAGTAGATCTGCAGATATTGAAAGATTGCGTTTTGTTCTTTGTATGGTTACATAAAAGAATAACGCCATCAACATTGCTCCAGTAATATTTATATCTTCATCAGTGGATATCTTTTTGTGTTTTCCAGCCCATTGCCACTCGTTCCATGATGATCATTTTGGATTGTTCGACAGGTCATACAAAGGAGGATTGAACTGGTTCATCAACAGCGGCAGAGATTCTGGGCAGCGAGTACATCCGTCTGAAGACTCGTCTCAGAGAGGGGCCTTAATATGTTTCAGCTGTGGCCTCAGAGGGAGCAGTCTGATCCAAACATGGGCTTCTAGTTGCTTAATTAATTGGTAAATGCCTGAATAATCTAGCAGTGGGTGAACATGTAATACACAGCTTTGATATAGTCATTCTCTGATAAATTGACAAAGATGCTTATGAATGTTCAACAGGTTCAGGTGTACGAACCCGGGTCTCTGTCAGAATTCAGTCTATAGCTCGCACAAAATAATGATGTTTTATTTATTATTACAATTCTTAATCATCAACAGAGCAACCGGATATCGTTTTTAAAAAAAAGTCTAACACGGTGCTTGGATTAGTAGTGCAAGCACAGTGAAAAAATGAAAATGTCTAACACTGCAGGATTGTAAGGGCTGGCATCGTTGCTGTGTAACCCTTTAAGTGGTACTGCAGGCTCGTAGAGCTCCGTCATAAGACAGTTCCAGTTTGCAGTAGTTACAAATAGCTTTGCTTTTATCAACCACGCCGTCTGGTAGAGATTTAAAATGAAAATGTCCATTTAAAAGTGCAGTACCTGCGTGCAGCAGTGTTAAGCCCCTCCCAATGCTAAAAAAAAATGCTGTTAACGCATGATAAAATCATTGTCAGCATTAATGGGTTGCTACGTTAACGTTTTTATTACGCGTTAAGTGCCCAGCCGTAATTATTATTAAAAAAATTGAATCCTCAACTGAGCAACCGGATATCGTGTTGTTTAAAAAATGCAACAGCATTAATTAATTAGAACTAAAAGCTAGTTAATATACAGCATTGCGAAACAAATTATTCAAAATATTGTCTCAATGTTTAGATAATATGCTGAAATAATAAACATTGTATATTTTTTCTAAATTTTCGAGTTTATTATTACAATTCTTAATCCTCAACTGAGCAACCGGATATCAGTTTTTGAAATAAAATGAAAAATGTCTAAGTCGATGCTTGGATCAGGCACTCTCCCGGACATGGAGTGAACATACAGAGTATGTTGCCTTCTCATTTGAATTCTTCCGCTCGCTGTGCAGACCCAGTGGAGCCTACCATCTAAGTGACTGGCTAACCCAGCACGTGAGCAGTCCACCCTTAGTTGCACCAGCCCAGTTTGGAACCCGGAGCTCCTGCGCCGCAGTCGAATGCTTAACCCATTAAACCACCGCCTTAGACAAAGATATATGTGTAAATGATATATTTATCTTAGTGTCAGTGGTCTATGTTTTTATTGGTTGCTTGAGTAAGTTATATTAGAAGACGGAATAAACCAAAAAGACGAGCTGCGTCGCCTTTAAGTAATCTGGCCGCCATTGAGCTTTCAAATTTGCATTTTTCAAAACAAAATAATAAGATTCAAGAAATGTAATATAACACGGTGCTGATTGGTGCAAACCACAGAGGTACACAGACGTGTACCACGCTATTTGAACAAAGTTATGCATTTTAAGTGAAGCAATTTTAGATTATTCATATAATAATTACATAAATGTGACTGTATTAACACATTCAACAGTATTTATTTAATCTGCTGACAAACCCCAGCTACCCTGGTGGGATATTCTCACACTTTTCTCCTCTGCAGCAGTGAAAACAAGAAGACTTCCCACTCCGGTCACAGACTGATTCAGTCCCAAACATCCATCTCCAGCTTAAAACTACTCAACCACCTCTTGTCACCGGCAGCCCAGTGAATCACATCACCTCTCCCACGTCTCCTTGCTCCAGTTTGCGTCATCACATAAATAAATAATAAAATATCCAGTCAGTCAATCTTTCATCTTGACATCTTATTTTTCATTCTTGGCACTTATGGAAGTAATTTGACTTCTCTTCTGTCTCACATTTCATGATTTAATTCACTGCCATTCAGTGTCAGTGTCCTTCCCCTGAAGGCTACAATTACAACATAGACTGAGAGCCATCTCAAAATGCAAAACATTTTTTAGACCTTGATTGAACTGTAATATTTACCAAACTCAGACTGTGCTACAAGCATGACCTGTTAACCCCAGTGCAGCCTGATCCATGCTGCTGGCATCCGTCTCTTCTCCAGCTGTCTGCATGGGACTCCTCTGTGTGGGAGGAACACTGACAGCTGGATCAAGGTGGAAGGAAACATGGGATTTTCAGATTTCACTTGGACGATGAATCATCTACAATTTTAAAGTACTTGTTCTTTAATATGTTAATTGCATGCTGCTTTATACTTTGAATCCACTACTTGTCAGTAGTTCATTTTTCCCATTAACATTAAGTATTTCACAAATCAATCTGTTTTTCCACTATACCTCTCTTATCTATACTCAATTTATCAATCACAGGGGCAAATAAAGTAAATTAAAGCACATGTATCTCATAATGTACTTTAATTTAAAATCCACTTATATGATTTTGAATGCAGGATTGAACTTGCAATGCAGGATTTATTTTTACATTGTTTACTTGTATTTTTACTTCATTTTATTACTTAAATAAATGATCTGAGCCCGACACTGATTATGCTAATGTATGATTGACATGGTTTCACTCTGATAAATAATAACCTTTTTAAAGCTGGTAATGACAATTTTTCAGCCGTGTGGTTATTTGTGTGTTTATTCCCTACATGCTTGTATTCTCCATAATAGGCTGAAAAGAGTTTCTCTAAATGTCATCTTTCCCACTAAAACTTCAGATTTTCATACCAGAAAACTGAAGCGACCCGGAGCCTCCACCAGATGGCGCTAATCTCTCTCTCTCTCTCTCTCCTCATCAGGAGTTAGGTGAATATTCAACAGTTATGTCATTAGGTGTGCTGAAGGAAAGCTGTCAGCGTCGGCATGTTCACTGCAGACCTGTCTTCTGCATCACAACAATATCCCCCTCTCGCGCTGGAAGATTAGTTTGATTCAATCTGCATCTTTCAGCTCGTCTGGTTTAAAGACTTCATTAGCCAGCTGTCACTTTGCTCGCAGCCTCTTTATCTGCGTTGGCTGAAAAAAAAAAAAAAACTCTTCCAAGATGCACCTGAATAGGTGAGGAGTTGGGGGGGGAGGGGAGGGGAGGGGGGCATCATCCAACACACAGGGAGACACCAGCCGGGCTTTTAGAAGAGCGCGTCCTTCTCTCCGGGTGTCCACTCCCTTCTGGCAGATCACCCTCCGATGCAATTAACCCAGGAAGAAGACTTCGTCAAGGGGGACTCAACGCCGACCACCGCCGCTCTCCAGTCCGACGGCGGCGCTGGATCTCCGGCCAAAATGTGCAGTGAATGTTACGTGAATCAAACATTTGTGCACGATGATGGGACCGTGAACGACCACAAGCCACGGTAAGAGAGACGGGCAGCAGGAGGCAAAGTTGTCATTGTGGAGATTAGTGATGGATAACTAACTTAGTGCTTTTGATGAATATCATACAAATTGGGAAAAGTGCCAAATATTTTTAAGTTTTATGACATTTTCATATGTTTTATTCAGTAGTTTTGATGCTGTGTGTAAACTGATTTTAGTTTGTGTGTTTTTCCAGAGCTTCATCCATACAGTTTGCTCATGTACTGCTGTCATCACTGTTTATTGTCTCAGCTTTCAGTATTGGGTATTATCTACTGCAGAAATATTACATAAACTAGTTGACACTTTAAATAATGTTGTAATTTGTTGGGCATCTGTGTTTCTTCATTGGAACATTTGTTACTTTTGTTTTCAATAAAAAAACAACTACATATTGTGTTGAAAATAATTGCCAATTTTAAAAGTGCCAAAGAAGACAACCAGTTCTGTTGTTAAATTACACACCAGCTCAAATCATAAAAGCTCTCCCTCAGCATGCCTCACTGTCCGTTCTGTTCACTCAGATGCTTTAAATGACCCGTGAGCGCAACTGCGTTTTATGAGACTGGCACTCTTTGCTGTTGGCTTATGTTTGGTTTAGTTAGATGGATCGGTATTACCAAACCACATGGGAAATAATCCCTTCATCTTGTATGCAATATGTTTGACGAGCTTAATGGAGGACGGAAGAAAAACTGGCAGACAGTGATGGAGAGGAGAGCAGAGAAATTGAGGAAAGAGAGGTTTAGGGCTTTCCTACACTCACTCAGATTATATTGTGGCTTCTTCTTCTTCTTCTTCAATGGAAGAGACAAAAAAGCACACCTCTCTTTAACCAAGACGATTTCACACCAATGGAATAATAAAATGCAACTGTTACATCTCCCTGTGATGAGTAACCACTGTGGTAATATGCACAAACCTGTTTCATGATTTGATATTAAGATGAATCTGTGTCTGGAATCTAGAATAAAATAAACAGAAGTAACATCAACGAAATGCATTTTAAATGCATCTGAACTGTGGTGAATCATTTAGTATGCAAAGTGTTTTAGATGAACATATTGGCTGGTTCTACTTTTTATTGTCCGTTTGACGTCAGGATCCTGTTTGAACAGCTCATATTACAGGACAAGCTGCCAGCAGGCAGGTGAAGTCTAAAAGACTCGGACTAATTAGTCACCAAAGCTCACTGCAGAGAGTGAAATAACCCGTACACTAACCCATACTTTTCTGCATAACTGATTCAATCCCTCTTTGCATCCTCTCCTTCTTGTGCTCCTTGTTACTTTTCAACCTTTCCTGCCCATCCACCTGCCTTCACTTTAGCAATATGCCTCTTTTTCGCCCTGCATTTCCCCTTCTGCTTCTTTACTTTTCTCCTCTCCGTCCTGCAGTCCCTCTCCAGCACCACTCCAGACCAACAGCAACAGCAGCGGGGTTATCTTAGACATCTCCACCCTTCAGATGGAGCAGGAGGAGAGTGAAGAGGTGCCTCCGCTGCCTCCCCGCTTCCGCTTCAGAGACCTGCTGCTCGGGGACCAGAGCTTCCAGAATGATGACAGGTATGAAGCAGTGTGGATGTGAAGAGTGACAGTAGCCCACTGGGAGAATGTTGCTCAGTGCTGTTTGACAAGATCAGAGACAGAAACATTACATTCTGGGTTTTTTGGTGACGGTCCAAAGGGAAAAAGTGCAAAATTGTGAGAGACTTGCAAGAGTTTGACTATCAGATACTGTAAACAATACTGGTAAGTCCAGTGACTTGTTTTAAAAACATATATTCCCACAGTCCCATCAGATGAACTCCAGCACCCCTTTCAACTGGTTCTTCAGTAACTGTTATCTCTGTTTTCACCCTTTTGTCCGTTAGTTGTAGCTAACTGGGCTAACTGCTCACTTGTTGACTAGTTTTCATGCACTTTTCAACTTGTAGTGTACAGGTGTTAAAGCTATTAATGGATTATTTTGTTTATTTAAACTATAATTTCTATTTTTGAAATAGCTGAGCTTCTCGCAATCTTTCCATTGACGGAAAACCAATAAATAATCAATTAATTTATCTAATTTGCTGGTGATAGTAAATTAGATCATTTGGAGTTTTGGTTGGTCAAAATAAGACATAGAGCTATTATGTCAGGATCTCAGTGTGATTGACATCTCTTCTGCTGTTTTCTGAGAGCTATAAAAGACAGCTATAAAGAACAAAACGTTTAATCAAGGTAAAAATGAATCACTGATAAAAGAAAATATGATTGCAGTTCGAACACTTGATGACAAAGGATTTGTAACCTTAAAATTACTAAATTGCACACTTGGCTTGACACTTGGCTGTATGCATAAAATATACAGATTATTTGATGTCACTTCAGCTCTCTTAGTCATCTCCTGCTGCTCTCGCCTAAGTGCTGATTGCCAGATTGCCTTTTCTTTATTTGATTTTTCTTTACAGCTGACAATTACTTCAATTAGCCTTCAACCCCACCTTTTTGGCACATCACATGATGTGCTTGCCTTGTCTTCGTCTAGTAGTCTTAGAATACACAACAACATACAAAAGAAGAGTTTGGCTGCTCTCTAACCCTGTTATATGCTGTAAGAGGTGCTTGCTTTGGACTTCTTCAGCCTGAAAAGAGGAAATGAAGCGTAGCAGAGTTGGGGTGCTGTCCATGGTGCTGAAAAAGAAAACGTTTCTGAATCACTAGGTTTTTTGTGAAGTAGGCTGTGTGTGTGTGTGTGTGTGTGTGTGTGTGTGTGTGTGTGTGTGTGTGTGTGTGTGTGCGTGCGTGTGTGACAGAGAGAGTGTGTGATACATTCCCACAAGAATGTATTCAAAACTTCAAAAAGTCTTACTTGAAACACCTTTTTCAGCAACAACACTCTGACCTATTTCACAACAAGAATCTGAAATGAGATCTTGCCGTCAGTCCCGCTGTTATTTACCTTACCTCATCCTTACTGTCTCCTCTTTTACCTTTGGTTCTACTCTGTTGCAGCCTCCAAACTCAATAGACGAGAGCAGTAACAGTCTTCTTATCTGCCTCATTAATTTTCATCTTGAGAATAAAAACTGTAAGCGTTTGCTTCTAAATTCGAAAAACAAAGATAGTCAAAAAATAACTTATAAATAAATAAATAGATAAGCTCATAGTTGCGTTCTTTAAAGATATGCATCCACCATGTACGCTTGGGTTCTGCCAGATGGACCTCAGGGGAGTGATGATCAAATATAATTTTAGATGTGATTACAGCAGCAAACCTCTGAGACAGCAAATGCTGTTTGTAATATTTGACACATCTATCTGACGAGGAAAAACAACAGGCTGTGCCGATGCTTTCAGTCAGATGTGACCTTTCCCCAGCTGTCCTTGCAACAACCACTGTTTTCTCCTCGATAAAGCTGTCTTCATCTTCAGCTCCTATTTAGATGGTTATTATCACATTTCTGCTCTTCTGCAGCAAATCAACCTGTCCTCTGTCCCCGGTAGATAGTGTTGTTGGTGGTGACGGATGTTTTGATGGTCAGCCTGCAGGCTTGTGTGTCTGTGAACTCCCAAATGTCACTGGTCACATCTTCCCAGGGATCATCCATTGCCAAAGGTTCCTTTCTCAAAGACAGGCGTGCTTGGGGAGAAACCCACAAAGCATGAACACAGTATTAGTGGTATAGTCACAGTGGTATAGTCTTTCTCTGCGCCTCACTCCTTCATTTGTACGTTCCCTTTTTTTCTCCTTTTGTCTGCTGTTCCAATTTTTTATCACCTTTGTTTACCACATGTGTTCCTATTTAAATGTCTTCATAATTCACACTTAAGTGAAGTCTTTCTGAGATAAACGTAGCGGTACATAAGTGCGTAATGCATAAGTGAAAATGTCACATATTTCACAGACAGGAGTTATGCATTCGGGTCTCCTCACGGACCTGGTGGAGCCGCGTTGAGTGGCTCCACCAGTGTGGGCGAAGGTGGGTTGAAGTGGAGTGGCCTCTTCCGGTATTTTCAAAAAAGCACTGACTCATGGAGAAGGTCATCTATAAATTACTACTTCAGACTCGTCAAATTAAGAGGAGACAAACAGGTGGGAGGGACGCAGAAGAGAGAGGGAGTTGGAAAGAGAGCATTGTTCTGCGTTCTTTTTGTCTGCATGTTCTCAAATCCCAAAAGAAACATCTTTCTGTTGCAGTCCTCTGTCAGATGTCACACTAAAATCTCCACATCAGCAGAGCTTTCTCTTGACAGACGAGCGAAACAGAAAGACAGACAGACAGTGCACGACTTTGGGCTTTGTTGCATGTGACACCAGAGGGCTTCAGATGACAAATACATGAAGACAAATCAGTGTTTCTCTGCGGTTGATCCACGATGTCACAGTGATTGTTTACAGCTTCCTCAGGAGCTGCAGTGCTACTGGAGAGGACCATGTTGCAACAGCATCATGTAGGGTTATTCCTGTCAATGTTGCTGTGGCAACAGGCCCGTGCACAAGAGAGGAAGAGAGAGAGCTTTTATGCATTTCTAAAAATATTCAAATAAGCACTTCAGTCATCCACATAAATGATTAATCCAACACAGATTTGTCCTTGAATTCATTTTTTGTTTTTGTTTTGTTTTGCATAGCTTCGTTGTATCGGCTCGTTTGGATTGTTTTCCCTCCAAAATTAATTCATCGACCAACACAGTTAGCGCGCTGTTGTTTTAGAGCTGCGGGGAGGCGCGCTGGTCAAGACGCTTAGAAACTGACTGCACGACGCAGCCACAGGTGTCTTCCAGCACAATGGATCCGAGAATTATCTTTCCAACCTGGGCCAACCCGACCGTGGGGACTTGGAGCTCGGACCCATTTGGTGGTGAAGCCGGGCAGAGGTAGGGCCACGTGGAGCCTCTTACGTGCGCATGATGCCCAAATGTCAGTGGATTGGTGCTGGGTGCTCTGAATGGGAAGCGCGGGTAGTCTATGATACGTTTTTATTGTTGGTATTTTTTATTTTTCAACGGAGACTAATTATGCAACTGCAATCATTGCGAGACATTTTCAGACGGACGAAGGAGGAAGCGCTCAAAAACTGCTGAGAAGACAGACATGCCTGCGTGTTTATTCATTTAGAGTATCCTGGAAGTCATTTATTTATTAAATAGCACAACTGCCGTAGTATAAAGTAATCGATTCTTTCGGTTCGTTAAGTGTCAGAAAAGAGGGGGAAACGATTTCCATGTTGACTTATTGCAATGCCTTGTTTTGTGTGACAAACGTTTCAAAAATATTTATAATTCACTATCATTGAAGACGAAGGAAACCAGAAAATATTGGCACGTGAGAAGCCACAACCAGTGACTCTTTGCATGATAAATAACTCCTAATAACTTTTTTTCGGCTCTAATATAAACTATTTATTTTAGATCAGCAAGTAATGATTATTTCCACAATCAATTAATCTGCCTTTTTTCTAAATTTCTCAATTAATATTTTTTTTAACATTGTTCATCACATGTATTGTCTATCTATTGCTTATTTGGTCCAATCTACTGTCCAATACAATCAAATATATTCTGTTTACTAACACAGAAGTGTTTAAATAAAATTAATCGTTTTTTGAATATTTACTAAAAAGTACTTTTCTTTCAACAAGTCTAATCCATCGATAGTAATTAATGTCCTGTTGATCTACCAATTAATTGAAAAAGATTAAGCTCTTCAAACAAAAAAATGCCTGCCTTTACGTGTACCTATTTGCATTGAGAGCAACTGGGTGTTCTCTGGTGGTGCTGAACACCTCCAGGTGAGTTGATTTGATGGAAGCATGCCGGTTCCAGAGCTGCAAGATGATTGCACTTGCAGATCTTTCCCAGTGCATATCTAATTATTCCAGAGCGCCTTGCCTGAAACTTTGATTCGACACGCACTATGCCTAATGTCAGACCTCCTTTGCTGGTAATTGTGTGCTCAACAGGAGCTGATTAAGGGTCATTGCTTGTGTGTGTGTGTGTGTGTGTGTGTGGGTGGAGGGGTGAGGCACAGAGACAGGCAGAGAGCAATCTGTAGGACCCTTATATGTTACAGCCAGCCATCAGTTGAAGTGCCTTCACCTCCGGAGCCCATCTCTGCCTTGCTGCTGGCCAGACGTGACAGCTGTTTTCAGATTGCCTCATTAGTGTCCCTCTGTTTCATCTCTCTGGTGCAGGTTTATTATCGTGCAGACTTGAAATAGCTGCAGCAGTGCACACCGAAGGATGTCTGTGCATCCAACAACCCACACTGTCTTTCTCACTGGGAACCTTTCAGCCACCAGCTGAAACTTGGGCTTGCTGCAGCAGCAGGATCATGGCCTCACAAGCCTCCAAACCGTCCTCAAATTCTCCTAATCCGTCTCATGCTCACTCTGTCTATTAATTGTTACCTGCCTGTACTCTCTTCTGCAGGCAGTACTGTGAAGGCTATAATAGGCCATGCAAAAATGTTCCGTGTGTTGCCAAGCTACCTACTGCATGAGTCGTTCTTCTTCTCTCTGACTGACTCTCTTTGTGTGATTTGTTCTGTTTCACAAATCAACATCCAACATGTCCAACACTGGTTCACAATAAATCCTTTTTTTTTTTTTTAAATAAGAGGAAGTATTTCTACCCACAGGAAAGCCATTCTTAATGGCTCACGTACAACCTAATCATAGCCTGAAAATCATGATGAAAAACATGAATGGAATCTTATTTTTCTTTATCGCAAGAAGAAAGTTTGTTGTCACTTGTTTTATTCTGAAATTGCATGGAAGCAACATTTTTAATTACATTTAATCTCCACCAGACGTAAGCCTGTGGGGAGGTAATACATTTGGCCGTGTGTGTGTGTGTGTGTTTGTATATCACTGCTAATCTCTCATTCCCGTTAGCCTAATATTTTGTGTACACAGTTCTGACTTTGTGCTCAAGGACGGCTCGAAATGCAGAAAATCACCTGTCAACCCCGTCCTTTAAGTGGGAAATAAAACCACAGCCAGATAATTACCAAACTCTCCTCTCCTCTTTTTTATTATGAATATTCATGTTGTGTAAAACATGATACGTTCAAAACTGCTCTGCAGAACATCTGCAGGGCTCTTTCTGTGTGTGCTGCTGACTCTTGACTCCTTCTCGTCCCCGTTAGGGTTCAGGTGGAGTTCTACGTGAACGAAAACACCTTCAAGGAGCGCCTGAAGCTCTTCTTCATCAAAAACCAAAGATCAAGTAAGTGGATGCAGGCCATCTTCTCACTCATCATTTAAAGGCTCCATTAAAGGGCAACTAAATAACAGCAATATTGATCAATTTGTGCCTAATGAGGATCAGACACATAGAGAGAGGAATATGTGTCTTGCTCAGCAACCATAGATTTAATGATAATTACCACTGTAGCACACTTACTGTCAATCACACTTACTGTCAATCATCAAAAGTAAATACTTAAACACACTGATGTTGCTTATGAGTCATAATTAATCCCATTGGTGCTGTGGTGAGTGTTTGTGTGGACGATTCTTCACTCTTTTGCTTTTAGGCCTTCGGATTCGTGTGTTCAACTTCTCCCTGAAGCTGCTCACCTGCCTGCTGTACATCATCCGAGTGGTTACGGATAACCCCGCCCAGGGCGCCAGCGCCAGTCACAGCGCCGGGCAGCAAAACGCTCCCAGTGGCAACAACAAATGGTTTGTCTATCGTCAATAGGAGCACTAACATGCAGTACAAACGAAACAATGGCAATGAAAAGCCCCCCAAAGAAAGTAAACAAACGCAGCTGTTCTCTTAGAAACTACACAACATCTTTAAATTAATGCATTTTCATTTTTTGGTCCAACAGTAAAAGCATTTAACGAATAAAAGTTAGAAAACCTTTAGTTTGGAGGAGTCGTGAGGAGAAGATTTAACTGATGGATGTGAAATCTAATCTAATAACTTCGCTGCCTTTCTGTTTGGTTCCTCACTGTTCTGCAGTGTTGACTGCCAGTGGAACGGATCAGTGCAGGACCGAGAGATAAACTGGTAAGCAGCAGAAGGTGTGATTTCTCTTTTAGTATAAAATGATTACGTAGCCTGAGGCAAGAGCAACGTTCAGCTGCTGATCATCTGCAAGTCTGTATCTATCTCTCTCTGATGGTACAAAAACAGATGATAATGCGATGCTTGATTGATTTAGAGGATATTTATGGAGGGAGTTGCTGTTGTGTGTTCTGTTTTATAGGGAGTTGATCTTCTGGGTGGACAGAAAATTACCTGTCTGGGCCATTCAAGTGAGTCACAACAGATAAGAACACATTGAAAGAAGGACAACTTTTATAAATTATAAGTATATGAACTGAGGTGATCAAATATTTGAGCCAAGTTGCTTAATAAACCACGCGGTGAACACACCGTTTATTTATAGAGTATTATTTATGAATCGATCGCTCTGTTGTTAATAATTTATGAGCTTGTGTTCATTATTCCCTGTTTGGCTTTGTGCAGGTGATCGTAGCCATCATTAGCTTCCTGGAGACTATGCTGCTGATGTATCTGAGCTACAAGGTAAGAGTCTAAACACAATACGCAGAGACTTCAAGCACGTCAGCAACACAATCCGTGCATTAGTCACTTACAGTCTGAGAGATTGACAATCCATAAGTGGTGTAATTAGACAAAATCATTTTTCAAGGCTGCATTAGATGATAATCACAGGACCTGGCTGAGGTGAAGGATTAAGTGGTCGTGTAAAGTGACAGACTACAGTTATGTTCTGCATCTCTGACTGCAGTGACTCACTGTCTATTGTGTGCTCACAGGTAAAACTGTCAGAAAGTCTCTGCATCTTTTTTTTTTTCATTTTGTTTTAGGGAAACATTTGGGAGCAGATATTCCAGGTGTCCTTTCTTCTGGAGATGATCAACACAGTTCCCTTCATCATTACGGTAAAACTTATGACTGAAATACTGTTTATTTCCCTCTAGTTAATATAGTTTTTTAATAATCTAGTTTTATATATAGTTGTAGTGTTAATTGGCAAAAGAAAAAGTAGCTAACAAGCTAATTTAAGGTGTAATTTAACTGCTAAATATCAGCATGTTAGTATTCTAATTGTGAGAGCATGTTACAGTTTTTAATGAATATACATTGAAATGAAACAGAAGGAAAAGTTATCCATAAATGAGTAGATAAATCTCTCACCTTCTCCTCAGATCTTCTGGCCCTCAATAAGAAACATCTTCATTCCCGTATTTCTCAACTGCTGGCTCGCCAAGTGTGCTTTGGAGAACATGATCGTGAGTGAGAAGCGTTCCCTTTAATTGGTTCAGTTAATGACTTGTTTCCCATCAACATTTTAATGATTTTGCTCAGGCAAGACACTCGCGGTCGTTTTGCGGCTGCTGTCGACAACGCACCGTTCTCCTGCTTTGGTTCTGCTCGGATTGTGTGCACCCTGGAGGTTTTCCGCTGGGGGATTATCTGCAACCCTCTCTGCATTGACGTCGCTCTGTGTTTCACGCTGCTCCGCTGTATCGCTGCAACAGGAAGCGTTCAAGAGCAGAGCTATAATGTCAAATCATGCCTAAACTAATGATGAGAGAACTGACATCAATGATCAGAGGAAACATTTGATAGATGCAAGTTCATGTCTATGAGTATAGTTCATATTTTAAAGTACGCTGTTGTTACCGGGCAGAATGACGTCCACAGAGCAATCCAGAGGACCAACTCAGCGATGTTCAACCAGGTCCTCATTCTCATCTGCACCCTGCTCTGCCTGGTCTTCACAGGGTGAGGCTGCTTTGTCTTTTCTGTCATTCGTCATGAATTAAACCTCTTTAATTAAACTAGAAATGTATATGCTGGTGTAGATAGCTATGATAGTGTATTGCTTAGCATCAGATAGCAGCTATCTAAAGGTAAACAGATAAGTGCAGACAAAAAAAACTCAAAAACCAAGAGTTAAGAATGAAATAAACTAACAAAAGAAAGAAAAGTAAACCGAATCAAGTTTTGTTTCATTCATTTGATTTTGTTATATTTAGGATTGTAAGCAAAGGAAGTGAATGCATTGTATTTAAATTGCCAAGAATTACAAACAAATAGAAAGCTTTTTATTTATTAGCAACAGTTTTGGAAATTAAATATAATGAATCTCTTTTTGCAATACATTTGAATTACATAAATCTTTGTATTACATACAGATGCATTCCATTATACATTTTGACTAATTTAAAAGTATTATTCATGTGCACATAAAGCAGTACATGGAATAGTCATATAATTGTGTTTGTCTGGTCACATTGTTTATCTAACCTCTGCAGCACGTGTGGTATCCAGCACCTGGAGCGAGCCGGCAAAAACCTCTCCCTCTTCAACTCCTTCTACTTCTGCATCGTCACCTTCTCCACGGTGGGCTTTGGGGACGTCACGCCCCGCATATGGCCCTCCCAGCTGCTGGTGGTCATCATGATCTGTGTGGCTCTGGTGGTTCTGCCTCTGCAGGTAGGACGATGCTGAGATGTCCCGTCTGGATGCTTCTTTGTGACTTTTACTCAGTGTACTTGCTGTGTGTCAGTTTGAGGAGCTGATGTACTTGTGGATGGAGAGGCAGAAGTCTGGAGGGAATTACAGCCGCCACCGAGCGCAGACAGAGAAGCACGTAGTGCTGTGTGTCAGTGCGCTAAAGATAGACCTGCTCATGGATTTCCTCAACGAGTTCTATGCGCATCCCAGACTGCAGGTAAAAATAATATATATATGTATATTTTGTTATACTCTAGACCCGTGGTTCCCTTTTTTAAGTGATGTACCCCCTGTAGACATGTCTTTCAGCAAAGTACCTTCAAGTACCCCCTGGGGTGCCTTCAAGTACCCCCATTTGAGAACCACTGCTCTATAGAGTGCACATATAGGATATGAATAGGTCTATCCATACATTCCACCGTGGGGCTAAAGGGGTTCTTGTGTCCCCTCAAAGGATTACTATGTGGTGATCCTGTGCCCAAGTGAAATGGACCTCCAGGTGCGGCGAGTGTTGCAGATCCCTCTGTGGTCTCAAAGGGTCATCTATCTGCAGGGATCCGTTCTCAAAGACCAGGACCTGCTAAGAGCCAAGTGAGTGACACTTAAACTTCAGTCTGGTCGGTCGGTCCACCTCTGGGGTCCAGACTAAAATAAAATGTATGTAATACCCAACAAAATAAATGGAAATATATATTTATACCTATGCAAACACATGCATATACATGTGCATGTAAGGCCACAACCTCATATAAAGGCAGGCTTCGTACGGTCATGGAAAACCTGGGAAAGTCATGGAATTTTAAAATGCTTATTTCTAGGCCTGGAAAAGTCACTGAAAAAAATAAAATCTCAAAGGTTTTGGAAACGTCATGGAAATGTGTTAAATTCATATGTAGCCTACATGTCGTCCATTTACGCTGAGTTTGAAATAATTAATATGCTTTTAAATGAAAGACGCTCAAAATATAAGTAGGCATACGCTGAGTATATCTATAAATGTTTATTCTTTTAATCAAACTATTATCTCTCATTCATTTGTGTCCTTTAAGGTATACTGTATGCTTTAGAATCCTCATTGTTAGTTTAAATACTAAATGTTCTCACTTTTTCATGTATACACTGAGATTTCACAAAATGTTTGGTCATGGAAATTTGGTTTAAAGTCCTGGAAATCCATTGGTCAAAACCCTGAAAGGGCAGTTGTGTGCTTTTGCCACTGAAACACTTTATAAAGCGATGGTGAAGAACCAGGTTGTAGTCCAAATAGAAATGTAATGTATTAACAAAAACCTGACTGATACAATTAAGGAGCAAATTAAGCGATATCAGACTCCTGTCAATACAGGTTAGGGAACAAAGTAAGATCTTTGTATCTGGTTAATTCTGTTGCCTCTCTTTTTGCTGCATTGTTGCTGAAGCGCCTATAATTACATTGATCTGCCTGATTGCTATAATTAAAGGTAAAACCAATCATCCTATTTCAATTTACCTGTTACCACAAGGCCTACATGATGGATGACAGATCTTAGTGATTAACCTGAACAGTCTGCATCATTTACGGGGAGGAGGATCGGATGGCAGATGTTTACATCAGTGCAGAATTGATTGATATTTCTGATGCTTCAGGAAAACAAAGACTACTATGGATTCATTTGATGCACCTGCACTAGCTGCATTGCTTTGTCTCAGATCAAATTGTCTTCACTGGATGCTAACATTTATTTTTTTTTGCATTTTAGGCAGGTATACCATTCCTTAATGTCGCCCAAATATTCTCTTTCGTTTCCCAGTGAATAGGCTTGTCAGAGCGAGCGTGTTGCCTCATACTGAGACAACATTGTAATTATTCATTCAAGCTGTGCTAATTTCTTTTAAAGATTCAGCTATTATATGGACCTCTTTCTCTGAGAAAAGAAAACATGATCTGTCTCCCATTCTTCTGATCATTTTGAATCATGAAAGTGGATAATAAAAATAACAGTACCTGCTTTCAACCTGTGCATCGTCGGGTTTATTTCCGTAGCCTTAATCACACGCAGGTCTCAAATGCCATCAGACACCCTGCATTACTGACTCTTTTTTTGTTGCTATTTCAAAGTAATATTTATTTATTTTCATTACATATATCAGGATGTCTCTTATGAGTCTCCCAACTTTATAAAAGTGCAATTCTAACCATAAATACATAGTCCTGAGCAGAAGTTGTACCATAATATATTGGAACACCTGACAGCAAAGTAGTACTTTGATAACATCGGTTATATAACACTGTAAACATTTGCCAGGGAATAGAGCAATTCAATTTGGAGGACTGGGTGTGTGTCGCGCTTGCATCCTGCATCTGGCACTGTTTCCAATCCTCCCACACTTGTTTTGCATTCTGCACTCTCCTGTCTGTGTTAATCATATGCAGAGACGGCTCCATACACAGCCCTTCAGGTTGCTCTTTGTGTGTTTTGACTATACGCAGGCCATCATAAATAAAAGAAAGTTGCTGTTGTCTCATCTGACTGGTCAGAGATAACTGACGGACCTTTGTGGCAGGGTTTATGATTCCTTCCAGCTGTTTTGCCACTTTTCTTTTCATGCGTTTGCACTCGTTCTCTTATTTGTCGACTCGGCAGAATGGATGACGCGGAGGCCTGCTTCATTCTGAGCAGTCGCAACGAGGTGGATCGCATGGCTGCGGTAAGAAGAGCGCCGATTAATGAACCCCAATTATGAGTCCTCATTCAATTGTTTACAAACACTCACGTCGGTCCGCCATGGAGACAATTACAAATTAATTAAAGGAGATTACATTGAAAGTGCAAGCGTGAAATTACATTATCGTTGACGTTTTCCCACAGGACCACCAGACCATCCTGAGAGCCTGGGCGGTGAAGGACTTCGCTCCAAACTGCCCCCTCTATGTGCAGATACTCAAACCTGAAAACAAGTTCCACGTCAAATTTGCAGGTGGGAGTTTCTAAACTTTAAGTGAGTCGATTATTCGCTTTATGGCCTGTCGCTCAACAGGCAGACGAAGCTTTGGTGAAACAAAAAACATATTATCGGTTGAAGATTCGCTGGCGCTTCATTTCAACAGCTTCCATTGAAACTTACAGCAATTTTGCATCTTCGCATCAGGTGGAGTTTAACTTTGGTGAACTTTGACTGGCAAAGTTGCAGCTCAGCCAGTAAAGACATGTTTGTGTTTGAGCCCATCTGGAATTGCCCAAATTGAGACAGAATATCACCAAATCAAATAAATTATGACGTTAGAGGAAGAGGAAGAGGTGTTGATCTCTAACTCTCCGCCGGAGAGCAAATAGGCATATTTTTCCAAAATGTCAAACTTATCCTGGAAAATTTGTTTTTCACTCATAAAGCACCATTCCTGTGTAACACATAACATGTCCTCTACCACTCGGATCCTTTTCAGATCATGTCGTGTGTGAGGAGGAGTTCAAGTACGCCATGCTGGCTCTCAACTGTGTGTGTCCTGCCACCTCCACCTTGGTCACGCTGCTTGTGCACACCTCCCGCGGACGGTCAGTAATCTTGCATGCATCTTTTGCCAAAATCTTAAAAATCTTCTTCACATGTTCATGTCTGCTGATGCATATGGATGTGTTCATGGAGCTGGCACAGACGGGCGAATAAGCCCAAGCAAAAGACAAAAGTCCTGATTGTTTGTGGACCCACAGTAAATGGCCTTTTAGGATTTGGTCTTTGTAAAAAAAAAAGTGTGAAAACCTCTCTGGTGGAAAATGATTTTTCACAGCATGCAAACAGATCACTTCTAAAAGCTGATGTCGCCGGCTGAGGGAAACCACAATGGAGGGAAACCAGAGGGCGATAGCACCCACTGTGTTCCGGAAAGCTCTTTGGAAAGCTTGTGTATCTTTATTGGAGAAAAAGAGGACAGACAATTGCACACATTAATACAAAAGCTGTCCATGAATATGCATTGTGGTTGTCCGACTATGATGGAGTATGTTTACGCTTGCATTGCATGTGTAGGCGTGCGTCCTTAAGTGCACAAGATTCATTTAGAGGCATGCAATCCACTCAAGGAGGTTGAGTGGGAAATAAGTCTGAAAGGGACCAAGAGATAGTGATAATAAGGGGCGTAATGTTTTGTCTTTTATATTGAGTTGCAGTATGGAAGCCGTGGAGTGTGAAATATGTATGAGTCATCTTGTGTAAATGTTAATAAGTACTAAGAAGCAAGTTTGTAAAGCGCTAACTCGGGGTTGTTCTGAGCATATCTCGCAGGCCATTAAACTCCATCAAAGCGCTTGAGCAATTACAGTGATTATCAGAGGTCATCACAATGAGCCTATTAGAGACAATGCCAGTGACTGACCTGTCAATCAAGATGTCTGCTTTCACCAGAGATCCCATGAGGCTTAAGGGCAAGGGCAGGACACCCCGAGAGCCCTGGAGGGATGTGGGGAGAGAGTTATGCAACATCGATGGATCCAGAATAGATTAGCACAAACCCTCACAGAGGTATCAGGTTTACTGATATCGTTTTTTTTTCTTTCCCTGAATGAATGCAGAGAAGGACAACAGTCCCCGGAGCAGTGGCAGAGGATGTATGGATGTTGCTCCGGCAACGAGGTCTATCACATCCGAGTGTGTGACAGCAAGTTCTTTGGAGAGTATAACGGCAAAAGCTTTACGTACGCCTCCTTTCATGCGCACAAGAAGTGAGTTGACGTGTAAGCGTCAGCATCTCCTTCCGATGCTGACAAGTTGAAAATATACCAAGGCACTTACAGAGGTCGTTATATTCTATCCACCGTTACCATCTTGCATAATCAAGTGCAGCAGCAGTGCACAAATATTCTTTTGAGTCATCCTAATGTATTTTATGCAGATGAATAAATGCAAAATTACCAACATCTAGCTTTTTGATTATACCATTGTTGACAAATATGATGCACATTGCAAATAATGTTTTTCTCACTGCAGCAAAATGTACACGTGATTATTATATGTCCAGACATCACTTCTGGTGTTGTTGAGATAAATAGTTGTACATATACTGCGTATTGGCTGTTTTGCCCAGAGTTTGGGATGCAGGTATGCTACAGTTTGCTACAACAAACAGCTGCTTAGCTTAGCTTAGCTTAGCTTTTGTATCTACTTTTACGGCCTTAAATTGAATGTGTTGTCAGATCTTTGTGAGTCCACGCTAACGGCAGGTGTGTGACGGGCAGGTACGGCGTGTGTCTGATCGGAATAAAGAGTGAAGACAACAAGAGCATCCTGCTGAACCCTGGCCCGCGCCACATCATGGCTGCCACGGACACCTGCTACTACATCAACATCACCAAGGAGGAGAACTCGGCCTTCATCTTCAACCAGGAGGAGAGGAAGGGCCGCACCGCCCGGGGCCTCTTCGACGGACCCTCGCAGCTTCCTGTGCACAGCATCATAGCCAGCATGGGTGAGAGAGGGGTTAACTGAGGTATTGATGACTTTGATGGCTGCTTCTTTGTGTGCAATTTAAGCTCATGCAATTTAATTCACAGGCACTGTTGCCATGGATCTTCAAAACACAAGTCCGCCCGACGTCCCAGGTGGTAAACTGGTCCCACCGACAGTAAATGGAGCAGGGGGCCGCCGGCCCAGCATCGCTCCAGTTCAGGAGATCGCCGACTCCGCCTCAATCCTGCCATGTGACCTCCTCAGTGACCAATCAGAAGATGACTCCGTCTTCACGGATGAGAAAGGCCACTCATCCACTGAGTAAGGTTTCTGTGTCTGTTTGTACACAAATGCCGAGAATACCTTCATAACATAACCACGAGGAGGCAGAGATAATAACCCAGGTCGTAAAATGATGAAAACATTTAATATGCAGTAGTACTAAACAGAAGTTACCTGACTTAAATATTACTCAGGTAGAATATTGATTTGTTTTGCTGAAATATACATTCGTAAGTAAAACTAACAACTAGCAAACTGTAACAGTAAACTAGAAAATTTCGCAAGAAATTACGATGGTGTGGCGACTACTGCCGATATCCGGTTGTTAAGTTGAGGAGAAAGAATTGTCATATTGTGACTGGAAAAGGTCATAATACTTATTTTGAGATAAATTTGATATTATAATTCACTAGTTCAAGAATAAAGTTGAACAATACTTTAAAAATTCACAATTTGTCTCAATAATTGCAACTTAATTTTTTTATTTAGTATTTATTTAAATATGCAAGCTAAAATTGACTGATTTCTGAAAGAGGCCCGGGTTCATACACCTGAGCGTGAAGTACCCAAGTAACCAAGTATTCAAGCAGGTACACCTCTGTGTGTGGTTTGCATCAATCAGCACCATGTTAGATTATGTTTCCTAAATTTTTTATTTTTTTATTTGAAAAATGCAAATATGAAAGCTCCAGGGCGACTAGATTACTTAAAAGCCAGATTTAGAGTCCACACAGTTTGTATTTTATAGTTATTCCATCTTCTAATATAACTTACTCAAGCAACCAATAAAAACATAGACCCCTGACACTAAGATAAATATATCATTTACACATATATCTTTGTCTAAGGCGGTGGTTTAATGGGTTAAGCATTCGACTGCGGCGCAGGAGCTCCGGGTTCCAAACTGGGCTGGTGCAACTAAGGGTGGACTGCTCACGTGCTGGGTTAGCCAGTCACTTAGATGGTAGGCTCCACTGGGTCTGCACAGCGAGCGGAAGAATTCAAATGAGAAGGCAACATACTCTGTATGTTCACTCCATGTCCGGGAGAGTGCCTGATCCAAGCATCGACTTAGACATTTTTCATTTTATTTTTCAAAAACTGATATCCGGTTGCGGATTAAAAATTGTAATAAACTAGAACATTTACAATGTTTATTATTTCAGCATATTATCTAAACATTGAGATAATATTTTGAATAATTTGTTTTGCAATGCTGTATATTAACTAGCTTTTAGTTCTACGGTCTACTGTATATCATGTAAGTCGCTTTGGATAAAAGCGTCAGCTAAATGAAATGTAATGTAATGTAATTAATTAATGCTGTTGCATTTTTTTAACAACACGATATCCGGTTGCTCAGTTGAGGATTCAAATTTTTAATAATAATTACGGCTGGGCACTTAACGCGTTATAAATACGTTAACGTAGCAACCCATTAATGCTGACAATGATTTTATCATGCGTTAACAGTATTTTTATTTTTTTATTTTTTTAGCATTGGGAGGGGCTTAACACTGCTGCACGCAGATACTGCACTTTTAAATGGACATTTTGATTTTAAATCGCTACCAGAAGGCGGAGTTGATAAAAGCAAAGCTATTTGTAACTACTGCAAACTGGAACTGTCTTATGACGGAGAACCACGAGCCTGCAGTACCACTTAAAGGGTTACACGAAGCTGGAGATGGATGTTTGGGACTGTGTCTGTAGCTGTGACCGGAGTGGGAAGTCTTCTTGTTTTCACTGCTGGAGAGGAGAAAAGTGTGATAATATCCCACCAGGGTAGCTTCGGTTTGTCAGCAGATTAAATAAATACTGTTGAATGTGTTCATACAGTCACATTTATGTAATTATTATATGAATAATCTAAAATTGCTTCACTTAAAATGCATAACTTTGTTCAAATAGCGTGGTACACGTCTGTGTACCTCTGTGGTTTGCACCAATCAGCACCGTGTTATATTACATTTCTTAAATCTTATTATTTTATTTCGAAAAATGCAAATTTGAAAGCTCAATGGCGGCCAGATTACTTAAAGGCGACGCAGCTCGTCTTTTTGGTTTATTCCGTCTTCTAATATAACTTACTCAAGCAACCAATAAAAACATAGACCCCTGACACTAAGATAAATATATCATTTACACATATATCTTTGTCTAAGGCGGTGGTTTAATGGGTTAAGCATTCGACTGCGGCGCAGGAGCTCCGGGTTCCAAACTGGGCTGGTGCAACTAAGGGTGGACTGCTCACGTGCTGGGTTAGCCAGTCACTTAGATGGTAGGCTCCACTGGGTCTGCACAGCGAGCGGAAGAATTCAAATGAGAAGGCAACATACTCTGTATGTTCACTCCATGTCCGGGAGAGTGCCTGATCCAAGCATCGACTTAGACATTTTTCATTTTATTTCAAAAACTGATATCCGGTTGCTCAGTTGAGGATTAAGAATTGTAATAATAAATACATAATAGATATATATATATATATATGTATCTTTTTTTTTTATTCTTTCCTCGCGATCTGTATTCACACTCGTGGTTTCTATCTTCTTTACTCGTCTCATCTCTTTCGTCAGTCTAACTTTGTTTTCGGTGTTATGTATCATATAAATAGTTTTATTTTTTTTTCAAAAACAGATATCCGGTTGCTCAGTTGAGCGTTAATAATTGTATTAATAAACTAGAAAATTTAGAAAAACGTATCAATGTTTATTATTTGAGCATATTATCTAAACATGGAGACACATTTTTGAATAATTTGTTTCGCAATGCTGTATATTAACTGGCTTTTAGTTCTAATTAATTAATGCTGTTGCATTTCTGGCTGAGCATCTGTCATTCAATACATGCAAAATCTGCAAATTAAGCCAACAATCATACATAATCCAATTGGGTCTAGTTTCTTTACCATTATGCAATCTCCCAGAATATTCAATAAAATATAAATTCATATTTTCCTATCTGTTCTGTGAACACTCTACCCAGCATGCACTTGCACCTGAGTGCACTGCTAATTCCCAAAGTAACATGATTTGAATCAGTGAATTCATGCTGTTGGTGCAAGAAATTACAACATGAAATGTGTCATTCATGCTATTTTGGATTTGTTTGCAGGTACGTGAAGGGTTATCCCCCTAACTCGCCGTACATCGGGAGCTCGCCCACCTTGTGCCATCTGTTGGCTGAAAAAGCTCCGTTTTGCTGCCTACGTCTGGACCAGGTGGGCAGTCACTGTTCCAACTTAGTCACTCAATGTCATCCTGCCTCCATCATTCCTTCCATTCCTTCCCTCCTCTCTTTGTCCTTCACAGTAGACCGAAAATACCTGTTTTTGTGCCACTTCTTCAGGGTTGCAGGCACAACAGCTTTGAGGACGCTAAGGCGTACGGTTTTAAAAACAAGCTCATCATTGTGTCTGCCGAGACGGCAGGGAACGGCCTTTACAACTTCATCGTGCCTCTCAGAGCTTATTACAGACCCAGGAAAGAACTCAACCCCATCGTCCTGCTGCTAGATAACCCGTGAGTTCACACAAACACACACACATGCACACACACATCCTTCCGTTCTTTCAACTCTCACTCTGCCATTGAACATTTCACGCTGGGAATCATTATGCACGCTAAGCGCTCACGTCAGCCGATCACTTAGGACGAGGCCGTGGAGGTGGCCCTCTATTGTCGGCCCTGATGTTAGGTTACGGCTGCCGCTCACAAAGAAAATATATAATATAAAAAAATATTTAAAAAACGCTGCACTCTGTAGCTCCAGACAGTAACCATAGCAACTTGTTTTGCCTTGAACCTGAATGATATTATATTGCTACAGGGGGAGAAAAGGATGAAAAAAATATTTCTTTGGAGAACACCGAGCAGGCTTTCATCGACAGCCCTGATGTGTCCCTTTTCAGCCCCCACATGTGAGCTTTGAAAACACACAGAACAATACCCCCCCCCCCCCCTATAAAACTCTCTCTCTCTTCTCTCTTCTCTCTCTTCCTCCCTTCCTTGTGCTGTCGCGCAAATACAAACACCCACACACTTGGATACGCAATTCAAGCTTTACAACAGCCTTGGGTCTCTTGTCAGCAGGACTGGGCAGATGCATAAAGCAGTGTAGTGGCGGTGGAGCGTACGCAGCACCAGACGGACTCACCCCTCAGCCTAAAGTTGACAATATTGGTTGCAATTGCATAAAACCTACAAATCAAAAGAAACATCTACGTTGACTAAACCGGTAGCAGACGTCATAGCGTTGGACATAATGAGCCCTTTGATTAGTTAATCACATGATGCACTGGATGGTTGCGTCCTCGTGACGTCTTCTACGGTGCACTAACTCTGACATGCGAGGTCAGGTGACACCGTGCTCTTTGTTTTCGCACCAGAAACTACCTCTCGGTGCAGCGGAGCTATTTGCATCGAGGTAATTGAAAATAATGGGAAATGATAAAAGCCTGCTGGGACAACGTCTTCAAACTACACAAACGCAAAACAGCAACCATTACATCACATGATTTATTGCAAGTAACGTGTGGTTTTACCCATGTTCAAGGCGTTCTCCAAGTAAGTTGCAACGTTTAAAATTGTTTGTGTATTGTTCATGTTAACAAAAAAACGACCGTTTTACAAATATTCATACATTATGTAAATGTAAAGCGTCTTTGAGTGTCCTGAAATAAATTAAAATATAATTATTATGTTTCCTGTAGGCCAGATAATCACTTTCTGGAGGCCATCTGCTGTTTCCCTATGGTCTACTACATGGCTGGGACCATAGACAAGTAAGACTATGTAAAAGTCATGTAGCACTCTGAATTTCAGTATAATTGTGTTATAGTGTATTTTACAGTTCATTCAAATATATTCAAGAGGAGTTTGAACTTGTTTGAGATTTAATTGGGAGTGCAGCATGTTCTAGGCAAATTGGTGTCTGCTGTTGTTATGCTCATTGTTGTGGTGTGTGTGTGTGTGTGTGTGTGTGTGTTTCAGTCTGGACAGCCTCCTGCAGTGTGGCATTATCTACGCTGATAATTTGGTTGTTGTGGATAAAGAGAGTACAATGAGTGCCGAGGAGGACTACATGGCTGATGCCAAAACTATTGTCAATGTGCAGACGATGTTCAGGTAATTAATCCGATTTTTATCGTAACGTTCATCATATCTTAATGACATGGACTTTATTTTTACGACTTCATTGTGTGCATCTGAGCCTGCATTGGAAACCAGATTGCTAAAACGATGGTGATGCTTAGTCTCATCCTCTGACTCTTTCTTTTAATGTCACACCCTTCTCCCGTTCCAGGTTGTTTCCCAGCCTCAGCATTATCACAGAGCTTACTCATCCATCCAACATGAGATTCATGCAGTTTAGAGCAAAGGACTGCTATTCACTGGCCCTCTCCAAGCTGGAGAAGGTTAGCCATAACACGAGGGTATATAGTATGAACATGGATTGTAAAGAGTAGATGTAGAAGATGTTTTTTTGCTCTTATTATGTTTGCCATTTCCTTTTGACTTTCTACAGTCAGAAAAGTGACTGAGTTGTGTGTGTGTGTGTGTGTGTGTGTCCCGGCTCTCCCCCACAGAAAGAGCGTGATAAAGGTTCCAACTTGGCCTTCATGTTTCGCCTACCCTTCGCTGCAGGGAGAGTGTTCAGTATCAGCATGCTGGACACCCTGCTGTATCAGGTTTGTATACACACCTACAGCTTCGCACCTCAAATAACTCTTTTCAAAGCAAGGAGTGAATGCGTCTCACAGCAGCGGAGAAACTGTTACCTGTAGAAACGGAGCCGCGGTAGAAAAATGACCCACATTTCCAAAAGTGTATTTGGGTTATAAAAGTGCCTTTCTGTGATTCCGTGTCAGTCTTTTGTGAAGGACTACATGATCCTCATCGCCAGGCTGCTGCTGGGGCTGGACACCACTCCAGGATCAGGATTCCTTTGTGCTGTGAGTTAGATCGGAAAAAAAAAAGAAATGATACAGCGCCACAGTTTATATAACTAATAGTATACTTGTTTATCTCGTGTTGCAGATGAAAATAACAGAGGAAGACCTGTGGATTAGCACTTATGGAAGGCTGTTCCAGAAACTCTGCTCCTCCAGTGCCGAAATTCCTATCGGGATCTATCGGACAGAATCCCATGTTTTCCCGACTTCTGAGGTGAGAACTCACCTTCATCCTTATATTTCTCTGCAGGCTGATCTCTTCCCCCTGTTTTTCTCTTCTGGAAGTATAGAGTATCTTAATGAAAGCCCTGTTAGGCTGTTTAGGTCACACTTAATCACAGATAAATTACTACACTCTATTATACTTCATATTTTATTTAGGTACAGTTTAACAAGAAATAAATCATTCGAAAGTAAGAAAGAATAAAAGTAGTTAACCATGCATCTGGCCAAGAGGGCCATAAAGAAAAAAACATTGGTTTCAAGCTAAATATCCAGCTTGAACGCAATAATGTGTTTTTCCACAAAAAAAAGATGGTCAGCTTATGTTGAATCCTGTGGGAAGCATGAACGTCAGAAACTAATTTCAAGACAATCGACCCATTAGTTGTCGAGACATTTTACTGGAAACTACAAATGGCACAAAGGGGAAGGTAAGAAATCACCAAAGTAAGCAGGATGGATCCTCTGGGAACGTTGAATGTCTGGACAAAAGTGGTGCCAATCTATTCAGAAGCAGAATAATGGTGGTTTAGGGAATGGCCGAAGTCATAGGCTTCGGTTTCTGGACCATAAATGTCTGCTAAAATCAATCCATCCAATAGCCGATCAAGTATTTACTTGCATCCTGGCCGAAAAGGTAACTGCCTGTCCCCCCCACCCCAGTCACAGGTGTCTGTCAGTGTTGACGACTGCAAGGACACCAAGGACAAGGGGGACGAGTTCCGCAGCAATGGCCAATCCGATCACCCCCTGCTGAGGAAGAAGAGCATGCAGTGGGCACGCCGCCTGAGCAAGAAGAGCGTCAGGTGGCAGGGGGTGAGCCGGGACTCCAACAAGGACCACGCCCAGCGCATCGCTCAGCAGCGCCTCAACCGCTACCGGCGCTCCGAGAGGGAGGAGCTCACCGAGCTGGTCCGCAACCGCATGAGGCACCTGGGCCTCCCCACCTCCGGATATGGTGAGCACGGACACGTGTTGAACTGCTCTGAGCGTTCATGCCTTTCTTCTGCTTAAAAGTTGGCCTGTGTCTCGTTTGAACTGCTTTCCGTGTAGAAGATTTAACTAACCTGACAGCCAGCGACGTCATGAACAGAGTCAACCTGGGATACCTGCAAGGTAGAGATTTTAAAATGACTTTGTCGTAGTACAGATTTGACGTTTCCAGCTCGCTGACTGCTGACTCCCTGTTTCAGACGAGCAGAACGATCAGCAGAACACGCTGTCCTACGTCCTGATCAACCCGTCTCCGAACACCCGGCTGGAGCTCAATGATGTTGTGTAAGCTGTGTGTTGTGCGAGTGGGTTTTTAATGTGTTGTTTGGTGCGAATGGCAATCTTGTGAAATTTGAGTCACCACTGCTACTGTTTATTTCTCAGCTTTGTCAAAGCTGTCTTATTTGTGGGTGTGATGCTTTGCACATCTCATTGGAAAACAATGACGTTTCACAGTTTAATTCAATAAAGATGGATATTGAATGCGGATAGGTAAACAAAGAATTGATTGCTTTGTCACTATAACTTCCTATTACCACTTATCAGTTATTCCCAATACACTTAAAGGGCCAGTGTGTAGGATTTAGGGTGATTCATTAGCAGAAATGGATATATAATATTCATATGTTTTGACTCATCACCTGAAACTAAGAATCGTTGAGCCCACCAAATCACTTGTCGTGACAAACAAATATCACCTGAGCCTGCAGAGCTGTTTGTTTTTCATTTATCGACTTTTAACCAGCAGGCAAAAAAAAAGAGAAGAGAAACCTCTAAAAAACACTCTCACAGCTGATCACCAAACAGCTGGCAGACAAAGTCATGTAGCACTAAAGAGCGTATTATTTTAGAAATAATATGCAATTACAGGGAACATTAATTAAACAGCCGAGCGAGCAACCATCAGTATCCTGTTCATGATAGAGAGTGGAAAGTGCATCCCATAATTTAGTTTATTTAGCTCCTCCTCCTTCTTGGTGTGACTTCTGCACTGAAGGTTTGGTGAGTATGAATTTGTGTAGGAAAGCTCCCATGTGGCAACTCTTTACTTGACACTTATCTCATATTTCTCTCTCTCTCTCTCTCTCTCTCTCTCTCTCTCTCTCAGGTACTTGATTCGTTCAGACCCTCTGGCTCACGTCCCAGAGGAGCCTCCCGTCCACAGAAGCAGCCTGAAGGAAAGACGCGAGTCCAGCAGCACAGACACCCGAGAGGACACACAGCTCTGATAGCATGCTGACCTACACACACACACACACACACACACACACACACACACACACACACACACCTTCATAACCAGCCCCTTGAGATTGCATGGGGGGTCTCGCAGGTCCGGCCCGAAAAAGGACAATTTGTGCTACAATGTTCCTGCACTGCAGTCTACAACTGTATTATATGAGTGCCTACTGTCTGGCAGGTGACATTTGATGTAATCTGTGATATTTCCATCCTCCTGCCAAAGATGTTGTTTGTAAGAGAGGCATGTTCTTTGCAGCGAAAGCTCGTTAACAAACAAATTCAGTCGACAGAAGGGATTTAAGTCTTGTTTAGAGCGAGTTAAGAGAGATTCTCCAAACAAAAACATGACAGTGATTGTAGATTTTGTTTCTGCTTTTTTTTTGTTTGTGGCTCCCTCAGGAAAAGTTGAACGTCAAGATTAGAAATTTTGGGATGCCGACGTTGGCAGCCCGGGATCGTCAGTATCCATCTTTTCTTGACTTTTTGTAAATAATGGAAATCAGATGCACATATTGAAAATGCCCCTGGGTCATGAACCTATTTTACACCAATCACATAAAATCCTGCATATGTTCAACACTGGGTGACTTAAATAAAATATGTGCATTGAAGCTTTCCTTCAAAGCTTATTTTTCATAGCTGAACCATAGAAGCGTGTTGTTCAGTGGTGTAGAGGTCTTAATTAGTAAGGAATGTAAAATCAATGATGGGTATTTATATGTTTCTCCGCTGTACATGTATGACCAAGTGCTTTGTTCAACCCCTTTAACAGGCCGTGCCATATATTCAGTATTGTGCCATAAAGGATTATTTTGATTTGTACTATGTTAGTAATCAGAAAACCTCATGTTTGAGCACTTTGAGCGTGGCTCAGTTAAATAATGTGCTTTTTAATATACATTTGTGGTTGCTTTGAGTATGCATTTCTAAAATGCTAAATCCTGTACACAATAATGTTTGACTTTGACTCTTTGACTTCATCCATATTTAAATGTTGAAAATATTTGTACTGTTTCATTTTATTTCAATTTGCACATTAAAGTGCTTATGATTAAAAGAAAACGTTGCTGTCTAATAATTCAATATTGCACTCAGTCATGCCTAGAAATGGCATTTTAAAGAAATAGTTTGCTAATGTTATCTGTATGCTTACTATGAAGGTACAGCCAGGAGAACATTAGATTATTTTAGAATAAAGACTTGAAATGGTGTAAACAGAAGACTACATGAGTGTAAAGCTGAGGTATGTAGTACAACATGCTTTATGGAAGCAAAAAAAGTAAAAAAGGGCAATATTTGGTGAAAGAAAAGACGCTGATTGAAAGCAGCAGGGAGGTCTACAAAGCAAAGAGCAGAGGGTGAAAATATGTGGCAATGAGAAAGAGAAAGGAAGGAGCTGTGTGACTAACAGGTGAGTCACACAGCTGGCAATCAAGACTGGAGCCGAGGTCTTTAACCAGGATGCAATGATTCATTTTTATTTTTACTTTTCTTATTTTTACTTATTTACTTGCTTAAATATGTTTTTTTCTTTATGGCCCTCTTGGCCAGATGCATGGTTAACTACTTTTATTCTTTCTTACTTTCGAATGATTTATTTCTTATTAAACTATAAAAATACCTAAATAAAATATGAAGTATAATAGAGTGTAGTAATTTATGTGTGATTAAGTATGACCTAAACAGCCTAACAGGGCTTTCATTAAGATACTCTATACTTCCAGAAGAGAAAAACAGGGGGAAGAGATCATCCTGCAGAGAAATATAAGGATGAAGGTGAGAAAAAAGAAGAGAGTGAAAGAGGAAGAGAGTGAAAGAGGAAGGCAGATGGTAAAAAAAAGAAAAGATGCACATACACTGTATATATTACAGTGCACACACAGAAATGCACAACTGCAACTTAATCAAGAACACACACTTCATCAGAAAACATACCTAGTTGCATTTTATTATATCTCTTCAAAATAAATAAACGTAAAATATAACACAATGAAATCAGACTCATGACCTCTCTGAAAGCCTGTAACGGAATAAACCTCAAAATAGTGCCTGCTTTTTTTTAGTAAACATAACAAAAGAAATACTACTCCAAAATGTACAAAATGCAGCAAACAAATATCAAGTATTGTGCAGTTCTCCCTACATTACTCCAGCGGCCGACAGTCTGTTATTACAGGGAAATTGCTAGTGTTGAGCGCCAGCAGCTACGTTAAAATCAAACGTCTCACCAGAATCAAGTGATCGGTTAATGAGCAGCAAACGGCTCGGTGGCGTAGCTCAGTCCATTTTGGTTCAGCAACATGAGTCAGGAATCTCAGTTGGCTCCTACGGGTGGAAGTCAATCCGTTAATACAATATAATGCACTACTGAAAGGTATAATGCACTGATTAGTCTGAAAAGCGCTTCCTGTTTGGAATACTAGTACAATTCCCCCTTTTTCTGTCAAACTTTATTCCTCCTCTGTCTCCGTATCAGCGGCACAAAGCTCCCAAAAGGAAAGAAAAAAAGAAAAAGTTGCTTGGCTCCATTGTTCTGTGGCCCCTTGTTAAAGCATAATGGAGAGAGTGAGCGAACACATTCAGGGCGGGATGCACGAGCGGTGCATTCGGCTTAACACGAAGACTCACGCGCTCCCCACAAACACACCGAATAGAAAACAAGACTGGACATCACCACTCACTAACATCCGATCCATCCCGACATTAAAAAAAGTTAGTTCCGTCTTCGGAAAGCACTGACCAGTAGGGGTTACCGGTGAATAATAGGGGCCCCTGTGTGCGGGGCCTGGATTAATCACAGCAGTAGGGTATTTTTTTTTTTGCCAAGCTGAAATAGCATGATCAAGTAAATGTCCACCACTGCCTGTAGTTGCACTTGGTGTCAGTAGTTTGCTCGCCACTGTTAAGTAGCATCAGTGGTATTCAACTGGAGGGTCCGTATCCTCTTCACTGCTACATAAGAATCAGTCAATTTCATGAAGGACGTACCCCTCAAATAAAAAGTGTGACATGCAAAAATAAAAAGCCAAAGAGACAAAAGAAAGAAGAAGGAAAAAAAACATTCAGACTGAACCTCTCCGACACGTCAGTCACATGATCACACGTCCATCGTCTCAGATTATTGGGTCCTGCCCAACACCAGCGTGTCCTCTTCCTCACTTCCTCCGTGCACTCCCGGGTCTCTTGACGTGCCAGAGCTGATTGTGGATGGTCAGGGCGTCCACGCTGACCGACACCGACTTGGCGGGGATGGCGTTGAACTGCTTGCGGTCCGAGCTGTACTTGTAGAGCTTGTCGATCATCTTCCGGCCGATGGAGCGCGGCCCGGTGCCGGTGAACTTGACGATCTCCTCGGTGTCCGGGGAGTACGAGTAAATGCCCCGGAACTGGCAGCCGCCGTCGCGGAAGAGGATGATCAGGTGATTGGACTCGCACTTTTCCAGCTCCTGCGTCCAGTGAGACAGACGCACAGTATAATTTACGAATATGGCGAAAATTGCGGAGGAAAAATGTACTGGAGAGTTAACTACTTTACATATTCACAATGAATAATCACCGTCAATAAATACAGTTCAAGTGGTCACACTGACCTCCAGAATAACATTCTTCTGGGGCTCATTAACCTTTCCAGCCAGACAGCAGTGAGCAATGGCATTGATGATGATTGGCTTGTTGGACTTGGAGCTCGGCTCCTTGAAGAGTTTCGGACCTTTTAACAAACAAAACATAACAATAAGAGGAAATAAATGAAATGGATGAAGGTTTATATGAAAAATATGTCGATTTGCTTGAAGGATTTAGTTAAATTGTGGCCACAAATTGCAGTATTGTTCCAAAAAATGACTCAAATGTGGGACTACTCTCAGCAAGAAAGCGACACAAAGTGGCAAATGTTAAGTTAGTTTAATAAAATCTCACCGTTGTACTCGGTGGAAGTGATGGAAGACGCTATAGAGCCGTTCTCCCAGTCCCTCTCCAGGTTCCTGCTCGACGCCCTGCTCAGCATAGGGAACGACTCCATGGAGCACACGGATCCAGCCCTGGAAAGCACACTTACAAGTCACTCGGATACACAAGGTGAGGAGAGAATATCTCCTCAGATCTTCCAACACAACACAGGAAGTCTCACCTCTGAGACTCCGCCCCTCCAGAGATGACGCTGTCGGCCTCGGTGGCCAAAGAGAGCGTTGATCCTCGATGACTGCAGCTCAGATCAGCTGAAAATAACGGAGACGGAAGGACTTAGCACAAGTTAACTAAACATAATGATGCTCTTTCCACACCTGTTTACAGTTCACAACCCTGGGATTCAAACAAGGGACAGAATCTGCACAATAATGACATATGGATCATGAATTAGTCAGAATCAGATACTCTATAAATACATAGCTGACTCCTCTGCTGTTTATCACGTTAACGATATGCATGGAGCCGTGCATGTATGTCGGTATCGCATCATGCAGAGCAGGTTAGAGGGTTCACCTGCCCTGCAGCCTGCTGCTGAGCCCTGGGCTTTGATCAACATGGACTTCTTCAGAGAATTACCTGCATGACACACACGTACACACTCAGAGGATGACAACGAATGTACACGAGTGAACAAAGCAGCAAAATACATGTGCACACGCAGCCAATGGGCATCCAGACAAAGAACACAAACAGGAAAAAGACAACGTGGAGCACTACACAGATGCACGCTGTTTTGGATTCTGAAGGTCTTCTTACGTGTGGTGGATCCCTTGGAGAGGCTGTTGGACTCGACGCGGTGCAGGGATTTGGGTCTGCTCCTGCGGGATTTGGTGCGTGGGCGCGGCTTGACGAGGCCTTGCTCCTCCATCAGCGCTTCCTGCTTCCTCTGCAGGTATTCCTGCTTAATTATCTCTCGTCTCGCCTTCTCCTCCTCCTTGCGAACGCGGTCCTCTTCTGCCTTGCGCCTTGAAGTGAAAACTGCATGTCAAAGATACACCTCCGCAAACCTGCAGACTTCAGCCCTATTCAGGCGGGACCGGCATTTCCTGGGGTCCTCCAGTCATTTGTTTCAAAGAAATGCACTTTTGGTGCACATTCAGGCAGCAACAGCGTGGAGGCAAGGGCTGATTTCTTTTTTAAATACTTGAAACTATAATTGAGGTTTTCCTATGAAACTTTTAATCATAATATGTATATATTATTGTTTGTTGTTAATGTTGTATTTTGGTTTAATGTAATTTATTATCACTGTTTGACTGGCCTGTTATTACAGCTGCATGCGGAAGATTAAACAGGTTCTGACTGATATGGACTAAAGCAGAATATTGTGTTTGATAAAAAAAAACATGCTATGAATTTTGAGAATGATTCACTCAATCTATTTTTAATACATGTTGACTTTTGGACTGTGGCAATGACAGAGATGATCCCTGAACGCTGCATCGCTTGCTGTATGTGTTTGTGTTTGATAGAGAAAAGATAAGAGAAGATGAAAGCCCATTGACTATTGCTTGTTATATGTCTGTGACTTGAATGCCAACGTTATGAATGAAGCTTTTTGACGTGACATGAGTCTTGACATCGTATCCGTGGGATAATGTGATTAAATTCAAGTAAAACACACACTTTGCTTATTCCTTTCTAAACCACATGAGGTCATGAGGTGGTAAGTCCTGTGCAAATAGGGCTTATTAATCAATTCCTTATCCTTAGAATTAATTTCTCAGTGTGTGTTCAACCAAAACATACCTGGTCTCATCCCGCTTGAGCTCACTCTCCACTTCTTGATGCTGCTTGCGTAGCCTCGCCTCTTCAGCTTTGCGCTGCTGCCTGAGGAGGAAGGCGGCTCGACGTTTCGCCATTTCATCCTCCGCTTTCTCCTCGTCCTGGGAGATAAAAGAAAGAGTCAGCATCGGTTGAAAAGAGTGATTAAGCTTCCCCGGACGGTGCTCTTGATATTTCAAAAGTTAGACACCCAGTCATTTTTACCTTGAAGAAGTAACCTATCACATTCTTCTGCTCGCCGTCTGCCGTGCAGTCTGTCACGTCATCCAGTGGATCCTTGATCTCTGATAGGTCCACCTTGATCAGTTGACCCTGGACCCTTGTATTCTCATCTCCACCCCCAGCATCTCTCCCCTCGTGTTCTGCAGCCTGCGATGGAGACGTCGATGTGCCGTCCAAGAAGCCCGTTTCCTCTCCGTCGCTGCTGCGTTGGTCGGGGTCATCGCCGACTCTGAAGGTGGAGTTTCTCTGGATGCTCTTCTCCGGTCTGGAGCTCTCAGCAGCGCTCCTCTCCTGTAATCTACCGGGATTGTCTCGGCCCTCCAGGGATTGAGAATACGACTTGCCGGACGCCCCCTTGCTGCTCTCTTTGCTCTGTCGTAGCTCCGAGGTCTTGCTGCGTTGGCTGGAGCTGAGCTTGGGAGGACGTCGAGCGGGGGCGATGCTGCTGCCGCCGATTCCTACGAAGTGAACGGCAAACGATCTGGAGTCTGAGGTGGAGGACGTCGATTGCGTGGTTGTGCTGGAGCTCGATTCGACGCGTTCTGGAGGCGACGCCGCGCGCTTCACCGGCATCTCCGGAGGCGACGCCACCCGCTTCGCCGGCATCTCCGGAGGCGACGCCACGCGCTTCATCAGCAGGTCTTGCTGTAAAGACAGCTGCATCATCTGATGCTGGATGGAGCTAATGGCATCGTTGAGGAGATCTATGGAGTGGGAACACTCGTTCAAATCCGGTTCGGCCGCATTGTCCTGGGACAGCTTGTTGTTCCTGTTCATCTGTCCTCCCTCTGTTTGACCTGCCTTCGCCTGCACCTTCAGGGCATCAAGGCAGGAGTCATCCCTACACGACTGGGTCTTTGTTTTCCTCCGGTCGGTTAGCTCTGAGGATTGCTGCGAGTGCTTCAGCGGCAGGGGAAGTGTTTCGCTCTTCCCTCCGCCCTTCTTCACGATGTTCAGGAAGGCAGCTTTCCCCAGCTTTAGCCGCTGCCGCGCCGATAGGGTCTCCATCTTCTTCTTCTGGTACTCAATGGCTCGTCTTTGCTCTTCGAGCCGCATGTGGAGTTGCAGCAGCTCTGAAGGCACCACCGGGGGGCTCACCACCAGATTCTTCCCCAAAACCGAACTAGGCTCCTTTCCCAGCCAGCCAGAGGTGCTGTCACTCCTCACTTGCCAGGGGGAGCAGGGGGCGACCTCAGACCCATCCGGTGTGGTCTTCTGAGAACTGCTGGTGCTTGAGAATCCATCACGGAGGCCAAGTTTAAGCAGCTTTCTCTCCGCAAAGCTGGTCATCTTGACACTGGTGCTGCATGAGGCGCTGCAGCTGCTCGCCCACGATACGGTGCTGAGGCAAGGGCTCGAGCGGCCGCTGCCGCCTTCCTTATCGTCCCGCTCACTAACCTTCAAGTCTTCTCTCAGTTTGGCTGACTCACCTTCACCCTCTCCGAATTCACACACCTCTCCCTCCTCTGAGAACTGTCCCTTTCCTCTCCTCACGACTCCTTTACTCAGCTCCATCTGCTCGTCCTCCTCGTCGTCCTCCTCGAGGTCTGCGATGTCAGAGTCAGAGTCGTACCCTATTTCAAAGGCATTGGAGGAAGGAGTCTCTGCCTCTCCTGACAAATGAAGGAAGAAGCCTGGGGACTGCTGCTTCTCAGGCTGAGAGATGCCTGCCGACCCCTCTGTGGGTGGCCTCAGAGAGCTGGGGACTGATTCTGCCACAGGGATGGGCGTAAAGGTACTTTTGTTTAACTCGGCTTTCCTCAGTGAGGTGCTCGGCCCGATAACGGCTGCTTTCCTCGCAGCTGCTGTCGCTTTACAGCGACTCTCACCACTCTCCTCCTCCTTGTTCAGGCTGATGCTCTTCTCTTTGGCGGGCTTAGGGACGGCGGGCATCAACGGCTCCAGATAATAGCTGTCGGCCGGGTGGCCTGGAGGACGGGGGCCCACATCGAGGCGGGGAGAGCACCGGGTGTTGGGAACCCTGGAGGTGGACGGTGCACTTGGGATTTCCAGCTCATCCTGCTCCATGTCACTCGCAAGTCGACATCGGGAAAATGCAGACGGGTGGATTACAGCGACAAGTTCCTCCTCTTCTATTTCCTCTTCCTCATCCTCTATGCGCATGTGACTGAGCAGGCTTTGGCCACTTAACCTGTGTTGAGGCAGTTGAGCGCCCAGCATGTGTTTGGGGGTGATGCTCAATATATTGGAGGCCAGGCTGTCTTTGCTGATGGAGCGAGCGAGGCTGATGCTGTCTGCGTCGTCCTCCAGGGGGCAGTGCAAGGCGTAGGGCACCGGCTGGGATAAAGGCCTGGACAGGGGGGGGAGAGGGATCAATACGATGTGTGTGAGCCACGTATCATGAATCATGGGACAACATGTGTCTGCTGATACATGGTGATGTCACTGCTCACCTCTGCCTCCTCTCTGGCCAGGCCAGGATTGAGCCCTGATGCTGCCCATCACGTGTCAGAGAGTTGGACCTATTCCTCAGCCCTGAACAAAGAGAATATGATCAATACAACTTCTCAAACATGCAGCATCAATAGTGGATGATTTTAATAAGCTGCACTTGGGAAATTAACTCTCTAGATATAATATAAAACTAACTCTAAATGATCTGATATTAAAGTGCAGCTTGCAACACTAAATATCATGAATGATTACATCAGCAACTCATCAAGTACCTTGTTTTTTGTAATAATATGGATATGGATATTCAAATAAGAAAGATACAACAATAAAATGTGGGTACATTTTCCCTTAAAGAAAAAGCATCAGACTGTTCTTCCGGCTCTCTATCTTCCCTCTCCCTTGTCTCTGCTTGAAGATCTTTGTTTGTGACTTGAGGCAGCAAACTGCGTTGGAGCTCGAGTAAATATTAGTTTTACCTGAAGTGCTCTCCTCAGTCACTTTCTGCTGTCTCTGTCTCAGCGGCAGTAAAGAGTGAGCTGGGCTTTGGGAGCCTGGTTTACTGCTGTCAGGAAGAGACAAAGAGCTTTTAGTGTTAAATCTGGTTTGATTTGAGCGTCTTAAATGTTTAAACAATGTTGCTTTTATTAAACACAATACTCTGATAGTGGGTACCCAAAATGACATATGATAAAATTATACTTGGGAAAATGCTTTCATAGGATGGATACGGAGGCATTTATAATACTGCAATTAAAGCACTGCTGTAAATGTAATAATGAGAATGGCCAATAAAATATCAGTAAACGTGTGACGTGTGTGATGTTCCTGGAAAACCCAGTTTGTGGATATTACCTGAGGTCGGGACTCGGGCACGTGGTCAAGATGTCTGCAGAGTTTGATGATGTCAGGAAACTACGTTTGGTGACGTTGGAGATGGGAATATGGGAGCGTGAGGTCTTGGGCTGCAGCAGCAATCTCACTGCACAAACGAGGAAAACAAACGTTAGAAGAGAGCCGATAACATAATGCGCCATTATTTACAAGAGCCACCAGCAGAAATATCAGAAATACTTTATTTATCCCCAGGGGGGATTTGTACATTAGTTACTCTTATATAATCCTGAAGAAATATAAGAAAAATGTAAATAAAGGACAATTTGAGGGGTAAATTGAGTACAGAATACCACAATACATCGCACCACATATGCAGAGGATACAAGTAAAATACAAAAACAGGTTCAAATGCATGCATCAAACACACACAACATACAACCACAGCGTAAAAAAGTGAATAACTGTGTTTCTTGTGTCACATATGCTGAAGTAGAGAGTGTGTTATACCATCTCTGATTTCATGAAGGTCCCTGGGCTGCACGAAGTCCGGCTTCACGATCTCAAACCACCAGAAGAGCTCCGCAATGAAGACCATCACGTTATTCTGCAAGTCACAAGGATCACTCTCGAGGTGAATATGAAGATGTCGTCGGCACCTCTTTTATACCTTCCTGGCTGTGACGTGTTTTCGGGCTCACCTTTAGCACAGGCGGAGAGTACAACATGTCCTCGGGCTTCAGGTAGAAGCATTTGTTCAGGTATTCGTGAGAAAACTCCTGCAGCAGCTGGATGTTGTACATACTGTCTGCTATGGAGGGGACCTCCTTCAGGCAGATATCTGCACAGAGCAGCACAACAGTGGTCAACACTCCCTGTAATAGTTCAGCGGTACATCAGGGCCGTTTTAAACCGACGTCTTATGATAGAAAACACACATTCGCCCAGTTGCCGAGAGTTAGATGAGAAGATCAGTACCCCTCTCATATTTGTATACTAAATTTGAGGAACTTTATCTGTGAGAAGCAATAATCCAATAATGAGTGTGTTAATAATTTATCCTCATTTATTGCCATCCTCATTTATTGCCATCCTCATTTATTGCACTGCGTTAAATGTATTGTTAAATGTTAAATGTATGCACCTTCCCGCCAGGACAAATTCCTTGTATGTGTAAGCATACATGGCAATAAATGGTTCTGATTCTGATTCTGATAATTTAACTTTATAGGTGCCAGTGGGCTGATTTGTTCACATCTAGCCAGGCTGGCTATCCCTGCTTCCAGTATTAAAGCTCAGCTCAGCTATCCTCTAGCTTCATATTTAGTGTCCAGCCATGAGAGTGGTATCGATCCACCGTCCGGTGTTACCGTACCTTCCAGTCGAATGAGTTCTGGGCAGTAGAAGTGGACCACAGCCAGCAGAGCGGTGCCGTCGCACACGTCCTTCATCAGGTCGTCCAACAGAGGGAAGTGCTGAAGCGCTCGACCCGACAGGTGATCTCTCCGGTAACGCACCTGCACAGGAGGAGAGGGCACGGGTTTAAACAAAGTACACAAATGTTTCTCATCAGGAAACTGACACACACACACACACACACACACAACCACACGACATCTCTCACTTTGTAAATGATTCTCTGGCTTTTATCAGATTTGCTTCGCCTTCGCTCATAAGGACTTGTAAGGATGTTCAGCACTTTCAGGTATAATAATATAACTAAGACTAAAGAGGGTCTAGTAGTTGAGTGATGTGATTCATAACAAAAAAGGGGGAAACAAGGTCTGGATGAAATAAAGAAATGCGTTAATGGTGAGTACATTACCATGTGAGAGAACTCCACAGGCTCCAATAAGTAGCTGGCCAGAGCATGCAGTATATCAGGCTGGTGAGGGAAGAAAGAAATGATTGGGAGGATGTCGATGAAATGAGATGAGGCAAGCCATGACTGGATCAGTTAGTGGGAACTGCCCGGTGTTTCTCTTCACTTTCACTTTGTTTTGAGGGAGGGGAGGTGAGGAATGTGAACGCTCAGCTGAATACAGAAGCTTAAGGGTTTGATGCAAAGTAAAAAGCAAAAAATGAGCAGGAAACAAGCATCTCATGAGCTAGCAGTTCCCTGCTTTGCCACCAGGGGGCACTGTGTCCTCTTCACTGTTAACAACACTGTATTTATACATTGTATTGGCTCCCTTTTTGTGCTGTCTGACACTGAAACACACATCTCAGACAGACAGACACACAGACAGACAAATGCTAGTGGTTTCACTTACAGGTACAAGCTTCCAGTACCATTTGGAGGGAGACTAGTATCCAAGAGGCAGGAAAAAGGGAAAAGTTTGGGGAGACACAAACAGGAAGAGCAGCAGACAAGTCAGGGTCATGTACAGTGACAAGAAATCAGATTATCCCCTGTTACCCAGGAGACTGATCTGATTGTAAAGACAGCTGGAAAGGGTTCGGCAGAAAAAGGGGAAACTACTTTAGGTGTTTGTGTATAATGTGATTAAAAGGTAAACTAGGAGACACTGAGTTTACCATACAGCCTTTCTGACATATTGATAGGAATCAAAGCATGGAGAGGTTTTCAGAGGTCAGAGGTCAAATATCAAATATGAATACACAGACAAAACAATTATCATTCTCTCCAATCACCATCACAAATAAACGCACACAAATCCGCTCAAATCAAAAAGATGCTCCTTACAGGAGATCTTACAAAAATCTTCCTGAAAATCCTCGTGTTTTTTATCAGGTTGTAGCCCATAGCTATGCCATGAGCGTTTTGTGTTTCATCAGATGCTCATCGGATCCAATGACTAAACCTACAGCCGACAGTTATTGCACCCAGATGAAAGGACGCATGCGTTTAAAGATCCCAGACAGACAGACAATAAACAAAGGCAACACAATGACTGAAGAAAGACTCTATTCAACACAGAGGAAGCTATTGGAAGACGGACACACAAGCCGTTACCTTCTGGTGACTGGGCGACTCCAGCAAATGTTGCTTCATCTTCATCTCTTTTTCCGTGATCTCCCTCATCTTTATGTTCACCTGTAACGACAGCGGTGCCGTGGGTCCACACAGGCGGGAGGAAGCATGTCGAACACTAACACGTGTCTGGGTCTTACCTTGTTGATCCAAAAGACCATCGCGTCTTCCAGGTCGAAAGGCAAGTCCTTAGAGGCACTGAAGTTGGAAAAACGCTTGATACTGGACACCACCTTCTCGATGCTGATCATCTCCACGATGTAGGCCATCATCAGGGCGTCAATAAGGTGGATGTGGGCGCTCTGGAAGAACACAGATGTTGCTGATTATGTTGCATTTCTTAATAGTGGTAGATATGTGTGCTTTTCTGTGAAGAAAAAGAGGATTTCACAATCACAAGAGGTGCTCCATCATCGAGTTGCTATGGAAACAGAGGAGACTTTCTTACTGGAATGATGCAGAGTTCGAACGGCAAAAATCCCGTGAGACGATCACTACTGTAGTCCATTGTTTTATGAGTCACACACGGTTTATTATTGGTGGGGAGCTAAAGATGGACACGATGGAAGGGTGGGTGTGTTTCTGGAAGCCTGGCAATTGATTTACTTTTACATAGAAAAATAATTTAATAAAGAATCTATTTCATGGAATGACGGTCTCAGTGTCGCCAAGAGCAAAGATTACTTTCATATGTGGCCAGCGTCTCACCTTTAGTGTTTTCACACCTGTGGGATTATGACTAATACCTCACAAGAGTGGGTTCATATCAAATGAAAAGCGTTGCGCATTGGGTTCATTTTGCTTCATGAATATTTTAGTTGAACACTCTAAAACGTCCACCGGTGCATTATTTATTCCAATTCTGTACGGCTCATATTTGTTGGCTCACGGAAAGCAAAGTCACGTTCGCTTGTTGCCAGATAGAGACGTGGGTTGTCCACGTCGGCATAACAGTGAACATCAATGATTAATAATCCACCAATTCTTAAATTAGTATCAGTTTTCACATCCAGCATAAACAAAGCAGCTCAAGCAGTCCTTTGGAGGGACTTTGAGTCCAATATTCACTCTCCTTTTATCTCTAGAGGGGAATTTCTGTCTCTTCAGCATCTAAATGCATCACTGACTGCTAATTTCCTTGTGTGAACCCAAGTGAATGTTGTTCTACGACCAGACATAAGGTCGAGCCACCCACCATCTTGATGGAAGTCGAGCTGAGGTCCAGATCAGAGACGGGCGTGTTGTCTGTCTCCAGGACGTAGATGCCCTTCCTGGACAGGGCCTGGATGACCGACTGGTGGCTTTGGAGCGAGGCGGCCTGCTCGGCCTGCAGGATGAGCCCACACACCCGGCAGTAGAGCTCCCCGGACAGCAGCAGGCGGATGATGGGGGGCTTGATGTGCTCCTGCTCATACTGGTCCGTATAGAAGGGGTTCCTCAGGTCTGCAGGGATGTGATCTGGAAACAATGGCGAGCACACGTGAGACATTCAGGGTTTATTTTATCTATTAAAGTCGTATTAAGTCACAAATCACACCGTGCATCCACACTATTCTTGTACACACACGCGTCCATCAATGTCTCACCATGTTACGTAACAGAGACTCTCCCAGGAATCAGACTTTTAAGGTATTAGAGGAAACCATTGCAAGAGGAGCCAATGGTCAAACAGTACAACGAGCAGCCCTGAAGGCCCATAGCTGGCCCACAGGCCTTAAGCCAATGAGCTGACAGGACTTAGTGGTGATACTTAAGCTGGTGGTGTTGGGCCAGCCAGCGGGGTGCCTTCATGCTCATGGACACAGACATGGGGCAGCTATTTTTATATGCCTCGGACATGTTAATCCAGAGTTAATGTCTGAAGCACACGAAATGTGGCTTCCAGCACTTTCTAGGTAGATTTAGGCCGGAGACTGTTGTCTGGTAGAGTTAGCAACTAGTGTTGTGATGCATAGGATGAGGATACAAAAGTAAAATAAATAAACAGGAGAGAAATTTGAATTCAAATTGGGTTCAGGAATATTTTCATGAATTAATTATTAGTATCATTTGAATTATTGGAAGAAGAAAAAATCCTGTAAAGGCATATTTGTTTTATTTTTTCAAATGGGGTCTTAATTAAGTAGTTTGAGGCTGGTAGGCTTTCTCCCCCTGCATTTAGCCTTTATGCTAAGCTAGGTTATTCATAGTTAGTGCACAGACATCTACATACAGGCAACATCCATTACATTGTGCCGAGCTACTCTCTAGTTAAACAGTGAGCTACCAGAATGCATTATGGTCACTTTGTATACATTCACACTGGTTTCACTGGAGTCACTGGTGACATGTTAACTGTCAGGTCTAAAGGTCTTGTCAATGACACTCGTGAATAAAATTGTGTCTTAAATAATAAGAAAATAAGTCTGAGGCTTTAAAGAACCCACATTTAAAAGGAGGTTAAATGATGATACTTGGATCAATATTCGACTACTTAACAACAGCATCTTTTCTCACTTAGCTTCACTTAGAAGCCAGCTGACTGCGGTGAACAGGCAAAATAAGACAGCCATCAGCGGAAAACACACAAACACACACACGTACACACACAGCAGGCTCCCATCAGAGCTCCGGCACACTGTGAAGACCACAGCTGACCCAGACTGCTTTGCTTGGCACAGTCTACTACAGTATCCATCCCACTGTGTGCTGCCATATATGGGCGTGAGAGTCCAGATCCTATCAGAGGATGATCATTACACGTCCATCCAGGTCTGTCTGGATTTGTCTCATTTGTGTTTCTCCCAACACATCGCTCTTTGCCACTTCCTCAGCCTCAGCTGTCCCAGAATGCCCAATCATCCTCCATGGTTGCCGTGGAGATGGTGATGGGGAATGCCAGCATGGCCGCCGATGGTGGGGGCTGGGCTGCAGTTTCATCCCACAACCAAGGCCTGCTCATTGAATCGTTTTATGGTCCCTGGCATCAGGAGGTCTGTGTGTGTGTGTGTGTGTGTGTGTGTGTGTGAGTGTGAGTGTGAGTGTGTGTGTGAGTGTGAGTGTGAGTGTGTGTGTGTGTGTGTAGCTCAAGGGAATTGGTGGAGGAGGAGAAGCACCTGTCCTAATCGTAGTTGCTAATACTGCTTGGATATTTATCATCCACCTGATCCCACCCTGGTGGGCATGTGTGTGTCCGGGGGGAGGGGAGGGGGTGACTCAAGAAGGGGTGCAGGGAAAGCCTTTGTTCCTATTCTTTTAGAGGTCAGATTGATCAGCAGAGATCTGGCTGACAGTCGGGGCAGGCCTGTCAGACTCTAGGCTCTGCAGGGGAAAGATATTCTCTATAAGAAGGCTTGTGGAGGATCCTCCTGAAGACAGTGTGTTGGGAAACACAGCGTCTAAGCCTCTGCAGCCAGTGGACACACTTATAAGTCTGACCCTGCATGGGAAAAAAGCAGTGTATGCAGCCAATCCGGCTTTTTGTTTAATTTAATTTAATTTACACATCATGTGGTTTTCATGTTTGATTTAATGCCACTGGTAGTTTATTGCATTGTTTATGTAAAAAAATACCACTGGCCAAAATATAAATCTCATAATTGTTTTATACTCTAAAATATGAATCATGATCGGTATCCAGTAATCTATTGCTTATGCTATTCAACATAGCACACATTCTGACGTACACGTATTAATATACAGTAAATAAACAAGCAATGCATATGTTTTTGGGGTGTGCTGGCTGATGGCAGATATACGTAATGATAAACACATTTTCACATTCATTCAAAGTTATGATTGCAAACAGGAAATATGATATGTCAAATTTCATCCTACTGGTTTCATCCCAGTATTGTATTTAATTCTTCGTGCTTTTGGTGTGGTTATTATTTCGGCACTTGGCAATAATTAAAAAACAACATTTGGAAAAGAGGAAAGCTCGGTAAAAGTATGTGAAAACATGAATCCAAAAAACAGCAACTCTAATCAGAAACAAAGTGAGGGAAAAAACAAATTCTAGTGACAACAATAGAAACATTTGGGCCATTTTCTTAAGGCCCTGATAAAAGCTGTCATGAGTCTAACCAAACGAACACACAGGCCTTCGGGTCCAATCCCTTTAACCACTTAAACATGTGACTGGCTGACTTCACCCACGCAGACAACACAGTCCTCCCAGCACCGCCGTGTTGGGGGGTTTGTCCTCTAATCTAATAAGACTCAGTGACCAGAGACTGTATCGCAGTAAACAAACACTGTACATCAACAACCACGTTTCAAAACAGTGAAACACCACTGATACCTTTTGGGCTGTTTGTTGTAGATATTATAGGATTAACGTGGGATATAGAACTCCAGAGCTTTTCGTTATGAAATGTGATTATAATTCGGTAGCGGTGTCTGTGGGCTTTTTCGCTTAAATGATGCCATAATTCACCAATAATTAGCCTATAATATGTTGATAAGCTCCAGTCAGTTAGCTGTCTTACATTATCATAGCCTGCTAACCAAAACAATTCATTCCTGCCTGAACCTTAAATCTCAAAACTAAATGCACTGTACCATCTCGATCATATGAACTCGTTAAATTTATAATAACTGTCAAACCATATAATGCAAGTATTGTGTGAAAAAGAAGTTAAGATGATGCAAGAAATCAGTCTCTTGCTGAAAAGGTCTAATGTGACGTCAGAAGGGAAGGAGGAGGCTTGAAGGGGGGAAATGATGATGGTTTGGTGTTTATTATGGGCAACGGATCTCTGGCCTGTTGGGTAAACGGAGGCAAAGCAATGAAACTTCCAACGTTGGCACTAAGCATAAAAACACTCCAGCTGTTAGGAGATTAGTGTATCAATCACAATACTATGGTGCAATGCTGGTTGTGGAGGTCAGATATTTTGAAATTTGGGAAAGTTACATCTTCACTGTGTAAAAAAAGGTGAGTCTCTGTATGTGCATTTATATTCTAATGCCATCCTCCCTGATCAGATGCTATAAACCTCTCAACCCTTTACAAGCTTTACATCTTCGGGTTATGTTCCCCTCTCAGAGTCAATTCACTGAGTCATCCACTGCAACACAGAAGACAACACTGCTCATAAAATGAACATGATGATGGAGACTTTTCCTTTACTGAATGATTGCCTCTGTCTCCTTCGAAAGGCCTCATTGTTATGCTGATGAAATAAAGTCACGGAGACTGGTGGGCTCGCAGGAACCGCACAGCTGATCTCCGGCGAGTGACACAAAAACCCACATTCGAGGGGAGCGATCATTTTGAATGTTTTACTAGACCTCATCGGAGCTGGCAAGGCGAGTGACCCGTGTATGAAAGACTTTGGCAGATCGTGAGATGTCGGCCGAGGTCTTCACTCACTAACACGAAGGACTGGAGTGTTGCCATGCTGCAAGTTTGTTTACCTTTTTACAGTGAAAGGATTTATTCAGGATTCACAGAGTGGGTGCTGGATTTTTAGACAAATTGTATTCATATTGTCTTTTTGGACTGAATATAATAACAGCACTACTAAATCCCTTTATGTATAGTCACAGATCATACATTTAACTGCATCAACTGCTGCAGACTCCTATCCTTAACTCCTAGACAAAGAGCACTACAATGACTATATGTGTGACTGTGGTGTGGGCGGTCATCTCCAGTACTAACTAAATCAGTCCAGAGACAACATGCGTTAAGTCATAGGTGGCTTACGGCCTCGGTCAAACAATATTCTTGCTGCTTTAAACTCTGGATAGGCCTTTAGTATACCAGCTGGTAATACCAACACTATAAGGTCGCTATAATGATGATTATCCTATCAATTAATCTGCTTATGGCTTTCTCGACTCATTGATGTGGACATGAGTTTGGCCTGGATTAAAATGTCAGGCGAAAGAAGTCAGTCACAATTTCCTACAACCCAATGTGACTTTTTCAAAAGTCAAAACGCTTTAAAAAATAAATAGAAATTCAGTTTGCTATCACACAAGACAATAAAAAGCTGCTTCTTCACTGTAAACTCTCTATAATAAAAGTAAAATACTAAAAGAAATCTACATATGTATCTGACACCATTTCTAAATCCTCTCGTGCAGTTGCATCCATGTATGACTGCATTATATAAGTCCTGTATTTCTTTTTTCATTGATACCAGGCCAGTAGTATACTGTTATTGTTGCTAGATGATAGCATGCCGGAAAATTAATTGGTGCAATTGTTCCAGCTCCATGAACAAAATGTGCATCCAGCTAAGTATCCATGAAACCACAGTACTGAGCCTGTATTGCACAAATAACATAGAGTCTGTACCATGTGCAGGTACTGGTATTCTTTACAGATCAGGAAACCCACTCCTGGGCTACACAGCGAGACTGGACAAACAAACACACAACACATTGTTTTCCTCCAATAAACATATAAACGAAGTCTCAAGTGTGAGAGGTAAACACAGCTGAAGCCTTACCTATACCGTAAGCTTTGGCAAACAACCAGCGGAGATTTGCGTCTATTTTGGCTCTCGCAGAGTCGTAGAGCTCCAGCGGTACGACCTGCGCCTCCATGCCGCCTCCACCTGCATCATCTGCCGCTGCCGCTGCCGCTGCCGCCCTCCTCCAGGTGCTGTCCCTGCCAGCACTCACCTCCACGTCCATCCTGCACGGAGAAACACACACACACACACACACACACACACACACACATCAGTGTCATGGACCAGCAGCCGGGTGCATTACATCATAGACATGAAGAACAACAACGAGCAGGGGCCTGGCCTCACTGAACTGACAGCACCTCCAACGATGGTGGCGACGCCGATGACGATGATGATGATGATGATGATGGGATACATCATAGACTCACACTGTTTAAGCAGGTGGCACTGTGCGTGTCTCTGCTGTCTGTGTGCATTTCAAAACACCTTTTCTTTGCACCTGGGTTGGAGTGAAAGGAAGAAGCAGCACTTTTTGCACATGAATGAGAGCACGCTGTGTTTAGCTAGCAGCCAATAAAGACAATATGAGCGTCTTCCACGGCAGCTGGGTGTTGCAGCTCGGTCCAGCCGAGGCGGGACTCGGGTGGCCAGAGGATGAACCCGACAGGGACCGAGCACCGTTAAGTTCAGAGCGCCGTGAGCTAGGTTTTGCTAGCTAAACTGCGCACACACACACTGAGACATGTACGCCGAGAGACACGGCAAAAAGACCCACCTTTAAGAGTGCATTGGGTGGATCTCTGCAGCGTTGTGTGTCGAGGTGTGTTGTTACAGCTCCGACATGCTGGCCTGGCTGCAGCTAGCGGGGGGGATAACGAGAGGACTCCTCCCTGCCGAGGGACACAAATCTCCGGGCCTCTCAGGATAAAGCTGCGGCTGGCGGCTGATGGTCGTTAATCCAATAATAAAAAATCTGTTTGGCAACCATCCGGAAGTCTGTTTTCGAGGAAATTATGAATGTCCGAAAGCCGGCTGGTTCATAATAAAGCTGCCATCGCCTCTGGGAGAGGACCAGCGGATCTAACGGTGTTCAGGGCAGCCCTGTCTCTATGGGGACGACTGTTGTCCGCTCGGCTGCAGTGCGCATGCTCGCCACCAGATGGCGCTGTTAGGGCCGGACTGGGACAGAGGGCACTGGTGTGGTATTGATCTGACTGGTTGAGCGTGATAGCCTACTGGTGACACTGCAATACTGTCTCAGAGTATTGCACTTTCACCGTAAAGCCCATGAAGGACATGCAGCCCAGTAGTGTTTTAAAACACATGAACAAAGAAGACATTAGGAAATGAAGAAGTAGCAAAATAATTCAATCAGAATTTACTCAAACTCAAAGCATGGTAATGTAAACTCAAGTTTAATTGTAGAATTGCTTATTTTTATATTGGTTTGATTTAATAATGGTATTTTTTACGTATAAAAGCTTTCCTCCCCCCTAACATTTCAGCAACAAAACGCAGGCACTGTATTTGTCTAAAACATGTATGGCAACCTCTAAGATAAATACAAGGAAAATACCAAAGAAATTACTTTAAAAATGCTTGACTAATATTCTCAGCTGTTCCCCCTTGTTATACAATTGCTACATCGGCTAAATAGTACTCGTAATGACTAGTAAAATGAAGTGTTTTCCCCTCTAGCAATGTGTTGATATATCACAGTTCACACATTTATACACCACCACTTTCACATACACAGTATCTACCGCAGTGTTAAATATTTTATATGTTTGTTTATAATTTATTTTAATATTCGAGTGGGCGACTGTGGCTCAGTGGTTAGCAAGTCAGTCTTTCAATCAGAGGGTCGGTGGTTCAAACCCCAGCTCAGCCAGTCCATGTCGTTGTGTCCTTGAGCAAGACACTTAACCCTCATTGCTCACCGTTGCTGTGTCTACGGTCTAATGTATACTGTATATCATGTAAGTCGCTTTGGATAAAAGCGTCAGCTAAATGTAATGTAATGTATTTGAGTTGTCTGGACAGCAGTCAACTGATACACAGCCTGTGGATTCAATGCTCATAGATCAAAAACGAATTCAGGTATTACAGGTATACTATGAATGCTATAGGATATTAGCAGATTGAGACTGTATTATCCATTTAAAAAGGAAATGGAAGTCCTCCAGCAAATCGGTAAAGGCTGATGGGATATTTCTATAAAGGATGCTATACACATCACTTATTTAAACCACCACCAAAAGCCCCCTTCACCATTCATTGTGAATTTCAATTTCAGCGGAAAACACTGTTACGCAAGATTCCACCTCCTCAGTGGTTTTAATCTTTAAATAACAATGCAACCACAAGACAGATATGGAATGCATATAACGGTAGCTATTTCAGGTAAACTTATATATTTAGTGTGTAGAAATGCACATGCTTGCAATTGAAGTATGTCGAGACTGAATTATATTTTCTAGATGAGTCTGAACCTATTTGTCTTCTTTCAAGGATCCAGCACAGATCAATAGAACATCTGAACATCATTGTATATGTAAAAAAATCTCAGATGAAATTAACTGGAATGATTTTTAGCATCAGAAGGGACGTTGCCCTCACTGTGGTCATACCAGGCTGTCACCACCAGAGGGCATCCCAAACTCACTCTATGTGAGTGAGTTTACATTTCATATTAATGGGATAAGTGTTGCATTCACTTTCATGAACTATATATGAGGTGTCTACAATGTCAGACACATCACATTTCAGAAAAGAAAATTAGAAGAGGAAAGGAAACCATATCTTAAAGCTTGACATCCTCTTTTATTGAATCAAGACAATTTTTACAAAACATTTTAAAATCAGGAAATACTTCTTTGCAAACTACAACTTTGCATGGACATTGATTTTTCATTACATCTTCTCTTAAAAACATCTTTTATCTTTGAATTAGTTTATAAAACATGACATTTAGACACCTTGAACTACACAGTGTGCAGGTGGTGCCGTTTAACACACAAACAAAGGTCCTCATTTCTTTCACAAACAATGTTCACCACCTCAAAGACATTTCTTTTAAAAATAAATCTCACAAACGCGTTGATTTTCATGGGAAAAAACAAATTCACACGGGAACTATTTCAACTGTGGCGAATGTAACAATTCAACGTTTCTACAACAGGTCTGCAATTTAACACTTAACAGGTAAAACCCAGTAACCATAATCACTGATTTGGGATACAATATGAAAACAAGAAATAGTTCTTGCTTCATAAAGTATCAGAAATCAATTACTCAGCACCAGCCAAGACCGGTATTCAATGAAAAAAACAGGCTCAGGTTGACTAAGATGCATTTTTACTCCTTTTGAGAAGCATCTCTCAACTCATAAGGGATATTTGTTCTGTGCTTTAAGGTCTCCATTACCTTCGCTCAGTTACTCTCTTTATCATTTTGCCACAAAGGCACAGTGTAGGAAGCAACATCATGAAAGGTGTGACTTTTTTTAAATATATATATACCTATATATATATATATATATATTTGATCATCATCTAACAGACTCAGTGATAAGACTTAGTGAAATGTGGTTCAGTAACAAAACCTGTGTCATTTAAAAGGACAAAGGAGGTTAAAATATAATTAATTAATACTGAACATTTTAAAATAATCTATTACAAAGCTGAAAACAAAAATATGTCCATCCATCCATCCATCCATTTTCCACCGCTTATCCGGGGTCGGGTCGCGGAGGCAGCAGGTCAAGCAGGCTGACCCAGACTTCTCTCTCACCCGCAACATCTACCAGCTCATTCTGGGGGATCCCGAGGCGTTCCCAGGCCAGCTGGGAGATATAATCCCTCCAGCGTGTCCTGGGTCTTCCCCGGGGCCTCCTACCAGATGGACGTGCCTGGAAAACCTCTAAAGGGAGGCGTCCTGGAGGCATCCTAATTAGATGCCCGAACCACCTCAGATTTCGTGGTGCTGACTCTCATCCCCGCCGCTTCACACTCGGCTGCAAAACGCCCCAATGAATGCTGGAGGTCATGGTCCGAGGAGGCAAACAGGACCACATCATCTGCAAACAGCAGAGAGGCTATCCTGAGATCCCCGAACCTGACATTCTCCGCCCCACGGCTGCGCCTAGATATCCTGTCCATGAAAGTCACGAACAGGACCGGTGATAAAGGGCAGCCCTGGCGGAGGCCAACACCCACCGGGAACGTATCTGACTTACTGCCGAGGATACGAACACAGCTCCTACTCCTCCTACAAAAATATGTACAAACATAAAGCAAATCCCAAAAATAAAAATATGTGAAGATCAAAAGATTAAAATAATTCCAGTGAATATAGCAAAACAAGACACAAATAAATAGCCAGTGTAGACATCTAGGAGTCTTCTTTCTGATACACACTCCTTTTAAACAGTTTCTAAATCTTCCCATACATAACAGAACAAAAAAAATAAAAAAGCATAAATATAAAAGCATCTTCTTTATATTTCAAGTAAAAAAAAGCATATAAATAAATACAAAATAACTAAAACTGTTCTTAACGTTAGTATCAAAACTGATAATAGAAAAGGAGCCTCTTCAGTCTTGAGACAGGTTTGTCACTCTCTTTCTCTATGAACATTCTTTGTATATATTTTGTTTTCCCCACTAAAGAGTTCTTTCCTTTTTACAAGTCTCTACTTAAACTGGTCCGGGATCAGATTCATCTGCGAATGGATACTTGTAGGCGGGCTGGAGATGCCTTCCGACCAATCAGACATGTTGGAATGTGGGGACGAGCTGGACCATTGGTCGGGGGAGCCGGGGGAGGGAGTTAGAAACGGGTGGTCGGGCACCTGTAGCTGGTGGTTCGGTGTGTTGTCCATGGGGCCGGAGTAGCTATGCTGGGAGGGAGGGGTGAGAAACTGGGTGCCGAGGATCTGCGTCTCCTGTGGCATGACAGTGTGGATGGGCATTGAACGGCCGTTGTTTTGCTGCATGTCTGAGCCGTTCAGCTCCACGTTCGGGAAGCTCTGGTTGAGGGACTGGCCGGCTGTGGTGGAGTTAGAGTTCTGGTGCTGGAGCTGCCGCGAGTGAGCCTGCTGCATCATGTGTGCGGACGAGCCGAGGTGGCTGGTCTGCAGGTTCTGGTAGCCCATGATCTGAGACAGGGTGGCAGTGCTGACGCCATGCAGAGCGCCCATCATGCTGTGGGATATGGGTGGCGCCTGGGTGAAGCCTCCTTGCTGGCCTACACCTGGGTGCATCCTGGAGATCCAGTCGCACTGGCCTCCTCTGTTGCCCTGGCTGCCGGGGCTGGACACAGGCATGTGGGAGAGACGGGGTGGGTTCGGGTCAAAAGACATGCAGCCCATGTCCTTGCCCATGCCCATCTGGCCCATATGGTCTCCATTGCCTTGTAGGTGATTTAGAGACATAGGCGGGGACTGCTGGAAGGGTGATGTCATGGGAGGAGAGGCCACATCAGACAGGTACCCATGCGGTGACTCGAGGGAATCGACCGGGGAGAGGACAGCTGACGTGTCTAGCAAGTTACCCTTTGCGTCCAGCGACTTTTTCTTCTTCATTCGATTATCTTTGCCCCCGTCCTTCCCTCCTTTGCCGCCGGCGCTCAGTTTGCGAACCTTCTTGACGGACAGCGTGGGCTTGAGGTTGCTAGGGTAGTCATTGGGGGAGCAGAGAGGTGGCGAGAGGCTGGAGGTGCTTAGGGGGCCGTTGTGAAGCCCGGGACTCCGAACCACGTTGTACTCATCGAGAAGGCGGACGATGTCATGGTGCATGCGCTCCTGGGCGATGTCTCTGGGAAGCTGGTCGAGATGGTCGGTGATCTCGCGGTTGGCAAAGTGTTCCAGAAGAACCTTGGCTGTCTCGAAGCTCCCTTCACGGGCTGCAAGGAAGATCGGTGTCTCCTCCTAGAAAGCAAACGGAAAAAAAGCCCAGTTAATACACCTTCTGTCAATGCAGCATTGTCAATACTTCTCATAAAGCGCCATCACAGTCACATTTCACATACCTTGTTGTCCTGCATGTCTTTGTTGGCACCATTTTTCAGCAGCACCATAGCAGCCTCCACATTGTTGACAGCCGCGGCCCAGTGAAGAGCAGATTTACCTGAGATTTGCAAGAGAGAGAGAGGGTTGATTATCATAACAGCTCAGCACATTGAGGGGGGATCTGAATAGACTGTGGAGATGATAAGCTGATAAAACGTGACCTACCAGAATCATCGGCGGCGTTGGCATCGGCGTGGCAGTTGATAAGCTCCTCCACCATGCCCTCGACCGCCAATCGGGCTGACAGAATCAGAGGTGTTGTTCCGTCGTGCATGCGGGCGTCAAGATCCGTGGCGCGGTTTCGGATTAAGATCTGCAAGGACACAGACTTGTTTAGTTAAGCTGCTGTTCTAAGCTGCTGGACAAACATGTTCATAAATCCGAGCCAGGAGAGATGTAGGACTCCTGTGGAGGAAGAGGTTACCTGGAACACTCCCTGAGCATCGGCAGCCACGGCGGCGTGGAGCGGCGTGCGGCCCATGTTGTCCTGAACGTTGGCGTCGGCGCTGGACTCCAGGAGGCGTTTTGCAGCATCGGAGCGGGCGTAGCGGGCGGCCAGGTGGAGGGCAGTCTCGCCCGTGCGGTCGGTCTGGTTGTGGAGGTTGGCGCCTTGGTAAATGAAGTCGGAGATGATTTCTGCTGAGGGATCCTCTTCCTCTTCAATGTTACCGGTCTCCAGCCCTCCACCGCTGCAGGACGCAATCATCAGGGGAGTGAAACCATCTGAAAGAGGAAGGGGGAAGATCATGATGAGTCATGTGTTTGTCAGGGTTCATGGAAGATTAAAATGTTCATGATATATCTAAGTCATCCAATAATAACTGTACACACCTGGTCCTCTGACGTTCACATCCATGCAATCATTCTCTATCTCTCCCTGAGGAGGCGTAGGAGCAATGGAAGCAATACGCAGGTCGGCTGCATCCATGTGCTGCTGTGTCCATTTCCTGTGGTCAGTATGGTTGCTCAAATCCAACATGGCCTGCTCCTCCAACTGAAACACACACCAATCACAGTAACGTCAGCTTGAGTAGCACACATGAAAACGATTGAGGATGGTTAAGCAGTTCATTTAGACAAGACAAGGCTTTTCTCTTACCTTGAAGCGCCTGCAGTCTGGATCCTGATCATCCCATTCGTTTTGATTGTCATCCATAAGATTGATGTCAGGGTTTTTCAGGGGCCTGTTTGAAGGAGCAGGCAGGTTAGTTATATGACATCAACTACAAAATAAACACAGTAAAGCACGCTGCTGCCAGTCAAGACTAAGGTAGACGTTGGAGGCCTCCATATTCCACTTTCTAAGTCTCCTTACCTCAATCCAACAGAATCTTCTCCCAACGGCTCTCTGCGTTTCTTTTTGCTGGGCTCAGACGCTTTAAAGTCTTCGGGGAACCAAAGCTGGCCGTGCTCTCGTCGCCGCTTACGAGACACCAGGACACCAAGGCAGATGAAACCCAAAGCAGCCAAGCCCAGGAAGACGACGTACATGGGGTAGAGCTCTGAACTGGAGGGAGTAGGTCTCACACCTGGAAAGAAGCCGAAATTACAGCGCGTTACTTGGATTTCAAGTATGAAACATGTTGAATTTATATATACAAAATGAAGCTGGAAATGGGTTACATACTGGTGACGGCTTCAATGTAGGGAACATTGAGATTCCCACTGGTGGCCAGCGCTCCGAGGAATGCAGCTACATCTGTGGCGCTCTGGAAGCATTCACTGGACTGCTGGTAACACTGACGGTTGTCAATCTCCATGTACACCACAGACCTACAAGAGGAAACGGGGGGAAATTATTAACATTCAACACATCAGTAATCAAACTACAAATTATTATAGATATGTTCTGCTGATGGAACTGTATTTGTGGTGCCTACCCCTTGACTTGCACAGGATCCAGCTCTCTGCGTTTGCGAGGGCTGACCATGGCAGAAACGCTTTCTTTCACTTGACCCAAAACGTTGGCGGGCATTGACGCCCACTCGGGCCAGCCATCGGCGGAGCGCTTCAGCACGTTATGCTTGACGAGGTCCTGTTCGTTTCCATAATACGGGAAGATCATTGGTTCTCCTTTGGCGTCGCGCCGGAACACCACGTTGGTGTGGAGAACGCTGCTGATCTCCCTGAGGAAGGTCGAGGAGCGATTTTTAAGATGCTCGGGGGGGATATGGACCACCAGGACTAAGTGGCCGTCTGCAAGCTTCTCCGGCATGTTGTTGGCGCAGTCCAGGCCGTCCCATTCACATTCGGCATTGTTGCAGCCCTGGTCACAGTGGCCGTCAGCGTAGTGGTCTTTACAGTACTGGTCGTACAGCGGGCTGGAAGAAAAGTAGGACACGGGGTTGGCGTTCTGATATGCAATTATATGACAAAACCTAAAGATATTTCCAACGCACAAGCATTTCTTTCTGTTTTCTACACTTACTTGCATTGTCCCTCCTGCCCCTGACAGTCAAAGCCATCATAGAGACACCCGGGGCTGTTGCACTGGCCGTCACACTTCCCATCGTTAAAGTAGCGCCAGCACTGCAAGGCCGCGGAGCAGTTCTGCCACGGGTCATCGAAATTAAGCGAGCAGTCGCCGCCGTCCCAGCCGCAGGCGTGGTTGTTGCACAGCGAGTCGCATATATGGTTCCCGGCCCACTCGTCACACTGAGGAATCTCGCAGCTCACCTCCACTTCCGGAGGTGGGGTGATGTCCCGGCCGAAACCTCCAACAAAGGAATAGTCCAGGATGTGGCACAGCAGGCCGTTGAAGTTGCTGGGGCAGCTGCACTGGAAGAAAGGCGCGTCCGGGGTGACCTGGCACGTGCCGCCATTGTAGCAGGGGTTGGAGATGCAGAGGCTGTCGGTGGGGGTCAGGCACTCCGGCCCGGTGAAGGTTGGTGGACACAAGCAGCGTGGGCCGTGGTGGCCTGACACACATGTACCTCCATTCCTGCAGTTCAGACTCCCGCAGGAACGGGAATCGTACTCGCAAGAGGAGCCGGTGAAGCCCTAGAGGGACAGAGACAGACGGAGGTTAAGAATATACTTGATGGACAAAAAGGAGAGTAAAAAGTGGGCGTTGTCTGCGTGGATCAGACAGCTGTACTCACAGGTGGACATTTGCAGATGAAACCATGAGGCGTGTTACTGGCAACAGCACATGTGCCTCCATTTTTGCAGGGTCTTCCTTTACAGCCATCAAACACTTTGTCACAACGCTGACCTGGAGAACAGAAGCAAAATGTCACCACTTGTACACCATTTAAACAAACACTGCGCACAGGAACACTGCAATGCATGCTACGTGCTGCCAGATGAGCATCAGTACCTGTGTATCCAGTGCTGCATTCGCAGCGGTAGCTGTTGGTGAGCTGGATGCAGTTGTAAGAGCCAATGGGATCACAGGGGTCTGACAAACACTCGTTGACGTCGCCCTCACAGCGCTCTCCTACGTAGCCGGCCGGGCACACACACTGGTAACCTCCGATGCGGTCCACACACTTGCCATTATTGAAGCACTTGGGCTCATTGGTCAGCGGGTCGCTGGACGGGTTGCAATCATCCAAATTGATCTCACAGTGGACACCTACGGGAGACAGAACAGTGCATTACAAACATATTCATGTCCTCATTTGTGTGGTCAATTCGTTTTTTTTCTTTTTTTGCCAATGAATGACGTTGAATGTGCCATGCAGGTATTATACCTTGTGTTCCTCTGGGACACGAGCACTTGTATGTGTTGATGAGGTCGATGCATGTGCCTCCATTCTGACAGGGCTGTGACTGACATTCATTGATCTCTTTGGAGCAGTTTACACCGTGGTAGCCGGGGACACACTGAGAGGGAGAAGATAATTCGTTATAAAACGTTTTTGTCATTTATTTTTGTTCTAGGATCACATTCTTCTGTCCAATAATCGCCAATCCCATCTACAGATTTCCACGGGGTTAATTCCAATCTATATCGACCTACCTCACAGCTGTAGCCCCCCAGATAATCAGTGCAGGCGGCTCCGTTCTGGCAAGGATTCGGCGAGCACTCGTCCACTTGTTCCTGGCAGTAACTCCCGGTGTAGCCGGCCTGGCAGCGACAGTAATGTGTGTTTCCGGCATCCAGACACTGGCCTGAGTTCCTGCACAGGTGAGCCACCTCCACCCCTGAAACCGACCAGGAAAGGGTTACTGAATGCACAAACCAGCCCTTGAGTCCGGAAACGGGCAGGAAACATCAGTGCAGAGCCTTCCCACCATGGAAACAAACAGTTTCAGCTTCTGCCCTCTGGGGGGCGCTACAGAGCACTCTAATCCAAAACAACCACAGACACAATAACTGTTTCTTCCCGCAGGCTTTTTACTCTGATTACCAGTGAGATAGTTATTAACCCTGTAACAGCAAAATGTCTACTGCTGCCATTTATAGTGTTACATATTATTAATTAAATCATATAATCAATTAAATCAATATATCTGTCAATATAAATCCTATTTCTGTGTAAATACATAGTGAGAGATTTAAAAAAAAAAAAAAGTCAAATTCCCTGCATGTGCATGCATACTTGGTCAAATAAAGCTGATTCTGATGCAACATATTTAATGTAAAGAACATATCACAAAATAACGTGTGTTATCTTACCTTGCTGTTTGGCTGCAACCTCACAAGACACACTGGGGATGTCGCAATAGAGACCAGTCCACCCAGTCTGACACTGGCAGGTATAAGACGCTCCCTGCTGCCAGCACGAGCCTCCGTTTTTACAGGGGGACAAATCACACCAGCGCACAAGAATCTAACAGGGAATCAAAGACAGATAATAATACTTAGTAATCTGTATGAATTGAACTCTGCATGAAACACAATTAACTTGACAAAAGATGATTTTTACCTGACAATTGACTCCTATGTAGCCATGAGGACAGGTGCACATGTATGTCCCATAACTGTCAAGACAAGACCCTCCATTGAGACACGGTTTGGAGTCACACTCGTTGATATCGTATTGGCAGTAGCTGCCGGTGAATCCGGGTAGACACAGGCAGGTGAACGCGTTAATTCCATCCACACAGGTGCCGCCATTGAAGCAAGAGCTGAAGAGACACAAGAAAAACAAAAGTTAATGCCTTATAAGACTTGCTATGGGCAGGTTTAATAAGTACAGACAGCGTTTTGACGTGATGAGCTACCTGTCAGTGCAGTCGTTGGTGTTGAGCTCACAGTTGATGCCGCTGAAGCCGGGCGGGCAGGTGCATGTGTAGCTGTTGACGCAATCGGTGCAGTTGGCGCCGTTTCTGCAGGGGTTACTTTCACACTCGTTTATGTCCTGCTCGCATCTGCCGCCACGAAACCCGGGCAGACAGGTGCATGTGAAGGTGTTGATGCCGTCGCGGCACAGACCGCCGTTACTGCAGGGATCTGAAACACAGAAAAGAGATGATGAAATAACCATTTCACAGTTTTTATAGACAACATGAGGACATACAGAGGTGGAAATGTGTTCCTTACTTGGTTTGCAGTCATCCGTGTCAGTCTCACACTTCTGGCCGGTGTAACCCGGCTGGCACTTGCACTGGTAACTACCCATAGTGTTATGGCAGATAGCGCCGTTGCGGCATGGGCTCTTCACACATTCGTTGATGTCGATCTCACATGTTTGACCTTGAGAGGAGGAGAAAGATAGTTAGAGAAAACTTAACCACCTTGTCCAGTGGGTGAATAGATTGATGGCCACATAGGAATGGATAGGTACCTTGCCATCCTTCAGGGCAGATACAGGAGAAGCTCTGGTAGTCTTCAGCTTCCTTGCAGACTCCACCGTTTTTACAGGGTCTGGGGCTGCAGGGTGCCAGCAGGATCTCACAGTTTTCACCTGGCAAAGAAAAAGAAAACATCAGTGGTTGCATCGCGCTGCTAATAAGGAGCAACTGCTTCAGACTTTAATATTGAACACCACAAAATGCATTTTAAAATCCCTGGAAAAGATTTAGTTTCGAGCCATTTCTAAATCCCAGTTTCTATCCCACTTCCTTATCCATTTCCATGACGACTTAGCCAAACAGGAAAGGCTTTCCTGTTTCCTGCAATTGTTTGATCACAGACGTGGCGGAAGTGGGAATAGGGCTCCAGTTCTCCGGCTTATATTAGCCGTGTTATTCCAAAACACATACACACACACACACACACTGTTATCCCTGCAAAGCAGACAGGCAGATCTTTCCACACAGACAAGTCAAAAACAGACATCCCAGTTTGTGGCCATTGGGTGATGTTTTCTAAAACAGCATGAGATACGACTGGATAAGCCTTTTGGGTGGAAAGCGGAAGATTTCCAGACCTGTGCAAATAGCGGACTAAATGAAACAACCCAGGTAAAAGTGTGATGTCATACCAGTGTAGGGCAGCAAACAGTTGCACTTGTATCCAGCCACATCATCGATGCAGGTGCCCTGGTTGAGACAGGGGTTGGAGGCACACTCGTTGATGTTAGTCTGGCAGTTAGGTCCTACAGTGGCGGGATTAGAGAACACACTCGGGTTAAATGTGGGCTAACAGGGCACACACATGCTCTAAGAAGTGGTCAAAATGGGATATAACTGACCAGTGAAGCCAGCTCTGCATGTGCAGTGGTACCCGCTGGTCATGTCCTTGCAGGTGCCCCGGTTCATGCACGGGTTGGACTCACACTCGTTGTTATTGATGTCACAGTTGGGGCCGCTCCAGCCGGAGTCGCAGGTACATTTGTAGCTTCAACGCAAACGAAATGTCCGGTCAGTGGTGTTGTATTTCAATTCAATGGGTTTTATTCCTGCCTCTATTTTGCTGCTCATTCATCAAATTTGGATCTGTTTCTCACCGATTGATGAAGTCCTGGCATCGGCCGTGGATGCAGGGGTTGCTGCCACACTCGTCCACCTGAGACAAACAGGTGGCGTCGTTGTAGCCCTCTGGGCACAGGCAGGTAAAGCTGTTGATGCCGTCGACGCATGTGCCCCCGTTGTGACAGGGGTTGATGGCGCAATCGTCGATGTTGATGTTACACATTGTTCCTGGAAGGCAATGAGGTAAGATTTGAGTACAATGCAGCATATATATTTTTAGAAAGATGTGAAACGATAAATATCTACAATGGCCATTATGAATGCCCAACAGCTGGACATTTTGCCCTCTGATGTGGTTTTCTTTGAGGCTTTTTAAGCTGCTAGTTGAGGTGCTCTGTGTGGCTTTTGGACAATAGAGATAACCAACACTAAAGACTCCCTAAACATTCAGGCAGACGCTGTGGCAGCTCCAATGTGTGCCTAGCCTGGCGGCCCCTGGAGGCCCTTTTGCCTCTCCTCCATTGATTGAATGAGGCCCAGTTGAATAGGCAGAAGGAGGGTTTCAGCTGGATCTGAGAGGGGGAGGTGCTGCCAGGAGGTGTGTGTGTGTGTGTGTGGTGAGGGGGGGGCAGTTTCTCTCCCTATTCACACATACCACCCCCCCATCCAGGGAGAACTAACTTCACCCAGAGCTGTTTACAGGGGACAGAAGGCCAGAGCCATTTCACACACGGCCGAGTAACAATTAAACCCCCCTCTGATCCCCGAGCCAGCTCCCTTCATCAATCAGGAGGGGAGGGCCCAACTGCCCGATCTTCAGTTACAATAGTCCTCTGTCCCTCTGTGTCTCAGTCCCGCCATGCCCTCCACACTCACCCGGTCAGCACAAAAAGATGGAGGGGAGGAAGAGGAGGAGGAGGGCTGCACAGAAGCCTGCACACACACACTTGTTCCTCCATGCCCCCTTTTCTAGCATAATCACTCAGCCGCTACCAGTCAGAACCGGCTCTGTTGGGCCATGAAAGGGAGGAAGAGCTTCCCACTAGACTTTGTCACTAAAGTTGTATGTGTGAGTACATTACAGGTGGACATGTGCCAGTGAGGTAAGTGAGGTGAAAGCACTTCAATCCGAGATATTTATGGGATCTGTCATGCAGTTACACACTGCTAAACATCAGATATGTGATTAAAGGCCAGGCTCTTTTCCTTTTAAAGTATCAGCTTACGGACTCTTTCCAGGCTCAACGTCACAACCTTTTCAAATGGCAAACAAAGTTAGCGCTTTGTGTGTGTGTTTTGTGTGTGTATCAGGTTAGGGACTGTGTTCCTTTCTCTAACCCTCCCCCTCCCCCACCCATCCCACACAGGCAATCTTACACCATTGTTCTGCCAGAGACCTGCCAGCCACCTGTCCTACCTACCCCTCCCAAAGCTCAGGGGACCACCCCCCCCCCCCTGCACCTGTAAACTCCTCCCAATGCTCACCTATGTAGCCGGGTTCACATGCACACTCGTAGCCGTTGATTTTGTCGATGCACCTCCCGTAGTCGCAGGGTTTGCTCTTGCAGTCGTCCAGGTTTATCTCACAATTGAAACCTGTGGATTGGAGCGAATGTTAGCAATGGATTTGAGGAAGATCTCAACGTTTTTACTGCAAAGATCTGTTGAAAGACGTCCAAAGTCCCACCTGCTGTGCCTTTGGGGCAAGAACAAATATATGTGTTCTCCCTGTCCTGGCAAGTGCCACCATTCCTGCAGGGCTGGCTGATGCACTCATTGATGTTGGTCTCACACAAGCGGCCTGTGTAGCCGGGGCGGCAGTAGCAGGTGAAGGAGGCTAGGCCGTCCTTGCAGGTGCCATAATGGCAGGGGTCAGAGTAGCACTCGTTGATGTCCGTCTCACAGTGCTGCCCCGAATAACCTGGACAGGAAAAGAGAGTAAGTATTTGATGGAACGATGGCAATGCTCATTTGAAAAGAAGACATTTTCAAGCTAATTCAGAAGAAGATGATTGTTTGTTTTACCTTCAGCACATTCGCAGGTGTACTTGTTGGGACCGTCGGTACACTTAGCTCCGTTCTTGCAGGGAGTGCTGGCACACTCGTCAATGTCCACCTGACACAGACTCGCTGAAAACCCTGCATATGCATTGAGAAAAACACAGAATTAAACTTTGTATAAAGGTTTGCTTAAATGTACTAAATGTTGACTCTTATATTTGGTATATCATGGCTACAGTGTGCATGATGCCACAATGGAGAACAGAAAAAAAAGAATTTGCATCTGAAGTAAGTCTGCAGGATACTGAGGGTCCTTACGAACCATTCCACAACACTCCCCCCCTCTTTACACACACACACACACACACACACACACACACACACACACACACACACACACACACACACACACACACACACACACACACACACACACACACACACACACACACACACACACACACACACACACACACACACACACACACACACACACACACACACACACACACACACACACACACACACACACACACACACACACACACACACACACACACACACACACACACACACACACACACACACACACACACACACACACCCTCTGCTCTTACTGTGCAGTGAAATCTTTCTTTCAAAACACAACACAATGGCGCCCAGCTCACCGGCAACAGACCAATCCCCGCCCTCCCCCAAATTTGGTGCTAAGCTTTAACACAAACTCTCATGCCCGCCAAATATGCAAATGTTTCTGCAACCTGATCCGCTCTGTCCTCTTCACCCACAAACCTCAGAGGCACTATTAGAGGGAGTAAATCATTCACGTTCAATCTGTGCTCCATATATGGTGTGATTTACTCATTGACAAATTAGTTAATGATCCACTCTCTCATAGCCTCTTCTCTGCTCACATTTTCTCACCTAAAAAAAAGAGGCCGGAAGGATCCAAGAACCTAATTATTTTTCCCCATTAACCCTATCATCTTTCAAATTCCCTGATCGTTTCTCACCTTTGGGGCACTCGCAGTGGAAGGAGTTGATCTTGTCGATGCACTTGCCATTGTTGAGGCAAGGTTGGCTGGCACACTCATCTGTGTTGATGTGGCAGAACACACCCTCATATCCTGAAATTGCGAAACGAGTCATTAGTCAAATCACGTTTTCTTTTCATACCCTCGTCAATGTCCCAGCGTTGGATACAAATTACAAAGATTTGAGCGTTTAACTTTCCCCTTTTCCCCTCCCAATGCAACGTAAACCTGTCTGACCTGGCATACAGATGCAGTGGAAGCCTCCAATCTGATCCAGGCAGGTGGCGTCATTATGGCAAGGATTAGACATGCACTCATTCACGTCCATCTCGCAGCGAGGTCCTTCATACCCCTGAAGACACTTGCACTGGAAGGAGCCTTTGGTGTTGAGGCAGCGGCCGCCGTGTTCACAGGGGTTGGCACCTACGACATGAAATATGCAAGTTGTCATGCATGCATGTGGCAATTTATGCATAATCATTTCTAAACTACAAGATGGAAACAGTTGACTCTGCAACTTACCGAGGGAGCACTCGTCAATGTCCAGGTTGCAGGCCGAGCCAGTATAACCTGGGGGACAGGTGCAGATCGCCTTGCCATTGACTGGGTTGGTGTCACAGTTGGATCCCTTTTGACACGGATTGCTGATGCAGGCGTCATCAAGGTGGCACAGCAAACCTGTGAGCGCCACGAGAAGCAGACTGTCATCAACCCTGCGTCGCTTTACCGTCGATCACTCCGTCGCGATCTGCGCGCGCGGCGGACGGATGGCCGTACCTGTGCGTCCATGAGGACACTCGCAGAAGAAGGAGGCCACGCGGTCGTGGCAGGTGGCGCCGTGGTAGCACGCCGCGCTGGCGCAGTCGTCGATGTTCTCGCTGCAGTCGTCGCCCGTCCACCCGTTGACGCAGACGCAGTGGTAGCTGCCGTGAGTGTCGTGGCACGTTCCTCCGTTCTGGCACGCGTTGGGCATCAACTCGCACTCGTCCACATTTTCCGTGCAGTACTGACCTAAAACATTTAAAAAAGGGAAAGGAACGCGTTCAGTACAGTGCGAGGGGACGTTTATGATGGTTTTCTCGTGGTTATTCTCAAAGCAGAAGATCACCTGTGTAATGAGGCGGGCATCTGCAGTTGTAGGTGTTCACGCCATCCACGCACAAACCACCGTTCTGGCAGGTGTGGCCTGGACAGTCGTCGATGTTGTGCTCACAGTGCTGGCCTGTGAAGCCTGAAGAACGAGGAGAGGACAAGACAAAAAGAAACGTGAGAGAGTTGCTTTTAGTTAACACCAACTGTTCCTCTTGTTATGAGAAACATAAGCGTGGGTTAAACTTTAGCACACAACCACACACACACACACACACACACACACACACAGTCTCGCTCATTCGTCTGCATACCGACGCAGCTCGCTCTGTACGAGTGGTCACAGGCACACACAGTCGCACAATAAATAAATGCGCTCAGTGCGACGGGGTTCGGTGAGGAGACATTCCTCACAGCTGCAGTCATGCCTCTAACAGCAGAAACCACAATTGCTCAAAACCAACCAAGGTTTTACGCTGCAACGGCTTTGGGTGCCAACACAATAAAGAGCAGGCTGTATTTAACTGAAAAACAATCCCACGTCCGTGTGTGTGTGTGTGTGTGACCTCATGAATAGGGTGTGTATCTATACGTTTATCTGTGTGTGTGCACCCCTGAAGTTGTGGGGGCTTGCTGGTGACTATCAGCAGGAAACGTCTGTGTGACTGCATCCTGCCAGGGGAGGCTGGCAGAGAGAGATGGGAGGGGGTGAGGGGAGGGGGGTCAACCAGAGACAATTCACTCCACTCAATCAGATTTTACTGCGACAGCGGGCTGGTTTTTAGGTCAACATAGGTAATAGGAAAACAAAAGAGTGTGTTGTGTTGCTGCAAACATCAACAGAAGAAAAAGACGATTGTTCAGCATGTTTATGTTGCGTTACCTGGAAGGCAGCTGCAGTCATAGATGGTGTCTCCCTTCTGCACACAGGTGCCTCCGTTGTGGCACGGCGAGGGGCTGCATGGCATGTAGGGTGTCTGGCAGTGTTGGCCGGTGTACTCTTGAGGGCAGCGGCAGTTGTACGAGCCCACCTCGTTCACACACACACCTCCGTTGTGACAGGGGGAGGGAGCCTGAGCGCACTCGTTGACGTCCTGCTTGCAGGTTTGGCCGTGGAAGGCCGGCGGGCAGGTGCAGATGTAGGTGGAATCGAAGGCCGAGCACTGGCCGCCGTTGGCGCACGGATTGGACGCGCATGGGTTGGCAAGCTGGCAGGTTTTACCTGAAAAACCAAACGACAAGAGAGCTTCATTAGTTGCTTTGCTTCTTGGTGAAATGAGGATAAAGGAGAGATGACAGTTTATCTACATACCTGACCACCCGGGTGGGCAGCGGCAGCGGAAGGCAGAGAGGGTGATGAGATCACATGTTCCTCCGTTGCGGCAGGGGGAGCTCATGCAGGCGTGGTTGGTCGGGGTCAGGCATAGCCGGTCGGTGAAACCCAGGCGGCACACGCAGCGGAAATCAAAGGTGTTGCCATGAGAAACAGCGCGGCAATCGCCACCGTTGCGGCAGGGCGACGGGCTGCAGGGGCTCGGGTACTGGCACCGGTTGCCTACGTAGTCGCTGGGACACCTGGAGAGCAGACAGTGAAGGTAGTGTTGATTAGAAAACAAGCATCGTTTAGGGTTTAATTCATGGGAGTAATTGTGTAAACAGCATGGAAATGAGACGAGGAGGGAGTGGTGGAGAGGGACTCAAAGTTTCCCGCCCAGGAAAATGTCCCACTGGGTTAGGGACAGGGATGGCATGTTGTTGTAGTGTGTCTCTCTGGATTAGACTCCCTCTGAACCTTGAAAACACATTCTGCTGGGACAACAGACGGCCCTAAATAGTCGAGCCGCTGCAGCCCGTTCCCATCTACCTTTCGCCCTCACGCTGTCCACACTCATCCTGAATGCCTGTAGAGATCAAGGGGAGCTGTGCCGGCTCTGGATGTCCTATATGAAGCGATGCATTTAGGGCCCTAAGCCCCTGGGTACTTCCCTGCCATCCAGACTAAGGATGCATGCTGCTACAGTCACAAAGCTCAAACAGGCGGAAGTGAAGATATAGAAAGTTGGGACAGAATCTGGACAAAGGGGAGGGCCTCCCCTCGTGCATTGTTTGAGTAGTAATATGACGTTTTCCTCAGAAAAAAAAGTACAAGATATTCACTTTAACCACTCAGACATCATCTGATGTGCAGATTATATTTAAGTCTTATTTGTCACATGTAGGAGCATATAAAGTCAAACAAAAAAGGTGTTTATGTTTGAATCGGGGCTTGTGTGGGAGTGTGTAGTTGCGCATGTGAGCGTGCAAGTGTGTGTGTGTAAGGGAGGGCATCTGTTGGCCTACGAGTATCTCCACAGGGAGCAGGTGCGCATGTTAATGAAGGCAGCTGTTGGACAGGGCTCCTCCTCCTCCTCCCCCCTTGTCCCTCCTCCCTCCTTCCCCTCTGTCCCCTTGTCAGATGGGGGTGCCGACAAGTCAACCTCTTCCCCGGGGACATAAAGAACCCATGTGAAGTCAGCTGTTGCAACTTCTGTCTCTTCATCCCCCCCTCCACCCTTCAATCACTACGCTCAATCTCAATTCGTCTCTTCCTTACCTGTTCCACCTTTTCTATACTGAAACCACTTACCCTCCAGTCTTCTCTCCCATCTCTGCTTCAACTCACGTCGAGCTTTGCTCTGTTTTCTCGTTTCTCTCCTATGTGTATTTTTTACAGCTCCCAGCAGTTTGCTTTTTACAGCGCTCTCCTTATGTCACATGAGACTGCTGAAAACACACTTGTTGACTTAGTTTGGTGAGACCAATCAGGGAGTTTTTAACAGTGCCATGAGCCCCACAGGGAGCCCAGACAGTTGCAATTGACAGAAGATTGTAAAAGCATTTGGGGTGGCTTTGAAGTTTCCCTGCTTCCCATTTCCCTTCACCATGAAAGCACACGGAATAATCACGACGGGAATTCACTGACTTCATATCAAATCCTCACTCGGTTTTTGCAAATTATATTGGGAACAGATGTTCTTAATCGTGTGTGTGCGTGCCTGTGTGTGTGTGTGTGTGTGTGCACTCGTGTGTTTGTCATCCCACGCTAACTAACTGTAATAGATCCTCTTTGTCCTGAAGTCAGTCCAGTCTGAGATAAAGATCCACCCACACGCTGTAAAGCTAAGCAGCACACACCACGGCAACAGGTCTCTCCCAGCGCTGTAATGTCCCCTCAGGCCGGAGCAGATGCTTCCCCGACCTCTGACCCTGAACACTTTTGTGACTGTGGGACGGCCTCTTTGCCTTCTCTCCCCTCTCTCTTCTTTCCCCGCTGGGCCTGATCTACCATCTGCCACTCTGGGGTGACTTTATCCTCCGACACAAAACCAGCCCCACTGTGCGCTGGAAATGCCACCGCTGAGGAATATTAGATTAGATTAGATTAGATTAGATTCTGGGAATATGTTATGTAAAAGGATGAGGGCGGCATCCAGTAATTATGTGTGAAGACTTGTATGCTCTTTCTTTCATGAGGTTTATGAAAGTACAACATCATCAGATTTTTTCTCACTTCTCATTCTCTGCAGCACTCACCGCCCCCATTTTCTCTTTCAGTGACTATTTGTTTCTGCCTTACTTATATAATCTAGTTAGGTGATGTCCCCTTGGATGTGTCTAATCATTAGCCAAACCCCCCAAGTCCACATCTGTTAGTAAGACCAAGACCCGAACAGTGAGGCTCTGCGAGAGGAAATGAGAAATGTTCTGGGCCTGGAAGGCTCTGGACATGACTGGGATCAGTGGGTTTGATACTGCAGTAGGAGAAATATAAGCATGCATAACAGCTGTGCATACAATGATATAAACACAGGGGAAATGGACTCTTATCAAAAGTTATCCCATCTCTCAAGCTGTACTCAAGTAACAAACGCCATAGAGGCTCATAAAGAGATCATTTTGATGGCGGTAAGCTATTTTCTGTCTCACTCTAAAAGGAGTGAAGCGGGAAGATTTATGAGGGTCAGCCACCTGCTCGACTAATGACTGCAGGATCACTTTCACGTCCTAAATACCAATTAACAAACACTTCAACGGTGTCTGTTGTGAGACCTTGTTCCACTGGTTTTCATGGAGACATCCCACATCACAGTCAAACACAGACAAGCACCTGCCTGCCAATCCACCTCCTACAATGGTTATCAGTGATCTGCTTAAGTACCTCAGGTCACCAATAATCAGGTCGGTACATGACATGTAACCACAACATCCTCAGTTTAGAGCTGAACTGGGACCAGTTCGCCCCCAATTTTCTTGTCTCTTTACATTTGGGATACTGAGCAGCAACTATTTTAGCTGCTAGCATGATAGGGAGGAAGGCACGTACATACAAGCATCTAACCCACTAAGCCCGTCGCCCCATGCCCTGTGGTGCAACACTGACCTGCCAGAGGAGTTGGTGTTTCTACATTTGACAGCCTGTGCTGGTGCATGTGAACTTTCAGCACTCACTAGAGTCAAATAGCCTCTTATCTCTGTGCTGTGACAGCACAGCTTTGATCGGCCCGCTCTGAGGATCTCCAGACTCGCAGGATCCCGGTCACTGCCCAGTGTACTTTGAGGCCCCGCCGACACTAAGTATGGTGAAACCTATGCCTATGCAATGAAGGTTTTCTCCACAGTAGCTGTTGGAGGTTGTGGTTTCAAGATTAAAACTACACTGCTTCTCACCACCCGCACTCACTGCTTTATCAGAGGGGGCCCTGGCATCTAGGGAATGGGCCCAACCAAGGGAGTGGCAGCCTTAGCGCTTAAACCCCAATAAAAGCACCACACCAACAGGCACACTTGACCCAGCCGTGCACCTGATTCGCTTAAGCCCACATGGAGCTGAGCCTTAACAGAGTCCAGCTCGGTAATCCTATAGGAGGACAAATGAAGAGCGACATTCCTTCTTGAGGGAGAGTGGAACATCTTTTAAGTGGTGCCGGGCTCGCTCTAGACACTCTTTGCGGGCGAGACATTTTATCATCAATATGCAATAGCAAACAGCTCCGTGCAAGGTCAGCGAGGGCCGGCTACACCAACCGCGGAGGACTTTCAATTTTCGAGTCAAGTCTATTTTCGTCAGACGTCTTGCAGTATTTCAGACACGTAGCGAGAGAGTTGAGAGTTTATTATTAACAGTAACCTCGGACCAAAACAGTGTCTATTTCAGCAAAGCAGCATCGGCAATCAGCCAGTCGTGCAAAAGCGGGTTTGAGGGGCAACAACCTTTCGACCCTGCTGGGCCCTCATCACTGTCTCAAAAATGGAAACTAAATTTGACTCGCTGTGCCCTTGCATGTTTTTAAGCTGCCTACACTACAAGGCGACTACAGCGGCATGAGAAACAGGAAGCCCTAGACCTCCAGATAACCTTTTGCTTCACAGAATCATGACCGAGTACTTCCCCATTACGGCGGCTCGTACGACCACAAACGTTCCTGTTTTTGTCTAGACCTTATTCAGATCTTCCCCAAACTGAACCCTGTTCTTGTGACGAGTAAATATGATTATTAGAGTATAAGCAAAGCGGCCTTGAAAGAGAAATGTAGAGTTGCACGTGTAAGGAGAAACATGAAAAAAAGAGAGTAATGAGTTGATCTCAATCAAACAAACTAAATATATTTTACCATCCAAGTTTTAATAACAAAAAAAGATAGAAAGAAAAAACAAGTTTGTTGACACCGCAGTTAAATGATATGATGGGGATTCATAAAATAAAGGCATTACAATCGGCCTCTGTTAACAATTTGCCAGACTGCCTGAAAACTTGTTTCGGTAACATCACATTTTCTTTTCTTTCTGCTCTCAAATTAGCCCAATCCACCTCAAGGCGATAACTAATATTGGGATGATCTGCATACTAAAGCTTTAAATGAATGGTGTCTAATTTAAGAAGCAGGAAGACAGAAAACATCCTTCCTGTAGCCCAGTTTGTCTCCACACATGTGTAATCCCAGTAAACACATCTGTGAGACATCTGATGACCTTAGTTTACACCAAGACTAACCTTGTTCTCTATGCTAGCATGTGATTCACTCCAACACTCGTGGGAACTGTGCTGGAAGAGGATTTGAATCCAACTTACCACTCAAATCTATGTCACCACATGCTGCACAAAACACACAGGAGTGAGTAACTTCAAGAACTACACATGTGGGATTAAAGGCCCTTTTACCTTCCATTTAGCATCTTAACCTCACAATGACTCCAACCCTAGTCTGAATTTGAGGCATTGCTTTCAATGCATCATCACAGTGCTTTTTAACTACTGTGACCCAGGTGGACTTCCCACTTATTACTCAATTCCGAAATGAAGTTGCCAGTTAATGTGGCACATTTTATACATTTACATTCAGATAGTGATGATAAAAGCTGAAGTTGGACCGTTACTGGAAGCCCAGTGGCTGGTGGCGGCTTGGCTTGGCAGGGATGAATGATTAATGAGAGGAAAAGCAAGGAGGAAGAGAGAGCGGATGGGTGGATGAAGTGATGCTCTTATCCTGTCTGTTTTTAATTGGGCTGAGCAGCGACGGAGCCCACAATAACAGCTTTGTGGAGACGGAGGATGGAGGGACAGTTTCTGTGTGCACACGTGTGGTGTTGTGCGTGTGTGGAGTGTGCAGATGAGACGTCGTGAATCGGTGGCCCTAGGCTCGCAGCGTGGCCTCTTCAATACACCCCCCCCCCTACCCCCCTTGTTCCTGCAGCGCCTGCCTGACCACATGTCCTGAGGGTAAACCAGGCCACCCCGGAGCTTCTTTACAGACAGATATAAATGACGCTACAAATGGATTTCAAAAAGGCCTTTCTGTCTCCTCTATGGACCAACAAGGAATACAACCTGAACAAAAAGATCCATTTTAGTTGTCCAGCAGCAGAAAATCCAATGTGAATCGTGAAGCTCACAGACTTAGGTCAGCTCAAGGGGATGTTAGCATATCAAGCGCCTCACCCACAAACTATTAACATCAATCCGTGCCCGAAACAAATAGCCCACAATCTGCCTCTCTGTCTGTTCCCACTTGTTTGCCTTCAAATTTCTGCACTTTATTCCAATTAATCTCACTCTCTTGACATCCAATCCAATTACATTTCACAGCCATCTGGCTTTCTAATGGAGATCACAAGCGCGTAAGGTGGGGGGTGGGAGGGTGTTTGTTCATTCTGGAGGCAGGAGACAAGCAGACTTTTGGAAAGGGGGGGGTTATGGCAGGGGTTTTGGTGTGCGTTGTGGTGTTTGGGGGGGCTGTGGCATGATGGGAAGCCCCACTCAGATTAGTCACACAGCATTATTCTGACTGCAGGACAATGGGTGACGGGCGGCGGGCGAGCCCCAGCTGTCGTCCATGAAAGGGCAGAAAAACAAGATTTAGGATTGGACGCGTCCTCTCACTTTGCTGGTGAAGGGGTCTTGCATTCATTAACGAGCCTACTGGATTGGGGGGCGGTGGGGTGGGGGGGGGGCTGGGCTTTTGTCCAGCTCCCCTTCTTCTCTCACCTCTCTGGAACTGCACCCGCTTTTTATTTCTTCACTTCTTAAAACTCTTTTCTTTTCAGGAAATGTGTGCAGCCTCACGGAGCAATGTGGCTCATGGAGCGGTGCAAGACCACACCAGCCCAGAAGAAACTCAAGGGCCCCTGGTTGCTGGGCGCGGGGGCCCGCTCAAAGGCTGGAATGAAAAGGGGGAATATGTGGCCCCTTTTCTTTCCAACCCAAAAAAATAAAAAGCACTTTCAAGTACCAAAATGACACTGCACTGCTGAGACGGCACACATTTCAACACACACAGCACACAAAGAAAACAGGAAATGCTAATACTGAGTGGTCCTCTGCAGTACAACATCTGGTGCATGATGTTGCTGCTTTTTAGGCAGCCCTTTTACTTACTTGCATTCTCCATTTCCGTTAGTGGTGGCTTCACACCGTCCTCCATTTAGGCATGACTCAGTGGGCAGGGAGCATTTTAGACCTGTTGAGCATATGCAAAATATGAAAAACACATCCCGATCTCAGAAGGCAAACAGCATATGTCCACTCTCTACTGGTGTTAGGATTAACAGGGATTAGGCGCCCGAGTTGGAATTATTAGTGTGAGATGATTCATCAGCTAGACATTTAATACATATTTATTCACAAGTTTTTTTTTTGTTTGTAATAATGTACACATGCGCGTGCACATCCTAATCTTTAATTGATTTGTTTCAGTTGTCCGTAGGGGATATTGGGGGAGCCTGCCTGTGGACACCGGTGAGGCCAGAGCGCGTGGTGCGTGGCTTGGGGGGGTGAGTGGGGAGGAGGAGGAGGATGGGGGGCGCACGCTTTTGCGGGGAAAGCGCAGCAGCTGCGGGGCTCAGATGCGGAACAAAAGAAATCAGAGTCCAGCACGAGCCATAAAACACTCTCCTCGGGCATTGTTTACCGGCAGACGGGAATAACAGCACCTCCTCCGCCCCCCCGCCCTCCACCCGGCACTCACAACACTCTCCCACACATGCAGACAAAAGGTGCCCCCCCCCCCCCCCCCTCGCAGCCCCCCACCGCGTCCCCCGGCCCCAACACACGCACCCGCTTCCATTATCTCATGCTATTCAGAAACCGCTTCTCAGAACAAGTTAAGACCCACATCCAACAAATATAAGTATAACTTATAAAACATGGTTGCAAGACTAAATAAAATGCCTATAAAATGATGGGTTTTTGCTCCACATATAAAGTTATTTAAAAATGAATTGCTGCATTAGAAGTGCCGCTGCACGAGCATGACTGCATGTGCAAGACCAATTAAACAGCCTGCAAATACACTTGTGTAGAAACCGCTTTAACGAGCGTGCACTGCGCGCTCCTGCACTTGTAGTGGATGCATTCCCACGACCGAGAGACGCGCTGAAAGAAACTCTGTGAAAGTTTTCTGAGAGGGTTCACTGGATTTGATCGGTTTCTAATATCAAACTCATCTGAGTGCGTGATGAAATCAACACAGCTACAGCGTTCATATAACTTCTTCAAAGTTGAATGTGAATGCCTGACCCTGACTCACAGCCACGCTCTGCAGCCCGCGTTTGGCTCTCTGCAACACACCTTTTTAGAGGAAAGTTTACCTTGTGAGATGACGATCGCAGGAATCAGAAATGTTAGTTTCACAAAGAAACGATACATTCCTCCTGTTCAACTTCACAGATGTCGTTGACTCCCACGTAGGGTTCGCATAGATCCACAGTTTGGTAACACTCCAGGTGCTGGCTTGAAATAAATATCCCTCTGAAAAAAAGGTAAATCCAACGGTGAGCGCGGAAAAGGTCTTCAGGAGGGGTTCGTAGATGCTAACCTGGTGCTTTCCGAGTGCTCAATGAAATCTGTAGGCAACTCTACAAGTTCCTCCTCCTCCTCCTCCTCCTCCTCCTCCTCCTCCTCCTCCTCCTCCTCCTCCTCCTCCTCCTCCTCCTCCTCCTCCTCCTCCTCCTCCTCCCCCTCCCCCTCCTCAGGCCAAATAAAGGCGGCCACTTTCGCTCTACACATGCAGGAGGAGCTAATGATCCTCACTGTCTAATAGTAAAAGTGTTGGCATAAGGCAGTAGTGGAAAATAACTAAGTATATTTACTCATGTATAAGTACAATTTATAGGTACTTTGTATCTCCATTTTTCTGTACTTAAAAAAAAAATTGTTGTTTACCTGCCTAACGTTACAGTTTCTAAAACTATCTCCACCTTACAGCAGAAAAGTGCTATTTAAACATGAATGCATCAGTAATAAATCATGTTGTACTATCAAACAGGACATTTTTGTACTTTTGATACATTTTAAGGTACATCCAATTTATTCATCCAACATTTCAGAATAAACACATGTATATAAAGTAGTTAAATAAGCTTGATCACAACTGGGAACAACATTGGACGTGTTCCTCCATAAGCATCTTTAATGATCCTTTAAGATAAGATGTGCCGGAGATTGATCAAAAATTACCACAGAAAAATAAGGAAAACAAGACAAAAACAAGCGTATGCAATTTTTCAAAATAAAATATCTGAATAGTTCTACCACGTCAGAGAAGCAGAAAGTAAAATGATCTATAAAATCAAATAAAAGCATGACTGCAAACGTCAGCCCATTGTGCTTTGTTTCCCTAATTACACTCTCACAACGTGAGCATCTCATGTGAGAATCCATAACTTCATTAAAGCTTTGTCTCATTAAAGAACAGATATAGGTTTCAGTTCCTGTCCCAGTTTCATTCTCACATCATAACTCAATGCATGGATCATTGTTCTGCAGAATATCTAAGACACATGACTACTTGTAATGTTTTTAGTGCAGTCTCTCCACAGGCATAGCATGGTATTACTTGATATTTCAGTTATGACATAATCCAAAGACACAGAAAGTGCATGCCTGTGCCAGACTTTTTTTTTTTTTTCTCCCTCTCAGGGCAAGTGAAACTGTCAGGGAGTAAGTAGCTGCAGAGTTTCAGCACCCCAGGGCAAAGATTATTTTATTATGAAGCCCACGCACATGCTGGTCCTTCTGTTGGTGTGACTGCCAAATGGACCGGCGCCAAAAGGGGCTAGGTCTCTTGAGGTGCATGTAGTGTGGGAAACACCGGGAGAAAAGAGAGGGAAAGAGGGAGTGAGAGCAATCAGTTACAAATGTATTGCATAACCGAAAATCAAATGTGAAGTGTTGGACATATTCAATAGAGAGAGATTTGTACGGGCATGTAGGGTGATAGTAGAAAGAAGAAAAAAAAACACCTGACCCACCGTGAGAAACATCAAATATATCAGGCACACGCTCTGCTCCAGTCATCCCTACTGTTAACACATGCCCCTCCTGCATTCCCAATACACGGAGCAAAGGTGTGGTTTGCTCCTTAAAATCAGAAAGTGCTGATTTGTGAGAAGTGCTGGCAGAGTGTGCAGTCTTTTTTTATCTGTCATGAAATCAGAGCTTGTGTGTTTGCTTGTCAGGCTCTCTCTGACTTGAGATACTTGTTTGTTTTTTGGGGTTGGGAGGTGGAGGGGGTTTAAGGCCATGAGAAAAGGCTCGGTGATGGATTCACAAGGTTGAAGAGGGACAGACCCAAAGCTCGGAAAACAAACTCTATCAAACGCTTAATATAGAAACAAAAACCCAGAGAGGTCGACACAGAGTGCAAGACAACAGAGCCACTTCTTTGAGATTAAATATAAATGCGACTGCCCTCTGCAGTATGAACCCTGGACGCTGCGACCTGGAGCACGTAGCGATTCATTTAACTCAGACCCCCTTCCTTCCTTCTCTGGGAGCAGGAATGGAGCGAGGCCAGAGGTTGTGATAAAAAGTAGTTCCCCTTGACAAGGACTACATGATGTCATCCCACTATCAGACCAGAGATGGAGTTATTATTCTTAGTTCACACCCAACCAGTAAGCAGCATGACACAGAGGACACAGCTGGGCAAAGCAGTCATTGAACAGTGTTATTTAGTGTATTATTTTATTCTCTCTAGAACTGTGTTTAAAGTTGGCTTCCAATTAGACGAATAATATAATGTGGTTTTCTTGTATTGAATATTGGAATTATGGACGACACAAAAATGTACAAGTTGTGTCCTGTTACTCTGACTATCATGCACAATATCGCTTTCATATTTTAATTGTTTTTGAGTTTTTATAAACTACTATATCAACCGTACTCTTATTGCTATTCTATTTTGCACTGGAGTCAGTGTAACTTACTATAAACCTAATACGTATTAGTCTATTGTTTATGTTTATATTTTTACGCTATTGTTCTTTTTTTATTCCTCTGTTGTAATCTTTCCTTTGAGTTTGATAAAGTTATATCTTAACTTGTGTTATCTTAAATGCTTTGTGTCATTTTTTATAAATGACGTGTGTCTTCATCATAGTCTTCTATTCTGTTGTCCTGTTAGACTTGATTGCAGACAAAATAAATTACAAGAGATCGAATTAATTATTTCTGATATTATTTATATCAAAATAAAACAAAATAATAACACATAATATTAAAATAATTTCCCCTTTGCATCCAGTGTATAAATAAACTTCAATGTTCCAGGTGTAACATGTATGTAAGTTTAAAACACTCTTCTGAACAAAAAAACACTTATTTGTTTTCATCCCTTTGAATAAAACTGATGCTTTGGTTGCAGAAATTACTACTGAAAGGTTTTACAATTCAGGTATCATTTAAAAACCTGTCATATCGGTTTAAACGCAAAAAACAATACTTCTTCTACATCAAAAGAAGAAAATAAATGCTTTGTGCCTAATCTGCTGCTGCTAAACGTACTTCACCGCTGACTCTCTTTGCCAATCTGACCACTCAGTATTTACAAAAGGGCTTGGACTGAACTGGCTGCTGTTTGCTGGTAAACAGCCCCTCTGTTGGTTATTTGAAGATAAGTGATTAGAGAAGCGCATCACCTCCTGAAGAGGAGCGTTGACCCCTCTTCCTGTGGAGCACACGGCCCCGGATCAGAGAACAGAGGTCCTCAGGTGTCCCAATTATCACCTTCCTTCACATGCAGCTTTCAGAGAAGCCTCTCATAATAGTCATGCTAATGTCAAACAAGCCCGGACACTCTTCTGATAATAATGACTTTCACAGATCAAACACTTTCCCACATCACTCTCAATCCCCGGTGGCAGGGCAGCACTTGATGTCAGCGCTTATCATCAAGGTGACAGTATTAGACTATTATATTATCACTGGTGTATAGCTGCATATTTACAGTTTTTGTCCGTTGCTTGAACACTATAGACACATGCTTAAACCAAAGTAACATAACTTGAAGTTGTTGTTACTATACCTTAAACAAAGTGTAACCATACCTTAAACAAAAGCGCTGCTTTGCACTTTAGTTGCAATTCTGTAACACACTTGCTCCTAGACATTACACACTATTTCATACATAAGACACTTAGTTCAAAAATGAAATCTCAGGGTACCATTGGGAAAACACATCTATTCAAAATACAACACACATTGGTTAATTGAAAAGACATAGACACACACCTGAAAACACTTACTTACAAAACTGAACACCAATCAGCCAGCTACAAAAAGGCCTCAGTTAAGCCATTTGGACAACTTTGCAAGCATGGAGGCAGGGAGAGCTAGAGGCAGAGGAAGAGGAAGAGGAGGAGGAAGAGGAGGACGGAGAGAGAGAGGAGGATGTGGTGAAAGAGGCCACGCAAGGACCATTATTTCAGATGACATAAGAGCAACTTTGGTGGACCATGTCATAAACCATGGCCTGACTATGAGGGAAGCTGGGCAGAGAGTCCATCCTAATCTAAGCCGCTTCACAGTTTCATCCATAATAAGGACATAAGGGATATTTTCCCCGATGCTTAGCGAGAGAAGACATTGCTTGTGACGTTGATGAGAACCTGTGGCCAGACCCCAACAGACGGCAGGATCCATAAGCCCACTTGCGCACAATTGTGTTTTTCTGTGTTTACAGTAGTGTATTGTTTGTTTTATTTTTGATTTAACTGAATTTACTGTACTGTAAAATATACTAATGTAAAGATTTTGAATTCAGTATTTCATTTTTTTGGTTGTTGTGAAAACATGCCCTCTATGGAACTGAATAAAAACATTGAAAACAAAAGACTGCAGTTTTTTATATAAAGTAAACTAGTGTGTTACTGCTGATCTGAAAGTGTATTCATATGATGCAAGTGGGTATCATTTTGTCATCAGAGTGACATTTTGACAAAGGATTGTTAGGTTTTGATAGCAGAGTTTCAATTTGACATGGATGCGAATGGTTTATTTCCCAGTGTTGTGTCTTATTTGCTTGTGTGTAGAGTTTTGACACAATGAGCCAAATTTAGCAAAACGTGTGTAAGCAATAGGCAAAAACTGTAAATATTGTGGAAATCTTTATTTAATGTGCAAATATAATAATAATTTTAAAAGTATGTAATGTTCTTAAATTAATATGTTCTGCTCTGCTATTTTATTGTATATAGTATATAGTATAGTATATATTGAGTATTTCCCATACATAATATTTTTTATGTTTACTATGTAACTTGCTTGCTGCTGCCACACCGCAAAAATGTATGTATCTATCTCTCTATCTCTCTATCTCTCTATCTCTCTATCTATCTATCTAATGTAGTTGTTGTATACTATAATATAATCTTTAATATGAACTGGCTGCATGTATGTGTGTGTCTGCATGTGTATGTGTGTGTCTGCATGTGTATATGTGTGTCTGCATGTGTATGTGTGTGTCTGCATGTGTATGTGTGTGTCTGCATGTGTATGTGTGTGTCTGCATGTGTATGTGTGTCTGCATGTGTATATGTGTGTGTCTGCATGTGTATCTGTGTGTCTGCATGTGTGTATGTGTGTCTGCATGTGTATATGTGTGTCTGCATGTGTATGTGTGTGTCTGCATGTGTATATGTGTGTCTGCATGTGTATATGTGTGTCTGCATGTGTATGTGTGTGTCTGCATGTGTATGTGTGTCTGCATGTGTATGTGTGTCTGCATGTGTATGTGTGTGTCTGCATGTATATGTGTGTCTGCATGTGTATGTGTGTGTCTGCATGTATATGTGTGTCTGCATGTGTATGTGTGTGTCTGCATGTGTATGTGTGTCTGCATGTGTATGTGTGTGTCTGCATGTATATGTGTGTCTGCATGTGTATGTGTGTGTCTGCATGTATATGTGTGTCTGCATGTGTATCTGTGTGTCTGCAGAAGGAACAATGGAACAGAGGAAGGGCTCGGCTCCCTGCTGTCGTAGACAAGGCACATACCTACATACACACAAGACCAAGACTTTTTTTGGGGGGGGGGGGGGGGGGGTGTTGGGGCTGGGGGGGGGGGGGGGGGGTGAGGGTGGGTGGGGGGTCCTTCCCCCACTATATACTCCAGAGTGAGAACAGTTCAGGAAACGGGCTCTCATTCACAACCTTGTGACAGAAAGGACAACTGCAGAAACACAATCACAGTGGGAGAAGTATTCAGATACTTTCTTTACATAAAAGCATACGTAATACCAAACTGTGAAAATACTCCACGATACACGGAAAACCCCTGCATTCAAAACTTCAAATATGTAAATACATGCTTTACTTAAATAAAACATATGTAAGTATTATCAGCTAAATTAAAATAGTTAAAGTATGTATCATGCAGACAAATTGTCCCTGTCAGTGTTTAACTAATATTTATGATGTTTGTGGATTAATATTATTGCTGCTTTAATGTGTATAGCATTTTACTGCTACCATCTACAGTACATCAATGTGTCATGTATTTCTCTTTAAATATTCGACTTTTCATGATTTCAGAAAAAAGCTTTGTTTTCAGCTTTTTGACAATGTATTTTCCACCAGATCTAATGTTTTTTTTAATACATTTATTTACTGAAGAAGTATAATTTTGTTAAACCCCATCCTGCAGTTTATCAGAAAAATATAAAATCAATAAATCTTTTACCAGAAAGGACGGGAAAACAGAGCCGTGAGACAAATGAAAAGGAGTAAAAAGTACAGCATTCTCCTCTGAAAAGTTGTAATAAATAATTTACAAAAGCAGAGGAACCTTAAATTTTTACTCAAACAAATATACTTCCACTGACAATTACAAGCAGACAAAAATCAGACATGAACTCTCAGCAAATCACAAAAAAAAGAGCATAAATTAGATTTGCCGCCCCGCTAAGCTCACGTTCAAAGCCTTTAGCCAGAAGCACTAGCCGTGCAGCTGGCCACGCAATTGGCCTTCACAGGCCCGCTGATCTGATCTATAATAGCTGCATGAACGGGTTGTGGTCACACAGTTGGAGGCCCATAGCCATCCCTGACTGTCTGTCCACTCCGCCTTCCATACCCGCCACCCCGTCCTGCCCCAAGGTCTCTCTCTGGGCAGCGTGTCGGTGTGTGTTTCGACTGCCAACCAAGAGCTGCAACACTGGAACAAAGATGTCCGTTATCCCGCTGGACCCACAGGCCCCCGCAACCCATCACACAAAACCCTGATCCCCCTCCAGCCGGTCTATAACTGGCTCTGTCTTGCGTCCTTTAGTTACGACACATGGAGGTGAAAGAAGCAGAAAGAGAGCGAGACAAGTGAAACAAAAGAGAAGATGAAACAAGGAGGTGAGAATGTGACCTCCACCCTTATTTCCCGCTGACGTGCTGCCAGGCTAAAGAAGAGAGAGGATGTAAACCTCAAGCTCCGTCTAGGAAAGGAACCAAAGACAAGACACAGCTAACTGGAACTGTGTGAGCTCTATCGTGTGTGTGTGTGTGTGCGTGTGTGTGAATATTCACCATGAGAGGAGATATTTGTTCAGCCGGGGAATTTACTGATGAGATTAGGCGCTGGAGCTCTGGTTTGGGGGTTTTGAGGGGGGGGGGGGGGGGGGGGGGGGGAGGAATGTAAACAAGAGGCAAGAGGAGAGAAAGACTTAAAAGATTCAACTCCCCCCTCCCCCCCACCACCACCACCTTCATTATTCTTCTTCCCTCTGTGACTCCCAAAGAACAGGGTTTTAACGCATGTTCACATCAAACATTTGTGTGGCAATTTATTAATTCAGAAAATATGAAAAGCGCTGTGTGCAGTGATGACGGTCGGGTCGAGACACAGCTGGACTGTGTGTTTCTTCTCTGTCATAACTAACTGGATGTTGGTGCTACCTGCCACACAACGGTCACAGTGACTAATGATCTCCCTCGTATGCGTACGTCGGCCATGTTGGTACTAATGGACGCTAATGGATGCCAGTGTGCGTTCTCCCTCTCTCTTTTGAGAGCAGGCCAAGTTTCGGCGTACAAAGAGTGGGTTCATGCAGTGTGCCAGCGTCAGCTAAATGAGGATGGCAAATTCATCCATCATTAATGGATCATTTTGGTCGGTCAAACTTGAGTTTGGATTTTTTGGCAATCAGTAAAGATATCATTGTATTCCCTAAACGCAGAGATCTGGTAACACCATGATTATTTGAAGGTAAAATGCATCCTAAATGTAATAGCCATTATTGAACAGGACAACTGTGTGCACTTGGCAAGTACAGTAGGTCAAAAGTGTTCATTTTACAGTCTGTTTTCTCTTCCTTAAATCCCAGTTTGGATAACTTTAGTTTGAAACCTGTATAATTGTCTGACTGCTCATTGGCCGCCTCTGACTTCTTTTGTTTTTTGCTTTGTCTGCTTTCCCAGATATCAGGAGTTGGTTAATAGCCCACGGGAGGATTACCTAAGTAAAAATGTTAGCAATCCAGACAATAATTGTCAAAGCATTTCACTCATAAATTAGTTCTCCACTGGTTGTGTTACTCCAATAACTATAATAACAATGACTCACTGAACATCGAAAAAAATGAGTATCAAAATATTGCTTGAAACAGATATTGCGTCATCCCACACATTCTTCGTCCTTGTCAAAACCAGGTGCATACATTACCCAGAATTCAGTTTGATCAGTGATTCAGGTGTGTTATGCCATGGCTACAGAGGTATTTTTCCACACCTCCATATCGTTTTCATTTTCAAACTTGTAGCTCCAACTGAAGCTGACATCAAGTGACATCCCTCGAGGATATTCGTCAGACTTCACTTAGCTCCTTCTTCAGACACAAAAGGCTTTACACAATTTTTTTCAATCATGTACTCCCGAGACCCGTGAACATGCTTTGATGTGAAACACTGGTGGAGTTCCCCTGCAACCAAAAGGGTCAACCTCATAGTATAGCCAGAGGTAAAGTGAGGGGATACACAACATCCCTTTTCCTTCACTCGTTCACACTGAAGAAAATTGATAATGTGACCTTGTTCATGACGAAGGGAACATCCTCTTCAGGGGAACAGTGCATGCTCTGTACATTACACTGTATGCATCATCATCCATCATCACGCTGTTGCTCAATGTGTCCCCTTCATACCTCCATTGATCCACATGCTGGCGCTGAAGGCGTGCGTGGAACCATGTGGAGATTGAATATCTGTTGTCCAGAGAGCCGCGTCCCATTTCCCAGCTGTTTATTTTAGGGACCTCCTGATATGCAGCCTGCCTGTGGCAAAGGAGCAGACGCATTCACCAAGGGACTGCATGGGTAGGGTGGGGTGCATGCTGGAGGGTGACGGGCCTTTCCACAGTGAATGTGATTGAATGAGTTATGGGCACGGCATAACTGTGGCTACAAAATAAACCTCAAGAAGCTGCTCGGTGGCCTCGAGATGTTGACTGTAATTTGGTGTAGCGTGTGAGAGACAGCAGGAGGGGACATAAGGATGCATGGATGATGAGATTTCCATTCACCCCCCAGTTCCACGTCCATTACAAATCCGTCCGGAGCAAAGTGAATGTTAAAATACTCCAAATTAACCCTGAGAGGGACAGAAGCTGCCTCAGCTGTCTGCGGTATCACTTTCCATCCAAATGGTATGGATGGGGGTCCGACAACTGTCACCCTGACCTTGCTTCTCTACACCACTCTCCCAAGACTCACTCGACTCTCTGGGGCGGAGTGGGATGAGATTACCAACATTCACAATCTCCCCCGTCTCTCCGAAAACACAACCATCTGCCAATCACGGACATGTTCCCGTGAAGGTGTAGCTGCAAGCGTATGAAGAATAACATGTTAGGATCTCAAGAGTATGTCCAGGGTTTATATTTAAGATAATGTGTGTGTGTGTGTGTGTGTGTGTGTGTGTGTGTGTGTGTGTCGCCCATGTCACCATGAATCACAGCAAAAGGTGATCACTAGTCAGCCAGAAATTGCTGACTGGTTTATTTGCTAATTAGCGAGTCACGTCTGTTCTGCAGAGCTAAATGTCACAGACATAAGTCTCATGCTTTCCTGGATTATCTTCAGAAAGTAGAATATCACTTCTCTCTCTTGCTCATCTTCGCTTTACCTTTCTAATCTTATCTTCTGCCCACATTTTGTTCTGAACTGTTCACAGTTCTTGTCTCCCACCTCTGTTTCTCCATCTAGTTCGTATTTAAACAGGTCTACAGCCACGCTAGAGACTCTGTTTTGTTGTGGGCACAGTGGTGATGGGAACTAAGCGTTAACACATCTTAGTTTAGCGTGTTAGAATGCTAACAGTAAAACAGCAGGAAAAAGCAGAGGCTCATCGATGTCGTAAGGACGCCACGTACGACCACCATGGATATCAAATTTCAAAGCAGTCCATGTGACCAAAAAACAAAAATGTCGGCCAAGTTGGGGCGAATGACTTGAACTAATTTACCACGAATGTTTGTACAAAATGTCCTGGCCTCCACTGTCCCTAAATGCTTATGATGGGTACAAAAGTACAAAGAGTCACTCATGTATGTACCTGTATGTGACAATTAAAATAAATATTTAGTTTAGTTGTTGAGATATTTAAGGAGACTAAAGTGGTGGACCGGCCATGGATGGCAAGGTTGGCCTGCTAGGTGCCGCTAGCATGGTGCCGCTAGCATGGTGCTGCTAGCATGGCTAACGACAATCTTGAGGTGAAACTTGCCATTGGGTTCGGTTTTCCCATGAGCCCTGGTGGTCGTCACAGTTTTTAGGCCAATCAAGGAGAGAGGTGACATGGAAAATGCCCTGTTATCCTGCTAAAGATATTATATTAGCTGTCATGCTAGAATTAATAGTTTGTACATGTTCGCTGTATACTGCATGTCCTGAAAGTGGACCCTCCTTGTTGACACTGAATTAACTTCTTCAAGCTCAAACTATATTGGCTGCAGACTGTGAGCCATCAATTAAAGCCAGAACTGTGTCTTCACATTAAACTGGTATATGATATCCGATCAAGGCTACCGGTTTCAACCAAGGCCAAGCGAGGGGCGACAGGAGGGAGGGGAGGGTCCTCAAGGGGGATGCTGGAGGGTGTGTGAAGCGCTGGCCTGCGTGCCGTCGACCAGCCGCCCGAGGGGGAGGCACATGGTGCCAACAGCTGCCACAGTGAAACGCTAACCCCTCTAAATGCTCCGTCCAGTAAACAACGTTGGGCTGAACACATGCCAATGGGGGAGCCTTGGGTGAGGAAGGGGTGAAGAGGGTGAATGGGGCGACCCAGCTGACGCCGTGGAGAAAGGAGAATTGACCCCAGTGAAATGGCTTATTAAAGTGTGGTGGTCACCATTCCGGGGGGCCTACACAGGATAAGACAGTGAGAGAAACTCAAAACCCTCTTTGGCAGCCTGAGCACTGTGCACGCCACAAGCCACAGACAGGAAGCCCCAGATGCAAGAGATACTTTCATCGGCTGTATTTACACAGAACACGCCACATGCATGAAATACTGACGACGGGCGGTTTTATTTTAATTGCAATACCCAAAGAATAATCATGCATGAGTTTATTTTGACCTTTCTATTGGATGATGATGAGTGGAACAAGATTTAAACTAAGTATCCGTCCTTCTCCCGTCAAATACAATGCATTCAGAACCATATGTGACTTATTTTATTGTGATAAATGAAGGCCCACTATGGAGTGGCAGGAGCAGATGTAATGTCTGCAGTCCCTTGCTTGTAAAACAATCCACCTCCCACTTGGAAAAACATTACTTCCCACCTCCATTGTCTCCTGCCATCACTCTCGCTTTAATCAATAAGAAAATCTAAATCTTGTTTGTTTGATACATAAAAAGTGTAAAAACCTAATTTTGCACAAGTTCCATCAACACAATGGATCTCCAGCCCGGAGAGAGTCCAGCACATAACCCCTTGTAAAACAGAAAATTAATAGCGTGCACTTCAGTATTTGTAGAATTAATCAAACAAGATATAACGTGAGTGAGCTTCTAGAGCCAGGCTAGCTGTTTCCCTCTATTTCAAGTCATTGTGCTAAGCTAAGCTAACCAGCTGCTGCCTGTATAGCTTTGTATTCAATAGACAGACAGAAGAGAGGAATCATTATTCTCATTTAACTATGCAACCAGAGAGCCGATACACAAGCTATTACTTTGAGCTTTGACCTAATTGCAGCAAGTGGATCACACTTTCTTCACACATCATATTTAAGATTTGGTGTTTCTAATCAGGTTTTCCTACAGCTCAGAGGACGCGTGTGGTTCTTGCATGTCTGCACATTGATGGGACACTTTTGCAGCAGACATTTAACATTTAAGTTGTGATTGTGCTGCACTAAAGGTATAGAGGGAGGTATATAGTGCTGGATTGGGATGCCACCTATTGGTAACCACCAACACCTGTTTCTCACCTATAGGCCAGAGGAAACAGCATAACGTCTTGTATAATGTCAACATGCATGAGACCCTGTTTCATCATTCACAGCAAATAAATCACGGCGTCCTGAGGCACAAGGCATCTGTTGAAAGCTGATTTCCTATCAGCCTTCCAGCATGATTTTTGAGGAACATCTGGAGTGTCTGAGGACTTTCTGGCACAGAACGAGCTGAAAAAGGCTCACAGAGACGTATAATCTTCTCTAGAAGGCGTTGACAATGTAGATCAGGTGATGTATTACAGCATAAAAGAATATGTATAATACTTTGTGCTGTAAAAGATGTCTTTGATTGCTTTTCATCAGAAAACGCCATATTTTAAAAAGAAATTACAGGAAACATTTTTCATTGCTAACATAAATCGGTTATGTAAATGAAATGAACATGAGCCCTGTTAGTTGCTGCTACGCCTGTCAATCAAAGCACATATGCAGTTTACATTGACAATGAGAAACAGTGTTATTGAGCTTGCTGCAGTGCATAGATATTATTTGCTGGTATTTTAAATGAGCTAACCCTTTCTCCTTCATTAATGTGAGCTTACATAAAGCAGTGTGTTTCCTGGTTTTTATTACAAGAGAACAAACTCTTTTGGGATGAGGACTAACGAGTGTGTGGCAAATAAAGAGATCTCAGGTTTTAAGTTTGGCATGTGAGCGTTTCTTGTCAATCCTGCAACATCCGACTGAAACCAATGCCTGACTGTTTTCCTCCCATAGATAATGGGGAGGAATACGGAATATTTCTATGTAATAATACTTATGTTCAGTATCACAGCTTGCTATCTAGATGTGTAATAAAATAAAACAGCTAATGCTTCTTTAATTTCTATGGCGGAAAAAAAATCCAGTGTCGTTAAATTGTAAAATACTTTAATAGTCACTATATTGACCAAAGGGAGGATTGTGGTGGAAATGTATGATATTGTGCTGTTCTAGGAGTAACTCGTCTGAACACAGAGACGGTTCATCTTGACCTAGAAGGCGCCATCGAAATGACGTCAATAACAGACCACGACATCTAGGAGAAGATGGCCAGGGGGGAGGCATGACTAAGTATCTGTTCAATAAATGCTAAAAGACATAGAAGTGGTCCTCATCGCATTTGAGATTAAAAAAAAGGTTAACTGTGATACTTTCAGTCTTTATTTTCTGTTCTTCTTCCTTCTGAAAGACTGCATCCGTGCAAACAATAACGCAGCCGCATGATGGGTGGGTTTCCCATGGCAGCAACTTGAACACTGGTTTATCGTGAAGGGATGCGAGAGATTCTCTGATAGGGGATGTTCAACGCTCATCCCTCTAATCTTTGCATCCTGTATTTTAAAACAAGGCCCACACATGCCCACACAATCTTTTCTATCACACTATTAACCGCGTGTGTGTGTGTGTGTGTGTAAGACAGAAAATGGGACTCTACACCTAAATATTTGTTATTCCCTTCCTCTGCTCCTCTATCTCAGTCATCACACACCTGCAGAACTGTGACAGTTGATTACAAGCCTTCGTGCCCCAGCAGGGATGAACTCACTCCGGGGACATTGTTCAGGGATCCTGTGCCATTAACAAACCACAGGCCCTCAAGTTGATATGCAGGGCCTTATCAGGAGTTTAGACAGTGGTTTACCAAACATTAACCACTCTCCTGGCTCTCCTATAAACATGACCTTAATGACAGACCTGACAAAGTCTCTGAGGAGCACTGTCTGAGTCGCATACGCTGCGTACCCACAGGAAGTGATGCCGGCCGTAGATAACGCAGATTCGCCGCGGACGACTGTATAGAAGTGACGGGGAGATGATGAAGCTTGAAATGAGAACAGGGAAGTGATGTTTCTGTGGTGGGTGTGAGGAACAGAGTGTGTGCAGACTGTGCACGCATGTAAAACCTAAAAGGCTTCAGTTACAGCACTACAAGTCATGTGGCTACACTTTACTTTATCCCCCATATGCATTTCATAACGACGTAATCATGTTATGGATGTTTATAACAAACTAACATGTAGTTGTAAACGGATAAGGACGTTTAATGGTTAATGGTTATGTTCATCATAGTGCGTTATTACTATATGTCTTATTGTTATCAATAAATCCTGTGTTAAAATGAAGTAACTTCAACTTTAGCTGAAATGATGTGAAACAATGAATTTAGTAACATCAGTAGGATTTAATAGTTAATCCTATTATGAGATATTACACTCTGACAAGTTGTCGCATTATCAGCAGAGCGGAAGATTACCCAATACTCTCATCCAACACCAAGAGGACCAGCCAGGGGTTTTTAGGTGTTAACTTAAGGGTCTGTTCCAACCTGCCCCGAGTCTCAAGACAGTCTAGTGGGAGGGTAGGTTTCGGTTGACAAGTCTGAGCGAAAGTAAAGGAAAAGAGGGTGTGTGAACATAAATCCGCGTGTATTGTGATTGTTTGAACTCTGCACTAAGAACGTAAGAGTGTTTTTTTCTCATTTGTGCTACATGCCCACAACTTGTCCAGGGCTACTTGTGCATTTTCTTTGGAACAGCGATGACTTTTGTGCATTTTCAAATTGAGACAAGGTCTCATGTAGAATTGCTAATGAATAAACACTGGTCTGGTGGTTGCATGTTAGATAAGATATAACTATTAGTAGGGTGGATCATGTACTCATTATCACTGAATATATAAAACAGATTTGAGTATAACTGTTGCCTTGTTGGATACATGCTTCAAGAATGATTCATTTTGACAAGCATATAATTAGATATAATAATGAGATAGTGTCAATCACAGATCCCAAACATCTGTATTTGCAACTATCTGTTTATCATTTGAACAAGTAGTCATACAATTCAAAAAAATGCATCTTGCAATAAATGTTTTGGTTTTAATTGGATCGTAGCTAAAGACTTTAAACTTTCCAAAACATGACACATATTGATGAAAAGGGGGGCAGATTGTATTTTAATATTTAAATACACTGCTAAACTCCATACTCTTGTCTTATATAGCTGCATGACACGTATCAACAGCACCGTAACGGAAACACATGAGGCCCCCCTGCAGAATAACCCTGAGAGCCCCCACCCCCCTCCCTCACCTATAATAAATGGTAGATATCAAAACTCAAGCTCAAGGAAACACAGGGAAACTACTTGACTGTCTAGGTGACAACATGACATGGACGGCTGGTATTTACAAAATTATAAATTTATATAAATGAGAATTGAATATGATGAATAATCTTTTTTAACATCTTGAATGGAGGTGAAATTAATGAAACTATATTTCTACCTGAGAATCCAACGCTGCAAGCTCAAACCAGACTTTGACCTTTCACCTTTAGAGTCTCACTAATATCTCTCACCATGACTTCATGTTTGCAGCTTTTTAGTTAGTGAGCCGTAGAGATCACTTTGATCAAAGAATTTCTCTGAATGCTTCTTTCAAGTTATTTATGTTGGATATGAGCTGCTCTACACAATTCATTTACATTTATTTTACTTTATTATCTTGTTAATTATGTATAAAAATAGATAAGAAATGGTCTTAAAAATGGTCCGAAACTTCATTTTGAGCCCATTCAGACATGATGTATTATTTCAGTTTTCTTCATCTCATACATCTGTGATCTTTCCACGTTAAGCCCCGACTAACTGCAGTTATTCAAAGACATTTTGCATTTTAAAAGTCTTTGTACATAGATTATGTTTACTGGTTTCACCTAGCTGTCAGTGCGACAACTGAAGAAAAGGCCGTTCGTGATCAACTTGTTATCAGTCAACTCACAATGAGGGAAATAGACATTACTGGTGAATAATTCTAAATATTAAAAATGTCCATAAACCCTCAGTGATGAAGAGTACATGTGTTTTACTGTAGAATATAATTGTTGACTACAGAACCAGCTCCTGTTGGTAACCTAAAAAAACATTTGGAACTTCTTTTATG